>OV815304.1:12585000-13875000 GCA_929108375.1 Gymnoscelis rufifasciata
TTTCTATAAATAGCAGCTGGTGTAGGTAAATACGGTAATCAACATTCTTGTAATTTTATTCCAGAAAACATAATAATCCAAAATACCTAAACTTAAGTGCACACAATACTTAAATAATGTATCACAAAAAATAAAAATAGATTAAATTATGACTTAAATCAAATTAAACGCGTAGGTACATATAAGTATAAATAATATCCGTAACATTAATATGGCAACAAAAATCTATTTTCTAACGAAGCACCCAGACCAGGATTTCAGATATTTACATCTATACATTTGTATCCCAGGGTATTCAATTTCATGTTTGACCAATAGACATTCACTTATTAAAACTAAAATTATTGCCAATCAACTAGTTCAATAACATTAGAGATTCATGAAATAATTTATTACTATTATGATAATCCCGATTACAATGTTTAAATGCAATACAGAAAGATTGTTTACGTTTCCTCTATAGAGATTCAATTTGAAAGTAACCTTTAGACACCTTATACATTATTCTACGATAGAGTACTCTTTCTAGTGACAAAATCTATTTACATAATGAATACATACATTTATCGATATGCACTGCACGAAATGCTTTTGTCTTTATCAGTATAACTTAGATTGTATTAATAAACGCGGTTCTTTATGTGTTATGTAGATGCGCTCAGGAGACGATGTGGGAGCAATGCCAAAAACAGGACTTTGACTTTTTGTAAGCAGCTTAATGCAAATGTGTTAAACCGCTTTAGCAATCTAAATGAGGGCTCGATTTATTGGGTTTATTTAAGCTGCTCAAAGACAGTGTTAAAGACTAGCTACGATAAATATTCAATATTCTACACTCGATAACGCCCGATAAACGCGAATTGTCTTTTATTGTATAATCTAACACACTTTCACAATGATATGGTTATTCTACCGAAGTCACTTCATCGAAACTGAGAAATCGAGATTTCTAAAGATTCACAGTAGTCGCAGTTCTAAAGATTTCGGTAGTCAGAGACGGATATCCTCAGGTAGAGTCTTTGAGAGTTTAGACTTCGAGATCTCGTACGCAATCGACATTTATAATGTCGAAGTTAGTGTTTAGGTGAAACAGTTGAGGAGGAGCATCGTCGCGAAGAGGGCCAGCAGGGGCCGCACGGCGCTGGCCCCCGAAGTCTTGGGCGTAGACGAGTACACTGTCTCCTCGTTGTAGGTCCTTCCCTTTGACAGACCTCCTGTTAACACAAAACAATCAAATGAGTACCAACTTAATAGAAACAGTCATGAGACATTTTTGATCAGACATGAAAATATACAAATCGTCAGGCACAAATGACTCAAAGTCTATATTTCAAATCACATTGTTAATTGCTAACAATATGACTATTGCTAGAAAAAACAGATTACAGACAGAAAAAGCTTGCATTGTCAATTTTTGATAAGATTATGTTTGGTATTTGAGTTAAATAAAAGGAATAACTTTATCAAACTTTTAACTATACTCACACTAATCATCTTAATACGATACAAACATAATTGTATAAATATATGTATATACTAGATGACCCCTGCAAACGTTGTTTCGCAAAATGAAAAATAGACAGTAGCCGATTGTCAGACCTACTGAATACGCATATAAAATTTGGTAAAAATCGGTAAAGCCGTTTCGGAGGAGTAAGGTAACTAACATTGTGACATGGAAATTATTAAACTATTAGGCTTTCCAATTAAAAAACGAAGCAATCATCAGTCTCTCTCAAAACCAAACAATATAGTAGTCAAATCGCCAGCTGTTTATGAGTATCACGTTACAAAACTTCAGGAGTGTTAGATGCCTCGGTGTAACCCGAGTGAGACATCAGAACATTTAAAGAACATGGCCACTTACTTCCAACTTCGTAAGACCCTGAGCCCTCCTCGCCAGAGCCTTCAGCGTCGTACGCGGCGTCGTCGTCCGAATAGTTCCGACCGGAGCCTGATCCCTCCTCGCCCGCCTCGTCGCCTTGCATGAACGCCTCGGGCTGCGACTCGGAGCCCGACTGAGATATCAGCAACTGAACAAAAAGGCTTTACTCAGTGGAAAAAAAGATAAGAAGAGAGAGTGAGAACTGATTAAAGCACCCGCTGGTGCTCGCTAGGCTGCTAAAATTCTAGAGCAATATTTCGTTTATCATTACTTTTTGTTATCTAGAATAAGAAACTAGGTCTAAACTAAACAATGTACTGTTACTGTTAAGGCCTTTTGAAATAAACGATATATTATTATTATTATCTTATAAGTTATTGAGTATTATCATTTAACGGAGAATAATGTCAATTTGTAATATGTGAGTAGTTTTTAAAATTCATCCCATGTGCCACACTTGACTTTATATTAAATTAAAACTGATTCGCTTCACAGAACTATAATTTAATTGAAATAAGCATTTAATTTATTTATTGAACAAAGATTGATTTGGAACGGTTTTTGTATTTTCATGAAAATTCATCTGCTGTCATTTCGATTCGTCTGGTCATTGAATACAATCCATTGGCATTATTTATTTAAATAAACTCTGCTAAGTAACGTGAATATACTTACTTAATACATTTTTAATGGAGATATTAAGCTCAAGTTCAAACTACATAAAACCAAAAATTTAAGATAGTACATACAAAGAAAGGGCAATAAAATTAATTAAAAGAAACTGCTACATATTTTACTACCAACAAACATAAGGATAGGTTCATATAATCTAATAAAATAAAAACACTTGATCAAAATAATACCGATAAGATACCTAGATATTGTACTCCAAAATTATGATTATATGCTAAGTCTATGTTTGTTTTTTTGTGTGTTTTGTGTGGTGTGCAATAAAGTGTTAGGTATCTATCTATATATCTATCTATACCTACTCATATAGTCTTCTTAAGCATTTTTAGAGCCCTAGATTTTAAGACTAAAACTAACGCATAAAGTAAAGTACCAACATACCTATTCGTATAATAGATAATGAATTTGTAGAAATCAGTATTGCCCACTAACAAATAATAAAACACGTTTAATAAGAAGTCAGACAGTAAAAAGGTCACGTGCGTGAGTTTCATTAAAATTAATGGCTCTCTGAATACGATGACAAGATGAAAGATACTACAGTTGATGAAAGAGGATTGATATCTTTGTTTTGGCCCCTGAGACATCTGCTCAGCCTTTGAAGATATTGATCAGAATTCTTTGATTTATTAACGTGGCTGGAGGACGGAGAATTTGTAAGGAAAGTACCTGTAAGTGAGAGGTAATGGGAAAACCTTGCGGCCCTGGAATTTGTACTCCTGATTTCCAACGTTATTTATAATTTATGCAACGAGGACAACGTAAATTTTGAATAAACTGGGGGATTGGAGACAGTTACGGATTTCTTCTAAAGGATTGAAAAGCAAAATCATGACATTTTAAATACTTACTTAGAACATTAGAAATAATATATTATGGAAATAGATCCAAAGCCAGAATCAGAATGGGTAGAAAAAATAGAAGGACAAATAATTAGAAAAAATGGTCATCACCGCGGAAAACTTGGATACAGTGTAATGATAAAATAAATAAAATATCTGTATTTAAACTAAAAATTATGTTACAGTATACATTTTTTAAATAATTATAGAGATGTTACCGTTCTAGCCTGTTGCAGCCTTTCAGCGATGGTGGCAACCCTCACGTCTTGCGGAGCCGGCCCGCTCACTTCAGGGTTGTACCTTTGGTCGCTCATGGAGATAGACGGGACTAGAGGCTTCGTGTACCTGTGCAAAATATACCACTTCAAAAAACAATGCAAAGTTGACTGGACATGCACAAGGTAACGCTTGTTGAATAAATGCCATCTTCACTGCTTAGAGTGGTTTTGTTCTGATAAATTTGTGGAAATAACGTCTAATAGAGGTTATATAGATTTATTCCGCCCTAAGCTTTTTAAATAAGTATTATATAACATTTTAGTAGTAGATATATATATCGCCCACTATCGAAGCAGGGTTCGATTAGAGATTTAAAGTAAATAAACCTCTTATAAAGCTAGTGAATTTCAGTTAATAAATAAAAAAAATATGTAATATTCTATTCTTATTTTACTCAATGTTCGGTAAATAAATGTCTCCCTTATTTCATCTTTGCTACAACCGCCATTATGCAAGGTAATCTTATCTGGTTTCCGTTAGGTGCCTATTTATGGTTAATTTCCAGGTTAAGTCATTCTACATGCTGCAAAATACGGTGAGTTTAAAACTGGCGTAATAGGCTATTTTATGTGACGTATTTTGGAAAACTTTTAAATTGATTCCTTATTTATTATATTATATATCACATTCGTATTTCGGAAAAAAATGCATTATATTAATAATTGAATTATCGATTATCGCGATATCCTTTGCATCCAAATCATCGTAATAAAAGTCGTCTGTTTTTAGATACTGTTAGATATTTCGGCTGTAAATATTTACTAACAATCTAGTAACAATTTGTTTTGCATAGGTAACGGCAACATTTTCTGTTGAAACATTGGTACATTGTTTTAACAGCTGAACGGCTTGGGGAGTTTTGATTAAGAAATCGAAGTAAGTTCAATATGTCTATTTACTGTCAAAATAACAAAAATCTTTTGAGGTATTTGTTCAACATTAACTTGACCCAGACCACAAAAGTTTACACTTAGGAAAACGAATTATAAATAAAGCTTAATAGTTGCAACTCACTCTCCGATTTTCTCGCCGTTCCAGCACCGGTCATTGCCCTCATCAGCGAAATCCGGCTCGTCGCAGACTCTATCCGACAGGCTGGAGAAGAGTCTCTTGGTAGAGGCCAACGTGGCGGCGAACTGGAGAAGTTCTGTGTCCGGTGGTGGCGAGCGAAGGTCTGCGCGTTTCACGGAACCGGTGTTGGAGAGCTGGGGTGCGTCGATGGTGGATGGAGGACCGCATTCGTGCCGTACCTGGGGGCGAACGAGAGCGTTAGAAGGTTACACTCAGAGCCGCAAGTGAAATTCAAGGGCGTTGGTGTTGCAAAAGTCTGTAATGTCAAACTCTTCACGTTTTGTCTCCTCAACAAATCCTCTTTAAATATTGCTTATCGACATGTATTTAAATATATAAATAAATTGAAGATGTACAGAGAAGAATACAGGCTACCTTTCAAACCTAATAACATACTTGTGGGATTTATGATAGACGTATATACGACTAATGATAGATGCAAGTTTCCTCGCCGAAAAATAAGTTTCAGATGTGTCGATTTTGGAGTTTTACAGATGTTATCTAAAACATTGTATACTAATTAAACAGAGGCTGCCGCAACAAAGCTCGTAGAACAGATTAATAATAATAACACAACTCAAATTAAAATAATTAATCTAAACTTGATACCTAGAACGTTTATAATTGAAATTAAATAAGTATAAGTTCTATAGAATACCTAAGTTTGTTTACATTAGGATTAAAGTATTAAGTAAATTAAAGAAACTATAAACCCGATTCAAAAGCTTCCCTGAAAAAAAACAACAAACAACAAAATCACATTTATAGTAAGCCCATCGTCACATCCAATACATTCTCATCGTATTCCGGTCCGTTTTAATATTTCAGATGACTATCGGATAGCAAGTTACGACAGATGTCGGCGTAATAAAAGTTTTCCCTTACTGCGGTAATCGAGTATTACATGTCCTTGCTTCGTCGGTAAATTGGGAATTACTGACTATCTGTAGAGATATTCTGTTCCTCTTGTTGTATGTTTATCACTTTGACACTTGTATCTGTCAAAAAAGACGATTCACGCTAAATAATAAAGTTTCTGTCTGTTTTGCATAAGGGTAGTTTTTAGTTTGAGCTTATCAAGCTGTTATATAAAATATAATTATGTAGTTGTTCAGTTAAGTGTATATTATGATGGCTTGCCATGATTAAAAAAATAAAAAATAAATCACTGCTACTTTTCAGAGATACCAATAGCATATTAAAATGTTTTCGTGAATCATACTTACCTTAAACCCCGTGAATAATACTTACCTACCCTGTATATAGAACTTTGTTTCAAATGAATGTAAGTAGGATATAATGGATAGGTAGTTACTAACATCAAAATACCTACCTACAGTCGAACTGGAATCAGGTGTAAGTACATCTTACGTTTCAGAGGTACCTAGAACCTCTCAATGTTGGATGTAAACTCGTTTATACACCATATAGTATGTACGTATGTTCATGAAAGCATTAGCCTGGATAAAGAAGTCAATTTCCAGCACCTCTCAAGCATGACAATGAATTGCAAAGCTTTGAGGGTGTCTAATTTTATTTAAGCAATTGTGTCGCTTCTTTACCGGTAAGCGATTACATTAGAGGTATTAGGATGGATGTGTGGAGTGACAAGGAAGGATAATATAAGAAATGATTATATAAGAGGAAGAGGATAGATTCTCTGGAACTTTGGTGCTGGATAAGGATGCTTGGGGTATCGTGGACTGAACACCGTACAAACGTTTCCATACTCCGAGAACTCAACATCGAGCAGCGTTTATCCTCCACCGTCCAAACCCGTATTCTCACCTTCTTCGGGCACGTTTCTCGGTGTGGGGATATGTCCATAGAACGTTTGGTGGTGCAGGGTAGGGTTGAAGGTACCCGTGCGCGAGGCAGGTCGCCCATGAGGTGGACAGATCAAATAAAGGTAGCAATGGACGACCCCTTATACGAATGCGCCAGTCGAGCAGCTGTTAGGGAGGAATGGAGACGAGCCGTGAAGCGTGTCACAAGTGGAAACTTCCAGTGATGACCACGACCACTCTGGCAAGAGTGTACCGATTCAGAAGATATAAGAGGAACTTTGAAAGTAGAATAAGTTGAGAGGAAATCGGTTGGCATGGTATGGACATATTAAGAACAGGGATGAATGTCATGACTTTCGATAAGATTGTTAGATATGTGTGTTGATGGATATGTGGGAAGAGGTAGGCCGAAGAAAAGATGAATGGACTGTGTAAAGGATGACATGTGTAAGATAGGAGTGAGTGTTGTGATGACAAGTGACAGAGGAAAATGGAAGGAAGAAACATATTGAGCCGACCCCACGTAATGTGGGATAAGGGCAAGAGAATGATGATGATGATTACATTTCTGGAGCTAATATCACGTGTGGAGTATTTAATTAGCAAGATTGCGCGGAATGTGGGCTCGGTATGATGCCTGCAATGCTGCAGTAATTGCACGGATGCGCCCGCGCCTATTTGCGTCGGCGTTACTGGTTTTATTTGCGCTGCGTGTCGCGTAGGGACGTTAACATCACGGTTATATTATATAAGTTTAGATCTATATATTTGCAGTTAAATAGCCTATGCTTTGGTATAAATATTTAGAGATAGTTTAGAGAGGATGTTATATTCATTTTCCTGAAAGGCTGTATCTTTATTTCTAATAAGATACAATATTGTATTTAAAGAATTTAGAAAATACAAATATACATATGCTTCCGGGTATCAAAACTTTCAAAATTTTTAAATTTTACTTACGTATATGTAATGTAAATGCGTAAACTTCAATTACTTATTTTATTTATATGATATATACCTATAATATCCCTAAAAACCTATTAGCGCAGCTACTATAAAATAATTCCGCTGTGAACGTTACCACGCTCTACGTGATTTTTACTATGTTATTTTCATTAGAGGCATAGGAACTTTAACTTTCTATCAGTATCTTAAGCCTAATTTCCGCAATACAGTGTAACTTGGCGTTCTTACGGCTATAAAATACACTGTCTCAACTCAGACACAAGGCATAACACTTGGTATATCTATAAGCATCTAATATTGCCAAGATATGTATTCGAAACAATCTAAGAACGGCATTGAACGTAACCATCGACATAGGACAAAATATCGCATGGAACGGTCAAGTTAGAACACCGTATGTGAACGATTTATCACCAGTGCGATATTATCTAAGTTCGTGATGTGTGCATTCCTGCTTTGATTGATTGCTAGATGTGGGATAGCTCGTAATTGATGTAGAGTAGATTAATTAGGGCGCTTACTGATGTAAGAAAGTTGTAAATGTGTAACCTAAAATTTTGCAGTCATCTAACAGATCGAATACCTATGATATTATAACAAATTGTAAATATATCAAAAAGTCAGTAGGTATGTTTATGCTTTCTGCTTTCTTTCGATATTCAAAAAATTTGTTAGAGAATTTGAAAAAAAAACCGAATGATCAATTGGTTTATATATTATTCGTTATAATAGCAAATACGCGAGAATTGCCCTCCAGGAAGGTATAATTAGGTTGTTAAACGCTTTAATTCATTAGATTTTAGGTATATTATTTTTGGTTTCTTGCGAATCATTTATGTAATCATAACCACGAGAATTGCCCTCTGAAGGTAAATTTTTGAACAATCACAGGCAACATTATATAATATGAAAAAAAAAGATCAAACACATCTACCGACTTTAAGTTATGTATAAAATTCGTTATAATATCATATGCGTAAAGATTACCCCGCCAATATCAAAATAAAATTTATTTATTCGATAAAATTTGCTGAATAAATATTCGAATATTATATTTGCTTATAAAGATCCGCAAAGAATGCCTATGTGCAGGATATAATAAAATTCATGTTTATACAATACGGAGATTTTATCTAATTATGTAAATCGTCCTCAATACTTCTGAATCTCTTGCAAATCCGGGAAAGCTCTTGATCTCAGCTAAATTCGAAGACAATTAAATTGTTCGCGATTACAGTCAAGGCCAGTCAACGAACTCGCTCAAATTAATTACTTGTAATTAATTAATTACTCGCTACAATACAGCAATAAATTGGTAGTTCAGGTATGTATGGTACGAAATCAATTGGATTATACCTCGAGCTAGGAAAGCACGCAATGTTAGAATTACTAATTGATTGTTAAATCTAGACTAAAACTTGATTAAATCGGTAACCGCGTTCTTTTACTTATCTCTTTATTCCTGGTATATCAAACAAATGTAGGGATGTGTGAGACGGAGCTCTGACACCGGTTACTATACTTTTTATGAGGAAGTTAAATCGGAGGTCGTAGTAGGTAAAGTAAGTTTGGTTAGCAAATACTTGTCACCCAGGGATCTTCTTTCTCATTTTTCATCAACACCATACCACTGTGTACCTTTTAATTAAGTGTTTACAAATGCAGCAAGAGTTTATATTCCGCTACGGATTTTAGTAGGTTAAAACAAATTCATTATTCATGAAGTTCATAAAATTTCATAAAGTTATTTTATTTCATATACTGCCATTACCATCGACTCAGAGTCTGACTCCGACTCCCATAACTCAAATTTAACACCTGAGTCGGAGGGACTCCGGTTCTGATATAACCACCTCCGTTACAACCCTAATTAGTACCATGCCAATAATAATACTAATTACATCATAAATTGATAGATCATCTTGTCTGCCCGTCTTGCCCTCAGGCAAATAGTCAAACATACCTGTTTATTTTATCTTGCCCCAAAAAAACAAGACATTTCAATTACGAATACCGACAAAAAACGACACATGAGACGGAAAAGGTATTAACATTATGTGCTAATTGCTTCTTTTTTAAATTACAAGCTCTCTCAAGATAAGGTAAAAAGAGACCGACGTTGTACAGTAAATATTCATTACGCGAATACCTCAAACCGGATCATGGGCAAAGAGGAGCAAAAACGAATATACCCGTACAGGTACAAGAAATAGGCACTTACTTACACGTACATATGTATAAATATTCATAAAAACCTTCATTTCATTTATGAAGACGTGCGCCGCAGTAATTAAGGAGAAAAGTGCCTTGTTCATCTGCGAAGGAAGTCTTATTTATAGTGAATTAAATACATGAAAATTACTGCTTTTAATCCTACTACAGTAATGATCGGGTTTTGAGATTGAAGTGTGCCTATGGGCACTGTGCAAGTCTGAGGGTTAATTTATGATCGATAACAATGTCATCGAAAACCCATTTGCACATTATTTTAAACAAACTTATTGCATTGCGTACAGTGTCTTCATTCAACTATAATAATTATTGCGAAACGTTTCAATTGTAACAATTAAGGCTAGGTCTTTGTTCGGCCTTGTGATTCATTCGGCTCATTTATGCGTAACTCTGTAGTGAAATTTAAATAGGTACCTAAGTTTGTGTAAAAATTTACATATAACAATTTTTATGAGAGAATATTCATTTTAAAAATCGGCATTCATTAATACTTCCATGGTGTTAGGAAGAATATTTTTTGAATTTAGGAAAAAAACAACAATCTGAATTATGTTTTTTGATATTTATCTAGCGCTTTACCACTACACATTTTATCATACATGTTTAGTTATTTAATTATTACCTTCAGCTCATGAACTCAACTTACCACTAATCCTACAAATTGTCAAAGACAGGATGACGGGCAGAAACGGACATCCTGTGATGAATATAAATATGTAGCCACTAATACCAAATCCACTACGCAAGAGGATTGCCAAAACATGGCCGGATCTTCATACATACATAAATTGCCAGCTAATGAAATATCCACACTGAATGATAATGGGAAGCGATACCCAGTAGGTAATCCGCTTACTTATTCGATGTAAAATATGCATACGCGTGGAGGAATCTTTATAAATGATACGACTACCAGATAATAGTTAAAAACTTTATGCAATGGGACGCAAGGAACGTATATGCAATGGATTTAAGCAAGCAACAAAATAATGAAAGAATACTATAAAAATCCTAACCCTACAGAATAAAATCAACATTGCTTACGCTTATACCAGCGCTGTGGTTGGACCCGTTCTGCCGCAGCATATGCTGAATGGTTACCTTTTTTGTCGCAATATAGTTATAACCTAATGTTAATTTATGTTTTCGTTGTATTTTATTTTGATTGTGACAAAATAAATGATTCTTATTCTTATACTTATTGTACCAAGCCAAGAAAATATTTCAAGCAACATTTTCTTGTAAAGGGTTGGACTTCGGTCCCAGTATCTAAATCTAAGTTTCTCTCGGCATACAATTCATGGTAGCTTCGAGAATCCGTTACTCTGTATTTGCCTATCGGATTTCCTTCTGCCGCTCTCGCGGATTACATGTGTCAAGATACTACAGACATACAGCCTACTTTCACGGAAGTAGCTCAAATTGTGACTTACACCCTCCCTGCGACATTATTCGAAGCGTAACACGCGAAGTCTTGAAGATTCTCTATTATAAGTTTTTACATTATTCGCTTTTTCCTCCGTGCCGCCGAAGCTATTATTGGAAAGGTTTTGTTAGCGGTATAATATTTACTTTACATAGATTTACTTTACCTACTTAATTTGAAAAACTTTTGCGGTATAATTTAGTAGCATTCAGCAGAATTATTACTCTATCTACCTGTTTTAGCTATTGGCTTGGGATTGCAGGAATTTATAATGTGTGCAAATGGCTTTGTTGTTGCTATCGACTGAGCGATCAGTATAATAATTCTACATCATTTCATGGTATCATTTTAACAAGCTACATGTGGCTTTGTTACACAGGCATAGCACTTATTGAATCATCCCAGTAATGATATCACCACACCTAAATAATTGTTCCAATTAAACCGTCGTAAAATCACATCTCTCATAATAAAACAGAGACGGGAACTACGTAGAACTAGACATAAGAGCAACCAAATGTTCGTGTTTCATTGCTACAGTAATTAAAGCAGAAAATATACAAGTAACTAAAAGGATTGATAGTTTACAAAATATAAGAAGAAAGATTCACTGCTTTGATAGCCTAGAGACAAAGGAAGTGAATTTAAAAGGAATAAATAAGAGTGAGCGGAATGCTAAGGATCTCGATCCTCAGGAGACGAACCATTCGTCTCGCTTTCAGTAAGCTGCAAAAGCGTACCATTACCGACTTCTATTTACAGTTTGAAAAAAAACGGAAATTGTTCCACTATTCTAAAGGAGCTCTTGCTTCCTTTGATATATTACTTTTTCGTCGTGAATGCTTTAAGCAATTTTTGACTTTATTTTTAAATTATTGTTTTTCATTTGCTATAGAAAAAGAAGATGGTTTGAAAAAAATGTATCGCATTTGTGTACTTGTGTTACGTAAATGGCTGCCTCAGTGGTGAAGTGGGCGAAGGTCCGCTTGCGGCGCAATAGGCAGTGGGTTCGATTCCCATCAATGAGTCAAGTGTCTATATGTTCTGCAAGCATTTTCTCCTTAGTCTGGTTGTTTAATAAGTATAATAAAAATATATTTATTATGTATGTCTATTATATTAAGTATATCATCAGGTGTCTAGTAATCGTAACACAAGCTTACCTTACCTTAAATGATGTTTTGTGAATTGTCCGGAAATATTTATTTATAAATTTATGATGAAGTAGGACACCACTCGTATTTTTTATAATACGTAATTCTTGACTTAATTTATATTCTCAAATTGTTAAAATTGACAGAAAATATATAAGGAGTTATTTAAATTTATTTGTCACCCTATTCGTTATGGAATTAAAATTCAGGAATATCTGAATATAATTCGTTAGTGATTTTTTCAGCTTAAATAAATAAATATTTCCAGACAATTCACAAAACAACATCTAGCCCCGTGGTAAGCTCTGAGCTTGTGTTACGGGTACTAGATATCTGATATATACCTAATATACATAAATAATTGCGAGGCTATTCTAAAAATATATTAAGAAACTCTAAAAATAGCAAATACACATAGAATTTGATATAAATAACCAATGTCAGGTAGATTGGCTCAATTTATCAAACCGACAAAATTCTGTAGATTATAAGCAATAAATAGTTTAACGACCACATTTCTACAATTCTATGGTATCGAATGTGCGACATTTTTATCATTAGTTATTTATACACTAATTTGTATTAGATAACAAACTAGTACTTGTCCGTCCTATTAACTGTTAAAGACGATAAATAAATATACCATGGGATACAGACATAAATCAATATAAAACGGTATAACCAGGGTCGAACTTTAGGAATAAGACCTGATACTGCGTTACGCGGGTCCGTGGTTTTCATACTAACGGCTACAATAAGGATTACTTTTGTACGTGTTTGTCATAAAACCGCGCTGCGCCTGCGTTGCTTAAAGTTATTACAAAAAAGAACTAAAAACTCTTAATTTAGTACAATAAATTTATAAAATCAATTATTAATTCCCTTAAATAACTTTAGGCAAAAGGGATAATCTCTGCTTGATGCCGACAAGCTGTTTAACTTGTGCGGCGCTGATTTTCAGAGAATCCCATATATACGACGAATACGACTGATTTTTGTTGCATTATGTCATATGTAATTATATATTTTCTTTTTTTTTTTGCTAGCTGATATTTATAATAATTCATTGACCGTAGTTTCGCTCTGTGGTTTTACATAAAGTGGTATTTTCCGTGGTAGACCTTTGATTTCGATGGTTTATTTAATATTTGGGCATCTGTATAAGATATCGGTATTTTGCACTATGTAAAGATTCATGTGATAATAAACTACTACTGGATCACATATTCGTAGATCATTAATTATAAATTATAATTTTAATAATATTGACATGTACTTCAACTAAATTAACTTATGTTCGTATATATGTACTTAGGTATGTGAACGTTCGACTTTTCTGTCGGCGTCGACACTGAAACTTAAGAAAAATCTCCGAAAGACAAACCACACGTCATTAATCGGTACTAATTGTAGCAATAAATTATTATTTTATAAACCCCCAATTAAAATACCGTTTTTGGCCTAAATAAAATACTAAGTCTGAATCCAAGCCTGCGTTTGATTGGCCCCGATCAGGTGCGCCTACGCAGGTCGTGACCCAAGACACGAGCGGTGAAAACGAAATGCAATTACTGCCCACCGTCGATCACAACACAAGTTTTCTTTACTCCACCGTTTCGGCAAGTGGGTGGTGGCAGGTAGTTATTTTAATGATAATCATTTTATAGGTGCAGCACTTTAGCTGCTCAAAAGGTGCTTACACCTGCTTTATCAATTTATAAGTTTTATATGAAGTTTATTGGTAATGATTCAACGGTAAATGTTTAACGTAACGTAACGTGTAACGGTTTGGTGATTAGGCTGTTTATATCTATACTATTAAGTTTTAATTTATTTTCAGTTCTAGAACGTATCTAGTTTATTTTAGATTAGCAACGTTTTAGTGGATTTTAATCGGTTGGTATATGCAGTTAATGGATTAGGCATTAATATGTCCTATTTAAATTTTATTCATAACACTAGATTATACTCATATTAAGGTCTGTTGATAAACTGACCTTCAATTTGTTTTTTTTTATGTTACTCAAGCACTTTCTCCTTGTTTTGAGTGCTTAATATGTATATTAAAAAATCATTTATTTTATATTTATTTGAATTTTATTCTTATCACTAGATATACTCATATTAAGGTCTGTAGATAAACTTTCAAGTTGTTTCTGTTCTACCAAAACTGGCATGGTTTGGTGTTCTTTTCAACATAAGTACACATCGGGTGAAAATGTTAGAATTGCAGATTGGTACATTTTTCTTTATTTTCATCGTGGATATAAAATTATGTTCCAACCTCATACATAATCTTAGAAGCACAGCCTGAAATAGAGGTATAACTTTAGTTTTTTACGACTATAATAGTCGATTTTTTTTTTTTAATATTTATTGGAGAACCAATTACAGAAAATAGTACTTTCGTTTGCCACAAAGCCATTGATTTATGATTATTTCTTTCGCCAATTTCTATGCTCCATGAGAGAAAGCTCGCGAAACGTAGGCGCTGGTCGCCGGGCTCATAGAAAATAATAATCTACAACTGAAACTCGGACACTGCCCGCCAAAGCTGATACTACTACGGTCAATATTTGTGGGTGAATTGAGTACTTGTACTTTACAGACTTAGAGTATCTATGGTAGTGATGCTCTAAGATTACAGACATTATAAGACAATGTTGTAAGATTTACAACTAGGAAACGCAATACACGTTTGTGCTCTACGATGTAGAAATATATTCCTGACGAAGATTAAAATAGGAAATGGGCATTGTATCGGACTTTATGTTGGTACCTGTACTGAGACTTGAATTAGTTGTACAGTTATTGCCAGACAGACTTGGAAGTAATTTGTTGGTCAAATAAATTTGAGCAGTATGAGATGGGCACTTACTACATTAAGGGTTAGATGGTACATGTACAATTCATGCACTGTCTGCATTAAAAAAACAAAAATATAAAAAAAAATAATGCAGTCTGAGCGGTCACGCATACAAGTACTGGCCTCGCGCAACGTTGCTTTACTATGTAATAATCATGTTTAATTTAAATTTTTTTGTTTGTTTTTATTTACTATTATAGCGGCAACAGAAATAATCATCCCTCAAAATTTCAACTCTTTTACTATCACGTTTTTTGAGATACAACCTGATGACAGACAGACGACAAAGTCTCAGCAATAGGGTACCGTTTTACGATTTCGGTACGGAATCCTAAAACATAAAATACACAAACTAATAAAAGCACAAACTTAGCAAGCAAGATACAAATACGATTAGAACGATAGATTGTAACCCCCAGAATAGTTTTACGGCATCAATTTGGAAAACATAAAAGTTCATAAAAGATCAGTGCAAGCCGACATTTTATGGGCACAAATTATCAACCTCTGTTTTACAGTATTTATGCGGTTACACTGCTGCAAATTAATTATGAATAACCTCGCCCGTGCCATAGCCTCCCTGTGCTACGGGGAGGAAGATCGTTTACTTTATATTAAACTTTACGAGGTCTGCTTCAAACTTAAACAAAAGGAAATTCATACTGGCATTCAAAGGAATTTCAGACGAAGATTGTAATTCGTAATATCTCTTCGAGAGCGAAGTTTATTGAAAAATAACTTTCAAAAGTCTAGACTAATAGATATTTGATTCAAGACGCTTTATGTATACATATTTTACTTTAGTATTAAAATTTCATTTTGCAAAGCATATACACGAAAAAACATAGTAGATAAGAAAGTTATACTGAGCATTTCATTGTAACTATTAGAAAGTGTTTGAAAAATCTTTTGCAGTCATTAACTAACAATTGAAAGATATATCTACAATACAAGCTACCTTATGCAATGCATCCTTTCTTTTCAATATATCTTTGATCACGTTAACTACTTTGTTTAAACAATTTATTTTTATTAATTTTAAGTTGATCTGTCCATGTAGGCCATGTGCTTCTAAGGAAATAAACGTTTTGACTTTGACTTTATTATTATTTTTTAGTCATCTTCCCTATTATATGTCTCTCTCTTCTAGTTTACATAACTATTGTTTAATATAATGCTCCTCCTAACATCGCATGGTAGAAATCAACCGTCTACTACATAGGTAGGTACTACATAGGTGTATGTACAACCCAACCCTTATTGTGTGAGCGTGATTCTGATTAGAGACAAACAAGCAAATTGAACGTCTTAGACGATCCCCTCCCATGTGCCAACCCCCCTACTGCAAGGGGGGAAGCACTTCCCACCAAAACCAAACGCAGGCCAAGAGGCGGTAGGAATAAGAGGAAGCCAGTGGCCTCCTCCACTCTCCTACCGACGGCTGCGCCCATCCCCCCCTAATCCCCCCCCAAGCCCCAGCCCATCCTACTACCCTGAGCATCCCCCCGGGGTTCTCCGCTCCCAACAACACCACCCAGTACAGGACTCCACCCCCATTCAGACCTACCCCCCAACTCCCCCTCCCAAGCGGTCAAGCTGCGGCGAGGGGCTTTACAACCGGGCTTGTCGGGAGTCCCCTAGAAGTAATTCTGGGGGTCCTGACAGAGCTCCTGGTTGCCATCGCCGCAGGAGAGGATCTCCGAGAGGCGGCGGTGCGAGGACTAGCCGCTATCCGTAGCAACTACTATGGATAGCTTCCCCGCACTTCGCCTCCTCTACTGGAATCCCGGAGGTGTTAGGAACCAGATCCAACACCTCCGCCTCATCGCCCAGAAGCAGGACATTCATGTCGTTCTTCTGGGCGAAACCAAACTTGACCCCTCCACTCCCCTAAAGGTGCCTAACTATTTCGTGTATCGTCGAGATGAAGTGTCCCCAGCGGGCACGGCATACCGAGGTACGGCCGTGCTCGTCAGACGGGACCTGATACACGAGGAGTTAGAGCACCTTCCCTTCGATGAGTTGCGATCGACCGGTGTATTGGTTAGGGCGGCAGGCGAAGAACTTCGGCTCTTCGCAGGATATCGTCCGCCCACACCTAGATACGTTCCGGCCGATATAGCAACCATCTTCTCCTCTCCGTCCCCTACCCTGGTGGCTGCGGACTTAAACGCGAAGCACCCAGAGTGGGGGTCAAGGGTTATTAACCCAGCCGGCCGTAAGCTGCACGAGGACAGCTTAAAGACCGGCTTCACAATCCTAGGTCCCGACTCACCTACCCACGTCCCCGTAAAACCGCTGCACTCCGCCGATGTACTAGACATAGTGCTCCACAAACGCATTCGCTACCCGGTCCAGGTGGAGGTGCTGTATGACCTAGACACACAGCACCTCCCCTTACTCATCACCCTGGGTCTTTCCGCGGACTTCACTGTACCGCGGCCCCCCGGGGTGAGGACTGACTGGGCTGCGTTTGCAAGAGCACTAGAAACTCTAGACATCGGCTCCCTCTCCACCCCAGACGATGTGGAACGCGAAGCCTCGGACTTAGCATCCAAAATAATTGGTGCTAAGGAGGCAGCGTCCACTCCCATCCCGAAACGCGCGAACGTTCGCGACGTACTGCCAATTCACCTTCAGCGAAAGCTGTCGGCGAAGAGGGAGATGCGTCGCGACTGGTCACGTTCGCGTTGTCCCACCCTCAAATCCAAACTCAATTCCCTAACCGCTGAGTTGTCGGATGCTGTAAAGGCTTGGCGCGGGGAGACCTGGGAGAAAACCATCGACCAGGCCGCCGAACGCGACACCAACCTTTACGCCCTTAACCGTCAACTCACGCGGGCTCCCCTACCCACCTACCCCCTGCTGGACCGGGAGGGGAACAGGAAGTTCGCACCGGGTGACCGAGCAGAACTTCTGGCCGATCACCTGGAGTGGCAATTCCAACCCCACCCTGTCTCAGCAGATGCCCATCCCGACACCCTGTCCCACCATACCCTGGTAGAGAGCACCGTATCTGAGTTTCTGTCTGGACCCATTCCCCCCCTCGGAGGCGACTGCTTTATGTCGCCGTCAGAGGTGGGGAAGGCAGTCCGCCACCTTCCCAAGAGGAAGGCACCTGGCCCGGACGGAATCTCGAATATGGCTCTCTTCCAACTCCCCCGCCGTGGTATCGTCGCAATTTCCCGTCTCTTCAACGGAATTCTCCGCACAGGCCATTTTCCTGACCTGTGGAAGAGCGGGAAAGTTATAGTCCTCCCCAAACCGGGTAAGGACAGACGATACCCGGCCAACTACCGTCCCATCACCCTCCTGTCCACGATCGCCAAACTGTTCGAGCGCCTACTGCTTCGCAGACTGGTTCCGACCATCGAACCCCGCCCCGAACAGTTTGGCTTTCGAGGACAACATTCCACCACCCTCCAACTGACGCGCGTACTGCATTACCTTGCAACAGAGCTTAACGCCCGGCGTAGCACGGTCGCGGTCTTCCTCGATATCGAGAAGGCATTCGACCGTGTCTGGCACCCGGGCCTACTCTATAAGCTCTTGCAAAGCAGTACGCCACCAGCCCTTTCCCGGATTGTGGCGTCCTTCCTCGAAAACCGACGTTTCTTCGTAGACGTCGAGGGCGCCGCATCCTCCTCCCGTCCCATCCTCGCCGGAGTCCCCCAAGGTAGTTGTCTGTCGCCCGCACTCTACGCCCTGTACACCGATGACATCCCGACCCTGGAGGGGCAGTTGCTCCCCGGTGATAGGGATGTCACACTGGCGTTGTTTGCGGACGACAGCGCCTACCTTATGTCCTCCATCAATCCCTCCCACGCGGCCATGAAGATGCAGCGGCTCATGGACCGCCTCCCCAGATGGTTGGATGACTGGCGAATGGCTGTTAATGTCGGCAAGACAGCAGCCATGCTAGTCACCAACCGTCGCACCACCCTTCCCCCCCTTACCCTCCGGGGCCAGAACGTCGCTTGGACACCGCATACTCGTTACCTGGGCGTGGAGATAGACCGGTCACTGAGAATGCAGCCACAGGCGGATCGCGCGATTGCACAATCGCGCGCAGCCGTGGCGCAACTCAGACCGGTCCTAAAATCCAATCTCCCGCTCAGGACGAAGGTGCGGATCTACAAGACGTACGTTCGGTCCCGCCTCCTGTACGCAGCTCCCGCCTGGTATCCCCTCCTTTCCCAAACCAACAAAGACAGACTGCAGAAGGTGCAGAATTCTGTCCTTCGCACCTGCACAGGCGCGGGCCGATACGTTCGTAACGACGTAATTGCCCGCGACCTACAAATGCAGTCTGTCGAGGATTGTGTGGTGCTGACGGCTAAGCGTATGTTCGATCGTACTGAACACAGCCGTCACCCACACATCCAGTCCCTCGCCCCCCTCCACACTCGCCCCCCCGACCACAAAGGCCCCTGGAGGCCCCTTCCCAGGGACCTCATCGTAAACCTAAGCCCGTAGATTGCCTCCTCTCTCTCTATCTTCTTCTTCTTTTCTTTTCTTCTTTTCTTTTTCTTCGCTGCCCACTCTACTCTACCCCCCCCCCCCACATCCCCCTATATATTCCCTCCCTTACTAACACTTTTGTATCCCTATGTATTTTATACCCCCACATATATATATATCTCCCTTCCGCCTGTATTAAATTGTATTTAGATTGTATTTATAAAAAAAAAAAAAAAAAAAAAAAAAAAAAAGAGAGAATGAATAAAAAAAAAAAAAAAAAAAAAAAAAAAAAAAAAAAAAACACTTATACCTGCCTTAAAGGCATCGTCACGTGACCCGGGGGTAGTCGCCCCCGGAGTTGAAGCCGGGGTAAGGAGCGCAAGCTCGAGGCCCCACCCTGTGCCCTCAACCGAGGGACGGAAGACAGTCGACACGACACCCTTATTGTGTGAGCGTGATTCTGATTAGAGACAAACAAGCAAATTGAACGAGCACTTGAGAGAACACTCCGCTTGACACACTTCCAAGTCAAAGGTTCGATCCACTAGTTCCTACTCTAATGAGTAAGTTCTACTGATGGTAATCGATTTTATTTCCTTCACATAGATGCTTGTGTAGGACTTTCAGAACGTAGCCCTTATTATCCCAAGTCAAGGCATTACCTATTTATGATTTGAAATTACTTTACGGAAATTAAAAATAAAAATAAATTATAAATTTTATAAGTAAAGTTATTAAGTTTAATAAATAATAAACGTGAAATTCGTTATCGAATGTTTTATTATAACTTTCTGTGTTATTAAGTTGCTCGTAGAGACTACCTATTAGTCTTTCAAATGCCACTTATCTGTTCAGGTTTAAAATTTGAAATAATCGTCTGTCTATACAGATTTATCATTCCAGTAGATGCGGAGGCGATCATCACATCTTGACACAGTTCTGTGACAAAGAAGACCTCGTAAATCATCATCAATGGCTCTTATAGATACTGTTTTGACACGGTCTAGAGTCTTGAGATACAGTTTGCTAGTTAATTGATAGTTTTCTCCACCTCAAAACTGCACTAATACTATAAAGCTGAAGAGTGTTTGTTTGAACGTGCTAACAACAGGAAATAGTGGTCCGATTTAAAAAAATATTTCAGTAGGTATTAGATAGCACTATGCTAATTGTTCCCGCGAACAAAACAAAAACACGCCCAACGCCGTGGTGTGTTTAACTAGTTCTTTATAAACAGATAAAAAGGTTGGGCTACATTTTATCAAACTTTTTATTTATTTCAGCGGTAAACAAAGTTGATCCTGGGTTTGTTAGTTTGTGCCCTAGCGTGTATACTTTCAACCGTCTAGCCTGAAGTTTGGACTTTGAAGGTTAATCCGTCTAAGCTCCATATATTACGTTCAGTCACGCCTATTGTAGAATAACAAAATAATTAAACGGCGCTTAAAAGCGGAAACGGAGACCTTGTGTACATGACATAATGTTCCTAGGATAGGAGTAGACATGAGTCAACGGATACGATTTGTCACAATATGAGACTTGCCATTGGCGTGGTTCAAGGGCGCACATTACAATAAGTACGTGCGAGTACCCGAATATTCTAGTCGCATTTGCCTCATTAACGGCTTGCTACTGTTTAGTCATAAAACATAAAACCGATATTATTTAAAATTTTGATGCAAAAAAAGATTAAGACGCCATCGCCGTAACCTGCTCACGTACGATAAGAAAGATAAAAAGGTTACGGGTCTTTATCTGCATTAAAATAGTTTAACCTAGAAAGTGAGTTTCTCACTTAATAGAAAGCATGAAGACAAAACCGATTTTCAAGTTGTTTCATTCATTTCCAATTTCTGAGTCGTAATATCGCCAAGAACGGTTATTCCATACAATAACATCCTACGCATAGTCTTCTTTGATTGGATTTGTCACAAAGTTCTGCGTTTAATTGCCCTATAAATGTGGATTTCTCAAGCGTAACCTCATTCCGTTAATCGATCTTATAATAGCGAGCAATAAACCAGTAAATAAATTAGTGAAGAAAAGAATCTAGTGATACGTGAAAAATTGTCTGACAGGAAATTCTCACGAAATAAGAGGTTTGTAGAATATTATATCCGAATAATTGGTTCGGAGCTTGCGCTATTAATTGTATCGAGTACTCAACGCTTGAATGTATGAATGAAAAAAAAAATTAACTACCTAGTAACGTTCCACTGCTGGGATATATCGACTTCTCTCTTGACGAGAGATTAATTAGACCTTAATTCGCCACGCTGGCTTAGTGCGGGTTGGTAAATGTCATATGTTATTCAAACACGTCAAAGTTCTCAGAACATGCCGGTTTCCTTACGATGTTTGCCTTCGCCTTTAAAGCGCTCATAGATTTTTCAAACCGAAGCTGGCGCGAGGCGTGGTTGGAACCCACGACTATCGGAATAAAAGCAGAGTATTTTCCCACTTAGCCAACACGGCTTACGACACGGACTGTATCATTACAGAGTAATAATTGTTGCTGAATTTTGACTTTGTAGACAAGGTTCTTTCATGGAAACTTAGAATGATAATGATAATATACCTATTTGTATGTGAAAGCAAAATTCTTTGTTGTGGGTATTTGACCCACACCCACGCTTAGTCCGAGCCAGCGCCCGTTCATCTCACCAATGTTTATGGTCTCCTAATAAATGTATCCAAGAGGCTCCACATTTACGATCGTCGGGTAGACTATGAATAGTGATTGCATTTGAGTTCGTGTCTTCTTTTATTACAAAGAAGTGGTGAAACAAATCGGAACAAGCTACGTTCAGTTCAGATACATCCAAACAAGGAAATTGAAATGTCATAGAGCTGTTCGTTTGTTGTATGTTTTGCAAGAACTTTCTCCAGGTCTGGGTGTTTAAAATGTATAATAAAAATTATTATATACGTACATATGTATGTATTTTATTAAGAATATCGCTTGTATATACGCTATATTATGGACTAGTAGTGCCCCGCGGTGTTACCCGCGTTTAAATGTATTGTCCCGCGGAATTACATATTTTCCCGGGATAAAAAGTATCCTATGTTACTTCTAATACCTCCAAGAATATGTGTACAAAGTTTCATGATGATCGGTTGAGTAGTTTTCGCGTGAAAGCGTCACAAACAAACTAACATTCACATTTATAATAGTATAGGATTCATCTTAAGTTTATATTATTACTTGCTTTAACCGCGTAATAAGGGATTTTGTCGCGGTAAAAAGCAGCTTTGTAATTTACTGGGAAAGCAGCTATGTTCGTGCCAAATTTAATCTAAATCGGGCTTCACTCGCAATAATTGATTTTCCCTCGAAAACTGTTATTTTACCGCGGTAAATAGTAGCCTATATGTTATTCTGATGTATAAGCTATATTTTGGTAAAGTTTCATTCAAATCCATTCAGTAGTTTTTACGTGAAAGAGTAACAAACATCCATACATCCATACTTACAAACTTTCGCCTTTATAATAGTAGTAGGATATACAAGCGACATTCTTATAATAAGGCTTGCGGAATAAGCTTGTATTACGGGTATGTCTAGTATCCGTAACACAAGCTTAGAGCTTACCACGGATCTAGATGATGTCAGCATATTTATTTATTCGACATGTCAATGTTGGAGATCAAGGATGAAAATGAGGATCGCCAAGACTGCGATACTTTATTTTGTTATCAACACGAAAGCACCCCTATTTACGTTCTCACTGCTGGGACACAGGTACATCTCGCTTGACAAGAGATATTAGGCCTTAATTCTGACTGGCCAAGTGCGGGTTGGCAAATTACACATGTCCTTGAAACGCTTTTAAGATGTTTGCCTATGAAAAACACAGCGAGGTTCGAACCCACGACCTTCGGAAAGAAAGTTGAGAGTACTCCCACTTTTTTTTATGTTAGATAAGCCTTCATTCTACTACAATCTGACCTGATGTAAAGCGACGATTGGGTTTAAGATGGGGCATGAAAACCTAGAAGGGAGATGGCTTCTCCGGGCCACATTGCAAAACACGAAAAAATCGCTTCACGCACAGGCCTAGCCCGGAGGGTGGTGACAAGCCGCGGCCGAAGCCTACTACCGGAGACTGTACCACTTAGTTAACTCGGTATTTTTTTAGTTTTGTTATCTTAGAAGTCTATTTACCACTTATATATTTAAAAGTAAATATAGTGGTCTTGTTCTCGTTTATTTGTTGGGGGCGGCAGAAACAGCAATATAGTGCTAAAATAGCGTGCAAATTTCTGTTACAGCTATTTCTGCGGTAAATCAAATAAAATTATAGTGAGAAGCGGTTAATTCATAGTCATATTTTGCAGCGAAGGAATGAACTTGTTCAACGAGAACAAATTGAGCACTAAGCTTGAACAGCAACTAAATTACAGTTCACAAACGATTTATTGTTTCTGGAATGTATCTTATGTAATTGTCATGGTATTTTATGATAACGTAGAAGCTTTTATTATTATTAGCTTATTAGCTTTTATTATTAGCTTGTTATTTATGTTTCTTTTTATTTTAAATATGTTAGCGTCGTTCCATATGTGATATTGAAAATATTTCGTTTCTTCTGAATAATAACTTTTCAATTGTTTCCTGGGCTAGCTCCGACTATGGCACTTACACAATATTAATACATTTAGGGGCAGTCTCCACGAGCGAAAGAATCGCGACGAGTACGCGCTTACATCGTCGGGTAATCTCCAAGATTATTCTGCCAGCCCGTAACGTCGCGTCTCGTAACGGAATCGGAGCGTGTCCGCAACGTCTCGTAACGGAATCGGAGCCGAGAGTCCACAGCGATTCATGCGACAGCGACGCCTGATACTATGACATTCGCGCGCTGGTTGAGAACCACTTATCGCATCGCCGCAATATTTATCGTCGTGTAGAGATATCTTCTAGGCCTTCATGCTCCATCTTAGACCACATCGTCACTTTACATCAGTTGAGATTGTGGTCAAATGACGGATTATCAATAATAAAAAAAAAAAAAATATGCTATCTGAGTGTATACGTGGCCCAACGATAACTTTGCTGAGATTCCCTCGCTCATATAATATGGCCGGTAATTAATAGATATTTTCATAATCAACCCTAAAACAACTAACTTTCTTAGGTCATGGTTATATTTTACAAAGCGGTAGTATTTTAAGTAGTGAACAGTTTACAGTATGATATAACAATATGTTATATTGTTTTGGGTATATTCGGGTACTTAATTTATTATTCTATGGTTTGGTATAATACAAGTTTTAAATGACCGCTGTTTCAGTTCAAAATCATTATTTTATTTCTGATTTTATTACGTGAACACTCAAAAATAAATTTACCCATTTGGGCCGCAAAACTCAAGTGGAGCGTTTCAGTTTTATAAACCTCCTGGGATCCTTTGAAGATAATTTTCGGGTCGGTTTTCATGAAAACGAGGTAAGGTCAAGATCGCTTTTTTACAAGAGCTCAATTTACATCTTTTCAGGTACCTTTAGAAAGGTTTTCAGGGGAAAACAAAATTTAAGACGAAACCTACCTACTCACCATTGCTGTATTTTGTTTTATTTATTCGTTTGCCAACATTCTGCGCCGCAGGAGTTACGAGTTTGGTTCCCGCCGGTGAGCCAAGTTATGTACAAACTACAAATTCTGCTTATAGCTTACTATGGGGTTAAAATATTGTTCAGCACTAATTTCACTACAGTTCCAAAATGCGGGATAGTAAGCTTACCAACCTTGTTTTCCAGCACGAGTTTGTTCTCGAAGGAGTACATGATGGCTTCCTGGACCTTGCCCTCCAGTTGCCTCAGCGCCAGGTCTGCGTCCACCCGCGTGAGCCTCTCCACGCCTTCCACGTAGCCAGCCCACGGCCCGTCCAGTTGGGACAGCAACGAGCCTATACACCTGTGCAGATACAATTAAACTTATAATTAAGGTAGCGTAAATATAGCTTAATGTGAGATCATAGAGACAACCTCATTGGTTCTTGATGTCCCCTGAGGAACAGCGAACGAGGCTCGGGACACCTACCAACCCGCGTTCGTCCAGCGTTCGAGCGAATTAGGTTCGAGCCCTCATTATTTTTAGATTATTCGATTATTTTTTTTTCTGTTATGTGCATGTTTGTGACTAGCATTTGTTTGATAATGTTAAATGTATATTTGTAACCATGTTGTACACCAATATTGTTATTAAAACAACATAAGAGATGAAAGCTGGGTTGTTCTATTTGCTTCTCAACTCAGTGTAAAAAATTGAAGCGAACTGCCAAGACAATGTTATTTCCTTGATTATTCTTAGTTTTTGTTTGAATTAGCTTTAAGTTGAACTGTCCATGTATGCCTAGGCGTCTAAGGAAATAAACGTTTTGACTTTGACTTTAGAGAGCTATGTACAGTAGTGGAAGCCCAGGCCAATTGCGATACCATAATGAAAATTCAACAGTGTGTTAGCAACCACTGCTGAGTACTAGGCCTCCTTCATTATCTGCTAATGATTTCGACCGCTCGCGGTCTCTTAGTTTCCAACTACCATCCTAATATCAGCATACTAACACTACCGGTTGAGTTTATACTAAAGTAGCTGTGTGGTGTGAAATACAGCTTATAAAGTTTCTAAAATATATCAAAAAAATGCAAAAAAAATATAACAAAACAATTTTAGTACATAGTTTAAAAGAATATTCGCTGCGTATATAGAAGATTTCACCTTAAATCCCACCCAAGTTAGGATTGCCTTACTGAAGTATCATTTAACACGGGTATTAAAAACTCCAATAGATAAAATCTTATGGATGCTTCTGTTTACTGGAAAGTTATTTTATTCAGCTCCCAACTTACTCTCGAAGACCCTTTGGGTGAATCCGGACTTCCATCTCAAGTTGAAAGCTTCAACATTTCTGAGACTTTGTGAAAACAAATCCGGCTAAGTATTTTCTTAATACACACTGCCCTGTTTTTGATTTGTATATAATTTTTTTCTTTTTATGAAGTATTATTATTTCATATTATATAAATACAAGCAGTCCTATTTCGAAGTATTATTATTTCATATTTATATAAATACAAGCCTATTTCGGCTTAGCTGGGATGCAAAAACCTGTTACTGAAAACCGCTTACCAATCCGTTCAGTAGTTTTTGAGTTTATCGCGAACATAGAGCGAGACAGACAGACGCGGCAGATGATTTAAATTTATTATAAGTACACAGATATAACAGTAAATGAGGAGCAATGGACTACGAAAAGCATATTCATTTAATTATGATATTTTCATATAAAAATAAATTAAAAACAATAATTTCGAAATTGAAATGATACTTAAGTTTGAAAAATGCAAGAATGCTAATTTTGTAAAGTGACAGCTATAATATTCCAATATTGGCGTTAGGTACTATATATAGTGAGTAGAAGCCGTGTTGGCTAAGTGGGAGGACACTTGACTTTCATTCCGAAGGTCATGGGTTCAAACCCCGCCACGCACCTCTGGATTTTTCTTCTTGAGAAATTTATGTGCGCTTTAAACACGTGCTTTAACGGTGAAGGCAAACATCGTGAGGAAACCGGCATGTTCTGAGAACTTTAAAAGAGTTTGAAGGACATGTGACATTCACCAACCCGCACTTGGCCAGCGTGGTGAATTAAGGCCTAATCTCTCTCGTCAAGAGAGAAGTCCCTGTGTCCCAGCAGTGGGAACGTTAATAGGGTGATGATGATGACTATATATAGTGTGTGTCGTTGCACACATTTTATTTATACTCCTAGCGCAATAAAGTTATAACGAAAAACATTATCGAGGTCAGTGAAATTGCCCGTTCAAAACTGAAAATATGAAATTATTTCTGCGGATTTCATAGTTCAAATTGCTTGCAAAATTGTGTTGCTGAGGTATTTAAATTAGTTTTGATGCTTCAAAACTATTACAACAAGTAGTTTGTAAGTGTTGTAGTCTAGTTCTGAATTCACTTGTTTTTAACTGCAAATTTCGCATCAGTCTCAAAATTTAATTAGTTGCTAAAGGCACTCAGAATGCAACTGAAGTTGGTTTATGAGCCTGCAGTCCAGGATAATATTTCAAGCTGGATTAATTAAAGGCAGAACAATCACTCTACAACTTCTCTTTTAGATCTTATAACATGTTTTTAATTTTTCGTCTTGATTCTTCGTGTGAATTGAAATGAGTTGCTCGTTAATAGTTTTGAGGTAAATAAAATGGTAACTTTGAAAGCTTTTAGGCTTAGCCTTAACCATAAACTATAACTGTGTATTGGTTTACGTTTTTTTTATTTTACTTTTAACGTTTTAGTTTTATTTTTATTTAATAAGCTTTCATTTGACCACAATCTCACCTGATGTAAAGTGACGATGTGGTCTAAGATGGAGCTTGAAGACCTAGAAGGTTGTGTTTTAAAATGTGGCACGGAGAAGCCATCTACATAGGCTTCTCCGGGCCACATTACGAAACACGAAAAAACCGATTCACGCACTGGCCCAGCCCGAAGGGTGGTGACAAGCCTCGGCTGAAGCCTACCACCAGAGACTGTTCTTAGCACCACCCGGAGGTCACGTGTAAAGATTCCGAGGGTTAACACTTACGGACGTGGACAGACAAAACGGATTGTAACTTAATTTACAAGTTAAGTAGAAAAGCGGTTTAAGTTGGTTAGTAGCTCAAGGTAAGTGGGGTCAGCACAACATGTTATTTACTTCTGTTGTCCTCTGCCACCCGTCATCTCAACACTCAACAAGAAAGGATCAATCCTTTCTTGTTGAGTGTAGGTTGACATGTGTCCTACAATCAATTGTTGGACACATGTCAACCTACACACATCCATAAATTTTCTTTGGCCTAACATTCGCCTCATATCCAACAACACACTTGCGTAAGTTTCTAGTGTTTAAAGTAAAGCTCTGTACTTACCCTCTCGCAATATTGAGGCAGTAGTTCCTACAGGGCCTGACCTCGTGTCCCCCGCAGACGGCGCACCCGGCGGCCCTCAGCAGCTTGCCGGAGCAGGCTTCGCTGGCACTGGCCAGGACATGCTCCGTGGTCACCAGGGCGCCCGCACCCACGGCCAGCATCTCTAGGAGAACTCTCGCCGCTTCCAGTGATCGGCTTAGAGTGGTCCCCAGCTGGTAGAATGAAAGCAGATTTTTAACTTTTAATAATAATAATAATAAAACTCTTTATTACACACCAGGATATCACAATACAAAAAGGGACTAAAGCTAAATACAAAAATGCGTAATGGGCGGCCTAGTCAGTCAGTAGTTTTAGTCAGATAGGAATTCATTGAATGTTTTTCTAGTCTTTTACCACAATATTATGTACACGTAGCTTTATCCTTAGACATTAGGTATACCCTAAACAAATGTAAATTGAATTTGCCCATTGTCCGTGTTGTATGGATGAATATCCATCCACGAATACAATGTATTTTGACGCAATTAATATTTTTTTTCAATCTGATCAGTACTTCTTGAGATAAGCGCTTCAAACAAACTCTTCAGCTTTATGATATTAGTATAGATATGTTTTAAGTATTTACCGCGAGAAAGCTTAAATAAACCTTATGCCAATCTAAGATGCATTTTATGATAACCATGGACAACATGCACTTACCTGATTGGGTACATCTCCAAATGGCCGCACCGCATCATACGCGTCCTTCAAACAGGCTTCATAGTCCGGCGTAAACTGTTTCGAATCCAGCTTCGCAACATTCAGGTACGCCAGCGGGAATATATCTCTGAAGAACTTTCTAGCACTTTCCAGAAGGTCCCGTGGAGGGCTGGACTCGATGTTGATGGCTTCGAGGTTTCTGTCGGAGCTGGTCCGTAGTACTGTTCGTAAGTCCTCGTAGAGTGAGGAGAGAGGGCCGTGCGTTCGTATCGCCTGGCCTTGGTAAAGCTGTGTGAAGAACCCAGCAGTTTTGTTCTGTGACTGATGTGATAGACCAGTCAGGTGCTCTGCAACAAAAACAGTTGATTATAATGGTTTTCCAAAATATTAATTTAGACAACGGTTTTTGAAGTTAACGAAAGTGTCTTAAAAATATCACGAATCAATCACGAAAACACTCTCTTAATTCCTTAAGTTCACAAAGATCAGTTTAAAAATAACATTAAGATATAAAATCTCTTGAGATAAGAAAGAGTTTGATTCCGGCAAATACGTATTAATTAATATAAAATTCAATGTCGCCATTCCCCTCCGCATGATTGCATCCTGAAACTAAATTTACACCGCCTCGCCTTGGAAGATGTTTGCATAACGTAATACGACTCACGACCACGCCACGAACTCGTTACATTCCAGTTTGTTACGTTATAAATTAAGTTGTAATATAAGATGTGTAAATACGCTTAGTTCCGAGCAAACATCCCTTCGGTCGGTATTCGGTTTCTCGGTTGCGGCCGGCACCTGCGCGGCTGCGTCGTACCGGTATCTAAGTAGTGTTATCTCGTCCGGCGGTGTCGAGATCCTCGCCTGCCACATTCCTTCAAATAAATTAATTTAAGCTTCCATGGGAGCCTTAACCCCAAAACCTTTGAAACACCTTTTCAACCATCGAGAGGAGATAACAAAGCTAATTAAATAAATCTTTGTTGGTACAACTCTACAGTCACGAGACTTTATCATGTACATTTAGGCGCACAAAAGACATGGTGTGTGATACTGTCGTTTTAATATGTAAGGATAGGGTGCGAGCCCCTTTGATGTATGGGTACTTGACGAAAAGGCTTTCAGCGGTCGTCGGCCGGCGGTAAAGCACTCCTACCTATTTTGAATGTGAAAAGGAGTGATGCCACAGCCGGAATTTCAAACTGTGTTACTGGAAATGCCTCTCAAAGGGTGTGGAACGTGTGGCTGACACGCTACACGCAATGAGAATTTCGTAGCTCTCGAAATGTCACAAGATAGAAAAACTACTTATTTTCCAGTATTCCGATGGGTCCTATTCCGAATGGTTCTGTCGACAAGTTAGCACTCAAATTGCAGTAATCCAGTCGAACGTGCGAATTATTCCTGTTTACCCCAATAATTTGTTCCCTCGAGAGAGGATTGGTAAATCCACATTGAGTATTACTTACAAAGCATTTTACTCTACGGCCGAGTTCCGAATGGAAATAAAACAGCGACCACATTTGTCGTAAAACCCTCGTAATAAGACAAGGCCGGAGCTATTTAAATCAAAGTTCAATATCCCAGACGGTGATTGATGGGCCCCGTATTTCAGGAATAAATCCGCAGTATTCAATGTTTCACGACACGGCTCGGCGGTTCGATAAATAATAAGTGTCATTCGTCTTTTCATAGCGAAGGTACGGGCTTGGGACCTCCAGACGTCCTTGGCGGGGTTCGCGCTCTGAAGACCGCATTCTGTCAGATTGCAGCTAAAAAATAAGAATTTTACTCATTCTCATTTCATTATTCAATGTCCTGCGCCTCTTTTCAGCTTTTCACAATGTGCTTTATTTGATGAGATTTTGTAGGCTTTATGCGTAGGCTTTATGATTTTGTAGGGACGTTTATTATGGTCTAGTATCAGTAGTCCTATAATCTAGTCCGATGATCGGACTGATGAGACTTTTTAGTCTCATCAGTTCGATGATGCTGATCAATACAGATCATCGGACTTCTGAGCCTTTTAGTCCGATATTTACACATTTCGACTTTCCCAGAAAAAGAAATGCATTAACTTCATTAACTTCAGTTTATTTTTCCAACATGCTAAATATAAAGCTATTTTATACAAAAAAAATAGGTATTCCTATTTTATTTTTCCACCAGTCATGTATGTACTTGTGTATAATAACTTTATCGGATAACTTTTTGAAGAATCCACTTGAGACACCTCTTTAGACACTTGAGATTTCCAACTTCCTTGCTCTCAAGTCATTTATTTTAATTTTATGTGCGTTTTTCAAACTTGGTTATACGACATATTGCTTTTTCTCTTGTATTTTAATAAATTTAAAATGACTGAAAAAATGACGAAAGTTTGTAAGTATGGATGTATGGATGTTTGTTACTCTTTCACGTAAAAACTACTGAACCGATTTAAATGAAATTTGGTACACAGAATCTCTAGAGCCTGAAAAATAACATAGGCTACTTTTTACCGCGGGAAAACGTCATTCCATTTTCATTCATTCATTTTCGCTTTTTTATGGATGGCACCTTCAAAGCATCTCCTGTACCATTTCCACAACTATACAGCATAAACAGATGAAAAGATTTGGAAAATCCATTTCTGGAAGAAGCAAAGGGAACATAGAAAAAGATAAGTTTATTAAAGAAACTCAGATGCAGTTAACTGGTGGAAAAATAGGAATACCTATTTTATTGTATAAAATAGCTTTATATTTAGCATGTTGGAAAAAATAAACTGAAGTTAATGAAGTTAAGAACATTTCTTTTTTTGGGAAAGTCGAAATGTGTAAATATCGGACTAAAAGGCTCAGAAGTCCAATGATCTGTATTGATCAGCATCATCGAACTGATGAGACTAAAAAGTCTCATCAGTCCGATCATCGGCCTAAATCATCGGACTACTGATACTAGACGTTTATTATGGCTATTAGGAATTAATGTAATAAAGAAATGCTTAGTGTTTTGTTACTGGAAAGGTAACAACAGATTTGATAACTTTATTACGTTGCCTTGTCATTGTTCCCCGCAAATAAATACTCATATAAATAATATTAGGTCCTTACATATGAAATTGGCGTTTTTCGTACTGGCCACTTTAATCACAAATTTCTCCTCTTTGGTAAGGAATTCCAAATTCAAATTTGTACAGCTATAGACTCATGTATTTGTGCTTCGATGATCGTCATTCATTTGTTTTTTTTCTTCTGTTTTTTTCTGTTTGCGTCACTCATTTTACAAAATGGAAAACTTAAAATATCGCATTATTTACGAGTACGAGTTCCGCCGTGGCACTAGTGCTGCGGAAACAACTCGAAGGGTGAATGATGTGTATGGCGGTCGTGTTGCAAAAGAAAACACAGTTCGTTTTTGGTTCCAACGTTTTCGTTCTGGAAATTTCGACTTGCAGAACAAGCCCCGTGGACGGCCTGAGACTCAAGTTGATAATGAAGAGTTGAAGGCTATTGTGGAAGCGGATCCATCGCAAACCACGTCCGAGTTAGCTGCAGGCTGCGGTGTTAGTGATAAAACTGTTTTAATTCACTTGAAGCAAATTGGGAAGATTAAAAAGCTTGAAAGGTGGGTACCTCACGAATTGACTGAAGCAAACCGGCAAACGCGCGTCGACTGCTGCGTTACATTACTAAACCGGCACAATAATGAAGGTATTTTAAACCGAATCATTACCTGTGATGAAAAATGGGTTCTTTACGATAATCGGAAGCGCTCAGCGCAATGGTTGGATCCTGGCCAGCCAGCCAAATCCTGCCCCAAGCGAAAATTAACCCCAAAAAAGTTACTTGTAAGCGTTTGGTGGACTAGTGCCGGTATTGTTCATTACAGTTTTCTCAAATCTGGCCAGACTATTACGGCTGATGTCTATTGTCAGCAATTGCAAACCATGATGGAAAAGCTAGCGGCTAAACAACCTAGGCTGGTCAATCGCTCCACGCCACTGCTGCTTCACGACAACGCTAGACCACACACTGCGCAACAGACGGCTACTAAATTAGAAGAGCTTCAATTGGAAAGTCTAAGACATCCTCCGTACTCCCCGGACCTTGCTCCAACAGATTACCATTTTTTTCGAAATTTGGATAACTTCTTGCAAGGGAAAAAATTCAACTCCGATGGGGCAGTCCAAATCGCCTTCAAAGATTTTATTGATTCCCGTCCGACTGGTTTTTTTAGTAAAGGGATCAATGAACTACCTATAAGATGGCAAAAGTGCATAGAAAATAATGGTTCATACTTTGATTAATTAAATATATTATATTAAAAAATATTCGACTTTTTGTTCCTCCCATACAAAACGCCAATTTCATATGTAAGGACCTAATATAAATTAGTTTTTCTCTTACAAAACCTGGATCGAAATAGAAGTTTGTAGGCGGTACTTAAATATTATTTATTTAAATCAGTAATGACCTGAACAAAGCACTAACCTTCTCTTTACTTCAATAAAGATGGGAAAAAATCATATTGTATTTGATTTAAATTTAATACGCGTACATATTACTTGATACTACTTATAATATCTTACGAAAGTTGGTGTCTTATTAATGTGATAGTCATGACTGAGTCCATAATTCATTCGTCGCGGCGGCGTCAGTTTAAGGTTCTTCACGGTAATCAGACAAGTGCCTCAGTTTTCAGATCACTGAGTTTCCACTTTTCAGTTTCAGGAGAAAGGGCTGGCTCACTTTACCTTCTATTAAAATAATTATCTTCATATTTTTTTCAGTATGAGGTCGTCTACTGATCCATATAGGGTGTAATCATTTTGAGGACGAGTTTTCTTCTCTACTTCTTTAAGTCTTGTGACTATTGTGGTTGCGGCAGAATACCAGCGTTCACTGATAACACCAGTGGACATAGAGCTGAGCCGTTGCCCTTTTACTGCTGTAGCACACACGTACCTGCTCACCCTGTGTTATATATATATATATATTACACATAAGTAAATATTTTGTAATTTAAAAAAATGTATGTTGATTTTGAGTCTGTTCTGTATTATTTTGGTGTGTATTTCTGTGGTAAATAAAATTATGTCTATGTCTTTTTATCGAAATGTAAGAAATATAGAGACGGAGACATTGCAGCATATTTGTATCGCTTAATTCATTTTGACTAACGTAACTAGTAAATTGATTATTCGTAGCGTTAGTTGTTACAAAAGTACCTGCTTAAGGTGTATTTATTTAAAGCATTTTTGTACTTTTCGCAAGCGGTCTTACTGAAATCATATTGTTAGCGCTCAGTTAAGGTGACGTTGATTAGCAAAAGCTAATGAATTAAAATAACTATGAAAAAGTGTTATTAACATAGATTTTAAAAGGATTCGAAGACAGAAATAAAGTGACGTCTCAATAATCATGACCATGAGTCTAACACCTGTAAACTACAAGTAAACGAAATCCCTATACCGTTTGTTTTTATCTTTAACTGTGCCACGGAGATATATGTGTAAGGAGAGATTACCGTTTCACCATTCACCATTGCCACCCTCTCCCATAAGGGATGCCTACCGTAACCGCTACCTTCTTTATATTACCACAGATTATTTTATTATTATTACTTAAGCCGTTCTTTTGATTTCGATTAGTTAGTCTTAGTACACACTTACTGTCCTTTTCGTTACCGGCTAATGTAAGTTTACTATGTGTAATTTTACAGTAAAAAGTATTCGCGGATTCCTTGTAGATATTTTGTGAACTACATTTTATACCAAAACACAAAGCTGTGTTGACGGTGTGGTTAACTGACTTTTGGTTCGACGGAGTTTCTCAATTCGTCACAAAGGGATATTAACATCATACTAAAATAATGTCTTGATGGCCGATTACTTATTTTTTGTAAAATTAAATAAGTTAGGTACAATGTAAGGAATTTTTATTGTAACTTCACAAAATACAATAAAATTTCTTTCTTTCTCGGGGAAAATAATAAAAAGAATGCTAATTTAACTTAGTAATTATGCAAATATTAAGACTTTCAGCTAATGAACTTCAGGTTTTTTAAGTTGCCTCTGATTTTTTTTAATTTTGCTGAAACCGCCGTAATTTAAAAGAGATTAATTAACATTAAAACGCAGACTTTACGTAAAAACGTTTTGAATGTTTAATTAAATAAGCACTCTTATAGTTTGTAGCTTTAACGAATTGGCTATCCAATAATAAATGCTACTGCATAGAAAATAAAGTTTAAGTGACAAATACATCGCAAATATTTTGTTTTATATGACTTTATGAGCGTATGTATTCAATTATCAATAGCTGGTCACTGGGATAATGTTGTGTAACAGAATAACACATATGCTACTTTTTAATGCGGTAAATTACCTTTTTAAGCGGGAAAATTAATTATTGCAAGCAAAGCCCGATTTGGATTATATATGGCGTGGACACAGACAGCTGTTTTCACAGTAAAAGACAAACAGCTAGTTATAAAAACAATTGATCTGAATCTACAAACATCGTCATCAAAAGTGAACTATAAAAATAAATAGCCAATATTAAATGCATTGCTAAAATGAAAGCTTTATACTTTATGATAATGAGAGCTCGTGTGTGGTCCTTGGCGCATAATCTCTTTTTTATAACCAAGCCTTTTCAATGTTTTATTACTAACTGCCACAAATTCCTAATAATGACTGCCTCAGTGGCGCGAGGGTCCGCTTGCGGCGCAAGAGGTAGCGGGTTCGATTCCCGTCGAGGGAAGTATTGATATGTTCTGCAAGCACTTTCTCTTTGGTCTGGGTGTTTAATATGTATAATAAAAAATATAATAAACATATTATATTAAGTATATCAGATATCTAGTACCCGTAACAAAAGTTAAGAGCTTACCACGGGGCTAGATGTTGTTGTGTGGATTGTCCGGAAATATTTATTTTATTTTATTTATTATGTATGTTACTAGCGACTGCCCGACTAGCGTTGCCTGCGTTTCATGGATTTTCTAGCAGATATAACGTATTTTTCCATGGTAAAAGTACAAAGAAACCTTAGTTAAAAAAACACATCAAAAAGCGTAGTTTTCAAGATCTAAGCATACATAGGTACAGACGTACAGACAGACAGACAGCGGAAACGACTTTGTTTTATAGGTACTATGTCAAGATAATTATTGGATATTCTGTGTCACAGAAAAACTATCTCTTAAGGAGTACCCTGAATATAAACTAGGGGTCTAAAAACTGTAGTAGAATCTGTAAACTTAGGTCATATCAGGTCCTTGAAGTGTATTAAAAATGTTTACCTCCAATTTATTATATCAGTAGTGACTATTGCATACCCTGTGCCAAATAAGAAGTCCCTAGAAACTGTAGAGGAATCTGTGGCGCGGACAAAAAAATTAAAATATATCCTAGTAACTGTTTTATACACTGTGTCACGGAAGAAGTCACTAGAAACAGTTGTAGAATCAATGGTAGTCCTTGACGCTTAATTTCTTTTTACCAAGCCGTAAATGTATCCTTTATTGTATATATTACTGATTCTGTGTCAAGGAAGAGGTCTCTATAAACTGTAGAGCAGTCTGTGGCGAGGACAATGAATTGAAAAGCGCCCTTGTGGAGCACACTCTGATTATTTCCTCTGAGGGTCGGAAGTGGGCCTCATTGTTCCGTACTTGTCAGCGAGGTCGTCGCACTAAGGGTTTTATATTTTATTTCGCAATTCTGCCCCTATTTGGCGTAAGTACTACTTTTATTTAAGTTGGTACAACGTAAATAATAGGTCCTATAAAAATACTCTTACGGAACCGCCCATCCTCGCAAGCGAAAACGGATGATCAGCTGTTGAGGTTCGTCCATTTTGAATTGGACTCTCAAACATTCCACAGATTTACAAAAGTAGGTAGTTAGGTAGCACCTACTTAGTGAGTTCTTATTTCTCCAATAACCTCTCCAGAAGAATTGAGTAAACAAATAATTAATAAAGTAGGTACAAGTAGATCAAACAGGTGTAGCTGGAAATACTTAACATGTAAGGTTAATAAACCGACAATAATGATATAAATCGACCTCGACGCAAAAAATATACCACAAAAAGTAAATCGCTATGAAGTCAATCTCCGTACTTCAAAGCTTTAAGCTCAACCTCAGTAATCTATAAGGAAATACATTCGATTATTATTCATTCAATAGCAATATGTCGGCGGTGCCTATCGCTTTTGAGCCCCTGTAAGAACAAACCGTACTTATGTAGTTATATTTATAGGGCATACAGCCCGCTCATGCTACGAAAGTCATAAAACACTATAACCGATATAAAACACTAAATTTATATGGCAATAAATAAGGTAATATTCAGCTCAGCGTTCACAGCGTATATTGGAAAAAGCCTTTATAGGCTCCGCACCATGCAAGCTCCAATATAAGATCTAATATTGAAGTACCTAAGTTGCAAAATGCACAAAATGGCGTCAAAGACGAAAGCCAAGACTCGCTGAGATTTTCTTTTTGACAAAGCCTTGAGCTTAATATGGGCATAGTAAAAATTTCAATGGCGTATTGTAACACCACAAATCAATCGGTAGAAATCAATTTTTGGTACCTCTTAACTTACACGAGCAAACTAAATTATTATTATGGTTTGAGCATAAATCAAATTGTGAGCTCATACATGTATTTATCCAATCAAACTTCGTTGCGCATTTTTATATTGTAATTCCTACGCTACGTTATTTGTATTCGATTGGAACCCATGGGGATAGTAATCGTCATAACTTTTTATTGAATACAAAATTACAGCATGCAAATAAATCTAATTTAGAACAGAACGTATACTACTGTTATATTATCCGCCATAAATCTATGAGACGCAATAACATTTATTTATGCTAATTGCACCTGTGATTTAACTTAGAACAAACTTGACTATCTGATTAAGCAAAAACTGACCAGTAGTTTATTATGATAAAATATTATCTCTTCCTAAATTGGTTTCAGATAGGTACTCATATAATGTGATCAAAACACAGTAGGATTCTTTTAAATAAATATTGATTTTATGCACTGTAAGACGGTCATCACGATTTTGAACTAAAATATTACATTGGAATTCATTTATGCAAATACATATATATATTTTTTCTGGATTTATAGTTAACAAGAAAAATATTCGTTATGCTATTCGGCTTAGCTAGTTGAAATAGCAATCGACAAACAGGCAGGCCAGGCATGATGATGATAATAATTTGGCCAAGCAGATCACAACTGTAATAATTAACTTCGGCCTACAATAGCTGCAGATCAACAAAAATCTTACAGCTGAAATCATGAACATTTACTTCAAAGTATTAACCGCATGCATCATGTAACACAAGTTAACGTCAAACTTCTGACATCGATACCCAAACGAAGAAAGTTCGGCTGATAGTAATTGTTTAGATCCAAACATCCAAAGGTGCTGAGATTTCATAACCCGCATACAATCAGGCGTGGCGCGTCCATCTGTTTGCAATGCGGCAGGCCTTCGGTACACAACGTGCCCAATTTGTCGACACGCCGTGTCTACGAGTGTTTGTTAAGCTACCATTGTTCGATCTAGCGATCCCTCCCCTATATTTATTTCTGTAAGTGGCCGAAAACGTTTACAGTTGCGGTAGGCCCATTTCTGATCCTTTCCACCTGGTTTTATTGATCCAACTTTCAACCTTTCATTGATCTTTTAATGCTTATATTAGCGACGTGTCAAGTGGGATTATTTGGTTAAGGAAGTTGAGATACAGGTTGCACAAGCAACACTGCTGTTTATCGGAGTAAGGATCTGGAACTTGTCAAATAAATTATACGCTACGTTTAATGTGAGTGGTGCCAATTCGATTACATTAACGGGGCATTGGTTTTGTTCCAATATTTTTGTTTTATCAGCAATTATTATAACAATATTATACTTTCAGATCAAGACACTCTGTCCTACAACTTAAAATATTATTTTTAGATCATTATTAGAATAAAGATTATCTGTTTTTTTTTTGGCATTTTGAAAAAGGTTACTAGACAAAGTCCGATAAGATTAGACACTACGCTATCTAGAAAACCCTTTTGTCGCTTACCTTGTTTGAATTGAAATATTAACAAAGCCTGACTCTCGTAAAGGCCTGAAATTAACAAATTTGTAATCCTAAAGCCTATAGGTTAACTTTGTTCATGCATGTTCAGGACTGGATATATCTAGATACTCACGTTGCAAGGTCCTTCTGGTGGACAGAAGCAGGTCACCAGTCCGGCGAGTGGACTTGGCCGTGATGCCCTCAGCGGTCCGCCGCAGCGCCACCCGCAGCTGTGTCTCCTGCCCTCGTCCACAGCAGTGGCCTTGGCATTCTTGACCTGAAACACAATCAAACTCATTTTAGTGTCTATGAAAGCTGTTGGGATAAGTCCTTACTTAGGTCAAACTGATACACGAAAGGATCCTTGAGACTTTCTACGTGGCTATCAGAATTCGTGAGTGAGGATGGTCCGCCTCCTCTGTTGCTGTTACCAATATCACCCACGAACTCCAACAGAGGAGAAACTAGGACTCCTACCTCCACTTACTAAGACTCGTACTAAAAACCTCTAGGACGTGTTTAGCGAGAGTTTGCAGCGACTAGCAGCGATAACACAGATAGCAGATAACACTAAAATGAGGCAATACATGTTGTAGGTTCATATTGCTTGTTACATTATTGGGAAATAAAATTCACGCTGACAAAGTGCCTGCTACTGGTATCATCATGTTTAGACCTATAATGCTACTTATTTATTACAATATTTTTTGTATTTGGGGAGGTTAAGATAAGCAATAATTTATTAATTATTTTTTATCGAAATGAAAGTGACATTCTTGAAGTACCTCCGATACAGAAAAATTATAAAATGACGTATAAGTTAAAATTACTGGTAAAATGTGTCGGTATGTTAGGTATATAATAAATATGTTGTCCGTTTTATGAGAGAAAATCATCCATAAATTTGCTCAGGCTTCAAGGGTTTTTAACTAAATTCGACCTTTTACCTAAACCTTTTTCCTTTTCTTACTTTACGACCGAATAAAATAAAAGGTTCATAAATATACAAGAGTCTACTGAGTTAACTAGCAACTTTTAATCCTTCAAGTTCTACGTTAGTTTCCTTTAAGCTGTGTAAGTTTAAGTGTTTTCTTTTACAAATTAGTCCGAGTACGACTAGACTAAATTTTCTACCAAAAATATTTTTTGCTCTAAAATCTCACTACTCGGTAAAAGTTAACAAAGACTAGTTTTGTAATTTAAATCTCGCTGGAAGACGATATCTCTCTGAGAGCGGATTTTGTCCCACAAAAACTGTTTTCACTTGCGAAGTCTAATCAAAGAACCTTTGACGTCAATCTAGCAAAAACTTAGATTACTTATTGTTAGTTTCCGAGGAATTTCCAAGATATGAACGATCATGGCAGCGATAAAACCGATAGGGACATTAATAGCCCGAAAAATAAGCATCGTCACCTTATTCATTTGCAAAAACATTGCGAAACAGTTTAGATCAAATGCCAATTAATTATGGCATTCGATCTAAACGAATAATTATGCCGGTATAAGGTACGGTTACGTCGGTCGTAAGGTCGTATCTTACATGATAAGTTTCATATAATGTTTATTAGGTGTAAATAAGATATCTACTGAAATGCGTTCCGTGATATGTAGTTTTGTATAATTTCACAAAAACAGGACAGGATAACAAACGCATGTAAATTGACAAAATGCTTAGCTGCGCCAAAATTAAATTTCTAGCTAAACCTAGATATAAATGTTGCCCTACGCAATATTTTATTACGATCACTTGCAATAAAAATAGCATAGTTGTGTAATAATTGCCGTAAGTTTATAAATATTGAATTACATTTGGCACAATATCGGGTGCGTCGAACTGGCCGCGTTCAAGGCTGCGCGCGCGCATTGTGACACCGCTCCTGGGCCGGCGGCGGGAATAACTTTATTACGGGCATTTTAATTGGGTACAGGTACTGCAGTAGTGAATGCAGTCGGACTAGCGAACCTAGGGTGTCTGCTTATTTTACATGTTTCAGAGAATTGGCGTGATTAGGCAAATAAATAGTATATTGGACCTTCGTTTATGCAAATTTATCATAAGAATAAGAATCATTTATTTGCATAGAACGTCTGTGTAATGTCTTGTGGGACAATAAATAAACTTTGAACTGTCATTAATAACGCTCTTTGTACTGATTCGCGCTCCTGGGCAGGCAGCAGGTATTATTTTTTATGGATATTTTATTTGGACCAGATATAAATGCAGTCGTACTAGTTTAACTAGGGTTTCTGTTTTCGGAGCTATCAAGATTAAGCAAGTAAATAATATGTCTACTTACGCTTTTACTAATCGCTTATTTTTAGTTGGACAATATACCTTCAGGTTACTTGGGTTTGACATTATTATTAAGTCCATAGGAAGTCATTCAGATTTCTTTAATTTATTCAGTTACCATTTGTATAAAAAAAAAACAAATAAATATACGGAAAATTGGAAAGAACATTGGAAATGGTTTGTTAATTGCAGCTTCTACAATTTTTGTCTGACGCCCGACGTTGCGTTACGCGGCGCGGGCGCGTGTACATACAAATGTGCAAATCTACTTAAAATTAATTTTAAATAAATAAAATCAAAATTAAAATCACTTTTGTACGTGTTGACATAAAACCGCACCCGCTTAAAGCAGCGTCCTCAGGCCTTAATGTATGTCTCATGTCTTTTGTATGTACCTTCTCGAAGTATTTAAATCTTTGTTTTTAAATTCACTGTTTTTTATTATTTTTTTATTATTTCTTACTACTTCTCTGTGTTGCGGTGCGGCGGATCAACGAAATTCTCATTACGTCGAGTTCATATCGAGACACTTTTTTCGCACCACGTGCTTTGTAACGTTTTTGCTGTATCTGAAATTGACACCTGTGCTTGACGTATGCCTTGAATCATATTTTTTATAAATATACATAGGTAGGTACTTCATTCAGTTTTTATGTAGAGCCAACTTGTTAATTCAATTATAAGGTAGATTTAATGTTTTATTTTATTTGTTATGTTTTAAAAGCCTTCTCCCAAATTCGAAAAGATCATCAACTAAGCCAATTTTAGATAATTTGCCACTAGCTTTCGTCCATATCGATCACATTGACATTTGTTTTGTTTTTGTTAGAAAGAGACAATTATGCATGGTAACTAAGGTTTGCTATCTATTTGCATAACAGGGTTAAATTGCGCCAACAGCCAGAACTCAAGCGAAAGCCGCGCCGTAATCTTAGTCCATTAAAAAAATGATTATGAATTGAATGAATTGAGTATTCAAACTATTTGCTTCAGACAAATATTTTCCTATTTTAGGCGGATTTGCAGTATACAAAATAGATTCAACTTCGTGACGGAAATAACGGATGCTGCTCTTCAAAGGACGATAAGCATTTCCGTGTCCGAAGGCTTGCACAATAGGACTTCCGTGCAGGACGACCGAGCCTTTACATAACTCACTATACAATATAGATATTATGTGTAATTTTCTACTGTGGTTGATATACGAAGCTACTGGCTTTTAATACCTATAAGATATATGTATAGGCACAAACTACAGGACAGGTTTAGTGAGGGGAAGGTGTCAAATAAGTCTTGAAATAAGGTTCTTGATTGTAATTGGTTTTCTTTTACGATACGACAAGTATTATATAAAACAGAAAGACTTTTAGCTTAGAAAGGAGTCAAGGAAGGCAAAGTATTAACTACATGAGATTAGAATAGGTAATAATGTATATTAAAAAAAAGTAATATGTATAATCAAAAATTTATCTATCTATGTAAGTATATTATATTAAGTATATATCAGCTGTCTAGTAATCGTAACACAAGCTAAGAGTTTACCACTAGGCTAGATGTTGTTGTGTGGATTGTCCGGAAACATTTATTTATTTATTAATAGAAAGCTATATACCATTATCACACCAACAAGACCTAGACTAATAAATAACAATATCTAACATAAAAAGAAATAGAAACAAGCCACGTCAGGTAAAACAATTTACTTTTTTCTAAGTCTAAATTCTAAAAACACCAATTCCATAAAAATGTGGATAAATTTAAACTGTACATAAGAAAATATAAAAGACAAGCAATACAAGCCGTGTTGGCTAAAGTGGGAGGACACTCGACTTTCATTCCGAAGGTCGTGGGTTCAAACCCCGCCACGCACCTCTGTATTTTTCTTCTTGAGAAATTTATGTGCGCTTTAAACACGTGCTTTAACGGTGAAGGCAAACATCGTGAGGAAACCGGCATGTTCTGAGAACTTTAAAAGAATTTGAAAGGCATGTGACATTCACCAACCCGCACTTGGCCAGCGTGGTGAATTAAGGCCTAATCTCTCTCGTCAAGAGAGAAGTCCCTGTGTCCCAGCAGTGGGAACGTTGATAGGGTGATGATTATGAAGCAATAAAAAAAAATCAGTACATTGATTCATAACTTCTTTCCCAGAAGTATTACAACTTGTCTCAAACGTCACATTAGAAGTCAAGAAAGTAACAGGCTTGATAAAGTATGCACTTAAAAGGTAATTTATACAGTTTATTCGCTGGACAGATTTGTAGCCAATTCTGAAGTGTACAATAACTTAATTTAAACGGCGGACAAGCTATTAAGACCCCGCAATTTGCTGTGACACGACATTGGAGTCATAAATCTACTTAACGACTTATAGATCAACATTAAACTGGCTCTGAACATCCAATCGATCAAACTTGTTGCTGGCAGTCGTAATAGTTAAGAAATTAGCTTATTAGTCCTTATGGCTCGTACTTAATTAATCTATTAGGGATCGCAATAATAGTGAATAATAAATAACTTTAAAATATAATGGATTAAATATGTAGCTATCCTTAGTTATTTGTAATTAATTTTGCATGAATTAACAATAAACAAAATTATATCTATTATGAAACAAAGTAGCACTTATAAAAGGTCCGATTGACATAACACACATCTGTTAGGAATGTTCTGTGTAGGTGTAAATTGGTCCATAATTAAATTGCTTTCGAAACAAGTGGGCAAGCAATATAAAAACGTGGGATGCCGCCGAACTTAAGGTTACATAAATAAATAATACAAAACATCTCAACAGTTCAAGGAAAATTGTCGTACACCAAAACAATTTGTTTTCTTTTATTGGATAGGTAGGTTGGTGAGCTATAAAATGTTTCTTTGTGATTGGTTTATTGTAGTACCAATCCACTGACAAAACGGAAATTCTCGAAAGTAAAACAGAATAATGTGTACCTACTCGGTTTTATTTTATAAATCTGACACAGGGAAATGACAATATTCGAAAGTTTATAAAAATCCTATGAATTTTATTCTTAAAGAGAGATTATTGTATTATTTTACGCCCACAAATTTATAAACCTTGTTTTTTTCCGGTGACATATCTAATTCAAAATTTATGGGTGTTTAGGAATCAAAATTAAAACAGCAGATAAAGTTCAACACGTAGGTATGCTAATAAGTCGCACAAACACTACGAAATTCAAATGAATATTCCACCTGATTGTCAAAACAGTGCAATAAAATCAGAAATAAAACATCCGTACATCCGCCATTAACATTTTACGAGTTTTAAATGATGCCGGCTTGTTTGGTGATATTTCATCAAGTTCCAAGTCAAATAATTAGATGTGGTTGAAAAGGGGGTTAAAATTTACAAAGTTGGTTCACTTCCGCATAACTGTAGTAATTCTTATTGTCTATTCTGATTTAAAACTTGCATTATGTCAACTGGGCCCGAGGTGCCATTCTACTAAAGAGCCGAAATAGCGACTCTATAAACAATAGTAGATTATGATTGTGCTCTAAATATACTTATTACAGAATTTTTAACCCCCGACCAAAAAAGAGGGGTGTTATAAGTTTGACGTGTCTGTCTGTCTGTCTGTGTGTCTGTCTGTCTGTCTGTGTCACCATAGCTCCCGAACGAATGGAGCGATTTCAATTTAGTTTTTTTTGTATGAAAGGTGAGTCTGGCGCGAGTGTTCTTAGACATGTTTTAAGAAAATCGGTTGTGCCGTTTAAAAGTTATGGGGGTGAGAGTGGGTAAGGAAAACCGAAAATCTGCAAATATACTAGTGTGGGGTATCAAATGAAAGCGCATCGCGTCCACATTACATAATATTATGTTGTTTTACGTTTAAGGAAATTATGGCATTAGAATCGGGGGTTTTTCTTAAATTTTAAATTTAGATTTATATGTTAATTGACTGTATCTATAGAAATATAAAACCGTGTGGTTCTTTATAAAACTGATGCTATCGTAACAAGCGGAATATAAATAATACGCAGAACAACACAGGTCACCTTAGACCAACAAGGGGAAGTATTTAGGGGACAAGCCCCAAGGTTAGGTACATTAGCATTTCGCCGGTGTATCCGTGAAACGTTGCATGTCGGCTAGCCCTAGATTCCCTATCAGGAGTTATGTTAAACTGCTGCAAATGTTCCAAAGAAAGTAGGCAAGATTTTCGCTTTCTATTTTCTGCGCAAAATTATTGTTTGCGTGCTAAGATTATTTAGACTAAGTCACACCACCATTATTGTGATTTAGCACAAATGCTGGAGAAATTCAAAGTAAATTATGCTATTTATAGTCGAAGTCGGTCAAATCGAATTCTTCAAAGAATTTACTGATAATTAGGTAATCGGACGAGAACTCAAAGTTATTTCATATAATTTCATGAACTTCGTTTTGAGTGGTTGATATTCTGTAATTAGACGGCCTCTATTATACCCATGTTACTAAGATACAAGATGTTTCTTTTCAGTCAAAGTTATACGAATGACAAAAAGAAATGTGTCCATACCGCTGAAATAACTCGATTTCAATATTCAATAGACTACCAACATACATATTCTGTGAATCTGCGCGCGGTTCAGGGCATAAAGGCAACATTCCTGAGCAGGCACTAAATCTTGGAACACGCCAGGCACTGTCTGGTACCGTATTAACAGAGCGAAGAACACGGGTGCTGTTTTAATGGTAGCTCATCTATAGAAGTAACTTAAGATTTTATTGGTGTGCCTTTACACCCCGGAATGTTAATTTCAGTAGTAGGATGAAGTAGAATGCAATTGAAGTCTAGTGCTTTTGTATGCAAAGATAGAGATAAATATCACTTAAGTGACCTGCCTGTATGAATTACAAGAGACTCGAATTAGCTACTAATGTACTGTAGGTATATATAGTATTTATCTGTAGAAGAGAAACATGCCAATTTTTAGTAGTGGATAGAGCATACGAGTGAAGTGAGACCAAAATGAAGTTCAGGCTACTCGAATCATTTTCATTCCTTACTTCTAGTTGGAACACAAGTAACAAATTACTCGGGTATTAAATAATTTCTAAAGTGATACAAATTTCAATTTATCTAAGTACGTTTTCAATATTTTGTTGTAGCAAATACGCCAGCAGCAACATACAACGAAATCGAATAGAGGAAATGAAAACAGGCGTTCAGGGCAAATAGGATTTATTTTACGACTATAGTTTGTTTCATTTATTGCTAGAGAGGCGCTTCTTGAAAACAAGGGAATGAATTATTCAGGAAACATCGCGTTCATGAAATATTTTGCTAAAGGAATATAAAAATTATGAAATGTTTTCATATTTCCTTTTAAATTTATACCACAAAATCTATTACTGCAAATGTATTGATAGAAAATATAATCCGATCTGAAAATAATTCCGTGTAAGTACTACTAGGTATCTGCCGATACTCAATTATTTATATGAATTAGGATTCGTTTACACGGGCATTGCTACTATTTCTAACCCAAAATTATGGTTTCGTGACTAAACACAATAAAAAGCACAGTTTTGATCAAAATAATATCGGAAATAAGAGGTTTGGCCTTGCACTTTCAACCCATTTAGAATAATGGTAAAATGGCCCGCATTCTCAGTTGCCAACAAATTTTCGCTAATATGTATTTTGTTACGGCTTTTCAACCTTAATAATTGTGTAATAAACTATACCACCTTTTTAGTCAGACACGAAGATATGACAGACAAAGACCATCCAAAATTCTAGAACAAATATTCAATATTTCTTTTATATAAATACTTATTGTATTTTTCCATAATATTTTAATTGACAACACATTTTACGTATTCTAATCTTTATATATATAATTCTACTGTGAGTGTGTATGTCACTGAACTTCTCTCAAACGACTGGACCGATTTTAATGAAATTTTTTGTGTGTGTTCAAGGGGATCTGGGAATGGTTTAGATTCACAATTTTAAATAAAAATTTTGAAAAAAAATTGAATAAAAGCCCGTGCAAAGCCGGGGCGGGCCACTAGTATTCTATATTTTGATACAACTTGAATATCATATATTCATCATCACCCTATTAACGTTCCCACTGCTGGGACACAGGGACTTCTCTCTTGACGAGAGAGATTAGGCCTTAATTCACCACGCTGGCCAAGTGCGGGTTGGTGAATGTCACATTTCCTTCAAACTCTTTTAAAGTTATCAGAACATGCCGGTTTCCTCACGATGTTTGCCTTCACCGTTAAAGCACGTGTTTAAAGCGCACATAAATTTCTCAAGAAGAAAAATCCAGAGGTGCGTGGCGGGGTTTGAACCCACGACCTTCGGAATGAAAGTCGAGTGTCCTCCCACTTAGCCAACACGGCTTAATATCATATATTGTTTTAGTACATTTATATATCACTAATGACAGTCCTTTACAACAGTCAGTACAGGCATAAATTGCCCTGTTGCATATTAATTATTCCGCGAACACCACGCGTATTGTTATTCTATGCGGATTGCGCAAACTATGATAGATACGAGCATGCTGGCTTTGTATAAAATCCTCTTTTATAGTTGGTTACCTATGTGAATAATCTGAAAAACACATCGTATAAAAATATACTGAAATAGTTACCTACAGTCAGAATGCGCATGCAAACAGAAATACATTGGTCTCTGATTAGGTGCAACACCTACATATAAGCTATTATAATATTAACAGGTGCTATAATTAATTTACAAGTGTCCGATTTATGGAAAAGGCGAGTCATTATCATGGCGAAATAATTCATAGATTTATATGTTACCTTATGTTCCGTTTCATGTACTAATAATCGGTTTTTTTTTTGTCTTAGATTCATTTGACCACAATCTCACCTAATTAAAGTGACGATGTGGTCTAAGATGGGGCATGAAGGCCTAGAAGGTAGATAAAATTAAAACATATTGTCTCTATTAAATATTTAAACGGCTAGCATAACATGATTTCATGGTTTTTGAGTTTTCCGATATTACTAACTATGCCGAGGTTATGCAGTGATTATAATGACGCTTGTAAAAACCCGTCAAATCATGTCTTTTTTACCCGTTTCAAGTTTTAATATTGTTCAAAACCATGATAATTTAAAAACTTATAATATTTACGGTTTTATATAATTTTGTCGTCATCATTTCTGTAGTTTTAAGTGTTTCTAAGTTCTGCGGTGGACGAAAAAATACTATTTTCAGTTTCTGAAATTGAGCATCTTTACATGGTAAAAAATGAAGTTGCTTTCGCTATCTGTTTGTTGAGTCTTTAAAACAACTCCACGGATTTCATTTATGTTTAAAGGTAAAGGGATTATTATTGATTTAAGAGGAAGGTTTATGAGTATGATTTGCATCCTACACAGTTGGGTGGGTTCCTAACTAATATTATTCATAAATAATATGTCTAAAAATAGCTCTACTAGATTAAGTTTGATAAGAGACTCGTATTTTACGAAAAAATCTCATAAGATACAATTGAATACAAATGGCTTCTTTTTGCCACACACCTCGAGTTTCGAATGAATATAAGATACATAATAAGTACTTGTTACTCAAACACCACTAAAAATTATGCTCGTTTGGGCTAGCTGGGAACCTACATAATTGGCGATGCAAAGATTATCCGCACGCCTCTAGTGGCGAAATTTAGAAACTGTCTAAGAACGACACTTTGTTTGCTTTGATTTGTATTTATTATTTATGTTTTTCCCTGACGTTAATTGTAACGAAAACTGTCAAAGTGTCGTTCTTAGACAGCTTCAAATTTTGACACTGGAGGCTTAGAATCTTGGGTTAGAATCTTTGCATCGCCAATAATACATCCATGCATATCAACAGATCAATCAGAACTTTAACATAATACCACAGATAATTAAGAAATGAAAACCGATAGCCCCGCGTATTGCTGTAAAATGACTATAACAATAGGACGATGTAGTTAGGAGGTAATGGGCGCCCATCGTCCGTAATCACCAGCCACTATGCTCTATACTCTGTGGCTAATAGCAGATATTGACAGGTAATATGGAATATATGATGGTAATGGATCTTATGATCCGCAAGTAATTGATGATAAGGATATCGATGAACAGGTTTGTGATATTTGTCGGCGACGTTGAATAAAACCCTCGTATGGGAGCTCATGTCATTTTCTAGGTAGCGAAAGCGAAGCGACATAAGCAAAGATTAAAAGAAGAAATTTACGTGTCGTGTAGATTAATTTTTTATAGTTAATTATATTCAGCCTATAATTAACTATAAAAAATTAATCATTTTAATTATTCATGAAACAGTTAAATATTTTTCAGAATTTGATCCTCCACCAATTCTTTAATGCCACAACGAGTGCCTTACTGCACATATCGTATAAAAATACAGCGACAAATCGCTAAAGGCTTTTTTTTATATTGGTACAACTGGTGGCTATAAAATAGCTGATTGGTTCCTTTAATTAGTTAGTTTTATTGTTTATCTTTGGTATATAAATACATTTCTTAAATAAAGTCCAATAAGCAATACAATAAACAATTTTGCAGCTCGCTGCCCGCTGGCCGCTGGCGGTTGCCTCACGGCTCATTGAGCGCGCTCTATTACATTAATAGCTTAATCCCACAAAGAATGAACCAATTTATATGGAAATCAAAAATAATAGTGTTTTAATGCAGGAAAACAGGTTTAATGTATAAAATTATGGTAGTTTTTAATGCATACAAAATTGATGTAAGTTAAACTGATATATTGTATTCCTGTCAGTACAAGTAACATTTCAGCAGTAATTTTAACATGAATCAATGGACTTCCTGCATAAATAAAACGGAAAATTGAAGATAGCTCGAGAGCTACTGGACAGATTCTTATAAAATTTGAATAGGATATCGATGGTCAGGACAAACAGGTCTGTGATGTTCGTTGACGACGAATAACAACATACAGCTTTCAAATTAAAATATATTGTCAATCACCAATGTAACTGCTTGTGCGGAAACAAGGCTTCAGCCAAACCTACGTAGCAACATGGAAAGCGAGACGCGAAGCGGGAGCGACTGCAACGCGGGACATTTTATACAATAACGTCCCGCTTGGTGTCCACCGCGCGGCAGACGCTCTTGCTTCCCAGTCACAGCGCGGAAAAAAAGACTTTTTAATCTGATCTGGGTACTAGCCAAAGCTTTAGTCAACAACCGATGATCAAACCACTCAAACATCCATCCATACTTGCTGCATTGTCAGTCTCCGCTCTAATCTGCATCCAGCAATAGAGATAGATGACACGTCAGTCTTGATGGATGGCCTAACAGGACCTAGCTGCTCGCAGCACGTATTACCCAATATGTACATTATAATATTTTATGTAAGTACTACATAGTGGGTTAGTTATTGGCTTAGTAAAAAGTTAAGTGAAATTTATATTTGCCATACACAGTTATGATCAAGTAGGTTCCCGAAATAGTTTATAAACTGTATTTCAGGAGTTAGTGCCTTTTCCAATATGATCTATTAAAAAATGAAAATAAAAATAACAGTAAATTTGTTGACTTTCAGTTCTAAGTATGGGGAACCCCAGTTTTTTTTTGTTATTGGGTACAAATCTTAATGCAGCTTTTCAGAATAAATCTACATACCAGCATTAAATAGTATGGTTCTAATAGTTTCGTAAAACAATATCTGTGACATACGGATAGACAGACAGAAGAATCCATAAGGGTTCCGTTTTTCGCCATTGGGAACCCTAAAAATGAGTTCTGAAGAGTTGAGAAAATAGTAGTAGGTAGTTTAGTATTATTGCAGATTAATAGTTTAGTTTATAAGATTTATATTTTTATGTATGTTAGTCTATAAGGTATATGCTTATATGGGCCTTAGATGCCTGAAATAAATGATTTATTATTATTATTATTATAATAATGCTGTACGGCGACCGTGCTCGACTTCACACTAAGGTCATGTACAAGCTGAGCCTTTCGAGCCTTGTAATAAGCCACTTAAATCCTTTAATTAAATCCTCGGGTAGCATGTATTTTACTCAAGCGATAAATTCATTCGTAGTCGAGAATTCTCGCTGAGAATTCCTAAAGCTGGTCCTTCATTCGTTTATCGGACGTTTTATTTGCAATTGATAGACAGATTAAAATATTTGAGAGTTTTTTTTTATTCAAATTTTTTTACAGGACTTTTATAATTAATTACATGACAGTCCTTTCAGGTTAACAATAATATTTACCAATGTGAGTTCTTATAACTTAATATAAAAATTATATATGGCTTGACAGTTCGGACGCTGAGGGTTGAAAAATAAAGATAATTGATATTAAAATCGTGTAAAAACCAGTGAATATTGAGATGACAAGTAAAAAAAGAAAATGGAATGGTATGACATGATGTGCTGACCCCACATAATACAAGGGCGTGAAAATAAAAAATCCGCGGAAACACCACCCCATGTTACTCACGTGAACAGTCCATATCTGCTGATATCATATCGTCATAATTACATGCAACACAAAACAAGTGGTTATGGCACTCAATCGGACCGTCAACAATGAAATAAAAGCAAATAGAGGCAGACAGTTTGGCTCGGGCTTGAGGCACTGGGCATTCCTATAGTTCTCTAAATTAGGCGGGCTAAAAGCAGCGCGGGCGGAACCGGCGCGGGCGGCTCTACCGATGCCTGCACCGTCACCACACTCATCTGTTTCGTGTTCGCGCACATGCTGAAACATGGATGCAATTACACAATCACAGCGATAATTGAAATGCAATTATTAAGTGAAATGTCTTACTGAAATGTGATATAATTATGATGAACTAGAATGGATGTTCCATCTTTGCCAAGGAATTAATGAAAATGCCTTCGAATTGTGTACTCAAATTGTTAATAAAATGTTTGGCATCTGGTTTGTTTAATAACACAATAATGAAAGCGAATAACCAACTTTTGACTAAATTATTTCGGTTATCAATTAAGTTATTGTTGGTCTATTTATCCCGAAAACCCGAAAAAAGATTGAGAGTAAAGATATACACGATATACTCGTATAGACGATATAGATTACGTGGATAGACTTTTGAAAATCCTTACTTACAACATAAATCTTAGCCATAGTGTGTGTGTACATCTTTTCCAAGACATCGACAATGGGACAATAAATATCAGCGTCGACACGATAGGTTACCGGTAAAATTCGCTGTTTGTCAGAGTTTAATATCGCCAGGTACAATAAAAATCGACATATTTAACCGTGTTATGAGATTGTGCGCCGATTACGTAGCAGCAGCGACATAGCGTCGATGTTCGGGACAAGGAGGCGGCGGGTTTGATGATCAGACTTGGCACAAAAAAGTCAACGAAGCGATACGAAGGCATGCGGATTCAAAAGGAACAGAGAGATTGGCACAGGCGAGCCACGAGCCGGGAACGGGTTTGTTTCGTGAGAATGCGCGCATATGCACGCCGCGCCGCCCACCCTGACTTATGAGCTTTTCATATGTCACAATAGACCTTTCAATTTATTGGTTCTAACGTTGGTCATAATTGTTTTACCATTTAAGTTTGTTATAGTTCTCGGAATAAGCAGAGTTGTCGCCCCGTCGGGCTCGGACAGGCCTGCGAACGACAGCTGCACGCGCGCCCTGTCGCGTAACAAGAGCTCGGTTCGTTAGAGCCGCAGATTTTAAAAATAAAACTTTGCAACGGAAACAAAAAGAGAAACCTCCGCGAAGCAGGCGCTCGACTTCCAAGCTGCAGCGAGAACAAAAACGAACTTTGCATTATTGTGATAAGAATTACGTTCGCCCAGCCGAACGCCGGTCCTACAGCTTTTTACAGCTATAGGGCGCTGCACTGACGTTTATTTCAATTGTCTCTGCGGGTGGATTGCCCTATTTCCAGAGAGCTCGCTAACAGTTTTCGCCCAATCAAATCCAGAGCACTTTTAGATTACCGCGGCAAATTGTTCTAGCACGGGCGTTATTGGATAAAGGCGCGGCGGTGTTCGGGTTTGCATTCCATTTGCAATAACGGTCCTTTATGATTGCACATCGTCGGCGGCGTCCATTGACGCTGGATAAACAGCGGCGGGAATTAAGCGTTTAATGAGTGCATTAAAGACTTTAGTCTGATTGATTTAAATTGGATGTGATTGTGTGGGGTTCGTCGGGTCGCTGCGCCGCACCAGACGTGACGGCGGCGGGTTTCCTGGGAATGCGCGCTTGGCTGGAGGGCACGGCGCCTATTAGGCTCGACTGCTACTAGAACCGGACCGTGAATGCTTATGCCTTAATGACCCAGGATAATGCTATACTGGGCATGTCCCACGCAATCATCTATCAGAACGTGTAGCAGGCGTAGATAATAAGACGCAGCCAACGGTCGTCCGTCATGTGGCGTAATCTGGTGTCACCAGTGAATCACGAGCCGCGCTATAAATTATTCAGAGCCATTGCAAAAACCCTTTTGTGGTGCGATCAGCGATGTCATTACTCATTAAATTGCTTGGAAGTGCTGATTCCTATACTAGAATTAGGTGTCTGGTGTTTAAATCTAAATGTTTTTTTTACTAAGGAACAAACGAGTATTTAAAGTCTGATATGAACGATTTTTGCTGTTTCAAAGAAAAAAGAGTTTAGAACTTCATGTCATGGCACTTTCGCTATGCACCATTCATACTGTTACGTGGGTGTTTAGCAAACGCTTTTTCAACCTTCGATACGTGTCCCATTTTAAATTTACCCCCATCTTCGAAATCTTTTTATATTCTTGAACTGAACAAACCGTGTGAACCAAAAAGGTTTATACTCCAATATTCTGCCCGCTCTCCGTCATTATGCAAACGCCTACGCTCGACGATCGATTTAATTTGCCCGCGATAATATAAAAAATAGTCTAACGCGAAGTAGGCGGTCTTCAGGCAGTTAACGTACTACATACTTTTAAATTTAGAAAATGTCCTATGAATGATCCAGCTCTAGAGGTAAAGATTAGTTTCTGTACATAGTTTTTTGTCTTATATTAATAATCCCAGGTACCTTTTTAAACCACATTGTGGTTTTCAGGCAAATTTTACACATATTTTAGCTTTATTATCCATTTTAGTTCCATTTTAACTCTTCCAGCGTTAGGTCAAATACTGTTCAAGATCAAACGTTAACTGACAATCTAACAATAAACCAGACAATACAATATAATACAAAACACTTTATTGCACAAACAGGGAAACAAAATACAACAACACGTAGGAAAAAATTTACAGTGGGCGGCCTTATCGCTAAAAAGCGCTCTCTTCCAGGCAATCTTTGGATGGAAAATTTTAATAAAATAATTAGTAGGCAGGGGTGTACAATATTAAATAAAATAATTTAGATTAGAATTACTCCATAATATAACAAATATAAATATATGCGTACACAAATAAAATAAAACACATACATTACATAAATACCAGACCAGACGAACTAAAAAGATAAATATCCGGAAATGTATCAGCGATCTCTCATCGAAATGTTAAAGTTATTGGAAACTTTTGGCACGGAATCTTGGCAACCGCTACGCTACAGTGTCGCGTCCCACACAAAGAAATCAATTAACGATTGAATTCGTCAAATCCTTACAAATCACCTGTATTTAATGTGAGAGTACAAAAAAAAAACCTAAATATTCAACATTAAGTAACACAGTTTGTTAACTAGCGCGGAGCATAGAAATCATGCAGCTAGCTGTGCATTACTTGTCGCGTTTATTATGTACCGCACTTATATCTATTATTTGATTCGTAGCTTAATTTTAATATAAGTCAAATATTATCCAGCAAATGCAGTTAAGTGGTTATATTACAACTAACTGATGATTATTATAATGCACGAATTAAATTAGATAAGGTCACAGCTAGTATTTTTATTAATATTCGACCAAAAAAGAGGGATGTTATTAACCCCCGACCAAAAAGAGGGGTGTTATAAGTTTGACGTGTCTGTCTGTCTGTCTGTCTGTGTGTCTGTCTGTCTGTCTGTCTGTGTCACCATAGCTCCCGGACGGATGGAGCGATTTCGATTTAGTTTTTTTTGTATGAAAGGTGAGTCTTGCGCGAGTGTTCTTAGACATGTTTCATGAAAATCGGTTGGGCCGTTTAAAAGTTATGGGGGTGAGAGTGGGGAAGCAAAACCGAATATCTGCAAATATACTAGTGTGGGGTATCAAATGAAAACGCATCGCGTCCACATTACATAATATTATGTTGTTTTACATTTAAGGAAATTAAGGCATTGGAATCGGGGGTTTTTCTTAAATTTTAAATTTAGATTTATAAGTTTGACGTGTCTTTCCGTCTGTGTATATGTCTGTCTGTCTGGGACATCATACCCTCCGAATGAATGGAGCGATTTCAATTTAGTAATTTTTGTATGAAAGGTGAGTTTGGCGCGGGTGTTCTTAGACATGTTTCATGAAAATCGAATAAGCCGTTTAAAAGTAACGGGGGTGAGAGTGAGGAAGTAAATCCCAAAATCTGCTAAACTCTAGTAGGGTATCAAATGATAGCGCATCGCGTGCACATTACTAAATAATATTATGGTGTTTTAATTTAAAGGAAATTAAGTCATTGGAATTGGGGGCTTTTCTTAAATTATCAATTCAGATTAATATAATATTATTATGAGGCAAAGTTTTTGAGATTGTGAGAATGTTTGTGATGTTTAAAGGGGTTAAGCTCTGGATCTACTAAACCGGTTAGAATTAAGTTTGATACACAGATTCTCTCAAGCTACTTTTTACCTAGGGAAAATATGTGATACTGCGGGAAAATACATAAAATGTGGGAAAAGTTAGAAATAATTACAAATTTCCGCTTTGGCAGTAATAAGAGGATATGAGAACAAGAATCTGTAAAATAACTAGTTCTTAAAACAGGAAACATTCGATAGGCCAGTTAACGAAGCTTCTATTTCCACTGCAAAATTGCCGATCAACTTTTAAACGAAAATGACTCCTGCTCTAAGCTAAGAGAGGCGGTAATTGCTAGAATATGAATACTGTCTCGGTCCTTGAGTATAACCTGAACTAATCAGTTAAGAGCTTAGGGTAACTTCGTCGGTAACAATCTTATAATTATGGCAACTGTTTCTATTGGTGGCAATTTATAGAAATTCTCTTTGGAAAGCTCACGAAAATAACGATTCAAGATACCTACATCATTTATTTCAATATATAATAGTTTGATAGCACAAATCTTGGAAAAGTCAAGAAAATACAAACAATTTTAATACACATTATAGATAAACTATCTTTGTGTTTTTACGTTTTCTTCCTCGACAAATAGGCTATCAAATACTGAAAAAAAATTTTAATCAGCCCAGTATTTCTTGAAATAACCGCATTCAAACAAACAAACAAACTCTTCAGCTTTATAATTTTAGTATAGATAGAAAATAAATATTATGTCGTATCTAGTCACTTTTATTTTTTTGCACTAGAGCGATTAGAAACTCAAGCACATTTTTGTTTGGATATTTTACAATAAAGTTTTAAATAGTAAACTATTTAAAACTTCGTGAGTGAGCAACTATTATTTTTCAATATAATTGATTTCATCATTTAAGATGACAAGCAAATTTATTATATAAGAGCATTCTAAGCTTATGTTGCAGGTTCTCACATATACTAACATATAAATTAATTTACAGAGCCTAAAATTTATTTCAAATTTATTTCACAAAATCCGAGTAAAGTCACATGTGACTGAGTGAAATAGCTCTATATTTTAACCATTGACTAATTTACCTCAGAGATGGTGAAACAGGCCCTTGAATCTTGCCGTTCGTACAAGATATGCAAAAAATAAGTTTTCTAAACACAAATTATCTTCTTAAATCTTTCGTTTTAAAATAGATGTCACTTTTTTTGCTGCGTTTCATGTCTGAAGCCCTTATTTCAAGAGCATTGCAAATTTGCGAGACCCTTGAATATTACTCATGGTTGATTAATTTGCTTAACATGAATATTGATGTTAAGACTGTAGGTAGGAAGGTACCCTTCTCAAATATTACCCCTCTCAAATATTGATTACTAGTGGTTTAGTCTAAGAAAGAAACAAATTTTAATACTTTGGAAATAAAGAAGGATAATTCCGTTAGCCTTCTTTATTTCCAAAGTTAATTATAATTCTCGGGTGAAATGCGTATGATACAATTGATTTTTTTTCAGTTTTTTAATTACAACTATCATTAACTAGCTAATGATAGTTTTTTAAATAGCAAACCAAAAATGGGTATAACAAGCAAATCTAGCTAGCTAGCTTTTGGAGGTTTTGTTTGTTCACGTCCGTAAGTGGTAACCCTCTGAATCCTTACACGTGACCTCCGGGTGGTGCTAAGAACAGTCTCTGGTGGTAGGCTTCGGCCGCGACTTGTCACCACCCTCCGGGCTGGGCCAGTGCGTGAAGCGATTTTTTCGTGTTTCGTAATGTGGCCCGGAGAAGCCATCTACCTTCTAGGTCTTCATGTCCCATCTTTGACCACATTGTCACTTTACATCAGGTGAGATTGTGGTCAAATGAAGGCTTATCCAGCATAAAAAAAAATAGCTTTACATTAAAATCAAACATATAAATCGGTAACCGATGTATTAATTTCGGATTAGTCCTGCAGCATCGCACTCCCCGAGCATCTCGTGCCTGTCGGATATTAAATTCTCTTAATTAATTATTACACCATTCGTCGCTTATAAAAAATAATTAACTACAAGGTTGTAATTAATTAACAAAATGCCTTCAGTATTCCTTTAAAGTTTCCAAACACAACGTATGCTTATCGCTGGATGGATAAGAAACGGACAGATGTTGGAAATCGATTTGCAATTAAGGACGAAGGTACATTGGCCTTATTCTCTACTAATCCCTGTGAAACTGGCAACGAATTGAACCTTATCATGATGTAAGAAAGTCGAAAGTCAGTTATCTTATTTTTACGCAATTCATATTTCTCTTTGTCTTGCTAATGAACTGAAATAAAAGACTGAGTGGATAATGAAAGGGCCGTCCTTAATAATACCAAATGCTTGATGATTATACGTTAAAAGGCAGTACCTACTGTTTACTTTTTTTTTATTAAAATGAACAAAATACAATAGAATAGCATTATATGATATTGTATTATATAGCCTAAGAGCCGAGAAAAGCCAGACCTTCGTTACTTTGTTAAGGCTGGAAGTTTGTTTGGCCATGGCTGTATCATAAGAACCGTGATAAATAGAGAGTTGTTTTTGTATAATTTTTGGAATGACATTATTTCACTCTCTCATTCACGTTTTCTATTGCCGAACACATTCTACAGTGTCTAACTTCCACCACCACCAACCAAAAACCATAAACTTTTTAAAGCTATGAGAGACTGGATGAGATTTATAAGTACTAGGAGTCTAGAGAGCTGAAAGAGGTTCTATATTCGAGTTTCAAACGTTATCACTAGATTATTTCGAGAACTTGGTGTAACCATAACACATAATTGATAAAGGTTGGAAATAAACCAAAAAAGAACATTTCCTCAGCTATTATCTGGCAAAAATCCACTGTTAACCCGTGATGAGCGTATATATAATCTGTGATACGGCTCATCAAAAACAGTTAACCGAAGTGCAATATCGACTAGCGGCCATAAAAAGGCAATTTCCTCTCCATTCGCCACATATCACGTTTGAGTTTGCAGAATATTGCCGCTCGTCTGTGCAATTCCCAACGTTTGTGAAAACACTTGGCAAAAGTATGTACAGCCCGAAATCAGAATTTATATATTGCACTTTTCATATAGCAGGGAGAGATTGTTTCAGCGTCTGACTTGATATATTTATAAAGGACTGAATTTGCGAATAATTGTCAACTTATATTGTTGGAGTTTTTATATTATCTATAGTGTATAATAATTCTTAAGTGGAAAATAAAATAATATCATCTAGTTGTTATTAACATTATATTGCATAAAATAATACCTAAGTTAAGTGTATAAGCAACAGAAGCTTTTAACTGGGATAATTAAATAAAAAAATGTTAGGAGTACACAACACAAATTTTGAAGTCAGTTGTATATCAGTAAATTTTAAATCAAAGACGGTTCCAAATACTGTAGCACAGAACATTTCATATTATTTATCGGCGTATTCATGACAGCATAATATACGCGTAGACATGAGTGTCGTTGTTCAGTTACCTAAATAAATTCGTTTATTGCGTACCAGGATGCGTGGCGCGCATTAGCGAGGAAGTATGGCCCGTTTGCGTCGGGCCGATTATTATGACAAATGGACTCGTTTTATATTTACGCGGAAGAAGCGGCATTTACAAACCAACTGTTATAGATGGCGTGAAGGGCTTTGTTCGTGAGTGGGTTTTTGGCACGTAAACCTAAAAGTTTGACTATATCGAATATCTACCACATGAAGTACTACTAAGTAACTACGTTTCTTAAGATTGATATATACTTGTTTCATACGCCCGTTACATATTAAAATATCGCTGACCTATTCCACTAACAATAAGTTAAGGGCGTTTTCATTGGCTTTCTCTACAACCTTTGTAATAGAATAACATAGGTATTAACCAAACTGTTTTAATGCAAGTAGCTACAGATTCGACTACTATTTTCCTTATGTTTAACCCCTGTCCGACAAATAAGAACTGCGCGAAACATATTGTTTCACATTATTCTTGTCTCGATAAGAGTTACAAGATCCGTACACTTAAAAATTCCATAAATAATGCGCGACATAAACAAATGTCCACGACAGGAGCGAGCGACACGCGGCGTGCTATTTTGTACAACAATCCTACAGTGACAGATAGGATTCTAAACACGACAACCACGGAAAACCACTGGAAATATCACATACACAAAAGATATTGAGGTCAGTTTACACATAGAGTCTAAGTAGCTAAGCCAAAAAAATTGTGTCTAAAATGTAGTAGGTGACAATTTAGACAAAAAAAAGGTAAAAACGATTGCACACTGAAACTATGAGACAAATGACACAATGTCATATTATTAAAAACCGATCTCTGTCAAAGAACCTAGAATGGATTTTCGTCATTTTAGGGCTTATTTTACAAAACCCAAGTAAAACAAGCAACAATTATCTCCTTAATACGTGTCTGTTGTGCCAAGAGCTATCTCGCTTTGCCACATGTCACTGAGCGAAATAGCTCTATATTTTAACCATTGTTTAACTTTACTCAGGCACAGTGAAACATGCACTTATTCTAAATCCGCAACGGGCGTTAAACGTTTATTTTATAATACCAACGTCAATGTCATAATTCGTTCTCATTTTCGTATGCTGGACGCACGCTCCACGTCCGACGTCGATCCGACTCAGAATAAGAATACGCATCACAAACAAACTCATAAATAAACTTTATAATACAATTCAATATCATTCAATCGCCTGCCAAGTCTTTATGGAAAATCTCCTAGTAAACACACAGTTTATAGTTATTTAGAAAACACAGTCAGACCGATTACAGCACATTAATGCACCGTGCAAATTATGTTTTAATGCAAAGACGCGTTAATTGGCCGCTGTAGACTGCTATAAGGAAACCTATTAATTCAGTATAGTAGGTGTTTGCTTGAGGACTTCACAATAGTCTATTCATGATGCTTTGTCTGTTACTTTAGAACACGAGAATCATAAAATTAGGTCAGTTCAAGTCTGAGATCAATATACTCGTAATGATAGCAAAAAGGAATATGTGTGTTCAAAATATAAAAATAGGTACGTCAAAGTTCTTGTGGCGTCCCTAAATTTAGAAAGCACTAGAACATAATTGTATATTTTTACTAAGCTTTGAAATGAAAATTAAATGAAATTTGTTGAATGAAATGAAATTAAATTTATTTATTGCTTGAAATATGGTTTACATAGGTGTCAGGTTATTTATACAGTTCTACATACTTCGTCAATTCAGATTTGACATGCAACGTCAATTATAATTAAAGAAAAAAAAATATATAAATAATAGAATGTCAAATATTTAGGAAGTTAATTTAAATTACAATTTAATATTATGTATAATGTCTAGTATAATATTTAAATGATCTTTTACATTGTAATACGATTATTGCTTGAAATATGGTTTACATAGGTGTCAGGTTATTTATACAGTTCTACATACTACGAGGTAATTTGTCTATGATACTACGTCAATTCAGATTTAAAGTGTAATTTCTTGTTGGTGCTCCTTAATAAATAAGCTATTGTGAAAAGTAATTTAGGGTAAATAATACCTAATATACTAATTATATAAAGGGAGAATTTTAGATCTTTAGAATATTTTTAATGGTCCAATTTAGTGAAATTCCAATTCAGTATTTTCATCTTGAATTTGGCATTATTTTGTGTGTGTAATGTAGGTATATTTTATAATATATATTTTTTCTATGTATAACAACATTTTATTGTTGTATGTTTTATTCAACCACATAGGAGCGTAAATGCGTCTTACGTAAATATGTATCTAGTATTTGTGTTTGACTGCCCTGCTTATACAATCAAAGGACAATATTAGACACGTAGCGATAAAGCACCCACCTAATTTTACTCAGATAGTCTCTATCGTGGAAGTCAAGTGTCCAATTATTTAAATTGTTTGAAGTGTGAAGCGATCGGTAACAGATGGGCACTTAGACAATACGGGAGTATTTCAGCATATAATGTTAGGTAACCTAATAGAAATCAGATTTATTCATTTTGAAACCGGGTATTACTAATGTATAAAGCGACGATATTATGTATGTTGTGTCGATATTTCCGAAGTTTTTTCAACAGTAAGGGCTAGTTTTACCATCTCGGATCGGAGTAAAATAGTCATTGGTTAAAATATGGTGGCAATCTCTATCATAAGTCGTTGCCTGTTGTCAGTGGACTTGATAGCTCTTTAATATAACCATTAACCTTAGACTATTTTTATATTTGATTTATTCGCATAACTTGTGAGATAAATTATTTTAACAATATTTCATTTATATGATTTTTTAAACTTTATGTTATGAGAAACAAACCCTAAAGATTGTTTTTACACCTGTCATTTTAAATGTGTCACTGCTTGATTGGTAGGTAGTGTAAACAAGCAATTATAAGGTGTAATGTTGCAGGTCGACTATACCACTATACTAATATTCAGCGTAAACACATGTCGAGATCATATCTTCTCATGCTATTAGTATGCAAGCAACGTCAGTTGATGTTTCATTGATTATACCTCTGTTTATCCACGTAATTATCACTTTATAGTTGTTCTGCACGGAAAGAACGGCAATGGTACATTAAATTGCTTTCATACACTCACACATACAATTAGCTTAGGTGCCTTTGTGTTAATTTTCAAAACATAAAATGGATTTGTTCGAAATTGAGACAAGGCACAAACATTAATATGATTGAAACATTTTAGCAACGGCAGCTTATCACAAATAATAATACCTACCAGTCACTTTAACGATGTATTTAATTCGTGTCCCTTTACAAATAAATATTGCGTATTGATAACGAATTTAATGAAAGTGTTCAACCAGACTGTCTGCCCGACTGACTTATCATCACCCTGCCAAAAACGGGCTGAAAGTTGAAAGGCTTCCCTTTTATAGCGAAACCACCCACTGAGACGGGATTTATTTGAAATTCAACTTCAACAACGGTGTATGAAGCTTTGTAGTATGATTATTTGAAACTCGGTCAGATTTTTAGGAGAAATAAATTTACTATCTAACTTGATATAGTGGTAGGTATTATAAAAGTTATACCAAAGCCCTGTGCTTTGTAGCAACCAAATAGGTAGCTTATAAAGTTCCTTTACCTAATGAATATTATTTGTATTATGCGTATTTTGTACTATCTGAATATCATATTCAATGATTCAAGTGTCTGTTTTGATATGCAATGTGAAGAATTTTCTAGAGAGTCAGGTCCAGTGTGTTTGTAACTCTGTGTGTATCTATCTCGTTGCTAAGTTTGAGATACTGTGTACTAATAAATAAAAATATTTTTCATCCCCCATCACGGAAAGATTATAACAATATATGTAAAATGGTTTAATTTAAAATAAAAGCAAGTCTACGTGAAGTCCTTTAAAACGCGTTACAAATAAAAGCTAAATGCTAGTTACAAACAAAAGACAGTAGAAATCTTCGGAAGTTAAAGTGTTGTCAACAACGATACTTGAAGCTGACGATACAACTTGGCTCCAACTTTGAAATGAACAACTTTCGTAAAAAGTTATTTGTCTAACAAATACTTGTTTATGACTTGTTATAGTAACTTTTAGTCTCTTGTCTATAGATTATTTTGTTTTTATTTACTTGTTCTGAGTAATTTAGGTACCTACTTACGTTTGACTGTTATAAAAAATGTCTACTACAAAAACAAAATCATATTAAAAACCGGGTTGTCATTTGCGGTTGATTTTTAACCGACTTTAAACAAAAAAGGAGGTTCTCAATTCGTCACATATGTTTTTTTTTTATTGCATATGAATGGAATAGTATGTAAGAAAGCAAAGCAGCTTTAGAGATAAATATATTTTAAGATGTTAATTCAAATCATTATAAACTAGTAATTTCATGGTTTTAGACAGATTACCGGAAATCGTTTCTGCGGGGAAACTTTTAAAAATTAACACATATTCATTCATACTAAGTTAAAACTAATACCCGGTCAAACCATGTAAAACAGCCCTTATAATCCCAAACCCAGCATTAAAACATGACTATTATCATTCCGTTTATTTATTCACGAAATGAGTTCCACAACGTAGATACCTCCTTGCAGAACAATAAAAGTAAAACGTTTTTTTACGGCCCAGGGGGAGAAGACATCGTAAAGAATGGAAATGCCAGACAGAGCCTTCGAAGCATCCATTGTGACTGTAAATATTTGTACAGAAAGGAAACTCGAGTGATTTTGTGGATTATTGTACCTACATAAGCATATTCACTGCCTCAGTGGTGCGGTGGACGACTGCCCGCTTGCGGTGCAAGCGCACATAACCTCAACAGAACCTGCATCATCTTTTATGTTTCTTTACTACCTAACCCAATTACCTAGTTCAAATGTCATATAGATCTTAAAATCTTTTACTAAATGTGTGCAAGCGCGCTGACGAAAACGCATGAGTGACACTACATTAAATGTCATTGCAGTCATGCATACTTAATGTACCGGGTTTATTGAAGTGATAAGTTGTTACCCTTACGAGTAACAACTTATCACTTCAATAAAGTTGACGATAGTTTAATAATTCTGCAGGACAACTTTACAGCGCATCCTGCAAACGAGTGTTACAAACTTAATTTGGGCTTGCAAGCCATATTCGCGCACACCAGCGAAGTAGTCAAAATAAATCAATAAATAAAATGAAAATAATTAAAAACAACATGTCTCTTTCGCCGTTGTCGGACAGGTCAAGGAGGCCATCATCAATACTCAAAATAATGTAGTTTCACATCTATACGCAGATTTAGGCTCGTCGAGTGCCATTGCTCGCTCAGTACTTGACGAATGTTGCACATTGTTTTAGAGATAGGCGCAGGCATGTGATAAAATGCCGACATTTTATGACTATTCCCTGGTTAAATGAAAATTGGGAGATTTTACTACGCGATGTAAATTTTAAATAATAATTATTATTTACTGGGTTTTATATGCTTCTATGTCTTTTATTTTGGTGTCATATATAAATAAAAATATTAATATTTAATAAACTATTTTTTTCTGACCCCGAAATGAGAGCCTTAGTATTTTTTACTGTGTCGCTAAAAATTCTCCTGAAATATTTAAAGATGATGCTTATTTCTTTACATAAAAGAATGGAGAATATAAAAAATAAATTACAAACTCTGTAAATTGAAAGATCAAGCAATGGGCCCCCAGACACATGTCAGCTTATTTCATAATATTTTATGGGCTTTATTTTGCGGACGGATCACCCATAAAAATATACCAAATACAAATTTTCCTACATAAAATAGCTAAATAGCTCCCGCCAAAAACTTAGACAGGTGCTATTCGTGAACTAGGTTAGATGCTATTTATCTGGGTGCCCCTGGACTACCTCACAATAACTGCCACTATACAATATTTACCAACTTTTGCAAATGTCGAAACATCATACAATTGCTGGATAATTGTCCCTTTGTAGATTTTCCAAACAGGACACCTAAAAGGTAGGTGGTGCGTTTGACTGTCGACTAATTGCAGAGCAACAACCACTCATCTCTGCAAGCGCTAATTGCTAATCAAGGCCGCTTCAGTTGTTGCCCAGAAATGCCGCTACTGTACCATTACTAGATAGACGAGCTTAGTGGTCCGTGACATTGCCGGTGTAATATTTTTAGGGCTTTTAGATATCTGATAAACTTCATATTCAATCTAAATTATTGTACCTGTACCTACCACAAAAATATACAAACTGTATGTCTAAATATATGTGGTCAAAAATATCTTATTTGAAGTAGAAAGAATGGCTCTATACATTTTTTTAAATAAGACGAGTAGCAAGACTTACTGATAAATAAACAGAAGACAGAAAATTTTATTTAAATAAGGAAGTTGAAGATAGTAGGAAACTAATAGTAGACTAATGAATTATAGAAAACCTATCCTTCAACTTTTCTGGTTCTTCTATCCCACTATTATAAATCCATGAAAACAGCACTAATCTTTTTGGAGGAGAATATGATGCATAAATCTTGCTCTTGAATCACTCCACCAATTTTGGAAACGGGCGGCGGGAGACTTGTAACAAGTATTGATTCTTTAACTATGTAAAATGTATATATTTTATCATTCTACCAGTAAATAAATTACCATGGACGTGCTACGAATACCTACATACATCTCCGTAGTTTACCTTTTTAACTGCAATGCGTTAACCTGCTTTAACCTTATTAAACTAAATTTGTCCACAATAGATAAAATGATTAAATATCACGGAATTTCCAGATTTCCAGTAACTCCTTACCTCTTTTGTCACAGCTGAGTAGCACATTCAGTTTCATTTACTTATGCTCCTCCGCACACGACCTCAACACACATACGGCATATGTTATTACCTCTATATTATGCATACCGTTCAACTACTGGCTCATAATCATGAATCTTCTATATAAACAACTAGAGAACTCCTTAACTAGAGAATAAAACTTCCAATAACATAGATGTTTTGAAAATGTAGTTGGTGCTGTTAGTTCTATCGATTTGGGCACTTTTATCGAATTTTCATTGCTTATACCATGAAATATTCAAGAAAGAATCGGTTTTAATTGGATTCCTAGAACGTTTGAGGGCTATCATTAATTCGATGTGTCCTTGACTGAAAATTTGAAGTTCTTTACCACAGCCGTCCCCTGATCAAATATTTAACGACATAACCGCTTCGTGGTTCAAATTGATCGGAAAATGTAAACGCTTTGAACTTCCTTTGTTTTGCGTCTTGTTTTGTTTTTTTTTTATACCCTACATAGGTTCGGTTGATTTGGCATCAATATGAAAAATGACTAAACAATAACTAGGAGCGTTATTGTTATTTCAAATTCAACGATATTTAATAAAAACTGTTATTTTTTGCCAATATGAATATTTTTGAATGGTCTAATCTAAAACACACAGTAAGCCTATGCCTTATTTTGCGACTATTATAGCGATAAACAAAGGTGAAAAGATTTTATAGTTTAATTGTAAATGTAATATTTAATTTAGGTTTATGCATGTTTTTATCAAAAGTTCTATTAACCTCTTATATGCCTAATATAACAATTAAATATTTTTATGGCTATGGGGGTTAGTCAATACCTTAAATTGTGCTAGATTTTAGTAACATATTTTACAAAGTAATTGTACTATATTTTTATAATGTTCTTCTAATAAAACCAAAGCTTATCTTTCTGTTACACTCCAACATGGATATATTCAAGAAAAGAGTCAGTAGCCTAGACTAGGCCTTGATGCTCCATCATACTTGCTAAAAAATCAGGAGCGATTGTGCTCAAAGTAAGGCTTATCTTTCATTTCAAAAAAGGCAACTCCCAATTAAACGTACATTAAGTATAGCAAACGGCTGCTGGTTTAAATGTGACCTAACCACAATAAAACCTGCAACCTCCTATGCCGGCGTGGCTACGTCAATGAAACAATTAAGAGTTCCGAGTAGCAAGCTCAGATGCAATCTTGCACATTTATCGTCACGCGCCCGTAATAGCACCCAATTACTCCAACCATTTTTCACCAACTCTACACGTTCTAACTTGCTTACCCTGTTAGAAGACGATAAATATAAAAAATAGCAATTTGTGCTGATCTTCATTTTTACTTAAAGAATCAGGGGCAGAATCAGAATCGAAATCCCCAAAATATGCATAACTTAACACATTTGCATAATTAACGCTTCATTATCCTAAAAATAAAAAACATTTATTTTATTGCACAGAATAACCCAGCGATAAATAAAACCACTTTATCTTGTGCCCCGTTAAATTAACAAAAGAAGGTGTGACAACCAAATTAAAATGATTCATATGTAAAACAAAATCCACTCTGGCGCCGGTTTCAATTCGAAAATCGGAGAGTGAAGTCGCTTCATTAGGATACCACATTCGCACGGTGGGAGGAATGCGAATACAGAAAAATAAAAAAGGCTGCATAAGGTGTCCAATTTACATAAAATTCCTTTAGTAATACGTGTTTTGCAGAGCTCGGGTGTCAAGCTTAGGGCCTCTGCATGAGATATGTGGCGCGCTGTAACCTGCACCTTTTTAATTTAATTCAAAGGATAGCCGCTCGCTGTGAAAATAAATGGTTTGCTGATAATTATGAGGCTAGGGGTTTGAAAGGAATGGCCGTATTTATATGAAAAGCTATGTTGAAATTTGGAAGAAATATCTGGATACATATTTCTTCCAGTTATTACGAATACAAAATATGAACTCTCTCATTATTTAACTACTATAAGGTAAGTAGATACTGAAATGTGTTATAGTTCTCGGAACTGAGAAAGAAGTTGGATTTTTGTACCGTTTTTACCACAGAAAAGACTATAGAAAAGAAAAATATTTAATAAATGCTTTATTACACACACCAATGACCATAAATACAAAATTATAAATAGTGCCTAGAATGGGCAACGGGCGATCTTATTGCTTAAAGCCATATCTTCCACACAACCTTTATATTAGGTCCTTACATATGAAATTGGCGTTTTTCGTACTGGCCACTTTAATCACAAATTTCTCCTCTTTGGTAAGGAATTCCAAATTCAAATTTGTACAGCTATAGACTCATGTATTTGTGCTTCGATGATCGTCATTCATTTGTTTTTTTTCTTCTGTTTTTTTCTGTTTGCGTCACTCATTTTACAAAATGGAAAACTTAAAATATCGCATTATTTACGAGTACGAGTTCCGCCGTGGCACTAGTGCTGCGGAAACAACTCGAAGGGTGAATGATGTGTATGGCGGTCGTGTTGCAAAAGAAAACACAGTTCGTTTTTGGTTCCAACGTTTTCGTTCTGGAAATTTCGACTTGCAGAACAAGCCCCGTGGACGGCCTGAGACTCAAGTTGATAATAAAGAGTTGAAGGCTATTGTGGAAGCGGATCCATCGCAAACCACGTCCGAGTTAGCTGCAGGCTGCGGTGTTAGTGATAAAACTGTTTTAATTCACTTGAAGCAAATTGGGAAGATTAAAAAGCTTGAAAGGTGGGTACCTCACGAATTGACTGAAGCAAACCGGCAAACGCGCGTCGACTGCTGCGTTACATTACTAAACCGGCACAATAATGAAGGTATTTTAAACCGAATCATTACCTGTGATGAAAAATGGGTTCTTTACGATAATCGGAAGCGCTCAGCGCAATGGTTGGATCCTGGCCAGCCAGCCAAATCCTGCCCCAAGCGAAAATTAACCCCAAAAAAGTTACTTGTAAGCGTTTGGTGGACTAGTGCCGGTATTGTTCATTACAGTTTTCTCAAATCTGGCCAGACTATTACGGCTGATGTCTATTGTCAGCAATTGCAAACCATGATGGAAAAGCTAGCGGCTAAACAACCTAGGCTGGTCAATCGCTCCACGCCACTGCTGCTTCACGACAACGCTAGACCACACACTGCGCAACAGACGGCTACTAAATTAGAAGAGCTTCAATTGGAAAGTCTAAGACATCCTCCGTACTCCCCGGACCTTGCTCCAACAGATTACCATTTTTTTCGAAATTTGGATAACTTCTTGCAAGGGAAAAAATTCAACTCCGATGGGGCAGTCCAAATCGCCTTCAAAGATTTTATTGATTCCCGTCCGACTGGTTTTTTTAGTAAAGGGATCAATGAACTACCTATAAGATGGCAAAAGTGCATAGAAAATAATGGTTCATACTTTGATTAATTAAATATATTATATTAAAAAATATTCGACTTTTTGTTCCTCCCATACAAAACGCCAATTTCATATGTAAGGACCTAATATTAAAAAAAAAAATAGTTTATATAAGATATTTAGTATATTTTTCGGTACACCACGGGTACCCTCCTTTCTACGAAAGCAAATGACTACTGCCGACCGTCCCGTGTAATCAAAACATGTTCGCACCCAATAAGCCATATTTGCATGCGAAATTATATGCCCAGTTGTTCAGTTTAACATTTGATTTTGTGGCTTGGTATACAAATCCCCTTAGAGCATCCCCTGCGAAGGAGATTTCTATACTTTTTTTAAGTTATTCATTCAATGGCAGTACAATTAAATCATTTCATGAAAAAAAAAAAACTTTATCTCTTGGTTTAGTAAGAAGCAAGTTTTCTTCTAAAACACGAGAGTCGGGCACGTTTTACAATAGGGTAGAAAATAATAAGTCTTTTTAGATTGTTAATAAAAATTACCAGTATTTTTTTTCTTGCAAACGAAAAAAGAAAACCTTACAGTGCATTGAAGTTTTGACGTTACGCATTCACTTTCAGTCACAAGGCCGGCACTTAGATGCTCTATATCGTTGCTTTGCACTTTCTTATTAAATTGATAAAGCAAAATATATTGAAGCCTTATTGGACGGGCTTACAGACCGCAAACTATCCAGAATAGTATTTTTTTTTATGTAGTCATCATTCCTAATAAAGTTATAAGGACAAGATGAAAAACAAGACCAAATTAAGATTAAGTAAGATTGTTGTAACATATAATCCAATAGAAAACTTCATCTACTGGAAATATCTCGTTATCTCCGAGATCAACATAGCAAAACTACTGTTCCTTGGAGTTCGCTTAGCTGGTTTCTATTTTAAACTTATATCATTTTCTTTCTATATGATACTTCTTTCGACCCGAGCATTAGGTACAGTCACTTAAATCCTTTGGTGCTACACTCACCGAGGAAATTGAACCGATAAATGTATAAAAAGAGAGCCAAATAGTAAAAACTCTATGTCTAATAACAAGTAAAACGACGGAAAGAATGTTCAATTAAAAAAAATGTTAAAACTAAAATGTAATGTGTTAATATTGATTCAGTTTCTGTTAACAGTGCCTAGATACTATTTATATTAGGTCCTTACATATGAAATTGGCGTTTTGTATGGGAGGAACAAAAAGTCGAATATTTTTTAATATAATATATTTAATTAATCAAAGTATGAACCATTATTTTCTATGCACTTTTGCCATCTTATAGGTAGTTCATTGATCCCTTTACTAAAAAAACCAGTCGGACGGGAATCAATAAAATCTTTGAAGGCGATTTGGACTGCCCCATCGGAGTTGAATTTTTTCCCTTGCAAGAAGTTATCCAAATTTCGAAAAAAATGGTAATCTGTTGGAGCAAGGTCCGGGGAGTACGGAGGATGTCTTAGACTTTCCAATTGAAGCTCTTCTAATTTAGTAGCCGTCTGTTGCGCAGTGTGTGGTCTAGCGTTGTCGTGAAGCAGCAGTGGCGTGGAGCGATTGACCAGCCTAGGTTGTTTAGCCGCTAGCTTTTCCATCATGGTTTGCAATTGCTGACAATAGACATCAGCCGTAATAGTCTGGCCAGATTTGAGAAAACTGTAATGAACAATACCGGCACTAGTCCACCAAACGCTTACAAGTAACTTTTTTGGGGTTAATTTTCGCTTGGGGCAGGATTTGGCTGGCTGGCCAGGATCCAACCATTGCGCTGAGCGCTTCCGATTATCGTAAAGAACCCATTTTTCATCACAGGTAATGATTCGGTTTAAAATACCTTCATTATTGTGCCGGTTTAGTAAAGCTGGGTCCACACTTGTATCATTTCGGCGTATCGTATCCCCGTCGCGTATCCTCGGCGCGTATCATGATCGCTAGTTTGGACGCAAACTGATACACGTTAATGATACATGCCGTATCCGATACGGCCCGATCCGCACCCGATCTCCAATGATCGCGTATCAAGATACACCTCGTATCCGATACGCGTATCACGGTAGTATGGACGTATTTTGATACTGTATCATGATACTGTATCATGATACTGTATCGTGATACACCCCGAACCATCCTGTGTCGGTTTTTCCGCGATCATCAAAGGGGATACGCGTTGCATTGAACAAGTTTGGACGTGAATGCTTGATGCAGTGCTGCCAAACGACGACCTCTGTGGCTCGGTGGGCGAACGTCCGCCTGAGGCGCAGGAGGTTGCGGGTTCGATTCCCGCCGGGGGACCAGATTTTGTAAGATCTATAATTTCTGGCTTCGGGTCTGGGTGTTTTCTATGTACCTATCATCTATGTATTTACAAAAAAAAATGTATCTATGTAGTATATCCGTCACCTAACACCCATAGTACAAGCTCTGCTTAGTTTGGGGTTAGGTGATGATGTGTGAGTAGTCCGGAAATATTTATTTTATTTATATTTAATGCTGCGGCAATTACCGTGTTCTACGGCTTTCAGGCCAAAATATTACACAATGCACTGCCTACGGCTGCAACCCTGTAGCCGTAGCAGTTTCTACGGCTATTCGCAAATTCTACGGTAATTGATTAAATCCGATGCGCGAAATTACTCACTTCTCACTGACCCAAATATGATTTGACAGGAGATCGAGAGGAACAGCACTTTGGGATTGTCGATTTTAAACATCGGAGTAGCTAACTGTATTCGATTAATAATCCAAATATACCGAAAGCCAACATTGCAAAGTTGTCTATGGTTGTATGGACTTTGTTACTCTTGAAGTTACTTGTTACATTTTCTTTTTGAAGCGTCCATATTTGTAAAGTTAAATTTGATACGCTGAAATGATACAGTATCACATAAAAGTATAAAATGAGCGTCCATACTTATGATACGGATACTCGATACGCCACGCCTGATCGTGATACACCGAAATGATACAAGTGTGGACCCAGCCTAATGTAACGCAGCAGTCGACGCGCGTTTGCCGGTTTGCTTCAGTCAATTCGTGAGGTACCCACCTTTCAAGCTTTTTAATCTTCCCAATTTGCTTCAAGTGAATTAAAACAGTTTTATCACTAACACCGCAGCCTGCAGCTAACTCGGACGTGGTTTGCGATGGATCCGCTTCCACAATAGCCTTCAACTCTTCATTATCAACTTGAGTCTCAGGCCGTCCACGGGGCTTGTTCTGCAAGTCGAAATTTCCAGAACGAAAACGTTGGAACCAAAAACGAACTGTGTTTTCTTTTGCAACACGACCGCCATACACATCATTCACCCTTCGAGTTGTTTCCGCAGCACTAGTGCCACGGCGGAACTCGTACTCGTAAATAATGCGATATTTTAAGTTTTCCATTTTGTAAAATGAGTGACGCAAACAGAAAAAAACAGAAGAAAAAAAACAAATGAATGACGATCATCGAAGCACAAATACATGAGTCTATAGCTGTACAAATTTGAATTTGGAATTCCTTACCAAAGAGGAGAAATTTGTGATTAAAGTGGCCAGTACGAAAAACGCCAATTTCATATGTAAGGACCTAATATTTATAGTTTTGTATACATATGTGACGACATGTGACAATCACCAACCCGCACTTGGCCAGCGTAGCGAATTAAGGCTTAATCTCTCTCGTCAAGAGAGAAGTCCATGTGTCATAGCAGTGGGCACGTTGTCAAGGTGATGATGATGCCTACTTATATACTATAGCAGTATATACATAATATATCCTAATACACATTTTTTAAATCTCTATCATGGCATTAAGAAACCAAGTAGAACATTCTGACGTTGTCCCTCATTACCGAGATCCTTTGTGGGTAGGTACAATAGGTCAATCAAGCTGTATGATTTCATTAAGTTTGAATTGGCGAGACGGGTTCGTCACCCTCTCGACCGAGCACATGCCCTTCGAGTCCTAAACAAACTGATACAGTCCTACTTGTGCACCTTTATAAATAAAACGGTATGTGCCTAACTTGTTGGCTAACAATATGTATTTATGTGGGTGCGTATATGCTGTATGTACCTTTATAACTAAAACGGTTTGTTCCTTACTTGTTAGCTTTATGTATAACTAGCTTTTTACCCGCGGCTTCGCCCGCAGTGGTGCAAAAAAAAAATTATCCTATGTTACTTCTAATACCTTCAAGAGTATATGTGCAAAGTTTCATGATGACCGGTTTAGTAGTTTTTGCGTGAAAGCGTAACAAACAAACTTACATTCGCATTTATAATATTAATAATTAGGATTAGGATATGCGGTAGGTATAGGTTGACTAAACCCCCAGCCATAGAACAAGAAATAGTTTGGGGTTAGTTGATGCTATTTAAATAGTTTATTAGCTACAGAATTTATTGTTTTAACAGGCTTTCTGCATAGCTTACCTAAAATTACATTACCCCCAACTAAACATAGCTATTTACTTAGAGTGTTAGACATATAACCGAAAATATCCACATGAGAAACTATTGGGTCAAGTCTCAGACGGCTTCGGCAAAAACTACGCGACAGTACTTGATGTACTTGACAGCAAAGCGAAAAGCGAATGCGACGCGGGAGCGTCTACAACGCTGGTAGACTACGCTCCGCTTTGTTGCGTAGTGTGCAAAGGGCCCTAATAAAGTATTGGCAGCGTCCGCCGCGCGGCAGACGCTATCGCTTCGCAGTCGCTTTGGTCGTGCAGGTTTGGCCGACGCTCTCACCTAAATGATCACTACCACTTTAATATTTTGTCCTGAATATTATTACGTTTCTATTTTCAATCCTCTTATACAGTCAATTTGACTGTGAATTGTATGAAAATAACGTTATGGACTGCCAACGGCTGTTTTAAAATCGGGCTTGAAAATATAAAGGTTAAGTTGTATAACTTTCAACATCCAAACACAAAATGTCTTATCATCTAAATACCATAGTAACTGATATATGAATTAAGAGTACAAACCGAGCCCCATGATTGATTGAAACGTGATCTCACATAGGAACCAGCAGTTAGCGTTAATTTACGAACAAATGCAATAAACTAGTCTATTACGTCTCTTAGCGGTTTTCTGTACGCTTATCTTTAATAAACACATCATTACGGTAAGAAGATCAAAAAAGTACAAAACGTCCTAAACAAACTTTGATTATAGGTGTTCCAAAAAATACATATTTGAACACTATAAAGTAGTTCATAGCATAATCTCACTATTGAGAAATCGTAAGAAAATTTCACATACTAATTTAACTTAAGTTCCTAGTATAAAGTCCAAATGAAAATTAAATAAAGGCGATTCCTACGAATGAGCACCAAAAACTTTGCCAGATATAAGGAAATACCCGCAGTTTTATTAAATCACACCTCAACCATCCAGCAACGTCGTGGATTTTGTCAGTATTGTATTATCAAATTATCATAGAAAAAGTCTCTGGTATTATTCTCTCCTTTCGTTAATGTTATCAAACCTCGGAATCCTTCCATTACAATCTTGACCGTATAATATTAGTTGGGATAAGAGTACTGGCACATAACTGGCAAGCTCTAGCGACAACATTATTCTTGAGACAAGACAACTTGAGACTTATTAAGCGCACAGTAAATTAATACCCTGCTCAACGCGAGATATTTTCATTACAAAGGAGTGGTAGCGCTGGACAAACACAAGAAACAATAAATTGTAAAGTAGTAAAGTCAGTTCTAAAATATGCCATTTAAATAAAAAAGCCAAGCTCTTTCATTTGATTCAATATTGTACATGAAAAAATATAATTCCGCCATTTTGGATTTAAGATAACGTCAGATTTATTGTCATCCAAATGAAAATTTAGCTCAATTAACAGATATTATCTGCATCACAATAGATTTGCAAGATTCCAAGCTTTGAAAGGTCTAAAGACTCTACAGAAAAGTCGAAACTCGAAAAAAATTGTGTATATTTTATTTTAGACCAAAATACTTATCCTCCTGATCAAACTTATTCCGATTGAATTTAAAACCATCGGAAATCATGATTTACGTCAATCAAAGGTGGTCCGTATGAAATGAAACTCAATTGTATATATAATCACAGCCAACCTATAATTACGTATTAGAGAGTAAGACATCGGTATTGTAAATAAAGTCAAGGATAGAAATGGTACCAGTAGCGGTGATAACTGTAATTTGTGGCGAACGTTACAATTATTAAGGTAATTTATCAAATAATTTACGATCTACGCCCCTGGAATATAAATGTATGTTTCTATGCTACAGGGTAATAAGACCGTTTGCTTGTTTTAAACAATTATTGTTTGCAAGAATAAAACGTGTATTTTATAAATTAAAAATTAATTGTTAGACGATGTATCAAGCTTTTCGCAAGTAGCCTTTTTCGCGTTACAAAGGTTTTAGGCGAATGAGGTAAATTATTTTTCGTTTGTGTCTGAACAAACTTTGGCACTCACATTTAACACCTCTTTCAGGGTTATCTTTAAAAGGAAAAGTCCTGAAACGAGCTTCACCATTTAGATTTTATCCTTGAAATTAAATTCGAGTTTCAAGTTGACTGCAAAAGATTTATTTATCTCCAATTCATCAAACTAATCAATGTTTTAGAGGTTTTGATTTAGAGGTCAGACAATTTAACGTCATCCGTAATTATTGGTCATTCACCGCTAAATAAAATCAGTGAAATGATTTCATCATTATATGTATTTTAAACGAACCAAAAAGAAGGAAAATTTCAAATAAAACCTTAAATTTATAAATCATAAGTCAAAGGTTAAAATGGGATCGCTTCTCTCCATAATACTCAGAATGTGTAATGGATTATTCCACATAATATATGAAATGTTGATGATTATCACATTCACATTTTAACTATATATTTATGGCAAGATAGTCATCAGATATGAAAGCTAACTGTCACTGGAATAAAATCATATCAAATTTAATGGTCAAAATGTCAAGAATGGCAGAAGCGACAATTTTAATAGCTGTTTTTGTCAATATTGTTGCGCGTGCGAGCTTACGTGGGTGTGCCAGCTATAACCCACAATGACACGACGTGACTCACCGCGACCTTTCTGACTCAAGAACCGTTTATAAGCCAACGACAATATAAAATCTGAATGATCAACTTTAGTCTGAGAGCTAGTATGTACTTAATTTATTTAATAAATATTAGGTACTTTAAAGATTTAATACTATTTTACCTCTCACCGACCTGTGCACCGAACCTTGCAAACCTTCCTTGGGCGTGCAGAAAACACCTGAACGTAGACTGCAGACTAACGATAATGTGAAAGGCAAATACTGTTTGTGAGCTTGTTTTATAAGATCAAATGACTTAACGAAATCGCTACTTAACTATCAAGTTTAAAATAAAATTATTTTAGTGCGGGCTGGTTTAGCTGTAGGGTACCGTCAGGAATAGTTAGGTACTGATAAAAAAATACCTATGTAAGTGCAGTTCCCAGCAGTGTTATACTGCTGCACTTATTATTATTCCTTCCGAGTGTCGTAAGAAAAGTAAATGTGTCTCCATATCCTTTTGGCTCATTGACCGAAAGATTGAAAAACATTGCCAATCCTCGTCGTTAGAAATGCTAATGGAGCTTCATTTTCTGTATGAAATTCCGTAATCCATTTCCATAGCTAAGTGAAATCAGTCTCATCCAATTTGGGTTTATAAATTATTCAAATTGTATTCGTAAACCCTTAGGTACGATTAACAATTTACTTAGTTTATGTTCTTTTATAGTCCCTTATAGAAACTCTTTAATTTTAGAACAATTTTACGTTTTCTAAGTTTGATTATAAACAATACAAACTTGATTATGGCAAATGACCCAACTGAAATTCATTAGTCAAATCTTAAAATAAAACATAATCAGAAACTTTTTGTCGGTTATTGCCATAATCCACTAAGCTGGATAATCACAATCTTCACAAAAATATTGGCCTTTTCCCCACAATCATGATTAATCCAGGCTGGTGGTGATAATTATGAAAATAAATAACTTACGGTTATTTTTTTTATCTCTTTACACTTTGTCAATTCTATTTATATTACTGAAAGATAGGCAAAAGGATCTTAGGTATTGGGAAAAAGCAATCGTGGTTTCATACAGTTCAATTCAATATAGAGTTTTATGAACATTATGAAACCCAAGATTAACCTACATATAGGGCTTAGGAGCAAGATAAATAAGCCGTAACTCACGTTCGCGTGTTGTAAAAGCGAAATAAATTGCCTTCAAAACACTCGTAAAACACCTAATTGCGTGTATTCGAACTTAATAATAACCGTTTCATTTTGATAATAGTCAGAGGGAAAAAACGATTTAAAAAAATATATTTCGCGTTTTAATAATATTACTGTCACCTCTTACAGTATTAAAGGCATCATTATAAAGGAAACGTGTTTGAATCCAAATTTTACTTTACTTCTGTATAATACATAGAGTTCAAAGATAGAGCAAAAATCGCGGGTATTCGCTGCAGAGTTTGAATCAAATCAAAACTATTGCAGACTGCATGTGTGGATTTACATGTTCCTTTTTCATGGCTTTCAGTATTCCAAGAATATTACTTGACCCAGTTCTTCTTGCGCTTTAGTAATTTTAATAACGTAATAATGCGTAGAAATACTATCAGCAAATAATTACGCGTTTGTTGCGTAGCTTAGTCAGCACTTATTTTCTTAGAAATTGACGTGCGACTATGATTTAGATCACAGCTTAGACCACCCATATTTCCTTTGTCAATCTAGTAATACAAAAATATTATACGATTATAGGAACATGCGGTCTTTTTTTAAATACAAGATACAAAATCATTTATTACCATTGTTTGGTTTTACAAATCTTAGAAACGACAAAAAAATATTTGAAAAAAAAACAAAAAAAAAATGAAATAAACATAGGTGCTTATAGATAAATAGGAAATAAATTTATCGTATCTGGTCACTTCGCTTTTTTTACACTAGAGCAAAGAAGCAATAAGAAACTCTAGCTTATTTGTGTATTGAAATGAAACTTTACAATAATATTTTATCCTGTTACATTATTCAGCCCTCCCCAATTATTCAGCCAATCCCACATTACTGTACCACTGCAAGGAAAACCCCTCTTCCACTCCTCATGATCGAATCATATGTGTTAAATGTCTCGACCATTATATTTCAGAATAAAATCATCTTAGTTCGTTGACATAAAACAAAAACTGGTTGCGAATAAACCTACCCTTTTTTTAATACTAAATTATATTCTGTAGGTAGAGTCAAGGATCGGTACGGACGTAAAGTAGTCATAAAATGAGAACGATCGAAATTTTGACATTTGAAATTACAAACAATAATGAATGTATCCACCCGTTCACGATCTGTTGTTGAATCAGGGTAATGATAACCTCAGCTGGCAGATATTTATCATTAACCTGGCTCTCAATAGCACCTTTCTAGTACCCAATAGGCTATCACAGCAGCTACCTATCATTGCCTCACTCCCTTCGATAGCCCATTTCGGAGGCTTACAGAGCTCCAAATTGGCCTATTATCATTTAACCTTGTGTTTGGGTAATTTGGGAGGGGTTTGCCTACTTTTCTTGAGTTTATATTTGTTCTGGTTAATAGATTGTTCTGACCCTGTTTTTCTTGGGCAAACACCTTTCGACCCGTGGGTATCTTCGGCTGTTTACTTCTGCTATTGGTTTCAATTTACGTGACAAATAGAGAGTGATTTTTACTTCACGGACTATTTCGATTGCCGATTTCATTTCAGACGCAGTTGAATGAAATAAATATAGTGCCTATAATATATATAGTGGAAATCCCTTTAATATGGTGTTAATTTCATAAAAATTATTCGATATTATATCGTACAATAAAAAAGATGCGATCTGTTTTCAGATTATCAATTTTCAGATTGACTTTATTTGTGATTTCTTACTACGGCCGATCCAATTTCGATCTACCTAAATCCGTGAAAATCGATTATCATAAGAATAATTTAACGATAAACCAAAAAACATTTTCTTGTGTTCGGATCGGATTCGGATTGGACGTAGTGCGAAACCGCTCTAAGTCCATAATTTTTACTCTTAGTTGTTAAGTAGGTATCACTTTGCTGTTTCTGACATGAAAGGTCGCGACAGAAACGATGTACTTGTACACAAGTTAGATTATTGTCATATATTTCTTGAAATTAATGGGGGTTTCATATGACAAGACACACAAAATATTTTAAAATTATGTATATGCTCTGATTAAATAACGAATATAACATTTAACCTTGATTTGGATGAGTTTAGAAAACATTAAGTTGATAAAGAGGTTATGTTTTTGTTTTGATTCACAAATAATATGTTTTAGTACGTAAAACTTAACGTATTTTACGAAACTACATGTGTATAGTGATAATAAGAAATATTTTAATGATATTTTGTAAAGAAAACTACTTATAACGTTTTTTAAAAAAAACACCTTTTTGCTAAAAACACGTTCCTTGCTATAAAAGAGCGACCGCTCGGGTCGTTATTTCACTTTTTGAATAGCTGTCGACCAGAGCGGAGCTCCTGCTACTAGTGCCAGTGAACTAAAGCTAAGTGGTTTTAATTATAGTTACGGTAGAAATTATTTTTAATTTGTCAAAATATATTTGCTTTTGTTAAACTATTTAATTGTAAGAAAAATTGTAATAACTGATGAAACTGTGTTGTTCTATTCGCTTCTCAACTCAGTAAAAAAAATTGAAGCGAACTGTCGAGACAATGTTATTTCCTTGATATTCTTGTTCAAGCAATTTAGTTTTATTAATTTTCAGTTGACCTGTCCAAGTAGATTATGTGTTTAGAAGGAAATAAACGTTTTGACTTTGACTTTGACTTTAATTATTTTGGAATACCTTTATAATATTTATGTAGGTAGTATTTTTTAAACTCCAATTAATAGGGAAAATCTATTATCAGAAGTGGGATTCGAGCTATTGCTATTATTAACACCTTTTCGCATTTCAGATACGACTCGTACGACGTTCCATGTAAAATGGACCCAGCGGTCTTGGAGGGCTTGCAGAAGGCCATTCGAGATGCGGTGACTGATCGACATCGGGGCGATGACGTGGTGTTGCCGCGGTGTAGCCGCCTTTCCCGATCCCGATAAGAACAACAATCGTGCAGAGGGCTGGTGCAACTGTAGCAGTTCTTATCGCCGAGGATCTGAGATTGAGTAGCATCACTACGGTCGCTAAAGCCGATACGACTCGTACGACGTTCCATGTAAAATGGACCCAGCGGTCTTGGAGGGCTTGCAGAAGGCCATTCGAGATGCGGTGACTGATCGACATCGGGGCGATGACGTGGTGTTGCCGCGGTGTAGCCGCCTTTCCCGATCCCGATAAGAACAACAATCGTGCAGAGGGCTGGTGCAACTGTAGCAGTTCTTATCGCCGAGGATCTGAGATTGAGTAGCATCACTACGGTCGCTAAAGCCGGTAAGGCCCTAAAGGGCTCTGCTTTAATCTGGTATGAACCCTGGGACACTGAGATGCTGCAGATTCATACAGTGAATACGTTAAGGAAAAGTAAAGACTTTAAAAATAATAATGATATAGGATCTTTTTGAGGAACAAATAGTCGAGCTTGTTTGTGGAAGTATAACTGATGTATCCATTCCAATGGCGTCTCGTAACAGCCTTAAGTCCACTGCAGAACTACTTTATTATTCACGACTTGCGTCAAATCTGCTTAGTAAATGCCCAAAAGTATTTTTAGGTTATTCTGAAAAAATATGCTTCCATTGCAACAGACTGTGCCATATTCGAGCTATCAAAAACAATAATAAGATAATGATGCCACAACCTGATCAGAAACCAAGTACCTATAGTTAGTCACCATGTGCTTATTGTAAAAAGAAGGGACACTCTGATGAAGTTTGCTTTTTTTTTATACGGCGAAAAATTCCCATTTTTATTTCTAGTTACAAAAAGTCTCCTTAACCACAGGAGAGTTGATAGTTAGTTGTTTCACAAAAATCAGGGAATTGCAGTTAACCCAGTATTTGTGAAAGGTTTAAAAACAAATTTGACGACCTCTGTGGCTCGGTGGATGAAGGTCCGCCTGGGGCGCAAGAGGTTCAATTTCAGCCGGGAGACCAGATTTTGTACGATCTACTTGTTTCTGGTTTGGGGTTTGGGTGTTTTTCTAAGTATCATAAATATGTATCTAACACCTATATTATAAGCTCTGCTTTAGTTTGGGGTTGCAATGCTGTGGTGGGTAGTAGTAGTCCGGAATTTTCTTTTAATAATTAAATAATCTGTCGCTATATTTAAACTATGCAATTAAATTCCCATTTTTAGTTATGCAGCACTAACTTCATAGTGAGAACTACACATATTTGCTAACTTGACTATTCCTGTACAAAATAACGATATATGTTGGGAATTTGAGTTTATGGATTAAAGTATTCAGAATAGACCCTTGACGAACTTTGTTCTGCAGATATTAACTATTACAGATAAAACAAAAGATAAGAAATCATTTATTTGCAACTAAGATAAATTAAATTAACATTTAGTTATACCATAGCTTAAAATAAGTATGGATAAACAAACCATTTGTCTTTAGCACTGCAAAATGAACTTTACTCTGAATAAGCGGGAAGTATAAAGTACCTACATCCACGCTGGTCTTCTGTAGGAACCATTTCTGTGACGTGTGTTTCTAATTACTGCCAAGCCTACTTATTTGGTATAAATTTTACCATTCTAACAGATTGTAATAAAGTCAACGATGACGAAATAGGATATCACACCTCGAGTAGCCCTATGGTGGACGTTTTTACTGGAATTTCAGTTTGACGTAGTAGGTAAAAAAAAAAAAAAAAAAGAGGAGGATTTTTATTAAACATTTAGATTTCTTGATCCGTAACCCAGTTAAATTACCCTGTATTAACGTTATCGAAGAATCTGACAACAATAATGTCCCACATAAAAAAAAAAGGGACAATCAATACATTATATCAAAAACTTGTCTAAATTACATAAATGAGCCAAATTCTGTAGCAAAATTATTCGTTCCTAAGGGATGTTCTGCAAGCACTTTCTCCTTCGTCTGGGTGGGTAATGTGTACGATAAATAATATCTATATACATATGTATGTCTATTGTATTGGGTATATCAGATTTTCTGGTGCCTGTGGCACGGGCTGGGAGCTTACCAAGGGGCTAGATAGTTGTGTGGATTGTCCGGAAATATTTATTTATGGGTTATGTTTATTACGTCTTTTCACGACGAAAATTGTCACATAGGATCATGGAAAAATTCGATAGCATTTTTGGGTCCCAAGATTTTACAAAAAAAAATGTATTTTTCATTGTTTGTCTTGAACAACTAGCAAAACTTATTTCGGGCCAAACAAGCACCTCATAGAAAGAGAGATCTATTCCATTCCACACATTGCATCCCGATTGTGCAGGGCCATGTAGTTACAATTACCTTTATTATTATTAATTATACGATTTACGAAATTCTGCATATTAAAAACCTCTAAAAACATTAAAGGGTCAAGAACTTTTAGGTATTTTACGTGAAACAATTGCCTTGTTAGGAATTACCAGCCTCTTAGTAACCATTGCTAAGAGCCTGTATCTAAAATCGTTTAGAGATACACAAAAGCATCACCCTACCGGTAGCCCCCGAACGACCATGCAGAGCAATATGTTGCTACCGTTACTAATATGCTTACACCTTCAATTAATGACACATCAGATAGGCCGAACGGTTTATGGAAATTAAAACAAACTATTTTTCAACTACAATAAAAAAGTAACGGATTTAATCATACAAGGTTATTAATAGGCAGAGTAGGAATTATACCAACATACGGGCCATTAATAAAGGTAAATTATGAAATTTTGGACGACTTGCCAATTTATAGAATAAATTTCTTTTTATTTATTAGTGTTGCCGAAGCTAAAGAGAAACTACGAAGTGAATGGTTTGATTAAACCGTGTTAGATTATTTTTTGGGCAATGACTAGTCGTTAATAAATATCGTATCGTATGATATAAAGTTAATTTCAGAAATACGTAATGACGTATGATTATGTAAGTACATAAATATTGTTAGTGAACGTTATAGATAGACTTTTTATTTATTTCACCAAACTAGTTGTATTTTTTTTATATCATATTAATTATAGATAATTATTTATGCTTTTATTAACTTGATTAAACTAAGTATCTTGTAAACATTATGTCAATTCAATTTATAAGGATTACTGTGTTAAAATTGATTGTTTGTCAATAAGTTATGCTTATGATCCAAGATTATGAACTTTCTTTTAGATTTCATTTATTAAAATGTACATTAAAAATATTAATCTAGAGCATACACGTAAGTGGGGGGAGATACCACTGGTCGGTTCTTTATCTGATGTGGACCTAAATGTCTACAGCGGTGGGTGACAGGGTAACATGACAAGGTAAAGAATCATTTACTGCTGATCTTTGTCCTGATACTTCACTGAAACTCACGTGCAGCAGGTGACAGGTGTTGTATGCGAAGGCCAGAGAGACTGTTGTTTACAACAGGAGGAACTGCTGATCTTTGTCCTGATACTTCACTGAAACTCACGTGCAGCAGGTGACAGGTGTTGTATGCGAAGGCCAGAGAAACTGTTGTTTACAACAGGAGGAAGTACTTCGAGAGCGAAGTACTGGTCAGTTTGGCCGTGTTAGATTATTGTCATATATTTCTTGAAATTAATGGGGGTTTCATATGACAAGACACACAAAATATTTTAAAATTATGTATATGCTCTGATTAAATAACGAATATAACATTTAACCTTGATTTGGATGAGTTTAGAAAACATTAAGTTGATAAAGAGGTTATGTTTTTGTTTTGATTCACAAATAATATGTTTTAGTACGTAAAACTTAACGTATTTTACGAAACTACATGTGTATAGTGATAATAAGAAATATTTTAATGATATTTTGTAAAGAAAACTACTTATAACGTTTTTTTAAAAAAACACCTTTTTGCTAAAAACACGTTCCTTGCTATAAAAGAGCGACCGCTCGGGTCGTTATTTCACTTTTTGAATAGCTGTCGACCAGAGCGGAGCTCCTGCTACTAGTGCCAGTGAACTAAAGCTAAGTGGTTTTAATTATAGTTACGGTAGAAATTATTTTTAATTTGTCAAAATATATTTGCTTTTGTTAAACTATTTAATTGTAAGAAAAATTGTAATAACTGATGAAACTGTGTTGTTCTATTCGCTTCTCAACTCAGTAAAAAAAATTGAAGCGAACTGTCGAGACAATGTTATTTCCTTGATATTCTTGTTCAAGCAATTTAGTTTTATTAATTTTCAGTTGACCTGTCCAAGTAGATTATGTGTTTAGAAGGAAATAAACGTTTTGACTTTGACTTTGACTTTAATTATTTTGGAATACCTTTATAATATTTATGTAGGTAGTATTTTTTAAACTCCAATTAATAGGGAAAATCTATTACGTGCTATGCGCTAGCTAGTCTACTGCGAAACCTGTCTTGCTACCAAACTTACCTGAATACCATGTTCGGTAGAGCGAGCTTATTAACTATGGTAGGTTCTACAAACAAAAATATTTTTTAATTATTATATAGAAAATGGAGGAGAAAAATTAGGTATATGTTTTTACAATATGTATAATAAAAAATACCTTTGTACGTATATATATTATATTAAGTAAATCAGATGTCTAGTACCCGTAACACAAGCTAAGTGCTTACCACGGGGCTAGATGTTGTTGTGTGGATTGTCAGGAATTATTATATTATATTATTATTATCAAAAGCAATCAACAAAATTTACAATTTAAATTACAAATATAGAAGATGAAGAAGAAATTTCATTGTAAAAGTAAAATTATTTTAATTTAACATTTATTTATTAATTTATTATTAATACATTTATTATAAACCTTCCCTAACAATAATTATATATATTGCTGAAAAACCGCTTAAAATTGACGGCGAAGGAATAAAATTTCTATTAAGCAGTAAAACTAGAAATCCTGGAAATCAACTGCAGGAAAAACTAAGGCTAGTAAGTTTATATTTTAGCGATACTCAGGCATCGATACCTCGCCAACGAACCTGAGCCCGGGCCAACGCATTCTATCCACGTAGCCCCGTCGGTTAACTTATACTCGAGTACCTGCTGAGTTGTAAACGCTACTGCTAATTTGAGCTCTGCTGTATTTTATTATTTACAACCTCACCGGCTTCGGGCACTTTGGGTTACCCAATGTAGGGCTCGGTATCTTTACGGGCTTAGTATGAATGCTGAATGTCTTGGGTAAACTTAATACATGATGCGTATGTTGGTAATTTTGCTTTATGGAGGCTTTTACGACAACATACGTGATATACTTTGCATTTTAGTAGAAATTTACAGAAACGCAGCTATATAAATTTTATAAGTGTGACATAGACTCATACTACACCTAGGATTCCGTGTGCAGTTTATAAACACTTTGCAATAAAAAAATATAGGCAAGAAAAAAATTATTAAAGTGCAAAAAGATGTCGTTTGATCATCACCCATCCAACAACTGACTACGCTCAAAATTATTAATTTAAATACAGCCTGGTGACAGACAGACGACGAAGTGATAGGGTCCCGTTTACCCTATGGGTACGAAACCCTTAAGCGGTTGAATTGTGTTCGGAGAAATTATAAGGCATCCAAGTACCGTTTTAAAGTCCAGTGTTTAAAAGTTCTAGAAACGGAACGGGCGTTGTTTTAAAAACATTCACTGATTGCAATAACTGAGCAGAAATAACAGGTCCAATAATTGAATGGCGAAGGATTGTTAAACAGGCAGGGAGTTCACATGAATTGTTTAAAAAATTAAACATGTTTAATGAAATGAAATGAAAATGAAAAAGATATTAAATGCTTTTTACTATTATTAAGTGTATATAATTAATTTGACAAAACACGCGACAGTCCAATTCCATGATAAAATATTAAAACGAGCCATTATTTTTTTTGTTTCCAGTAAATGTAACGAAGAGGGATGTTTTTATTTAATAAAACATAAAATAGACTTAAAATTAGTGTTTCTATTTTCATTACATTTTCACTCGGAAATTTTGTACAAGAATTTTCTTTCAAGGAAACATGACGATAAACTCAATTCCATTTTATTACATTACACAATTATGTAATAATTGGCAAAGCTTACAAAACCATTGTATCACATTTTTTTTTAAACTGTTAATTTATATACCTAATTGAATTTGTATAAAAACCCCAGGTGTCATAGATACCTAGATAAAATTGGTATTCTAGTCTTACCGACACTGCTATATCCAGTTACTTCGTGTTTTTTATATTATTTATACCCACAAATAGGCTTCAAGAATGATTTCCTGAGTTCAAAGACAGCCGCATACAAGCGTGAGGTTGGCACGGTTCCACGCCGGCTCGCGAAAGGTCGGCCTATACTTATCAAGCTTATAATTGTTCCTAGTTTCAATTATAGGCTTCTAGGCGAACTAATTGCATTTACTAGTTGTGGTTCCATAGGGGGCTGCTGACATGGCTATTTCGAATGCAAACTTGGTTACAGTTGGTTTGTAAGGCTGTGTTCCCGCTAAAAATGTATTGACCTAGTCAGATACGAGTCAAAATGATGTCAATGATAAACACATACTATTTTTATCTCTCTGAATTTGAATTCGTTTTTTAATGTTGGTGCTTTTAAAATCGTCATTCTAGTTTACATTATTACAATACATAACTAAACCGTTTCTAAATAAATAAAATTCATGGTCCGATTTAATAAAAATCATCCAGATTCAATTTCTTTTTCTTCTTTCTTTTAATTATTTACGCCTATTGATATTAATCCGATGATTTAATAATGCCTCTGTTGGCATATTAAATTATTAAATTGCTAAATAGTTTCCCAATTTTTTATTAAAACACAAGCGGACGTTTCTAAATCGGAACCTTAGTTAATCTGACCCTACATGGCGTCCTGCGTAGGCGCATAAAAACGTGGGTGTACGTGTGTACCCGTTCTCACATTATAGTGCCACATGCTCACCAATTCAATGAATTCAGAACTAAATATCCATTACTATAAAAATTGCATTTATGCCAAGTTTTTAATTATTTATTGGCAATATCGTAGCGGTATTTCCAGTAAAATATGACCTAGAAAGTGCTTACGTAATTATGATAAAAATATCTACCAATATTATAAATGTGAAAGTATGATTTTTGTTAGTTTTCTCAAACTTATATTATTTTCTAAACGAGAACAAGTTATTGTGATACATAAAACTAAATCAACTTATTATAAAATATAATGAAAATCCCAATAGGAAAATCCGTTAAATATCAGTTAATAAATGACATATAAACGCAATTATTAATAGCTAGGGAGTGGTATGTTTGTAAATGATAAAGTATTGAGACAACTTATGCAAATAAACTTGATCAGCTTGTCAGATACACTGATTAATATAAATCATATAATAGAAGTACTATTTTGTAAATATAAACAAAGCTTACCGAATTTATTTAGATCTAGTAGATTTTTTGAATACTATTTGAACATCGAGATGGGCACACAAATTACCTGAAACAAGAAAAACAAAATTTAGATAAAAATATGAAACATTGTTAACGTTAAGTAAGTAACCTAGAGATTAGCAAAGGCAAAAATTTAGTTGACTGGGCCCAACTTATGATGGACACAATAATATAAATGGATTGCTGTAAGTATAAGGTCCTATCTTACAATCTCAAGGTTAAAATATAAAGCTATCAAATTTGACTGCCTTGGTGGCGCGGTGGGCGAATGTCAGCTTGCAGAGCAAGAGGTAGCGGGTTCGATTCCCGCCGAGGGTAAAAAAGTGTGTATGTTCTGCAAGCACTTTTCTCCTTGGTCTGGGTATTTAATATGTATAATAAAAATATCTATAAATGTATGTATATTATATTAAGTATATCAGATATCTAGTACACGTAACACAAGCTTAGAGCTTACCACGGGGCTAGATGTTGTAGTGTAGATTGCCGGGAATATTTATTTATTTATTTAAATCAACTAACAACTGTCAGTGACTGACTGAACGATATTGGTGAACATTTTAACCCTTGACTATTTTACTCGGAGATGGCTAAACAATGTAACAAGTGTAGTATTAGTGTATGACATGTAACCAAAAAAGAAAATGAATATATTATAACTGTGTGAAAGCGGGTTTGTACCATACATAATAAAAAAATAACACGGCAAATAGGAAAGAAAAATTACAGAAGAAACAATATATAAAAAGTTTTACAGTTTCAAGTAGTAGCTCCCTGGAGGAATAAGTAGGATCGGGTTTTTGGGTCATGGGCAACTTACAGCTGATGTTCAATTTATTCAGGGTTGTTACAACGAACTATCATTATTTTTTTATGAAGAATTCGATAAGAAGAGTTATGATAAATAAGAAGAAAATCTGATTTAGTTAAAATCTCTTTAAGTGATAATCTTCTTAAGGGATGGTGATACGATTCGTTAGGTAACGCGTAACGGCGCCAGCCTGTCCTGCTTCCCTTCCTGTCACGAAAAGGGCAGGCGGTACGTAGGCATCTGCGTCTCACACCATAACTCACAGCGCTATCTGTTTATTTGCAGTTATCATCTTTGTCAGGCGGTCTGTTTTTTTTTTCAATCTTATTTTTTATTAGCTGTGTCCGAGAATCTGCATGGTTATACATATTTATAAAAACACTGGCGAAATAGCAACTGTCCAACATCGGCACACCTCAAAATACAAAACTGTCATCAGTGCATAGCATTTCCATTAAATAGTTCATAGAAGTTATTGCCTATCAAGTAATACAGGCAACTTCATAATAAACATGCAAAATTGTGTTATTATAGTCGCTGTTCGCCGTAACCGGTGCCACTTTTACCACAAATAAGCGGTCCTCGCCCGAATACTTCGCCTTCATCGAGGCTCAAGTTTGCAGAGCAACTTCTTAATGATCAAGTTTCACAGCGGAAAGTTACAAATTTAACAATTAAAGCGTCTGGAACTACCACTTTTACTGTACTGTAAATAGATATAGACATAGACATAGACATAGACATAGACATAGACATAGACATAGACAAACATTTATTTGCTACTCACACAATACAAAAACATTTAGGTATAAATTATTCACAGGTTAAACAAAAACATAAATTCTTACATATAAACAAAAAATAAAACAAAACTAATATAAAGCAAAAAAAAAACGTTAACATAGGTACTTATTAATTTGACAACATAAATTTAAAATATGAGCATTATACCTAAAAAAATAGTACTAAAATAGCTGGCAGAATCGTGAATACGTTAGCAAAATATCAGATTTGTGAAATATTAAATAAAATATCTAGTTACTAACTAGGTACTAATGGGGAGTCCATAGTTAGTAAATAGATATGTTTACATTACAGATAATGTTCATGTATGTCTGTGTGCAATCGCGCAAAAATGGTCTTAGGCTTTGGAGTAGATTGGAGTAGAGGGATTTTATAGGGTAAAGCAAACATTACTAATAATGAAATAAATTTAATTTTAGTTGCATGTTTTGCTTACTCCAGAAATCCCCTCACTTTAACCATTATTTTAATGAACCGAGAAAATGAACTGAAATTTTAAACTATGATATTCATGACTCTTCCTTTTAAGGCCGATAAAACCATGTCAGTGGAAAACATGAGGTACTGTGATAAAAAAACTGAGGCTCTATTATAAAACCAAATGCTTTAGTACTACTTACTCTCAGAACAAATAGATTCACCACCTCTATTCTTACTACTTAGAGATCCATTTGCCGAGTACTTATCCTGAGTTATTCAAGAGTTTTCGATCTTGGCTTTCCAGCGTACTCCCGTTGTTTATTCTACAGACGTGTTGGGTGATTTCAATGCAATAACGCGTATAAGTTGACATAGAGCAAGAGCCGAGAACAGCATGGCCTTCGTTGTTTTATAAAAGCTGAAACTTAGTCTGTGCATTTCCCCAACAAAGGTGGGAACGACAAGCGAATATGAGTTTGTGTTATGGTTACGTTGGAGTTTCAAACTCAATTTTTAATATATTATTTGGGACAACATTAACTGCGTTGTGATGACGTAATACTTTCTTTGGTGGTTAATAAATTATTATAAGTCACGTATACAAATATCTACATATATTCAAATTAATATAAATTATAAGTTAAATAAGATTTTTTTTATTAAATTAAAAAAAAAAACATTTGTAAGATTTTTTCTTTGAAATACCTACAATTATTATTTATTTGTGACTTGTAAATCTATTTTGACCTACAATTTAATTATTTGTTTATTTATTATATTCGCTGGTGGCCATTACCCGTATTGGGGGCCTTTACATACAAACCTTCAGCTTTTATAAAATAACGAAAGTCTGGCTGTTCTTGGCTCTTAGGCCATTATATGAGAGCCAGTAGGTAAAACGTGTGGGCTCTCTTGTCCTTGGGTTATTCAGTGCGGCGTCTATAAAGGCTCTTTATGGTCCGTATCTAGATTCTCGGGTGATTCATGTGCTTAATTGGATTCGGTCTCACATTTTTATTAAGTCTTTGGGACAGGCTGTCTGGTAGCTGGTGACTGTTTTGCTCTTTTTATTGTTTATATGCTATTTTGTTAATGACGAGAGAATCAGATGCAGCTAAGCTTTATTATTCTTGTTTTTGTATACTTTTGTAAGTATTAATATTTTGGTAACTAAAACATAGTATCAGGCAAATATAGCAGTTATGTGCGTTTAGTATCATATTATCAAATATCGTCATTCCTATTCAGGTGTTTTTTTTTTGCTTTCAAGTTTCCTAGCATAATCGTCTTGTGAAACGGTTTTCCTCGCCCCAAAAAGGTATTATTTTATTTGCTGTTTAAAAGCTATATAAATTATTAAAACTTGAAACGGTGTTACCTGTTAATAAGATATATCTAAATTATATCTAAGATTTGTATTGAAACTACTTATACAAATTTATCTATGTGCATACCCTGAGCAGAATTATTATATTGTACTGTGAAATTTATCAAGAATGTGTTGTTATCTCCTTCGTCCGCCTACACTTATATATTATAGGGAAACCGTCGCCGGTTCTCCGAGTAGCACAGACTAGATAAAGGATTCGAAATCCTACTCTAAAAATAAGATGCTTTATACTTATTCTTAAAATGAAGACACTCTAAAGATGTACGTAAAGTTAGTTTTTTAGTGGTTGGATTTTAAGTAGTTGCTGATACTTAGAACTTGATTTACACATACATAATTATAATCAAATTAGATTTTTGAAACAAAGATAATATGATTTTTAACATCAACTCATTGAAAACACAATAATTAAACCAACAACTAGTGGCAAATATTGGAGCAAAAGTAGGAGTGTTAATATACGCAACCGACTAGTAATATTTAGCAACATACACAAATATTTTTATTATACATATTAAACACCAAAGAGATCAAGAAAGTGCTTGTAGAACATACACACGCCCCCTCGACGAGAATCGAATCCGCTACCTCGGACCGCCTCGCAGATAGATTCATATTAAATTAACTGTTAGGCAATATGGACGTAAAATGTAATATGTAGAGGGAGCAATACTGTACTAAAATACAATGTAGAATCGTTGTTTGCAGTGTGTCATGATATTTATAAGACAGCATACAAAGTTCCTACAAATTGTTGGCTTTGTAACTTTATCCTTGACATTAAAAACGCCTCGTGAACAAATTGAAACTAGAGCTTTCTTGGAAAAATCGATTAGGTATATAGTCGATGTTCTTTTGCTTGAAGGCTTGACCTAATACATGCATTTCACATTAAAGTAAAAAGGCAGTTCGCTAGCCCATTATGTCGTGAATGTACTGAAATGGTGCAACTACACTTAGTCCCAAAAATAACGGGTCAGTCACATAAGTCCGAATATTTCCCGAACTACTGATGCTATCTAATGAAACGAAGAATGTTCAATTGAGAATTTTATTATGAAGATAAGAGGTTAAAATAAAATGCACAATCTCGAAATCCGCTGGCGTTCTATTGTGTTGGAGGCCAAAACTCATTTCGGGGTCGATGCGCCAGGATAGTAAGTAATTAAGTACAATCTCGACATTAAAAAAAACTTAAATAAGTAGTCATATTTTGCTGAAAAGTCAATATATATTTCGATTTTGTTTTCTGTGCTGTTCCATTTAAGTACTTTGTATTAAGATTAGGCATGCTTTACACCAAATTTACTTTACTGAGTAATACCTTCCCATTCATCCACCAATCTCCTTTCCAATGTTATTAGAAGCGCAACTAAAAAGTCTTTATTATGTTTATTATTTAATTGATCTAACTTTTACAGTTCTGGAATTTTTTAGTTTTTTGACTGACCCGTTATTCTTGAAGCCGAGTGTACACAATAAAACATAAATGAAAGAGGCTAAACAACTAGTAGAATCGTTTACGTAGATAACCATCCGGGCTCGTAAATAAACCACTAAAATACTACTATTCTCTAAGTGTCGCTTTTGCTAAACCACCAAATTGGCTAAACTATGAAATAAATTAGTGCCTACGTATATCCAGTGTGCGCACCAATTATCAGCTTGTACACAATTATCATACACGCATTCTCACTTTAGGGTATAGTTTATTACCAAAATGCCAAGCGTTTTTGCTTGTATAAATTGTAACTGTTCTCTTGCCAAACAACATTTGCAAATTACTACTATAGAATTTCCTTGAATACTTACCTAATTCTATCAAAATGCATAGTTCAATATCCTTATCTTTCCTTCAACCGTCAACTAGATTCTCGGATCAGATTTACGGATGCTGAAGCCTCTGAAGTCGCTCATCAAACGCTACCCTAACGAAATATATAGTTCAATAAGCTTGTATCTTTCCTTCAACCGTCAACCAAACTCTCGAAGCACCTTCACGGATGCTAGGCCTCCGAAGACATCAATCTCCATTCCTTTCGTCCGGTGTCCCACGGCGGCACATCGGCACTTCAAAGTAGGGGGGACGTGCCTCATTTATATAATTGACACGTGTTGATAAATAGATGTATCTGGAACGTTCGTGTCCGATCATATTCTAGATCAGCTTTTTGTCCGATTCGGATGACAGGCGACGATTCAGATTTGATAAATGTATTGCTTCGATTTAAGCCGCTTATGCTGATACCGCCCTTGAATTGTGATTATGGCGTGGTAGGAATCTCTCTGGCAAACTCTTAGGTCTGTTTTATGTGTTTTCAAAGTAATATTTCAATAAAATAAATATTTTCGGAGAAATAACCAACAACCAATTTTTTTCCTATCTTATTATCTTAGACCCAAAAGTGTAGGGAACTTTAGGTTTACATGTCCCAATTGAAATTAATGTATATTAATGTTCCACAAGATGAATTTTAACGTAGAGCTTTTAGTCTCGACCTTCACCCGAGGCAGTGTACAATGCAACCAAAGGATTTTCTTGCATTTATTCACCCAGAAGTGATAAAAAGCTCCAACTTTACTAACACTTCAAAAAAGGGACAATGCGCGGTTTTATAAAAGCTCTCGCGTAAAGACTGATTTTCTTGATTGCAATTGAAAATAAATGTATTTTGTGTACAACAGTCTATTACAAATACAAAAAAAGTGTGTGTGTGTCAGCTACGACGCACGATTGGAGTTTACTCCTTACGAACTATAATTATGATATATATCGAATAGAAAAAAGGGTAAATGAACGCATCTGCTAAAATGATAAGAGAAACAAACATAATATCTGTAATTATTCGAATTATTTATATTACTTCAATAAAGCGTATAACATAAAGTATGTTATAAAATAATATAAATAAAATACAGCAATACCATTATGCAATAATAAGAGGAGACCCCGAGAATGAGATACGCTGTGTAATGTATTCCATCTCATTCTTTTACACGTTCAATCCTACAGATATATATGTTTGTCTCTTTCTACGTAACGACTCAACTTTTCGTGTTACACTTTGATTTTACTCCTCATAAAAATTCCGTACCGGGCCTTAAAAATCTAAATAAGTACAATGTTTTCCAAACTAGGCACAGCCTGTATCTTTGAAACCTCCTTCCTTATGGATACATTGTTGGTACTATCTATTTGTCTATTCTATAGCTGAGCGTAGGTAAATTGTTCCATTAAACTCCTAAGATTAATCCTCTCGCAACGGCATGGCAGCGCAAATACAAGTTGCATCAAGTCTGGCAATTCTATGTAAATGTCCCATTATTTGATGCAATTCCGAAGCAACTAACTCAAGCTGCTGAAATTCAAATGAAAGAACAAGCTGCACCCAGACAGGGCCGTAACTTGCTTTATTTGGCATGCTGCTTAATTCTGCTATAAACCTTCATGAGTTAAATTATGTGTTCACCCATTCAGAACCACTGCTCATGAAAGTCTAAATTGTTACAGAATTTCGTTAAAAGATCTTATATATTTTTATATTCACACACATTTCACTTTGACTTTGACGTTAATTTTAAATCATAAACTTTTTAAAATGGGATTAATTAGTTGGAGGATATAATTTTATGTTACCAACTCTAAGACGGCTTATGTTTCACTTTTTGTTTGGTGTTTCGTTAAAGTTTGAAAACTTTGACATCTGTCGCAGTTAACTTCAGGCTGTAGGCTTTTTCATTCACCTAAAGAAATGATAAATGGATAGGTACCTAACTTATATTTGGTTATACACAATCAAATAAAAAGGATTCTCCCATCATTTTTAAACTTTCAGGCGTATACATAAATCTTAGTCCTCGACTATACATATTTACAGACATACATACCACGTTATATATAAATGGATCTTAACTTACTACGTCTAAACTTTGAAAAGTGAAGTCAATAAATATATTGACACAAAAGCGAGCGTTCGAAGTATAAAATCAAAATAGTTAACCGAAATCCAGGGTAAGGCAGGATAAGGTTGCGCATAGACACCGGCAATGATGAATACTGATACCGACGCGACACCTCAATATATATTGGCTGAGTTGGATCACCGCGCCTATTAGCAACGCCGACGATGGGCGCTTGTCCAGCCGTAGCCACAACACGCGGATACCATTTCACTTCCGAACACATTACATAACTTAGTAACAGAAACACTCTTTAGTTTTACAGCTTAGGTAAAGGATTGTGACATTTTTAACAAAAGTGCCCCATCAATCACAAGATCCTAAATCCGTTGACGTATTTGTTAAGCGGTCTATCTTATGATTTTTACGGCACAAATCGACGGGCCCCGCACATCTTCATATCGTATTGTGACATCTTCGTTATTAAAAAACTATTAAAAACATGCTTGTATAAGGCACTTTATTGCTATTTTACAAACTATGTAATGAACTTAATATTTGTAGCTGAGATATACTTTGCATTGTTGTTATTAAAATCAAGCTTTAGATAAATTTATGCAGATTTATTACTAAACAACTGGATTTAACGCATAGAATAGTAGTCGGGAAATACATTTCTCTAGTATTTATGTTTTGATTGGTCCTTATCTTTATTAGGCTTTAAATCTTTCTCAGTGACAAATTTTAAAATAAACGATTTAAAAATTTAAAAGAACTTTTACATTAATTTGAAAAATATTTAAATCAGAGTTCCTAAAATAAATAGTTCGAATCGAGACTTTACCAAAGGCAATAAGAATATGGTAAGTAGGTAATTTTTTTTATGAATTTCCAAAATATATTTAGGTAATTCAAATTAGTCACTATGTAGATATTTATATATCTTATGCCATTGCAATCGTTATGTAAATACATAAGCCAAGAAGTTACATGAGATACGAAACCAGTTACTCCGAAAATTTATCGTCTGACATAACTCGAAGACAATAGGATTGCGTTTAGAATTCACGCAATAAATTTATAAAACGACTTGTATTTCGCTAAAACCACTATCCAGTGTTGTCTGAGTACTGGCAACCGGCCAATCGAGTGGGGACTTTAAAACTTCTTAGGTTAATCGACATTTTACTGTTAACTGGAAGTATAATATCTATTTCTAAGTCAGGCTACGTTTTGACTTTGAGATAATAAGAACCATAGTAGTTTTAATAATCCCAGTTTCATATCTAAACTCTTAGTACAATTCTGAGCAAGCAAACTGCATTCGACAACTTTGCGTGACCACAATCCCTTCAGATGAAGGAATTGAACGTTGTGGTCGAGTCGAGGATTGATCACTAATATCTGGAAGGTAGCTATTCGCTTTTGTCTCGAAGATACTCTAGTTGTTGTTTTCAAAAACTAAAATTATTTACTGTCACAAAAAATTGCACATATTAATATTATTGCAGAAAAGTTTGAAACTTTATCAATCAAATCAAGTTTCAAAGCAAACAATCTCAGAGCCTGCAGTTTTCCCAGTAACGAGCAGGCTAATTGGCAGTTTAGTTTTCCAAGTGAAATCTGTTTGTCCGTCCGCGAGGCGCCTCATTAGCATTGTCGCACGTAACGAAACCTGACACGGGGAAATAGCCACTCTATGCAAATGTGAGCGCATAAATCTTGGAATTAGGTATATTCTATTGAAACTACTGAGAATTTTAAGATTTATGGATAACGTAGAAACTGGTTGACAATAATATTACCGCGCCCCTGTCTTTTTGATGTATATTTAGGATATTTTAGTTCATAAACATAGCAGATATTTCGAAAGCCAGTCAAGTAGATATTCTACTCGTAGAAGCACAGATTTTGATAACACTTAAATTCAGTATGTATACCTACGTATAGTTGCAATAATATGGAAAATAAAGTTTTTATCTTCAAAGTTTTTTCCATTTTTGATTCCATGTAGGTAAAGCACATTGCTATAAAAAATATTTCCACTTTGTGAGCCCACCAGCGTTTCAACTCTGCTGAACAAATTAACTTTAAGTAAAGTTAGTTAGATACCAGAACTTTTTTCCACTGGTTAAAGCACAATTTTCTTATGGAATTACTTTGCTGTTGGAGACAATTGATGTTAAAAAAGATAGACACGTTAACAATTTAAAAAAATATTTTCAAATATTAGGTCCTTACATATGAAATTGGCGTTTTTCGTACTGGCCACTTTAATCACAAATTTCTCCTATTTGGTAAGGAATTCCAAATTCAAATTTGTACAGCTATAGACTCATGTATTTGTGCTTCGATGATCGTCATTCATTTGTTTTTTTTCTTCTGTTTTTTTCTGTTTGCGTCACTCATTTTACAAAATGGAAAACTTAAAATATCGCATTATTTACGAGTACGAGTTCCGCCGTGGCACTAGTGCTGCGGAAACAACTCGAAGGGTGAATGATGTGTATGGCGGTCGTGTTGCAAAAGAAAACACAGTTCGTTTTTGGTTCCAACGTTTTCGTTCTGGAAATTTCGACTTGCAGAACAAGCCCCGTGGACGGCCTGAGACTCAAGTTGATAATGAAGAGTTGAAGGCTATTGTGGAAGCGGATCCATCGCAAACCACGTCCGAGTTAGCTGCAGGCTGCGGTGTTAGTGATAAAACTGTTTTAATTCACTTGAAGCAAATTGGGAAGATTAAAAAGCTTGAAAGGTGGGTACCTCACGAATTGACTGAAGCAAACCGGCAAACGCGCGTCGACTGCTGCGTTACATTACTAAACCGGCACAATAATGAAGGTATTTTAAACCGAATCATTACCTGTGATGAAAAATGGGTTCTTTACGATAATCGGAAGCGCTCAGCGCAATGGTTGGATCCTGGCCAGCCAGCCAAATCCTGCCCCAAGCGAAAATTAACCCCAAAAAAGTTACTTGTAAGCGTTTGGTGGACTAGTGCCGGTATTGTTCATTACAGTTTTCTCAAATCTGGCCAGACTATTACGGCTGATGTCTATTGTCAGCAATTGCAAACCATGATGGAAAAGCTAGCGGCTAAACAACCTAGGCTGGTCAATCGCTCCACGCCACTGCTGCTTCACGACAACGCTAGACCACACACTGCGCAACAGACGGCTACTAAATTAGAAGAGCTTCAATTGGAAAGTCTAAGACATCCTCCGTACTCCCCGGACCTTGCTCCAACAGATTACCATTTTTTTCGAAATTTGGATAACTTCTTGCAAGGGAAAAAATTCAACTCCGATGGGGCAGTCCAAATCGCCTTCAAAGATTTTATTGATTCCCGTCCGACTGGTTTTTTTAGTAAAGGGATCAATGAACTACCTATAAGATGGCAAAAGTGCATAGAAAATAATGGTTCATACTTTGATTAATTAAATATATTATATTAAAAAATATTCGACTTTTTGTTCCTCCCATACAAAACGCCAATTTCATATGTAAGGACCTAATATTAAAATAAACATTTTTGAAGTGAAACTTCTATAGAATCGTTGTGATTTGAAACCGGATGAAACGGAAATGGAAATAAGATTGGCTTACCTGTCGGGTAAGCCAATCTTAAACGCTAACAAGGTTAAGCAGCCTGTGCGCGACGCCAGTACTTGGATGGGTGACCGCCCGAACAAAATCTTTTTGCATAGTATTTTTTGTTCTTCTTATTCTTTTGTCGATTTACTGAAGTTTCACTTCTCTCGTGTGTGAATCGCACACACAACTTTTTTTTTTATGCAGAAAAAGATTAAGACACAAAGATTAAGACACAACCTTCGCACACAGGATTCGTACCTGCATCTCCGGGAAAGCGCCCCTACGCTACGTCTAATCTATATATGCATAAAAATTATAAATTAAAAAATCATTAGGGAATCCAATTCTAAAGTAAAATGAAATTATCCTACTGATTAGTTCTATGTCGCTGCGTTCACTTGTCAGGCGCATGACAGAGCTAAATGGTTGCATGTTAGGGACTTAGGGCCAATTTTTCAATCCTCAGTTAAGTCGTCAAATAGTTATTTAGCGAATAAAATTATCTGTCTGTTTATCGGGCGAATAAGTATTTTCAAATTTTCAATCGTCTATTATATAGAGAATAACTATCAGTGGTTTATCCAAACCAACTTCACACCATCTGTGTGCAAGCGAGATACACAGATACTGTATTCAAAGTGTTAGTGAAGAATAGCAACAAAACTGTATTTGACAGTTCAGTCAGTTCAAATCTTGTTATTTCTACATTATCTTTTGCGAATTAAAAATGAATCAGAAAATGGAATTATCCAAGAAACGTGAACGTGCTACTAATTTCAGTAGTTCAGAAGTACGTTTACTGACCGAGTTGGTAACTAAATATCGGTCAGTAATCGAAAACAAGAAAACCGACGCCGTAACCAACAAAGACATAGATGATGCATGGACCAAAATTGCAACAGCATTTAATGAGACATCTAGTGAAACTGCAGTACGCACGGCTACAACATTAAAATGAAAGTACTAAGGCGTAAAAAAATTACGAAGAAAAAGATGACTGTCCTTAGACAGGAGTTGTATAGAACAGGTGGCCGAACTTCTACTGCCCCCGATATCAATGATGTTGAAGATAAAGTGTGGCAATATGCTCCAATACATCTGGACTAGAATATTAGAGCACGTAATGACAGTGATAATATTGCAAGTAGGTTGTGGATTTTCAATTTAAAAATTCAGTATTTCAGATGTACTACATATGTATACTTCTAACTTTTCTTTCTTTTATTTTTACCAGTATTTAACTAATGATTTTTTTTCTTTAATCAATGAAAGTAAGTAGGTAGGCTATGGTTTCTTTTTTCAACCGAAACATTCTCTAAAATTCAGTGTCGTTCCATGTGTTTAAATCATCAGGCCTCTCTCGTAAAGTTCAGGTTTTTCTATCAGAAGGATATAGATAATTAAGTATTTCTTGTTCTTCCTCGATTGATATGTGGTCAATTGCTTTATCCATCATCATAATACATCCATTTATAACAAATCATGGGAAGAACCTATGTCGTTTTACGGTTTTATCAAACAAAATAAAACGAACGAAACTATACAACATAACCTAAACGTCAAACTTATCGGCGGGATAGAACCTTATCTGGTCCTTCAAGTAGCAGGTAACTTTATTCCTCTGATAGGGACCTTATTCGACAGTTAACTACTATCTGACCATTGAAAAACCATGAATATTGCTATTCGACGAATAAAGGCTATCTGACTGTTTATCTGACGATTGAAAAATCGGCCCTTAGATAGATAGATACTCTAAGGTTAGGGATATCTTGGCCTTAACCTAAAAAGTGAGGTTTATCACTTATTCAAAATAATTAAGATAAAATATACAATTTTCAAAACATAAAAACGCATATCAAAATCATACTCGGTCGAATACATATAAACCATTATTTTTTATACCTAAATAAAATTATGCATGCATTCGATCAAGAATTGGTTGCATATGAAGTGGAGTTTCATGAATTCAACATGTCGATATTATGATAATGTGATGAACATCTTAAGTTGTTCCACACTCGAGTCGAGAGGGCTTTAACACATTACAATAAAGTTGTCGAGAAGCAATTTTCATGTACTATCGCAAAGTAAAGTACAATGTACAGTCAACTGGCTGATGCTGCCAAAACGCTACTCCGATGATGTATTCGGTTTTGAGAGATTATATATATATATAAATATTGTTAGAATATGCACTCTGCATCCTATATATCTGTCTAATCCCAAACAAAGGGCAGCCTTTTTCGGACATAATATTCAAAAGATTTCCGTATGAACCTAGGTACTTAGTAAATAAACAACTACATACCATGTTAAAAACATTTCCAGAAAAACATTGTATTTTTATTGAAACACAATATCCACTATGTTTTCCAAATTTATTCCAACATTGTGTACGCAACAGTACCAGCTCAATGCAGTTGAATTATTGCTTTCATATTTTGAGCTTTATGCAGATAAGTTTAGTTTGTTATTGGATTGTTAAAACTGTGATTTAAAATGCAAATGTCGTGCATCCATGCCAATTTGCGTACGGCATGCCAAATGAATGGCTTATTAGCATAATAGGCACCTACAAAGTTACCACATGTGACCCAATGCTGTAATTACCATGTACATACCTAAGTGTAGGCAGACCATTCAAAACCTTAAGAAATAGTTAGGTAGTAAACCTGCAATGCGGTCTATGCTGCGTCTTTTACTTTTTAAAAGTACATACATACATTTTAAAAATGTATATTTGGAATTTGGAGTGTGCGACGTCAATTCACATTTATGTATACCTACTAAAGAGTTCCATTTACAGGTACAAAAAAGCTTACATAATAAGTAGTATAAATAAAATCGCTTTCGCTGTGTTCGCTTAGAATTTTTAATAGAGCGGTTGAAACAGAAGAACGAGGTTTTTAATGTACCGACTAGCAGTGCCTTAGCCTATATTATATATTATAATCCAATGTATAATCACCATACACAAAATTTAGGCTAATCTGTTCAGCCGTTTCTCCGTAAAGGAGGGACAAACAAACAGACACGCGTACACTTTTCAATTTAAAGTATTGGTATGGATACAAACTTGCACCCGTGCAAAAACAGGGCGGGTTGCTAGTCTGAAATAAGATGATTGACAGAAGCACATACATTCCATAAATTAGAAAAACCTTTCAATAAAATATGAAGGCCTAGGAAGGAAAACATGTCATATGCGTAAAATATGACATGTAGATGGCATCCAAGATAGGGATTTAGACGCGCCGAACCCACACAATATGGGGCAAGGCCAGGAAGTCAATATGTACGTACAGCCGGCGGCAAATTCTAGTTACATCTTATCGTAAAATTAAACCTTTGGCAAAATGCTAGAACATTCGAAGGAATGGACTACACGGTCGTGGATATTAGATTTTATGACGCTTTGGCACGAATTTGCTGGAACTAAAGAAACTTTAACCTAACCTAACCCAATTAAGTTTTCTATTTTGGGCACCGGTTTAGCAAGTTTTTATAGACTTTACTTAATGACTTTTTAATCCAAATAAGTCTGTTTTAGGTATGTATGTTATATTATAAGGCTGAAGAGTATTTTGAGTGTTACTTTTAATGCGCTAATGTTAGGGCCGATCATATGTATAGCCAATTCTTGTATGGAATCTATAGGTTTACCGCGGGAAAATACCTTATTCCAGCGAGAATATCCTTAAAACATGCCGTGGCGTAAATAGAACTACGTATTTTACTAGAGGTATATTTAGCGGATTTAACTTGTTCGCTTTTTATTTAGACAAAAAAAACACAGAATCACCCTTGCGGTGAAACACGTTCAAACAGTGTATCCTGTAAACGTACACACACGTACATTGTAAGCAGGCGCGGAGTATCACCGACTCAAGTCACTCGGAACGAACTATGCAAGATATTCAATCGAGTGACAATTCGATACCTCTGGTCGAGCGTCACGCACTAATTTACTCGGAATGTCACCGGCCTTACCCTTATCGTAAGAAAAGTACATATAGGTACCTATTGGCTTTGCGCAGCATTGCCACATTTTAAATACGTTTTTTTAAAGAAATAACCATTAGGGTGATTTTAAACAGTCTGCCCTTTCCTAGATACTTGAGAGAGACAGAAAAAAGAGGTAATACTTACTTTACAATTATAGACATTTAGAGAAATATTCCACTTTATACATCAATGAGTTCAAAAATTACCTAATATAATAATTAAATCAACTGTATAGAATTAAAAACAAGAACAGATTAAGTTTTGTGGTCATCATTAGGTTAATTCAACCATTCATCAAACAAAAATAAATAGTAGGTACCTACTCCCGAAGTTTCGTAGCAGTGCTCCGAAATTACGTAGACAATCTAGGCCAAGTTTTTTAGAGCACAAAATTCCTTATTCTACTTTTAAGGAACACAATAAACTTCTTGTTTTTTTACTATTTCATAATGCCGTTCGTATAATCCTCATTTTACTACGAATTCTCATTGCGCTATTGCGTTGAACGCCAAATATTATGACATGTTTTACATTAAATAACTTTTAGTCCTGCGCCTGGAATAGATCGCTCTTAAACGATAAGGCCGCCCTTTGCACTTCTTCCTTATAAATGATTTTTGGAAGTATTGCTTTGTTTTGGTGTACCTACAATAAAGTGTTTTGTTTTTGTATTAGTCAGGAAGATAGCTTGAGAGCGATAAATAATGTGCCCGAGAAAATAGCCAACGTGACAAAACCACCTGTTTGCTATTTCGCAAGAGTTTCGCACACAATGCTAATTACTACTATGTCGCAAATGTTTAGTTCCATTGCACACTGCATTCAAGCAAAACTAACTTTTAGCGCGTGACGTCACCGGATCAGCTAAATATATTTTATAACTTCCGACCGGCTGGAAACGGGGACGCGTCTCTAAATGAATATATAACTGTAAAATAACTGAAAAGTTGGTCGTTTGTCAAATAAATTAACTAGATGAGTTTGACATGCGTAGCTATGAGTGGCGGGATGAGCGAAGGTCCTCGTTTGCGGCGCAAGAGGTAGCGGGTTTGATTCTCGCCGAGCGACCTGTTTTGTATACCTACTACATCAAAAAAATCTAAAACTTCCCTCAAAATACAAGTTCAGTGCTTAATATGGAGCTTGATGTTGCTAATTGGATGATTCGTTTATATTTATTACTAGCTGACCCCAGCAAACGTTGTTTTGCAAAACGAAAAATAGATGTTTCTCTGACCTACTCAATATGCTCACAAAATTTCATGAGAATCAGTTAAGCCGTTTCGGAGGAGTATGGCAACGAAAACTGTGACACGAGAATTTTATATATTAGATTTATTAAAAGACGTAAATTCTAAATCTTTAAATTGAATCCCTATCAAGCTGAATGACTGATTCGCCTGCGTTTTGCCAAAGGAGCCATTTTCAGATCCGAGATCCCTTTGAGCAGGTCAAGGTCGCGATAAGTACTCAATCACCGCGGCTTAGGATCGTGATTGGCTAAATAAAAGGTATGTTTTTCAAGCTCTATGTGAATAAATGATTTTTATTTTATTTTTTCTTAATTCATAATTAAGATCTCAATGCTTAATTTAAAATAATATCTGGCACACTTTGCCACGATTTTGATTTCTTTACGATGTGCTCATATATCTAGTAATAGGCATGATGACTACATAAAAAAAGGGTTTTCTGTTTGGTCTATTTGTTAGCCCGTCCTAAACTACTGGACCCCTATTTCACAGCATCAAATTTCCGATGTACGGTGTACGTCACGCGAAACTTCAATGCACTGTCGACTATACATTTTTCTAATAAACTAAATCACAGACCAATTTTTTTTTCATTTAATAATATGAATGCTTATTTGCTACTTTATAACAAAACGCTGGTTACGTTGTATGATTTCAGAAATATACCTATGTAAAGCTGCTTTTTAGCATAACAATATTGATAAAAACACAAGAACAATAGAAAACTATATTTATTGAATGCAATAATGGAACGTTATTGCTAAAATAGACATATTAACAGGTTCATTAGAAAAATATAGCAATAATCACAGAGCAATAAAGTTCGAAGGCCCATTCCTGATTGTCTACACGTATTGAAACCAGTTTTGATAAATCGTAAAAAATTTAACAATAGACAATAATATTTAGAAAATAGTAAACTGGGCTTTACGAACGTGAATAATCAATGAGTGATCAATAAAATATACTCATAAACCTAGAAAAGATAGTCTCTGATGACATATTTTCCTTACATGTTACTAAAACATGTAGAAAAACTAAAAGTAAGACCACAACATATTGGTCTTACTTGGAAAACTCGCTTATGTCTGATTTTTTAATATTCGTATTTGCGGGTTAGTCCCTCTGCATCTCATTCCCTGAGCATCTCGTCTGTGAGTACCTCAATTGTTTTTTTTTTCATGCATACAATGACTTGAGTTAGAAAATACTTCTGTTGATTTGTTTTAATAAACAACTCAAATTGATGTGTCAGAAAATATGTCGTTCCAGTTAAAAAAAATATTTTCAAATCCAATCGTCATCGTAATGATCAACTTTCACATGTTATGGTAAATAAAGTTTTAAGATTATATTTCCCGATAAGGCGATGTGGTCGCTCAGCGACAAAGCCTTTTTTTTGTTTTGTTTGTAAATAAAAAAAAAAAAGATTATATACAATTCGATTCCATATTCATTGACAATTTCACACTCTCACTGTCTTCGAGTATATTGTCATTAAACATTTAGGTGGTTATTCAAGATATTGTGATACATAAAGTTTTGATATTCTCAATAAACAAAACCGCAGTAAGTTTAACCATGATAATGGATAAGTCGTAAGCTAAAATAATCATCTTTATCATAGCGTTGAATAAAATATCCTACCTGTTAAAAAGATATATTCAACTTTAAGCCCCGATAAGTCCAAGGACTCAAACGGAACGTAATTCTGCCTGTGACGTTATAAGTGGCAATTCCCGGCTTATTAGAGTAATTCAATTTATCCGTGACAGTGGAATGGGTCTCTTCCTGAACTTGCCCCTCCCACCTCGTTAGAAAGGACAACTTTGAAGATTCTCATTCTGCATTCGATCGGTTAATTCCTCTTTTAATAAGTGCATGAAGGATTTTATCGTTAAAAATATTCGCCTCTAGCTCATTATAAAAAAATTTACATCAAGTTCTCTCAAGACCACATTTTACATTTAAAAAATTGTGTTGCAATATATTTGGTTAGGGTAGATATGATACAGGTAATTAGAAAAAAGAGATCTTGGTTAATTACATTTTGTAAACTGTCCACGTGTCAAAATGTTCAAAATTAGCTATTGCGACATTTAATGTATAAAAGTACATATTAAATGGTGAACTGAGGCCGTATCAAATCATATAAATGCATATTTCCCATGAAATAGCGATATTTCTTTGATAATATCAAAGCTTAGATCCTGCGAGTAAATGGAAAAAGTATTAACCTATTCTACCTTCCCATAAACTAAGATAAATTGCCTGGGCAGGACTTAACCGACGGTTATAACCAAAGAACCTTACGATATTGCTTATAATATAACTTTTATCTCTCAAAATATAGGATTGTCCAGCTCTCCCGCTGTTACGCATTAGATATGTATTATTAAAAACGAAGATTACCCATAAAGATACTTCAGATTACATCTTGTAGAGATCGAACGACTCTACCGCACACCGATTTTTGGCTGAAATATTTACATTAAGATCTATCTACCTCTACATTAAGATTACTTAAGTATAAAAAAGGCAATTCGTAACATTTAATACTATTCGCACATTCTTTAACCGTTCTTAGCCTCTTTATTTTAAAGCTGTATTTGAAGCGTCTTATCTATAGAATAGAAAGAAAAAAATAGTTTGCGTGTCCCAAGCTTAGTTGGAGTACTTGGAGCTGAGTCATAAAGACAGGTAAATGGCTTATTGTCCCTGCGTAAAGTAGGCCGTAACTCTAGTTTTTTATATATTTTTGCAAATATATTGTATAGGTACGACTAGGAGGTTGCTGTTTCCGTTAACAAGTAGAAACTTGTTTTAAAATAGAGCTCAGTATCGATCCTTTTAAGTTAAAGGGGAAGTAAACATTTCAAAAATGAATTATTAATATAGTTAAAGGATATAGTTATAACAAATAATTATGTAAGTAAATTTAAAAACATACCTATTACTTATTACTTCGAGAATAAACGCGGATAAATCAGTTGTTAATTTATTTTGTTTACCTACTTCAAAACGTGCAAACAGTTTAAATCAAAACTCTCTGTAAACAATCAACCGGTGTGCTAAAATGATACAGACTCATGGGATTTACACACTTTAATGAAAAAATGCAACATTCATTTTAACTAAAACTAAAGCGATGATATTACAGCATGTAAAAACACAAAGCTATGTACATTTGCGATTACTGTAATTAAACTGGTTAGATATTCATTGCGTGGAAAACAGAGGGTTAAAGAAATCGATCGCTGTCAACTCGCGTTTGACAGTGACAGCTTGGAAACCGGAGACTGAAACCTATTTGGATGTAACCGATATCCGGACATAGCCCGTGAAGTCTCACTCGCATATTCACCTGCATATTGCAGGTGATCTGTCCTGTCTGTGATGTGTGAAATCATTTAATAATGACTGAAGTTAGTATTAATGTGCTAAAAAATTGCTCTAGATAATTTTATAAGATACATTTACTATTTCTAAGTATAAAATTTGGTATCTAAGCTAATATTCATAATATTTGTATGTTAATGTTGTAAGGCCGAAAGGAAGACAAGAAACAACGATTCAAAATAACAAAAGACAAAGGGACAAGAGTGTAAAGGTAATCCTGTTTTTATGAATTTTCCAGGCTTAGTATGAATGGCTACTTAGTCGTATTTCATATTTCTGAAACTATCGATATCCAGGTATTCAATGTAAGAGTTCATTAAAAATACTAACAACTCTACATGAACAAAAAGTCAAACAAAACTTCATCAATAAAACTGGTTCGATCCAGACAAGCTACTCAGGTGTCAAAATCACCGGTAACAAATAGCCCCAGTGGCGCCATCCTTCCCACATTCCCGATCCTGTCCAATTAATAGTACAGTGTTAACTGGCATATTATCGAATACTATTAAACTGACCAATCACAAAAGTCAGAAATCCTTTCTTTCTTTGGAATTTTAAAACCGGAATACAATTCAAATTTCTTGAAAAAATATATATTTTTTTTTTAATTTGATACATTAACACTAAAAAAGTTAGTCTCAAAATCTTATTTAAAAAAAAATTAAATCAAATCATGAACTAAACTTAAATTTATGTGTGTATTGATTCGCATTTATTATGTTGGTAAATATAGATTGGCCACAGATATAATTATAATTACTAAGCTCTGAGTTTTTAGTCAGACTTTGGTTCGTGTGTTCGTGGTACTACTGTTTACTATTTTCGATATTGGTATCAAATTATTTGCTTTATAAACATTGTTTGTAACATGAAAAGTAACTTAGTATAATCAAACAAATTCAATAACATTGGGTATTCCTTAGAAAAAATATACTAAGAAATGGTTAAATACAGTGTGGAAATTAAACTCAGGCCCTGGAGGGAAACTACTTAAAATCCTTAAGCTAGCTCATTTTACTTAAAGGAGACATTCCTTTATTTTTAAAAAGAAACAAATCTGCATTAAAATATTTTTTTAAACTCGCTTGCTTCGCCCGGGACTCGAACCAACTAAAATTTAAAAAATAAACACTCCTTATTTTATTATTATACTAATCGGTAGTATTAATATTCAGGATAAAGTTTCTCTAAAAAATATTTGGTTAATGTTCACTTTTAACAAGTAAAAGACACGTAACAGTTCTGTTATCTCTCCAACACTCAAAGACTTCGTATGAAGTACACGCTTGCTTATTTATCGTTAAGTACCTTGTTGAAATCTTCGATAAGAAAATTGTTCAATGGTGGTAATACCTCTATGCACATTTCCTTCTTACATGATCCGAGGCGTTCAGTGGAGAAGTTTAAAAATGGAACGTTTGACTTTGTTTGCGAGGCGGGACAATAATTTTAAAATTCGAACGATTTTTATCAACAGATTTTATTTAAGTAGTGTTGCTTCCCTTACGTAATTAAATTATCTCAAAATGGCGTATCAAGAACAATTCGATTTATTAGAAGCTTACTTTGTTTGCAACAAGAGCTACGATGCTGCAGTGGTATCGCGAGAAGTATCCAGACAGAGAACTACCATCTAGAAAGGTTTTGTCTCGAATTGTGAATAATTTACTGACCGTTGGAAGTTTTAAAAAGAAGACTGGACGCCCACAGCAACAAAATTTGGACTATAGCGATGTTGAGTTAAACATTTTAACCTACTTCGAGTGTTACCCGAAAGCTTCAAGCAGGGAAGCTGCTCAAGAGATAGGCATCAACCATACTAGTATACTTAAAGTTCTGAAAAAATACAAATACAAATGTTATCGTGATGGGCGATTGGTGCAGAAACTACATCCCGGAGATTACAGTTTTGTGAAAATATTCGAACAGAAATAGCCCTCAACCCAAATTTCTTGGACTGTATTGTATGGTCTGACGAAACAAATTTTAGTAATAATGGAATGTATAACAGACATAACAATCATTATTGGTCTCGTCAAAATCCATTCCGTGTCCGTGAAACGAACAATCAGGTCAGATTTTCGTTTAATGTTTGGTGTGGAATCAAAAGTAACATGGTTGTTTTGTTGCACATTTACGAAGGACATCTGAATGCAGCAAAATACATTGAAATATTAGAGCTTTTAAAAAATCAATTAAACCTTCTGCCAGAAGAGGAACGAAATAATATCATTTTTCAACAAGATGGTGCACCTGCCCACAACAGCAGAATTGCCAGGGCATACCTTAATGAAAATTTCAATGCCTGGATAGGTACAAACGGTACGATTAGATGGCCTGCAAGAAGTCCAGACCTGACGCCCATGGACTTCTTTTTATGGGGTCATGTAAAAAATGTTGTTTATGAAACTTGCTATGAAACCGTTCAAGAGCTAAGGATTGCGGTAGAAAATGTTATCAGGGGCATACACCACAACACTTTGCTGAAGGCTACAAGAAATGAATTTCAACGGCGACTAATGTTGTGTAGCCGGAACGACGGGGCTCATTTCGAACAATTTATCAGTTAAATAATTTAAGTGTTACAAAATTGATAGTAAAATAAAGTTGATGTTAGATTTAACGATTATTTTTATTTATAAGACCAAATGTTTGTTACAGAAACTTTATCCTGAATATTAATACTACCGATTAGTATAATAAAATAAAGAGTGTTTATTTTTTTAAATTTTAGTTGGTTCGAGTCCTGGGCGAAGCAAGCGAGTTTAAAAAAATATTTTAATGCAGATTTGTTTCTTTTTAAAAATAAAGGAATGTCTCCTTTAAGTAAAATGAGCTAGCTTAAGGATTTTAAGTAGTTTCCCTCCAGGGCCTGAGTTTAATTTCCACACTGTATAATAACAGACGCTGGCTGTGCGTGTCATGTGATGAGGACTTTAAGAAATATTTTATTCAGAAGAAATGTAGATCAAGTAAATTTCTAATTGTGAATTTCCTCAAAAAGTCGTCTTTATCTTAAGCATTCCAGACGCACAGAGAATAAACAGAACAAATTAACCTTTATTTAATCAAGCATTACCTATCCGATATCGGGGCGACCTGTCGATAACCCGGGGGACATAGACCGAGTTGGCTAGGAGAATAATTAGCACGTGTTATCTTAGTTAATTAATTCAGCTGGGACTCTAATCTTGTTGCTACGTGACACAGACCAACTGCAATAGAGAATTCACACAAGAGAAATGTAATTGATAAAGAATGAAGTCAACTGTGTCAAGTCACAGATACGGGCAAAGTAATGGTCAGTTATTCATTATAATCATTCCCCAATTTCTAAATTACCCTCATTCAACAGAAAGTTCCTTTCCTTTCCCACCGCCATAAATTAAAACGCTCAACCCCAAATATTTCTAAACAATATCTCCAGTGTTAATTGCCGTTCAAGGCGGTTAACTAGATAAGTCTTTATAAATGATCGCAGTTTTAAAACGCTATAACAGACGAAGTAAATAGCCTTCCATGAATAACAAAAAAGGCTTCCCCTCGGTCTTCCCCTTCCCCACAGGAAGCGAAAGCGGCTATTACCCGACTTCCGTTATAATTTACTTACTTCAATACTACAATTTTATCCAGTTTAACCCCTTAAATCACGAAATCGACCTTTACTACTAGCCCTGATTATCCCAGGAGCGAAAAAAAGGGGGTTCTAACACGAAACAAGTGTTACGCAGATAATGAAGACAATAGCCCAGAGCCACCCTTGTTGATAATAACACTTTGGACTCACGAAACTTTGTCAAAACGTATAAACAAAGTGCGCCGGGTACCTGCGCAGGTAGAGTCGGCGTCCACAATGGCATTCCGAGCATCCGAAATGAATCAAAATTCGGCTCAGAGCTGCTCCGATGACTAACGCCTCGACCCTTCTGATAAATTACAATAATAATGGCCACCTATTGTTATTATCGGGGATGATTTCATTAGGAGAGATACGCGACCGCAGGTGCGTGTGCGCCGTAAACTGTCGCTCGCATGATTGCTGATTAGTGCCGGTAATGGGCGAACCGAGTGACCCTCCGGTAATTGAACGAAGGATCCGGTGAAGGAACGAGTGCATCCCTGTCTGGCGCGGACGGGACCTCGCTTCGAGACGGTCGAGTTCCATAAAGTAGTGTGCGTTCGGGCGGCGACCTCCCGCACCGAAGGGAACAATGAAAGTGAGAGAGGGCTGGAATGCAGGCGCGGGGGCAGGTGCGGCGGGGAGTGCGTTCCCGGTTCCCAGGCGAGGAATTCCAGCACAAGCAACAAAGCCTGCCCGCGCCGCCATTCACCCCGCGTCGCTAGCGGGACCCGCTCTGCCCACGGCCACAGATAAACGCTACTATCGTGACTTTCTTTGCAGTTTTAACTTTTACGGTCTCGTTCGAATCCGTAAGCGTTGCATGTCACGTTCGATCGCAATATCATTTGTTACACACGCGGCCGCCTTCACAATGGTAAGAAGCTTGTAAGTTGCAATGCTGATGGTTATCGATCGATTCTCGACTGCTCGAGTTACAAAGTGGATACATGTAGATTACAATGAGTGTTATTGTTTCATTCATACCTCAGCTCAAGGTTCAGGGTCGGCGGTGTCATGTGGCTCACACAGCTGATGTTTTATTTTATGTTCTTGCGGGAACAATGTGCGAATATGTGTGATGTGAACTCATTACAGTCAATTATTCTGATAAAATACTTTAGGTACGTATACCGTAATTTAAGAATGATAAAACAGTAGAACTATAAACTCGCATATAAATGAAGTGATTTCCAAACAACAAATAAACCAGTGTTCATAGTTTTATAAATTGATATCCCTTTAAATTCAGATAGTAGGTAGGTACATTATTGTATTTTTCATTTATAGCCACTATTTTTTTATTTTGGAGTCTAGCTGCATTTTCTTATAAAGTTTAAGATTTCGCGCTGACCCAAGACAAAACTGTTTTGCGACACCTTACAAAATAGATGAAGCTGCACACACTGTCATCTACAGTTTGTGTTGAGACTGAAATGTTATGAAACTGACTTTGACTTAAATAGCCTAGCTTAGCACGAAGCATAAGTTAAAAACTCCCATGCACGTTATCTTCTTTAGTTGAAGTTGAAGTATTACATAAAGCATGACGTATGTGAAGCACCGTAACCCAATTTAGATATTTTCGTACCTGTCCGGATTTCCGTATCGGCAATCCTGATTTAGATGCCCTTGAACTGTCTGGCCACACTAGAATATCAGAAGTAGACAAAGCATCTTTCTAAACGAGTTATGTTGAGGTATTCCAATTAATTGTATGCCTTCTTGTTTAACATAACAGTCGCCAAACAGAGACATGGTGATGGTGTTTATATTTAACAATTCTAAAGTGCAAGTACCTAAAACATATTATGAACAATATGCCTATCCGACCATATAATATAAACCATTCATTTGGACACTGTTATAAGAGATTAATTACTCGCTTTGCCGATTTTAGTAAAAAAAACTGTATTTAACTACTTATAGAGTTAGTTTATTAAACAAATTTCGAACATTGTGTCTCATTTGAAAAAAACACGATTTCTCAGTTACATGTTACACTTGACTAACAGAAAAGCCATACAATTGTCAAATACTGATATAAATTTAAATTGAAAATAAATAAATGAGTTTTTCATAGCGACAGACAACTTTAATTGCGTATTTATATAGCAATATCTAGCACATGTTCATAATTAACACATTAGATGCCCATCGGCCTATATGAGGTTTCACACTAGCCGGCGTGTGTGGCTACCCGACCCTCCTGACTCATTGCTCGCCCCGGATACATGACACTTGTCAATATTATTATAAAATATCATGATACTAACTAATTTTAATTAAAAAAAATCATTCGATTTCAAAACCCCGGATTAGTTCCCATAAAAGAAAAAGTCATAATATTTGTAAATCTAAAAACACTCACGCAAAAAACGTATTTCTTCAAAACTAAATTGAAATCGCTTCATCCGTTCGGGAGCTGTGATGCCATAAGCAGACAAGTCAAACTTATAACCCCTAACCAATAAAGTTAATATTGTTCACATAACAATAAACAGACAAACTACACTACATATTATTATTGTATCTAGCACATGTTCATAATTAACCTATGAAATGCCCATCGGCCTATATGAGGTTTCACCCGACCCTCCTGACTCATTGCTCGTCCCAGATACATGACACTCGTCAATATTATTATTTTAAGTACCTACCTATACAAAGTAAGGTCATACGATTATTTATTGGTAGACAAAATTTTTAAGGCATTGATTTAGGTGAACGATGACTGGCAGCCTTAACCTGGCTATTTGGTGGTGTTAAAAAGAAAAAGGTCGAATATAATATAAATTTGGAGCTTTTAAATTACAGTTATTATTTAGAAATATTTAAAATACTTTGCACGACTTCAAACATCAGATTCCAACACGAGTACACGAATTGATGTGATTCACTTTAAAATGTTTGCATACTTTAACTAGAAACCTGGTGTTTTCAAAATATGAAAGTTGTCTCGTATTCGCACTGCACTGCTAAATGCATAATAAAGATGTAGAGCCGTGACCCGTTTTCTTCGGTGCATAACTTACATAAATAAGTATAAATCGATCTAAGTAGGCACGTCTGGTGAAAGCTTAGTTTTTGACTTTAATATTGCAATATCTTGGCATATATTCTCTCTCGTCAAATGTCCTACCAGTGGCAACGTAAATAGGGGTGCTTATGCTCATATGGGTAGAATGTATAATCCATTAGCAAATTCACTATCAAATATATGAAAACAACGTCTTATTTACCTAACTGATAACTGAAAAAATCAACCGAGTGCTTTGAATGGATTTGTATCAAACAAATGGCTGTTAATATCTGCCCAAACTTATTATGTAATGAGATTCATATTCATAAATGGTTACTTCGTGATCAGATAACATACCAGTTAGCTTCTAGCGTTTTCAATGAAGAGGAGAGGTAGTGTTGGTCACCCGAGGGGAATCATTGACTACCTCCTCGTCCTCGTTAGATCTAGTCTCAGCAAGGACCTAGCTTCGATATTCATTAAATTATAAGAAATATGATGTAAAGCGTAACTAGTTATTATATTATATCTATATTGTTGGTCGTTAAGTTAACTAATTTTTTTATTATTTTCTATTCCAATCCAATTGTTATTTTATTTAATAAATACCTTTTCACTTGAGATGCGATGATCAAGGAAAACAGATAATGTTTATAATATAGAATATCCATAAATACAGATATAAGGATTATTATGTAAAGTCCCTAGGAAATAAAGTGAAAATCAAGCACAAAAAGGATATTATAATATTTCAGGCATAAAAAGTAAGTAACGGCCATTTAGGAAAATCCCCTTAAGCAGCATTAAACTTATAAAACTTAATTCAATAGAGCGGAAAACTCGAAACCTTTCTAATTTTCCCAAACCCGGAAAAGTACATAATATTATTAGAAAAATTTCCCTCCGGGTACAAGATGGGACAGTGCAAAGACGTGGTTTACTTCATGATTTCCCCTGTCAAAGCCTTGTAAACAGGAACCGGCCGCGTTCGTGAGGAAAACTGAACGCCTTATTTGGCTTTTGAAATTTAAGTGGCCGGTATAACTTAAAGGGTTAAAGAATGGTTAGTTTAAAATATTAAGGAGATTCGTTCCCACGGTGCCGTTGAAACTGTACCTTATTTGTTACTGCCAGTAACTCAGTGTCCTGGTGCCAATTTTACTAATTTGGTAGGTAATTGCAATTGTGCATAAAACCACAGATTACAATTAAACATAATAGAAAAACGGTAGATTTAAAGGGTCAAATCTATCTACCGTGCATGCCGCAGCGACTTCTTCGATCGTAACACTTAATACTGCGCTGACTATCCCGCCTGCCAAGCGTAGCAAGTATCACCAAACCTCCTCATTGTTATGAAGGGATGCCTGCCTTGGACTGCCTATGTAAATGATGATAATGAAAGTGCAAGAATAAAACAAATAAAATCAAAGTAATATAATACGATTTTTATGTTCCCTTAACAAAAAACATGCAAGCGAGCAATTAACCGAATTGTTGGAACACTTCACATTCAGATTCATATCACTTTTCAGTTCATTTAATTATTTCAGTGGACATAAAATTATACCAACAGAAATAATTGAATGAAAACAACCGAACAGTAAATTGAAAAGCAGCGAGAACTTAGTTTACAGTTAAATTAATTGTAGCTGAAAGACAAAGAAAACAAAACCCTTGATTTTCAATTACTCGGTATCAGTCCCGTTGAAAGTTTCAGTTGCAGGTAATTCGAATGTTTATAGACGCACCTGGTTCGTTGCTATCATCAGCTGATACGTTGTACCTGGCCAGGAAGTGGTCCGCGCGGGAGCAGGGGGCGGAGGCGCCGGCGGCCAGCCTGCCGCTCAGCAGCACCAGAAACACCACAACACACTGCATGCTCACAGAACAGCACACAGGGCACAAAGTTCGCGTGCTTCACTCGCGATGTCGAGGCGAGGGCCGACGCGCGTGCTCCCTCATCGGAGCGCCTACCCGGACTGGCGCCCGCCGCCACCGCGCGAGCCGGCACCACCCGCCGAACGCTTCAATAAAATATACTCGGAGCTTTACCAAACCGGAATTCTGAAGCGAATCGAATCCTATGGATTATGGTTATTGAATCGATGACGTAATCGGCCGTGAACCTGAAACTCGGGGATCTTTTCTCGATTAATTAGCGTCATCCGTCAATCAAATTCTCGCATCATAGGTGTTTAGACTTCTGTGTGTACTATGTCCGTCGGTACTTTTTAAGTGGACTACACACTGCAGTGTGGATTAAGTAAGGGTACAGTCGGCGACAGTGTCGGAGGTCAGAATGTCGCAGCGGGTTGCGCGCGCATCTATCGAGCGTTTCCCGGCGGCACTGCGAGAGCCCGCTCGCGTCTGAGACGACGCTGCAGCCTCTACCATAAAGCATAAAGACGACAGAACATAGACATAATAGACAATATGCTGAATGGAACTCTGCATCATAGAGAATTATATTGTCTCCCGCATTTTGTGTTCGTAGTTTAAATTCAGCGGATAAACTAAAGAGGTCTCAGGGGTCTAGAGCACAGTTGAGTTTAAAAAGAAAAAAATCTTCTGAAGTCCACAGCACAGAATACGAAATAACTGCCAGTAAGCTTACAACATTTTGCCCTGAAAGAATCTCAAAACAGATTAAAATTTAAATATGAGCAATGTAAAAAATAAAAGTTAACTTTTCAATATTCAATTTCAACAGAATAATAAAGCTATGATTTACATGTTTTATGTCGTAATACACTTTAATGGAAAACAGTTCGTTGAATGCAATTTGTCAAATTAATGTTTATAGCACGACTAGAATAGTTATTTGAAATTGATACCAATACTTGAATGAATTCATAATAATTCAAATAGGTAAAAACGCCTACCATTTTGAAACGCGCTTATGTAAGAAAGATTTAAAATGTGAGTAATTATTCGAAATATTATTTTTAAAATAATTGTAAAGCCGATATTCAAGACACGTTAAACGATTCGTTAAACGTATAAGTTATTTAAATAACAATGAAATATGTAACCAGCCGATAAAAAACTTAAATGAAAAGCATCTACTCCATTATCACACGATACGGCCACATTCTTACGCGTTTTTTACTTATTAAACAAAAGCGTCAAAGGTGGGTCCGAAATGACCCATTGGTATGATGAATGCCGTTGAACTGGCATTTTTATAATTTATCACTCGATAGATAATCCAGGTAAGGTGGGGCTTCATTGAGGGCCTTTAGGGCTGCGCTGCCGCCCGCCGCGACGCATTGTGTGCGCTCTCCCGGCAATCTCGTCTGGAGCGCTACTCGGACGAAGATGTAAGCTTACGCGATTACAAATTTGTTAAATAGGTCATGGGTCACTATTAAGGGTTTTAAATTAGTCACTTTGATTCCTATCTTATTATATATAATTTATTTATAGAGTAATAATGTCTTCTTAAAGAGTGTTGATGTTTAAGTTATATTAAGCACACTCATATCTTACTTACATTGTATACGTGAAAATTTGTAAGTTTTGATGTTTGTTGTTACGTTGTGACGTAACAACAAACATCAAAACTTACAAATTTTCAAACACTTTTTTTTTGTTGAAATTTGGTACGGTGATGGATTATACAATGGATTAAAAAAATTACCTGAAATGTTATGGTGATGGATTTTACATTGGATTAGGGCATAGGCTAACGCGGCCGGTACTCTGCTCTGCTTTTTAATTGGCGCTTTATCTAATAAGTATTGTTTACTTTGACACTTTAAAATTTATAATATATTATGGGTCTTATTTTTAAGAAGGTATAATAAATCTAGAAATTCTTAGTAAATAAACCAAATGTTTCTTTATAATGTTACTACACAAAAGACTTGTTTTCCCATCTCCAAATGAACTAAGACAATGGTTAAAATATAGAGCTACTTCGGTCAGTAAAGTATGACAAAGCGAGATAGCTCTTGACATAACTAACCATAGACACGTAGGTAATCGACATAACTATTGCTTAATTTACTCAGATTTTGCCCATAGTTATAAACAATATGTATGTATAAAAAAAAGTTGTGTGTGCGATCCACACACGAGAGAAGTGAAACTTCAGTAAATCGACAAAAGAATAAGAAAAAAAAAACAAAAATAAAAATACTATGCAAAAAGATTTTGTTCGGGCGGTCACCCATCCAAGTACTGGCGTCGCGCACAGGCTGCTTAACCTTGTTAGCGTTTAAGATTGGCTTACCCGACAGGTAAGCCAATCTTATTTCCATTTCCGTTTCATCCGGTTTCAAATCACAACGATTCTATAGAAGTTTCACTTCAATAAAAAAAATTATACATGTATGTCAGATGTCTAGTACCCGTAATACAAGCTAAGAGCTTATAACGTTGTGTGGATTGTTATTTAGTGTGAACTCATACTTGGAATTCATTTTTAGTTTCATTTATCGCAAGAGCGTGTTTCTTGTACCAAACATTGGTCCATTCCTAATTTATTTACTGGTCCTGAGCTCCACTACACCGACCATGAATGTTACTGTAATAAAGGGACGTCTCATTTATTATTGACAAATATTTCGCGCCGAAAAAACCTTTACAAATTCTAACGGAAGGCGCCAGGTATTTTATTGTATTTATCTATACAATGTGTTTGGTACTTTGGCGGTGGGTGAGGTATTTTTTTTTCTTATAAATATTCGTAATAATGCACAGGAAACTGTATCGATTTATAAATTCTCGGAGGCTAGAAGAAATATGTACACAGAAGATTGAATAGTGACTATCATGCCACTCGCGTGACCAGAGTTTGTACAATTTTAGTTATAATGTTATGGCGTATAATAATTATAGCACTTAGGAGTAATTGGTTTTATAACCGACGATCATCTATAAGTAAATGTTTTTTATAACAGCTCTGTGACAAATGCACAATTTATAACAAGCGGTTTACTAATGTTATAAATGCCTATGTAATCTGATATGTAAATATTGGATGTAATATTTTTACTTGATACTTTTATGTTTAACAGCGATATTTCTTATAGTGGTTTGTATCTGCTGGCAACTTATTTTAAAGCACGTTGAAGTTTATTTCAATGTTATAAAGGTTATTTCACATTGACAATAATACAAAGTGGCAGAAGACGCAAGGTGCATGTTTGTAGGAGCGCGCGTTGATGTCTTTTGTATGCGGCGTGCGTTTGCGCAGCGAATAGTTCAATAAATAGCAACTATTAGCCTGTCGGGATGACTTGTTCGATATTTTATTTATTTGTTATGTAAGTTGCATTTAGATTTTTGTTATTTTTATACCGGATATCTCACAGGAGGAACATACTAAAGATGTTATTTTATAATAGTATTTTCATTAATTTTCCTTTTTAAACGACTTTCAACGAAAAAGGAGTTTATCAATTCAGTTTCGCGGCAGTTTATAGTCTTCCTCGATAAATAGGCTATAAAAAATTGAACGAATTTTGCAAAATTTAGCGCGTTCGAGAAAACAAACTTTATAATATTAGTATAGATCTAGATAGATATAATATTAGATAGAAGTATAGATATATCCTCATTTCACACCCAATTTGGTCGATCCCGGGGTCCTAGGTACAAATATCACGTGTTTTTTTTTATTTTTTATTATTGGTTCTATATTTGTGTAGTTAAACGACTTCAAAAAAGAGGAGGTTCTGAATTTGGTGAGTATTTTCAGTTCTCGAGTTTTCAATTTGTATCGGAAATGTTGGGAAATGGGAGGAGATGAAGGCAAAGATATGCCGGTGCCCGCGGCCCGAGTTATACTCAATCCATACTAATATTATAAATGAGACACTTTCCTATGTGTGTGTCCTTCGTGATTAGCTAGAAATTTGGTACGGGAAATATACATGGGAAATATACAGGGCATAGGGTTCTTTTTTATGTTTTTTTTTTTATACTTGATGTAATGTGACGATGTGATCTAAGATGGAGCATGAAGACCTAAAAGGTAGATGGCTTCTCCAGACCACATTACAAAATAAGTAAAAATCGTTGAGATTAAAAAAAAAATTGACCCAGAACACGGTTTTTGGAATTTGGGAGTATGTAATGCTATCCTCTCAGAGCTCACCTCGCTGGGTACTATGAACCTGGTGCGTTTATACCGTGTAGTATGTAGTGCGCGCTCGCAGTCATTTACTCAATGACTGCATATTTACGTCGCATTTATGTCATATTTATTTATTTTGTACTTTAACTAAGAACTAGTATATAAGGGTGACATGTTCACAAAACCCTGTATAAATAAATAAATGTTTTTTTTTAAATCGTTTCATTTACTGGCCCAGTCCGGCGGGTGGTGACAAGCCGCGGCCGAAGCCTACCACCGGACTTCTTTAATTATATTTCTAATACATATATTTCAAATTGAAAGTCGTTTTTTTTTTGTTAAAAATCTACTTACTTGTTTTTCAGAAAAGCTTCGGGGATAAGTATTTGATAAAACATCTATGCATGTATGTATATCTATGCTTAGATTGACTTCTACATAGCAGTTAAACACAAGCTTCGTCTGGTGGTTTCATGGCAAAGGTAGAAAATCTGAAAATTAATTGCACACTTACCAAGTTTTTTAAATGGGTTCCCACAAATTATTTTATGCTAAGGTACATCTGGCGCCTAGCAGCGACATCCGTATTCAAGCAACAATAAATATTCAATTACACATTTTCGACGTCTAAAACAATTACACGGATACAAGCATAAAATAAATAATTGTGCTTCGCGTGAGGCGTGTTGCGTCTTGTCGAAGCAAGCGGCCGCCCGCGCAGCGCAAAAAACGTCAGCAGAGATTCTCCATTCAGCTTTGGAGTTCCACAACGGCAAATGTTAAAAAAAATACTTAAAAGATAATTTAAGTATCCAGGATGTATGCAGGTAATTCATTGCTTCCAAGAATGGTTGTAATCTGAGATGTCGAAGCTATCGTCAAAGTATGTAGATGAAAGTTCAGAGAGCAAAATAATTACCACCGGTGTAGTTGAATAATAAATTTAAATTACCTTTATCATTATAAAAAAAATCATCTGTCTGAGAAAAGCCTCTATCCATCTCTCTATAGTTCTTAGAAAATGTTAAAACCTTGCAACTTCTTGTTTTCAAGTTTTAAATCCTCTGAAGGTAATTGTGTATTGAAAATTTTATAGACATTGTCGGTTGATCTACGTTCATCCACACATCCCTATATTCACAGCCACTGCACTAACGAGCCAATGGGTGGCGAAAGTTTGCATCTATTTGGATTTAATGACTTTTTGGTTCGAAGCACCGTATGGTAGAATGAGCGGTTTGATTGGATATTAAGAGGCGCAATATTTTTGTTTTCGATAATTTATTGTATAATATTAAAACTTGAAACGGTTGACATACTATGATTTGACGGTTTTTGGGATTTTGCAATATTTCGACGCCGTGATCATGGCAAATCTGTATGTTAGGTACCCGTTTCTAGTTATAATATTGTTACATACCATGATAATTTAAAAAGTGATATGGTACAAATATATAAATAACTTATAATATTAGTTGATTTAAGACTAGTTGCCTGCAATTTTGCAAATCCACCGAGTAAGATTTGTTTTTATTTAAACCGAGTTGGCTAAGTGGGAGCACACTTGACTTTCATTCCAAAGGTCGTGTGTTCAAACCCCGCCACGCACCTTTAGATTTTTCTTCTTGAGTGAATGTATGTGCGCTTTAAAACACGTGAACGGTAAAGGCAAACATCGTGTGAAAACCGGCATGTTCTGATAATTTAAGGCATGTTGGCCAGCGTGGTGACTTAATGTATAATCTCTCTCGTCAAGGGAGAAGTCCCTGTGTCCCAGCAGTGGGAACTCCTTCCGAAAATTCCACCATCCGAAGATGATGAAGATTTGTTTTTAAAAATGGCATTATTTAATCATAGTTTCCATTACATCACTTACTTTGATATTTCTTTGTTTATCCAAGTAAGAATGGCCTTTATTTACATATCCCGTGTTTGGAGAGACTAAAAAATATTATTTTTTCACGTTGATGAAAACGAGCATGGGGCGCATTTGTTATATTTATTTTCTAGTGAGCTAAATTTCGCAAACAAGCAAAATACAACAACTGATATGTATAAAATCAAATTACTAAAATATCACTTGAAGTTAATAAATGTGAATTTAGTCCTATTGGCCGCACTACATCAGCAACAAAGTAAACCTTATAAGTAACTGACACATACCGTACAAATGTAAGGAACCCAAAAACCACGGCTATCAGTACAATACCATGAAAAATCCATACCAATAAAAGGAAACTGCCTCGAGCGCGGTGATTCATAAGTTATGCAGGCTCTCCGTGCGAGATGTGCTTCTAAAAACGATAAGGAAGTTACACATTTCGACAGATGTTGGGACAAAATCGTCATCCTATTACGGGTGAATTTTATTTAAGTCTAAATATTTCTCTATCTCTATTAATGTCTACATAAAAATAGGTATTCTGTTGAGTCCGTCCAAAAATACTGGACACCTATTTCAACCACCTATTTTAATGTTCAGGAGTTTCAGGAGTGACGTATACATTTAGTACATTTTGCTCGAAAGCATTATATATATTATATTATTATTATATTACACGTGAAACTTCGATGCACTGTAGGTATAGTCTTGATCTTTTTGTTTGCAAGATAATGTAACAATATAAATAAAAAAAAATGTGTCATTAAGTAGCAGCATTAGCTAGTAGTAGTAGCTTAGTAGTTATTATTAAGGGTAGCTTTTGCATAGATTATCGTGTAGAGAAAACTCAGACACCATTATTGAATTTGAATACGTTAATCATTCAATGTATGGAATAGAAAAAAGTACTTGTACCTATAATTCTTAAGGTTATTACCAAGACTCTTCTATTAATACTACATTTTTAAGGAATATTTAACGGCTTATTTTAGCGCCACGTTAATTCGTAACACCCAAACGCTGCGTCATCTCATGCCTGCTCCGAGGCTAATAAGACTGGGTTACCTGATACCGTAGTAGATTGAAAGCTAACTTCACTTTTTATACCTGAACTAGCTTTTCACGGTATTTTATGTTTTTTTCCGAGGGAACGACTTATTTTGCCGAGGTAAAAAGTAGCCTGTAGCTTTCATCGATAAATAAGCTATCTAACAGTGTAATCATTATTCAAATCGGTTTAGTAGTTCCTGAGAGAGCGTGATCAAACCAACAAACTCTTCAACTTCATAATATAGTATAGATTACACTAGCAACCCACAACTACTTCGTATGGGTGCTGATTAGAAACTTTCCTCTTGTATCACTTTCAAGTCGTAGCTAATCGTTAATATCAGTTCAGTAGTACCTGTTATGAGACTATGATGAAAATAGACACCCCGTGATACGACGTGGGACTTTAATTTATAATTATGTAGGCATGAAAATGACTCAAAGTCCTGATATTCGAAAGTATATCAATTTCCCGAAAACAATTCAGTAGTCGTTTCGCGTGAACGAGCCGCAAACGTACCTACGAACATTCAAATTGGCAGTCTGGTTGAACTTGTATATAACTTTTGTCTGTGTTTCCAGAAAAACATTATTCATTAAGCCACGACTGAACAGATAAACCTACCTAGGTTTTATTTTAAAAGATCCACACGAAATCATAAATAGGGATGAATGTGTATTCGATGTAGTTTTATTATTTTTCAAGGCCGTATTACATTAAGTAACATGTTCTGACTGACCGTCTCATCAACGCAGAGCCTAAACTATAATGTTTATAAATTTTGCATAAGAAAGAGGTGCACTATGGTATATTTTTTTAAATTTTACAACCTTAAAGAGTAAAACGGGGGATTAAAGTTGGTAAGAAACTTTGAAGTTTTGAAATTATGCAAATGAATGACAATTGTATTGAAAGACGAGGTTTTTTTAAAGCATCCTTTTATGGGAAGCCCTCCCTAGTTGGAAGTTAATACAATTCCTTTAAATATTGGATAATCCTGCACGTGTATGTGCCGGAGATGGGATGGGGATGGGCCCACACCCCAAAGGAAAAAGTTATATTTTCAACAACCACAATCTTCGATATTTTTTGTCATCCATGTTTTCCCCACATTTGTTGAGATCATGTCCGCTAATAAGGCCACTGACTGTACATTTTATGAAAGTTCCAGTGGGATCGATATTCAAATTTCTCACGCCACTGAAGCCGCGGGCAACAGGTAGTTTTTTTTAATGTAATCGTGCAAAAAAATCCTTTTATTTAATTTATACTCAAACAATAATCCCCAATATATTATTCAAAGGTTTAAAAGATTTAAATTACCATTGATTAAAAGTACGAAAATTCACCTGAACTCCTCCAGTATATTAATTCACCCCACAGAACATCCTAGTCATCGAAGCTAAGCAATTAATCATCCACGAATGGCATTCAATTCTAAAGGCTTTGATTAATTCTCAATCGATGCAGATCTTTTGTGGGTTATAACGTGGCACAGAACAGAATCATCACGAAATGCGTTAATCATCATTCACTAAAAAGCTTTCTATGTTGTATTATTTGGACTACCACAAAGAACAAATATATATTTCTCTAAGTGTAAGTGTATTTGTGTTTTGTTTTCGTTTCTAATCCATATTTGTTAAACAATCTTATGTTTAACTTGCTCATAGAAGGAAAACCTGCAAATTTGATTTCTTTTGCGATAAGGCCGCCTATTGCATCATGTGCCTAATGATAATTAATGAAGTAACATAGGCTTACTTTTACCGCTCTATAAAATCTCAAATTTTCACAGGTAAATCCACAATACACGGAAAAAGCTACTAAGGATATCCTGGACTGAACATAATCATCACACTATTTACTTTCCCTCTGCTGGGACACAGAGAATTCTCTCTTAACGAGAGAGATTAATTCATCAAACTGGCAAAGTGAATAAAACTTCAAGCAGAATACATTCTTGTAAAGGCATTAAGTTGGAATAAAGGCTTATATTAGTGTGATGTTCAGACGGAGTTTTTGCATAATATGAATAAAAAAATATATTACACATTTCGACAACCCCAGTGCTAATTATGACGAATTTGAAAATAGCCGTGAAACTTTTTGTATTGAAACCTTTCTCACAAGGTATCACAGAATTGTATGATAAATCATCGTCATAAATTATCTGAGAACGCGATAAGCGCCAGGATTGTAACAATATTTGCGTCTCGTCGGTTTATACGTTAAATTCTTTTATGATTTTAGGATATAAGCTTTTTATCTTACATATTTATGACTGCGAACGTTTCGATTCGTGTGACTTTTGTAAGTATTAGATATTATATTTAACAGAAAAGATACAAAACATCACTTGTTTTTTTGTAAATCGATATAGCTTCTAATTATTATTTTCGAAAGAATAAGTTCTATTCTTCTATATTGAAAATATGTACAATTAATTAAAATAGGTTAACGCTATTTAACAACTTTATATTAAAGAAAACTGTACGCTCAAATTACAATTACTTCTCAAACTTAATAGTAATGCAGGGATTCAAATCTCTGGCTCTACTTATACTATTTTCAAGATAATACTTTCACGCATTCCTGAGATAGGAGGGTTGACATTCCGACTGATAACAGTGTCATTAATAAAAGTGTTTCTTCATTAGGGAAGATTTTAATATTTAATTTTCTAACTTTGTAATCGGAAATGTAATATTAAGTGCATTAAAAAACTGGTTACATCTATAATTTCAATTAGAAAAAAAAAATGTATTGTTCGCTTTATCGCACTATTCGCATTCTTCACCCAATGATTAGACTAGATTTAAACTTGTTTTATACATGATGAGAATTATTTAATAAGCCTTCTAAATAAATGATTTCTACCAGCACCCTACATAAATAGAATCAATGTGAGACGATATCTAACAGTAACATAATGGTCAGCGGTGGAAGGCAGTAGGTGTGTCTACGGATCCACATATCATGTATTCGTGCTCACGCGCATGCAATTATCTAATGGACGATAAGATCTCTATCATAATCCTGAGTAAGGCGCTTGGAATGTCTGAATGCAGGAACCTGTTAGACCGACAATCCCACAATACGGCTGTGAATGGGTGCCTTTACACAGACGCTCTATCGCGCGTTCTTGATAAGCAGGTTTGCTCGCGAGAAAGTCAGCTCGCTATTAACTTTATAGAGTTCTATAAGCTTCCTCGTTCTAGCGCGCGCGAATATTTGTTTTAGTAATAGCCCTCTACCACTTAGGATTGCTGTATCACGCGCGAGAGAGCGTGCGTGTATAAGCACCCAACCACAGTACGCCTGTGAATGGAAGGAATAAGAACATTAGTCTCGTGAAGTTGTGAGTCGAGAGGAGTCTATGAATAAATTAATGTTGGAAATTGAAACAGACATATCTTATCCAGACTCCAAACGTAGGTAGGTATGTCTTAAGAACTGGTTTAGTCTTGTCTTGCCTTGGGAACTTACCAGCTGAAGATCACTAAATCATAGTGTACCAAGCAGTTACATAGTAACGTAACGCTATAGAAGATTTGTCACGAACTACTCCTACTGTTACACGACTATAAACGAGGGAGCTTGACTATTGCGTGGAAGCCTCGACATGTCCGAGCATAGCAAACTATACTACAGCTATATAGTACTATAGCTACTTGTGCCTATGTGCTGTCGATAATATGGTACCTATGTGTTTTATGGGAACGGAGTGGCATTAGCTGAAACTGCTCCTTTTTGGCATATAACAGCATAGCCTGGCAGATAATAACTGTGTTGTTTATGAAGTTGACTTTCTTGTGTCTGTATCTGCTGTATACTGTGCTGTTTTTATGTACCAAATAAATGTATTTCATTCTTTCTTCTTTTTTACTTAGGGTGTGACCGTTATGAAGGGTTTTATGATTTAAAACGGGTAACATACCATGATTTGACGGTTTTTGAGTTTTCCGATATTATAAATAGCAAAGACAATGACAATTCAGTTGATTCCGTGATCATGGCGCTTGCAACAGCTTCGAAATATCGGAAAACTCAAAAACCGTGAAATCATGGTATGTTACCCGTTTTTAATCATAATATTGTTAAAAACCATGATTATTTAAAAAGTTATGTCATGAAGGGTTGACTGCATTTGCATTATTTTTTACAGTGCTATATTTGATGATAATATTAAATATACCTACATAAGTTTTACTTTCTTTATTCCTACATGGTATACTATAATGAGTACTCGTTACATAAAGGTAACAACATTATTTTACGTAAAATACTTCGATTTGTCGTAATTTAATCTAAAGACTGTCAAATTCAAACTAGAAGAACTGAGATTCGACAACTCATAGAAACTTGCGACATATTACCCTTCTATACATATGAGAAAATTAAATAAAATTATATACTTATGGGACTGTAGAAACTTGTTCCAATGGTATTAAAAATTAAATGTTTCACACTTCTAAACAGAAACTAAGAATTGCCCTGCAAGCTCTATTTATATTAATACTAGCCGACCCCAGCAAATGTTGTTTTGCAAAATGAAAAAGAGACAGTAGCCGATTCAAAACCTACTGAATACGCAATAAAATTTCATAATAATCGATTAAGCCGTTTCGGAGGAGTATGGTAACTAACACTGTGACAGGTGAATTTTATGCTTAAGATAACTATTTTAGATAATCGGTACAAAAAGGTAAAACACGGAGGACGATCGTGTTTACAAGGTTGGCAGTGCGTAAAGCGCGGGGCGCGGAGAAGCCAGCGCTGATCAGCGCAGTCGGCGCCATTTTACCAGTCACCGGCTGCCTGCGCCGCGCGCCGGCCGCATGTCGCAACCTATGGACTTCGAGACCATCGACACACTCATCGCTCTCGTCGAAGAACGACCTACAATATGGAATAAAATGACTAAGTCACACAGCAGCAGGAACAACGTAGGGAAATGTTGGAAGGAGATCAGCGAGGCTATGAAAGTGGACGGTGAGTAAATACCGCGCCGGTCTGAGCGAGACGTCGGCGATGAACGGTCGAAATGAGCGAGTGTGCGTCGCGTCGACCGAGTATCGTCGGTACCTATTGTATAATATGTGGCGTGGCGATACCTTCCCGACCTAAATTAGTACAGAATTGAACTTGGCACTTCGGTTGAGACGAATTCGTTGTTATTGTAAAGACTTGTAGGTAGATTAAAATATATTTTCTACTTACTAGGTTTATTTCCGTGGATACCAATCAGATGATAAATGATAAAACTATGCATAGATAAATGGTTAATTTTAATATTGCATTCACTTTATCACACATTCGCGATAATTTCACTAATTATAGATCATCAAAATAAACTTAAGACTTAAACCAATCTTACGGCCCGTGGTAGCCCCTGCCGATCAACGAGCGAGGCTTCGGTACACCCACTAATCTGCATTGGACCACGGATGGTCATGGACATTGTATTACGATCTAACTAACCCCCTATACCATTGATGTAAAATGATGATGATGGTGAATATCGGGGTGCTTTTCATTAATTAGGTCGGATTTCATGTCATTTATTTATTTATATTATACACTTGAGAGTTCACTTGTAGGTTTATTACAAAAATGTACATATGCTATAAATAATTACATTGATAAGAAACCACAAAATTTCTCATTTACAGAAAACACTTTAAGAAAAAAATGGAAATACCTCCGAGATCAGTATTGCGTGGAACTAGGGAAAACGCAGACTTCAGGATTGAACACATCAAAATGGCGGCACTACGGCGCCCTAGAGTTCCTGAACACGTCCGTCACCCCCCGCATCCACGGCAAGGACGAGGGCCACAGCGCGGCCAACGACAGCTCCTCCGACTACTTCACGCCTGCTACTAAAACAATCAAAATCAAAGAAAAGAAACGTAAAAAGAAAAAAGTTGAGCACGAAAAATCAATCGACGAAGGCAATGGAAGTAATTCGGAAAAACCTATCGAATATGACGATGAGCATTTACATTTCTTCAGAAGCGTCTTGCCCCACGTGAAGAAGATACCGGAGACAATGGTGCTGGCTTTCAGGAATCGAATCCAGAATTTAGTGGAGGAGTTCGCGTATGGAGTAGGGGGAACATCGCCTGTGGAATTTGTTAGAGAAGAAATCGATATTAAGCAATCCCCGCCTAGGTATAGTTCTGAAACATGTGATCCTATCAATATGTCTGCATCGGAATAATTATTGTTTTATATAATATATATCGGAAAAAGTTGTTTTATATTATATCGTCGGCTTATTGCAAGAAGTCATTAACCGACAAATCCAAAAGTGTGGCAAAATCAGTTTTAAACTTTTTATGACTTTAAGAGCCCATATCATCAAAACTACGGCAGTTATCAATATAATTTAAACGCCAATATATAGTGATATTTAATTATTATATAAACAGCTGAAATCAGTCTAAATTTAATCATGGCAATTTTTTTAAAAGCTAAAAATGCAAAGATAATGATTTCTTGCGATAAAAAGTTTTGACTAAACTGGAGTTAAGTATTTCTGCAACAAAGTTATTAGTGGCCTCTTTCAAGTAATAAAATACAAAATAATCTTAAAATAACGTCTTTTATTACTAAAAACTTAAGGAATTACCTTGTTTGTTCATAAAAACTTAATAAAATAACTAAAATGGCCACAGAAATCAATCAATCAGGAAATATTGATATTTCGGTAACTGTCACCTCATCGCTTCCTTTTTTCCCATCAACTTCAGACCACAGGTAGGTTCGCTAGGTTTAGGAGCCTTGGGTGGTTGTTCAACTTTTTTGCAACACGTAAACAACATAAATCTTCGATTGCTTTATCGTTAATATTCGTATTAATAAAAATAGAAATACCTACTTAACTATTTAATGTAGAATTTGAAACCAAGATAGATTAGCTCATTTCTCAAATTGTAACGAATTAAACAAGTTGGTATTGAAACTTTAAATAGGTACCTAACTGGGTAGTAACCTAGGTATGTACATTATTTTATGTAATAATCATCTATTAATGAGAAACCAATATTCAATGTAATTATTACTACCAGTTTTGAATTGCATCTCATAGCTCTAAAATCATAAGTGTCTAAGTTTTGTAAAACCAAACTATGGAAATAAATGATTTTGTATCTTGTATCTCATAAGACTCGCCGGCAACTTATAAGTAAACAAGCATTACATGTTGTCTTAAAATGTATGTGTGCAAAAGTCATTACATGCATTTTCCTGTATAATTTTACAATAACAAAAATCACTAATAAAACAATACATCATTCAGGCGATTTCAGTCTTGTATTAAGTTGTTTGCCATGTTTCGGCAAAAGTAATTAATGTGTATATAATGAATTCTATAAAAACGTTACTCGTTTTGATAGAAATCATTAAAAACCGTTAGTATTTTTTTTCCCAAATAGTATGATACGTCAAAACTAGTTAAGTGCAAATAATGAATTCAAGCAAAACTTAATCCACGGTTTGTAAACGTAAAAGCATTTTTAAAATGTTGATATGTCACATAAATGAATTATGTATGAAAATAAAAATGACAATTGTGTTTTGTTTTCTTTTGGTAAAATATATTAATGTAAGTTAATGAATTTTATGAAACCAGATTGACCAAAAATGCAGTTATTGACTTTATCACCAAGCCATAACTTCTAAGTTTGAAGAGCTACAAATTAGTGAGTTTTACCAAAATGTAGAGCTCATCGAGACGAACTCGTTGGTGTATCTAACGCAGTTAGTGACTTCTTGCGACTAATGACTTCTTGCAGTAAGCCGACGATATACAAAATCCCTATCAAATAAAGACTAATTGATTTATAACAAAACCCTCGCAGAAGCAAAATAACTTTCATAATTTCTTCTCAAAGTCATACACTTCTCACACCACCATTTATTTTATCATACGGTAAAAACAGTAAGCGAATTTGCTAATGCAAATTTAGAAGAGCAAAAATAATGTCTAAAGTGTTAACTTCGCATGTTAACCTAATTTTATTTTACGGTTATGTAGAGCATATCCAATTTTGTTCACGGCTGAATAGATATTTTATATTATTTTATTACAATTAGGTACCTTACATTAGACTTGGTTTTGGTCGCGTTTCTATAGGCACTCGGATCAGAATAGGATCAATCAGAGGATAATATCAAATACGAGAAGAGAAATATGAACTAGAGTTTGGGATCACCTATGCTCTAGTTAAGGATGTTATGTTTAAGTTTCTAGGATTTGTAATTCAAACCACGGAAACAAAGAATATTGAATGATTGAGTGAGATTATAAACTAAAATGAAATATCTGTATTATAAATCTAAAATTAAAATTTAAGAAGAACCCCCGATTCCAATCCTTTCATTTCCTGAAATGTAAAACAACATAATATAATGTAATGTGGACGCAATGCGCTTTCATTTTACACTAGTATACTTGCAGATTTTCGGTTTTTCTTCCACACTCTCACCCCCATAACTTTTAAACGGCTCAACCGATTTTCATGAAACATGTCTAAGAACACCCGGGCCAAACTCACCTTTCATACAAAAAAACTAAATTGAAATCGCTCCATCCATTCGGGAGCTATGATGTTACAGACACACAGACAGACACGCCAAACTTATAACACCCCTCTTTTTTGGTCGGGGGTCAAAAATAATAGCTTTTATTCCTAGGAGCCCTACATATTTCAATTTCAGCCAAATGTGTTAAAGTAACTCGAACATCATAAAAATAAGATGATTACACATTCAAATTCAAATGAATACATCAACAACCGTAAATTTGTGTGTTCGTGAAAATATGCTAAGTAGCGAGTTTGTTACCCGCCGGTAAATGTTGCAGAGTTTCGCAGGTAAATACGAGGTACCTAAAGGTTAAAATGATGACACGAAATGTTCCCGAGTTCGCACTTGAGACGCGTTTGAAATGAAACAGGTGGTAATTGAGACCGCCTTATTCGCTGCAGAATATTAAATATAGTGTTTTGGTTTGCACTATTATTGAATATTTGGAATAATATTATTACTTATTGGTGTTTGGCATTAGACTCTCTGTCATACAAAACCGTAAATTTTAAATCATAAATTTACATACAAAACTTCTTTCAAAACATTTCTTCATAAAACTCTTTTCCTAAAAATACCGTTTCAAAAAAACCGGTCTTTATAATAAAGTTGAAATTTTACAACGAATTTTAAAATTACCTAGGTAGGTACGTAACTGAAACTTTTATTTAGTAGGTACTTACCCGTTCCTTTAACGTCAATATTTTCCAATTAACAAGGTTGATTACCTATAACAAAGGCAATAATCAGGTTGTCAAAAATACATGTAAGAATTGTAAAAAGTAAATTTAAGTTGTTATTCTTACGTTACAGAAATGGCGCGCTTATATAGTTTTACTTCAACTTTCTGGTGTGGGTGTTTAATTATGTTTAGTAAAAAATATCTATTTATTTGAATGCCTATTATATTAAGTATATCAGACGTCTATAAACTAGATGTTGTTGTGTGGATTGTCTGGAAATATTTAAATAAAAATTTCATAAGTAGTATCAGAGTCAAGTAACTAACATTGGGGCAAAAAAATATGAGCAAAAGGATACTTAGAGATTTTTTTAATTGCAGTTACTGGGCATAGGCTTTAAATGTATAAATTTTAATTAACTTAAAAGCCTACTACAAAAGACTTCATTAATGGAACCTCTATAAATATAAATTCTCTTAGGAACTAAACACCAACCTAGCTTTTTTTTTTAATCCTACAGACACACGAGTCGTTCCTACTACCTACATACATAAATAAAGTTGGAAGACAAATTACTAAAAGTTCAAAGTGCCGACGAAGTGAGTTAAAAAGTCACCTTAATAGATCTTTTATGACATTACCTTACTTTTACGCATTCGTGAATAGGGCCTAAAGGTAAGGTAGACACGTGCGAAAAGCGAGTTTTCCTCCCATAAATCATTTCCAAAGTTGAGCAAGGCTTAAATGTTTTTAACTGGAAGGAGTTTTTACAAGGAACATAATGACCCAGCTCGTTTCACTTTGCGGAAGAATGTTTAGGGTGTTGTAGATGGACCTTTTGGTAGCATAAATTTTAATTTAGGTACCCTTAATATCTTTACGGAATGTCGGCGTGGAACGGGATCGAGCCTAAGGGAATATGTATAAACCCACCAAGGCACTGTTAATTTTGGGTCAGTAGGTACATAAAAATTTATATCGTGAAAGTAATTATGTTTTTTATTTCTTACAAACTATATGAATCATAAAGTCTTGCAATTCAAATATTCTCAGAATTTATAAAATACAAGATACAAAATCATTTATTTCCATAGTTTGGTTTTACAAAACTTAGACACGTCAAAATAAATTAAAAACAAAAAAAAATAATCATAGGTGCTTAAAGATAAGTAGGAAATAAATTTATGGTATCTGGTCGCTTCGCTTTTTTTACACTAGAGCACAGAAGCGATTAGAAACTCTAGCACATTTTTGTATTGAAACTTTACAATCATTATTTGTTTGTTAGTCTTGTTTTTGATTTTGTGTTGGAGCAGATTCCGTCCCAAGCAGTTTTGTCCTCAAGGTAATCCGATATATTATAATAAGCTTTTTTACAAAGATTGTTTTTTACAATTACAATTTTCTTAAATTTAGTAATTGACAACTGTTGCAATTCTTTGGGAATCTTGTTGTAGAAGCGTATACATTGCCCTTTAATAAATATTCCAGACTAATCATACACTTTTGTAAATTAGGTACTATGCTTTCAATTCGACAAAATTGATTGATTGGACCTATTCCTGATTAAACTTACGTGTAATCTTAGAATGTTTATCTCCAATTAAACTATTCTTTTTAAAACAAGTATGCCCAATAAGTCCTTTTTAAATTTTTATTAATATCCCTTCAGTTGTATATAGTTTATCTACCCGTCTTCAACATTTGGTTGACTTAAAATGTAGGGGTTTAAGGTAACCTACTTAAAGTTCACCGAAAAGGTATTTTCAGGATTAATTTCACCAAAATATAAATTAATTAAAAAACAGTCTCCTGCCCACATTAACCCCAGCATCACTTACCCAAATCCTATACATTTGGGCATGAATCAAACTCTCCAAAAATAATGAAGCTCCCGCCCTCGACCTCGCCTGAGGAGAAAACGTCGAAACGAACCAGAACTCCACACCCCAGGGCCGCACTGGGAAAAGGAGCTAAATGGAAATATCTTCAGTAATTTTACCCGAATCCACAAAAAGTAAGACGTCCTTGACTTGAACCAGAACTCGCCGCCTCCCCAGGACCGCACTGGGCATAATGGAGAAAGTTAAGTTATTCTAACCGACTTCGCAAGAAGGATGTTCTCAAAGTATTTTTCATGTTTGATGCTTCTGAACTGTTTCTACTGATTTAGTTTTTTTTTTATTTAAAAGCTGGAATTAGCCATTGTTAGGCCAATGGTAGAAATACGAAACTGCTGGATAACTTCCAGCACACAAAAAGATCCCAAAAATAACCTACTTGAAAAAAATATATTAAATAGCTATGGGTACTCGTACTTTTTCCAGGAATCTTAAATTTACCACTGTTCCCCTGGCGGACTGGTGGCTAATTGATTAAGATCGGAAAACAGGCCAACCCGGAAAACTAAATTAAATGAAATATCCAACAAATTCAAATTTGGATTCGAAAATGTGTTTTTTTATAAATTTACCTCAAAACTATACCTGATATATAACTGTATATGACTAATATACATTTTTATTTTTAGGCGAATCAAATTTATTTTTCTAGTTCTACAGCTTTCACTTATGAAATTTCTGAGTTCGTGGCATTTACCTAGTACTTAAAGAAAAATAATATAGGTACGTATATTCCCACTATTATTTACCTATACCACTTTTATAAGTATAACTATAAACATATATTTATAAGTATATTGTGTTAATCCAGGACAGGTATAAAAATTACCAAGTCACTGAAAGACAAAAATATTCACATATTTATGTATATAAAAAAGTAAACACAAAGAAGATCTAAAGACACCTCCGCTCCATCGCAGCCAGATAAGATCTCGTCGAGGGGAATTAAATACGGGTCACAACTTTGAAATTACAACGTCAGCACCATTCATACGAAAGTTTGTAAACTGAAGAAAACTTCCGGGGTTGTAGGGCAGATAGCGAGGTTGATGCGGCCCTGCCCTGCGCGGATTCAGGTGCCAGACTCTTCACCTTTGAACTTCAGTTTTCTTCTTAACTGTACGACTCGCGGCTTAGGGACGTTCAATGTCGAATTTTATAACATCACCTCACGACTGTACTTGACATACTTATTATGACTGAAAATATTTATATGAGTCTATTAATAGGTTTATGCATATTAAGGTATCTATGCATTCAACGGTTAGTTTTCCATATTTACAGACTTCAAATAAAGCAAGCTAAGAGCTCTTGTGCATGTATCTTGTAAAATAATTTATTTTCTTGCTACTATTTAACCTCTAACTATACCTAAGGCACAGAATAATAAATTACTAAGTAATCCTATTATTATTATTAGTATTCTTTGTCAACAATAAAGATAAGGGACGAAAAAACGTTTGCGTACAGTAAATTTAAATCCAAAGGTTGTCTGGAATAATTTTCTTTAAGCAATAAGGCCGCCCATTACGCATTTTGTATTTAGCATTAAGTCCATTTTTGTATTGTTTTATCTTGGTGTGTAATAACGAGTTTTATTGTTATTATTTAAAAATAAATATACGAGTATAACTCTCAGGGCAAGCTTTAGGTACCTACGTCTCAGTCTAGGCCAACTCTAGAACCCGCCCTAGGGAAGTAATCCGTTCAGGCCTCGTGACCTGATTTCCGACGCGGCCTAAATAACAAAGTTTTTCTTTGTTGCCCATCGGCGCAGAAGGGAACAAACAAACTAGAAATCACATGCGCTTTATTCTTCGCATGTGCCTTGCTATAATCTACGTGATTCAACTAAATTCGAAGGACTCTGTGGTAGGTAGATACTAAATAACTTTACTTTCTAATAATAATCTTAAAAAATATGAATTATTTCATAATTAATAAGCCAAGGAAGTATTGACTATAGTCATAGGTACCCTAAAACTGTATCTGTAAGCAGTATGCCTCGGCCTTGACGTCTAATAGATTTGTTCCATTTTTTTAAGCAAATCCTGACGATACAGATGCTACGAATTTTTGCTAGCTATTTTTTGAAGCGACGCGGTAAGTGTATTGTGTCTTGATCAAGTTGCGTTCGTGAATGAAGCAAGTAACAGATTCTATTTCTTACCTTAAATAGGCAGGTCCATTAACGAAAATATCACGGTTCTTGAAATACAGCCTGCTGACAGACAGACAGAGTATTAGGGTCTCGTTTTACACTTTGGGTACGGAACCCAAAATAGTTGGTAACTAGGTGAAACGTTAATTTCAATTTTATACAAGAATATTCACTTTAAAATATTTTCTTCTTAATAGCTTCACAACTTCTGAAACACATTTAAAAACCATCCACAGTCTTACATTAATCAAAATAAAAATCAGAGAGCATTTTTGTGTATAGCCGTTTCGTTTATTCGTGAAACAGTTTAATAAAATCATAACGAAGGTACTACTTTAATATACAAAAGGTGCCTGGGAAAGTTATAAAACACCTCACGTAAACGTTAAGTGAAATCGCGAACTGGGGTAATCAATCATCTTTCAGGTTTCTAACTTACGATCACTTTAACATGTTTTTTTTTTGGTAAATCATTATTGCTAAACAAGGAAAATAAATTGAAAGTGTTGAAATTTTGATATCTTTTTGAGAGTTGAAATATTGATTGATGAAACACTAAAAACATATCATCATCATCATCATCACCCTATTAACGTTCCCACTGCTGGGACACAGGGACTTCTCTCTTTGACGAGAGAGATTAGGCCTTAATTCACCACGCTGGCCAAGTGCGGGTTGGTGAATGTCACATGCCCTTCAAACTCTTTTTAAAGTTCTCAGAACATGCCGGTTTCCTCACGATGTTTGCCTTCATCGTTAAAGCACATGTTTAAAGCGCACATAAATTTCTCAAGAAGTAAAACCCAGAGGTGCGTGGCGGGGTTTGAACCCACGACCTTCGGAATGAAAGTCGAGTGTCCTCCCACTTAGCCAACACGGCTTTTTAAAAACATATGATAAATAAATATTATAAGGGGCTGTTATACACAACAGACGATGCCAGTACCTACTTAAATGGGTGACAGCTTCTTTTTTACTTATTTTTGTTTTTTTTTTCCAAAATGTGTATTATGAGTCCGTCTCAGACATATCTTTATTTTTATTTATTTAGAACAACAAAGTTTAGGTTTTACATGGTACAGGTGCAAACGTATTTTGTTTACGTACACGTTGATGAGATCGATATGGAATGCGTATATACCTGCAGTTGATTCGTAAGTGTGACAATCAAATCAAATTTTTTTTTTTAATGGCTCATTGATATAACCAAGACTGTACTGCATCCAGACATCTCATAAAAGACCTAACAAATCAAACTCACTGCCGATGCCGTACTGCGCACTGCCCATAAAGAAAATCACTGCGGAAAATGTAACTACTGCCCAATAATTCTGCTATATCACGGTCAGTTACGTTTATGTTCGAGCGGCTGAGCCAGGGAGATGCAATTAACTCGACCATCTGAGCAGTCGTCCAGCCCTCGTGAAACAACACTATACCAGTTAGGTGAAAAGACCAGAGAGTATCTCTGACACTATATTTAAAACCTTCGCAATGACAAGACGAACCCGACTAGCTTTTTTTTTAACATTTTTAATACAATTGCAACTACTCTTAGCAACTTTTTTTTGTACTTGTGTACTCATCGCATCGTATACCTAGGAGTTGTATAGCTATCAGTTAGGCTTTCTTCGACAGCGGGAATTCAAAATTTGGAAGACGTATGGCTTAAGAGCCATTCTTATGTTCTGGGTATTTTACTGAACAGGCTTTAGACGAACTTTGGCGATTTTTTACCTTGCGATTTTTTCTTCTTAGTGCTTAACTACCAAAATCGTGCTACCATAAGTGTTAGTTATAAAACGTAGGTACATTCATACTCATAATTTTTGTTAATTCTAAGTGTTATGCATATAAGGGTACAACGTCAACAAAATAGCTGATATAAGCATAATCTAAGGACAATCTAATCTTGAGGACAAGCAGAGCATTTCATACATGCAGATAATGTTATAATATGATATTATGTTATATTTTCAGCAAGATAAGCTTCTACCGCATCTCTGTCGCGAGACTGACGATAGTATTCTGAGAGGAAAATGGAATTGAAATATTATATTCGTAGATCGTCTATGTACATAATCTCGCAATACTTTAAATTTAGCAAACAATCACGCAAAGCAATATTCGTATGTTGGTTTAATACCGGAATATAAAGTTTACTTTGATAAAGTTTTGTATTCCACTCTGCTCTCAATATCGAAAAATAGCTTTGAGCGAGATGGCTTCTTTAGACTTGGAAACATTATTAGCATTTACGAGTATTAAAACGAATTGAGTGTCGCGGAACCTAATGCTCAGGTTATATTATATCTTGTTACGAAACATAGGTAATCTTGGAAGAGATCGCTATTAGTGATAAGGTCGCCCATTGTGTCACAGTATGTAATATGTATCTCCTATGTATGTTCCTATATTGTGGTGTTGCAATAAAGATTTTTTGTATTGTATTGTATATGTTGGTACCTACCAACATATACAATACAATACAAAAAATTGGTAGGTAATTGACATCGTTTCTCTTAAAGTATTTTATATTTACATACTAAGTATCTGCACTTAAGCTTTCGTAAGAATTTTGTTGAACACTTGTTTATATTGGTATAGCACATTATACGTAATGGTGATAGAATGATTTCAGGTTGCGACTTCTTTCGATCGAAAGCCGAAACGAGCGTAGGGCTCGTCTTTATTAATTTAATGATTATCACCCAACATACGAAATTCCAACACAGTCGGGATATATTTATATCTACATCTACATAGGTCTATTAGTATCGTCTGAGTCTTTGAAACTACTCGCTTATTGAATAACAAGTTCAAACAATCAAGCAAAGTTTCAAACAATTTCAAAGTCGCTCCACACATTTCAACCACGAATTATACAACTCTCTCAATCAGCAACACGACTCGATAGCAATTAAGTTACGCACCGAATTAGCTCTATTGCGGCTACGTAAACTACGAGACTAATTTAGAAATGTTATTCTGAAAACTCGGTCTGCTGAATTCTAACTCGGTCTGTGGAGTGGAGGGCAATTCTCAGTTTTTCGATATTCGAAAGCCGATAGTTTGAGCAAAATCACAAATTCGTGATTATAAAAGTCATACCTATCGATAAAATAGTAAAATTTCATGAATCGGTAAACTCACTTGGTACACAATATCACAAATATCATTGAATTCCATCACTCACCACAGATGTTCTTTATTTTTTTTCCAAGGCACACCAATAACGTTGGTTTTTCTCACTGTTAGGAAAACGCGTTGTTTTGTGCTTGCATGTTAACGTTTATTAAAATTCCCAAAAACAAAAATAACAATAAGACAATAAAAACATAACTACCCTCTGTCCTAGCCATAAAACAGTAATTATTAAAAATGTGACGAAATATCAAAAAATCACTACATTTTTATAGTAAACGTTCCAGAAATTCTTCGAGTAAACGTTTCAGAAGCTCTTCGAGTTCCTAAGTCGACAGTGTTCTACGAGCTCGTAAATATCGAAAGCGTTTTCGGGATACGAGTATGTATATATTTTTTTATTTTTTTTTGCGGACAATCTACACAACAACGACCGCCCACCGCGCCAATGAGTCAGTCAAATATATATCAGCTTGTGATATTTTTCACATTTGTTCGATATATTTCGAATTCGTTACTATATCGTGGTTCCGAGAATTGCCCTCCTGGTTTATAATGCATGATTACTCTACATCTGTTGATGTTTTAGTTAGTGAACATTATCAGTATTCTAAACCACAAGCCAAATTAACAACACTTGAATAGTACGTAAACTGCTTGACTGGTCTCCTAATCTCCTTAGAAAGCCAGGCATATTTTTTTCGGAAGTCACATTTTGCTTTCGCGTGAGTGTGAAGTGCCATGGTAGCGAGAGCGTCTACTTTGCAGACGCTTTAGTCGCGCAGGTTTGGACTAAACATGAATCATCCGTCCCTTTCGTCATAGATACTTACGATTTTTTTTATTACGATTGAGTCATAATTTTAGAAGGTATTGGGTACCTAATAACAGTAACCTAAATAATAGTGCTGCATTACAATGCTTGTTTCTTCTTCGCATTGTGCGATCTGGTCTGCGCACATCCGCAACATATCGGACTGTAGGAAGCCTACTTAATTACGAGGATTTTCACCTTGTTGACTTTTTCATCGTGAAGGTCTTTTTTATACGACGAGGTCGTTCATCTATGTAGGTACATACGGATCTTACAGGTTATACAATCCTCACAAAAAGGGATACATTAATCTAATACAGCAATTTATTGTATCAAAAGATCTTTATTCCAACGAAATTACATACAAATCGAGTCAATACAATATTCAAATAACATCAGGCACGCAGGTACTTAATTCTAAAATTTTATTTAATTCTAACACTAAAAATAATGTAATGTGATACCATGACAAGTCGGGTTAAACTTTAGAAACTAGACTAAAGAGTTATCTTTAAAAACTTTGTTCATAAAGTCCTAATGGACTATTAACTTAACAGTGTAAGAAAATTCCATTTTATTACTTATGAACAACTTTACTTCTATTAGAGGTGGGAGTTGATTGTGAAAAGAGTTATAGCTATTACATAAATGTGATTTTGGTTCGCACTTGGTTAACTTGCCACACGTTCAAGTTTTCGTATTCTTCGATGCAAGCGTCCACCTGAAAGAGAATATTTATTTTAAATAAATGTATATAATAAAATGTTCAAATGATATCAAATATGTCATTATATACAAATTTATATACCTAATGCTTAGAGTATCTATCTATGGTAAGAATAGAGTGAGCCTATTGAATTGCGAACATCAGACACGGCTAAGAACAACATGACGTTCGCGCAGCGAGCCTTCGCAGTCGTGGATGCGCGGTAGCGGCGTGAGAATCTCAATTCATTTTGCTAAATTGGGCAATAAAAATGGTAAAATGTGCAGCGAAATCCTGCAAAAATGACACAAGAAAGGACTCCAAGATGAAATCTAACATTACATTTCATCGGCATGTCGATTTTTACACTTATTTTAATAAAAATAAATCAAGCATCGCGTCCATTTGCGGGGGTGAAGGAGACGCAAGAGGTGGGCACGCCAACACCCGCCGCGCACCGCGCCGACTGTCAAAAGTATAGTGATGCGATGCGATCGATTGTAGTCGATGTTTTAAAAAATATATATGTTAGTTGGGAGTTATCCTCAGAACGTCACCGATTGCGATGCAAAGCGCTATACGCTTCTCGTCAGCGTATGAAAAAAAAAATTAAAAGTTGTCGGAAGTACTCAAGACGACTAAAACCATGACGCCGACATATTGTGAGCAAATAACAATTAAATACGCAGACGTATTTAATTGTTATTTTTTTATTTATTCAACAATATCACAATTCACATTCACTTTGGACAAACATAGCCTCTTCGGGTCCATAATTTTAAATACCGATATTTTTTAATGATTTTACCCATTATTAATATATTTTATGTATTTAAGTATCTAATCATAAGGTTGCAATGCCCCAAAAGGGTAATGTTAGAATCTTACTACTATGTAACACCTAAATTAAGCACACCTTTCGTACAATTATTTATATTCTTGTGCAATAAAGTATTCCTTAATAATAATAAATGTAACCACTTGAAACAACCAGAAAATGATTATGTAAATGGTAGAACTATCATTATAATTTGGTAAATTACTAGATGTTTTATATTATGAACCAGAGAACAAGTAAATAACATAAAGAGTGTGTAACTTATTACCTAACAGAGAACCTAATTAATGTAATTTATCGATAGCTTTTTCCCCATCGGCACGCCCCATCCTGTCATTCGCTTTTTTACGTTTGTCTATGCTAGCTGTCTACGTTCTGCACAATGAAGTTTTAGTGATACGCGCGCTCTGTTACTACTCTAAGACCTAATGGTAAGGCGACATCTTTTGCCCATTCAGACGGTCGACCACCGCGAAAGAATCCACCGCATTCGTGTAGCGTGAGGTCGCACATGTCAAATAACGTGTTTACGCGAATTTATTTGTGTACTAGATTTTATGGATTTTCCCGCGGTACAATAGACTAAAGGCTGCCTTAATGAATAGTCTATCTGAAACTGTTTTTTTTTTTTCAAATTGACCAGTACTTTCTGAGATTAGCGCGTTCTAACAAACTCTTCCGCTTTATAATATAACAAACTTATTTTATTATAAAAATTAAATAAGTTTGTAATTTATAGCTATGCCTGAGGACCTCGCTCTACAGAGGCATCTGCTGATGAACAAAAAACGGTAAACCTATGGTGGTGGTATTACATGCGTATCAATTACGAGCTTTATAGAGTTCGAGTAAAACTTTAAGATAAGCTCAGGTTCTTTAAAAAATATTTTAACAGCAGAAAAATGTTATGGCCAAAATATATCAATACATACAGAGTAAATAAATAAATATTTCCTGACAATCCCCACAACAACATATAGCCCCGTGGTAAGCTGTAAGCTGGTGTTACGAGTACAAGGCATCTGATATACTGAATATAATAAACATACATAATATATCGATTTTTTTTATATTACCACACATATATAATAAATCATAAATCCCATGTTTTACCTGATCTGGCTTGAATCCTTTATCGACGCATCGTTCGATGACATCAGCAATCTTCACAGTCTTGTTGGAGCCGGCCAGGTCGCGCACCACCGCGAAGATGCGGTCCGTTGAACTTATACCCCTGCAAAAATAATCATGTATCAAACTAAGAAAGACACGCCACCACAGGAAGTATAGTATGTTTTTTTTTATTTAATATTGATAAGCCTTCATTTGACCACAATCTCACCTGATGTAAAGTGACGATGTGGTCTAAGATGGAGCATGAAGGCCTAGAAGATGGCTTCTCCGGACCACATTACGAAACATGAAAAAATCGCTTCACGCACTGGCCCAGCCCGGAGGGTGGTGACAAGCCGCGGCCGAAGCCTACCACCAGAGACTGTTCTTAGCACCACCCGGAGGTCACGTGTAAGGATTTAGAGGGATAGTAGAAGTATAATTAACGTTCATAATATAAATAAACTAGTATTAGCTTTTTTAGCATTGCCCGTGTTTTATGGATTATCCCGCGGGCACGACGTATTTTCTCGGGGTAAAAAGTTCCTCGACGAATAGACTATCAAACAGTGAAAGCATTATTGAAATCGGACTAGTAGTTCCCGACATAAGCGCGATCAAACAAACAAACAAAGTCCTCAGATTTATAATATCAGTTTTATATACATTCAGTAATCTTAACATATTATAAGTCTTATAGTACATATGTTAAGACTGCGGGAAGTGACTATGTTTTATAGTATAAGACCAAGTCCGGTGTGTACTGCTTAAAACTACACAACGAGGTTCATTTTATTGGATATAATTATGGAAATTTTGTAAAAAATAAAAAAAAATTGATATGGAAGGTTTATAAGCATAATGTAAATAAATACATGCGAAATATAGTGCACGAACGCTGATAAGTTTTAAGTTTCTAATGTGATGTCGTAAATAAACTCATTTTCTACGCTTTCTTTGCAAACGCTGACTAAATTAATGAACTAAAGTATTGTGCGCCTTACAAAGATCTACATAAAAGTCAGTGGTGGTAAGGCAAAACCCACAATAATATTTTTTTTGTAGCGAGAATTATGGCTTTCATACGAAGCGATTTTAAGGAAACAATTAATCATTATCCAATTAAGCACTTTAAATTAACTGTGGGATTTGAATAGATAAATGTAGCACTAAAAAATGGAATATTATCGAAGATATTAGGATATTATTAAAGCGCGGCCAGAAATGATGAATGCACCTGTGCAAAGCCGGGGCGGACAAATAAACTATAGTTTATTTTTTAATAAATACTGGGCAATATTTCTTCACTAAACTCTAAATTTTATAGTTGATGATCTAATACATTTAAATTTTAAGAACATACCCTGATTCTTTAATTTATTCATAGGATTAGGATTAGGTATAAATAATGTCACAACACCCTGAAATTTGGCAGGTAGGTTTCTTATAGGGTGTAGACGTCCGCTCAGAACGGATTTTACGAAACTCCACCCCTACTGGGGTGAAACACGGCTTGGAAGTTTGTATGCACTTGCTGATAGAGTTTAGAGCAGCATGTTTAAAGGCGGCCTAAAAATGTATAGAACGTTTGTTTAATGTCGTTTGTCTGATGTGATTACACCACACATTACAACAAAGTCAAAGTCAAAACGTTTATTTCCTTAGAAGCACATAGCCTACATGGACAACAACAAAAATTAAGCTCAAGGTACAATTAAATGTTACGGAGAAATGCTCACTCGCAGTAAACATTATGCTGAACAGAGTTCCGAGAATTTGCGAAAATGTTTTAGGGAACAAACAAACACATAATAAAGATTTCTACATACCTTTGTACATTTTCTTCGACATGCGTTAGGGACTGTTTTGACATTTCTACAAGGCGGATGGCTTCTGATACGTCTTCCTTTTCAACCACGTCTGATAACCTGATGGGAACGACAAAACATTGATAAAACTATTGATTTCTGTAGCAAATCAAATCAATATTCAATAAATTTAACTGATTATAATACATCATTGTTTCTAAAGGTACATAATAATATGATTTTTCTCCAAACTACCGAGCTTTCTTGGTATTTTTGTAATTATACGTAATTATGCTATGTCAGGCTAAAATAACTGCATTGAATAAAACACACAATAAGCCTATTTCTGCCTTATTTTGAGACTATTAAAGGGATAAGAAGTGTTAAAAAGCTTTAATTAAACTGTTATTAAGCAGATTTAGCACTAATTTAGGTTTATGAATAACGTTATTTAACAAACGTTCTAATAATCTTCCATAAGTCTGATATAAAAAGTGTTTTATTTTTATCATTACAGGGGTAAATCGTTAAATCACTTCAAAGACCCACTGAATACTAAATTACGAGATAGTTACAATTCAATCATTTTGTACAGTTATCTAAGAAATACAATTAACTAATCTATTTATATCTAACCTTAACCGGGCAAGAGCAGTGGAAAGGCGCAACACAGCTAACAGGTTCCTGGCAGACGTGAACGTAACGTCGCGAGCGTTGCGCGCCTCGCGCCGTAGTTCCACGTACGACGCTGAAAGTTAATGAAACATTCAATAAATAATAGTATTTATTTAATATGTAAAGCTTATTTATTATTCAACAATTATCTTTTTATTATTTTAGCAATTTGCAACATCCGTCGTTTTTAGTTTTTCTCCAGTCCATCCAAAGGTTGTCTGGAAGAGATCACTTTTAGTGATAAGGCCGCCCATTGTTACACTATTATTTAATGTATTTTAGTTCTTAAGCATTGTTCTGTTGGATTATATTTTTGTGTTTCAATAAAGAGTATTGTGTTGTATTGTATAACCTCATGGAAAATATATCCCAAAGCTGTCTAAATCACCATGAATTTTGCCTCTTTCTAACACAAACAAATGCACAAATGTTAAGTGACAAGGACACGCGAATGTTAACGACATTAATCTAATATATGTTTAGTTGACTAAAGATAATTACTTACCTAGTAACGCTTTGAAGTATAACTTATGAACCACTTGTTAAACATTTATGTATCTCATTGTAATTGAACGTTTATAAGTGTTAATGAGTAATAAATCTTGTTGACTTACAGACGATGTAGTCGGACAGGACGCGAGGCACCACGGGCTGCTTCCTCTTGGTGAGCGCGACGTAGCGGCGCACCAGCCGCATCGGCAGGGCCTTGATCTCGGTCGGCGGCTGCGTCGAGTGCTGGTGCACGTAGGCTATGTGCTTGTTGACTTACAGACGATGTAGTCGGACAGGACGCGAGGCACCACGGGCTGCTTCCTCTTGGTGAGCGCGACGTAGCGGCGCACCAGCCGCATCGGCAGGGCCTTGATCTCGGTCGGCGGCTGCGTCGAGTGCTGGTGCACGTAGGCTATGTGCTTGTTGACTTACAGACGATGTAGTCGGACAGGACGCGAGGCACCACGGGCTGCTTCCTCTTGGTGAGCGCGACGTAGCGGCGCACCAGCCGCATCGGCAGGGCCTTGATCTCGGTCGGCGGCTGCGTCGAGTGCTGGTGCACGTAGGCTATGTGCTTGTTGACTTACAGACGATGTAGTCGGACTGGACGCGAGGCACCACGGGCTGCTTCCTCTTGGTGAGCGCGACGTAGCGGCGCACCAGCCGCATCGGCAGGGCCTTGATCTCGGTCGGCGGCTGCGTCGAGTGCTGGTGCACGTAGGCTATGTGCTTGTTGACTTACAGACGATGTAGTCGGACTGGACGCGAGGCACCACGGGCTGCTTCCTCTTGGTGAGCGCGACGTAGCGGCGCACCAGCCGCATCGGCAGGGCCTTGATCTCGGTCGGCGGCTGCGTCGAGTGCTGGTGCACGTAGGCTATGTGCTTGTTGACTTACAGACGATGTAGTCGGACAGGACGCGAGGCACCACGGGCTGCTTCCTCTTGGTGAGCGCGACGTAGCGGCGCACCAGCCGCATCGGCAGGGCCTTGATCTCGGTCGGCGGCTGCGTCGAGTGCTGGTGCACGTAGGCTATGTGCTTGTTGACTTACAGACGATGTAGTCGGACAGGACGCGAGGCACCACGGGCTGCTTCCTCTTGGTGAGCGCGACGTAGCCGCGCACCAGCCGCATCGGCAGGGCCTTGATCTCGGTCGGCGGCTGCGTCGAGTGCTGGTGCACGTAGGCTATGTGCTTGTTGACTTACAGACGATGTAGTCGGACAGGACGCGAGGCACCACGGGCTGCTTCCTCTTGGTGAGCGCGACGTAGCGGCGCACCAGCCGCATCGGCAGGGCCTTGATCTCGGTCGGCGGCTGCGTCGAGTGCTGGTGCACGTAGGCTATGTGCTTGTTGACTTACAGACGATGTAGTCGGACAGGACGCGAGGCACCACGGGCTGCTTCCTCTTGGTGAGCGCGACGTAGCCGCGCACCAGCCGCATCGGCAGGGCCTTGATCTCGGTCGGCGGCTGCGTCGAGTGCTGGTGCACGTAGGCTATGTGCTTGTTGACTTACAGACGATGTAGTCGGACAGGACGCGAGGCACCACGGGCTGCTTCCTCTTGGTGAGCGCGACGTAGCGGCGCACCAGCCGCATCGGCAGGGCCTTGATCTGGGTCGGCGGCTGCGTCGAGTGCTGGTGCACGTAGGCTATGTGCTTGGCCAGCTCCAGATCCTTCTCTCTACAAATAAAATATTTTTACTTTATCCTCTATGACATAATTTGGGTCCCGAAATTACAATATTCTAAAACATAGAGTCTATGTTTTAGAATATTGTAATTTCGGGACCCAGCAGTTGGTAGAAGATTAATAAATCAATGTACTATGATTATTTTTCGCATGCTGTACAAGCACATTAGATAAAGTCCTTAATACTGCGTAAATACGCAGGGCTAGGACTTTATCCAATGCATGCAATACTTTCTTTGATGTTTAATTAATGATTTATTGATTACAATTTCCCTCGTGCTAGATTTCTTTAGGTTTTCTATTTTACGAAATGCTTGATAGAAGATATCCACGTCACGAAATGTGTTCAGATGTTTTTCACAATACAATGTCAACATTGAGTTTAACGATTATTTGAACACCAATCAGATGTATAGTGTTTATTTTACCTGAGAGGGGTCCTAACTATGGAAGAAAATAAGAAAAATATTTAATCACAATAGTTATCAAAAATCTAAATTTAAAATTTAAGAAAAACCCTTGATTGCAATGCCCTAATTTCCTTAAAAGTAAAACCCCCATAATATTTTGTAATGTGCACCGGATGCGCTTTCATTTGATACACCACTCGAGTATATTTGCAGATTTTCCCACCTCTAAATCCCATAACTTTTAAACGGCACAATCGATTTTCATGAGACATGTCTAAGAACACTCACGCCAGACTCCCCTTTCATATAACGAAATTAAAATCGCTCCATCCGTTCGGGAGCTATAATGTCCCAGACAGACAGACAGACAGACACGTCAAACCTATAACACCCCTCTTTTTTGGTTGGTAAAAAATAATGCATGCAATATTAAAATACTTGAGTATCTAAGCTGACATTGATCTATAAATTAATAATGTATGAATGTTATATCCACAGTTGACTTGTAAATATCTTTTAAAGGTACCTACGGAATAAATATACTTTTTTTTTTTTATTTTATGATGTGTCACCTGTTAGGCTTGTCCTGAATGAGCCAGAGGAGGTCGAAGCGCGACAGCAGCGCGGCCGGTAGCTGGATGTTCTGCTCGATGGTCCGCTTCGGGTTGTAGCGGCCGTACGCCGGGTTAGCGGCCGCCAGGATCGACACCCGCGCGTTCAAACACGTCATTATACCCGCCTGTCATACACTCATTTGTTAAAAAATCCATCACGTATAAGGTTTAAATTAAATACCAATCAGATCTATAAGATTTTTTTTTATGCTCGATAAACCTTCATTTATCTATTTTATTATCATTTATTTCATGACGACCTCTGTGGCTCGGTGGGCGAACGTCCGCTTGAGGCGCAGGAGGTTGCGGGTTCGATTCCCGCCGGGGAACTAGATTTTGTACGATCTACAATTTCTGGTTTCGGGTCTGGGTGTTTTCTATGTATCATATGTATGTATTTACAAAAAAAAAATGTATCTATGTAGTATATCAGTCACCTAACACCCATAGTACAAGCTCTGCTTAGTTTGGGGTTAGGTGATGCTGTGTGAGTTGTCCGGAAATATTAATTTATATTTATTATTTATTTATTTGCCCACAATCTCACTTGATGTAAAGTGACGATGTGGTCTAAGATGGGACATGAAGATCTAGAAGGTCATGAAATAATCAGCCAAAGGAGTTTAATGCGCCAAACGTAGCGCAGTTGGAGCGTTATCGAAATTGAAGTTTTGCGCGTTTAAGCAGTTGAACTCCATAACAGCAATACGAAATTTCTTGAGCTGCGATCATAGTTATCTGACTGAGGCACTAAGCTAAAACTACTTTTAATGAGGGTAAACATGTTCTAACTGAGAATAACTAACTAATTAACGGTAACAAAAGAGCTAAGCTGCGATGCTGACTAAACGTGGCGCATTGGACCCGCTGATTCTATCAAATCTCAGCTTTACTTACTAATATTAAAAAGTTGAAGAGTTAGTATGATTTATTGTTTGTATGAATGCGCTCATCCCAGGAACATCTGGTCGAATTAGATAAAATATTTCAGTGATTATAAATTAGGTACCCCATTTTTGAGGAAAGCTATACTTTTGGAAAACCGTGGGAAAATACGTTGTTTCCGCGAAAAAAAACTTTTTGGATTTTCTCACCGTGGCGTGAAAACCAGTTAGCAATAAATGTTGAACCAACAATGGAGCTTACCTTAGCAATGCTAATGGTCTGCTGCTCCATAACCTCGTGGATAGCCGTGCGGTCGTTCTCGGCCATCTTGTCGAACTCGTCGATGCAGCAAACTCCTTGGTCTGCTAGAACTAGCGCGCCGCCTTCCAACATCATCTCACCGGTGAATGGATCCTGAACAATACATATACATTTTATACATTTGTATAGAAATTGTATACACAGGTTATACATTTTTATAGGAGGGTAGTTATTGTGAGGGTATGTACTCTTACAATAACTACCGATAATCTCAGAAATGCATCCTAAACAACATACACAAATACATATACACACATACATTATATCTATACTAATATTATAAAGCTGAAGAGTTTGTTTGTTTGTTTGAACACGCTAATCTCCGAAACTACCGGTTCGAATTGAATAATTCTTTGAGTTGGATAGTCCAGTTATCGAGGAAGGCTATATAACAGGCTATATAACATCACGCTACGACCAAAAGGAGCAAAGATATAGTGGTAAATGTGTAAAAAACGGGAGAAATTGTTCATCTTTGAAGCCTTCCGTTGCGTGCGCCATGAAAACGATTCAAGATACCCAAAAAATATGTATTAAAGAATAATAGCTCTTTTAATGATCTAAAAAACAGTCCGCGATAGTATATGTCTATCTTTTAAGATTAACTCACAAAAACCGTTTTTATGGTACCTAATTTGGTCAAAATAATTTGTTTAAGTTGTATCAACATAATAATATTATTCTTTATTCAAATAAATATGTTGTTGGTTAAGAGTACTTCATCCATTATAACGCGGGTAGCATCGCAGGGCACAGCTAGTAATATATAAAAATGCGTTATTTATCGAGCGGTGCAGCCGGTTCTTGTATAATGTAACCACATTATACATTGTACAATCTATAGCACAGGAAAATTAAGTGGTGAAACAATTTAATAAAATATGTTTGTGTTGCAGTCCTATTATTCAGAAATAGAATAAATACTTAAGTATCTTGTATCGCGGGAAAATGTTACTAACATAAAACTCTAAAATATGTAGATTTGTATTAATACATATTTTGTTTGTTTGTTGAACGCACAAATCTCAAGAACCACTAGTCCGATTTAATAAATTATTTAATTAAGATAGCCTATTAATCAAGGAAGGTTATAGGCTATATCGCCTCTAGCCTTCCTAATTTGCAAATATTTACCGCAGGCAAAAGCGCTGTTCCCGCCGGAAAATCCATAAAACACGGGCAACCCGCGGCGTGAATAGCTAGTGAGTATAAATGTGAGTTACCTTCCGTGGCGTGAATAGCTAGTGAGTATAAATGTGAGTTACCTTCCGTGGCGTGAATAGCTAGTGAGTATAAATGTGAGTTACCTTCCGTGGCGTGAATAGCTAGTGAGTATAAATGTGAGTTACCTTCAGAACAGCAGCGGTGAGGCCGACGCCGGACGAGCCCCGGCCCGTGGTGTACTGGCTGCGCGGCGCCAGGCGGTCGATGTAGTTACCTTCAGAACAGCAGCGGTGAGGCCGACGCCAGACGAGCCCCGGCCCGTGGTGTACTGGCTGCGCGGCGCCAGGCGGTCGATGTAGTTACCTTCAGAACAGCAGCGGTGAGGCCGACGCCGGACGAGCCCCGGCCCGTGGTGTACTGGCTGCGCGGCGCCAGGCGGTCGATGTAGTTACCTTCAGAACAGCAGCGGTGAGGCCGACGCCAGACGAGCCCCGGCCCGTGGTGTACTGGCTGCGCGGCGCCAGGCGGTCGATGTAGTTACCTTCAGAACAGCAGCGGTGAGGCCGACGCCGGACGAGCCCCGGCCCGTGGTGTACTGGCTGCGCGGCGCCAGGCGGTCGATGTAGTTACCTTCAGAACAGCAGCGGTGAGGCCGACGCCGGACGAGCCCCGGCCCGTGGTGTACTGGCTGCGCGGCGCCAGGCGGTCGATGTAGTTACCTTCAGAACAGCAGCGGTGAGGCCGACGCCGGACGAGCCCCGGCCCGTGGTGTACTGGCTGCGCGGCGCCAGGCGGTCGATGTAGTTCAGCAGCTGGGACTTGGCCACTCCGGGGTCGCCCATGAGGCAGATGTTGATGTTTCCACGTATCTTCATGCCGTTGGGACGCCTGTTCAAATGTGAATGTAAGGAAACATGTCTTGTGAATAATGTTGACTCAATAGGATCATTAAACTCAATAAATTCGAGTGCATTCCGATGGTAAGCTGTTAATATTCATTTCTCTTGAGTTTAGCGTTTAGGAGAAATTGAAAAATCTCGTTAGAGGATTGATACATCAAATAATTAGACTGGTTAGAATGTATACGAGGTCATATCTAAAAACAGCTATAACGACCGACCACACAAAAATAATATACAGTTTAATTATTCTCAGTCAACTTTGTTAGCGACTTGAACAGCTGTAGTGGCATTGTCCACTGGTATATAAATAGGTCCGCTATATGAATAGTGTAAGATACCGCGTCTGAGAAGCGTGGTAGAGGTCTGTGGGACCTCAATTTGATTGTCATAGAACTATGATGTAGCACTCCCTTCTCCCCCTTTCTATAAGACTAGAGGTAGTGATTGAGATTTTATGTAATTTTTTTAATAAAATAAGAAAATAAAAATATTTCCGGACTACGCACACAGCATCACCTAACCCCAAACTAAGCAGAGCTTGTACTATGTGTGTTAGGTGACTGACTACATAGAATTATTTTTTTGTAAATACATAATGTACATAATTATGATACATAGAAAACACCCAGACCTGAAACCAGAAATTGTAGATTGTACAAAATCTGGTCCCCCGGCGGGAATCGAACCCGCAACCTCCTGCGCCTAAGGCGGCCGTTCGCCCACAGAGCCACAGAGATCGTCGAAATGATTAAAAAGTTGCATTTAATGGTTAATTATTTTATTTTGTTTTTTTTCTGGAAATTCTCCACACTTACTTATCGACGCCTCCGACCAGCAGCAGTAGCAACGCCTTCTTGACGTCCTCGTGTCCGTAGATCTCGGGCGCCAGACTGCGCGCCATTCGCGAGTACAGGTCCTCGTCCGCGAGCTCGGCTAGTTCTTCTTCCGTTAGCGCCTCAGTTAGCTCGTTTTCGTCGCTTTGATTGAGGCAGGTTACGTTCTAAGCAAAGAAGGTTTTACATTATAATATGAACTTTGATAAGATACGATGAGATTGCAATGTTTTGCCGCATGCCTGCATGAAACGTATGCCTCACGCGTGTCATTCACGGATCTGTCACCTTTGTTCGTCTTCAGATGTCGATTTTAGGAATGTACTTACGTGAGCTTCAAGATAGGTGTCCGAGAGTAGTCCCTGCACCATCTGGCGGAAGCCCGAGTTCATGAGCGGCAGGAAGACGCCGGTGACCGCCACGTGGTCGCCGGGCTGCGCGCGACGTGTCGTTTCGCCGCGACAGTAGATCGACAGCTGGCGCGGGATGTGGCCAACGGGCACTTGATCTGACTACACATCAAATCATATGATTAATTTAAACTTATGCAGTCCTATTGACCTGCTTGAGCTCTAAGGCTTAATATGAGACTACGAATTTTGAAGTTACGCATATTGTAGCATATTGTTTGTTGTTGTTGGAATATGAAAACACGAAATGAATACATGCTACAAAGAAACTGATTTGAAGCCTAGACGATGGCAGACCTTTATTTAGGCTGATCAGCAAGCCAATGTTTAATGGTTTGTAAATTACATCATGGTATTATACATGTGGCAGGAGCTGACACTAAGTAATAGGCTAATAGATCACAGCTATAGTATTTCTTCTCAAGGTTTTGTAGAAACAATGAGGTGGTCTTACATGTTCCTGGATCTTTAATTCTTGAAATTTCTGGAATCTTGACCCTCTAGTCTGCAAGTGTAACTGTCCTGCGGTCTTGTTGACCCTGCACTCATCAGCGGTGCAAGCAGGCGGGGGAGTGAATTGTAGGGAGCGGACTGGCTGGTAAGTCTCAGCACCACAAGCACTGCAGGAATATGTGGCCACCACTAACAGAGGCTTTACATCTGTGCAACGGGTTACAATGCCTGGAGAAATTCAATGTTTTGTGAAAATCTGAGCGTAGAGCATAATATGAGCGAAACATATGACAAATAGTGTGAGAACTGTAGAATTTACCTCTGACTGTAACCAATTTTCCAATATGTTCAGCTTTTACTTCTCTGATTGGCTGTGACTTTGCTGTGGACATATCCTTGAAATACACCTCGCTGTAAAATATATATTTTTTTGTTATCAGTTGAAATATTTTTAATATTGCCTTAGCTTTTATTTAATAGAATCTAAGCATTGGCTATTAAAATAGTAGGAATTTAAAAGATTATTATTCTTTGTACAGTCAACAGCAAAAGTAAGTGATCAAAATCAATGTATCAAGTATATATGTACTAGTTTAGGGCCCCAGCATATTATGGCCACTAGTCGCCGCCACTAAACGCGACCGCCAGTGGTTCACTCAGACCACTTTAAGGCCACTAGTCGCCGCCACCGCCGCCACCAGTAGCGGCGCCGGCGTCCAGCCACTAGTGGCTGTGGCAGTTGCCGCAAGAGTCTTAAACCCAAATAGCGGGTCGCTCTTCGATATCGGAAATAAAAACATCAACATCTAAATGCGGAATAGGATCCGTAGACATCGTGTACGTGCATTCAGTACGGTGCTCGAACAAAAGTGACTTGGGATTGGGACAGGGCGCGTGGGGGTGGAAAGAAGCCGGCGACTGTGGCCGTGTGTGCGCGCGAGTCGAGCCACAGAACGCGGCCACTAGTAGCGAGCGTGGTCAACTCCCGCAGCTTGTGGCTCGGACGCGGCCACTCAAACGCTCGGTGTGCGCCGATGCTTTATAAAATGTATGGAAAAGCGCCTCCGCAGCTTGTGGTGGCCACTAGTGGCTACAGTGTGGACGCCACTAGTGGCAGCGCAGCGCTAACAAGCCATTTGCCAAATTGACACTTGTAACAACAAGTTATACCAAAGTGTCAATTACAAATATAGTTGGTCAAAACAAAACGAAGATAATAATAGCGAGAATCGAGATGAATTTGATCACTTACTTTTAGCACATTATTTGTTCTTTGACAAACTACAATATTCAGTCCAGTTTCAGTAACTTATGACTTAATTTACAGCATATATTATTTTGGGCCCTATTTCTTCAGTTTATTCTGCTGTTGACATAGCAGTCATAGAAACATTTTAACAAAAGAAACATCAACCATTATAGTTCTCACATTTAGGTTAGTAAATAATCCTAAGGGCCTATTTCATCATCAGGTTAGTTTTTAGTTTAAGTTTGTCAAGCTGTTGCTTGTAAATTTGTATTATTTGCACACATATCATATCATAATTGATTAAGTTAAGTGTAAGTTGTGTGTGCTGTCAGCTTGCCTTAATTCAGGTTTAAGAACGTTTATAAATATCAAAAGAATTTACAAAAAATTCACTTAATGAGAACACTTTATAAATTAGAATTAATTATTATCTAGCATTCGGGACATCACTAATTTCCGATTTATTAAAATACAATATTATTTTCAATTATAAATACACATAAATGCATACAATTCACTAAAAATCCTTAATTTCACTATTTATTTTAATATTGTACCACAATTGTATTTTATTTTGGGGGTAGTTTCAATACTGTCATACGAAGCAAACAGAATCTGACGCATAGTACCAAGGAGTAATAGTGGAATGGATGCGGCAATTTCAAATGCCAGCATGTAGTGTGCACAGTCCGGGTAATGGGTGTTAATTATTAGTTAGATTGCTTTAAGTGTACTCACAATCTTCTGATTAATTCTGGAGGGTATCTGTTGCGAGGGTCTCTCATCTCACCAGGGATCCTATGGTTTCTTGCCTCCAACATTATTCTGTGCTCAATATACACATCCAAAGCATCTTTACTTACAACCTGTAACATAAAAAGAGTCAATACTATGCATGAAAAGGGATATGTTTGTTCTTAACAGAAATAAGTGAAATACACAGTATTTACGGATTATTATTATTTTATGCAGTACAGACCTCTCTGTGTTTATACTGAGGCAACATATCATAGACCACATCGGAAACCATGTTCGAGTACCGTCGGGTGTTCTGCCTCACAGCTTCTGCTAGCTCTTCTTGAGCTTCATGTAAATCGTCCAGATCCACGACAAAGGAAATCTGAAATACCCAATAATATTATGAACTAAATTGAGCAAAATAGCAAAGCAATAAAACAGTACTTGCCTAAATGACATGTTAATACTTTTCTGTACAAAATATTATAGAGAAAACTTACTACATATTAGCAACTCTAGTTCATTTTTTGTTCCATAGTTTTAAACCAATTCATAACCTCAAATAAAACTTTTCCTATTACCTGTTCTCTGTGAGCAACTTTAGTAAGCTGTTCTGCATATTTAAAATGTTTAGAGCCCTCATCATCGGTCTGGCAAAAGTCCACAAAGAAGTTCTTGAAAGTTTCTGAAACGATCATAAATGTAAACAAATGTTACTTTGGTCCAGTAATTTCCACAGCACACAATCTCATCTAAAGCTTAATTACATACCTTTGTCGGCAGCATAATCTCGCATTTTAGCCATTTTGCCCGAATTTCAGTGAAATAATAGAAAATACGGAAGATTTTGTTTGTAACCAACTTGCTGCTCTGCTTCGTTCGTTTCGTTGGACAACAGAAACAGAAACAGAATTTGGCGCGAATATTTTTTTTTAAGTTGGGCAGCTGTTTTCGTTCTAAAACGCTGCCTGTTTAAATAAAACACTATGTGTGTTGCTTTGGCTTTGTTGCCATGTAGGTGGATTAATAGCGTTGGTTCCAACACTAAACATAGTAACGTTGGCCACTTTGGCCAAAAAATGTTTCTGAGAGGTTCACAGAGAACACCACTAACGTACCATAAACAAACGAAGATATTTCCCGCGAAATAATCCGTCCATCAAAAGTCAAAACTTTTGTTGAATTGTTTGTTTTCATGATGAAAATTATGTATTTTACCTAATTCTGCAGTGTTTTTATTATACTTAAAAAATTAGTATGGCAGAATCTATTGGTAACGTATCTGTAGAATTGCTATTAACATTTTATTTGCATTTACTCTTAAAAAAATTAAATAATCTCTCCATTACAGCTGCTTCACGTGCGAAGCGGCAAAAAACCGACAAACACGGGAGGTTGTCGGCTTTTGAGAAGCTGAAGCAGCTGAAAGGAAAAGGCAACAAGCATAAATACGATGTAGATGTTGTTGAGAATGTTTACGACACCGTAGACGAGCGAGAGTACTCTGAAAGAGTGTTGCAAAGGCAAGAGGACGATTGGATCGAAGATGATGGTCAGTAAAATTTTTTTCTATTGTAAATTGAGAAGTACCTAGTTCGGACAAAGTAATCGAAACAATTATCATAATTAATCTTACTACTGCTGTATAGTCCATGCAAACTTAACCTTGTGTCAAAATAATTTTGTTGCAGATGGCACCGGTTATGTTGAGGACGGCCGTGAGATATTTGACGATGATGAAGGAGAATATGAAGCCACAAACAGCAAGGAAACTGGTCGAGGACAGAAAAGAAAGGCCAAGGTGGCCCCGCAGGCCAAGGGAAATATTAGGAACCTATTGGGAGCTATGCCCACTAAAAAGAAGGAGGTTGGTAGATTATATTCAATATTTCAATGTTGTAACTTGACTGCCTCAGCGGCGCAGTGGGTTTGATTCCTGCGGAGGGGTCAAGTATTTGTTTGTTCTGCAAGCACTGTCTCCTTTGTCTGTGTATCAAATATGTATTACAAAAAATATCAATTTATGTATGTCTATTATATTAAGTATATCAGATGTCTGGTACCCGGAACACAAGCTTATAGCTTACCACAGGGCTGGATGTTGTTGTCTGGATTGTCCGGAAATATTTAGTTAAGATGGATATTGTAATTAATTATTTTCTTTTAACCTGCAATCTTACTACTACTTACTTTGCCATTATCATTTGGATAAGTTTATGTTCTATCTGGTGAAACAAGAACCAATTGTGTATCTTCAATGTTCAACTATGTATTAGATTAATATTATTATGATAGTTTACTATAAATATGGAATTTAATATATTTACAGGATGTAAAAATATCTGAGGATAATATTTTGTCTGATATCATGTCAGACCTGGATGGTAATGCATCCTCAGCTCCCCTCAAACCTAAGCCAGTTGTCCAAAACAAGAACATAGTAGAGTCCAGTAAGAAAGATGCTCAAAACTACTTCAAAAGTTTGTCTACCACTATAAAGAAACCTATATCAATTCTTACTAAAGATACACCTATCAATGAGGCAAAATTGGTAAGTTTATGCATATTACTCTGATTTAAATTTTGTTCTGGATTAAGAATAACTAACCAATTTATGCTTTATTGCAGCAAAATGGTGGTGACCAACCAGTTGTAAAACCTAGGTCTGATGCACCAGTATGTATTGTATAAATACTATTAATATATCTGTAATAAATGGAATATCGCAAGTTTTGGATCCATTACTATAAAGTAGATTGAAAGCACTAAGAAAGCACTAAGATTTACTCTAATAACATAATATCTTGCATTGGACCAATAAAGCACTAAGATATAAAATAATCTAAAATTAATTGAACAATTTCAGAAAGAAAATGGAGACCACATTGCAACCAAGGCAGCATCAAAACCAACATGGACAATAGATAAAGACATAAAGCAAGAGGTTGAGGACTCTGCCACACAAAACATAGAAGAATTCAACACCCAAGACTTCAACTTTGATGATGACTTCAGCAATGATGCCATACCACCGCCACCAACACCCAAAACTGTCAAAGAGGAACCAACCAGTACCATCACAGATGTTGCCCAAGAATTTGAAGATGAATTTGAAATATTCCCAAAAAAGGAAACTAAAACATCTCCCAAAGAATTGAAACCTCTTACCAGTACATGGGCTGACCAAATGGGGGAGAATCTAGCAGCTGTCACAGTGCAAACTGATGGTCAGCTGCCCCTTTCTACCAATGAGGATGGAGAAAAAGTACTGAGGTTTTACTGGCTAGATGCTTGGGAGGATCGGTTTGTGAAACCTGGGGTGGTGTATCTGTTTGGAAAAGTTTATGTCAATCCTTGCAATAAGAAGTCAGGGTGTGTTTCATGCTGTTTGGTTGTGAGGAATGTCAATAGGCAAATGTTCTTATTGCCTAGGGAATATGTAAGTTAACAATATTTTTAACACTTAATGAACATAATAAGCTAATTTATTAAGAAATTTTTTGAAATGACATTTATTTTCAGAAATTAGACCCAGTAACATTAGAGCCCACAGATCATGAGGTGACCATGATGGATATGTATGAGGAGTTTAACTCTTCAGTAGCCAGTGAGTTGGGCTTGAAAGAGTTCAAGTCTAGAAAAGTGACAAAGAACTACTGTTTTAATCTGCCAGACATACCAGCACAATCAGACTATCTTGAAGTAAAATATTCTGTGAGTAACCTTTCACTAACCATTAAAAACCAGGTGCTATTTTTAACAGGTACAAGTTCAATATTTTAACTGAATAAAAAACTTTTTATACATAGCTTTACAAAAAAAAACTACTTTTTTTTTTATTATTGATAAGCCTTCATTTGACCACAATCTCACCTGATGTAAAGTGACGATGTGGTCTATGATGGAGCATGAAGGCCTAGAAGATGGCTTCTCCGGGCCACATTACGAAACACGAAACTACTTCTTTTCAGGCCACATTCCCTCCTCCACCGGCAAACAAAAAGTACCATACATTTTCTCATATTTTTGGCACAACTACTCCATCTCTCGAAACCTTTCTCCTGGAGCGCAAGATCAAAGGACCTTGCTGGTTAGAGATCAAACAAGTTGAGCCTGTTTTGGCCAAGGTTTCCTGGTGCAAGTTAGAAGCTGCTTGTGAGAAGATTGAACATGTTAATGTACTGAGGAATGAAAAGGATTTGGATCCACCACCTGTTAATATTGCTGCAGTAAGTTATTTGTGTTCTCCAGCATTTCCATTTTATACCACATTCATAATTATATATTAAAACTTGAAATGGGTGTTGCAAGCGCCATGATCACGGCGTAAACAAATTTTCTTTGCGATTATGATAAACCAGTCTACCCTCATAATGGTATGTTACTTGTTTTAATATTGTTCAATTCCCAAGTAAATTAAAAAAAATATAACATATTCATAATTGTATGAAAATATTTCGTTATTTTTTGGTTAACAAACTATTTTGTTTTTATCAGATAAACATGAGAACCACAATGGATCCTAAAACAAGGAAGACTAAAATATTGATGTTGAGTTGCTTGACGCATAGCACGTTTCCTATTGATAAGCCGCCGCCAAATCCCCCGTTTCAACAACATTTCTGTGGTATGTCTTGTAGTCTTATTAACTAATGTTATATCTGATCTCAGTCAAATTGCAAACTGTTCTAACAACAAACCTTTTTCGCAGTGATGACAAAATGCAACGAAATATGGCCGTTAGACCTCAAACAAGCTCTACCACAATATAAAGCGACGAAACTAACTAAATGCGATACAGAACGCGAACTTCTAAACTACTTTATGGTGCAGTTCTGGAAACTTGACCCTGACTTAGTAGTTGGTCACGATTTACAAGGGTTCCAGCAGGACTTGTTGATAGGCAACATTTTAGACATGAATATACCAAACTGGTCGAGACTCGGGCGGTTAAAAAGATCAGTTCCCCCTCAAAGAAAGTTCGCAGCGAAAGACGCGTTCTTAGGAAGACTTGTTTGTGATATAAAACTTTCAGCAATGGAACTTATCAGAGCCAGGAGCTTTGATTTAGAGACTTTATGCGTCAATGTTCTGAAAATGAAGGAAGGTGATCGTGTTGATGTGTCATTGGAAGACTTGCCTAGATATTATGAAAGTAGTCGAGACTTATTCCAGCTCGTCTCATTAAGCATGCAAGACGCGTCCTATATTCTCAAAATCATGTGCGAACTCAACGTTATTCCCTTAGCCAAGCAAATAACACAAATTGCTGGAAACGTTATGTCGCGGACTTTGATGGGTGGTAGATCAGAGAGAAATGAATTCTTGCTGCTTCACGCTTTCACTGAGAAAAACTACATCGTCCCGGACAAAATGTATGGGAGAAAAGCCGCAGCTGTTAATGAGGGTGCAGGGGATGATCAAGATCAAGATGGTACTACTGTTGATGTATCGAAAAAACAAGGAAAGAAAAAAGCTGCTTACTCTGGTGGTCTTGTATTAGACCCCAAGAAAGGGTTCTATGATAAACTTATACTGCTCATGGACTTCAATTCTCTTTACCCGAGCATCATCCAAGAGTACAATATTTGCTTTACAACAATCAAAAGGATAAGCTCATCTGCCACAGATGACGACGTAGCCAATCTAATACTACCCAAATCAAATACGGAGTTAGGAGTTTTACCTACGCAAATCCGTAAACTCGTTGAAAGTAGAAGAGAAGTAAAAAAGCTAATGAAAACTCCAGATTTATCCTCAGAGCAATATATGCAGTACAACATTAGGCAAATGGGATTGAAATTAACTGCTAACTCAATGTACGGATGTCTTGGTTTCACGCACTCGCGGTTCTATGCGAAACCTTTAGCTGCATTAGTTACAATGAAAGGCAGAGAAATTCTGATGGATACTAAAGAAATTGTTCAGAAATCGAACTATGACGTAGTTTATGGTGACACAGACAGTTTGATGATCAACACTAACTGCTTAGATTATGATAATGTCTTCAAAATTGGAATTGATATCAAAAAGGAAATAAATAAGAAATACAAGCAAATTGAACTCGATATCGATGGTGTGTTTAGATACCTGCTGCTGCTTAAGAAAAAGAAGTATGCAGCTGTGTTAATAAGTAAAAATAAAAACGGCGAGTTTAACTTCACGCAAGAACATAAGGGTTTGGATATCGTGCGTCGTGATTGGTCGCAACTGGCTGCCGAGGCGGGGAAATTTATTCTTACCCAAATACTTTCCGAACAATCAGCAGATGAACGATTAGAAAGCATACAAGCGCATTTGAATAAATTTAAAGAAGATTTGCTAAGTGCCAAAATGCCTTTGTCTATGTTGACGATTACTAAACAACTTACGAAAAATCCTAACGAATATGCTGATAAGACCACACAGCCACATGTTCAGGTAGCCATGAGACTAAATATTAAAAACAGCAGAAGGTTCAAAAAAGGCGATATTGTTCCTTATATTATCTGCGAAGATGGAACTGCTAATTCTGCCACACAACGGGCGTATCACATAGAAGAGCTCAAAAATTCAGAACATTTGAAAGTAGATTTTAAATACTATTTAGCACATCAACTCCACCCCGTCATATCTCGAATTTGCGAACCAATAGAAGGTATGGACCCATCTCGCGTTGCAGACTGCCTAGGTCTCGATCCTTCGGGATATCGACAGATAAAACGAGAAACTGCCCATACTGAAACCTATGAAGTAGAAAACGAACACGAAAAGTACAGACCATGTAAAGAATTCACTTTCATCTGCGTCAGTGAGACTTGCAGAACCGAGAATAGAATACGAGAGACTTGTATCAAGTTGGACAAAGAGACTATCACGTTTCTTGAACGGTGTCAGAATGAAAAATGTTCTGTGCGGCCTGTGGACTACATCGCCTCGATTCAGAATCAACTGAGTTTGCAAATACGACAGTACCATGCACTATATTATGCGGGTTGGCTGTCATGCGAAGATCCAGGTTGCGGCCATCGCACCGCCCGGCTGCCGCAAACATTTGCCGGCGGATATCCACTGTGTAGACTATGCGAAAAGGGTGTTATGTTTAGAGAGTACACTGAGAAAGATCTATACCTGCAAATAAATTTCTTCCTGTTCCTGTTTGATCTAAGCAAGAGCAATAATTCAAGTAAGTCTGAAACATACCATGTTGTCGACTTTTGCTGTTGATTGAAGACTGTGATGCACCAACAGTATTTCACTGTAACTCCAACCAATATGTGTTTTGACCTTTTTTGTTTTGGAGACAACATTTTATATTAATTGTAATAATGGTTTATAATTTCCTCTTTTCAGAAGCCCGAGCATCATCACAAATTACAGCAGCATTTCAAGTTCTGAAAGAAATGGTTGAAGATGCTCTAGCACATTCCGCCTACTCCATTATCAGCTTGTCAAAGCTGTTCAGATTCTTTTCAGTAGATCCTAAAGCTAACAAGATAAAGAGTGAACCTGTGGAAATTGATATACTTCCAGAGACTGAACAAATAGATGCTTTATTAGAATTGGGAGTTTATTGAAATCATAAAACCCAGTGTAGTTTGTGTATCATGTAACATATTGTATATCTAATATGTATCTATGTACATCTAAGTTTTTAAATAAAATACATTTTAAATGATAAAATCATATTTATTTATAATATTAAACCTATCATACAAGAATGTATCTGAAATCTAGTGTTGTTTAACTGCACAAACGCAATTCAAGTCACGTAACTCATTTACGACAGTCAATAAAATAGTCATCGAATTGTAACATGCATATTTGATTATAAAATTTTAAATACTGATTGATGCAATTGAGCTTTACATAAGAAACAGCACAAACAAGAAAATCGTAAATTATAGTTGTTTTGAAATGGTAGAAGCGGAAATGCGAACATAACATTTCGGAAAAGGGCCTCTTACTTTTTTAGCCTAATCTAATCTTTAGGTACCATGTTTAGACTCTTGTCAGTTGACAAACATGTTTTGAACCCCAAGAAGAGGTTACCCTAAACATTGTATTTTCCAACTTTACAGTTGGAAAATACAATCTTTAGCCAACAATTTAATAGTGACTATTATTATGATACTTAATGAGATTGGGTTTTACTTTAATTTATACCTCTCAAGGTATAATATTTAATAAAACATTATAATTTAAGGCTTTCCACTTCAAACATCTTTTAGCGACAAATGGGATTGCTAATCGAAAAATCTTGGAACAAAATATGTTCACCTGGTGCGTGCCATTTTCTTTAATTTTTCCCTTTCCGCTTTATTATATACCATATCCAAAACACCTTGTTTACAAACTAATACCTTCCTCTTCCACGGCCCCTCGGCCCCCCTCTGCCTCTACCCCTAAAGTTATTCCCGTTATTGAATTTACTAAACTGGTTATTAGCCATATTGATGTTCGGGTTGTTTCCTCTAGGTTGGAAATGATTTGGCCCTTGATTTTTATTATAGTTATTGAAGGCCTGGTTAATTGGTGTTTTATGCCTTGGATTAGACCATGGTTGATTGAAAGAAGGATTGGCATTCTGGTTTGTCATTTGATTGTTATAGTTATTATTTGGAACAAACTTATTCTGATTGTTGTAGTTATCATTTTGGTTGATAGGTTCTTGATTATAAGAACCACTCTGGTTGTAAGGCTCATTATGGTTAAATGATTGTGACTGATTATACGAATCTCCTTGAATGTAAGAACCATCCTGGTTGTAATTATTGCTGTTGTCGTAGTTACCGCCTTGATTAAAATCATCCTGACTGTAGTTATCAACTTGATTGTACTGAATTTGGTTATCATTTTGATTTGGCTGGTCATTGTTGAAATTATCTAAAGACATAGGTTCATTTTGGTAGTTGTCGTAAGGTTCCTGCATGGGTTCCTCAACAATCGGCGCGACATCCGATGTGAATAGTGGGTTTGCGGTGACTATTGGCTGTATATTCGATGGAACGTCGCCGAAAGAACGCGGCTGTGTGCTGTTAACAACAATGCTTGAAGTGTTGGTATTTATTGCGCTGGGTGCTGACATGAGTGTTTTAGACTGCATTGAAGCCTGCACTAGTGCTAAAATGTCTGAAGCAGCTGATATGTTCTTAGCTAAATCAGCTGGTACGACAGCAGGGGATTTAGGAGGCGTGGCCTCTTTCTCCTTCAATTCTTCCAGTGATTTCTTTACTATTTCGATCTCTTTTCGCATTTGATCTTCTTTAACTTTCTGTTGCGCTGACTCTATAACCTGTAATAACCAAAGTACAAATGAAAAAATACAAACCAGTATTTTAAGATTTGATAAATCTAAATTTAAAATTTAAGAAAACCTTCAGATTCCAAGGCCTTCATTTCCTTAAATGTAAAACAAAATAATATTATGTAATGTGGACGCGATGCGCTTTCATTTGATACCCCACACTAGTATTTTTGCAGATTTTCTGTTTTCCTTCCCCACTCTCATCCCCATAACTTTTAAACGGCTCAACCTATTTTCATGAAACATGTCTAAGAACACCCGGGCCAAACTCACCTTTCATACAAAAAAAAACTAAATTGAAATCGCTCCATCCGTTCGGGAGCTATGATGGAACAGACATACAGACAGACACGTCAAACTTATAACACCCCTCTTTTTTGGTCGGAGGTTAAAAAGCTATTATGGAGAGGGCCCGAGATATGCATGCAAAATGGTTACTGGCAGCCTCAGAACAATTACTGTTAATCAGTCAAGTAATGTCAAGCTGTCGACATCCTATGACTATAAATACTAATGATTAGGGCCTCTTAGTAAAGTTATACAATTTTTTTTTATGCAGAAAAGGATTAAGACACATCGGAACATTACGTTATTGAACCTCAGGAAGGAGTCGAAATCCTTCTTGCACTTCAAATTTCGGGTGTAGCCATGACTCTGATCTTTTTCTGCATAAAAAAAAAGTAAAACCTTAAGGACTTTGTTATACCTTCATAACTTTATGTAAATGATTCTTAACATTTGGAAATTAATGATAATAATTATGATTAAATACATTACAAAGCTAAGTAGAAAAAACCCAATGTCACAGAAACACAATAGACGCAAACTTGCACCAAGGGTGTTCTAAGAGCGCCGCAAGAAAACAAAAGAATACACATTTATGTCGTGGCCATTAGAATAAAAAAAAACACAAACGCGAATAGGGCACCCAAAGCGTTAAAAAAACAATTAGATTTAAGTTAGACAATTTGTTGGTCTATAGGTAATGTTACAAGTCTACAAAAAGCAACTTACGTCCTCAACAGTATAATCATCATCATCACTCTCAACCAGCAATGGCGCCGGTTCCTTCACTGGCGAGGGCTCGGGCGGTGGTAAACTCGTAGGATTAGTGTTAGACGAAGATGACGACGTAGCGGCCGCACTAACATACTGTCTCAGTCTTTCTACGCGCTGAGGCTCTCTGGCTTCCAGCTTCTTGAGATAGGCTATAAGGCTGTGTTGCTCCTCAGCTGACAGCTCGTTGAAGTTCTTGAGGAGAGTTTCAAGGTCGCTATCGGAGAGGCCGTCCATGGCGTCTGGTACTTCTTCTTTTGCGGCTGCTTCTCTGTTAAATTAAACAGTGGATTAAGTATTCAAGGATATGCAAAGGATTAACAATACATATAATATTTTGTAACCACATATTTTCAAAATGAATGGGTAAATAAAAGTTAGCTTTAAACAAATAAAAGCACTTTAAGGTATGGATAAATTCTGATCCACGAAACCGGCGACAATTAGTAGATATTTATCACTGTTTTTAAATAATTGATATGGACATATAAATTGCATTTATTTCTTTCCAAAAAAAAATTAAAATTAACCATTAGGAATAAGTTGTTAGAAATTGTATTTGTATATTTTTGGTTTTCTAATAAAAAAATAAGTAAAAGAAAGTAGTAACACATTGAACTCACTTCTTATCATTTTCATCATACGCGGACTGTAGCATCTGCAGGGCAGTGGCTGTCCCGCACTTGGCCGGGTCGGCAGTGCTCTGCGCGCTCGGCCTGTCCGCCGCGCGCGTCTTGGCCTCCGCCTCGCGTTTCTTCGCCTCGGCCATGCCCACCACCGCGTCCACCAGCTGCGCCAACTCCTCGCTGGTCACGTCAGTCTTGCCTTGCGCGATCAGAGCGGCTGCCATTTGCTGGGCGATTTGTGCTCTGTCCACATCGCCGACACCCGCTACTGGTACGGGGTCTTGCTTCAATAACGATTCTTTTTTCTGAAATTGTACAGTGAGATTATTAAAGCAATTTCATCAGCTTAAACAGTTGTGAAGATGGGTTTAAAGACATCTGATGAAAAACGATGGTTAATAACATGGCCGCGGGCTGGCTTTGGACGTTCATGGCTAAAAATTCGAGAATGGCTGAATTAATCAGAAATAAAAACCCGACCTGCGCCGCGCCTTACAACTACTCCTAAGCAGTCGCTATAAGAACCGCTCTAGTAACTGACATACCTTGGCTGCAGCCTGAGCCTTCTTCATCCGTGTGTCGGCCTCGTGCAGCGTGGCGGCGGCGCGCACGATGGCGGCGCGCACGGCGGGCAGCGCTGCGGACGCGACCAGGCCGGCCTGCGCAGCGCCTTTCAACTTCTCTTTAGCGGTCTCGATTAGCACCAGGGCGGAATCGCGCTCTAGTATTTCTTCTGATGAATTCGCTTTTTCCTGTAAGGTATATTATATATCTTACTTATATTTTAGGATAATATTGTATTTATAATAAATTTAAAATGAATTGCTAACTGTCCCGGATGTTTGATAATAATTAATTATAATGCATAGTGTTCTCGTTAAGTGAATTATATAAATTCTTTTGAGATAAATAAACATTCCTTAACCTGATTTATAAAAGTTTGGGTGTTTGTTGCTCTTTCACAGTAAAAAAAAAAACTGTTTCAAATAGAAAGGCATTTATGGCTTACTCAAACACGGTGACAGCGAAAAATATAATAGAGATAAAATATGACCAACTGACCTTCTCCATCTTGAGCGCCTCAGTAAGTATATCTACGATCTTGGGCCCGATACTGCCGAGGTAGTCCTCCAGCGCGACAAGCATCCTCAACGTGGCGACGATGTTCTCCACAGGGCCCATCTCGTTGGGGTCGGGCGCTCGTCCGTGCACGACGAGCGGGCGCCTCGAGTTGCGCGACACTGAACTGCCGGCGTTCGAGCGCACTTCCACCACGGAGCAAACTGAGTCTATGTCGTTGTCGCTGTTCCATGGGGATAAGCCGCTGTCGTCGCTGTATCAAATAAAAAGCAACTTTATATAGGTAGGTCAGGGTGTGTATTAAAACACCAGGTACACTTTTACTGTAGTCATAGAATCACTTCACTGGTAGTATTTCTTATTAAAATTTGATCAACATCGTAATAAGCAATATACTCGTTGGTTAGTTATAAATACATTTATCGCCACAGATTTGTCGAAAAATTAAATTTAAATTTTTATATATTCAAATAACCAAGCTTTCTATACTTTTAACTAATGTAACTGGCTGCCATGAAGTAGTGAAGGCAATGAGGGCCAACGCCAGAGAATTTGGAGGTTTTGGCTGTTCACGTCCGTAAGTGGTAACCCTCTGAATCCTTACACGTGACCTCCGGGTGGTGCTAAGAACAGTCTCTGGTGGTAGGCTTCGGCCGCGGCTTGTCACCACCCTCCGGGCTGGGCCAGTGCGTGAAGCGATTTTTTCGTGTTTCGTAATGTGGTCCGGAGAAGCCACCTTCTAGGCCTTCATGCTCCATCTTAGACCACATCTTCACTTTACATCAGGTGAGATTGTGGTCAAATGAAGGCTTATCAATAATAAAAAAAAAAAAAAAAAAATTCGCTAGAAGAGCTAGTGATACTCACGGTTTGAACTCGTCGTCAGAGATCAGCACGGTCTGCATGGAAGGCGGCGGGTTCTTGGGGGCGGGGCTGCGATTGCGGAACGGCTCCTTGCCGCGCCGCGACAGCGGGCTGCGAGCGCGGTCCGCGCTATCTAGCACAATGTTGGTGTGAGCTGGACTGCGTCTGATGTAACAAAACAAACATTTCATCATTAGTTACAACATCCTATTTCAAGGGCAGAGACAAATCATTATTTTTTTTATCAGACTTAGGTCTTACACTGCAGGAGAGGTGTACCTCTTTGGTTGTTTGTAGTGCGGTGAATTTTCCTTGGCCGGGTTTTAGGGAGCTCACTGGAGGTGGGGCAACATTCTTACACTGGTGCCAATGGATGTTTACGGACAAGTAAGTGTTATTGCATGTACTTAATAGTTTAATTTACCTTGATAAAGGACTTCTTGAACGTGGTTTGTGTGCGGGGGAATGATTCCCTTTGATTGGCTCTCGAGATTCGGGGATTGGGCGAAAACCTGGAGATCTGGAATTTATTGATAAAAGATATTACATATTGTGCCGGGCTAGTTCCCAGAAAATTTAATTATCCTAACAAAATTTTAGCAATTAAATCAAACCTAATGTATACTTAAATACAAAATGATGGCTTTAAATTATAAACCATTATGATATTTTACGGAAAGGATGAATTAAATTAACTCTTCTGCTGAAATATTATAGATATATCTCCTTTTTGTATTTGATTTATGATTCAGGTTAAATTCGTTTTCTTCTAAGTACCTACTCAAAGTTTAGTATTAATTTGCTATCCAAAACTTCACTATGATGGCTTGAACATAGGTAACAGCATAGGAATAAATAATTCAGTACTGCTTTTTAATTCCATAGGATATGATTAAGTTTTAGGCAGAAAACATGTTGTGCCGACCCCACGTGAGGTGGGATAAGGTCTGGAAGATGATGATGATTAAGTTTTAGGCTCACCTGCTGCGTTCCATGAATTTGGGTATACTCGGGCGATCCTGTGAACGTCTCTTTTCCACCGACCGTCTGCGCTCAGGTTCGCGTCTCAAGTCACGGTAACTAGGTCTCCCGGGCGAACGACGTCTTTCGGGAGATCTTTGAAACAACACATTTATAAAATTACTGGTTGCACACTCCACGGCGTTGTCCGTGTACTAACAACGTATTTTCCCGTCGTAAAAAGTAGCATTATAGCCATCCTCGATAAATGGGCTATCTAAAATGAAATATTTTTTAAATAGGACTGGTAGTTCCTTAGATTAGCGCATTAAAGCAAACAAACTATGTAGCGTTATAATATTAGTAAAGATTTTTATAAAGCCGATAAGAATGTGATTGAATCATGCACCAGGGGTTCCGTGAAGTTCAACAATTTACATACTTTTTTAATATTAGGTCCTTACATATGAAATTGGCGTTTTTCGTACTGGCCACTTTAATCACAAATTTCTCCTCTTTGGTAAGGAATTCCAAATTCAAATTTGTACAGCTATAGACTCATGTATTTGTGCTTCGATGATCGTCATTCATTTGTTTTTTTTCTTCTGTTTTTTTCTGTTTGCGTCACTCATTTTACAAAATGGAAAACTTAAAATATCGCATTATTTACGAGTACGAGTTCCGCCGTGGCACTAGTGCTGCGGAAACAACTCGAAGGGTGAATGATGTGTATGGCGGTCGTGTTGCAAAAGAAAACACAGTTCGTTTTTGGTTCCAACGTTTTCGTTCTGGAAATTTCGACTTGCAGAACAAGCCCCGTGGACGGCCTGAGACTCAAGTTGATAATGAAGAGTTGAAGGCTATTGTGGAAGCGGATCCATCGCAAACCACGTCCGAGTTAGCTGCAGGCTGCGGTGTTAGTGATAAAACTGTTTTAATTCACTTGAAGCAAATTGGGAAGATTAAAAAGCTTGAAAGGTGGGTACCTCACGAATTGACTGAAGCAAACCGGCAAACGCGCGTCGACTGCTGCGTTACATTACTAAACCGGCACAATAATGAAGGTATTTTAAACCGAATCATTACCTGTGATGAAAAATGGGTTCTTTACGATAATCGGAAGCGCTCAGCGCAATGGTTGGATCCTGGCCAGCCAGCCAAATCCTGCCCCAAGCGAAAATTAACCCCAAAAAAGTTACTTGTAAGCGTTTGGTGGACTAGTGCCGGTATTGTTCATTACAGTTTTCTCAAATCTGGCCAGATTATTACGGCTGATGTCTATTGTCAGCAATTGCAAACCATGATGGAAAAGCTAGCGGCTAAACAACCTAGGCTGGTCAATCGCTCCACGCCACTGCTGCTTCACGACAACGCTAGACCACACACTGCGCAACAGACGGCTACTAAATTAGAAGAGCTTCAATTGGAAAGTCTAAGACATCCTCCGTACTCCCCGGACCTTGCTCCAACAGATTACCATTTTTTTCGAAATTTGGATAACTTCTTGCAAGGGAAAAAATTCAACTCCGATGGGGCAGTCCAAATCGCCTTCAAAGATTTTATTGATTCCCGTCCGACTGGTTTTTTTAGTAAAGGGATCAATGAACTACCTATAAGATGTCAAAAGTGCATAGAAAATAATGGTTCATACTTTGATTAATTAAATATATTATATTAAAAAATATTTATTTAAAGACTTTTTGTTCCTCCCATACAAAACGCCAATTTCATATGTAAGGACCTAATATAAAAGACACGCAAAAACTGATGTTGCAAGTCAGATGACATAAACTATCATTGGAAGCAGCTAAATGTTATGATTTTACTAGGTATTATAACTTTTCTTAATGAAGGACTTCTCGGACAGAAGTCCGAAACGACGTTGTTTCTCAACTGTAAGGCCACGTCCGCATAGACAGGCGGCTTACTTAGCGCCTAGAGCCTAGCGAGTCACCTAGCGAGTAGCTTAATAAAACGAACGTTCGAGATCGGCCGCACTGCGCGCTTGGCGCCTGGCTAGTCGCTTAGCGTGTATCCAAGTAAACAAACGTGTTGGTTTTTTGTCGCGAAGCGCGAGGCATTTTAGAAGAAAAAATGGATGAAATATTTATTGCTCCTAGCGACCCACCAGGCAAACCACCTTCAGTGTGGCCACCGTGAATCCTAGCAAGTAGCCAGAATGCAAGCCACTAGGCTCTAGGCGCTAAGTAAGCCGCCTGTCTGTGCAGACGTGGCCTAAGAGATGGCCTGCTATGGGATGATAATTAAATAAATGAGACAGCCAATTCGTCATCACGTCATTGTATTTGTCGAACTTCCAACAGTCTGCTAAACTACCCACCACTAATAATGAACTCATCGCTACACTCATATATGACACATCAACTCTGGTTATTTTCCAACTTCTTAAACTGAATGGTGCACCCACGATAATGTTAATGTATAAAATTGCTTCTGTTAATTATCTGAGGACCTCACACTCATCTTCATTGTGCAAAACCCCAAGTCAATGTGGATAACTACGTATAAACAAGTAGCCCATTCATGATAGCAAGGCTTAATGCCGGAATTTTGATCGCGGGGAAATGCACAAAACATGGTCACGGTGCGTGTAAGAACAAGTTACCTTCTATAATCTTGCGACCTCCGATAATCCGGGTACCTCCGGTCCGGCGAGCGCCTCCTCTCCGGGGACCGGCGTCTTTCCGGCGAGCGGCGCTTCTCAGCCGACTCGCCCTTATTCAAGTCCGGCGGCGATATATTCATCTTGCGGTAAATCTCGAGAACGGAGACGCGCAATTCCTCATCGTGCAGCTCCTTCATGCGTTTCGTCCAGAACAGTATCCATTCCGGCTTGAAGTCGTGTTTGGAAGCGTCTTTGCCCTCTGCAACAAGTATTGAGGTATTCTGTTGAGTTAACTGCAAGATTTGTATATAAAAAATATATATTACATGATGATGATGGGTTCCGTGTGCAGTTTTTGAGTGCAAACATTTGAGCTCGACAAGTCAGTGCAACTCCTATCCATGTACTGGCCTCGTGCTACGTCGCTTCACGTTCATAAAAATCTCGTTTATTGTATGGGAGCCCCCTTATATATTTTTTTATTATGTGTTTTGTTGTTATAGCGGCAACAGAAATACATTATTCTTTAAAAGTTCAACTCTATCATTGTTCAAAATAACAAATGCTAAGACACTATCTGTGTTTATATGTTATTATTTTTATGTGTCCTAAATAAAATATGTTTTCTTTCTTTTGTTTTCGTACCACAATAAATCTAAATTTAAAATTTAAGAAAAGCCCCCGATTCCAATTCTTTAATTTCCTTAAACGTAAAACAACATAATATTATGTAATGTGGACGCGATGCGATTTAATTTAATACCCCACACTAGTATATTTACAGATTTTCGGTTTTCCTTACCCACTCTCACCCCCAAAACTTTTAAACGGCACAACCGATTTTCATGAAACATGTTTAAGAACCTTTCATACAAAAAAACTAAATTGAAATCGCTCCATCCGTTCGGGGGCTATGGTGCCACAGACAGACAGACAGACAGACACGTCAAACTTATAACACCCCTCTTTTTTGGTCAGGGGTTAAAAACAATAGAAACAGTAACAAGACAATACATCGGAGTACATTAGAGTGGTTGGAAGACTAAGCCCTTGTTAAAATAATAATAAACTGTTTCTTACCAGCCTGTATCTCCTTATAGCGCCTATTCCAGAACTTCTTCCACTCCTCCGGGTACAGCGGGTGTTTCTCCGGGTTCTTCTCGTGGTAGGCGAGCATCTTCTTGGCGGAGTCCTCGGTCTGCTGCCGCTTGTCGCTGGTTAGCTTTAGCTTGTACTCGTAGTTCGGAGGCCGCGGCTTATGAAAATAAAGTAATATTAAGTTGATATAGATCATAAATAAATAGATAGATGACACATTGTGTTGCTTAAATGAGAGCATACTCGAGTTTCATTACGAAGGATTCAAACCTCGTCGCGTACCACTGGATTTTCGACTTGAAAATCTATGTGCGCTTTAAACACATGCTTTAACGGTAAAGGCAAACACAGTTAAGAAACCGGCATGTTCTTTGAACTTAGAAGAACATGTGATATACTCCAACCCGCACTTGGCCAGCGTGGTGAATAAGGCCTAATCTCACTCGTCAAGAGTGAAGACTCTGTGTCATAGCAGTGGGAACGTAAATAGGGGTGCCGTAAATAAATGAAGATTGTTGTTTTGTTCATTTTAAATACCCCGACAACGGTGTCAGCTATCGGATCGGAACTTACGCCTTTATTTCAAGGAACTTCCATGATGTAAGTCTTGACGAGTATGTGAAATGTGTAAATAAATAAATATTCCTCAGCGGGAATTGAACCCGCTACCTCTTGCGCCGCAAGCGGACCCTCGCCCACCGCGCCACTGAGGCAGTAATGTCTAAACGAGTGGCTTACATGTAGCAAATAGAATTACGTATCTGAAATGTGGAGCTTCACAATGAAAAGGATAAACTCCAATCTAAAGCTTTTTGAAACGCCTTATTAAAAATGCATAATAGAATAAAAATTTCTTTATAACACACAACAATGAACATGAATACAAAATGATAAGGTATATAGTAAGGTAACATTTAAATCTAGCATGCGTAATGGGCAGTCTTATTGCTTAAAGCAATTTCTTACAGACAACCTTTGTATGGAAAGAATAAAGTCTGGAAGGTTGTTATAAGGAGGTTCAAAAAGCTTTACAGAGATTATTTTGTGTTAGGTGCTTTAAACAGAATCAAATAAAGTAAAAATCTTTATTCACTTACTTTATCGTCCTTATCTTTGAGTGAAAGTGCGTTTTTGATTGCATAGCGCGATTTGAACGAGTGAGCTTCGCGCATCGGTTCAAACGTTTCCCAACGTGGCTTAGGCTTCGTTTCAATCCTAAAATAACAAGAAAGCTAGAGTATGTACAATTTGTCATAGCCAAAAATGAAAATTGATAATTTAAAATTAAAACAACTCTTAATTTTGAAAACCTTCGTTTCCTTAAAAGTAAATAATCTTATTATATTGTAATTTTCACATTTGCGCTTTCATTTGAGACCCTACTCGAGTATATTTTAATTATAAGATATTCGCTAGCTAGAGCTATGATGCCACAAACAGACAACAGACACGTCAAACTTATAACACCCCTCTTTTTCGGCCGGGGGTTAAAAAAGTACATCAGTCACGTAAATTACGGCGACACAATTACGGCGACGTTTATGTTCCATTTACTAAGGAACCGTAATAAGATAAAACTAGACTAGACATAATATTGTCATAATTTACGAAATACCGTTTTTAAAATGAATAAATGATTTGTTCTTATCCCTTATATTTTCATTAAAAAACCTATTTCTAGCTAGTATTCTGAATTAGCTAAAACACAATAAGCCGATTAAGGTTTATAAATAAGGTATTTAACAAACGATCTATAAGTCTGATATAAAAGGTAAAATATTTTAATGAACACCCCGTGTTCATTAAAATATTTCGGGTTAGTATTTACCTCCGCCTCTTCGAAACGTCCTTCGAGTTTCGATCATCATCGCTGATATCCGATAGGTCCATGGACAAGCGCCGCTCATTGCGATAGGAACGCTAAAAAAGGTTTACGCATTGTTAAAGAAGAATTTGAACATTTTCAAATGTGCTTGTCTTTTTTTTTATTCTAGATAAGCCTACATTTGACCACAATCTCACCTGATGCAAAGTGATGATGTGGTCTAAGATGGGGCATGAAGACCTAGAAGGTAGATGACCGGTGTATGGAAGGTGGATGGATTGCCGTGTTATAAAACGGAGATCATACGCATAAGGAATTAAAAAAAAGTTTTAAGGTAATAATAAAATATGTATAATTTTGACCCGTGCAAAGTTGGGGAGTCACTAGTCCTACAAATATTATAAACGTGAATATTACAAATACAGTCCTACAAATATTATGAACGTAAGCATGTAACTGTGTTTGTTGCATACATCACGCAAAAACTACTGAATGGAATTTGATGAAACTTAATATTACATAAAAGAACTACACATAGCTACTTTTTACCCCGGTGAAATACCGATTTTCGCAGAATATACAATTATTGCGAGTAAAGTCCGATTTGAGTAAAATTTTTCATCGACATAGCTGTTTGCCCAATTAAGGCCAAAAGCTATATTTAATGTTACGCAGGCAAAGCCGCAGGTGGGCTTACTAGCTAGTAATAAATAAATGCCAAGTTATATACTAATTAAATAAATTAAAAAAAATAAATAGTTAATTTGTTATGTTATATGTTAGTTATATAAGTTATACTGTGGCAAGTGATTCTTCTAGATCAAATGAAGACTTACAGCGTTTCTGTTCGGTTTCGGCGCCGCAACATGAGGTGGAGAAGGATCCTTCTTTCTGATAAAACAAAAAATATAGCTAGAGTATAAGAGAATCTTCTTAAAAACCTAGTCATTTTAAACTGAAACATGTTTCAGACGTTACATAACAGAATTATACATAAATCTAAATTTAAAATTTATGAAAAACCCCCGATTCCAATGCCTTCATTTCCTTAAATGTAAAACAACATAATATTTGTAATGTGGACGCGATGCGCTTTCATTTGATACCCCACACTAGTTAGTATATTTGCAGATTTTCTGTTTTCCTTCACCACTCTCACCCCCATAACTTTTAAACGGCTCAACCGATTTTCATGAAACATGTCTAAGAACACCCGGGCCAAACTCTCCTTTCATACAAAAAAAAACTAAATTGAAATCGCTCCATCCGTTCGGGAGCTATGATGTAACAGACAGACAGACAGACATACACGTCAAACTTATAACACCCCTCTTTTTTGGTCGGGGGTTAATAAATGGTCAGGAACGCCTGCTCTTCTCAAAGGAGAATAAAGGATCACCGTAATTGGTTACAGTTACAGCGTATTCCCTTAACGATAACAATTACATTTAAAAAACATTAAGTTATCAATTCAATTGTCATTTAGAGTATAGTGGCACGTGTGAAGCACTTAATCCAGTATTCATACGCCAAAACCTATAATTCGATACCTTACTCGGGTATACAGATTTTTCAGTCACTTTCATTCCTCATATCTTTCAAATGGCTAAGCCGGTTTCGTTAAACATCTCCAAGAACACTCTCGTCTAACTCATCTTTCAAGCATTAGAAACAGAATCAAAATCGGGTCATACGTTTGAGAGCCTATACCGACACAGACTTAAACTCCAAACATAGAACACCCCTCTTTTATCGTCGGGGGTTAAAAATGAGTCATCGTTCCCATTTTAACGGTCAATCAGCAAAACGGTCTTTAGTGAAATACAAACCGTTTGTATTATTTTTTATTCAAAGTATGGGACAGGCGTCGTTACGAACGAGCGATTATTTTATTTTATAATTTTTGGAAAACTAACAGCTAGGTAACTAAATACTAAACACAGTGTGTAATTAACGGCTAATTATAAGTTTCCACAGATATAAAAAAATAAAATAAAAAAATTAATAAAGAACTAGGCTTTAGTAGAATGGCAGTTAAAGATGTCAATTAATACACTTACTTCATAGATGCAGGACTGCCATCTGGAAAACATAAGATAAATTAAAAATATATCATGCATCTTATTTCAATGTGGCAAAGATTTTTTTTTAAAGAGATGGATGGAAGTTATACTTACCAGGGCGTTCGAGCGATTCGATCAAGTCAGGATCGACGACCTCTTCGAAGGATGGGCCTAAATGCTCAGACAAGTGATACCCCTTGAAGATCCACCGCATCAGCTTATCTCTGATACAAATGCATGTATAATTTAATATTTTATAAAGTAATTTACAAATAGGTTTTAAAATATTTTAACTAATATATTTAATGTGACTCAACTACTTTTGTCTCAGGGCGTCTCATTTAGTCCGACATAATCTGTGCCCACACCTCCAAAGGATTTCAAGATGTTAAAAAAAAAAAAAAAAAAAAAAAGTGTCATTTCTCAACGGGATCGAATCAAATGGCCCCCTCTCTTGATTTCTTAAAGAACACGGGTTAACTGACATAGCTCTTTAAAGTGTCAGTGGGAGGGCACCATAGCGCTTAGAAAAGATGGTCGTTCAGGCCCAAAAGTTCTCGAATTATTATTATACATCGGTAAAAAGTAGAATATGTTATTCTGATATGTCTAAGCTATATTATTGTGAAGTTTCAACTAAATCCATTCAGCGGTTTTTGCGTGACAAGGCAACCACATTAACACACTTACATCATCACAAACATTTACATTTATAATATTAGTAGAATTTACGTCGGTGGACCAGCTTGAACAATAACGATAAATAAACTAACCCTCTTATGAATATACATTTTGGTTCAAATATATTGTAACACTGTCACAAATCTCAAAGGACCAATTCATTTTAACTGTAATGCCGGCTGTACACATTCCTCGAGACAGACCGAGACAGGGCAAGAGCGAGTGTGTAATTGTCCAAATATATTGTTAACATTATCTTTACATTTTCTTTTTTTTTTAATATAAAATACGTGACATTACGAGGCATATTTTTTTTTATGCTTGATAAGCCTTCCATTTGACCACAATCTCACCTAAGGGGCGATGCGGTCTAAGATGGGACATGAAGACCTAGAAGGTAGATGGCATCTCCGGACCACATTACGAAACACGAAAAAAGCGCTTCACGCACTGGCCCAGCCCGGTGTAGAAGAAATTGAAGCGATGACGTAGTGGCGAGGTTGGTTTAGCGGTCAGAACGTCCATGAGTATAATGGAAAACGTGGGTTCGAGTCCCGCATCTCGCTGTTAAGCTACGTTACTTCGTCTTGATTTTTGAAGTGAAACTTCTTTAGAATCGTTGTGATTTCAGACCGGATGCAACGGAAATACGTCAGGTAAGCCAATCTTAAACGCTAACAAGGTTATGCAACTTTCCGGAACGCCAGTACTTGGATGGATGACCGCCCGAACAAAATCTTTCTGCACAGTATTTTTTTTATTCATCTCATTCTTTTGTCGATTTACTGAAGTGTCACTTCTACCGTGTGTGAATCGCACACACACCTTTTTATCTTTACATGTATTTCAAGCAATAAATGTATTCTTTCTTTGAACTGGTGAGCTTACTTCTCCTTATCGTAAATATCCTTGTCGATGTTGATGGGCTTGAGCCTGCCGTACTTGTCCTCGATGCGCTGCGCGAGGCGGTTCAGCGTGATGCTGATGCCGTCGCGATGCTTCGTCTGCGACATCAGCGGCTTCAGACGGTTGGTCGCCTTTTGGAAGTGCCGGTTCTAAGAAATACGAGTATTGTTAATATTTCCATAGTTGGATTTGATTCTTAAGCAATAATAGTACAGTATTTATTTGAATATTTAAATAAATACTGTACTATTTGCTTTGCAACCAATAGATTTTCCCGCTGACAACAGCTATCTATATCTGTGTCAAATTCGTCCCATAATACCGCTGTAAAAAGGGACCTGTGTTATTCTGATATATAAGCTATAGCTTTTACTTTGAAGTTTCATCAAAATGCCTTTAGTAATTTTTAATTTTTGCGAAAGAGCAACAATCACGCTTACATCCTCACAAACTTTCGCGTTTATAATAATTTAGTAGTTTAAATGTAATCATATAAATCTTTCAATTTTGCTTTACCGTTTGATAGTTAATTGTATTTAGAGGTAGTGTATAAAGGGAACCGGAGCATCGACGGTGCTGCCAACTAGTATCATCAATTTGAATGTTTTACCCTATCAGTCAATATTTGCCATAACAGAAGATACTTTTAGTAACTTTGTAAGTTAAGTAAGGTTGTTTTTGTTTTAGTAAGTGAGTAATAAACATTTTTCTTTCTTCTTCGTTTCTTTCTATTTACCAGATAGTTGTATCTGTGCCAGAAGCACGTCATGTGATTGACGATGGTGCGCGGGTGGCCCTGCTTGGTGCACAGCGTGCACAGGTACGTGGGCTCGTAGTGCTCCTTCTCCGGCGGGTGCTCCACCAGGTACTCCAGCCCGATCATTGGAGCCCTAAATACATTGATGATTATTAATTTGTTAAAAAATACTTAGATTTTGTTCTTTGCAAAATAATCCTTTCATAGGAGGGCGATGAGGATACTCCACGGTTATAGACTTTTGTATCCTCATCGTACTACCAATAACTATAAATTACTGTATTTTTGTTAAATAAATTACTTCTACTTTTTTAATTAAAGGTATTGAGTATACGGTTAGACTTCTTATTACTGGTTGATGTAATAAATAAATAAATATAAACGAACGATCCACACAACAACATCTTGCCCCGTAAGCTGTAAGCTTGTGTTGCGGGTACTCGCGACATCTGATATTTTTAATATATTGACATATATATAGATATTTTAATTATACATATGAAACACCCAGACCAAGGAGAAAAGTGCTTGCAGAACATAAACACTTGACCCCACTCGAACCGCGCCGCTGACGCAGACAAAATACATTAAAAATTAATAATAAATCCTCTCGAATACCGGCATACTTAAGCAAACAATAATTTACTGTTATCATATTTTGTTTTTTGCAAAATAATCCTTTCAAAGGTATAGAGAATATGGTTATTAGATTAAATGATGTGAAATGTGATACGATGACAGCTGACAACATTATGTCCAGTAATTTAGGTTATATGAAACCAAGATTTTGTAATAATTATTAGAATAAAACTCACTTAATAGCATCAATAGCATCCTGGATGTGGCACCTGACGTTGCGGTACTTCATATACAACTCGTCGAATTCAACGTACTTTTTGTTGTGGAGCTCAACTTCCTCTTTAATCTTTTCCATGATACCGGCTGTAATGTTAAATTACCATCTATTGATACCGTTAATTTTAGAACGTTTATATTTGACAAACTTTCTCACTAACCCAAGATTTTGTTAAAATTATTCTTGCCTTGTAAAGTATTTATATTAATAACAATTATAAATGTAAAACAAAATAATAATGTGTAATGTGCACGCGATGCGCTTTCATTTGATACCCCACTCTAGTATATTTGTATTTTTTCGGTTTTCCTTCCCCACTCTAACCCCCATAACTTTTAAACGGCACAACCTATTTTCATGAAACATGTCTAAAAACACTCGCGCCAGACTCACCTTTCATACAAAAAAAACTAAATTAAAATCGTTCCATCCGTTCCGTGACCTATGTCCTAGAGAGACAGACAGACAGACAGACAGACAGACAGACAGACAGACACGTCAAACTTATAACACCCCTTTTTGTCGGGGGTTAAAAAGGATTATAAATTGTAGGATTTCTTACGATCTGGCTTGTCTTTCTCCCCAATCTTCTGGCATTGGTTGAAGGGATGGTCGTCGAAGATGCTGACCGGCCACTGGTTCCGCATTGACAATTTGGTCTTGTGCTTCCGTCCCGATATGTGACCCTGAAAAAGTTATTATTATCATTAAACAGAAATAATCGATATGACGGCATATAATAAATGGGACACAGGGACTTCTCTCTTGACGAGAGAGATTAGGCCTTAATTCACCACGCTGGCCAAGTGCGGGTTGGTGAAGGTCACATGTCCTTCATACTCTTTAAAGTTCTCAGAACATGCCGGTTTCCTCACGAATTTACCCTGGTAAAAGTAGCCTATTTTCTAATCCAATGTATAACCCATCACCATACCAAATTTCACAAACAAACAGACAAACTCATGCATTATTTCATTTATACTCGTAATATACTAGATTTAAAAATGTATTTTCTTTCTTTCTTCAAATACCTGGAGAATGAGTTCACCGCTGCATACGGCCGCGCAGGGGTAGCACAGATAAATCCATTTCCCTGATATGTCTCTCCCCCGTCTCTCCACCATCGCTCGAGTTTCCCCATTCTCGAGCCTGATCTTCAAACTCGACAGATGCTCATGAAACTCCTGCTCTGCCTGTGAAACGGGCAACAATCGTTACTTACCAGCAGTTTTAGACATACCTTCTGAACTTAGCAATATATTGGGATAGTAAAATAAAAGTAGACATGTAGTTATAAACATTTTATTTATTTACCGTTTAGTTTCCGTCAAAATGTATACTTACCGTGTTAGTTCGTTTTGTGTAATTTACATATCATACCTTGAAGTTTTTGTTTTCATACTTTTTCACATTGTCCAAGTAAAAGCTTAGTCAGTAGTTAAAACAGAGCAATCTCGGTCAGTCAGTCACTGACAGTTGTCAGCTGACTTAATATCTCTCTAACGATTAACTTATTTTATTCGGATTGTGAAACAGACCCTAAGAGAATCTCCGTCTAAAATGCCTACCAGAGTACACTTCGAGAAACATAAACTTGTAACTTAGTGTATTCTGCACTAAGCGTCGGTTTGCTTTTAAAATTATCTTAAAAGCGGAACAATATGCTCATTACGAAATAAGTAAGTAGTTTTGTTGTTTAATTTTAATATTTTTTTTCGAGGGCCCAGTTTTACTTATTATTTTAATTTACAGTCCATGTCGTTCCTCTGTTGGCCTTCTGTATAACAATTTCAAATTAAAGACACAAAGAAATTGTACTATTATGACGGTAATACCATCAAAACAGTATTCTAAATCGGCCGAGACTGGGAAATTTATGCCTACAGCCGTACCTGGACATGCGATAGGGCAGCCCTAGCCATTATAATGACTAGTTTTATTTTCCATCTAGTGTTGTGATTGTAAATATATATTTTTATATTAACCTATAAAATACTTGGTAAACGGAATAGAAACTGTTAAAAAAAATGCATGGTGTATATATTTTTAATTTAATAAAAAAACTATGTTTTAGTTTAATTTTAGACTTAATAAAAATCTGTCTAATAATATACGACCGTAAAATATTCGCGTCGACGCGACTAGGACGTAAACCATAATAAATCCGCATTCGAATATAGAGTTTAATAAAAATTGATCGCAGAATATATTCTACTCGTCATATTAAATAACATATTTTTAACGGCCTTTCAACGAAAAAGGCCTCAATCCGTCGCGTATGTTTTTTTTTTCGCGTTCCTGTATCCCTTGTTTAACTTTCGATCGAGGCGCATAGGTATAGAACGTTCTCGTATTTCGACCGTTTCTATGAAGTTGGAGTTCTGTTTAAATAGTATCACCGCCGTGCTATTATTATAATATATTTATTTTTACTAGACGTGTTCATCCCACTGCTAGGAAAAGGCCTCCCTCATTCGCTCCACGCATTTGTTTCCATAGCCACCGTCGTTATACATAATATTGCAAATTCAGATCAGGTGTAATAATATCTCTTCATCTCTTGACAGTAATTATAAGTTCAAGCTTAAATTTTGAAAGAGTAACCGGCCAGTAAATACTTATAATAGTGGTGAAAAATAGTTCACTCAAAAGGATCCTTGGTAGAGCATCGAACATCGTGGGCATCCACGATGTTCGATGCTCTACCTCCATACAAAATCCATACTATAGGCTCCATACAAAAATGTTCGAACCCTTTTCCTTCAAGTGTTATTGTGGAATTCAGTGTTATACAAACAAAGTCTAAATTCATGTTCGTTCGTTATTGCGGGAAACACCCATAAAATTAATTAAATAATTTAATACTCATAAAGTAAACAAACAAATTTTTAACAGTTCAGCTAGGTATATAATAAATACCATGTTTTCTAAAAATATTGAATGTTGGTAAATATTATTTTTTCATTATTATAGGATAATACATTGTGTGGTGAATTATATAAAAGTCTTAGTATATATAGTATGTATTTTGTATAGTTAACATTTGGTTAATTTGACCGCAGTGCAGACACAATATTTTGAATATCCGAAGTCCCTTATTTTTTTCTAAAAATTAGGTTATAAGGACACGGCAAAATGATTGACAGAAGGTTTTATGGATGTTGCTTTTGTTTTTATTGTATTTTATTTTTGTTTTATGTAATCTGTGATTTGATGATCTCCTCACCCTATATAGAGAAGTATTTGAAAAAAACTCTACAAAATCTTCTGAGCAAAAAACACATTTGTCAGCTCATTTAAAAAATCCGATCAGATAATATTGATAAATAAATCTATTTAAAATCATATTCTGAACACAAATCACTTATATTTTTTTATTTTAAAATACCACAAGAAAGGCATCAGAAAATATTGATAAAAAATCACACTATTATTATAGTTTTATATACTTACTACTTATAACTTAAATTTTCTAAAATGCTATGTAAAGTAAAAAGAAACACTACAAACATGGCACACCTATTTAATTTAAATAAATCCTTTAAAATTCGGCTGTGCTCAAAAACTTTAATATCATATTTAGTATGTTTAAATTAGGTTGTCTTAGTTGAAGAAGAAAAATAATAATATACTATAATGATTATTCATATGTACCTATGTTTAATAATGGATTATATGTATATGACAACGGAAAATAACAAGATCCGCAAATTTATCTTTCGTAGGATTCTAAATTTGTATTATTTTAATATTCTAAATTTGTGTAGAAAAAATATTAGTTCCAACCAAAAAACATAGAAGGTGTATTATTTAACGCCACATTTTGGATAATTTATAAATTTACTACGTGTCTCAGTAAAATATTCAATGAAGGCTGATTTAGTTACAGAAAGAATAGGTTATGCTTGAGTATGAAACATCAAGCGCTGGGCAAGCGAGCGGAGTGTGTGCGGCCGCCAGAAATGGCCAAAGGCCGCCTGGTCAAGGGTTTATTTCTACTAAAACCATCCGTCTCTTATAATTTATTTCAGTCCATAAAAAGGTTGTTTGTTAGAGATCACTTTTATTGATAAGGCCACCCATTGTGACACTATTATATGTATATTTCATTTTTTGTTATTTTTTGTTTTGTAAATTGGTGTTCAATAAAGTGTATTGTGTTGTATTGTGTACAACGTTAAAATTCAATAAGTAAATATGAGATGAATAAATCTGTCTTAACAACCATTCAGCTAGCAGTGTATATGAATAGCTGTTCTGTGATAAAGTCGAGCAGTTTAGTATCTTAAGATCCGTTAGTCTATAAATTTACCACGAGACGTCGTAAATTGATACATTTGCGAAAATGGAGGCGTTAAATAATACAATTTTTCTCTCATTTAGAATCCTTCTAATTTCATTTTAATTATAACTTGCGAATTCCAGAAACTGGTTGATCCCTCTAAAGATAAGAAATTAAAAATACCTACTATTTGTGTTTGCTGCTAAAAGAAATAGGAAATGAGGAATTTGTGTCTTGAGACACAGATCAAACTTGCTTAAGATTATGAGTACTGCTAATGACATTTTTTTCTTCTAATATTAAAAAATAATGGTATTTTATTTTCAAAGAATTCTTCCTTATCTCTTTAAATGATGGATGTTGCTTTAAGGTTATAACTTAACTAAGAATTTATTGGTAAAGAAAACAATTTTTTAAGGTATTTAAATCCTTTAACAGCATAAATCAAAATTTAAAATTTAAGATAAACCCCCAATTCCAATGCCATTATATCCTTAAAAGTAAAACACCATATTTTGTTATGTGCACGCAATGCACTTTCATTGCAGATATTTGCAGATTTCCTTCCCCACTCTCACCCCCATAACTTTTAAACGGTACAAGCGATTTTCATGAAGAATGTCTAAGAACACTTGCCAAACTCACCTTTCATACAAAAATTCAAATCTAAACTAAATTAAAAGGCTCCATCAGTTCGGGAGCTATGATGTCCCAGACAGACACGTCAAACTTATAACACCCCCCTTTTTGGTTGGGGGTTAAAAATAAGAAATTATTTACTATATATAAGCAATACCTTTTAATAATATGATTATACTGCATATTTTTAAACTAATAGCATACAAATTAAAAGGCATATTTACCTTAGTGCAATTTGATTCAGCACTTTCTTCAGGTTTCTTGCTATTTGGCTTTTCCACAACCGAATCTTCATAGCCCTCTGCCCCCGGGGGGCAATCGGGAAGATCCATCTTCTAACACTACACTAGATTGTTTAAGACCAGAAAATGATCATAAACACACAATAGTCTATGTTAGCACTGTCTTCTCTCTTCTCTGTAGACAGCTCCACAGACACTGCAATATAAACCAAATACCATCAGACCACTGATGAAATAAATATGAAATAATATATTTATAACAAATAAATAACAACTTACTTCTGGTCTTCATGAGTTGATATACTTACGCAGGCAATGAATCAAGCTCATCGAGCTAAGTCCACAAATATCAGTAAAAAGCTCCTCAAATATATTATGTACAGTAAAGTTTTTTTTATTTGTAAATTAATCAAAAACCTGTTTATTTCTTAATTATTGTAATAAAAGCAAAAGCATAGCATGAACTATACTTTTATATTATCCCTAGTTATTTATTCCTACAATCTTATTTTAAAAGAGAACTGGTTGATCCATTATAGGTAAAAGATTAGTTATCAATTCCAATAAAAATTCAAAGAAGTTTATACTTGTAGTTCTGACTGACTATTTGTTATTGAACTTATTTGATATATCAGACTGACTATTTGTTATTGAACTTCTGGAAGTACTATAAAACTATTTGTTTTTTTATAATTAAAATATTTTATATAATAGGTGCATAAGAATGTAAATATTACAGTGATTTAAAAGCTTCCATAAATAAGTACCTATGTTCAGTTCAGATCAGTTTCTTGTTAATGGCTACTGCATTTGGTTTGTCGCAGTTTACCAGCGTCCACGTCAGAGAGTCCCTTTGTTAAATCCAATTATGATTATGCAGTTGACAAGGTATATAAATATACTCCCTCTTACCATCACAGACCATGCATTAAATGATGTTTATATTTATCTATCACAGAAAAAATATTTGAAAGAATAAGCAAGAGCTACATTACTTGCAGAATTGTATACATCCCTATATTTTATATAAAGGAAAAATTTTACAAACTTATAATCAGCACATTATTGTAATAAATACCTACCATAATAGAACAAAACCCAGAATATCACCGGAGATGCACTATTATTTTGGAAAGTACCAAGACAATTACCTAGTGATGTTAAATAGTAGAGAAAAGTATTAAAAACCCATCCAAAGTCAAGATAAGGCTTACATACAGCCCCCATTGCTTACTGAATAGTATGTCATAATGCATTTTAGTGGTTATTGCTCTCAAGTTTTGGCCTTGTATTTGTGATTTTCATGGTATCTCTCTGGTGCACACCGCACCCATACTTTATCCTGAGTCCAAAAGCAAAATATGGCCTTTATTCTATTATTTGATACACAATAGAAGAATCGCGAGATGTGTAAATACATCGAGGGTTGAAAAGAGTTTTGAAAAAATTGTGGATAGATAATACATAAAATGATATTGACTGACCTGTTTACGATCCTACACTAGAGTTTTCTAAAAACATTCAATTTAAATGTATGATGCTTACGTTTTCACAAGAATCGATACTTGAGAAAAAGAATGTTCATAGATGTTGACGTTACTCAAAGCCATCGCCAGGACAGGACGCCAGCCATTTTATTTCATTTTCAATTCAATGTTGCCGATGGAGCTATAAAAAAGTTGCGAAAATGACATATTCGTTCTAATTGACAAAGAGATTGATAATTCATTATGCGTTTTGCAGGCGTAGAATGTCCACCCCCTACTGGCCTCATGGCCTGGAGTTTATTGATTTAATTTGAACTTTCCACGGAAGATACGCAGGATTTAAACAATAGAACATCTTATAAATTATAATATAACAATCATGTTGTCTAACCAAAGTAGGTTGTCACCATGATGTGGCACATATTTATATTTAACGCTTACAAGGCTAGTTAACGATTTTTTTATTTTCCCTTATATTTAATTAAAATAACATTTTTGTTTCTAAATACTTGAGTTTTTTCGTTAATGAATTGAAGTTAAAATTTTATGGAATACTTTGGTTGTTGAATATTTGCTTGATCCAACAAATTGGTTGCTCTATCGGCATCACAGAGCGGCAAAAGTCTCTTCTTCTTCTTCATGTCTTATTTTGATGGCGTCCGTGACTAGCTATATGGCCATCAACAGCCAATGTCGTATGTTTTGTAGGACATTGCATACAATTGTCCAAAATTAAATGGCGTTCAACTGAATAATTATTTTTTTTCTCTTTATGATTTTATTTAACTCGACACTGGCAAATTGTAGCTTCAAGCGCAAAGTCTAATAACAAGAAACTGAACTGAACTGTTGATTCGATAATGGGAAAAATAGGAGTCGAGTTATCAAAAACACGCACGCCTCTAGCGGCGAAATTTAGAAGCTGTCTAAGAACGACACTTTGTTTGTTTATATCTGATTTGTATCTAATATTTATGTTTTTCCCTGACGTTAATTGTAACGAAAACTGTCAAAGTATCGTTCATAAACAGCTTCACAATTTTGACACTATCGCCAGTACATAGCTGAAATGTAAAAACGCAATTTTTTTTATTTTGCCGTGTAGCCAGTCCAGTCAAGGATGCCATCAAAATTAAAGAAGAAGAAGAAGAAATTGCATTGAAGTACGTAACATCTGTTAATTATTAATATATTATTACTAGCGGCCCGCCCCGGCGCGGCGCGGCGTCGCACGGTTATAAAATTTTCCCGGAAATTATTCGAATTTTTCTCGCCGATAAAACCATCCTATCTCTCAAGTTGGATCGAACTGCACATGGTGTGCGAATTTTATTATAATTGATTAAGTGGTTTAGGAGTACATTTAGGACAAACATTGTGACACGAGATTTATATATATTAAGATTATTATATCCAGGCCAATAAAAATTTATTGAAAAAAATTGGTTTTAGCTTGTATATTATATATATTACCTATTTAATATTAAATTATGTCTAGTGCCCGTAACACAAGCTTAGACCTTACCAAGGGGAAAGATAAAGAATTGACCTGAACAATTAGGTAAATAAATAAAACATCATTATCATTTTAGCCGTAGGACGTCCACAATAGGTACACTTGTCCATCTTACGGTACGTTCACACGGCGTCGAGTGTTTCTCTAACGAATCGGATTTTTGCAGGATTCGGTTTAGTGGCATAAGTATTTCAATGATGGAGTTCACACATGCATTCGGTTTCAAGACACGACAAAAAAACCGAATCTTGCTGAAGTTGACATCCGATTTTGCGACTACAAACCGATCCGGCGATACTGCAAAATGCAGATCCGATGCAGTGGTATAGGGCATTCAATACATGCGTTCATACGATACACGCAGGGGTAGATTCGGTTTTTTGTCGGATCTTGAAAACGAATGCGTCGCACAAGCTGGGAAAGATATTTGTATCACGCTTTTTCAAATCTTTTTCCACTTTTTTCAAAAGATTATCAAATGTAGGTACAGTCATTCTAAAGTAGTTAAAAATTTTTTGTGGATTATTTCTTAACTGCTGCATTAGAGTTGTAAAGGCACCAACAATTGATCTTCTTTGTACTATTGGGTTTGACCACAATCTTTTTCTACGACGCTGACGGCGATAATACCAGTATAGTATAGCAAGACTGTTCACGTCCATCGCTTCCAAACCAACGTGAGGAACTGTGCGCGCTCTTGCTAATAAAAGCCGGATGGTGAGTTCACACGAGATCCCGATACGAGGCCGTCGGATACGGCCAAGCAAGATGTGCTGTGTGAATACAACATTCGGTTTTTCCAGATCCGATGAAAATAAGATTCGGCAAATCGTGTCTCCGTGTGAACGTACCGTCATTAGTGATCGTCCGACGCTGCTTCGGATTCGTGGCCTCCGTTCGAGAACTTTTCGTGTGCAACGACCATCTCTTCTACAGATCGCACAAGCTGGATTCGGCGATTGACCTCCTTCTCGAAGTTGGACCTACCTAATTGGACTGTTAGCCTTAGGCATTATACATACCTACGCGTCAACAATTTCGAGAACCGAATTCTCAACCGTAACGGGGAAGGGCACAACATGAACATTAAAATTAGATTACATTATAGGCAATATAAATAAAATTACAAATGTCAAAGAAAATAATGACAAGCTAGTGCAATAATCAATAAATTAACAATTTAAAATTCTCTTGGGGTGTTAATAAGTTCAGATTATATTAACACCCCAAGAGAATATAAAATTGTTTATTTTAGCCTTGAAAACCGACGTAAGTATGTTATATAACATACGTCGGGTTTCAAGGCATTCGGCTTATCTTATCAATCCGAATAGAGCCGCTGCAGCTGTTATTCAATTTGGTTGTCCTCACGTTGTCCTAGACATAACAGCAGTGCAGTACAATCTACCTGTAACTCCTAGCTCACTCCCTGGCAGACCGTTGGAAATAGCTATCGCTTGACTTTAATCACATTTAATTTAGATGCTTAACTTGCACTTGATTAAGATACATTATTACTATGCCAGTGCTTCCTAAATTATGCGCAATAACTAATACAAGTTATTATAAAAACCCAGCTTAACTTATGTACCTATCTTAACCCTCCGATGCCTGATGGGGGCCAGGAGAGCCCAGGTGATATACCTACCACAGAGCAATTAGGGTAAATGTAGGTAATGGGGATCACTTAAGCGAAAATGAAAAAAAAAGCAAATCTATGAATCAACTATTTATAACTATGTTCTTATTATAAACTTTACTTTACTAACTATCGATTGAGATCAATTTTAATAACTTTGGTTTAATACTTTTGGTACAATAGAATATTAAAAAAAATATAACTTTGATCCCGATTGTCAACTTGGGTTGGCAATGGTGATCAGTATGTGGGCAATGGTGATCAACACATATCGCAAACATAATTGTGGGTAGTATCCCATCCAGTACAGTCGGCATGAGCCCAGAGCCCACAAGAAGTGCACCGGTACCATGTTTCATTGTTTCGGCCGAATTCACCACATACAAGACACAAGCTGCTTGCATCTTCTGCGTCGTCATTTTCTTGGCATAACACATCCTTGTTCCCGTCTGACGTCGAAGTATCATTGGAGTCCTGCAGAATTTTCTTCTTTACCTTGTCACGGCTACTCTTCTGTGGCATGATTGTCTTTCCTGTTCTTTTTCCTTCGTTTTTCACAGCTTTGGCCTTCCTTTTATTTTCTTTTTCAACTAGGGCGTCTTTGATCGGTGTGGATGTTAGAATCGTTGCATGCTGTTTTTTCATTGACTTGTCTTGCCTTGACAACAGCTACCTTCTTAGGCATCTGAATGAAATTTTGTATACTTGGCAGCTTAGATGTTGATGGTATTTAAATTTGAGACAAAGATGCAGTCGCTGGTCCAGAAGTAGTGGGACAGAATGTGGATGTACTTGGAATAGGAATATTTCATTCTAGCTCAAAAGTAGGCGTAAGGGACAACAGCACTAGCAGAAGTCGATTCAAAAATAGAGTCAGCAACTTCTTGAACAACAATCGGCTCTGATTGAAGGACTTCAGCTGCTATAAAGTCTTCATCGGAAAAAACATTTGGATTTATAGGAAATAATCGATTCATTTTTTTGATTATTTCAGCTAATTCTTTTTCCATCTCGGCACTGAAGACAGTATTACGGCCAAGGCGAGGCCTTATCTATATTTTTTTTGTATCTCTTGTGAAGACTGGCAAATGGAATGTTCATGGTCTTCGCGGCTTTTCTTATAGAAAAATTTTGTTCATCGATAAGTTTTACAGCATTTTTATGGTGGTCCATAGTCCAGTTAGTTATATTAGTCTTTCTAGCACGAACTTTCGGCATCTACAAAAAAAAAACTGTTTTACCGAGATAAGGTAGTGTGGACAATGGGGATCACTATGTAGGTAATTGAGATCGCCCGACTCCAATTACCTACATACGCAATAAAACGAAAAAAAAAAATTTGCCGAGAAATTATAGGCAATAATAACAATATGGCTGCATGATTGCATGCTAAAATGCTACGACTATTACACATTACGAGTACAGAAATAAATATTTGTAATTTTGTAACTTACCTTCGTATTTCTTAACTCGAAAAATTAGATGTAAATGGCGCGAAATCTTCAAACACCCATTACTCGCCAACGCATCGGCCGAACTGAGCCAATCACCGCTCGCGCACGGGTGTGACGTCATGCTAGCGTGTACTTATGTTTGAATCGGTCAGTCGCGTTCGGTTTTTGTTATTTTGAGGTGATCACCATTGCCTACTGACTCCCATTGCCTACATTTCCCCTACTCGCCACCGTAGAAGCACAGTATTATTAGCGTGGTAGATGGATGGATGTTTTGATAGGTCCTACTTCTTATTTAGCCATACCAAGGCCAATCATAATGTTATTTAAACAATAACATTCTGAAAGTATCTACTGCGGCGTAGAGTATAGAGTAATTAGTTAAGTACCTAACTAAGTAGGTAAGTTTTGACATCATCATCAATATCAAAATTCGTAAGTAATATTATTAATGAGGTTTTACTAGGTTTCTTTGTTCTGTGGCTTTAACTCGTCTGAGAATCTGAATTTTATGTTTTATGTACCTACTCACCGAAATTAGTATTTTTTTAATTTTTTTTTTGAGTTAGGTTAGATAATGATGAATTTAATTATAATAAACTTCAATTACTTGGTGACCTTCTAACATGTCATTCATACATAACATAATTATGTGTAGGTACATTATAAGTATAACCACAGATATATATCTAACTAATGAGTGCTCCAAGAGGTGAACTTATTGGTTTAACTTTTAACAACGTTAACAAATTTACCGAAATGATTATTTCTAATTTAATGGCCTTTTTCACGTCAGTAACGTATTATCCCCAAACATTGTACTTACTTATATCAAAATCTTTGACTCGTAATGCAATTTTTCGATTAATGCGATAAAGTGAAATATCTTTTAAATCACACAAATAAGTAGGTACCTGAAAGCCTTAGCTTTTAATTCATTAGTAGGTAAAATAAATGTCTTAGAAGTTATAATCAATAATAATATAATATTATAAGTTAGTTATCTTATCTAACAACTACAAGCATAGTCGTATGATTTTTTTTAATGGACTTATACTCAGTCACCAATTGCTACATTATACTATGTATCTACAAAGGTACCGCTAATACATCCAATAAAAACCAAAACGTGTGAACCTTACACTTAACTTGCGATTTATTTCGCCGAGTGAGGGCATTCACCGTAAGTCCGGGGTCTCATGCTAATTAGCAGAGATTACCTCGAGGCGAAGCCAGGCCGGCCGGCGGCAGGCCGACGCGGCGGCGGCCCCGGCGGGCGGTTCGCCGGCCATCACCAATCCACCATCATAAGCGCGCCACGATGCGGGGCGGACGCGCGTTCACTTGCCTGCTCCCGCTCGCGTTTACCCTCATCAATATATCGCTCGCTAGGCAGTACGGAGTCCCAATAGAAATAAAAGTCTGGGATGCCGGCAGAACCCCGCTCGCTCAAATGGTGGACGTCACTAACGGTTTCGGGTTAAAAGTGCTTGCTGAACATAATTTTTTGAATGATAACAACATTGCGTTTTCTCCATACGGACTGATGGGGATCATGGTGGCTCTGTTTGAAGGGGTGGATGGAGAGTCTTCCTATCAGATACAGAAGGGCATGCAGCTTCCTTGGAACAGGAATGTCATGAGAATAGGATTTAGAGACTTACATCGAACTTTAAAAGTAAGTATAACATAAAAATAATTTTAAGTACCTATGTAATTATCATTTTTGTTTCTGCGCCTTGCTTATAGTATCTATCTATGGGCGCCTTGTTTTGTACCAACTTTCAAAATTGTTTGTGTCAGCTATATTTTATTCCAGTTAAGATACTAACTAATGAATTAAATAACATACAGTTAAGTACCTCTCTTAATTAACCGACAGTAAAATATTTAGATACTTAATTTTAATTTGATAGTAAAATCTTCATGGATCGTATTTATTTATAAAAGAATTATTTTTTTGTGTGCCCTTTATTTTATATCAAAGTAGGTACCTACAGTACCTGAATTGAGGGACCATTTAAGTCTGAGTGAGCGAGGTCAGTTTTGTCGCATTTAGGCTACAATTACAACTGCCCTGTCTATCGTATAATTGATCAGCCTGATTCACGAAACAAAAGCTTTTGTTGAGGCAGTGTTATTCATAGATTCACCGCAACAATACTACAAGGTATTATACCTTACCGTACTTATAGAAGAGCCTTTTCAATATACCCCATCACTAATTTTGAATAATGACGTCTCGACGCAAAACGCGACTCAATTTTTTAGAAAATAATTCTAGAGCGTCTATTTGGTATGAGTTTGGTAGTACCTACCTACTAGGCATGCTTTAAGCAATAGTGCTCCCACACTACGTGTTCAACGAAATGCAGCTAAAATACTCTTACTAAATGTCTCCATGTTTTAAATGTAATGTTGTGAAAGTAGCATAAGATACTATGCACTCATTTAGAATGGCATTTGTTTCAGACCTATTTCGTCCCAGAAGAAGGTTTCCTGGCTGGCTTGGCGCTAAACAACGAGAATGTTACCTTCAGCGATGGATATAAAAACATTTTACGATTCTACGGCTTCGATCTCGAGAATGATCAAATACCAACACTCCCCCCTTCAAATGCCACCGACAGTACAACAACCGCTGGCATGGAAACAACAACAGTCGCTATGATGGACGCATCGCCGGCATCTACTAAAGAAGATACCACGCCAAATCCTAACTCAGAAACCGTTGATATCGATGCACGGCAGCCCACTGAAGCTACAACTATGAGCCCATCTTCCGCGCCTAACTCAGAAAGCACTACGCCAACTATCGCAGTTACTGAAATCGCAACAGCGCAAGACGTTCCACCAACTGAAACAACAACTGAAACTACAGCTGCAGCCACAGAGTCGACAAGTGTAACCCCCTTAGAAACCACAACAATATTAATATCAACAGCATCCTCCAGTAACACACCAACCGCACCGACTGAAGAGTCAACAATTGCTATCGTGATAGGATCAGCAGACTCAGAGTCAGTCGCACAACAAACTTCTTTAGCTACATCAGCGCTAACAGCTGAACCCACTGATAACGAAGTGTCCGCATCAACAATGGAGATGAGAACTGTTACTGACCCTACAGATACGTCCCTATCTACAGCTAGCTTAGCTGACACGACTGAAAGTGTCTCAGCAGAAGATAGTGCTACAGAAACAACGACTGACTCGGCGACAACGATCAACGTAGACACGTTAGAAACGCTTCAGAGACGAAAGAAGTCAATCGTCGATTTTATTTTCACAAGCCCTCCGTACGTCGATGATTACTTTTTCTATAGATCGTATAATGTTGGCCCGGACATTCCAGATCAAGCTTTTGATCATAAAATGTTCTTAGCCAATGGACTAAAAAGTGTTCAGGTAAGAAACGAATTTTCAAACATTTTAAAAAGCTTGCCTTTGATTTTATAATTCGTAAAACCGACGCGACGTGATGAAAACATATTATTATGCGCCAGTCATCGCTATATTATCAGTCTGCAACAAATCCACTGGCACCAATCGACAATAGGCCCCATAATTAGATTCGCTATGAACTAAATTGACTAATGTAATTTTGGGCAGGTGACGTACATGCAATATGACGCGGTGTTGGAGCACGCTTTTCTACCTCACCTGGAGGCGAGCGCTCTGAAGCTGCCTTTGGACAGCGATCGGTACTATCTCCTCGTGGTTCTGCCAAACCGAGGGGGTCCACATGAGCTGGGTAGACTGCTGAGTCGGATGGCACGTGAGTCGGATCTTGCTGACATCTATGCAGCACTGAGGCCACGCCGTGTGCGAGCTACCGTCCCCAGCTTCATTGTCAAAGGTCATGTCACACTGACTACGGACTTACAGAAGGTAAGAGGGAATAATTCTATGACATGCTTTACCTAATAATACTATCAGGATTAAGTTAGTAAATAAATCTAAATTCAAAATTCAAGAAAAACTTTCGATTCCAATGCCTTCATTTCCTTAAATGTAAAACAACATAATATTAGGTATGTAATGTGGACGCGATTCGCTTTCATTACGATACCCCACACTAGTATATTTGCAGATTTTCTGTTATCCTTCCCCACTCTCACCCCCATAACTTTTAAACGGCTCAACCGATTTTCATGAAACATGTCTAAGAACACCCGGGCCAAACTCACCTTTCATACAAAAAAAAACTAAATTTAAATCGCTCCATCCGTTCTGGAGCTGTGATGTTACAGACAGACAGACAGACAAATAGACACGTCTAACTTATAACACCCCTTTTTTTTGGTCGGGAGTTAATTATTTAATGTTAAATGGAGGAACATACGCCAATATCTAGCTAGTTTCCTACACGAAGCATATAAAAGCATAGTGTGCAACCTCGATTCCTAAAAACAATAGCACTTCCTTGAAAGAAATCTTAAGACCTGATTTTATCATTTCCCCATTTCAATGCTTAAAATTCACACGAGCTCGTGTTCCCCTTACAAAAATGAGTAGATATACCTATTTACATAAACACCAAGGATAAATGCGGATCGCTCATGCTTAACTCTTTAAATTATGCATTGTTAGTGTATGTGTGCCTAAGCATAATTTCATGTAGGTACTTCGTTTTCAAAATACTAAATGAAAATGACAATAGTTTGTGATGATCCCTGATCTATATAGATAAACCTACAAAGTATTGCGTAAACGAACAGCCCAACTCTTATCAAGATCTATGTTATGTTAATCTGTTACGATTTCCCGTTTTACGGTTGGGTATGGCAGGCCTCTCCATTTTCACTATTCAATTTTGTTCTGTTTTTATCGGTGCATTACTAGCAGTAAGTTTTAAACGCATTTGTACTTTGCCAGGTTTCAAACATTATAACTAATACGGAGGCCTGTGCTGCTTGGGGTATATTCAATCAAGCTTGATTAAGGCCTGTTTAGGGTTCCAGAGCCATAAAACGGAACCCTTATGTATTCGTTATGTCTGTCTGTCTGTCCGTCCGTATGTCTCAGCCACTTATTTCCGAAACTAGAAGAACTATACGTTTTGGGGGTTCACATACTTAGAAATGAAACTTATTGTCACTCACTTCCAAGGCAATCAATTGTATATTTAAAATAAAATTGATGTAGGTACATTTCCATGTAAACTTCCTCCAAAAATTAGTTTGAACGTGCTCTATTGAGTTTTATTTAAATAATTAATAATGGTTATTTATTTCATAAATTTACCTTTCATTTATTTTACAGTTAAGCAACGTAAATCGTGGTCAGACCTGGATGGGTAACGTGACGGCTCTGACTGCAACTTTTGCACAACTATTTTTTTAAAGTGTTCCTTTTATTAAAATAAGGGCATGTTTCACCATCTCCGAGTAAAATAAGAAAATTAAAATATAGAGCTATTTCGCTCCGTCACATGTGACAAAGCGAGATAGCCCTTAGCGTATTAACTGTTGAAATACAAGGAACCCTTGGTGTTCCCCAATCAATTGATGGGTTTAACATAGGTATCTAGGATTTTGAACCTTAGAGACCAAATTCGCATTAAAATCAGTGTTGATCAATTTTCGAACCAGGTAGGTACATGTTACTTCCTGTAATTACCGTTGCCGATTGAGCATAGGCTAAGCAATAATTTTGTTGTTTTTCGGCCACATCCCTGTCCATACAAAAACCCACTTGCAGATAACGGCTATTTGAGCTCGAATAATTAGTTTAAGCTTAGGCCTCGCAATCCAAGGTCTTATAAAATGGAGAACAATTATGTGAATGATGGATAATTCGCCAACTCTAACAAAGAGTTTGTTTGATAAAATTTAGGTTCGATTTGTAAACAGTATGGTATTTGCTAACTTTGAACTTTTCCTTTATTGACAGTTGGGAATACGAGATGTGTTCGAGCCTAGGCAGCGCGACTTTACATTGATGACCCGCCAAAGTGGAGTCTACGTGCGCTCCATCGAGCAAGCCGTCTCCGTAGCCATTCGCAAGTACCGACCCGACGACCAAAAGAAAAACCGTGAGTTCATGTACCCTTACCCACCTAACTAGTTTTTACTACTCAATTGTTACAAGCGAAGCGAAAAGCTTGGGCCCTATCTAGAAGCCGTTCCGGTGTGCTTTCGATAATTACCTGTAGTTCAATTTTAAACCCCTACTGGCAAGTGCAATCTCGGCGCGCGGGGGCCGTTACGAATCACCGCCCTCGTCCACATAGCTGCAAGTTATTGCTGAACTAAACGCAGTGATTCACTAAAAACAATTTTCCATGATTAATTGAGGCGACACCCGTAAAGGTTACAATACAATGCCATAATACAATTCGCAAACATCATGAAATGTTGGCCAATCACAAGTGTGAGACAGATTAGCGCAACTACGCTGGCTGGGCGTACACAGTGAGCTGAATGACGGTAATTAGGTGCGAAGGCAGTCTTCAGTGGCCTAGTTTTCCGCCACGGGGACTGTGATAATTGTTGCCAAAAGGCGAACTTAAGGTGGCAGGTGAAGTGCTTGGCTATTGTCTCGGCGCGGGCGATGGCGCAACGCGGAGACACGCGCATTTGAATCCATTGATGCACTGCGCACGCTCTCTACGCTATCGGCAATTAGGGAAAATCGCTGCATCATATTACTGCGACCTGAATGCCTAATCGCGGGACGAAAATGATGATTCGATTCACAGATAGTCCTCCGATGCAATCATCTAAATGAGTTTTAACTGAAAATGATGATTGTTTCCTGTTGATACAATTCGTTTACTTTTTATTCGCGTGATGATACCACACGATACGAACCCTGTTGCATTTAGTTTTCAAAAATCCAAAAACTCACTGTCACGTGATTATGATCTACGCTACACAGCCCGATAAACAAATAGTTCAGATTTGGTACATTTGTTTTGGTTATGAACTTATGACAGATAATGTCAGTTTGTTTACCGATTAGTGACGTCATCGGTATTTGATTGCTGAAACTCGCAGTTACGTCATAATGGGTACTAATAAAATATTTATTTAAATTAAATTTATTTAAGACTACTAAGTAAGTCCTTAAAACCAACACCCCTCTTTTTCGGTCGGGGGTTAAAATGGACGAACTGATGAATTTTCCACAGATCATGAAAAACTTCAAACTTATTTGTTACAGGTTACGTTCAAAACCGTGATCCAGTGTCGTTCCACGCAACATACCCATTCCTGTATTTCGTTATGGACTCGAGCATACATGTCGCTCTCATGGCTGGAAAAATGGTGGATCCTCTGAACTCTAGGATTTTATAATTATTCTTCAAATGATCTCTATTGTAAATGTTATGAAATAAACTTTCGCAACATTAAGTGTAATTTTAATCAAATATTATAAATTAATTTTCCAATATTCAAAGTAAGGTGTGCTGATTCAATATCAAGATTCAATATCTCTAACAACATTATCAGAAGCCTAAGAGCGCTTTAAATTTGAGCTTTTCATAGATCTGCGGCACGGCAAGAACAGTGCGTTTTAAAGTCTGTTCGATTGTTTTCATGCAAAAGCGTCGGTCGGTACCGCGAGCGCACGACAAGTGGAATGGTTGTTGTACATTGCTGTCGCATCGTGCTCTTTGTATGAAACCAATGGAACCCATGTCAAAAGCACCGCTTGCCTTGCCGCACACGTAGAAACGCCTACTTTAAAATCACCGTAATTGTTTATCTGAATCCTAAAACCTTGTTAATTTAATTTGTGCCCACAGTCGGAAGTTTTAATACTATGGTTCCAATGAACTTTTAAGGGTTGAAATTAATTTGCTTTATTCTACGTCAGTTCTATACTACAACGAGCTAAGAGACTTTAAAACAAGGAGTATACTCTCGATTATTGTCAAACTAATTCAGATCTATAAAATTACCAGGTAAAATACATAAGTAATATGAATAATAATGAATAAATATTATTTCGACATTGGCACTAAATTAGTATTACCAGCTAATCCTAATTTACCCGAAATTATGTTACATAACATTTTTTTGGGTTTTTTTTTTTAATTAGTTGTAAACACTACTTCACAAAAATCATAGTTTTTGTTGTTTACGAAAATTAGTCTTATACATTATAGCTGAACTACAATACCAAGAGGTGTTATTACATGAGATTTGTAATTCCTTGAGCCTTGTCGTAATTTAGGACTGTGGAATAACACACAAAGGCATTTTAATAATTTTTTTACCAATTTCTTTACAGCACATTTGACAAAATTAAATGGCAAATGTGTGTACTTCAACATACCATCCAGCTGTCTTTGTTATACTATGGTATAGTTATATAAGGAGGAACAAATAAAAGAGTTTACTTGTGTTTTTAGTTTATTTTAGATTCTCCTTACTTAGCCCTCTTGGATTTGATCTTTCTTAGATAGAACTCCAACTCCTTGCCTTCTAGCACGTAACCGTCGGCGCGGCCGCACTGTCCAGGTCGGCTGGATACACACGCTGAAAAAACAAACATGCATTACTGTCTGGTAATGGCATACTCATTCATGAAATTAGATGCTAGATTCTCAGAGTAACTATGACAAGTAAGATCATACAGCTACTAGACTGTTCCCAAAACGGTTCCAGTCGGATCGTAGCTTCAAACTTTATTTACATCATTGTGGCCCATTTTAATAATATCATATAACATTGTATGGAAGGAAATCTCACCTAAAAGACGTCCAGTATGGAATTGCTCCTCAAGAGCAGTCTCCACTTTGGAAAGACGTTGTCTGGATACATACTTCTTAGCGGTTTTCTTGCTGCGCTTCTTGTTAATGATGGCCTCTTCTCCCTCAGTCTGAAAACATACAAAATTAATGGGATATTTGTAGTATGGGTTTGATGCATGTATGATTTTTATTCAGATACAGCTAGATAATCATTGAAAATAATCATTTGACACGCAAAAAATTTCATCACAATTTTATTGTTCCTAAATGTGCTACTTTTTTAGTTATCTATTATTAGTTCTGATTCCAAAAACAGCTAATATTTCTTATTATAATTTTTTTCACTTAGTTATATAAATTAAATTTGAATTTATTTACTGATAGCCTATTTTTTAAATCTTGAAACTATGTAATATGCAAATATAAGATTTTACTACAATTTATATGATACTAGCTGGCCCGGCGAACTTTGTTCCGCCTTAGACGCCATAAATGAGCAGATTTTTTATTTTATTAAGTTAATTGTTTTATTATATAAAGTTGTCAGGTTGATCTAGCTGACCCGATAGTTATGTTTATCAATAAAATAAGATTGACAGAAGAATCCTTTTTAAACGAAATTTGACTCCTTCCTCTTTGACTGTATTTGCAGCATGCATTCAGTCAATTCTATGTCAAATGTCTTAGGTTACATTAAAAAAGTTTAATTATTTTATATAAAGTAGTTAAGTAATTTCAAATTTTCTAGTTTTCCGCGCAATTTCCTTATTTTTTTATTTCATAAGAACCTTCTGATAATAACGAACAGAACAAAAAAAGAATTAGCGAAATCGGTCCAGCCGTTCAGGCGTGATGCCGTGACCAAGGAAAATAGGGATTCATTTTTATATTATATAGATAATATAGCCCATGGTCTATAACAATACTAGAATTCACATTCATCTAAGTGAGCCAAAACAATTACAGCAATTAATCAGTAAAACTTACCAGTTTAGTTCCCTTCTTCCTGCCAAGGGGCAGGAGGTAGTGGGATTCATACCATTGCCTGAATGGTGTGGCATCAACTACCACAATAGCATTTTTCACCAAGGTCTTGGTACGCACCAACTCATTGTTGGATGCATTGTACACCACATCAATGATACGGCTTTTGCGTGTTGAGCCTGAAATTAAACATTTTAGCATAAAATTATGTTAACAGATTATAGTGGAAAACGCAACACATTACCTTCACTGTTCATTGTGTTAGGACTACATAATTTGGTTCAAGCAGTACTTACTTTCAGAGCCCCATGCGAAATTTCCGGTATCAAGACGCAGAGCGCGGAACTTGGTGTTACCACCACGAGATCTCACCAAGTGGATACGTTGAGATCCAAGCTGCAACCAAATTACAGTTTAGAAACCTTCTTAATTCATTCATTAAAGTTGTTGCGACATTTATATCAGACTAACAATAAATTATCCTGACTGTTGTAAATAGAGGTTAGGGTACCCACTTTTGTGTTGGCAGCCGGGCGGCCTAACTCGTACTTCCTCTTCTTACGGATGGGGGCACGCTTGCCACCAGTAGCTCTTCGCTTATGCCAGTGATCACGACTGATACCTGAACAGCAATACACATGGCTTTACACAAGTTACCTTCAACCAAATATCACATCAGGGAACACTATTCCAAAACAATCTTTAGACTACAATCTAGTGATAAAATACACTTGGATACTAATTCAATAAAACGTGAGAAAGATTATTATCGTTTAGATTGGTTTCACTATTAATTCACAGTCAAGATTTAAATAGATTCAGTAAAAATATATGAGTCGATAAACTACTCACCCATCTTGGCTGGGCAGAAAAAGAAAAGAACTGTCAAATCAAGCTATTGTTGACATCGACTTGACATTAGTTATACTCCACAGAATATCAACGAGGAAGATTTTGTAACTCTCTACCAGAGATTAAAAATAAAAAAAAGTGCCTAAATACACTCAAGTAATTTAAAAAAAATGTAAACCGAACAAACAAAAATATATTATACTTAATAAATGATAAAAAATTACTGCCTTATTTGCCTTTTAATTAAAAGACTTCTGATTAGTTTAAAAAAATATATATTAAATAAAATATCAGATCTATGAAATTATATAATACCTAATCCTACTACTATTATAATGGCGAAAGTTTGTAAGCATGGATGTATGGATGTTTGTTACTCTTTCACGCGAAAACTACTGAACCGATTTAAATGAAATTTAGTACACAGAATCTCTAGAGCCTGAAAAATAACATAGGCTACTTTTTACCGCGGGAAAACGTCATTCCGCGGGAAAATACATTATAACGCGGGTAACACCGCGGGGCACAGCTAGTGTCAATATATTTATGAAGCCAATAAGTATACGCATATGAAAATTAATTTGTTTACAATAATAGTGGTAAACACAATGCAAAATACAAGAAATAAATATAAACTCGCTTTGCCCACCACTAGGCTGCATAAAATTAATGTATCATTCAAAAGGCAATGTATACGCTTCTACAACAAGATTCCCAAAGAATTGCAACAATTGTCAACTTATAAATTTAAAAATATTGTAAAAAACAATCTTTGTAAAAAGCTTATTATAAAATATCGGATTACCTTGAGGACAAAACTGCTTGGGATTGGGACGGAATCTGCTCAAACAGAAAATCAAAAACAAGACTAACAAATAATTAGTGTAAAGTTTCATTACAAAAATGAACTAGAGTTGCTCTAGTGTAAAAAAAGCGAAGCGACCAGATACCATAAATTTATTTCCTATTTATCTTTAAGCACCTATCTTATCTTCATATATATAAATCTCGTGTCACAATGTTTGTCCTCAATGGACTCCTAAACTACTAAACCGATTATAATAAAATTCGCACACCATGTGCAGTTCATTTTTTTTATTTTATTTTTTTGTTAAAAGCGTTCGCGAAATAGCGGAGATTATATTTATTCTAATGAAAATGAATTGTTGTTCGTTAGTCTGATTAAAACTCGAGAACGGCTGGGACGATTGAGCTGATTTTGGTTTTAAAATGTTTGTCGTAGTCCAGGGTAGGTCTAAACGGTGAGCAAATAAGGAAAAATTGCTGGGAACTTTTTTTACCCGTGCGACGCCGGGGCGGGCTGCTAGTAATTATATATATTTTGTTTTTTTTTTGTATTTTATATTGACATGTCTAAGTTTTGTAAAACCAAACAATGAAAATAAATGATTTTGTATCTTGTATGAGTTAATATTTATGTTATAAAGATAAAGATCATGTATTTGCATAAACATGTGTAAATGTATGGTATAGGTACAGTCAAAGATGTGTGTCGGTATCAACATGTTTTACCAATTTTGGTGTATTATCTATATCTTTATTAAATTAGTTTTTAACTTTATATTAAAACCTAACTACGATGTGTTGTGTTTTAATGTATGTACTTAGTAATATAAAGATTTGCTATGTGATTTAGTTTTTAATTATTCATTCATTGGTGAACGTTGCCAATATCATACTTATCGGCTTTTTTTGGTAAAAAGGGCTGAATCAGCATTAAAAAAGCTATTGATAATTTATTATTTTATTTAATAGGACCACCAACTAGATAATAGACTAAATTAAATGGCTTGATAATAAAATGCTATCTGGGGGCACGGCAGTGCCCCCACCAAGTCGAGCAAAAAAGCGGCACGGCCGTACCATCCTTTTCTCGAAGCAATTCAGGCCATTTTCGACCCCCTGTAACTTCGTTGTGGATAAAACTAGAAGACTGAAATTTTCAGTAACCATGCAGGATTGTAAAGACACGGTATATTTCAAATTTCATTCAATTTGAACCAGTATTTTAAGAATTATAACGGGTCAAATTTCGTAATTTTGTCACTCACTGACTGACTCACCGATCATCAAAATTCTAAGGCACTTCTAGCAGACCTAGAAGCTTCAAATTTGGAATATAAGTAGTGTTTGGTGTATGAATCAAGGAAAAACTAAAAAATCTAGAAAAAACCGGTATAGAGGGCGCTGTCGTACCTTTTCTCGAAGCAATTCAGGCCATTTTCGACCCCCTGTAACTTCGTTGTGGATAAAACTAGAAGACTGAATTTTTCAGTAACCATGCAGGCATTGTAAAGACACGGTATATTTCAAATTTCATTCAATTTGAACCAGTGTTTTAAGAATTATAACGGGTCAAATTTCTTAATTTTGTCACTCATTGACTCACCGATCATCAAAATTCTAAGGCACTTCTAGCAGACCTAGAAGCTTCAAATTTGGAATATAAGTAGTGTTTGGTGTATGATTCAAGGAAAAACTAAAAAATCTAGAAAAGACCGATATAGAGGGCGCTGTCGCAACGCCACGTATATACGAAATATGTACTAAAGTAATAACAATGCGAAATATAAATAAATCCAATCTAGACCGGCAAAAAGAAAATTATATGGACATATATACAATGAGTAGAAGGTACCAAAAAGGAAAAAAGTAGAACTGTCTACAAAATACAAAAAGAAATGAGATCCCATCAAAAACAATACTTGTCAAAAAAACCAAGTCGCGCAACTCAGTTGTTCTGCGGTAAAAAGTTGTGAGATCCAAGTAAATCCAAGTCTTCAAATTTCGTCTCAAAATTCTTTAATGTTTTGTATAAATATATTGAGACTTGGCCATCGCACTAAATAATTGAATTTACACGTGTTTTCAGGCGATGGCCAAGTCTTAATATATTTATACAAAACATTAAAGAATTTTGAGACGAAATTTGAAGACTTGGATTTACTTGGATCTCACAACTTTTTACCGCAGAACAACTGAGTTGCGCGACTTGGTTTTTTTGACAAGTATTGTTTTTGATGGGATTATATATTGTTCTAGAGCTTTCTAAATTTCAGGTAGCTACAGAAGGTCGTTAAAATAAATATTGTACTTATAACGCGCTTAAATTGCGATTGTATAACTCAACTATGAGTTTTAGGGCACCCAAATAGTACGGAACCCTATAGCTGAAACTTTGTTGTGTGTCTGTCACCAGGCTGTATCTCCAGAACCGTGATAGCTAAAGTTAACATTTTGAGGGATGATATTTATGTTTGCCGCGCTCTAACAACAATTACTAAAACCATACAATAAATAAATAAATGTGATTTTTACAAGGTTAAGCAACATTGCACATACTTGGATAAGTGACCCCGTTATTACTGTATCTTTTTGCACTTCAAATTCTTCAAAATTTTATAGCCGGAAATCCACTATTTCCCACTCCTGCATTGTTTACTTCATCTATGGTACAATGCTTCTTCAAGCTCCCAACTCAGAGAACATAAATCACCAGACTATGTCAATATTTGTATTCTGTGGTATAAAATATTTGAATGTCAACGTCACTACTGTCATGTAACATGTTAGTTTAATTTCAACAACACAATCGGCCATTTTCGAAACGCCGATTTGCTTGTGGTGTAAATTTTGTTGAACGCCATCTGAGCAGCGCTTTACATTTTTTTCAGTTTCCTTAGCTGCGGCAAAGTATTACTATATAGTATAAGAATTATCAAAAATTGGCAATGTCAACTGACTTCTATATACGCTATTACGTGGGCCACAAGGGAAAGTTTGGTCATGAATTCTTGGAGTTTGAGTTCCGGCCGGATGGCAAACTCCGTTATGCCAACAACTCCAATTACAAAAACGATACAATGATTCGCAAAGAAGCTTATGTCCATCCTTGTGTTATGGAGGAACTGAAGAGAGTTATAGTGGACTCAGAAATTATGCACGAGGATGACCGTCTGTGGCCCCAACCCGATCGAGTTGGAAGACAGGTTAGTATGTCCAAATTGTAAAAAAAAATGTTATCATAAATATAAATTCAACTAAACACATTTTTAAACCCCTGACAAAAAAAGAGGGATGTTACAAGTTTGACTTGCCTGTCTGTGTGCTGTCTGTCTGGGACAACATAGCTCCCGAACGGATGAAGCAATTTCAATATCGTTTTTTTTGGGTTAATAGTGAGTTTGGCGCGAGTGTTTCATGAAAATCTGTTGTGCCGATTAAATGTTGGGGGTGAGAAACTGAAAACCGAAAATCTGCAAATATATGCGAGTGGGGTATCAAATGAAAGCGCATTGCGTGCGCATTATAAAATATTATGGTATTTTACTTTTAAACCCCCTGATTGAATGCCTTAAGTTTAAAACAGTTTAATTGTTATTAACTGTAACAATTTGATGCCATTAATTGGTGAAAGAATGTATGGATAAAATCTAAATTTAAAATTTAAGAAAACCCTCTGATTGAACGCCCTAATTTGCTTAGCAAATTGTTAAAAATTGTTTTAAACTTTTTACACTTGGTTTAAATTATATTGCAATAACATAATTAGTTATTTACTGTGGAAACATAGGTTTTAGACAGTTCTGAGCCAATTGAACACAACCTTAGAGCTTATCATGGTCTAGATGTTGATAGATAACTCTTTATGTTGTTGGGTGGATTGTCTGGTATTTATTTATTATTATTATTAATCTCATTGCAGGAGCTAGAAATTGTTATTGGAGAAGAGCATATCTCATTTACTACATCAAAAACTGGATCCCTTGTTGATGTTAACCAATCTCGTGATCCTGAAGGTCTCCGTGGATTTTATTATTTGGTTCAAGATCTGAAGTGTCTAGTATTTTCCCTCATTGGACTTCATTTCAAGATCAAACCTATATAAATGACTGATTTTATGCTGCATTACTACAACTAAGTGAAATAAATAATAATTTCCTGTAATAAGAGATTTATTTTTTACAGTAGTAATATGACTAATTAAAAATATAGGTAGGTATTCTGTTTTGTTTGTCTGTTAGTTTGTACAAAAATACTGGACACCTTATTGTTTGCTTTATCAATTTAATAAGAAAGTGCCAATATGTATGTATTTAGCATTAATATTCCCGAGAGGGGCTTGTGACATATTAATTTTGTACATTATGCTCAAAAGTAATACATAATGTCATGCAAAACTTCAATGCACTGTATCATCTTGTTTTTTTTTGTTTGCCAACTTTTTTCTTATTTGGGTAATTATAATTTTTTAAAGTAATATAAATGACTGACTTATTTTATATTCTATAAATAACTTAAAATAAGTTCCATTTTAATGAATTTTTGCACTAGAATTTGATTTTAATATAATATGTATACAAGAAGCCGACTGACTGACTGTTATTTCTAATTATTAAAAGGGGAAACATGGACCTTATTGACATATCAAGACAGGGCCTAACCTAGGTTAGAAACTTGAAATTTTGCACAAATAACGTCAGGGAGCACTAAGTTATGAAAATTCACCTCTTATAGTAGTAAAACGGGGGTGCAAAGTTTTTATGAAACTTAATCGCTTTTGAAGTTATTCAATAACTTAAAAATCAACAAAAATAAAATTTTCTAAAAGGGTAAACTAGGGGTTAGAAATTTGTTACTATGAATGTGCTATTTCTAAAGTAAACAACTTGAAATTTGGCAGGTTCCATAAAGACTACAGGCCCTGACAAAACGTGGGTGGTGCTTGAGTCTCTTGTCGTATTGACTATCGGTATATCGAAGTGCTCAAATGCTTGTAGAAACGCCACTATAAATGGCTGCATTCAAACTCCTTGAATGGAAGGACTAGTCATCAATATCAATGGCTGCAAAATTTATAACGTTTTGAATTATTAATTTTGCATTTTGGTTTATTTTCATCTATAATAGGACGTAAATGGTAACACGCACTGGTTGATAGAAGACTTTCGTCTTCAGGCACAGGTATGTCGGACAAAAAGATATGGCGAAGTCTTCCGAAAGCTGCCCATCCGAGTAGGATACGGCGATTGACCCCCTCAGAGTCGGAGTTACCTTATTGGACAGTCTGCCCTAGGTATACATAGGTACATACCTAAGCGTCAACAACTCTCTTTATGAGAAGAATTCTCTACCAGGGGTACCTACGGGGATAGGTACAACATGACATTTGGCATGAGTTTCGTCGTATCTATGTCCATTTTAAGACCTACTACCGTTAGCAGACTCGATTGAGGCCTTCGAGCTTTGTACTGAGTTCTTCCGTCGACTTTATCATCAGACAAGCGAAGGCGAGTGATGTATACTTACCCTATTTAATGAACTGTGATAGGTAGACTGTAGATTTTATTTTCAGATGATATATTTAAACAGAATAAAATTCACATTTATCTTTCAACATTGTGTATTGTAGATTGTAGGGTAGGCGGTCCGGCCCGTTGGGAGAGTCCCGAGTGACGAAGACGTCAACGAGTGTGCAAAAGTGTGAGTTTGGTTTTAAGTAAGTAGGTACACATGTATTACTTAATCATATTATCGTCTAAAATAAAATCTTAATAATATTTGAATGGTAAAAGTTTGTAAGTATGGAGTACGGAAACAATGACTGTTCGTCAACTTTATATCTCTAGAGTAGTTATGTCATGCCACAAGACATTCTCCGGTATAAAATCTCAATGCAGCCGTCGGCGTCGTCGTCGAGTTAAAGTTAAAGTTCCAGCAACAAAGTCTGCCTTTGCTAAGCGTTTAAAAAAGTTTTCCTTTCCCTTCATCTACCATTGCGCCCTAAAGAACTGTAATCTGTCTTGTTCCCTTTATGGAGTTTATGGTGTCAAAGAAAAGATCAGGAAATGGCTTCTCACTCTAGATTACGACTCCACCGAAAAACTTTTAATCATCGTTAGATAATTAAAAATAATAATAAAAAAGGTATGTGTGCGATTCACACACGATAGAAGTGAAACTTCAGTAAATCGACAAAAGAATAAGAAGAATAAAAAAAAACAAAAAAAAAATACTTGGTACTTATGCAAAAAGATTTTGTGCGGGCGGTCACCCATCCAAGTACAGGCGTTAAGCAAAGTTGCTTAACCTTGTTAGCTTTTAAGATTGGCTTACCCGACAGGTAAACCAATCTTATTTCCACTTCCGTTGCATCCGGTTTCAAATCACAACGATTCTAAAGAAATTTCACTTCAATAATTTAACGTAAATTCAATTCCCAGCTTCCTAATTTATTCCCTTACCTTTATTGAATTTCCTTTGTATTTCCTATAAAAAAAAGTGTGTGTGTGTCAGCTACGACGCACGATTGGAGTTTACTCCTTACGAACTATATATTATGATATATATCGAATAGAAAAAAGGGTAAATGAACGCATCTGCTAAAATGATAAGAGAAACAAACATATATCTGTAATTATTCGGATTATTTATATTACTTCAATAAAGCGTATTACGTAAAGTATGTTACAAAATAATATAAATAAAATACAGCAATACTTCTTTGCGCGATACTTATCGCGTATTACGTATCGCGCAAAGAGAAGACCCCTAGAATGAGATACGCTGTGTAATGTCTTCCATCTCATTCTTTTACACGTTCAATCCTACAGATATATATGTTTGTCTCTTTCTACGTAACGCCTCAACTTTTCGTGTTACACTTTGATTTTACTCCTCATAAAATTTCCGTACCGGGCCTTATTATAACTCAAATCGTTTCTTATGGAGTAAACTCCAAAACATTAAAGAATTTTAATATTGATATGCGTCACTATAAGATGCTGTTAATTATTACGTAACAACTTAATGCTTCGATTACGGAGATTCCAGACACAATTGATTTTCAATTGTTATGGACCACCTTCGTGGTCTTAGAGACTGGACGTATTAAGACAGAGAGTCGCTTAAGTAGAGACTGAATTAAAGAGAAAAACTGAGCCATTTCAAAAGATGTTTAGTGAAAAACCACGTTTAAAACCAATCCGTACGAAAAAACCGTAGGTAATAAAATAAACCGACCTCTTCAGTTAAAAACGATTTGTGTTGTGACTATGTTTTTGATGAAACCTAAATTTTACCTAATATCTAGATAGGGTAGGGATCGGTGTAAAATAACGATTTTTTTATGTTTGATTTAGGTACCTATCGACATTGATTGACATACTTAGCGGATTTTTTTCTAATTGGTCCGTCCGACCAGTTTTTAAACTTCGCCGCTAGAGGCGTGCGGATAATCTTTGCATCGCCATTTAATCATCAATAGCATTCAATTCTTCCGAAGGAGTCTCCCTCTCAGAACAAGGAACTTTTTGTCGCACTCAAATTCAAAGGAAGCTTCCTTTGAATTTGAGTGCGACATTTTATATAATGTCGCACTGATATGTTTAAAAATATACATATCCGCTTGAGGCAAGCATTTTATAATCTGTAATTCTGTTTTTAGTGTAAGAGCCATCTGTCGTGCTATTTGGATCTATTTTATTCTTTTTTTTTATGTGAAGACCACAGACTAAAAATACTATACTTTTTTTGAAAAGCAATACCAAGTTACATTCTAGGTTTGTTATTATTAAACTGTAACGTTTCTATTTACGCTATTGACAAAATTCAAGCGCACATTTTTTTTTCGAATTCGTGTTAGTCTATGTTATTTTAAAAAAAATCCTCAATGTTTCCCATGTTAGTACTAGTGTGTGGAGTTGACAAACAATAATTATTGTACACTATTTTATACAAACAACATGCATTGTAACAGTTTTTAAAACAAATCTTTAGATGTTTAATCATAAATAAATTTTCATCCTTATACTTATAATAGATAGTTTGCTTGGATTGAATAAACAATAATTTTTTTTATTGAATTTACTCTGATGTTAACTTAAAATTAAATTGAATTACCTAAATATTTGCATGAGTGTGAATCTTACATAAACCTGCCTCTCATAAAAGTCATAAATCAATGCATTGCATTTAGTATTTGGAAAAATACCTACCTACAAATGATTTTCTATTGAAAACTATTTTATGTGACTATTTACATGTTGGTATTATTTATAGGTTAATAAGTCTAATGAGGACTTATTGTTATTGGTTAACGTTATTGTTATTGCTAAAACCTGTAAAAATGTTATTGCTAAAACCTTAAGAAAACTCGTTGAGTAATTCATTATAGATTTAAGCAAACAGACAGCGGAAGCGGCGGATTTCTGCGCGAAGAGGAACGTTTTTCGGCATTGTATTTATGTTTGTATTGTGCCTTTGCGCGTTGCGCGCGCATCTGCCCGACCGACCGATTATGGCGGACAGGCAGTGAAGAATGTTTGTCGTCTTTTCTAAATCGGAAAATATCGGCAGCAGCCAATGGAATAACTTAAAAAAATTACGTTCAAACAATTTGTAAATAGTTTCGTGTACATATAGTTAATATATTTGTGGTCGTTTCGTTTAGTTATGTGTTAATAGTGTATTATTTTGGCTGTTTAGTTTTCGGTGCCGACATAAAAAAAATCAAGTCACTGAGTTAGTACTATCATAGCAAGTTAATGAACTGTATTAAAATTCAAAAACAAGTCCAAACAAACGAAGAAAATTAATAATATTCATGTTCGCTTCGATCCGTCAGCGCAATCGTTCCAGTGCGACCAATATTTTGGTTTCACTAAGCGGCTGTCATAGTTTTGATAAGTTCTGTCATAAAATAAAGTGAAATGTTTAGAGGACTGTGAATGCCGATTAATCATCTTGAAATTATCAGAAATATATTTTCATCCAATCTATAATGTGAGATTTTACTGCAAGAGTATTTCTAAGATTGTGTTGTGTACCTATTGTAAACAGGATCACTCTGAGACATTTTGTGTTTACGCTTGAAAAGAATTAAAGTAAAATAAAACTGAATGCTTGAACCTCACGGTAGCCCAATGAAGTGGCCGGGAACGGGGACGGAAGAAGAGGCGGGCGAAGCAGGGTTGCAAAACTCTCGCATCTCGCAAGCTCGCAGCCAGGATGACACAACAGTTCATTATGTTTTCCAACGGGAGCCTCAAGAAGCTGAACTTTCTGCCTTGGCACCTAAACAACGGTGGGCCGTAGGCGAGGATACAATTGTAGAGGTTAGTTTATTAATCTTTTGCATTATTTGAGCTGGCTTTAGGTATTTATTGATTAATTTTACTTGAGTACGTTTTATCAATTGTTGATAAACATAACCTCACCTGTCATTTTCTAACTAGATAAAATAAACAACGTTTGTTTAATTCACTTCAATGAAGTGAATATTTCATGTAAACAGATAGAAGCAACATTAAAATCGTTTTTTTAATTTCAGAATCAAGATAAATGGAAAAATGCCACGCCAATTAACATGAATAACATGCATCAACAAGGGCATGTTCATCTGAAAAATTCTCAGACAAACCCACAACAATACATGAATCATGGAATAGCTTCCTCTATGAATAATTTAGCTATAAACCCTTCAGTTATTGGTACTCATCCAGCTCATATTACGACAAACATGGTTCACACACAATTGGCGCCCATGCAAAACCACACTATGGGAAATAATTTGACAATCCAAAATAGTGCAATGATGATACCACCTATTCAGGGTATTCAAAATGCTCCACAGTTGGGACAGCAAGGTATTTACGATATTCATCAACATCACGGAAATACTATTCAAGCCATGAATGGCCTTGGAAAGAATGCAGAACATCTCATGTATTTAAGCCAAGCAGGAATGCTTGCTCCTGGAACTAATCAATTTTTACAACAAGGCCAAAGTCAAATTGGACTGACTCCTGTTGCAGCTATAAGAAATCAGGTAAGATTATGTTTTAAATAGTCTTGAAAAGATGAATATTTTTAAGTGTTGTACAGAAATTTCTTAGTTGATCAAGTTACAGGTAGATTAGTCATGTCTCACAATGACACTCACCAATGTCTTTAAATTTTTGACTTTATTTTTGTGTAAACGGGAAAACAAATAGGCGAAACCAGATTAATTTATTGCTTAACTCTGTTAAATTTAAACAGTGCCCAGAGTGTTTCAAGAAGTAATATAACTCGCGTTATATTACCTCGTGAAACGATATATTTCCCGGCGCTAAAAAATATTGTCCTTGTCCATTTTATGGTTCTAGACAATCTGTGTATAAAATTGCATTGAAATTGGTTTAGTAGTTAGGCGTGAATAGCGTGAGAAACAGACAGTAACTTCACATTTTATTCTTGTAAGGATTTTGATATAAGTACCCACTTCGCTATAATATTGAGCCCTGTTTATAGATCATAAGCAAATAGTCCCAATCGCAGATTTGATAAAGTCCAGCGTCCCGAAAAAGCCGGCCGAAAATTATAAGCCTTTTTTTCGTTATTCGTTCGAAAAATTGTTCGAGATTCTCAAAGATCGTATTTATACGCTGCGACCTACAGAAAACCAAAGATTGTAACTCTACACTCCATTTAGCATTTCTGGACTAAGCATAAATAAGCCTTTGATCCGGAAGGAACTTGGGTGGCGCCAAAGTCCCTTTAGCAAATTGACAATCGAATAATCTAAGTCCTGAAGTGCTTGTATCCATCATGTCGGTCCGTGATGGAGTTTGCATACTGCCAATTTCAAATTACTGGAACGGAAAGGAATAGGCATCTATATCACTTGTCATCGGTTAGCCGACGATATCATCTTAGTCATGGAAAAGCGACGAGAACTCAGTAAAAAAGCTCAAAGACCTCAGAACCAACCAAGCCTCAGAACGGGTTGGTTTTATGGTGGACATGGACAAGACGAAAGTTATAACTCGGGTCCATGTTGTGCTTATCCCTAATACAGTAGAGAATTCTACCCTTGGAGTTGTTGACGCAAATGTTTAACTAGAACAGACAGTCAGGCAAGTCTAAATTTAAGAAAAAACTAATATCAGAATAACGAATATGAAAGGAATACACGGGGTTTTTTAAAGAGATTAAATCAATCAATATAATAATATAATTGAGGGATTCACGGCGCGGCGGATGCAGGCAGCTTCCAACAGAAACAATTGGAAATATTAATGGAGACCTATTATATTCTGGACCTATATGGAAGATATAATTGCCACCACCGAGACGTAATAGTTGTGATACTTATAGAAAATTCAAAACTATAATCACCATAACCACCATTGAAAATGTTACTTATGTATTGTATGTATGTAATTTCTAGAATACATTATCATGAAATTATGCTAATGTCGACATTTTAACAGAACATTTAATTTGAACATCTTTTGTAAAGTTTAAATATACCATACCTTTAACAAATGATTTCATTTACTTTTGTATATTTATGACTCGTCTTTTCGTTATGTACGAAGCCTCACACTCATTAAAATATTTCGTTTTGTTTAATTAACGTTCAACCCCCATTTTATCTTGGAGAATAGCTGTACCAACTTCAATAAAACCTATATAAGATCCAACGCCGGATACGTTTTGTTTAAAACAATTTATCCGATTGTTTACCAGTTAAGCTACAAGTTAAGAGAATAATAATAAATAGATACATAATAAAGAGTTTCGGAGATTTTCTTTCCTTTCTTGATCTTGTGAGACACCGTTCACAGTTTCTCGGCACTTGTAAGTTGCTATATTGTTATATTCTTACTAGGTAATGCCCTTGTCGTACATAACTTTTTTATTGGATTTCTTTCTCCAACGAGAAAGACGTCAAAGTGGCTTTTGTTCATATACCTAATATTTGCACTTCAAATAGTTCAAAAGTAAATTCAGTTATAGTTATATATTTCAGTATATAACTGAATTTACCTTCGCTAATATTTAACATGGTGGCGTTTTATGTAATATAATATGTAGATTGTATTGGGATTTATAAAATAATTGTAAAATACCTGCCTACGCTGTGAAAAACGAGGCTTTGAAATATTTAAACTAAAAAAAAACACTAACGAGTTAACGGACATGAAAGAGTATTTAATCTTAAACTCTCTCAACTCGCACATTATTTTCTCTAAAAGCCTACAATAAAACAAGTAGACTCTTAACAAAAACAACAGACTTTTATTTAAAATATAAAAAAAATCTGTACAATCCACACAACAACGTCTAGTCCCGTGTTCAGCTCTTAGCGTGTGTTACGATAACTTAGACATTGCATACATAGATATGTTTTATTAAATACCCAATCAAGGAGGATGAGCTTGCAGTGCTTGAATTTGGAAAATGAAATTACCTTCCGCAACTACTATGTACTGAAGATTTTCGATATAAATTTACTCCGTGACTTCGTACGTGTGGAAGTTGTTATTTAACTAAATAGTGCCTAATGAAAGTACAAGTAAACAATATTGGGTACATTGGTAGCAGTTCAGAACATACTAGTACCTTAAACTAAACCTACATTTCTTCTGTCATTTTAGAAATATGACGTCATCTTAGTTAGGTTTACGCATGTTGTAAATTATTACTATTATTTTTACACAATCTACAATGCATACATTTTAAATTTCAAGTCTCTTAACTTCAAAAATATAGGAAATTTAAATTTTAATCTCAAAATGGGGTTCATTTCTAATAATACATTTTTAGTACACCGTCACATCTTCACACATACATTTTCAATTTCTATTCCCTAATATCATGTTTTCATATCTTTCGACTAGGAACCATTCATTTGAATAACTTCAAAAACATAAAACTTAAATACAACTAACTTTAAACCCCTGTGTCACTCCGTCAGGGTTGGAGTTTCGTAAATCCGTTCTTTGACGAATGTCTACACCCTATAAAAAACCTACCTGACAGATTTCGTTATTAATCAGTTAGTTGTTAAAACGTAGTTGTTTTTTTTTCATATTCCTAAAATTATAATAACTGGAGAACTAAAAATAACGTCAAATCCAGATTCCTTTTTTGAAGTCAGATAAATTTAAAATAATAAAAAATATGAGCGTACACAAAACAAATATTTAATGATCACTAAAAACAAATATAACAATAACTCGAAAACTAAAAACTCACCGAATTAAGAACTCGCGAACTACAGAAACATTTCTCAACAGAAAACAAAATAATGAATCTCGGTTTCTGCCTAGCTTACGCCGGTTCCATACAATTATTGTTTAAGTTATACCTATTTTATTGTTATGCTATAGAAAATAATTCTTCAGTTACAGAAATTGCACTCTGTCATGCTCGGCTTGCTGCAAACCAATCGCGTCGCAAAATGTATGATTTTAGTAACTCCGCAGAAGTTGCATATCAAGTGATGAGGTTAACTAAATAATACATTTAATCTTGTAGTGAAAATTAAGAAGAATATCTTTTGAATGGTTTCTAATTCTTGTTTTTAATCAAAATTTGATTGTATCGAGTGAATAATATTTAAATAGTACATAATTAGAAAATATAATGTCAAGTATTTGTTAAAACTGAATGGAACCTATTGGATAAAAATATTTTTAATATATTTACTACCCACTTTCATATTCTTAGACAGTTATTGGTTAGCATTAAGCTCACGTTCTGTACCTTAAATGTACAAATAAACGATCAAATATCATCCAAATAAAAAAGGACCATCTAACCATTTTTTCATATCCTAAACATACAACCTATATATATGATGTTTGGAATAATTTCCACACAATTTAAGTTTTTTTATCCATACCAAATGGGTAACGGTCAATGAAATCATACTATGCATGCGCATGCGAGAGTTTTCTATGGTCTCTTTTTTTTGATCTGATACCTTCCGTGACTGACTATATCGCCGTCAACAGCCAATGTCCGTATGTTTGGACTAAATTGTCAGTTTAAAAAGGGTTAGAACCAAAAAAAACAATGAAAATCGAGTTATTAGAAAAATACCTGATATCCTTCGTATATTTCATCAAGCAAAATAAATTTTTAACGTTAAAATTTAACGTAAAATATGTAATTAAATTGCTAAACTAATTTTATTCAACCAAAAAATAACTATGACTTTGACATATTTATATATATTCGTCGTTGTTTATAACTGTCATGTTAAAATATATTTACGCCATCAAATAAAAGAAGAAGAAGAAGAAAATATCGCCCACCAACAAGATTGACAGATGACTTGGTCAAACTTGCTGGCTCACGGTGGATGCAAGTGGCGACCGATCGGAATAATTGGTCGTCTTTGAGGGAGGCTTATGTCCAGTAGTGGGCGTCTAATGGCAGAATGATGATGATGATGTAGAAGAAAATATATTTATTTTGACGTTTCCATTTCCAGTGAAACAGCTAAAACGTAGGTAGTGAACGTTTTTTTTTCAGTCGAGTATTTACTATACTCGACTGAAAAAATAACGTTCAACTGAGTTACATCTATTTAACTCGACACTGGCAAATTGACGCTTCAAGCGCAAAGTCCAATTACAAGAAACTGAACGCGTAATTAAATTCTACAAGTATCGATTATATAATTTCTACCATACAAAGCTAATTTGCGTATCTCCTCAATAATCAAAAACTTAATAAATATAAGATGGACTCTAAGGTTCCGTATAACTCAGCTTAGTACTCTCACTTTTTATAAACATTAATTAGATATAAAATAATTTGCCAAAAGTTGAAGTCAGCTTTTGCCCATCTAATTGATGTCCACGCGAAAAGTTGCTTGCATTAATTCAATCGCATTAGTTTTATAGGAGCCCCTATAAGCCATGTACGTAAAATATGTGTTTTTAGTATTTATTGTTATAGCAGCAACAGATATAATATTATCATTCAAAATTTAAACTCGCCATCTATCAGAATGACAGCGAAGTCTTAATAATAGGGCTCCGTTTTAACATTTGGCTACGTAACCCTACAAAAAGTTGTGTGTGTAAAAAAACTTAAAAATTAAGTTCTCGTATAAATTTTATCATGCGATTGTATACAATTCAGTTGTATTTACTCCAACAGTTTTACTGCTTTATGAAATAATTTATACTGTAAAATCCATCAAAAGTTTTGTTTACAAACAATGGTGCGTTAATTAATTATTTATTGGAACTATTAATTTTACCATACTGCTATCGAAACAATAAAAAAATGGGTTCTGTTTTTTAGTCTGTAGTGATATTTAAAATGAATCCAGTTACATTCTACGTTTGCCGTCCCGTCCATTGTTCACCTTCACAGCGCCATCTGTTTGACACATAGCTAACTAATGACTAGACGCTCCCAGTCCCAGTGTCTGGCGCAGGCGCCTTAGAGCGCTGTGATCGGCGGCGTACGTCCTTTGTTCGAAACAAATCAACATAGTCTTTTGGTTTTGCTTTTTCTTCATGTATTTCCATTATTTCTTACTTTTATGTGTAAGAACCAGTTAACTAGTGTGTCGTGCTTAGTTAAAGTGATATATTACAAAGAATTTTATGTTTAGTGTGATATTTTCTCAATAAATAAACTCTCGTACATGAAGCTTCGGTCCGATTGTACGCATGAAACCTTTGAACGACTTCTTTTTCGAAACTGATGTTAGGACTATGGGCCCTGACATGGTGAGTTATTTCGTTTGGTTTTGTTGCTAGATGTAATTAGAATTGATTTTAAGTCATGATTTAGTCAATTTCATGGTTTTCAACGCAACAGGTTCGTTTTTGTTTTGTTTACTTGACACCGGCGTCCGCCATTTGTGGAAACCGAGTTCAGTCAAATAATCACCGGTGTGTAAGCTCTTGTCTTGTTTCGTGATTTTCACGATTTTGCTGAATTAACAATCCACATATCACGAATTTCAAGGTTTTAACACTTTAAGATATTGAAATCATTACCCCGTTATAACAAACATCGGTTTTAACATTTGGAATATTTTGGACTTCGAAAGTACATTTCTAGATATTCAATTTATATATTCTATTCTATTCTAGATATTCAACATTACAAGAATTAAGTCTTTCCTAATTATTGCCGCAAATAAATCCCATTTATTACCTTATTCTGACATAATTTGTAATAACACAATATTGGAGAAGCCACTGGCTCCTGAAATACAGTTTTTAACTAGTTCGGGAGCTTAGGGGACCTTAGTTTTGATACTGTACCTCATTTTATGTCAAATAAAGAATTTTTTACTTTACTTTTCTTTACTATTCTGGTATGAAAATGTAAGATAATGTTATTTTAATTTGTTAGAGCTGATTTTTAATTGTCACCTAAGCTCTTCAGCAGATTACAAATAACAGAGGATTGAATTATCAGCCCTAACATGACACACATACTACTTGCTTAGTTATTTGTAGTTTGTACTAATACATTGAGACTATCTACAGCAGATCATCATAATCATCACCCTATTAACATTCCCACTGCTGGGACACAGGGACTTCTCTCTTGACGAGAGAGATTAGGCCTTAATTCACCACGCTGGCCAAGTGCGGGTTAATTACAGCAGATAACGACATGAAATCTGATAAGTAGCCAAAAAGATATATAAGCGAACAGACATATGTAGTAATATGATTTTGTATAAGTTTGTATGTAAAGATAAACAATCAGATGAATAATAATTCAGATTTACCTATATAAAAATAGGATTGCAATAGCTTATGTAATCAACCCATCAACTAACTGCAAAATATATAGTGGGCTTGCGTAAGTGAAAATCTTTTTCTATCTAGATATATTTATTTAGTGAAACTAACTGACCCAGTGAACTTCGTATCACCTGGTTCGTTACTTACAACTTTTAATTTGTGATTACTGTTGAAGATGTTTCATTATTTATTATATTTTTTAATAGACATATACAAATATGGGTTGATTGTAGAGGGGTGAAAATTTAGGGTTTTACTTATATATATCTGTATGCTGTAACATAAAAAATAAAAAAAAAATGTGTTTTATCCTTTCCGATTCTCCACCCTGGCCGATATGCAAGCCTTGGATGTCGAAAATCTGTCGAGCTGTTTCGGAAGTGTTGTATTTCAAACACTGTGACATGAGAATTTTATATTATGTATATTGTGACATTTGCTGAGGTATTATTTACTCTTTTTGCTATTGTCTAGTAGGCAAGAGATAAGTAAATATAATATTAAGCTGTATTCTAACTAACAGTCATATTAATGACATATTAAATATATTAAAAGAATAGACAAATATGACATATTGTAATTATGACAAATCTGTTAATCCTTTCTACTGTGCTACAAGTTTGTGTAGTAAAATAGGTTATTTATGCCATTTTATATGAATAAGAGCCAGTTCCTTATCCAGATAAAGTTGCTGTTATAATATAAATGTAGAGTTGTTTTTGTTTCTTTCCTTATTGACATAAACACTTCTTTGTACCTACTTAAATTTGTTTATTTATGTGTTAAAAATGTGTTTTCCAATCATTCACTGTAAAAGTTGTCCGCTGAGTAACAGTTTGTATGTTGAGTTGAATAAAACTACCAAATATTTGTTTGTCACCTTACCATTTGTTATATTAATACTAGCTGTCCCCAGCAAACGCTGCTTTGCAAAATGAAAACTATAGTAGCCGATTCTCTGACCTACATAATATGCATATAAAATTTCATAATAATTGGATAAACCTTTTGGAGGAGTAAAAATAAAAAAAAAAGTACCTACATCATGAAGGAATTATAGCATGTCATAATAAAATTATCTTTTGCAAAAGTATGAGTCAAGAAAATAAATATGAAATGGTCTTTATCTCTCTTTATTATTCTCTTTTTATTATCTTTTATTATACTCTTTATTTTATATCTTGCTGACACTCATATTTTTTCTAGGATCTCATAATTCAGCAACTGACATTCCACAGTTCAACATTTTCTTGTTTCTTTTAATTTTAATATCTAATAGTAAGTAACTAATTTAGAAAGAAGTTTGATTTGAGTTAAACACACAAGCTAAACACAAGCTTTGATGATGGTACTGAAATTATATATGTATGATTGGCTATCAAATACCAATTATGTTTCAAAATCGTTTTTGACAGAATATAAAAAGAAAAAACACTACTTTCATAATGTAATCATAAATGTGTTGATTAATTAGTGGCAGAAATGAATAGATATTGCATATTATATTTATATTTAAATGCACAAGCTTTCAAATATGTGTGCCAATTTTCCTATGATATTTTTATGTTAGCATTTTGTCCATGTTAAGCTGAAATAATTATTAAATAAATTTGACTGAAATAAATCTAAATTTAAAATTTAAGACAAACCTCAGATTCTAATGCGCTAATTTCCTTATAAGTAAACCTAATTGAGCTTTTTCGAGAGTTCAATTCGATACCCCACTCGAGTATATTTGCAGATTTTCGGGTTTCCTTCCCCACTCTCACTCCCATAACTTTGAAACGGCACAACCGATTTTCATGAAACATGTCTAAGAAAACTCGCGCCAAACTCACCTTTCATACAAAAACTGAATTAAAATTGCTCCCTCCGTTTGGGAGCTATGATGTCCCAGACAGACAGACAGACACGTCAAACTTATTACAGCCCTCTTTTTTGGTTGGGGGTTAAATATGGACTAATACTATACCTAGTGTTCCATGTCGAGTTTACATGCATTTTGCAATAAAATAAAAACATAAATAAGTAAAAAATAATGCTCTTTGGGTATGAAACCCTGAAAAAATTTACCGACATACATTTTTATTGTATTTTGTTTAGTCTTCATTTCTTTTTTCATCCAATTTTTTTTTGAGTTTTAGGTATGTATTGGTATTATGGAAAAAATACCTACTTTGTTATGAGGTTGTTTAGAAGATTCTAAACCAGGAAAGGGAAATGTTATTCTTAGTTTAACTGAATAACAACTTAGCTACTAGATAGAGTAACTAATAACAATGAAACTTGATTTCTGAAAATGGAGGTTCATAGATATTATTGGAGGATAAATCAATATTTCCGAACTAATCACATAGCATCATCTGACCCCAAACTAAGCAGAGCATTACTATGGAGGCATTGAAATAAAATGTACCTCCAAAACATGAGAACGAGACAACTCAGAGTAAACTAGTCAATGGCTAAAATACAGTTGTCAGTTGACTTGATATCTCTATATTTTAACCATTGATTAACTTTTCACAGAGATACTGAACAGGTCCTAAAACAATTTATCGGGATATTAATACAAAGCATTTTATTTACTTGACACACCATCTTTTGTACTTTTAACTTACACAATCAATATATATATATATATGATTTATATTTTTTAAAAGGCTGGGCTCGATTTTACGCAAAAAATATGTTTTTAAATGTGTGTATGCAATTTTTAAAATCTTCCTATGTCTTATATTATCAGAACTTCCCATACCGGCCAAAACTTTTGTTATACCCTGTATAAACTAGATAATATGATTTTTTTGCATTTAAACATTAAATTTAACCAAATTCAAGGAAAGACTTTTTGATATTGTAATACATATTATCTGCTTCTGACATAGTCACCCCACAAATTCTGATTCTCAAAGAAACTGTTTTATTTGTTTAGATTGCGCCATCTGCGAAGAAACTATGGGATAAAGGGCCTGGTGCTGGTGGAGATAGCAAGGGACCCCAGCACTTACCTCCATTGCAACTCAATCCGGAAGGAATGTGGAGAGACCCAACATGGTCAGGCCAAGGTATGTGTGTTTTAATAAAGTTCAGGGTGCTTTGCGCCTTGCCAGAGCACCCACCCAAGTACTGACCTAACTTAAGGTAGCTTAACTTAATAGGTGAAAATGTAAATTGCGGTTTATGACATATCAAAAAAAAATTACTAGATTTTGTAATAACCAATTTTCGTTGGTAGTTTTGATGGCAATTTAGAACATAATTATATATATTTTCAGATTTATCATTTGCTTATTTAAGGAGTTAGAGGACACACACACATTTTACCACTTTGGAAAGTTTCAACAATATGGTTCTTTTAATGTCATTATGGACATTAGGGAATGCAATCCCGACTCGAGATTGCAAATCCGGGATCCCGTCTAATTAAAAAAAAAAATTTTGAATTCAGATGACTGAAAAAGCTAATAACTGCTTGTTTGTGATAGTGAGGTTAACTAAAATAACATATTACTCGAAAGAAAATAAAAACCTTTATTCTTTAATCTTACCAACTAAATAATAATCAGGTTGTAAGGAAATTAACGCAGGTAAATTAGGTAACCAAAACAATAAGCTTATTTCAAGGGAATTAGGAAAAAGAGTGATTTTGAAAATGACTCCTTAAAAAACAAAGGGTAGGTATTAATAGTTTCATCTGCTAAACGGCATTTAATGTCCGTTGCAATGTACCCCGCTGCTGAGAATGCCCTCTCCGACTCAACGCTGGTTGGAAACAGCGTGGCGAAGCAATTATATGCAAACTGCAAAAATCGCCCCCTTGTTCCTCCACACTTAAAATAAATCCATTTAAATATTTAAAATATTTAAATTCAAATATTTCAATATTTCCAGACAATGCACACAACAACATCTAGCCCCGTGGTAAGCTCTAAGCTTGTGTTACGGGTACTAGATATCTGATATATGTACTTAATATGATAGTCATACATATATAGATATTTTTTATTATACATATTAAACACCCAGACCAAGGAAAAAGTGCTTGCAGAACATACAAACACTTTCACCCTCGGCGGGAATCGAACCCGCTACCTCTTTGCGCCGCAAGCGGACCCTCGCCCACCGCGCCACTGGAGCAGTGATTTCTTTTTTAATGGTAGATTCTAATTTGTCTAAGCTCGTGGACGTGGATATACGTGCAAAAGGACTTACAGAAGCTCGCAGAGTTCCTTCTAGTTCCTCTTGAAGCGATTTATTAGTTTGTGCAGCACGTAAATTCAAATCTTCTGCAATCATTGAAAGAGGCAAGTCATCTTCGATTAGTACTGCCGCTTGCGCCCCGAGTGGTTGTGTGTTGCGTCGCTGACCACTGCTGCCCAATCCCGTCAATCTCGAACGGGATCTCGTCATATGATGCGTCGGGATTGATCCCGAAAAATTACACGAGATCTCGCGAGATCGGGATCCCGCGGGATCGGGATTGCATTCCCTAATGGACATACACGGACAGACAGACGAATCTATAAGGGTTCCGTTTTTGCCATTTGGCTACGAAACCCTTAAAACGTTTTTTTTGCGTTTGCGGCCAGTTTGTTGACAGAGTTCATAAACAAAAGTTGCTACGGAAACAGAGTTTTTTTTCGAATTTTGACAGGAATCGTGGACGTAAATCTGACTCTTATAAGATATCGTATTTTACGGTAAATAATATATCATCAAATTAAGACTTACCATGTCAGTATAATAATATACACGGTGTAACACGGTCGACGGATCAACGAAAGCTGGGAGCTAGGTAACCAAAGTACTTATCGATTTAACCCCCATGTATGTTCCCCGATTTTTTTAAGTTTTGGAGATATTCAGCTTTTAAACTTTTTTTTGCATCACCGACATGGTTCACAAAAACTGATATTACGAGAAAAAATGTTCATACTGCAGTTGTGATTTTAGGGAAAAACATAGATTCATAGTGGCCGCTACTTCTACTAAAATATCTATAATTTTCTGCTTTAATTAAAGTACCATCAAAAAAAATTTTTTTTGATTATTTTGTTCAAACTTTGGACCAAATAACAAAAATATAAAAATAACGATTCTTCGTCATACATATTCATATGAAGTCCGACTTTTGCACTGGCTGGCAGTGTCGAGTTGGATGATCTCCTCTAGCTCAGCGGCGGTAGAATTTATGGTACGATATCATCGGCGTAAGTTGGTCAGAATCTTGGTGCCGATGATACCCTTAGTGCTGTGGCACAGGACACCGCTACCGCTCCACAGCACACAGCCGACACTCGCTCCCGCCTCTTTTCCCTCCGCGTCATTCTCTGTCTCACTCTTTAAGTTCATAATCACTAAGACAGTTAAAAAGCTCATGATAAAAATTACGAGGTTTTTAATTACAATTTGCGTAGAAGTGCTCATTCATTGATTTCGTATTTCGGTTTAGCATGTAGTTTACCTGGCATCCAAAAAATACCGATTAAAATTAACTGTAACATATACATAAAAAATATTTTCTCAAAATGTCTTTATTGAAGCCTTTTTATGTTTGTTACTTTTTCGGAAATGCTGAAAAGACTGTGAAACACAAGTTCTAATATAATAACGCAGAAGAACTCCTTACGAAACACACACAAACAAGTATCTTACAAAGTACTACTCCCAGAGCCTCTGCCGCCTTCAGGCTTCCTGCTTTTCGATCCTTAATAAGATACATTTCGGTGTTCAGTACAAATATCGATTTGTAAATACAAATCTCCACACAATCCTAATTAGAGAGATAATTTTTATAAGTTACTGAGATGCTTGTAAGTTTGGACGAACCATTGAGTCCATCTCATACCTATCAAATTTATTTGTTAAAGATGCACATAATTTTAATTTGTTTTAGGTGTTGAACACAATGTGAGTGTACCCATGATGGGCACACGCCGCGGCGTCGCGTTCCAAGGAGGGGACGCCGGAAGCATCCTGTCACCGCGTGATTCTGCCGGCCTGGGCGTCAAGATGGTAGAATATGTTCTTGGAGGTTCTCCCACAGGTAATTCACTAAGTAGTAACTTGTAGCTTATTCCAATTCCGTTAAATATATACTAATTATAATTTAAAGTGCCGCGTGTGTTTGTTCCTATGTTCACGATAATTTTTATGCGTTTTTCTACAATAGGTAGAGTTATTCAAAATGATGGGGCTTGCATCCTAGCAAAGCAGGAACGGACCAGCTAGTTTTTAATATGTTTAATACAATGCTGTATCGAGTCTCTTAAATTGCTTAATCAAATCTCTTAAATTGCTTAATCGAATCTCTCAACAGGTTCCGTTCCGTAGATAGGTCGTAAATTTTTTAATATGTTTAACTATGACTAAAAGTTTATAATGGAATTAAGAAATTAAGCAAAGTGAGTCACTAATTTAAAATGGAGATGACCTTCAGCATTGTTCTATTTCTATTAAATGAAACCTAATGTGTGTATTTTGATAAAATGTGTACTTACCTGTATTCCTTAAATTATTTTGGGAATTTAAAATTAAATTATAATAATTAAACTACGAATTACAGGTATAATCTATCGAAACTATATTTTCAAAACATGTATCGGAATTGCAAACTGCCTCAAAATATTTTCATTTTGCAATATTACTTCCTTACCTTATCCCGCCTTTATCCAAGTCATCTTCTTCTTAAGGTTGCTAGGAAGGGATGATGTGTTTAAGTGTTACGGCCGCCTGTTATCCCACATTATATTTAATAAACTTTCCTTGTTGTTGGTGTCTCAATGAAGTATAATGTAATTTTATTGTTAGATATTCCATTATCGTACGCAGGGGGTGCGGCCGGCGGTGAGAAGGTCGCCAACGTGGTGGCCGGCCTCCGCGGCATGGTCCTGGAGGAGCGTGTTGAAGATAAATCTCAGTCGCCTTTCGAGAAAGACCTGCATGAGTTGCACGAACACGGCTCTCTGCCTAACGGGCTGCACAATGGACAAGAGGATGATAAGGCATTCAAGTATGTGTAAGATAGACGAACTCCTTTAAATATTTTATCATAGTGCTTAGTGTTTTTCTTGCTAGGATCATTGTTTGACATAGACCTTGTTGGACGTACACCACTGCCCGTAATGACTGCGCGTAAATGCTTGTAGTATTAAGTTTTTGCAGAACGATGTTATGTTGAAGTTTTGCACGAAATATAATATAAATAAATATGAGTTTACATATAAATATGGTATAGTATGCCCTGCAGTCGTACACTATAGGCTTATGAAAAAAAAAGCATACAGGCTTCGTAAATCAAGTAGCATGAGCATTTCATAGTATGATTCACTATTTTATAAAGGTTTATTTAAAAGAACACAATCAAGTTCTACCAAAATATACAACCGTCGCATGTGAATAATTTTACTTATAAAGAATACGTAATGGACGCCGAATCCGTAACGAGATACCCGCGAAGGTCACTTGCTAGTGGCTAGCTCTCAAATGTGCCGCTGGATCGGCGCTTGACGCGCGTCCGCCTCGCTGGTGGCGCGGGCAATAACCGCTCGACGATCATGGCCTCTGTCAATGCCACTGCGCTGAAGTAACCACTCCGAGAATTGCGAAAGATAATGAGCTGCACAGCTTTATTGTTTGGTCTTATAAATGTAATTGAAATTGAGGCCTTTTAAGATTTGTGCAATTTTATTTGTTTTTTTTTATATGAGATACATTAGATAAATTGCCGCAAGGTCAAGTGTTTGGATGTTCTGCAAGTTTAATTATCATTATTCCGCAAAAAATACAATCAACACTGATGAAGTTGTAACGTGAAAAGCGAGTACCATTATAAAATTTCATACATGGTCAATATTGCGTTGAAATCTGTTTACAGTAAATATGCAATCAATTTGTGCTGATTATACTTAGGTCCTGGTTTACCATATGAGTAAAGTTAGACAATGGCTAAAATATAGTGCTATTTTGTTCAGTCACATGTGTCTTGTCATAACTAACCAGTGACACGTATTAATAACATAACTTACCAAGTTAAGCAGATCCAAATATTACCCCCTACAACGTCATAAACAATCTCACAAATTTTATAATGTTAGTTTAAATATAGATTACTAGCTGACCCCGGAAAACGTTGTTTTGCAAAATGAAAAATAGATAGTAGCCGATTCTCAGACCTACTAAATGAATGAATGAATGAATGTATTTATTGTTTCTATTGTTTCTAAAACTTAAATATATTTGGGTATCCAACATCTTTACAAAGGTGAACTTAGTAACTAGAACATTTAAATTAAATACAAGATAGATGGTACCTTCAGTTTGTCGATGTTCCCTACACTAGGTCTATCAAGCCTGTACAGTAGGGTCACAAGGATTTGCTGTCGGAATCTCATCGTTAAATGTATATGAGTTGATACAAATGTAATTAAAAAAAAATTAAATATATAAAGCTATACTTCTATGGCTATACAAAGTTGGCGTTACATACATATATACCTAGCATAATATAGTAATGAATTACATAAACAGAAAAGGTACTGATTTTTACAGTAAAACCTAAAAGTACCTATCTAATAATCTAATAGAATCTTATTTTCTATTTGTTTATGGTTGGCTAGTTACACACCAGAAGTTTACCGTATCTTAAAATTTCATAATAATCGGTTAAACCGTTTCGGAGATAGCCCTTATGCTGTTTACCGCAAAAAAATACTTGAAAAACAGCTGGTGTAATATATAATGTGATGTTTGTTATAGCCGCACGCCGGGGTCGCGGCAGCCGTCGCCGGCGGAGGAGGAGCAGGCGGGCGCGGGCGCCGCGGCCGCGCAGCGCAACGGCGACGCGCCCGCCTTCCCGCCCTCGCTGCTGCACCAGCACCTGCCGCACCAGCAGCTGCACCACCTGCCGCATATCTCGCATCCCCAGGTACTACAAATACACCTGGTCTAATGCCAACAGCGACGTGCCCGTTATTTATTAAGGCTAACAATGAAGGTATTCAAATTAAGAGACTGAGAATTACTAGAAAATTTATAAATAATACAAGATACAAAACCCTTTATTAAATCCTTTCCATTGTTTGGTTTTACAAATCTTAGAAACGACAAAAATAAAATACAAAAAAAATATCAAATTGACCATAGGTAGTTAAAGTTGTAATTATAAATAACCTAATTTATAATTAAAAAAGTCACGATTAAAAAAACCTTACGATACCTTAAAAGTAAAAATCATAATTATTTTGTAATGAGCACGTGATGCGCTTTCATTCGAGAGCCCACTTGATTTGCAGATATTGGGTTCTTCTTCTTTCAACGCCTATAACTTTTTAACGGCTTTACCGATTTTCATCAATCATATCTATACTAATATTATTCTAAGATAAGCAAAAAAAAAACATACACTGTAGTAGACTTATCCATACTCTATTTCTGGGTTAGAAAAACTGTGATCTGACATCTTGCATAAAAGTGTATTGTCCATTATTGCCATGGAGCATCCACATTGCCTGGAACTTACAAAAATTCAACATCTCGCTACCCACAATAATACCAGCTATCTGCCAAAGTCCCGTAAAAATCAGTCGGTCAGCCATTTCAGCGCTTGCGGGGGACAAGAAAATTGTAAAATCAGTTTTATATATTTTGTTAAAAGTTATTCGGTGCAGGAATAATTTAAGCTCTTTGAAAAAAAAACATTTAATTTATCATTAAATTTATTTTGTGTATAATGTTACCAAGGCAATATTTTTTACGTGATATAAAAGTTCTACTAAACATTTGGCTTCACAATGACTAACTATATCAAATTTCTACGGTATATAACCGGTAGTATAACCGGTGTATAACCTATGACTTAATTATGGGACAACTTAACAATAAATGACGATTATTGAGACAATAATATTCAACTTGCTATTTAAACTGTAATACATATAAGTATGTAATGACAAAACGAGTAATCCTATTTTTTCTATTTCAGCATCACCCAGGCATGTTAGGAGTAGCCCCATTACAAGGTTTACCACATCCACAGCACCCGCAAATACATCCGGGTATGTAAACAGAATGATTTGTACCATAAATTATTTTTAATTAGGTACCATAGCATTCCATAACCATAATTTTACTGCACCTTGTAATACTGAATATTACCTGTAGAATTTGCGCAATTCTCTCATAAATAGTCTACCTAAAAATCTGATTTTTTGGTGGTGAAGGCGGTGAATAGTATATAATATATATATGGGTTATATTAAGCCTAGCTAGTTCTAGCAGGTTGTAGGTACGTTATTATAATGAACAAATAATGTCTAAGTTTATAATATGAATATAGATTATATTAAATGCAAATTGTGTAACATATTTAATAATATTAAATCTGAGTTCGTATTTATGTGAGTGTGTCATATATAAATATCATGTGAGTTTACTACAAACTTTTCAGCCGTAGGACGTCCACTGCTGGACAAAGGCCTCCCTAAATACTTTCTGTAACTTCAAATGCTGCGGGGCGTGTAACCACCGTGACCTTTAACAAGTTGCAAGACGTCCTACGCTGTGTTTGACGATTAATTGTCTCTATTCGAGAACTTGCCGGCCCCAACGGCAACTTGTACTTAATTTGTCGTTTTTTTTTTCAGGAATGGCTATGAACGATATGAATCAACACATTGAACTAGTCCTACAAATGCAGGATCACCCACAGTTTGACAATAATAGTTTCGCGAGCACACAGCAGGTAACGGTGCGTATTTTACTTTATACTCATTTACTTTTTATCCGACCAAAAAGTACGAGAAGGTTCTCAACTCGACGAGCATAATGTATATATTTTTTTATGTATGACCACGCATAACCTTTTACTGTTTAGTCCGATTTTGATAATTAATATTTTAAATGACAGCTGTTGCTCTCAAGTTGATCCCATTTTAATTTATAACAATTCATAATGTACATACAAATCTCTTGTTATATTCAAATATGTCTTCATTTCATACTGAATTTGGTCGATCTCGGGGTCCTAGGTTCGAATCTCACGCGTTTTTTTCGATATTTTTAAAATAAAGGGTAAAACGGGACCCTATTGCTGAGACCTGTCGTCAGTCTGTCTATCACCAGGCTGTATCTCAAGAACCGTGATCGTCTGTGAAAAATTCTCCGACAACAATTCGCTGAAAACACAATTCGCCGATTTTTTTCTCATGAAAATCGGTTGTGCCATTTATAGTTATGGGGGTGAGAGTGGCGCCGGGTTTAGATACTATGCCAAAATGTACTGACGGTCCAAAGGAACAAACGACAAAATGTGTAATTCTCAACGACAAAATGAGCAAATGCCATGAATGTATCTGCGATGAAATGCTCCTCCAGCGTCAGAATGTGCATTTTAAATAAAGAGCAAATGTTGGAATTATCATTATACTATAATGTTTCATGGACTTGATGTGCAAGGTTTGAAAAGTAATGTGACGGAAACTGCAATGGACAAATATTTGAACTGAAGCAACTAGAAAATTTAATACAGTATTTTTATAAATAAATTACCTAGGATGATTTTTGGAAGTGTTTTCCTACTAGGTACGCTTTGTGTACAACAAGCATCATTTTGCCACCATCTGGAGTCCATGTTGCTTCGCTATTCATCTGTGTTACAGATGGAATATAATATTATATAACTATATCTACTTAATCATTTCTAGGAAGTAAAAGTTTGTTTTCCCATACAATTTAAATAATTAATAAAATAAATAACAATGCAAGTAGGTGTTGTTATATTTGCTATTGCACATTTTGTCATTGACAAGTTCTTTCTATGGCGCGTTTAGACTTTTTGTTACCGTTACATTTTAGTCATTGCACATTGACGCTAGAAGATTTGAGCTTTTTCAAGTTTTGACAATAGTCCCAACTGAAAGTTTTGGCGGTTGCACATGTTGTCGTTTGTTCCTTTGGATCGTCAGTGCATTTTGGCATAGCGCCGTGAGAGTGGGGAAGGAAAACCGAAAATCTGCAAATATACTCTGAGTGGGGTTTCAAATGAAACCGCATCGCGTGCACATTACAAAATATTATGGTGTTTTACTTTTGAGGCAATCCGGGGTTTTTCTTAAATTTTAAATTTAGATTTAATAATTACTAGTGGACCGCCCCGGCTTCGCACGGGTTTTTATTCAATTTTTTTTCCCGGCAATTATTCGATTTTTTCTCGCCTTTTAAACCTTCCCTAGACCTCCACGAACATTTCAAGACTGATAAGATAAATCCGATCAGCTGTTCTCGAGTTTTAATCAGACTAACGCACAACAATTCATTTTTATTTATATCCTACGGGTGGTGCTAAGAACAGTCTCTGGTGGTAGGCTTCGGCCGCGGCTTGTCACCACCCTCCGGGCTGGGCCAGTGCGTGAAGCGATTTTTTCGTGTTTCGTAATGTGGCCCGGAGAAGCCATCTTCTAGGCCTTCATGCTCCATCTTAGACCACATCGTCACTTTACATCAGGTGAGATTGTAGTCAAATCAAGGCTTATCGTGCATAAAAAAAAATTATAAAATATAGATTACCTTGTGTGATTTCTTTTTTTTTTGTGATTTATATTAACTGACAAAAAAGGTTCTTACATTCGGCGTGTATTTTTAGTATACACGCCTCATAAGTTTTAAACGGGTCAACCTATTTTTATCAAACATGTCTAAGAAAAAAACTAAATTCAAATCCCTTCATCCGTTTGGGAGCTATGATGTCCCAGACAGATAGACAGAGACGTATTATGTATATATATATTATACTTATATAACACCCCTCTTTTTTGGCGGGGGTTAAAAATAATTGTTTCACCCCGTCGTTTCTATCAGTTCGAAATAAATTTGCTTGTACGGGTTTTCTCTCAGTTTAACTAAAATAAGTAAGTAAGCAGCTACTCTGCAGATTGGCGTTTTAGAACTGACCGCAAAAAACTATTTTTAGTTTCGAAAATATTTATCATTGAAATAAACCCGCCAGCAACATTCGATGGCGGTACGTAAGTGCAACCACTTCCAAGCATTTTCAAAACAAATTGAGAAAAATATTGAAGATATCTCAAAGAAAAAAATAACATGCCAAATTTTAACCTCCTTTTTTTGGAGTCGGTTAAACTAAAATGCTCAAAAACACATAAATGTACTAAAAATATAACAAAACACGTGATATTAGAACCTAGGACCCTGGGTTCGACCAAATCTATACTAATATCATAAAGCTGAAAAGTTTGTTTGCTGCGCTAATCTCTACGGAAACTAATGGTCCGATTTGAATAATTATTACACTGTTGGATAACCTATTTATCGAGGAAGGCTAAGGCTATAAAGCTACCGCTGTTACCATTGAAAAGAGTCTTAATATTATAAAGATGATGTAATGAGTGTTGTACCTAAAAAATCTATAACTGAGTCAGGCCTGCCGAATAATAAATATTTTTGGCCAGAGCAGCAGTTACAAAAATGTTGGTCTCTTTTACGTCTGAGAAATACCCGAACGAAAAATAAACAAATAGCCCAAAATGAAAAACTGCTTTGTTTGGGTCAATGTATTTCTGCGAATCTGAATTTTCGGAAATTAAAATAATTCAGTCGAACCGCAATCGGCTTACAGAAGAACAGCTGCTACGTGCTTACGTTTAGCACTTAGTAAATATGTGCATTTCTTTAAGAAATTTGCGGCAAATATACAGCGTACTCGTATGTAAAATACCTTCAATATATGTTAAATTAAAACAAATTTTTTTGTTTGCGTGTTCACCGCATGTCATTATAATTATATTACTGTAGATCGCCGATGCTATAAGTGTACTCACTGCTGATATAGGCTATTTTACCCTGGGAAAATACTTGTTTTCACGGTAAAAAACCTTACACGGGCAACGCCGTGGCGTGTAAAGCTAGATAGAGCTAGAACACCTTTACCGATTGTATGTTTAAATTAAATGGAACCAACATGCAAGCAACAGCTACTTTAAATAATATAATTTAGTTTGTTTTTAATTAATGAACTTGTAAATATAGTCTCGCGGTGTTTATACGTTGTTTCCTCGTACGGTTTTGGTTGGTTGTTAACAGTAGATTGTTTGTTTAGTACGGCGGAGGCGTCGGCGGCGTAGGCGGCGCGAGCGGCGGCGTGGGCGGCGTGGCGGGCGCAGGCGGCTCGCTTGTCAACGGCGGCTCCGTGGTGCAGTCCGCGCCCGACAACCAGCAACACCACCAGACCTTCGATGTACAGGTAGGACTTCAATACTTATCAACACTGCCAAGTCGTACCGACCTTCAAGCGCGACGATATAACCCAAGAACTGAACTGGACACGCATCAACCATAGGTCGTTCAAAGCAAGTTATAGGCCTCTCTTATTGACTGAAATCATGTTTAGGGGATTTGCCAATAATCGCCAAATTTCCACAAGCAACACTACCACCTAAGTACAGGTCATCTCCATCTTATAAGCCGTAGTCGTCCATAGATCTCCCTCATCGACTGTGATCTTGTTGGTTTGGCAATAGAAGTCACACCTCGGCATGGCCTTATTCGCTAAACGCAGTACAGTTGAAGTTTTGCACGAATTTCCCACGTATAAGTAGTTCAGCTTCACCTCTAAATGAGGTCTGATAAATATGAAATTATACAATAACAAAAATGCTTGACTGCACGGATTAGTTCAACTCCTAGGTAACTGCTCATATGCGCTCACTGCTGCTATTCAAAGAAAATAGAAGCGAATTAAATAAGAAAGTATGAATTACTATTAATATCAGCATATTTGACATTTCTTAATAAAATAAAGTCGTTTATTTACAACATTCAGTGGAAATGTGCTAATGATGATAAATAAACATGAAACATGCCATGTTAGCACCGCTAAATAAATAAACCAAGAAATGAGAAAACCCGCCATACCGACCACAAGTGTTTGATTGCTATGAAAATACCTCATCAACATTGTCGGTGAGATCAGAGGTACGTACAATTTAGCTTCTGCTTCTCTCTTCGAAGTTCTCGACCAGCTACGTTTAGTCAAGTCCTATTGACTGATACATGTTACCTGCTTGTTGTTTAAATGGATCTGGTGGTCTACTAATGTGCTTCAGTGAGAAAATAGCCAATAGTTTGCTTACTTGCCGGCGTGGTGAGATAGGTTACTATTAGCCATTCTTTTTATATATCATGGGGAGGCGACTTCTCACCCACCCGTTGGATCTGTATCTGCCTTCACAAGGCGTAATAGGGCGTAGTTAAAGCTACGTTGTTATATATACGCATGAAGTTGCGAAGAGTAGAGTTTTTCACCAGAAATGTGGCTATGCTTTGGGAGTTGGTACATAACATATAAATCTATGCCAAAGTAGCTCAACCTAGTTCTGGAATAAATTAACATCCTAATCATAATACAATGTTGTAGCTGAACCAAAGGTCAGTAAATAAATAGTGCTTGGCACACAAAGATCATCTAATATATAGAGTTAAAGTATTTAACACATGTATCAAGAGACCACTAAGTGCACAGAGCGCGAAAATGGTTCTTGAAATATTAATAAAAATGTTGATTTTGAGCTAGCGTCACTTCAAACCTGTCGTGATTTAAACAACGGTAGGGACGGGAATACGAAAACAAAATTTAAAGTTAAATATAAAAGTTTTATAAAGAAAACCCCATTGTGGCTCATACGACCTTCAACCATAAACACATATCACACCACGATCGATTTTAACTTCATTCGATAGTGCCAAGCCCCAAACACCTTTGCGTGTCATGAGTTTTTAATCCAAATATCTATAACTCTTTGACCTCGATAAGGTGTTGCAATATTCTGACTTTAAGGTGTCTTTTTGTTTGCTTATAGAATGGTCTTTTATAGTTGTTTAAGCATAGTAAAATTTTTGTAGTTCACAGTTTTGTTTAACATACCTGAGTTATGAGACTTGTTATTTGTTAAAATAAATATCACAATCAAATGAATATACATTATGTCATGTTACAGCATATTTTTTAGTTTCACCTTGCATGTTATAAGTCTGTAATTAAATAATGCAATGTAATATGATACACACTTCCCGGCTTCTCACTGAACTGAAATAGACACGCATTTGTCAATTGCGTGACAATGCAATATTATGATAGCATAGAACTGGTCTGATGAAAGAGCTGAAAGGTGGCCTGTTATAATAATAAATCATTTATTTCAGGCATCTAAGGCCCATATAAACATATACCTTATAGACTAACATACATAAACTAAAGTGTCAGCATCGTGGATAATCTGTTACGGCGGTGTCGCCTTGCAGTGTAGGCGACCGATGAACCGTCGAAACTTGACCCCATGCGGCCAAAACCGCTCATTCAGGAACGTCGACAGATTTTGAGTTGGAACCCTTACCATAAATGAACCGGAGCTCACATTACTGCGAGATTCCAACCTTTCGACGCGAACCAAAAATGCAGTCTTGGTTCGGATGTATTCCACCACAGCCTCGGAGTTCAAGGTGTGCGAGACAAACTGACTGTTATAAAAGCGTTCTTTTATAATAGTGATATTCCGCCGCCCGCGTAAGACCGCCCATTACGCATTCTAGGTTTAGTTTTAATTTCATATTGTATTGTTCAATTGGTGTGTAATAAAGTATATTCTATTCTATTCTATTCCGATCAAGTTTGGGACTCGTTATGATTCTTCTCGATAAGTATGTTGTTTTAAGATACCTTTTTAGTTACAAATACGAAAGAAATACTGAGCGTAGTCTAGACTGAAAAAAATAAAGTTTTCAATCAGGTAATTATAGTTGCTCTTTCTAAGCTTTCTGATAAACATTCTAAGAACTCATTTCTCTTTGTCAGTTATTCAATTTATGTTACAAATTTCGAATTATGTTCATCAGCAAAAGATTGTGTAATATTGCCGTAAGAATTTGCCGATGCGACGCGACAGTCGCTTTACAATAGAATGAGCATCTGAAATACGAAATACTTGTTGCTTACGTAACGAATGGATATTGCGTCAGACAAACAACTTACTCTTGTTTGGAGTATTGTCTTAATAATGAAGCATCATCATCTTCCTCCCCTTATACCAAATTCGTGGGGTTGGCACATGTTTGTTGCTTCCATTGCCCCTATCACCCGTCATCTTAATACTCACCACTTTCTTACAAGTGTCATCTTTCACACATTATCTTTTATTGTCTAAATAATTGCATATTTAAAAATGTCTATACTTACCAAGACCGGACTGTAAACATAGTGAAAACAGATTCTCTAGTAGTAGTTCAAGAGGCGATATGACGCAAAACTCTGGGCAGATGGCGCCACTAGCAGATATAGTAAACTCCTCCGTATGGTTTATAGCATTTCATGATCATCAATACCCTTTTAACGTTCCCACTGCTGGGGCACAGGGACTTATCTCCGAGAATAGCGAGAGAGATTAGGCCTTAATTCACCACACTGGCCAAGTGCGAGTTGGTGGATGTCACATGTCTTTCAAACTCTTTAAAGTTCTCAGAACATGCCGGTTTCCTCACGATGTTTGGCTTCACCGTTAAATCACGTGTTTAAAGCGCACATAAATTTCTCAAGAAGAAAAATCCAGAGGTGCGTGGCGGGGTTTGAACCCACGAATGAACTTTAACACACCACCTTCGAATGAAAGTCGAGTGACCTCCCACTTAGCCAATACGGCTTTTTATGTTACAAATGGCATTGTGACTGGCTATTCCGCCGTCAATAGCCATCCGTCACCTATGATCTCTCTGAGATAGATCAAGAAATTATTTATGCCCTTGAACCTTGTGTTCTTGTCATATTGCTATACGCCTTGAAGGAATCCTCAAGAAAAACTACTTACCTATTCTAATTAAAAAAATCTTCTGTTCTTTTCAAAAACGGGAGTTTATTACAACACTTATAACTCGAGAACGGCCTGACCGATTGCCATGGTTCTTGATTTGTTGGATTTGTTTCCGTCCCGAATAGCAGAATACATCTAAAAAAAATAAAAGTTCGATATGTGTAATGAATACTTAAATCATTTCAATAGATGGTGATTTGTTTATTACATGTCAAACATTTGTTGTCCAATCCTGTCAAATAGTGTAACAACTTATTTTAAATGTTTTTATTAGGTTATAAACCTCACTTTGCAGGTAAACCTATTTTTTTAATTTTATGCAGAAAAAAAAAATTAAGATTAAGAAATTAAGATCCTGTGCTTACTTAGATTACGGATGTGTCTTAATTTTTTCTGGATAAAATTTAAAAAACTATTTTTTTTTCAATTAATGGCCTGGTTGCTGAGACCTCTAAGCCACAACTTTATTTTTTTCTGAAGACATCATGTGTGCGTTCAGAAATTTATTTTTTGTAAAGTGTCTACAAAGTTCAGGTACTGTTTGTTATATTTGTTTGTTTTAGACATTAATTTTCGAAAATTATTTATTACCTATTTAATTTTTAATTTCCGAAATTATTACCTAAGATTTATTCTACAGTAAAAACATAAAATCATCGGAAAGGAACGGAATTTAGTGAATAAAAAATCAGTTGCTAATGGTTCTAAAATTAAGGAAAAAAAATCTATAGGTTAACAAAAGTGTAAATGTCTTTTGATAGGTTGTCTATGATTTTTCTTGTTAAGCTATTCATATACGTAGTCGTATACTCTTTGAGCTATTGTCTATGTTTCGAAAGTTCAGGACTATTTGGTGTTTTTTTGCGAGTGCACATTTTAATAACAATGCCGCGTCCTAGAAGATCTAATCTTTCCCAGCGAAGCCGTAATGCAATAAGGCAACGGAATATCGCGAGTCAATTATATGATGGAGAACGAGGAATTGCACGAGAACACAGCGCCGCGTTAGTATGGAGCAAAGAATGGCCTTTAAGTTGGCTCGGTAGTCATCATGCTTAGAAATTTAAACCAACCAAAACTATGTAATGGAACGCGTTTGGTGATAAAGAAAACTGATGAGCAATGTGATTCACGCGTCGATACTTAAAGGAAAATTTAAAGACGAGGAAGTTCTTATTCCAAGGATTCCAATGATCCCGATGATCCCAACGGATATGCCCTTTGAGTTTAAACGAATTCAATACCCGATTCGTCTGGCCTTCGCCATGACGATCAACAATCACAGGGCCAATCCTTGACTATTTGTGGCCTCAATCTAGAAAATGCATGTTTTTCTCATGGTCAATTGTACGTGGCATGCTCACGTGTCGGCAAACCATCCGCTTTATTTGTTCTTGCGCCTGGCCAAAAAACAAAGAATGTCGTTTACTACAAAGTGCTTAAATGAAAATCCTATTAATGAATTAATCCGAGTTTTTTTCCCAATCTGCCCAACATAGTTTTTTATCATTTTTTTCTGACATTAGTTTGAAGTACCTACTTAATTATTATTTTTTATTTTTATTCTCATTCTGTATGTATGTTTTCATCATCATTCATCATAATAAAATACTTTTTTGTTTCTATATATATTAATATATTATTTTGTATCATTGTTTTACGTTCATCAAAGCCTAAATTAGTTCAGCTAAAAAGTAACACGACATTTATTGACTGTTAGGCGGTACGAAGATTGCCGGGTCAGCTAGTACTGAAATAAATCAAAACGTTGTTCACATACTTGATGGACGAACGATTTGGTAAAGGCCGCAGGTGCAAGGTTGATGCAGGCCGCCTCTTATCGAAATAACTGAAAGTCTGTGTGGAGGCTTACGTCCAAGTTTTATTTAAGTATTTAAATTTAAAAAGAGTTACAATGTACGTTGTGTTCTGGTTTTCGTAAAATGCGTGCAGATTTTTATTTTACAGGCCTTAAGAAGACGTACGTAGACAAATTGAAAGCGTTCTTTTAAGAACGTTTTAATTTTTTTATATATTATTGTATCCAAACTCTGAAAAAAAAAATAGGTACGACTTATTAGAATTTGCCTTTGTGCATTATTTTGTTAGGCATTATAAAGATAACTTTAAATAAATTTGTACATTTACCAACGTATGTTGGTAAGCCGTAAAATTAAAACTGTAAATCGTAAGATTTACCGTTGTTCGGGCTTTTACCGTAATATATACATCCATATATGTATTTAAAAAAATACATATATGTATTTAAAAAAATACGGTTGTTTTAATACAACAAATAGATAATATTTAAACGACGATGATTATGTTGGTCTTGACTCGCACCATATTATCATAACTGGTTTAAATTAATTAATGTGCTATTTTGTGCATAAAGCTTCACCTTTGACTGTATAAGTATCATGTTTACAATCAAATTGACTGTATAAAATCATCCATTTGCAAATCACGCATCCTCTCTGCCTTATGTAGTACAGGGTCACAGTTTAAGATACCATGTTGTATGGATACTTGTTTGTATGGAAATTGGTTTTGTTGAAAATTATTTATTTCATATCATCTTTACGGAGTATAATGGAGTCGCTTTTTCGCTCTAGATAAAATACTCAAAACACATTATAATGCAACTGCAAAATTTTAATAAATTCATGATAAATGCTTTGAAATACCGGGTGTTCGGCTGGCGAGTCACATAATAAAAAATCTATCTCTTATTATGTATATATCAAAATATGAAGACAACTTCGATACATATTTAGAATTATACGGATATTAATTCACCCAGCAGTGACATTTTTGTTTAACACTACCTAAAAACATAGATGTTAGACGGAGGAAACTAGATACAAGAGGTTTGATAATGTTTAAGAAAGTAATAGATATAGTGCGCAGGGCGACGCGTGCCCCGCTAACGAGCGACTATCTCCGGCCCTGTTCCCACGCCGCAACGCCTCTAGGAAGCAATAAACCTACACCTTAACTGCACACACCATTACCGATTGTAACGGCGCACATGTGCGATATAATCTATGAACACATCGCCGCGAAAACCTATCGCATCGACACTCCACGATGTGTCAATAACGCCTTATCGAATTGGCATGTTGTCAAGGGAGACCTATCATAACTGAGCACCACCCCGATAGTGTGCTTTTTATGTTTTTTTCAACCTTTCGATGGTAGGTCGTCTCAATGATGCCACCGATATTACATTTACAGAATTGCAGATGAAATAGATAGATTTATTTTATTGCCTTTTCGTCTCCAAAATCAAAACAAAACACGCGAGAAACAATGTTTAGACTCAAGACACAGGGGGACGACAAGTCCGTATACACGTATTCTTATTGTAAGTTTAAGTGCATGAGTTTTTCGTTGACATTGTAATAAGTTAATAACAACGCATAATAATAGAATAAAGTCGATAAGGAAAATGCTAAAATGCAATTAATTTTAATACGATTATTAGAGTACTTGATTTAGTAATTTTGCTGTTGGTAAGTATTTGTGTCTAAATAGGTTATAGGTTTTTGAACCGTGGAACCCAGTTTTATTGTTCCATACAATCCCGTGTGAACATAGATGTCTTGAAGGCACACACACTTTAACCTGCCCGTGTACTGTAATTCAGATGTGTATCTCGTTCTGCCGAGATACTTAAGTTTTTACTAGGCCTGCTAAAGTTAAGTATTTGGGTTCGTTTATAATGAACGGACGCACACTTGACTATTCATTACTAGCAATTAATTCCCGCGAGCGGAGCTCCGCGGCGCTGAGATCGACCTCGTGGGAAATTAAACTGTGCACGGCCGTCTTCTGCCACCCACCGCCTCTCGCCCTGATCCCCCCCTTTCTTCACATATGAACACTTTCTCTCCTCAGATTTCCCGATTTTTTTGTCGCACTACAATAGAATTGCATTTTCTGTGCAATTCTCTTGATACGAGTTTCGTAAAGCTAAGCGTACCGATATTAGTTGGTTATTGTTGTTTTTCTCAAATCGCGCACACGAGCCTCTTTAATATGTAAGCATGTATTGAAATTAGTTTGCGGGTTGTAGCAAGTTGCGGGCCCACGTGAGTGGCTCATTAAATATGGAACCGTAATCAGTGCGGTGCTCGAGTCCCCTCTGCTATGTTACTCTACAACCACATGCTCGTTCCGTTTGGATACATACCGCTAGTGGCTTTCCACAACTACTCACCCTGTTCTACCTCAGATTAAGATAGCAAATCCCCCATAGACAAATATATATTTTTCGTTTATTGCTCTTTATTAAGAAAGGTAACAAAATTGCATAATTTCTGTTTGAAAAATCTGCTCTAAATTAATCTGTATAAAAAATTGTTAATCGCTTCCGTGATAAATGAAATCCGCGTTATAGCTGTCGTGACGACAGTGATTTCAATTGCTATCTAAACTGAAAGCGCAGTCTTATGTTGCAATTGTGGGCTGATTCAAGACTGCCGCGAATCGGATCAGAATCGCTCAGCCGCGCCCGATTACACCGCCACGCATCAGCGGCCGTAGAGAAATTGAAGTACACAGACATCGACAAGTAACCGGTAACTACTTACGAAACTTTACTTAATTGTTCCAACGAAGCGATAGGCCGCGCTTCGTAATAACGCGGAATTTATAAGTTGAATATTTTCAATGCACGCATAACCTGCGACCAAAACGGTTCTTTTTAAATTCAACTATAACCTCACTTTGTTGTTCACGGCGCGACTTGTAGCTTTTGCTCAAAGAAAGATCTCGGTAAGCCCGAGGGCGCTTAGCATAAGCTGGTCGTGTCGTCCGGACCGCGGTTATGAGATTATTCTCGCTTTGACGGCTGCCTCGCCTGCGCTCGACGCGTTGCGCTTTTTGGCTCCAATTGCTTCACTTACATTTAAAATCCTAATTGCCCATTTTGTCTTCTTGATGTTTATGCAGTGGCTTTAAAACATGTCTACTAACAAACCTTATTTCATGAATGTTAATTCCGATTATGAACTCTACCAGAACTCTTTTAGGTCTTGTGAATTTATTATACACAACTTCCTTTTCCTATAATCATTGTTTCTCAGACAGCGCGTGTGATCAATTTCTACTAAGATTACTTCCTATTTTCACTTGTTATGAATTATCTAAGTAGATCTTTGTATTTATCCAGAGAATATTCCTTTAATACTAGAAAACGTAATCAAAATGGTGTTAAGTAATATTTGTGAACTGAAAATGTCTGTAATTGTTGACTTTGGTGTCGCCAGGGGGGATATTAGTGATGGTTGAGAGACGCTGCGACTGTAATTGGTTCAGGCCCAGCGCGTCAGAATCGCACCGCGGCATGTCTTTGCACCGGAGATAACCGCCGCTGCCTTATTGCCGCGCCGGGGCGCCGCTAACTAACGCTTATTAAACTTCAACAACGCTCCCGCTGATCACTTCACCTTCTTGTTTACTCTAAACTTAGATTAATCGCTCGCTCGGCCTCGCCTTTCTTCAAATAAAAAGCTTTACCGAACAACTTTGTTTAGTTTAACGTTTGTCTGCGAATTTTATTTACCATTATAACGTAAACTCGTTTTTGCTATATTTTAGCTTATAATTGTGTTCTTTTAAATAACAAGTAATACATTATGTTCGTCGTTAAAACGTTTCACACGGGAGTTATCCTTGTTGTTAATTTTCTAACCTATCTCGTTTTAGATAGATAGATTGCATATCTAAGGTTTAATTCGGTGCAACACAGACAATCACATGAAAAAAGAATTACTTAAGGTAAGTGATTAAAAAAAATAATAACAACCCTCTTTTTTGGTCGGGGGTTAAAAATACTTAGGTGCACATGAAAACAATTTATTTATTTTTTGGTTAGAAAAATGCTGGTAACCTTAATAGATGTGGTGTCCATGTTGGGTGTGTCGCACCGAAATGGGATGAGTCGCAGCTATGTATTAAGACTGCGTATCACACAAAAAAAAAATTACAATCAAACATGGTTATCTTAAATTTTGTCCTAAGTATTTTATAATATTTTCGCATTTCCAGCAGAAAAATATTTTCTATTTATTATCTTTCGAGAATCTGATACTTAAGTGTAAGTTTTCTGAAGTAAGTTTTTTGTGCTTTACAAAGACCTACGGTTTTCCCAGCATTGCGCAGTTAGAGCATACCAGTGTACCGCTACTCTCTGCTTTTTACGTAGTCATGTGTGATTTTGATGTCTATTGTTCACACTGGTAAATCACGGGCTTACGAAAGTTATAATTTACGTTTATCATTGAAAGTGTGCGATGCCAGCTATGTGTAGAAACAAAGGAAGTCATTTAACCACTCGCAGACAGTCACGCGACCGGCTTGTGCCGTGTGGTCTCCGTTATCTATTGTTACTCCCAGTTTTATTCGTTGCTGTTGTTCCTGATTATATAATGAAATTAAGGGCATTATTATAAATGTAGGTTCAAAATATTTATTTCTCATTAAGTTCATTTACAATGAGATTACAATATTTTGACTTATTCTACCTTTCTGGCCTCTGGACTTATTAAATTGTATTTAACCATAACTTATACTAAACTTATCTTTAAATTTTAAACCTAAACTTTAAAAGAGCTTTCGTGTGATTATTGTTTTTTTTGCCAAATTTTGCTCTACTTAACGAATTATGGCAATAATAACGAAATTATCTGCTAATATAATATGTTAACGTGATCTCTGTTATTAATATTAATTATAACGTGTTGTTACATTATGGGTTGTTGACTCAGTTGGAGACGCAAACTCAGGCCGTCGTTGAAACATAGTGGACTCGAGCTTGGTGCCGACACGCACAATGGCTACTCTGTTTGCTCACCTTGCTTGCGCCGTTGCCGCTTTACACTACACACACAAGGCATCGCTTGTATGTATGATAAATTGCTGAGAAATATTATACAATTTTCAGTACTTATCAGCATTTTCTAAGCAATAATAATATAACTGAAATTTCATGAAAAACTTACATTTGAGTATATATTAATATATATATATATATATATATATATATATATATATATATATATATATATATATATATATATATTAATATATATATATATATATATATGATAAACGCAAGCTATGTCGGAATATTTGGTTATATTCTATCCAAACGCATATTGCAAAGCTGGAAAACTGTAAAGCTAATCCTAAATTTTTAATTGTTTTATAATAACACTATTAACACAGTATCAACAAATGCTACGGCATTGGCGGCGGCAATTAGAAACCTCAAAATCACTATTGAAAACCTATCCATAGATATAATAAAAAATGTAGTTTTATTTCTAAGTATGTTAATAAAAAACTATTTGTTGGGGACAAATTGCTTTTTTTCTATTTTTGTGTGCAATATCTTAATGCTGTTCACAAAATCCAATTACCAAGTTTTCAGTTTTTCTTATAGTTTCGGAAAAAAGTGGCTGTGACATACGGACGGACAGACAGACAAGACGAATCCATAAGGGAGCCTTTCTTGCCATTTTGCAACAGAACCGTAAAATCTAGACAATACAGTTCGACAGTCCGACATTGTCGGCGCGGATTTCACAAGGATTTGTTGCGTCCGACCCGCGGATCCTGGAGGATTTCCCTTGTCGCCATTGGCACATGCCGGCTTAAGGCAGACGCCCAGATTAATGAGATGAGCCCGGTCTTTCTCCCGGAAAGCCCAGCATTAACCACTTGCTTTTATGAATGACTTTCTGTTACGATTTCATTTACTGACTCAGTTGCAACGATTATAATTAGGCTCTATTTGTTTCATTACTTCTTTATTTTTATTGTAAATACAATTTCTTACAAATAGGAATGAAGGTAATATGAAGCCATAAACCTTTGAAACACCCATTGAAACACCCTTTTCTGTTTATGGCTTTACAAACTGGTTGAACTCTATGATTGTTGATAGAATGGGGCTGAAAGTTTACAATAGGCACGTAGGAAGGAACATTTCACGTGTCGAATAACTTTTGAACGGAGGTAATTGGTAGGCATTTTGATGAAATTCAACGCAGAAAATACTTATTTGTTTTGATAGGTGCTCTCAGAGCTTTACAGGAAAATATTAAGAACTATAACCCAACCTTTATTATGAAGTTCGAAAACTAAATTCAAAACGTTACAGGTAACCTAATACAATATGCCGCATCATTCTTTCAAACGGAGCCGTTTCGTATCACCGAATATGACATTTAAAGTTCACGGTGTTATTTGCAAGGGTATTAGATAGGTTGAGCTTGCCTTGGCGATCCGTGACTGTATAGTCTCTTTATTCGGCATTTCGGATTTGGATAACCATGAAGGGTCTAAAATGTGTACTACGTTTATTATTTAACTCTCGTTAGGCTTAGCTGAGGCTCATTACAGTTGGTTAAGCCACAACACAGTCGCGCTAATTCGGTCGCGGATCCAAATCTGCGATTTTGCGCCGCCTAATTAGCAGAGTGCTTCTGCTGTGGAGCCGGTCAAAGGATTCGCCGCTCATTACGCGCCGTGCCAAACCCCGGTCAACCTAAAACTGTCTCTTACCTAGCTTTAACTAACTGAGCTTTCTATAGCTTCAACTCCGAGACCGTACGAATTAAAGTTTGTGAAAGTCTAAATTTAATTTATGAGCAAAGAAGTGAGGTAGATAGGGCAAGCCAGTCACGGAATAGACACGAGCGGGCAGTGCGATGCGATGTTCACGGAAGGCGCGATAAGATCGCGTGAGAGGCGGGTACGCTCCACTGCGCCGCTCCGCTCCACCCGCGAAACTCATCAGGGATGCCAGATTTTTACCAACTTTCCAAATTTAAAATTTACCTTTCTGTTTCATAACATAGATTGAATATAAATTAATATGACACTTAGCTACTGTTTAACCATCTCTGAGATAAGTGGTTAAAATATTGAGCTATTTCGCTCAGTGTGACAAACCTCTTGACATGGCTAACCGTTGATACGCATTATTGACATAACTTACTTTACTTTACTTTGCTTTGCTTAGTTTACTCGAATATTGTGAAATAGGCCCTTACTATTTCAATTGACTGCGTTCATATAGTTTGAGAACCAAGTACTAATAAAGCATCAATTCTTATTTGAGCAAATATGTAAATTAATAATGATAATTCTTAATTAAGTCTTAGTATTTTACGTTATGGAAAACGAATGACATTTATATTTTTTTGTGCCATAGGTTTCCAGAGACCTTTGTATGTTAATTAAGCCAACCCTGGATAACTCCCTTAGCCAAACTGTCGGACGATTCGTCACGTTGCGTTAATGGGAGCTAGGCACGCTACACTTGACTATCTGCACCACTATACCCATTTTAACATCGATTCGGCATAAAATAGACTATGAATACATTTGTGTTTTGAACTTACCATAAATTACGCAAATCATTGAATTTACGGACGTTTTGAAGTTAAGAGCCAGTAACATGCCATCAAAAACTGTGATTCTGTCAAAATTATATTTTTTTCGCGTAAATTACATGCAATCGACATTGATATGTTAGTCCAGATAAATGGAGATGTTACCGGAAAGTAGTAATACGAATCATAAATTGATCAATTTCCTAGTAAATTCGGATCAGCTTACGTAAAATGATTACAGCCTGTTAGAATTAATCTTATATATAAAACGAATCGCAAAATGTGTTGCTAAGCGCATAACTCAACAACGCCTGGACGAATTTGGTAATTTTTTTTAAATGTTCGTTGTTGTTCAAGTATGGTTTTTACGGCGAGAAAAATTCGTATAATCGCCGGAAAAATAATTTGAAGAATTACCCAAGCGAAGCCGAAATACGTACAATAAGTATGAAGGTACTTAGTGCTTAACTGTAGTGTTTTATATAAATCGCTTCTAAGTATATTTCTTTACTTAAAAATGGCGCCGTAAAAAAAAACAACTGCTATCTGAATGGAGAATGGCAAGTGTTTATTCAACTCATCTTTATTGAATTTAAACGTTATTATAGAAATAAAACATTGTCCCTCGGTCGCCTCGCGCGTGCATTTTCATATACAAATAGGTATAACCTAACCTACATCTTAGTTCTATAATTCACCCAATCAGCGTCCACTGATGTTTTTACGGAGAAACAAAATTAAAATAATACATTCTAGTATCAGAATTTTCGTAAGCTGATCAATTTACTAGGAAATGGATCATATTACAATTCGTATTATTTTCCGGTGACAAAGACAAACGTATTATGTGTTGCATTAATTTTTCAATGATTGCATTAATTATTCAACGTTATTGTATACCTACAATAATCTTGACCATTACATGAAGTTACTGGTTCTGAAACGGTGGCTGGATTCTAAAAAACGTACTTTTTGTTGTACACATTTACTCTGTCGATTGATATTGGCTTTTCATCACTGTCCGCAAAATTACTTTTTTTTTAAATGGTGTACGTATACCAAAATGGCGAAAGGATTTGTCAAATTTAAACATAGTGACACGTAGGTAGGCACGTTCGACGTCCAGCCAGGGCTACTGGCTGACTGAGGAGAAACGTAGAAAAAATAATAATCTGTTCAATGGAGCTTATAACAGCTTCTACAAATAATAGTTTTCCTGTATAAATAAATATGAAAATCTACTTTATAAAAATATATATCTAAAAACTGCAGGGTTCCTGAGAGCTAAACAGAAGGTGTGAACCAAGATAATTTGGACATCTTTTTTTATCATAATGTTTTAAACGATATTTTATCGTTGAATAAACCAAAAACATATATAAGTTTTTAATTCCATAGTACCCTAACATGATGGCAAGTTCTAGAAATTTGACAGTACCTATAACTTATCTATTGTAATCAATACTGATATGTTTAGCCACTTAATATCAGATTGTGTGCTTTGTTTGAAAATCTATTGTTATAAATTCAAACTAAATCGTCATGTTATTTTATGTTCTTTTCTAGACAAACGTTTTAATCGAACCTTAATTTTATAAACATCACAATTAAACTACTCAAAAAACAAATGAGGAGGTTATGTTACTTATTCACGATTGCGTCTCGAGTATCCCTTAATTCCAATGTTTCATTAACGAACCATAAAATGCGCTCAGTATGTTTTTGTAACACTATCTGTGGGCGTACGACTACAGGCAGATGGTCTCGATCGTACGTAGTCGTAATGGCACTGATTAAACTTAATTAACTGAAGCCATTTACACGCAGGGGGCGCGGTGCGGCACCCGTGTGTCGCGTCACCGCTGCGCCCTTATTTAGGTCCAGGGAGATATGTAGGGCATCGGTCACCGACACCTCTTAATAAATGAAGCTACATTTTAAAAGGGAATTAAATTTTAAGTGTTAATAGCCCCCGACTAGGGGAAAAAAAACATAGAAACACTATTCACCAAACCTTGTATGGTGTAGGAATACGACACCGTATCTAAAATATACGCTGCATTAGGGAACAAAAATAAGAATGGACTTAGTAATGCAGCTAAAACACCCCCTCGGTTTGCATATGTTAGTTTTTTGGGCCGTTTAGTAGGTAATCTGCTTCCTGGCGGTGGTGAGTCGGGCCAGGTGGGGTCCGTCTAGCCCCGTCATGGGAGTTGGGGCTGAACGCTGTCCGAGATTTATCGCGCTCCCGCACGCAGCTGGCGCCCTGCCCGTGGCCCTCGCGCCCTTTTATCACCGTGTAAAACACGCCCGTCCTGTTAATTTGTTTGCTCTGACGCGGCCGAACTAATGAATCGCCCTGAGCTGGACCCGTGTCTCCGCCGCCGCCATACCCAACCGATTAAACGTTTACTCCCTTAAATTGTAACAAGTCTGTAAACACATCGTTAATCACGTAGTTTGATTGCGCCCGATAAAATGTTGTTGACTTATATTGTTATTCATTACATAAAATTTAGGAACAACGCCTTAATAAAAAATATCATATTCCATTAATAGGAAAATTTACTGCAGTAATCATAAGGTGATGAACATTGTTGCTGTTTGGATATTAGTAGATTCCTGCGACCAAAAGATGATCCCATGTCTAGTGACGGTAATGTAGAGTTAACTAGCCACTGATTTAGAACGCAGTGATTCAGACTCAGGTGAGGTCGCATTCCGTTGCTGGCTGCCCTACCTGCGCGCCAGAAATACGTACACCGCTCCCGCCCGCCCGCGCCCGTTTCTACTCATTTTATTTTGGGCGGGCACTCACTATTTGCTCAAACATTTCTATATTTAATGGCTTTGGTTTTAAGTGATGACAAATTGTAAACTGTATACGTAAATTAAAATAATAAAGTGAATATAAACTTGGAACGGATTTGTTAATCTTGTTGGCATCCTAATAATATTAAAAGCTGTTCTGAAACGCCGTCTTACAATATTTATTTAACTGTAAACGCTTCTTCGTTTTGTTTGGTTCACCACTTAATTAGGTGGTGCTCGTAAAACTGTCTTCCTCATCTTATATTTACCGCGTTTGCCCTTTTTATTATCCGATTACATGGGCCGCTCGGTTTGTAAAGCGTTTTCTTACGCGAGGGGAGCAGTTTCATTTGTTTCAACAGAAATTACTTTGCCCTTAGACCATCTCTCCGCAGGCGTTTTGCTCATACGGCCAACATCCTCAGAAGTAATTATTTGCGCTGTAATTACTTATGATTGTTGTCGCCTCACAGTGTCAAATCAAGTTATTAATGTTCGCACGGATACAATGTTTATTGCGGACCTGTGCGAGCTTATCAGAGCATTCCGCTGGGAGATCCCGCTGTGCCACAGAACACAGATAATAACCTGGCTTATTTATTTCGATCTATGCGTTTATATCCTACTAGTAGATAAGTAAACATGGGGCACACGTGAAGTGCGAAATGAATGTAGGTGGCATATTGAAGGAGCGACGTGGATGGTGTAGCGCGGCTGCTGCAATTAGCGTATGCAGGGCTCTCGATGCGACGCGCTCGCACACCGACCCCACTCGTGTGTCGCCGCGCAAATTAAAACGCGCCTCTTCAACAACGCCATCCTCTCAAACTGCTAAAATGTTCATCGAAACTACGCAATAACAAAACTCCACCGAAGGCAATTAAAATATAAATATGCCGCAATATAATTCTGACAAGTTCAGAAAAAGTGATGCTGATGACCAAGAATAAAACGCGTTTAAAATAACAAACGACCCCATTTTGGTCTACTGCAAAAGAAAATCTTTTTATACTACCAAATTAGACCCGATCCCTATCCATTTGCAACTTGTTGGGGATGGGCGTAAGACAGTAAGGCTAAAAGATTTGTGGTTGGGTCCGCTCGAGCCGGAGGAGTTCCCACGGGCGCGCCTCTTCGTAATTGAGCGCGCCCGCGGGCCGATAATTGTGCTTTTGCGCGGATACCTCGCCGAACCATCTTCCACTGCGGCCAATAAATCATGACCGTTACTCTCCATTACTTCATGATACCTAATTGACTTGAGGATTGTTGCGGACTTTTGTTTTCAAAGATATAGATCTCTCTGGACGCATGGCTTGTTCATTTTGGGGAAAGCTTCGATAAGTCGCAAATTTTGGATCTATTAGATGTATTAGTTCTTTCTGTTCTTTTTCTTTCGCGTCTGGGAGTACTAAATAAGTTTTCGGTAAATAAGCGCGTGAAGTTTTAAAGACGAATGATTTACCTGTGATTGCTATTCGTTTTGTACCGATTATAATGTCGATTACACCACTTGTCACGATAACGACGGCAATGTTGAAAAGACGACCTTTTTAAACAAACTTTATCTGTCTATAAAACAGAAAGAAGGTGTGTGATAAAACGATCGCGTGACTTGGGTTCACGCCGTAGCGTCAGCAAATGCCTTGATTAGTCAAGAAGCCTGCAACAAAAGACAAAAACCAGAATCACAAAATTGTTTAGTCCCGTTCTGATTCAAATTAACTTGTTTGATTGAAATTGAATCCAAACGACTCCGAATGACGAACACGACATGAAAATTTAATTGAAATCGTGAATTTTGTAAACTAGTCCAAGTGGTACCAAGTGGTTAGCTGGCACTGTGAGCTTATCGGCGTGACGTCAGTCCAGGGGCGGTGCCGACGTAGAGGCATGTAGATCGCGAAATTGATTGCATGTTATCTGATGGGGCACGGGTTCTTCGCTAGCGTTTAATACCGGCGTCCGTTGCGCGGCACGCGATCCTTCTGACAGGAGATCGTCCGCGCCCCCTGGCCCATCGACCGCGGTGATTACTGCGCCGTGTGCGCCGGCGATGTCGCCGCCCGCGTCACCATCACCGCTAATACACACCACTAGTTAATCGCAAATGAGAAACTATAACTAACTTATAGTCTGGCCGCTTTCAGATTGCGTTTCTGACACCAGTCAGTAAAATCACGCATAGGAAGTCCTGAATTACTTAATAGTGAAAATGAAAAATGTTTAATCAGGGAACATGGTACAGAGAAATAGAAGCTATGATGGTAATACACGCATAAGTTATAAAAACTGTGTCGCGGCTACTAACGCCCTCCTCCATAAGCTAGATGACCATAGTTCCTTAAAACGAAATATGAATAAATATAACAAATTTAGCCTAGAGAAAAATTTAAAATATTATTAAAAACAGCATATTAAAGTCTACTATTAAAGTGGATGAGAAAGCAAAAACAGCAAACCTACAAAAAAATATTGTAGAAATCATTACTTTTGCAAAAGACTGTTGGACTTAGACAAAAAATTATTATATACCTACCTATAAAGTTATTATTATTATTTTCGAGACCACCACTATCTAACTGATGCGAATCAAAAGGCCCTCGGTTTTAGAGTAAGCAGTAAATAGAGACAATACCCATTGTAATATTTCATGGACACCGAAAAAAATAACATGTAGGTTTATAATATACTGATCTAAAATAAAATTAAGAATCTTAAATAAAATGAATCTAGTCTGGCCACTTAGAATTAGCGTTTCTGAAAAATTACAATACATACAACTGGCGTGTCTGCTATTAACCGCGAAATTTTAAATATCTTTTATTAATTATAATAAACTTAATTATTTTGATGGACAATAAATTATGATTTAGTGAAGTGACGGCGATCCTCAAGCTAATAGGAGTCATTAAATTTTGATTTGACGGAGTCTTAATTATTTATGTATTTGATAGTATAATTCCTATAAAAATAAAACATTGTTATATTCTCAATTTAATATAATTAATTATGCATATTGAATGCAATAAATATTATGAATGTTATTTATGGTAGGTACCTACATCACTAGTAATGACAAACTTACAGGTGTCAGAAACGCAATCTCTGCGTGGCCATACTATATATACCAAACAACTACTACTACTGTATGTGAGGATATTTATTAACAACAATAGTTCAATTCTATAGAAAACAAACTATTATATAACTTTTTAATGACGGATCATCATTCATAAGAATTAAAAAGATGTAAATAGAAACAATATTCCATTTTTTGAGTCCATCGTTAGTGGAAGTGTCGATACAGCAAAAAATGGTTTGGTAAACCTGAGAGTGTTGTTTTTGTTGTAATTTGATTGGCGGGAGTAGACGGACGAAGCTCGAGTCGCGTCCAAGTTGCGCTAATTGCCCCGCGCAATATAGAAACAATGACAAAACTTAGGACCGCCTCGGCCGAGCGACTCTCCAGGTTTCTCTCTTTTATTTAAAATTTACTTATTCGCCCCGCAGTTTATTTTGCCCAGTCATTCTCTGTTATTAAAGTAACAATGTAAAATTAATTACTTTCATACTTGATTGAGTTGGAATTACTTTGAGATTGGTTCCATATTTTAAATCTCAGCAAAATGCTGTTAATATATAAAGTTCGTTCTAAGACTTAATATTCGGCTGTACTTATCCTTTATCCATATACATATTAACAAATATCTGAGTCGAGTAAGTTATAAAATTAATTACTAAACAGATGTCGATCTGGTTCGACACGACAGTTTAATTACCACGAAGGCGAGATACCCGAGGGTGTGAGCGAGCCATCGCGGTAATTGATTGTGACATTTGATGGACGTATACAGACAGACTGTGTTGCACTAGCACCAGGGCTCTGGGGCCTCTATTATACTATTCTAATTCACTTCCTTCTATATACATATAATATATCTACTGCCAAAAATTTCAATAGGGCACATAATTAAGTGAAATTCCCATGTAAATTGTGCCTATAAATTGGTAATGCCATACCAAAATTAAACACGGTGTGTTATCATCCCCCAAGTGACCATCTATGAAACATTAATGTTGCATTACGAATTATACAATGTGGTTTGCAATTAATTCATTGTGTTGGTCCGTGACTTGGTCATGTTCTGTTGACATTTCCGCAAAACAAACTCACCTAGACGAACCTCGTGCTTACCTCTGTAAACTAAGTCCGCCCTAAACTTTTAAGGTCCGCTTAATAACGCAAGCAATTTGGGCCTCCCCCTGTTTACTTTCTTGCTTTGCAAAGGTGATTTGATGATTTTGACTTATTTAACTTGTCGGTTTGCGTTAGCAGCCAGAATTATGTCTATTATTAAGTTAACAGTATAAAAGCTCGTACTTCTGTGTAAATTCATCAATTTTGTCAAGAATAAAATTTACGTACATCAATGTTGTGTTAATAAGGGAGTGATACCTAGACTCTTGATTCTTAAAATTGAACCATTGGTTGGCTATTCCTATTTTTATTAACCTTCTCCGTAGATTTCACTACATTGCCAACGAACGAGTGAAAACAACATCGTTTCTCTCGCGAAAGCTACGTAACCAGTATCTATGCAGTCATTGATTTAATGCACAAATTACACATAAAATGTTCTCCTGCAGTTACACTATTTACGTTTAAAGGCTAATTTTAAGAGTGCACCATCGTTAGTTTATGTAAAACATAAAACTTTAATGAAATAAACAAACATTCAATGAAAGTTTACATAAACTATATATATTATGTACTCTTACTGAAGTTGACTTAGTTTGGTTAGAAAGCTCCATAAAGGTACGTAATGTCTTGGTATGAGAGATGCCGCAGTTATTGCTAAGTGATATTGATGGGAGGAGGTGAGGTGGCCTGCTTATCCGAGGCTGGCGATGGAGACGTTTTTATTCGTGAAACACGTCCTCCGGCAGCGTCTCGCGACGTGTCGTGCTCCCGCGGGACACTGCCCGTACTTCCGAACGGAGATATTTATAGCCGCCCCAGAAGCCGCCGTTACCTAATGTAACGTTTTATGGTAGCCCTTATTACGGTTCCCACACCGACCTGTCGTTTTTCTTTCACTCCGTACTTCAGCACAAATTTTATTTATTCAATTGATGTGCATCAACAAAACTACAAAATAAAATAAAATCATCCTGATCACTAGCGACTCGCAAAAATGCCATGGTTGAGGTATTCTTTCCGAAAATCGTAAATTGAGCTAGTCCCCTGAGTTTCCAAAATACGGCGGCCGGCCGACTGGCTTGGCCTCTGCCGCATACGCTAATCGCATGTTTCAGCCCGTGCTTGCTCTCCCTCTTATTCGCCGTAACTCGCACCTAGCTTTTCTTTGTGCATCCCGTCGTAATGGCCGCGAGAAAGCCTCCTTTGTTACTCTAGCGATTTGTTATATTTCGCCGCGCTTTTCAGAGATACCTGCTTTGACTCGCGTAATTGTTCTTTCAATTCAGTGGTTTTGTTGTTTATAATATGCTTTGTCACTTATATCCGTTAAGTATCTTTGCTCTATAGCTTTTAAATACCCTATTTCATTGTTGTTAATCCAATTCATTAGCAGAATCCTGATTTATGTGCATTAATTTGAGTCGGTCTTGTATAATTCCATACATTTTTGTGAAAAGATTTATTATTATTTTTACGTTTAAGAAATGACAATATCCCATTTTACATTTTACCTACATACGGAAGTGTGTGTCTGTGACCTGAAAAAAATAATATTTCAACATTTCAATCTTCTCATGTAGCGGGCGTAAATCATGTAGGTAAAATGCAACGTCTCCCATAAGTTAGATACTTCATCACGAAGGATGCCGCGTGCAAAGGCTTGTCATGAAGCTGAATTCTAGAAATATACTTACATTACTGTGTGAGATTGTTTAATGATGATGTGTAAGGTGCAAAGCCGTAAGTGCCACGCTCCAATGCGCGGCCGTTCAACTCGATGTCGTGCTAGGCTTGGTGTTTGCTTGCTGCCCGAGAACCATCACTTCCTACATACCATCAGAACGCACGCACTTAAATTTATTTTCTATTAAATGGAAAAAATACATTTCAGTTGTAATCTTCGACACATCAAACTTCTGAACCCCTCGTGATTTACAGTTTGAGGGCTGTCTGTTGTCTTTGGAAGTTTTTAGTGAACAGATTTAAATATTCTTATTAAAACGCCCATTTTAGAGTTTAAACAATTTTGGTGAAAGATGCAAAATTAATTTGATTAGCATATAAAATTACTAAATAACTTTTATTTATATGTATCACTGATGATATATTAACATTAGGGTGAACCACTACCAACCTGTAGATACTTTTTTAATGCTCATTTGCAACAAAAGCTAGCATGCGATATATTAAATGAGAAAGTGTCACTCGCACGTGTCTGTGTCCACATAATGATACGAACCCGTGACATAGTTTGTTGTGTGACAATTTTCGCCACAAGAGGCACCCCCTCTCAGGTGTCGCGATGACTTGGCACTCGCTCGTTACTGTCTTGCAGTACTTACGACCTCTGTCCTAACCTGCTGTTATCGCTAATGATAACGTTTTTTACATGAGCTTTTCTACCTACCGTTCACTGGATAGTAAGGACAAAACACGAAAATACAAAACATGTTACCTCTATTATGTGACTTTTGTTTGTACTCCTCTTATACTTGGGCAGTTAATTACTTAGCTGCGTGCTCGCACGCAACAAAACTATCTGTTATTTTTATAGGAAATGTGCATATGATGTAAATAGACTTTTTACTTCGGCTCTACTATTCATCCCCGTTCATTGTTCTTCGAAATTGCTCTCCGCTGAGAATAGTGCTTTTGGGTGTAGCTGTGTTGTGTTGGCCTTCGTTTTGTTTCGTATTCACTTTTCCAGTCTGGAAACCTAGCTTTGTGTGCGACCAGAATTAAAAATATTAAACATTTTATGAAGATAAAACTTAACACCTGAAAATAAATAAATTTTCTTATAAAATTAAAACATGCAATATTCCTCATGCTCACGGTCCGAGAACTAGTGGAACGTTACTGCCATTTTTAAGCTTTCAATAAAGAGGCTTTTAGAGATCAATACATTGTTTTTTGTATTGTAATTCTGAAATATCTATAGTGATCTCTACTGCACCGCGAGTAAAAAGCACACCAGTACAATCCTTTTTAGGGCTCCGTAGCCAAAAGGCAAGAAACGGAACCCTTATGGAATACTGTTAATACTTGGTAAGTGAATGTATTGCTGTAAATGTATGAACTGCACTCAGATTTACACACCAAAATTGCAAAAAAGTACAGTTCATTTTCCCCATATTGTTATTAGTATTTCGACTTAGTATTAAATATTAATATTTAGTTACGTAAATATCCCCCCCCTGTAATTTCTAAAATAAGATAATGATAAGTAACATCATGTTTCAACGAGATTTTTTTAATGCGTCATAAGTCGTCAACCGCAGTTTACCTCTCATTTATAAATTTAAACAAAATTTTTATAGCACACTGTTCAAATACACGGGAACCTTGGTGTAAAGAGTTTATCTCATTCTTAACAAATTTATTTCGTATTCCACTTTATAAAGGTATTGATTTATAAAAGTATAAACATCCCGAAAAAACACAATCAGTTAAATGCAACACTCGTTTTTTTGTAGTCAATACAATGTGCAGTTCATTCAGCAATTTTATCCGAATCTGCAAATAGATGGACGATAGAATGATGAAGTATGTTTAGCTGTAGTTGTTTACTTGACAGCGGTAAAAGGTTTGCGAGTCCCTCGTGGCTCTGGCTCGCTTGTTTTCATTTCGTTATTTACTTTTAATTTGGCAGCAAGCGGATGATGCGGCGGCGGGTGAAGCGAGTCGTGTGAATAATTGAGCTGATACGCGGCCGAGTGTTGGATCGTCCGTTCTATCTGTCCGTTGATTTTTCTCCCGAAACAATCAACTGTCCTCGCGTACTGAGCCCGTGCATCGTCCTAACTTAAGTCTTGCAAATCAATAAGATCATGTGTTTCTATACTGTGTCTGCTGATTCGCAGTTTACATTCGAGAATGTCGTACGTACAGTACAGTCCGATTTGGTAATTGTGACGGCCCTCGTTTTACTATACGTTGTAAGTAATATCTTATTCGATGCTCTCATGAAACTCGTTTCTTCGTTCTTAAAGCCTATTCAAAAGGCTGCTAAAGTTATAACTTAAAACCCTACAAAACAGAAAATGGGTATAAATTAGACACCGAACGGGCAAGTTTATTGTGATTGCTTTGAATTCTTAATTTCATGCTTCTTCAGAAAAGTCTCTGTCAGTAGATTGCTTCTATTTCTGAAAATTTAAAACGAAATAATTACCAAGTTCATTTATAATGCCCCATTTGACTCGCGGAGAAGAAAGTTAATTATATTCCCTGGAATGACAGGTAGACTCGTGATGGGCTCTTTGAAAATCCTTTACACTACGAATAATTGATGACTGGAAGTTTTGTACCACCGAAATCACAGAAATGCATACCAACAATTTGTGGAAATAGGTTGATTTGTTTATAATTGTTTTAGTTGGCAGTCTTGCTTTGTAGGTTGTATGTGTTAGATTTGGTTCATAGGGGTTGAGTGTATGCAAATGAAGAGCAGCGGGTTCGAGGTCGGGGTGCGACGACGGCGGCGCGCGGCGCGGCGAGCTCGTTCTCGCGTGCCGCCGCCCATTACCGCGACTAGTTCACGGGACTGCGGGGCTGGCTTATTGTCTCGCGTCTATTAATACCGGTGTTTATGCTAAATTAATTTCTGCGGTGTGGCCATACTCCATATTCATCTGCTTTATGCGCCTAGTGAAAACGAAAAACCCGGAAATACGAGTTAATTTGCCGTTGGACCAAAAAATGAAATAGAGTAAAATCTCGAATAATTTGATCATTACCTCAATTTGCATAAACAATACCAATGATTTCGATGCAGTGCACATTTAAATTACCTATTAAATATGTATCGACTTATTAAGTAGTATTCTATAATTTTACCCAAGAAATCAAGTGACGCACGAGACATAAACCTTTTAATTTTTTTGTACCTTTTGGGGATGGCAAATCAAAAATGTTTCATAATAACTTCTAATTAAACTATAGTTATTTTTTATTTTACTAGCTGATCTGTTCCAACTTAGATCGGGCACAAAAACCTTCCTCTTAATTCACTATCTAATCTATATCAGAAAACCACAAAAATATCCATTCAGTTGTTTATCACGAACATAAAGACAGACAGACACGGAGAGGGACTTACATTTATAATCAGTATTGTAAATACTGAGTTGGGACCTTTTTAGTACTATTCATTTAAACATTCTGTAATCGTTAGATCAATAATAATAATTAATTGTCATTATTTATCTGCATGTGTTTATATGTTTTTAATTCTGAATAAATGATTTTGTATTTTATGTATAGATTGAGATCACAAAAAAACATTCAAAGCAATATCACGCTCTGGTCATTATTTACATAGAAATATATTCACCACCTTATAACTACTTTTCTTCGTCTGATAAAACCAAATGGTCATTCGCAATAGTTCGTCTAACAAGTTTTGTCAAATTTGATTCTCAACTTTTTTCATTGTTTTGGAATATTTCCTTAGGGAATATTCTTCGGAATTGGAATCAAACTTTTGATTCTCGAATTTCGTTAGGTATATGTAATGTGCCGAAAGTACGTATAAAAACTTATTAAATAAAATAATGTTACTAATAAAATGATTATACAAATTAAAGCTCTGTTTTGATAAAAATAATTTTGGTGTAAAATTAATGCGATCGGCTTTTGAAAGTTCGACCATAGTCATGGATCGTTAATTATTGAAAGTTCGTTTGTTCAAAAGTTTTCTGTTGTGAGGCGTAATGTTTGAAATATCGGAGAGGGTGGAACTGCAGAAAACGGTCACGTGACTCGGTACGGCCAATTCTAAACTTGAATAGAAAGTTTTACTTCCATTCTGTGAAGCTTTTATTGTTTTTGCAGTCAGGATTTCTACTGAATAACTGAGATTCAAAATTAATACGATTGTCCTATATACGCCTTAAATGGAAAAACCTAGTAACATTTGTGATGTTTTGGAATGAAGATTTGTGAATGTGGGGCGAAAGTGGTCTACACAGCTTTGTGGATGCAGGGCGACCGCTGCTGCAACGGTGTTTGTTGACGAGGCTGTGGGCGGCGCGGCGGGGCGCGGGCGGAGGCCGGCAGGTGCGCCGCGCCAGTTCCGCGACCATCGCCGCGAGAACGGCACGCTCGCTCCCCGACATGTAGCTCCGCTCACCGGCGTCGATACCCGCTCTTGTGTTACCGCGCGGTGCAGTGTTGTGCTGTTTTACTCTCACTGTGAACTTTCCAACGGAACAATGGTCGTGCTCGAGGGCGGCGGTGCCCTAATGGAGCCGGCGCTGGCGCTCGATGGAGCGACCGCCGCTTGCCTCGAAAGAGCTTATGCACAAGCGGACGTTTCACTAAAACTTTTACCTAAACGTTACATTAACTTGCACCAGTGGTTGTCCCCGGTGACTACCTCTGTCACGGCCGCCTCCGCCGCTGGAAAGGACCTGAAGTTACAAATTGTAAGCTCAGTAACTATTGTTAGTTGTTATCACTTGAAAACACAGCAATTAAATAAACTTAACATTTACCCGGAAAACATATCGAACTCGTTGATGTCTTTTAAAAGTAACAAGTTTCTCACAGAAATAATCAGATAATAATAATACGCTTATTAAACTGGTTTCCATAACCTCGAAATCAACTTAGATATTTTAAGATTAATTTACCATATAGTATTTATTTTACAGTGAAAGAAATGCTAACTTTATATTCCTCATACTCATGAAAACAAGTTATTCATGTTTTCTTATGCTTAGCTTGTTAATATAGTATTTGTTTAAATGTCAAATCATGAGTACTCTCATCATCATTTCACTAATATTAAATACCTTTACCAACTAATATTTAACATTTATTAAACATTCCATTTGGCTAGATCATCAATAATTACCAAGTCCTGTCTTTATGATTAATTACAAAACAAATTGCCACTATATGTTTATGACCTACGCTACGATACCTTTAATAATAATACTGGTTGCTAAATAAATACGCAATACAGGTTATTATTCCTGCTAGTAGATATAATTGCTAACACCATTAGTATTTGTCTGCGTATCAAAGTATGTAGATTACACGATATTGGTGATAACGAAGCTTTTTGTAATACTGATAGTAAATTATTAGTACAAGATTAGATTGTGCTTATACTAGTACTATCAATACAAAGCACTATGAAATTTGAAAATCTTATGATACTATTAAAAATATCACGTACGCTTAAATTTCGCAGATGGCGGATGGTCAAATCTTTCTTGCCGATTTTTGCTAACGTTTCAGTTGCTTCTTTTCACAATGTTATTATATTCGTTAATATTGATATCCAAGTAAAATGTTTGTCAATACGGTATTGAATTTATTACACTACAAAAGAGCATTGAAAATTATGTTATAAAGTTATGCCTACAAAACATTTTTTGATGTATGCCTCTATATTACCCAAGTGATTCGTTGCCTTACATACACACGATTTAGTCTTATTATGTGTATGCATTTAGTTTTGAATGCTTGTAAAACAGATTTAACTTTAGATATGATGTTTCCTTATTCTGGTCTTTAAGTATTTAAATACTTTGTAGGAAAAGCCTTGGCTTTTATGCATACTAGAAGTAGCGGCTTCGCTGTATACCCTCAATATAATGTTGTCTCTCAACTCTGCAGTGCTTAGAAAACGCGCGGATGAAACCAGCTTGTCAGCATTGACGCTGAGATTATAAGTTGTTTTTTAATCGTACTTTAAGTATCCATAAAGATGATATACAATTTACAGAAAAGTTCTAGCATTTAGATAATTCCATTATTTTTTATTAAAAAAACATTAATCGTATGAACCATGATAGGCGTACGTTTAAAATCGGAACTTTCAATATTTATAGATTATTATTATAGTCGCCATGAAGTTGCGTTCATGCAATTATGTTAGGAACATAATTTAATCGATTTCAGATTTCCCCGAAACTAATGAAACTAACTAAAACTACCGTAAGAATCTTCCATGAAATGTTTATGTAGATTTTACCCATTAATTTTTAGTTGTTATTAAAATAATTCTCTTAGTTAAGGTACGAAATATCTATAGATTATTTTTTAACCCATCTTTTGATAGATTTATTAACGATAGGACAGGACTAAATCCACGACGTCCGTTTTAGACAGCGTGCCGGCGACCACCCGCCCGAGGCGCTATCGAACCGCCCAATCTCCCTGCATTCATTGCTGCCTCCGGAAAGCGCTAAATGTGGAGATATCCCAACCAACTCACCTTTCAGCTTTTGAGAGTAAACATTCACCTCGAAAAGTTACATTAAACAAATTGGATCTTTTTGTAATTCAATTTTATTCATAGCAGACTCTTAGTTGCTCGTGTCTAGTTTCATTCATACTAAAAGTAATCTTCATGAGTAACTAGTTAAACTCTAATAAATATTTATATTTCTTTATCTTATGTATTTTGATTAAAACAGAGTAACTGTTCTAAGCCTCATAGCTATATAGTTGTGAATTGCGGGGATAGGATGCGTGCACCTTCTCTTGCCGCAGCGCTCGTTTATATTTGCGACTTCCTAGCTCTTTTGTTACGCTCTGTTGCCTGTGTCTGCTTTGAAAAATTGTAATACAGCGGCATTGTACAGCCGAGTTGGTGCGATTGTGCATGCCGCTCCACTTCAGATATAGTGTCAACTGAGCGCATTCGGATTTGTTTTGTACTCAACATGTTACCTGTGCCGAACCAATGCTATACTCGAAATTATGCTTACTTGCTCCGGTACCTGACCCGTCTAAGCTACGCCGAGCCGAGGGCGGGCGGAATAGTGACTGTAGAATACATTAGCCACCACCGCCGGTGTCGGCCTCGGAACGGCCGTAATATATTTCACCAGCGGTCATTTTCGACAATTAACCACATAAAATAAGTGAAATTATGCATGCGGTCGACGACGGCGTATATCACGTCCAGTTACGGGGCACGATACCTACCTACATTCATTATTCAAAGAAATGTTTCGCTCGACCAGACCGTGCCCGGAAGCGCCGACTCTGTTCGTGTGATTGATGGAGAGCACTTTACTTTTACTGTTCTTTTCTGCAAATATTATGTTTATGCATAAATAACAATACTTACGTGCTACAATCAAATTTAAACAATATACAAATCTTAATCATTTGTAAGAATGCTGACATAGTAGGTATGTAATGTTTGTGCGTTAGAGTAAGCAGAACGTGATTAACCAACTTGAGTAAATTGTGATGCGGAATTGTGTCACAAATTACTATCTACCCATTCGTAATAAGTTTGTTATTACCCCTGACAAAAAAGAGTGGTGTTATAAGTTTGACGTGTCCGTTTGTCTGACTGTCTGTCTAGGACATCATAACTCGAACGTATTGAGCGAATTCAATTTAGTTTTTTTGTATGAAGGGTGAGTTTCGCGCCCCTTGCGCCCTTTATTTTTGATTTTGTTATAATTAATAGCGAAAATATGTGAATATAAACTCAGCGATGAAGTCCGGTTTCTAATGGATCCGATTTATTTATAGTTAACAACTTTCCCATTGAACCAATCTACCTATTGGTAAAAAGTGCATTAAACCCCGTTCAAAAGATCTAACCGAACAGACAGCGTAAAATACTTCATTTTATGCTATGTAAAGATTTGCGAGAATCTCAATTGCACGACTAGTATAGTTTCGTCTTGCAACGTTTTAAAATCTTAGTGTGTCATACAATATTCTAATAGACATTGAAAACGTATTAACTCACTAGACTCCGGCCGTGATCTGTACACATACCATATGCAACGCAACGAATCGCGCATGAAATGAACATGAAAGCTTAAATGCTTATCACAAGCCTTAGCTCTCAATCGGCAGGCAGGATTCATTTTCTCTCGCAATTTCCTACAATTTCCGGGCAGCTTTTGGTACATTGATGAGTTGGAAATTTATTTTCATGTAAACCTGTGATGTGCTTCCCTAATCCCGAGCGAACAGAGAGGACCTGTGTATAATTTTTTAGATAATATTATTTTTAAATTAAAATGTTAACTTAATTTATAATCTCAAGTTCAAGCACAAGATCAAGGTCCTGCCTCGCAGGTATCGACTGCGGTTACGCAACACGCCAGCAGGTTGGACGACCTGACGCGCGTATAGCACATGAACTGCTCGTGACTGTCGCGTAACTGTTTTTCGTATGCTACTATTTGAATAAATAATAAACTACAAAACTCTTAACAACTAAGTCAACATTAACTATTTGTTGTAATTATTTAGTGGATGCTCTATTTACCTCACATTACCACAAGCGAACATAGGTAGGTAGGTAGTCATAACGAACAAGGCTTGAAGAAACTCCCTCTGCACTAATTTAAATTATGTAGTAGTAGTTTCCTTTTTATGATATTTACTTGATGTTTATGATAAAAATATTGGAATCGATGATAAGTGCAATTATAATCAATCCATGCAATAGGTGGGCAGTGCCACTGGTCATGGAATCACCTTGAGGTGTGTGTGAATCAGTAGACGGCACGCTCGCTCACCGGTGGACGGAGCTGACACCGGTGTGACGACGGCAGGTCGAGAATAGCATGCGGTCTATTTGGGACTCCTCACTGTTTGTTTGCCAGCGAAATGTGTCATTGTTAACTAATTTAAGTAACAACCACTGCCAGCTATTACGACATTGTGATGAGCTGTATATTCCGTGAGATCATTTAATCACTTCATATAAAGGTAGTTGCGCATAATATTGTACCTACATACTGTTGTTTATTTATACTCCACATTTTTCGAAACTATTCACATGTAGCATGTGACACACGTACAGGCCTTAAAAATTACGAGCGATTTGATTCATGGACCCTAGAAACGGTAAATTAATGTTCTTTCGTTTTATTGTGCTTTCGCAAGTACGACCACATTTCACAAATATGTTTCTTCTTAGCTAAATCTATGTGAGCATGTGTCAATAAGTCCTACATAATAAATATTCACTTGATGGGGGTTGGTTTACTTGAATATGAATAAAAATATTTAGATTTTATTCATATTTTCTTCAACATCATCATCACCCTATTAACGTTCCCACTGCTGCACAGGGACTTCTCTCTAGGCGAGAGAGATTAGGCATTAATTCACCGCGCTGGCCAAGTGCGGGTTGGTGAATGTCACATGTCCTTCAAACTCTTTAAAGTTATCAGAACATACCTCACGATGTTTGCCTTCACCGTTAAAGCACTCATATTTCCTTACATTTCCTTTATTTAAATTAGCAATTTGTATGCATAGAACGTCACTAACCACAACGAACCTGTTAATGAAACTCTTTAATTTTTTAGTGCGGTGGGTCATGTTGATAATTTATTAATTAATATGAGCACCGGTAGCGTTGTCATTCCGATAGCAGGTGACATTATCGCTGGAGAGTTGCGTCAACATCAGAATGTAACATGGTATCGTTTAGCTGGTTAATTAATTGGTGTGACCAGGAGTCGGGACGGGGAGGTCGTCGCGAGCTCGTTATGGAAATAATGAGCGCGACCGCATCCGCGGCCGCCTCCCCCGGCCTGGCCCGCTGCACAACTTGCGCCGCGGCCCCGCGATTGTTATCCACGATTCCTGATATTTTATGACTTTAATCAACTTTTCTCGAGGCTGCTCTTACGTTTTAACAGACTTGTTTAAATTTTCATCGTTAGAGTAAAAATGGATAACACTAAGTTTTCCACACCACAGCTTTCGTTGTAATTATCTCTCGGTAAAAATATCTATTTTTACCAGTATTTTCACATCCTTACATGGTCATTACATACATATATAGTCAAGTTACTCTGACTGTTCTGATTTTTAAGATATTCAAAAATGTTTAATGAATTTGTTTGTTTCATACTGTAGGATGTTTACATTATCAGTTATCTTAAAATTTATTCGAGTGTTTGCGTTTATGGGGAAATTTAAAGGGGCATTCTCTGGAAAAAATCCACTACCCCTCTGTCGGTCATACTTTTTATTTCCACTGTCTGGGCAAATGAGACGTAAAATACTTCGTGGAGGGTGCGCCGTGGCGTCGCATAGACAAGAGCTTATTAAGCTTGGTTTATAGAAACTGCTAACTTGTAGACACAAAGATACCTGGGGCGTAGTTTGTAACAAATATGATCGTATAACAACCCCTTCTGCTCGTATATGATATCTTGAGTGCAAACTTAGTGACAGCGTTACGTGAACATCTTCCTGTAAATTTTCAATTAAATAACTCCATAAAACGTCTTAAGCTGCGTTTAAGTGGTAGTTTGGCATAAAATAAAGCATTTCCGTTCGGCACGCAAGTTTATTGGGGTCGTGTGATTGAGGTAACTGACGAGGAGACGTGTCACTTGATTTAATTAAGAGCCGCTTTACCGCCCGCTCCATGTGCCACCCCGGCTAATTTCGAACAAAGTCATTCCTTCAGAGATTTATTTCAATATTTAACGTGTCAAGCTTGTCTCTACAATATCACAAACGTTATACTTGTTCTTCGCTGGAGAAAGACGTGTAAAATATTTTATTGTCTCAAAAGGGAAAAGGTTAATAGCAGAATCAGTGCGATGAAATCTTAAATCCGCTAGTGATTGCGTCGTTTAGTTGGGATAGTTCTCATATTTCATTGCCTGAGCTGCGGCTTGCAATCTTACAAATTGATTCCATTTGTTTTCTCAAACGATGTTGGTGGTGTTTCTTTTTTTCAGCTTGAACTTGTTGCTTGATTCTTATTGTGTGTTAAATCAGAACATATGCAACTAGGAAACGATATATCAACTACAACATTATAAGTTTACCACAATATACGGTAGACATTATCTATTTTTGTGCTGTATAATTTCAAAATTATCAAATTAAAATCTCACAGTGAGTGAATCTCATGCATAAACATGTTTTGAGTGATAAGTCTTATTTTACATAATTTCACTTAGGGAAATTTTTAGCTGACAATTAACATGAAATTTTCGAAAAGGCTCAAGTTTTTTCTCTTCTAATGCGCAACTCGTGTAGGCCGTCATCACGCGTCGTCGCGGGAAAAGTTAGTTAATAATTCATTGCTTCTTAACTTAGATTGCTTTATTTGCTTCCATATTTTTAGACTAGCTGTGCCCTGCGGTGCTACCTGCGTTATAATGGATGAAGTACTCTTAACCAACAACATATTTATTTGAATAAAGATTAATATTATTATGTTGATACAACTTAAACAAATTATTTCGACCAAATTAGGTACCATAAAAACGGTTTTTGTGAGTTAATCTTAAAAGATAGACATATACTATCGCGGACTGTTTTTAAGAACATTAAAAGAGCTATTATTCTTTAATACATATTTTTTGTGTATCTTGAACCGTTTTCACGGCGCACGCAACGGAAGGCTTCAAAGATGAACAATTTCTCCCGTTTTTTACACATTTACCACTATATCTTTGCTCCTATTGGTCGTAGCGTGATGTTATATAGCCTATAGCCTTCCTCGATAACTGGACTATCCAACACAAAAAGAATTATTCAATTCGAACCAGTAGTTTCGGAGATTAGCGCGTTCAAACAAACAAACAAACAAACAAACAAACTCTTCAGCTTTATATATTAGTATAGATACCACCATTGTATTATAATTTATATATTCAATTCAATATAAATAAGAGAATAAAATGTCATCAGACTGTACAAAAAATATGTTGTACCTACTTTATTTTGAGATCATTGTTTATCAGCTGTGATTATTTCATGTATGAAGAAAAATAAAGCTCGAACATTTTCTTCTAGAATCTAGATAGATCAATAAAATTCTAGTGGAAATTTATGATTTGAAATTGAATGGATTGTTAAAATGCCTTCTTGGTGATTGGGATGCATACACCACAATCGACAATTACATGGTGGCCAAAAAGCATCCACGCGATGTTGATTGTGACATTGTCTGCGGCGCGGGAGGCGCGGGCGGGCCGCGCCGCGCTGCGCCATCGCCCTCACCACCCGTATTTGTGATGCAAATCGCTGCACTCGCTCTGCAAGCCTTACCTGCTGCAACCGCTAAAATTATTGCGAAAAATATTCATTTATCCCCTATTCACTCCACCCAACGCCATCATCATTTCCTTTTATCTTTCTTTGAAATCAAATCTATTAGAATAAAAAAACTCGTCGTTCATGTTTACCCGACCTGGTAAGGGTGGCTAGGAAACGGATATTCTTTTCTTGAGTAAACTGACACCAGTTAACGGCTGTATAGTCAATAGCTGTATAGGTAGTTGCTGGAATTCAATAGCTAACTGAACTATCTGTAAGAACTCCGTGTGAAGTTTCGTGAGAACTCGAAGCAACTCTGCAATCGAGTTAACGTTATCATATTTCAAACGATTTCGCAAAACGAATAAATAAGAACGAAGGCAAGAAGCGTGCGGTGAAACCGACTCAAAGCGTGGGTATTAGAAACGCTCCGGTTACCACGCTTCGCGACTTGCAGTCTCGCGCCGTTCCATGCCTCTTCTGATATTCACCCCAATCATATTGAAATCATCATATTCCGTCTAGAAAACTAAACTCTAAAACTAATAGGTAACATTTTGTTCCCAATTGACTGACTGCTTACAATTTTTTTTCGCAAATGGTTAGCAAAGTTATTTTTTAGTTGAGGTGGCAGTTAATACGGTCACAATCAGGGACTGCTGCCGGCTTGACCGCGTTCCGCTAACGGTACCCATTCCGAAGCGTTTCTTCGTGTGGCACACTTTGTGCGTACATTCACCTCGCCATCTCAATGTCTACGCGTTAGGAACCGCCATTATAAAGCCAAAATCTTTACCTAACTGTACATTTGTCTCAGGTTTGTTAAACTTGATTTTGGCTGGGTGGTGTGATGACTCATTAGCTCGTACACAGCTCTACTGTCACACTTTACCTTAAAGCTTTTATATCGAATATTTTACAATAAAATGTCATAATAGTAATTTACCTGTAAATCTTAGTTAGAAATTTCTTTTTGAAAGTTTTAATTGTCAATACGTTTCAATATTATTACTTATTTATTAAATTTTTACCGACGAAAAAAAGGGGGGAGTAACTCAATTCGACGCGAATATACACATACATTACATTTTTTATTTTAATTTTATAACAATCGGTAAAGTAGTTCTCAGGTAAAATTGAAATACGTCCTCATTTCATACTGAATTGAATTTAAAAAAAATGTGTAATACTACATTATTGAAAGTTTATGCAAGATATGTTATAAACTTAGAATTCACAACAGATATAACACTCCAAATTAATTTCGTTGCGAAGCTAACAAAACCAAGAAATTCAGATCCAAATACCGTTAGAGGTTGTCGAACTATTTGCGGTTAATAAATAAACGTTGTTTTTACATAAAAAGAAAACTAATTAATTTTTATTGTGTCATGTTATCTTAAAGTTTATGCCAAACTTTTTTAATGACTTCAGCTATTGTTGTATTATTTATATTTTGTATAAAGTACCAGACTCAACACATTATGTTTATAGTCCCGGGTGTCACATACTTTATATTTATCTGATACTAGCGACCCGCCCGGCTTCGCACGGGAAAAAAAAATTCGGGGCTATTATTCGATTTTTTCTCGCTTTTTAAACCTTCCCTAGACCTCCACGAACATTTCAAGACTATGATAACATAAATCCGTTCAGCCGTTCTCGAGTTTTAATCAGACTAACGAACAACAATTCATTTTTATTTATATAGATTCTTAGTCCACGACTTATAGCCTCTATCCTATCTATAAAGATGATAAGATAGAACATTCTTCTATGTTGAAGTCGGTTAATAAATAGAAGTAAATGATTGATACCAAGATAAATAAATAATATCTTGACACAGTATTTTCTTGCGACTTGAAAATCGCATGAAGATCAAAATACATATCGTGGATTAGCATTGTTTTATTGTAGATAGATTTCTGCCAGACAACCTTTGCATGGAAAGAATATAAAGTCAGGACCGTTGTGGACGGCGTTGGTAAACAAAATAAAACATAAAAACCTACTTACCCTAACTAACATTCATATAACATCCTATAACTACTATTGCCAATACTAAAAAATGAAGAGTTCCATAAAAAATATAGTTATACCTACTTATGCCAAACTATTAGGTCCTTACATATGAAATTGGCGTTTTTCGTACTGGCCACTTTAATCACAAATTTCTCCTCTTTGGTAAGGAATTCCAAATTCAAATTTGTACAGCTATAGACTGATGTATTTGTGCTTCGATGATCGTCATTCATTTGTTTTTTTTCTTCTGTTTTTTTCTGTTTGCGTCACTCATTTTACAAAATGGAAAACTTAAAATATCGCATTATTTACGAGTACGAGTTCCGCCGTGGCACTAGTGCTGCGGAAACAACTCGAAGGGTGAATGATGTGTATGGCGGTCGTGTTGCAAAAGAAAACACAGTTCGTTTTTGGTTCCAACGTTTTCGTTCTGGAAATTTCGACTTGCAGAACAAGCCCCGTGGACGGCCTGAGACTCAAGTTGATAATGAAGAGTTGAAGGCTATTGTGGAAGCGGATCCATCGCAAACCACGTCCGAGTTAGCTGCAGGCTGCGGTGTTAGTGATAAAACTGTTTTAATTCACTTGAAGCAAATTGGGAAGATTAAAAAGCTTGAAAGGTGGGTACCTCACGAATTGACTGAAGCAAACCGGCAAACGCGCGTCGACTGCTGCGTTACATTACTAAACCGGCACAATAATGAAGGTATTTTAAACCGAATCATTACCTGTGATGAAAAATGGGTTCTTTACGATAATCGGAAGCGCTCAGCGCAATGGTTGGATCCTGGCCAGCCAGCCAAATCCTGCCCCAAGCGAAAATTAACCCCAAAAAAGTTACTTGTAAGCGTTTGGTGGACTAGTGCCGGTATTGTTCATTACAGTTTTCTCAAATCTGGCCAGACTATTACGGCTGATGTCTATTGTCAGCAATTGCAAACCATGATGGAAAAGCTAGCGGCTAAACAACCTAGGCTGGTCAATCGCTCCACGCCACTGCTGCTTCACGACAACGCTAGACCACACACTGCGCAACAGACGGCTACTAAATTAGAAGAGCTTCAATTGGAAAGTCTAAGACATCCTCCGTACTCCCCGGACCTTGCTCCAACAGATTACCATTTTTTTCGAAATTTGGATAACTTCTTGCAAGGGAAAAAATTCAACTCCGATGGGGCAGTCCAAATCGCCTTCAAAGATTTTATTGATTCCCGTCTGACTGGTTTTTTTAGTAAAGGGATCAATGAACTACCTATAAGATGGCAAAAGTGCATAGAAAATAATGGTTCATACTTTGATTAATTAAATATATTATATTAAAAAATATTCGACTTTTTGTTCCTCCCATACAAAACGCCAATTTCATATGTAAGGACCTAATATTTAGGTAGATTTCTTTGACTTTTTTCTTTTCACAAGGAGCATTTTTAATATCAACAGGAAGTTGGTTCCACAACCGAACACTATTTGTACGATTGTACTTTATGATCTCAGATTCCAAGCTCTTATGTCATGATTTACAAATTTCTGGTTTATTTCAGCTTTCCACATAATAATTATAATACACATAATATTTAAAACTAGCTGACCAACAGACGTTGTCCCGATGCATATTGCCCGTATGCTATTTTTCTTAAATACATATATGTATTCTGAAAAACAAACAACAAAGAATGAGGTAAATCTGTCGGGCTATGATTAACATTAACTATTTATTGTTACTTTTTATTGGGTTGTTTCAATAAAACAATAAAAGTATTGGACAATACTTTCACAAACTTTCAAGTAAATGACTCTGGCTATGACGACTGGTTAGTGTGACTTAATCACGATGTAATTGTTTACATATTTCATAAGAAAAACTTTTTCCGTACATGAGATTCGTGAGTAGCAAGTAGGTACTTACTACTATGTACTAAGTCTGAAACATCTTTAAAAAAAACTCTTTAACGCATCTCTTTCTCCAATATCCAAAGATTCAAAAATTGGATTGCTATAAAAATAACTCATTATAAGTTTACGAAATGATGAAACAAAGAATTAAGGAACCTATTTCGCTATCCCTCTACTACGTCAAGCAGCATAATTGGATTGAGTTCGCTTGTTCTCCTTTCATTTATTTTCCTTAAACGAACTTTGAATTTTAATATCTAAAGAAAATGATTTTCACTAAACTCCACGTAAACACTTTCACGTTTAACTTTCTTATTTAATGCATGCACAGCACATGTTAATTAATGGTATCCAATAGCGGAGGAGATGAGATCTAAATCTAGTCTGCAGCAGTAAAAGCCCCGGAGGTCGTTGCGTTAAGGGTCCTGTTAGCGGGAAATTGGAGCGAAGGTGCGATCCAGGGTGGGTCTAACGCGCCACTTCATTAAGCGGCCTCGTTACCCGCGCGTCTTCTGCCTACTCACTGTACCACAGTTTCGTATACAACATTCCATAACGTGCCTTTCCCTAAAATCTTTTAACTGAACTTCTACAGAAGCCCCGTCAGTCCACGCCATCATTTCACATCCATATTTACACCGCACGTTAAAATAAAACATAACCTCTGAAAACTCAATTCTAAAACGTTAGCACAGTATTTTAACTGTGAATTGCCCAAAATTAAAGCATATAAATTTGAATTATCGGCTTGGAATATTATTCGTACCGTTAAAAACCAACGCCCGTTTTCTTGCGTGCTTATGATTACGTTCTGTGTAATATATTCACATTTTCACCACCTTCGCATCCTAATATTTTGTTTCCTTCTTGTTTATTGTGTTACATTGCGCTACGCCTATTATATTTCCTCAATAATAAGTTACACGTTGTGAAATTGATAAGTCCTATTTAAAGTCGCGTGTAGAGTTATAATTTTTATCTATGTAACACAAATGTTAGGTTAGGTTTGTAGAATATTTTATTATACACATTTAATAAAATATTACATTATAATGTAATATATTAATACATTATACTAAACTTAATCTCTCTAATAATAATTATTAGCAGAGATCGAAAAAAGATTTTAGTTAAAATTTATGAAAGATAAGTTTTTATAGAGCAATTTTAGTACTTTATATGAATATAAATTATTCCCGTATAATTCAGCGTTTATTTTCTGTTCTAAGTTGTGGGCGATAACATCTAAAACGGGATTCCTGTCACGGACGGCTTGAATATTGACGACACTGAAATAACTTTATTCCAAGACATAAAATTTAATTTTAAAAAAATATTGAAAATTAATGTCAAGCAGGTAATGCAAGTAATGTCGCAAATGTGTCCGATATCTGATTAATACTCACACGACGAGTCTTCGAGGCATAAATAAGTTAATTTAAAAATCGTTATGTTACTTTCTCTAGAATTGTACTTCTAGCTCAAGCGTTTTTAGTACGAAACCGTAACTGCAAGTAAACCGTTAGGTGATTTGAGCGAACCACGCATACAGATGACATATAATCAAAACATGTAGTGTCGAATAAGCACTGCGCTCGACCGCTTGACCAACTTACTAAACCTAACAAGCATCAATAGCAAGCTTCAATGGGACCCTCATATAGATAAATTGTCGAAAAGGCTCAGTTCTGCTGCTTTCGCAGTCAAAAAAATTAGAGTTTTAACTAATATTGCAACATCTAGACTGGTCTACTTTAGTTACTTCCATAGCATTATGTCATACGGTATTTTGCTGTGGGGGAGTGCTGGAGTAGGACGCATAAATACCATATTTGTACTGCAGAAAAGGGCTGTTCGTGCTATCTATAATATGGGTCCCCGAGATTCGCTACGTGATAAATTCAAAGAAATAAACATATTGACCGTCATTTGTCAATATATTTATGAAGCCATTATGTATACGCATAAAAATATTAATTTGTTTACAAAAAATAGTGATAAACACAATGTAAATACAAGAAATAAATATAAACTCGCTTTGCCCACCACTAGGCTGCATAAGGTTAATGTATCATTCAAAGGGCAATGTATACGCTTCTACAACAAGATTCCCAAAGAATTGCAACAGTTGTCAATTACTAAATTTAAGAAAATTGTAAAAAACAATCTTTGTAAAAAAGCTTATTATAATATATCGGATTACCTTGAGGACAAAACTGCTTGGGACGGAATCTGCTCCAACACAATATCAAAAACAAGACTAACAAACAAATAATGATTGTAAAGTTTCAATACAAAAATGAGCTAGAGTTTCTAATCGCTTCTTTGCTCTAGTGTAAAAAAAGCGAAGCGACCAGATACCATAAATTTATTTCCTACTTATCTTTAAGCACCTATGACCTATATGTTTTTTTTGTAATTTATTTTGACGTGTCTAAGTTTTGTAAAACCAAACTATGGAAATAAATATTTTTGTATCTTGTATCTTGTATCTTGTAACGCTCATTTCTGACATTGATTACGGCCATTACCATTCCAAACAGAAGTGGTGGACATTGCACATTGAAAATTAGAATTTGTCTTCTATTGTGAAACTTCTCGATGGCCTCGGTGTGACCAGCCTCCTCGTTACGATTGTCGGCTTATTTTATGTATTACATCTTCCTGGACTAATAATAATAGGCTTCGGCTAAACCTGCGCGACCAAAGCAACTGCGGAGCAGTACCATACGCTACCACAAAGCGAGACGATTTTGGTCAAATAAATACCCTTGTTGCAGACACTCCTACGTCGCAGATGTTCCTCGCGTTGCTGACGCGTAGGTTTGGCCGAAGTCAAAGAGTTTCTTCGTAAAATAAACAAACTCAAACGCAATTAAAAAAAATGTAGATTAGAGTATCTATTGAGCAAGGGGAAATACGTTTTTATCGCGGGAAAATCAGTACAAAACAGGCTACACCGTGGCGTGTAAAGCTAGTCTATGATAAATGTAAGCTTCATCGGTGCATACCTAAGCACCGATTAAGCATACATATATTAACCCCCGACCAAAAAAGAGTTTGACGTGTCTGTCTGTCTGGGACATCATAGCTTCCAAACGAATGGATCGATTTCTGTTTAGTTTTTTTGTATGAAAGGTGAGTTTGGCGCGAGTGTTTTTAGAAATTTTTCATGAAAATTGGTTGTGCCGTTTAAAGTGGGGAAGGAAAACCGAAAATCTGCAAATATACTCAAGTGGGGTATCAAATGAACGCATCGCGTGTACATTACAAAATATTATGATGTTTTCCTTTTAAGGAAATTAAAGAATTGGAATCAGGGGTTTTTCTTAAATTTTAAATTAAGATTTTTCATAGATGTTATGCATTACGCATTATTTGAAAGCTTAGATTAAAAGTAACAATTCTATGTACTCCAAAAAACAACTATATGACAAACATTTTTGCTTTTATTATTTGTATGCAAAGCGCGCTTTGTCATTCGAAGACAACTGTAACAATGCTGTACATTTCGACTTTAGTTGATCTCGGCCTGGCTCAGGAAAGGAATACGTTAACGGGTTTAAGTTATCCTTATAAGTCGTTTCGGATATTTCATTCTCATTATTATTCCGTGAAACTGTTCACATTTACATTTGACAACTATAACTGACGATCCCTTCTTGCTTGAAAAGTATTTATTGAAATAGACACGGTATGGGGTAGTAGCAAGGGTGCGACAGTTAGGTGCGGCCGAGGATGTCGGCGATGCGGTGATGGTGTTTTTACGAGAGGGGTGCGCCAGCGAGTCGCAGGCGCGCCGGCTAATTTTGATAAAAGCTTCGTCGGCCGCACCCGCTCGCCGCCGTCACCACTGCTACCAATAAAATATCACTCGATATTTATCGGACTCACCCCGAGGAGCAAATATCAGCTCATGTTCTATACAGCATTGCATTGCATATTTTCAACCGATGAAAAAATATTATTTCTCTATTTTTTTATGTATTATTTGCTCGCGGATAACTTCGTAGTAAAGTTTAGTCAAGTCAAGTTTAGGTCGCGTAGTTGTGCAATATTTTTTATTAGGATCGTCCCAGTGATATACGAGTCCCCAATGCCTGTAATTGTTACATTTGAGTCTATTGTAAACTTAATGATATTTCTATATCTGTACAATAAAATTCATAGCGAAGTAACTGTTCTCTCCATGCTTTCAAATACAATTATAGCGGTTAGCAATTCATGTAATGGCCTTCTTTTATGACATATTTGACGATACCAACGAACGTGCGGTCGTTACAATTGACTCTACTGCAAGCGATATTCGGTTTCTCTTTATTTGGGGCAGATCTGTTTTGTGTATTCTCACTTATTTTCTTCTAATAAAAACAAAAAAACTATAGGAGTTCACTTGTTAACCGTTTTGTAATTATCTGTTTATTTTACTGTTAGGTTGGTCTGTTTAATTATTCTCGTATCAGGGTTTTTTCTCCATATTTTCATGTCATTTAAACCAACAGTGTAAACATTTTATCTACATTTTTCTTTTTATTTGATCTCTTGGCAATTAAAAAGACTTCCATTTCAAAATTATGTATATTACTTAAATTTTGTTCATCATACTTAATTTTTTATTTTATTCTTATTCTTCTTCATGCTTTAAAATATTTTGAGTAGCTCGTAATGGTCATAATTACAGCAGCAACGTGTTTTTAATACAATAATCTTTATGGGTTACTTTAATAAAGACAACATGGCTGCTATTCCTACAGGATGCCTCGGTTTCGTGTTTGCAAACTTCTAACTATTTGGACATACCAAAAAAAAATGTAGCTTCAACCCGTCTGCTATTGCTTAATGTTTTACAATAAAGATGACAAGAACGAGAGCCAGCTCCAGAATTGGTGCACTCTTTAGTGTTAACTAAAAATCATGTAAAAATAATTTACTTCCAAATACTAATTGCCACATTTTGTTGATAAACCTGATAATTATCTTCTTAATATATATAAATCTCGTGTCACAATGTTTGTCCTCAATGGACTCCTAAACCACTTAACCGATTATAATAAAATACGCACACCATGTGCAGTTCGATCCAAGTTGAGAGATAGGATAGTTTAAATCTCAAATTATAGTCGCAATTTTAATTTATTGCTAATTTATTTGTCTGTTATTATCTACAGGTTAACAAAAGTGTAAAATAAATGTCTTTTTATAGGTTGTCTATGATTTTTCTTGATAAGCTATTCATACGTGGTGGTAATATACTCTTTGAGCTATTGTCTATGTCTCGAAAGTTCAATATTCATTTTATAGGTTGTCTATGATTTTTCTTGATAAGCTATTCATACGTGGTGGTTTAATACTCTTTGAGCTATTGTCTATGTCTCGAAAGTTCAATATTCATCATAGTTTTCTATCATTTTTTTCTGACATGAGTTTGAAGTACTTAATTATTATTATTATTATTATTTTTTTTGTTAAAAGCGTCCGTAAAATAGCGGAGATTATCTATATTCTATATATCTATATAAATAAAAATGAATTGTTGTTCGTTAGTCTGATTAAAACTCGAGAACGGCTGGGACGATTGAGCTGATTTTGGTTTTAAAATGTTTGTCGTAGTCCAGGGTAGGTCTAAACGGTGAGCAAATAAGGAAAAATTTCCGGGAACTTTTTTTACCCGTGCGACGCCGGGGCGGGCCGCTAGTATATACATATATCTAATCACAAACATCCGTAAACATTTATTTGTTCATATGCAAATACTAGATGAGTCTACTAATTCTATATTTGGTTCTTCGACTTTAACTAATGAGCGCAAATACAAAATACGCAGACAAACGGCTATGCCTATGCCCATGTTAAGGTTACGTTTAGGTTAGAATAGTGCTTGGTGTAATAGTTATGGAGTCTCGAACACAAAGGCTCGTCGCAGAGGAACTAGCTTTACCACAATAAACATCAACCGTCCTTTTCATTTTGTTTAGCTGAATAACACTTTGAATATGGAATAAATTGTAGTAAATGATTTGTGACATGAAGTCACATGTATTTCTACGAATGCAATATCAACAAAAACATACGCGACCAATTGAGAAACTAATTTTTTCGTTGAGAGTCGGTCAATAATGTGATACTATTTATTTTGAAAAAGCAGGATTATGGCGGAATGTCACTAAAATTATGGCTTTACTTCATAAGTTGAAATCATGCATGACCTAGATTAGTTATATTCTCTGTAGCTAATTTTGCTTTGCTTGCTTATTAAGGTATACATCATCATACCTTTTTGGAATCCGAGATCAAAACACCTTGTCAGCTTATATAAATATGAAACAAAAGAAGTGAGATATTTTGACCATTTTGGGCGCATACAATATTTTGATGTTTCGAACTGCCTATTTTAGTTTGGTTATATGTTTTTAAGATTATTTTAACTGCTCTAGACGCTTATATCATTTTGACGCTACAAGCTGCTGTACAAGAATCAGAAGAGGGTTGTAAAATGTCAATCCAAATGTACAGTACGGAAATAAAATGCACTTTTAGGCTTTCGTGGCGGGTTTTTAGGTTGATTTTCCAACTTAGCTACGTCAGGCTATGACTGACGTTGATACGATATCCATCAGGGAAAAACTACAATGGTGTGTCACCATTATATTAATAAAAAATAAACAACCATTTTATATTCTTCTTATCTTGTGATCACCAATTTTGTATTGTAAATAAGATAAATGATTGACACCTTAGGCTTTTAAATAACCTATACATAATTTTTTTAAAGTATTATACTCATGCTCATATTTGTTGAAAAACACCGTAAAGTAATACTGAAACCCACCTTACACTGATGTGGCGTCGTCAACTACGTCAGCGAAATTTTATGAATTTAGTTGAACCAAAAAATATCATCTATGGAAGCAATAGTATGCAACGTGCAGTCGCAGCTTAAAATGTCTTATGGTCTTAATAGCTATAGCCTCCTGAGTAGAGTAATGGCCTTAATATTAAGACCTGGCATTTTTGTCGTTCTAATGTTATATAAGGGTGTTGTTTTAGCAATGTTAACATTAGTTTGTAATATTATATACTCGAACTAAATTATATAGAATCTTGATTAGGAAAGAAAAAGTTAGTGGAATTTCGGTAGGGCGTGGGCGACTGTGGGCGTGTCCATGCTCCGCCCAGCGGGACCACGCCTTCGCCCTTTTCCACCTTTTCGTCCTCGGCTACAATAAATGTCTAGAAATGTTAGAATACAATTAAGTTAATTATTTTGGATATTTTCTTAGCATAAAACTAAGCTAAAATTTATATCCTATTTTGTATGAAGAATTCTTTATAATTAAAGAAATAAAGAATTTAAGCACTGCTTACACAAATTACCCAATGCGTAATTGTTTGAATACGAAAAAACATAACTTTGTAGATATTTTTCTATTATATCACATGCACAGTTATTCCTATAACCTGTTTGTGTACAACGACAGAAACGACTATACCTACACAGAAATTTAATTATACATATGTGTACAAAAATAAAAGAAAAAAGTAGATCCATTAGAAATTGATTACATTTACGGAAAGGAGATGAGCATCGACGGGGCCCGCAGCCCGCGGGGCAGATAAACTTGTTAGAGGCAGATACGTCGGCGAGAGCGCGCCGGCACGCCACCGCACCAAGATATCCACATAATCTAGTTGCGACTCCCTGCTTCAGCAGTGCCCATTCTCCCCAAATTACACTGATACGATTCCCAAACAATCTCATTTTTACTCCCGTAATTGTATTCATCAAAATTTGTTGCTTAAACTCAACTGTTTGTATAACAAATAACACAGAAGACATAAAACTGTGTTCCCTTTGGCGTGAGCACGTAGCACCTCGCTGCCACCGCTAAAAGCTTCTTGTTGACGCAGCGTTCAATTGAAGAGGCGTAGAGCTGGCTAGGTACTTGTCCTTGCTTGTAATTGATTGCTTTGTCGCGTAATTTGTTTGCCGACGCCTCGCGACTCGGAGCGCCGTCCTCGCGGGACCCGGTGTGGCTCGTCCTGCGCTCATCATGCCCTCGTAAATAAATAAACACCTTGCTCGTGCCGTCTGTAAGCCGTGACTCGGCAACCACGTCTCCCTTAACGTTGATGAATCACACTGCACTAATTCTCTGTTATTAAAAATGTTACTTGCAACTTGCATATATATCTCACATCGGAAATTAATATGTGCATTATTCATAGAACCGAACAAAGCTGCTAACCACTAATTTTAAAATGTAACTAAAGATAAATTTGAAAAATATAAGATGAACAAACTACACTTAATTTGATACATAGATGATAATATTTTGATTAGGGATGCATCGATACGCCTTTTCGCCGATACGATACCGATACTTTTACAAAAATATCGGCGATACCGATACCGATACCGATACGCTTTTTGTGAATTCTAAAATGAAGGTATAATAAATAAACAAATAAATCACAAGACAGATTTATTTTTACTGCCACGGGACACTTTTTCTTTACGATACAAACATATTGCTTTGGAATTATCAATTATCAATACTCGACAGCCATTTTGAAAAAAAAATGTGATTCGGCTGCCAGTGATGAAACTCATGTCAATCGACAAAGTAAATGATAACAAACAAAAAGTGTTCTATGATCAAACCTCCTAAGTGATACGATTTCTGAGATATTAGGGTCAGAAAAAAAATTAATAAAACGACAAAATAGACGAGAGGCCAAAGCGGGCGGGAGAGAAAAGACGCTCACAAGCGCGAGGTTTCCCCGAACATAGTTCATGCCTCATTTGCAACGAAATAGACGAGACAGAACGCTCGTTTAAAATACATTTTTAAATTAAAAAGTATCGTTGAATCGGTCATAAAAATATCGTCGATACCGATATATTGGCTAACTAAAGTATCGCCGATATATCGGTATCGGTATCGGATGCATCCCTAATTTTGATACACATTTAGCAAAAGTGCAAAAATTTTCAGCGAGGGCGGGGTCACCCATCAAATGGCATCGCGCAACGTTGGTTAACCTTGTAAAATTCCTTTTTTCGTATAAGACCCCTTAAATATGTATTTATTTTATGTTTTTAGTATTTGTTGTTATATCGGCATCAGAAATACATCATTCTTGAAAATTTCAACTCTAGCTATTATTATTATTAAGAATACTTTATTGCACACGATAATAAATAATTGTACAAAAGGTGGGCTAATCCCAAGGCATTTTCTACCTACCAACCTCAAACAGGTATCACGAATATTGAGATACAGTTTGTTGACAGACAGACGACGAAGTCTCAGCATATTCCGTTTTACCCGGTGGATACGGAACCCTAAAAACCAAAAGAAGCTCATCGGTTTGCAATAACTCAAAGAGTACCTCTCTTGAGTTATCGCGAACAGATTTGTTGAATCTGGTAACACATAGTCAGGTCTTGTAACTAATTAGAGCTATACAAATTCTGCTACATTGAGCATCTAAACATTACATCTCATGTCACTTAATGTATACAAAATAAAACAAATACAAAATTATTCGGCAATAAATACAAATTACAATTTAAGGTAAAAATTGTAGATGTATTAAAATCAAGATTGATTAAGGGCTCACACACATAAGAAAAACCCCTGATTCCAAGGATTAATTTCCTTAAAAGTTTAACACTATAATATTTTCTAATGTGCACGTGTGCGATGCGCTTTCATTTGATACCCCACTCGGAGTATATTTGCAGATTTTCGTTTTCCTTCCCCACTCTTAACTTCCCCCCATAACTTTTAAACGGCAGAACCGATTTTCATGAAACATGTCTAAGAACACTCGCGCCAAACTCACCTTTCATACAAAAAAAAACTAAATTGAGATCGCTCCATCCGTTCGGGAGCTATGATGTCCCAGACAAACATACAAACAGACATACAGATACGTCAAACTTTATAACACCCCTCTTTTTTGTTCAGGGGTTAAAAATTGTATTCGCACACGGATATTTTGCTACAAAAAAGGCAAAAAAATTATTAGTTAATTAAAAAAAACTATTTTATTTGTGTATAGGACTAGAATAGGAATAAATAAATAAGCTACAGTTAATTCTTTGTTAGAATCAAATAACAGTGGAGCTGATCTCGTGCGCTCGTTCCGTCACTAATAACCCTGTAATTGGTATCGAAGCTCGCCGCAGCCGGATTACTGAACGTCTAATTGAATGCGAGCCGCGCCGCCTCCTCCCGGAGACATATTTGTTCCCGGCTCCGTACTAGCGCGGTGTAAACTCCATTTTGTTGCGGTCAAGCTGGTCTGTTTTGCGCACGTGCACTAAGCTCCCGGCGAGCAGTCTAGCACGCCTCAATTACGCCGGCTTTACGAATTAAATTATTCCAAAAGCCACGTCTCTGAGATCAAACGCGACACCCCACCGTCTCAAGTAATGAGACTTTGCAACCCACCCATCTCTAGACTTAACCGACCCGCCCAAACTTTACGATCTAAGATAATAATCATTCGGTGTCATTAGCTAATGAAAAATAGAATAGGCCTTTGAATATACGAGATCTCTTTGTAATTTAAATTATGGTGACGACGTCCTGGCAGGCATCTGTTTTAAGTCTTTCATTTAACGTAAAGATTCGGAATCAGTTAATTTATTGAGAATGGTTTGGTTTTAGCTAAGACCGTGCCATTTGGTTTACAATGGAGTTAATGTCGACACACCTTTTAAAGTCAGATTATAAAGTAAATATAATTCATCATTGTTTTTGTTATTTACTAAGTCTTCCTCATTTGTATAATGTCTAAACCAGTACCATCTCCATGCTAACTTATAAATAAATATATATTATGTAAGTATGTGGTTTATTTTATGATATGTATGTAATTAAAAGTATTTCATATTTATTTATAATTTTCATATAGAAATATAGCTAAAATCCTGTAAAATTGTATTTAATCTGTATTAAATGTATTAATACTCGTATCTCCATTATAATTTGCTACTCCTGTCTTATTCGTGCTTCATGTGTCCATCCCAAGGTTGCCTGGAAGTGATATCTATCAGCGATAACGTCGCCCATTAATTCACGATGTTTGTACTTTTTTTTATCTTTTTTGTGTTTTATTGTATTGTGTTCAATAAAGAGTATTTGTTATGTATTGTCTCTACCTTACGATATTAACATAAAGCTAATATAATCCCACGCTTTTCGAAATTCGGAATAAGGTCCATAGATACATATCGATAATTCCTTCAAATAAGCAAGTTCTGTTAAACAATAAACTCGATAAATGTTAAACATGTATTGAAAATTTTCGTCTTTCATCTAGATTTAATTAGTATGAATCAGCTGTGTTATGGCGATAGAGACAGGCGTTACGGTGTGTTTAGAAAGCAGCGCGCACGGAGCTGGACCACAGCCAAATATCTCCTCAACAGGTAGATTGAGTCGCACTCGTTAATTAGTACGCGCGAGGAAGTGCACTCGAGCCTTCGCAAATCCAATAAAGGTTGCATTCATTTCGAAACAAATTAATTAAACCAGTGTTTAAAATATATTTTTTTATCGTAGCATAAATAGTTAGGATTACATTGTCTTAGTCTAACCCGTCTTTATTTTATTATTGCGACAATTTTTTCTCGGTCGAATTTTTTAGCTGAGATTTTTGTTAGATTTTGGATCATATGACAAATTCATTCAGTACAATTTTTACCATTTTGTAAAAATAAATAAAATAAAGTAAACAAACTATGTCATGTGGAGTATCGTTGAATAGGTATTTAAAAATAATTATTAGCTACCGTTCTAAATCGAATCTAAGTTGAGTAACAACCATTCTTTCTTTATAGGCTTATAGACTGTAAATATTCCCAAAACAATTAAGTCGCAGTCGGGTTTTGTTTTTTCTAAATTTCAGCTTGTTAGCACGTAATTATGGTCTACGAGGAATAACGAATATGTTTTGTTGCAGCAACTTTTCCGCTCACAACAAGCGGCGGCAGCAGGCGGGCAAGCGGCTGCGGCGCAGTTGCAACTGCTGCAGCAACAACAGCAGCAGCAGTTTCAACTGCAACAGCAGCTGGCCGCACAGCAGGCGTTCACGCCCGGACCATACGTGATAAATGCCGGCCAGGAGGGTGCCCCATACGTGAGCGCGTTGATCGCAGGCGTGCCGCCGTACTACGGTGTGGCGGCACCGTGGGGTGTGTACGGCGGGCTAGTAGCGGGGCCGCAGCAGCAGGCTCAGCAGCCGCGGCGGCCGCTGACGCCGAGCCAGCCCGAGCAGCAGGTGAACGGGCAGGGCCAGTACGTGATCCCGTACTACGACCCCGGCTCGCTGGTGATGGGCACGCGCAACGGCACGCCGCTGCGGCTCGTGTCGCCCGGCGGCGTGCTGGCGCCGCGCTCCTACCAGCCGCACTCACAGCCGCACGCCGCGCCGCCCGCGCCTGCACCGCAACCGCCGCTGCCCCCGCAGCCGCAGCCCCAGCAGCAGACCATCACCTCCCAACCCATGCAGACTGGTGAGTTATAACATTATTACCTTTTTATACTGGGTTTGGAATCAAAAAAAAAGTACTAATTTTATTTTAAAAAAATCTATGCATTAAAATACAGGGCGTCCGGATTCCACATGGAGAAAATTTTCATATGGATATGGAAGTAGGAGGATTTTACTGTAGCTAGTGATCGTTCTTTCGAATTTAAAAATCAATTCAAACTTAACTAAATAACCGGCACAATATAATATGACGAGCATTATGGACGGTTTACATTAATCCAGTCCAGTAATGCAGCAAGTAATTTCAATCCAGTGCTGTACTGGATAGTATCGTTTACATTATTACAGTAATTTAAAGGTATTTGAAGTGTAACACTATCGAGATAAATAAATCTAAATCGTTCAATTCAGCACTGGATTTTCTGTCTTCATGATTCCAGTAGCGCTGGAATGGGGCCGTCCTGGATTAAAAAGTAGACCACCAATCTAATTTCTGAACTGGATTGTTCACTGAATCCAGTGCATTACATAGTACCGCTTTACATTATTCCAGTTGTAATCCAGCGCTGGATTTGATCGCTGGACTGGAATAATTTAAACCGTGTTTACCTACTAAATATCAAAATTATGTCTCGATCTATATCTGTAAGATAGGGTTATCTTGAGACATAATTTTGATATTTACTAGGGTTAGTAAGAGTAAATATCACGAAATCCGTATGTTCTCTAATCAAATCATGATTTGACTACGCTGAGCAAAATTGTATATAATTTCTTTAAATTGTAGGGAAGTTTGTCTCCATGTGGAACTTGTTTGGTATTACACGTATGATTGTATTACGTCACAAAATTTAAAAAATTACATAGCAGTTTCCATTTTCTAAATTTACCAAGGCTGAGAAAGTAGAATGGCAACTGAGTATTCTATAAAATCAGGGTGTATAAAATAGTGTTGACTTAATCATAGATTCTATATGTAAATATGTTTCATTTCAATTCAAATGAACTAACAGAATAGCTAAAGCATGACTACGCGGTAGTTAAAAGTACAGAACCCGGTGTGATATAACGTTTTGTAAAAGCAGCAATTTATTATAAAATTGATAAACATTTAACTTTTTTAAACAGGTAAATTAATAATTTGTGTATTGTTTTTCAGTCGTAATTTGTAGCCACTATAGTTTAATTCATTAATGATTAATGACTGTACATATTGTGTTGCAGTTGTCTAATTCTAAGCTATTTTTGTATGCTTTATGTATATTTTTACTCCGATTAAGCAACGTAGATTTTTGTAAATAATAACCTATATGTATTAAAATGCTACGAATTATTGCCATTCACATTAAATTGTAGTTTGTTCTGAACAAACGCATAATGTAATTAGTTTTTCTAATGTACATGTAAATGTCATAACATACTTAATCTTAACGGCGCCCTTGCGCAGTCTCTTGCATCGACGATTACCATTATTTTATAACTTATCGAAAAAGCTTGATACACACGGACGCTCATAGTTAACACAAAACGCAACCCCGCGTTCATATAAAATGTAATAATTTATGAGATATAAAAAAATGAGGTTTGAGTGTACCATGCTTAGCATGCAGACAGCCCGTGTATACCATGTAATATCGCAGCCGCCGGTTAGCAGCATCTGGTTTTGTACATAGCCTCCTGAGACCAGCCGGCGTTATTTGCTTTTAGTAGTACTTTTATTACTTTGATTGTTAGTTTGGTTTCGGTCTTATAGGTAAAAGACTCATGATATTTGTCTAAAGGTCATGCGGCTTACCATACCACTTATAGTCTAAGCGTTGCTTGGATTTGTAACGATATAAATAAAGTTACAAATACAGCGGACTATCTTTATTCTATAGTCGAATTTATGTATACATACATTTGTAAAATATCACACTTGGCACTCGTAAGCACAAGTTTACACGTGGTTACGTTTTATTCTACATGTATTTATCTATCATAATAAGTGATCACAGCTCTTACATTTATGTAAAATGACATCGAAATTATTTCGGTGCAAGTATATATTTAATAGAGTAAATCTTTCAGTCCGTCCATCAGGTACATCACTAATCTATTTATATTAATAAAAAATAGAAAAGTGTTTTCCAACACCCAATAGATTATGTAGTTTTCTAAAATAAATATCCAAACAACAACATGTAATACGGATTGACTCTCGGTATGTAACTGGGTATTTTTCTTTTATCCTGCAGTTTTCAAAAACACACTAACAATTAAGAAATATAGCAGCGCATTTTCGGTCAGTATGAAATAGAACGCGTCCGCAGGTCTCAGTAGGGTAGGCACTTTCAGGTGTAGTGTGTGTTTGCCGCGGGTTGGTGCGTGTGGTCGCAGTGTCGTGCAGCGCAGAGGTACGGTTGTTGTTACAGGCGCGGGCGGCACGCGGCGCGACTCGCTCGAGTTCGGCGGCCTGCAGGAGTACGCGCGCAAGTGGGGGCCCTCGCCGCTTTCGCCGCCGCTCGGCGCGCTCGGGCCCGTCGGCCTGCGCCCCGTCTCCGCTGCGCCCGGTGCCGAGACCGCCAAGTACAGGTACACACACCATACACTATACATACACTGCACAACATCACGACACGACACAATAACTGAATTATCTGCTAGGTCTAACATTCGTCAGATACAAAATACCATCTTTTCATACGGAAATCCGAACTGTCGGTGAGCGAAATCGACAACAACACTTATTAATATTCCTTATATGTTCTCGAACTTGTTGAAAACTGTGTTACAGGAGCAGAGTTTATTAATGTTTGAGTAGTAGGTATAGTTCAATTATCAATTCAAAAGGAAATACTAAATAATACTATTTAATACTTTATATTATATTAGGTCTTTTCAATTGGGTATCTTCCATTTGATATCGGTTGAAAGTAGTATGTATTTCGTGATACAAGTAAAACTAATATTGTAATTGACTTGAAGTATTTAGTATCAGCAAGATAATGTCACTATATATTAGTCTTACAAGGCCTCGAGATTTACACATTTATAAGTTTTAATATTCTGTTCTTGCGAAAAAAGTATTCTATTAGCTATTCCTATATGCAAAACTACAAATGTATACTAATATGATAAAGTTTGAGATTATTTGTGACGGTGTAGGGCGTAATCTCTGGGTCTACCTAACACGTGTGTTTGGTGCACAGATTCTCTAAAGCCTGAGAAGTAACAAAGGCTTTTTACCGCGGGAAGCTATGTGATACCGCGAGAAAAACTAATTCCGAGGTAGGGCCTCAGGCCACTTATATTCGGTACACATATTGTTAGAGCCTGAAAACTGCAAAGGCTACTTTTACCCGAGAAAAATATGTCATATCGTGAGAAAATCTATTATAGCGCTGGTAATGCCGCGGGACACTGCTAGTAATTATTATTATAATATTAAAATTATTATCATTAATAAGTGTTTGATAAATTAATAAACTAATTATGCAAGCCTATATAAAGATATATAAAACTTAAGAATAGTACGGAAATAGTCAAAAATGATATAAAGTAGATATAATAGATATTTCTATACTAAGATATTTCCTATTCCTCTTATTAAATAAAAATTATAATTCGCTATATAAAATGTTTTAGACTGATTAGAGTAAACTGGCTTGTATCATCTTACTAACTTAGTAGTAGGTAGGTATATGTTTCTTTTTATTGCGAAGATATGTTGGGCAAGGCAAGAGTGCGGAACGGAAACCGGTTGTTTTTTTAAATCATATTGTTTGTAATAGTCGCATAATATTAAACGATAAACAAAAATATGAAACTGGCGAGACTTTCACGAGGTTCAAATTATACATAATCAACCTTCCTCTTTAAGCACTATTCCTTTGTATTCCCGAAAACCACATTACATCCATTGTTTTATGAGTTTTATTTTGGTTTTTGGAGGTTTTGTCTGTTCACGTCCGTAAGTGGTAACCCTCTGAATCCTTACACGTGACCTCCGGGTGGTGCTAAGAACAGTCTCTGGTGGTAGGCTTCGGCCGCGGCTTGTCACCACCCTCCGGGCTGGGCCAGTGCGTGAAGCGATTTTTTCGTGTTTCGTAATGTGGTCCGGAGAAGCCATCTTCTAGGTCTTCATGTCCCATCTTAGACCACATCGTCACTTTACATCAGGTGCGATTGTGGTCAAATGAAGGCTTATCGATCATAAAAAAAAAAAAAAAAAAAGGTTGTTCATCTAACAAATATAAGCCAATGGACTTGAACCTGAACAAGACCATATGACCTGAAGAGCTGTGATTGAACTTGGATATTTATATTTAACTATATATGTAATACTCTGAGTCGTTTTATATAAAAACCTTGGCCAGCGTCACAGCTATTTATTTTATATGATAGTGCATCAGTCGTACTGTCGTAACGTGCGCTCGCCTTAGACAAACTGTCTAGCTGTCATCACACTCGTTGTGCCTTGCCAAACTGAATGAGACTTCGATCAGTTATTGTATAAAAAATATGTCATGGCAAACTTCCAGTACGTGAAAAAAATAAACCAGAATTTCGCTATCTAAACAACCACCTCTCCGAATTAATGATATGCCCGGTTTGCGTTTTCAACTGTGATTACAGTACGTCTTAATAAATCTTAAATACTACTACACTTACATCCCACTTTTACAAACATAACACTTGTTTAGCGTTATTCATGATGTAGACAAAAAACCACAAGGCTTAAATTTTTTAACAACAAATTTTAAATAAATCTGATTCCGAATACACGATGATATTACGTTAGCCAAAGCTTTTTGTTGCACAGCTGTTTTTATCTACGTGATGGTATGTTTGAATTACTCACAAACTATGCCTACTATTTTGTATTTAATGTAAATAAAACTATTGCCTATTTTTGATAATTTGTCTGCTCTTGTACAGTTGTAAGATTACGCGAGCATGCTCTTCTACTAAGTACGTGATGGTATGTAAGTGCATTTTCTTGAATGGCGTGTATGTTTGTCTTTCAGAGCTGTCAGCAGTTTAGCGCAGGGTCTCTCGTCGAATGGAATGTTTGGTTCGTCATCCTCGTTATTGAGCAAACTGAGCGGAGTCGGAACCATATCAGGTTGGTACGGCGGCGCAGTCTTATCCATATTCATCAACACTCCGCACGTGGTGTATATTTTTGTACATAATATAATATTACTAACACTACTGTCTATATTACACGACATTTAGGTTAAGTGTCAATCTTCGTGTATATTCATATAAATTTCAAGAAGTTCTCTTAAGACGTATGTTTTTTTTATAAATTCGGCTAATCATATTCGAAGGTTTTATTCAACTCGGCCATTTTTTGTTGCAAAACTTCACCGAACGAAGCAATTCTATACTCGTCCGTAAATATGATAGCATACATGTCGGAAAATAATATCAATATACTATGCCTGAATATAATATTACGTTGTTAGGTTTTTTTAACTATTTATTCGATTAATGCCAAACCTGTATAATTATTGATATTGTCTGGCTTGCTGATTATGTAAACTCATAACACCATTGTAAGATTTTACAAAATGTAGAATTCAGTTGCAGTATATCTATTGAAGAATGTTACCTGAATTATTTAATAAAGACTTGCTAATTTTTATATCTAGTATGGGTACTTAAAGAAGTTCTAACATTTTTGAGATACCTACTCGTCCGTTATTTAGAATATTATTATTATTATTTAGCCTCTATTGTCCCACTGCAGGGCAAAAGCCTCCCTTCCCTTCTTCCACTCTTCGCGGTTCATCGCGGCATCGGGCCATGCGGTCAAGTGGGAGTCCAGCTCGTCCCGAATAAAAAATAAAAACAACTAATTTTGCGCCTAGTGAAGAAACCCATGTCATTGCAGTAAATGCTCACAAACAAAAAGTGTTAAGGAACATCTCTAACGTATACGGTTTATAAGATATTTGGATTTAAAAAGTATAAAAATGTAGAACTCAAGTATCTCAGAAACTGTATGAGCTTGGGATTTAAAGCCTTAGCACTTTTTGTTCATGATAATTTACACTGTCATCTGACATGAGTTTCAACACTGGCCGTAATAATTACGTTTTTCCACATTGGGCAAGGGCAAATTTTTGTAACAATTTAGACCGATATATTTCAGAAACCGTAAAGTTAGAGATTTAGTTCCGTGACAATTATTGTTGATAGAGCCTGTTCTGGTAGTCATTAATTGGTTGGGTATTTGAGAGTTGGTGTGTTTGTCCACAGAACTAGTGACGGGCGGGGTGGGAGTCGGTGGCGTGGGCGGCGTGGCGGTGGGCGCGCTGGTCGGCGACAAGCCGCCCGCCGGCCGCAGCCGCCTGCTCGAGGACTTCCGCAACAATAGGTTCCCCAACCTGCAACTCAGAGATCTCGCAAACCACATAGTAGAATTCTCACAGGACCAACACGGATCTAGGTCAGCTCTCCACCAACTTTGTTAACTAATTGCTTTAAATTTAAAAGTCAACTCGATTAAACAACGCTGTCCGTATTCCCCTTACATGACTATTATGTTCTTTCCCATAGATACACAAATTAGATTCAATGCTGATCTATTTTAATTTGAAACTATTCTTTGCGTCCATGCAAACATACGGTCATATAGTCTAATAAACTTTAGATTAATTCGTAGTCCAGCTTAGTGCAAATTATTTTTGTATCCATTGTTACGGGCTGAACAATTGCCTGATACGTAAACCATATTATAGCCTTCTAATCGAGTTTACATATTAAACGAAGTTTTTTTTCAGGTTTATTCAGCAAAAATTAGAAAGAGCAACTGTACAAGAAAAACAAATGGTATTCAATGAAATAATCGGAGCAGCGTATAGTCTAATGACGGATGTGTTTGGAAATTATGTGATACAAAAGTTTTTTGAATTTGGCACGCCAGAACAAAAAACAACGTTAGCGCAAAAGGTATGTAATCAACTCTATACTATACATAAACATAAAAACATTAATTTCATCTTAACGTAATGTAGATTGGATTATTGACTTTTCATTACTTTAATCGCCAAGTCATAGAACTAAATTACTGTCCGTTAAGATTAATGACCAAATAGTGGTCAATGCTAAACCACAGTCAATAAACTCTGGCTTCCATCCTGACTGATAACAGTATCTTTTTGTTGTTACGTTCGTATTTGATGTACGACAATAGTCACACATCTGTGCGTGTTACACGAGTAAAATAGTAATTTTATAGATAGTTTAATCAACCGCTAGAACAATGCGTCATTTTGTCTTGAATTTATCGCTGGTTCCGACAACATTACTAGTTGTGTGTGCTGTCCATTCCTTATAAAATTAAAATTATACTCGAGTGGGGTATCAAATGAAAGCGCATCACGTGCACATTACAAAATGTTATGGTGTTTTACTTTTAAGGAAATTAAAGCATTGGAGAGTTTTAATTTAGATTTTATTAAATAATTCAAAACTTGATGGTAGTTTTGCCGGGAGTCAGATGATATCTCTTCCTGCGATCAAGCATGTCATATTATGATCTAGGAACTTTTACATTATTAATTTGTCCTTTATGTGTTTACATAAAAAAAATTTCATCCCAAATTTCAAGGTAGAACCTTAAGGAAGACTGTAGAATGGAAGTACCCTTAGGTTTCGATTACTTTGCGCGTGATTTCGAGCAGATCACGATTTCATAGCAATATTCTTCATTGATGAATTTGATAATTAATTGTAGCGGTTGAAGCATGAAAATGAGAAGATAATTAATATATGTATGTTTATTTTAAATATATACGACTTAGTTTCCCGCCGTGTCTAAACTAGAGTTTAGGGTAGGGTGTCGTTGTCGTGTGTGGTTAGTATGAGTAGTGTGTGGTGCGACAGGTGCGCGGGCACGTGCTGAACCTGGCGCTGCAGATGTACGGCTGCCGCGTCATCCAGAAGGCGCTGGAGTCCATCCCGCCCGAGCAGCAGCAGGAGGTGGTGCGCGAGCTCGACGGGCACGTGCTCAAGTGCGTCAAGGACCAGAACGGGAACCATGTCGTGAGTCACCTATACTAACTAGTATTTTATTAAACTGGCATATAATGAGAGGTATTAAAACACCGATACCATCTACTTTGTAAAACATTGCAAAAGTCAAGTCGGTTTAGAGTAGTAAAATAAAAATATATATTTATATTATTATTGACGACCTCTGTGGCTCGGTGGGCGAACGTCCGCTTGAGGCGCAGGAGGTTGCGGGTTCGATTCCCGCCGGGGGACCAGATTTTGTACAATCTACAATTTCTGGTTTCGGGTCTGGGTGTTTTCTATGTATCATATGTATGCATTTACAAAAAAAAAATGTATCTATGTAGTATATCAGTCACCTAACACCCATAGTACAAGCTCTGCTTAGTTTGGGGTTAGGTGATGCTGTGTGAGTAGTCCGGAAATATTTATTTATTATTATTATTAATCATTACATTTTATTATTTATTATGTGAATAACTTGTTATGATCCATAATGAGATTAATCTCGTTAAATGCCATTATGATATTTCTATTCACTTTATTTACCCACGGTAAATACTACTTCGTGTCAAAACGTGTATATAAAATTTGCATTTTTTATATTTTTTATTTCTTATGCTGTTGTTTTTTGGGGATGAAAGGTAGCCCTATAGAATAGAATAGAATATACTTTATTACACACCAAATGAACAATACAATATGAAATTAAAACTAAACCTAGAATGCGTAATGGGCGGTCTTATTGCTAAAAGCCATTTCTTCCAGACAACCGTGGATGGATATGTGGATGGATGTATATGCCCTATATGTATGCAAAATATCGAGAAAATAGGCTGATGACTACATCATCAAAAATAGGTTATTAGTTTAGTCCGTCTGTAAGCCCGTAAAAATATAAATTTAATAGGAAAGGGACTAGATATGAAGCATCAAAGTTGGAGGCTTAGCTCGTAGAAATTTAGTACAAATAGCACGAAAGCGTTACAACACGCGAAACTTCAATGCACTTAATGTTTATCTTTTTACAGATTCAATATTATGTCACGTTTGAACTACGTCAGTTTTTCTATGCATATCTCCTCGTAGACCAGTAGTACCAGTAGTCATTATATCATTGTCAATATACCTCTATGTTTTGTAAATTAATCACATGTCTAATACCCGTAACAAATGCTTTATAAACACATTAAGGGTCGAAATATTGAGACCAGCATTACGGACTAAAAACGTTGATATCTTATCTGTATGGTTAATTTCAGGTACAAAAATGTATAGAATGCGTGGAGCCGTCCGCGCTGCAGTTCATAATCAACGCGTTCGCGGGGCAGGTGTACGCGCTGTCGACGCACCCGTACGGCTGCCGCGTCATCCAGCGCATCCTCGAGCACTGCACGGCCGAGCAGACGCAGCCCGTGCTCAACGAGCTGCACGCGCACACCGAGCAGCTCATACAGGTAACTCACATAGTCAACGCGTCGCGGGGCAGCTATATCCATCATCATCATCACCTAACGTTCCCACTGCTGGGAAACAGGGGCTTCTCTCTTGGCGAGAGAGAGATTAGGCCTTAATTCGTCACGCTGGCCAAGTGCGGGTGGGTAATTGTCACATGTCCTTCAAACATTTTTAAAGTTCTCAGAACATGCCGTAGGTCTATTACGTAAAACTTTGCAGTAGCGACACCGACCGCTACGCGAAACAGATCAGAAACAGGCTAGAAACAATTTTCAACCAATCGCGTAGCGGTCGCTGTCGCTTTGCTGTTGCTGTCGCTTCTGCAAAGTTTTACGTACTAGACTTACCGGTTTCCTCACGGTGTTTGCCTTCACCCTTAAACACGTGTTTAAAGCGCGCATAAATTTCTCTAGAAGAAAAATCCAGAGGTGCGCGGCGGGGTTTGAACCTATTCGCTGTTTGGTAATGCAGCGCTCGCAGCTCACTTCAGAGTACAAGTAGATGAGTGACGTGCGTGTTTGTTGTATCGTCGCAGGACCAGTACGGGAACTACGTGGTGCAGCACGTGCTGGAGCACGGCGCGGCGGAGGACCGCGCGCGGCTGGTGGCCGGCGTGCGCGGCAAAGTGCTCGCGCTCAGCCAGCACAAGTTCGCCTCCAACGTCGTCGAGAAGTGCGTCTCGCACGCCACGCGCAACGAGCGCGCGCTGCTCATCGACGAGCTCTGCGGCTTCAACGACAAGTCAGTACCACTACCACCAGACAATCACATACAGACATTTGTATAATACAAGTTCTAATTATAAAATATATTGATAAATTACTATGCTCCCAGCCGCTGAACCCACACACACAGGCACAGTCTATTAAACTTTATCTACATACCAGTAACGTTACTATAACGACGACTACGTTCGGTAAAGAGTGCTTGTTTAACGTAAATTGCTATTTATGAGTCAATCTTATTAGGGTTCCATAACTCAAAAGGTAATAACGGAACCCCTTGTAACAGTGATATAGGAAATATTGCTAAAACCATAAATTAAATACCATGTCAAATTTTGTAATATGTTTTTTTCTTTATACCTCTCGCCTCATGAACGCGTTGTGGTATTTCATTATTAATTCATAGTAAATACTCAAGTCTATTGTCCCTTGTAGTTGTTAAAAAATGAAACTTCTATGTTAATTCAATCAAAAGAAAAGTCAATTAAGACAATTAAGAAGCATTTCTTGATCGATATTACTCACAAGGAAATTTAAACCTTAACTACTCTACTAGTACTCAAGTCTACATATAATATGAAATTTGGTACTAAACAACATCTTATTATAAACAGATTTTTTTTTCTTACTAATATTGTTTGGTCTAAAATATAAATCCTATTTATACAGCATTAACGGTAATAGTTATCCATGTTAGAGATCCATATTTTTTTAAGATATTCTGAACTGCTTTTACAGATTTTGGGAAATCGTCAAAAACTCTTACCATACATTTTCTACGGAAAATTCTCACTTATTATGTTTTTCTCTAAAAGGCAAATTAAATAATTAAAATAAGTAAATCATTTTAAACTCAGAAATAAGAATTCTAAATAAAATACCTACTCAAAATGCCCGCCGTATTCACGAATACATAAGTTTTCTAGGTTTTGTACTGAGGATTTAGCAGCCGATAAAATTTACTTGGATTCATCATTCATAGGATATTTTTTTTTCTATTTCTACAGTTTCTACAAGACAATTTTTTTCCCAAACTATATAAATGCAGTTCGGAATATGTTTAATCCTTAAATGCATGAATTTTTATTTTATTTCTTAAAAATATATTATGGGCTGACAAAATACTCTTAGATAACGAAAATAGAAAAATATAGATTGATTCGTATGACCGTTTCCTTATTACTACAACGGTTAATGTACCTGCCCTTATGGTCCCTTCTCAAAAGACCTACTTTCTTGTTTTACTTCTACTTCATTATACCCATAGGTTAGTACGGAACCCTCGGAGCGCGAGTAAGACTCGCTCTTGTCCGCTTTTATTTAAAAAAAAAAACCCTTAATGTATTCCAAACAATCGAACTTATTTCCGAATAGCTCCGTTGAAGCACATTGCCTTATGATTTGTAATATGTGTTGCAGCGCGCTACACGTGATGATGAAGGACCAGTACGCGAACTACGTGGTGCAAAAGATGATCGACGTGGCGGAGCCGACGCAGCGCAAGGTGCTGATGCACAAGATCCGGCCGCACATCGGGTCGCTGCGCAAGTACACGTACGGCAAGCACATCATCGCCAAGCTGGAGAAGTTCTTCATGAAGGCGCCGGAACTGGGCCCGATCGGGCCGCCGCCGCCCGCGCAGGTCCTGTAGACACGCCCAGTATTAACGCCGCGGAGGCGCCCGCCCCGGCACCTCGAGCCCGCCTAATTGTAAAAATAATTGTATACATTTTGTAAAGTATGGACGGCGCTGCGCCCTCCGCCCGCCGCCCGCGCGCCTAGCCCTAAGACCTGTAAAATCTCTCGATTAGTCTGTAATGCCGCGTGTCGTTTATATTAGTTGTATTGTAAATGAAGCGCGCGCGGCCCGCGGCGGGCGCAGACTGACGCGCGCGTGTAAATATCGGCGCATGTATTATAAAACGATTGGTAAAATTGTAACAATAGTTGTACAGCGTCGACCACTTCGGTGCTCGGCCGTCGCCTCACCGCGGCGTGACGTTTTACTGTGTTAGTCATAAGTGTTCTAGTATTATTCGTTGTTCGTAAAAATCTATGTATAAATATTTGAACGTTTCTCAATGTAATTTATAAATCGATGGAAAGAACGGTCTGATGATAAGATCCCGTGAGTTTCCGTAAGTTTAGCTCGTCGTAGATTTACTATTAGCTGGGCTAGGGGACCTTGAATCTGAAGAGAAGCGTGCGAGAAAATGCCTCAGGCAGTTCTAGACAATCGACACTATAGTCGTGATTACGTTTATTATTATTTTGTACTATTTCAAGTCAAGCTCTCGTTTAAGTTTAAAACCGGCTTAAATCGTACATAGTTATCGAATATTTTTAGTGCCGGAGTGTATAGTTTGTCGATTATAATTTTGTGAAAATGATATTTTTGTATATTTTTATGTAATTAATTTAAGTTATTTAGTTAATGAGCCCCCGAGTGGTTGGGGCTAGCGCTTACGAGTGAATAATGCTTATGTTAGTAGGCGCAGGCGCGCGTAGGTTATAGTGATGATTGTAAAGTCCTGTACTGATAGATTAGGTCGAGGTCTACCAGCCGATCGCACTAAGCGTAGCCCTCATTTTCCATTTGTAATTATTTTTATAGGAAGCTTAGTTTCCTTTCACCTCGAGAATTTTTTTACGTCTAGGTGTAATTGAAAATAAAATTATTGTAAAATATAATTCTGTACAAAAACATGAAGGAAAACCCGATGTGATGAAGAGGGGACGTCGAGAGCGGCGCGCCGCGACCGCCGCTCTCGACGCCGCCTTTGCGAGGTCTAGGAAACATTTATATGATCCATTTATTTAGACATTAATTATAAAATACAAGCATTTCTGTATTATTACTACGTCGTTTCATTCATTTCCCCTTTTTACAAGCACAGATGAACCAAAATATCACCTGCCGGGATACACGAGGGTAGTATTTCGATTATAGGTAGAATAGCAAGTGTCAGTAAGCTAGAAAGGTAGAACTTTTGGCATTGTTGGCCACATGAAGCTAATTCACAACCCAGGATAGTATAATCAGTTATAGAGGTCGCACCAAGCCTAAAAATGGTGTAATATACAAGCCAAGACATTTTTGAATAATCCTATACAAAACTTGTCTTTGCTTTACTTGCTTATAAATAAAGCTCGTTTTGTATACACAAATCCTTACTCTAAAAAACATCAGGACAGGCAAGTAATATAGCATGCAGAACAGAAACATCTTTTTCACTTTATAATTTTATATAAATAAATAAATATTTCCGGACTACTCACACAGCATCACCTAACCCCAAACTAAGCAGAGCTTGTACTATGGTTAGGTGACTGATATACTACATAGATAAATTTTTTTTTGTAAATACATACTTGGATACATAGAAAACACCCAGACCCGAAACCAGAGATTGTAGATCGTACAAAATCTGGTCCCCCGGCGCGGGAATCGAACCCGCAACCTCCTGTGCCTCAGGCGGACGGTCGCCCACCGAGCCACAGAGGTCGTATAACTCGACACTGGCAAATTCTCGCTTCAAGCGCAAAGTCCAATCACAAGAAACTGAACTGAATTGAACATTAAATAGTCACGGACGCCATCAAAATAAAAGAAGAAGAACATACGTTTCTAATAACGTATATACGTTACTAATAACGTATAAACGTTATTAAAAAAAACTTCACATTATTTTTTGAATAAAGTCAAAAGATTTAATGTTTTTTTTAATAGTACATAACTTCAAAGAAAAATCAAATAACGCATAGTCATTGTCAAAACATTTATTTTCATTAATTGTTGGCGAGCGCATTATTTAATACTTTTTAGTTGTTGAGGTCGGTTTTTACCCAACTTTGCAACGCAAAGGTTAGTGTGTTTAACAGTCTACGTATGTATGTATGTTTCTTTGTCTCACTAGACGGATCAAACGCCTGAGCCGATTTATATGATTCACACGTTAATCGATTCCTCTTAGTACGTCACTAAAAACATGACGAAAGTGAAAATTCAACATGACGAATACTGGACGCCATTTTGTGAAAGAAATTGGGCTGCTGTGTTTCCTAACAACTAAATTCTTATGCAAATACCTATACCCTCAAATACAAGTGTCTGGTGTCAGTGTCAGGTATGTACTTTTAAGTTAATGGCGCTACATAACATAAAACTTATAATAACATAAACTTGGAACGCAAAATGGCGTTCAACTGATTAACATCTTTTTCACTTTAAAATTTTATCGAAGCGAATTAACTTGTTCGTAGAAAAAAAAAGAAAACCCAGCCCAAAGGCGCGCGGCCCCAGGTTATTCTATAAATCTAAATTTAAAATTTAAGAAAAACCCCCGATTTCAATGCCTTCATTTCCTTAAATGTAAAACAACATAATATTATGTAATGTGGACGCGATGCGCTTTCTTTTGATACCCCAAACTATATAGTATAATAATAATATAATAATAATTTGCAGATTTTCTGTTTTCCTTCCCCACTCTCACCCCCATAACGGCTCAACCGATTTTCATGAAACTGTCTGTCATGTCTAAGAACACCCGGGCCAAACTCACCTTTCATACAAAATAAACTAAATTTAAATCGCTCCATCCGATCGCGAGCTATGATTTAACAGACAGACAGACAGACACGTCAAACTTATAACACCCCTCTTTTTTGGTCGGGGGTTAATAAACAAGTTAATTTCTTAGCTTGTTCATAGAATTGAATCGCAATTGACTTGTTTTAAACTCGACACTGGCAAATTGTCGCTTCAAGCGCAGAGTTAAATTACAAGAAACTGAACTGAATGGCGCTACACTCCATACGATCTATTTGTTTATTACCTATAAACATACTTGTATTATACTAGCTGTGCCCTGCGGTGCTACCCGCGTTATAATGGATGAAGTACACTTAACCAACAACATATTTATTTGAATAAAGATTAATATTATTATGTTGATACAACTTAAACAAATTATTTCGACCAAATTAGGTAACATAAAAACGGTTTTTGTGAGTTAATCTTAAAAGATAGACATATACAATCGCGGACTGTTTTTTAGATCATTAAAAGAGCTATTATTCTTTAATACATATTTTTTGTGTATCTTGAACCGTTTTCACGGCGCACGCAACGGAAGGCTTCAAAGATGAACAATTTCTCCCGTTTTTTACACATTTACCACTATATCTTTGCTCCTATTGGTCGTAGCGTGATGTTATATAGCCTATAGCCTTCCTCGATAACTGGACTATCCAACAAAAAAAGAATTATTCAATTCGAACCAGTAGTTTCGGAGATTAGCGCGTTCAAACAAACAAACAAACAAACTCTTCAGCTTTATATATTAGTATAGATAAGTAACGTAAGGATTAAGTTGCAATAAAACGAGATTTTATGATTGAGACAGAATTTATTCATAACAATCATAACTCGAGAACATTCGAATCCATCCATAAGCAAATTACTCTCTCACTATTAAATGTAAACTATTTTTCTTCTTTCTCGTCCTTATCCTTCGGCTTGGGTTTGACGCTGCGGTCGCGGTCGCGTTCTCTGTCCCGCTCTCTCTCGCGGGAACGCTCGCGCCGCGGGGACCGAGACCGGGATTTGTGACGTCGCGACCGAGACCTCGACCTCTCTCGTCTGTATGATCTGTTGCAAATTAATTCATTGGTGCACATGCATATAATTAGTTTCAGTATAAATCTAAACTTAAAATTTAAGAAAAACCCCCGATTCTAATGCCTTCATTTCCTTAAATGTAAAACAACATAATATTATGTAATGTGGACGCGATGCGCTTTCATTTGATACCCCACACTAGTATATTTGCATATTTTCTATTTTCCTTCCCCACTCTCACCCCCATAACTTTTAAACGGCTCAACCGATTTTCATGAAACATGTCTAAGAACAACCGGGCCAAACTCACCTTTCATACAAAAAAAAAACTAAATTGAAATCGCTCTATCCGTTCGGGAGCTATGATGTAACAGACAGACAGACACATCAAACTTATAACACCCCTGTTTAACAACTTTAAGTCCTCAGTGTCATCAAGACACATAATTTACAACAAATTCAGTTTATGAGTCCAGTATTTGTTGTAAATTATTACTTAATTTCCTTACCATAAATCTAAATTTTAAATTTAAGAAAAACCCCCGATACCAATGCCTTAATTTCCTTAAATGTAAAACAACATAATATTATGTAATGTGGACGCGATGCGTTTTCATTTGATACCCCACACTAGTATATTTGCAGATTTTCGGTTTTGCTTCCCCACTCTCACCCCCATAACTTTTAAACGGCCCAACCGATTTTCATGAAACATGTCTAAGAACACTCGCGCAAGACACACCTTTTTTACAAAAAAAACTAAATTGAAATCGCTCCATCCGTTCGGGAGCTATGGTGACACAGACAGACTGACAGACAGACAGACAGACAGACACGTCAAACTTATAACACCCCTCTTTTTTTGTCGGGGGTTAAAAACAACAAATATCAATGTAAATGAAAGGGCATTTACATGTAGTATCTGAGCAGACCAATCAAACATACATAAACGTGCCAATTTGCCCACATATATTAGAACACTTCCACAAACACATTTGAATTTTTGGTTCACATATTTGAAAGAAATATCAATGAAAAAAGTTTAAATACACTAGATTTTCCACAAAGACTAGACATGTCAAGCTGTTCATTTGCTCACGATTTTTAACGATTTAGAAGTTAGATAATGAATACTCACTTTTCCCTGATCCTGTCCGGTTTGATAGATCTGGAGCGCTCGCGGTCTCGGTCTCGCTCCCGGTCCTCCTGCAATATTAATAGAACTTGTCATTAACCGACAAACAGCAGTAAACCTTGGATTAAATTCGTTCTTTAAGACCGAATAAACATTTAATATCATCCTAGTCCTGTATGTTAAAGGCCATTTTACATTATGGCAGTCAAAGAATAGAACGCTTTTTAAGCAACCTTCAACGAAAAACGGAGGTTATCAATTCGGCGCGTATGTTTTTTTTTCTAAGTTTAATTAACTTCAATCTATCCTTGTTCCTAGTAGTTTTTGTTTGTTACCTCAGAACAGAACATTATTGATATTAATGAGACTTTTGTTAAAGTTGGTCGGTTCCATTATCGAGAGCATAAATAGAACATTTAAAAAATTTCCCAGCCTTCCATAAAAGTCTTAATTTTACGAATATTTTTTATGTTTATAACTAGAACTATCTCTCTGTGAATTATTGCTTGTAGTCCCGTGTTATGTTTTTGAATTCATATTTTTCATACTAGAAGTCGGTTTACTTTAGTGTAAACTCCAGTCATTGCTTTATTTAAATAAACCTAAGCCTAAAAAAAACATATTCTATCAGAAATCAGCTACCCCAATGTGTAGTGAATATTCTTAAATTCTTTATTGCACACAAAAACATAACCAAATATTAGTTATAATATAACATAGGTCATGTACAAAGGCGAGCTTAACCCTATTAGAGTTTTCTTACAGCAAACCTTAGGGTATGGAGAACTGTAATGCAGAAAATATGGAAAGCTTATTCTAATCATCAATCCAATTGTGTATGTCATTTTAATGAAGCCGTAATTAACTAACGTCATTTGACCGGTCGGCGGCCTTGTCGGATGCCAGCGGCATTAGAGCTGTGATCAAACAAGCCAAAGAATAAAGTGTTTGACAAATAGACTATATAAATATTGCAATTGATTCTGTTTGATCATGTTGAATATTGATACCCACCTATCACATACCTTTCGTTTGACAGGACACAACATAAATTCTTTAATTTATGTTGATATACTGGATTGGAAGTATTTAACTAGAAAATATTTAAATAGTGTAACCATTCCAACAAATATTACATTCCACTTATAGCAGCATAAAGACAAGGAAAACCTTGTTTCTCACACGGTACTCCTGGTTTACTTAAGTTGATGTACATTGTAGCAGGATAGGACCTCGATTTGAAGCTCCTCGGCTTGGTTTCAATTACGGGTGCGACTAGACAGTAGCACGACTGGTAAATTGATCGTGCCCTATACTATAAGTAGGTATGCCTAATCAATGGTTCCGCTCGCGGTCCCGGCCCGGTCCCGGCCCGGTCCCAGTACAGCGGGTGCGGCGCGATGATAGATAGATAGAAAATACTTTACACACCAAACAAAGAAACAATACAATGAGAAAATAAAAACTAAACTTAGAATGCGTAATGGGCGGTCTTATTGTTTTAAGCAATTTCTTCCAGGCAACCTTGGATGAAGAAAAAAAAATACAAGTAATGGACGGTGGTTTTTTACATAGTTAACTACTTTATATCTAATGCTAAATTTAAAGGCGCGGTGTGGTAATACCCTCAACTTGCACGTAACACTCACATCCTCCCTCCTGTCCCGCTCCCGACGCTCGCTCCTCTCTCGCTCGTGCGTGCGCTCCCGCTCGCGGTCCCGGTCCCGTTCCCGGTCCCGGTCCAGCGGGTGCGGCGCGGGGTGCGGCCGGAACGGCGCCCCGTACGGCGACGGCATCATGTGCGACGGCGGCATGTGCACCGGCTGCGGCACTCCCATTGGTGGACCTGACAACACCATTATAAGTAGGCGTAATCTAGCGCACACTAAGCTGTGGAACACTGTTACGAAATCTGTTTTTGCGAATTTAAACAACCCGAAAAGTTTCTACTGTGCCATCTTACTCCATCAACGAACTCGTCTCTGCCTTCGCGCTAAACTGCGGGCAAGGGTGGGTCCATTTTATTTAAATTACCTGACAACATGTTTACTAATAGATATCTGTAATCTTAGGTGAATAATAATAATCTCGTGGAAACCCGTGTTGACTAAGTGAGAGCACAATCGACTTTCATTACGAAGCGAAGGTCATGGGTTTAACCCCCGCCACGCACCTCGGGATTTACTTCTTGAAAAATGTATGTACGCATATGTACACGGTGAAGGCAAACATTGCGAGAAAACCGGCATGTTTTGATAACTTTATTTGACATTCAATAACCCGCACTTGGCCAGACGCTTAAGGCTTAATCTCTCGTCAAGAGGGAAATGCCTGTGTTCCAGCAGCAGGAACATAAATAATGCGTGGAAAGCCAAGGATGATACGATAATGGAAGGTTGAGTACATGTGCTCGTAAATTATGGTCGAATTTCCGATTTCCGAGTCTTTGCGACCAGCCGACCACTAGAATAGATCTGCAATTTCTGGTTTCTGGTCTGTGTTTTCTATGTATAATATGTATGTATTTACAAAAAAAAACTAAGTAGTATGTCACACGCCTAACATCCTTAGTACAAGCTCTGCTTAGTTTGGGGTTATGTGATACTGTGAGATTTGTCGGGTAATGTATATATACATATTTTAAAGAATGTGGTGTATGAGCTTACCCATCGGCGGGCCCATGGGCGGCGGGCCGGCGGGCGGCGCGGGCCCCGGCGTCAGCTCCTTGATCTCGTTGGGCGCCCAACCCGGCGGTGGGTCCGCATGACCTGCCACAAGAAATGTAAATAATAGTAGCATCAGCTTTTGTAATGTTGTGTACACAAGGTCTCCAAGAGGACATGATTATCATCAGTAGTTAATAATAAGATAAAGATAAGATAAAAGATATTTATTTTTCTACCATACAATAATACATACAAACAAAAAAAACTTGTAAATATACACAAAAATTTAAATATTATTTAGTAGAAAAACTGGTTCTGTCTCAGCATGTGCCAGATTACTAGCATGCTAGTAACCAGCGCTGGTCTTCCGACAGAACCAATTGTTGACGTGATTGTTAATAATAATAATTCTTTATTGCGCACACAATTATAATACAAACATATCAATAATATTCTTAATACTATGCGACAATTGGCGGTCTTATCGCTCAAGAGCGATCTCTACCAGACGACCTTGAATGGATAGGATCATTGAGACATTAAAGGGGATCTGTGTGCAAATATGAATTAATTTTAGATACTTACAGGATTATATATAACAAAAGTGACTAAAATAAACCTAAATAATATGTAAATATACATACTATATCTAACCTAATAAACATAAATATATACATAAACTACATAATTTTAATACTGGTTTTGGGTCTGGGTGTTTTCTATGTATCATATGTATGTATTTACAAAAAAAAATGTATCTATGTAGTATATCAGTCACCCTTAGTACAAGCTCTGCTTAGTTTGGGGTTAGGTGATGTGTGAGTAGTCCGGTTTTTTTTTTTTTTTTTATAATGTTTTATTAGGGATAAATGTACACTTTCAGTGGCTACAGGACAAATAGTGTTCTTTGACCATGTTTCTGGATATGGGTAGTGAGTAAGCATGCCGGACCGGGACTGGTAATGCATTCCACAATTGTATTGTAGTTACCCCAGTGTTCGTTGTAGGGCGCGTGCGGGTAGAAGTGCTCCTGCGGGAAGTAGTCGGGCGCGCCGGGCGGGGGGCCGTCGCGCGCGTGCGGCCGGTACTCGCGCCGCTCCGCCGTCATCACCTGCACACAGACATACTAGCTGGTAATGACCTAGTGGATGGAGCAGTGATACACATTCGGTATATAACGCGACAAACGCGTTAAAGTAAAGAAGCGCAATCGATATTGGAGTTTTGCGGATTGCCACTAAACGCGGAGTTGAGCAGCAACCTATTAAATAGTATTTGACTTTTATACGCAATTTCATACTAATCTCAAATAGCTATGCTATGTGGCGCTTATAGGTTCAACTGCTTGCGCACTGTTCTTCATGTAGTAGTCAAATTTTTTTTTTTCGTAAAAAAAACAATTATAGATATACTTGTAAAATTAGAAAATTTAATTAATTATTGATTAATGCATTCATCACAATAATAAGATACTTGTGTGATTTTTGATAAACACTTTTACCTGAATTGTGTTTTCCCTAGCTTGGAAGTTATTCTGCATGGGCGGCCCTCCCTGGTACTGCATCATGGGCTGGGGCGGCTGCATCTCCTCATGTCTCGGGGGCCCTATGACAAAAGAATATGTTTATAATAATAATATAACTCTTTATTACACACCAAGACAAAACAATACAAAAATGGACTTAATACAAAATGCGTAATGGGCGGCCTTTTTGCTTAAAGCAATTTCTTCCAGACTATCTTTGGATGGAGAGGAAAATGCACAGCAAACAACTGGATGGTGCGGTGACATAAAAATAATAATAATAATTAGTAATAATAATAGTAGTACAAGAACAACAAATGAATATCCAAATATTTTATAATATAGACATATAACTTTACATTTATATATAAATATACTTATAAAAATAACATATAAATACCTATTATACTATATTATATCAAACAATGTATTAATATAATATACCATAATTATGCTAAGGATTCAAGAAAAAAAATTTTTAATTGTCGTTTGAAAGTGTACAGCATAGGAGCGCGTTTTGTTTCAGCCTTGTTTGTCTTGTTTATAATGGTATCAAATAGAAACAAAAAGATTCTGTAAAGTTGGATCTTGGTGACCATTTTTTACAGTTTTGTGCGAGCATTATTAGTGCTTCCCACAATCTTTACGAAGTAATGGTAAGCTATGTAATGACGCTTCGTTCCCCCTGGTACTTATTTATACATAAATCAATATTATTAAGCTGAAAAGTGTGTTTGCTTCAACATGCTAATATTAGAAACTACTTGGTCCATAATAAAAAAGATTTCAATGACCTTCTTACACAGAATCTTATGGACTACTTTTACCGTAATATTAATCCTTTTTTACAAGAGAAAATTTGTAAAACCCTGGAGGTGTCATGGAAAAGCGTGTTAATTATAGTTACAACAAAACATTTTAATCATAACTTACTTCTGCGAGATGCTGAAATAGTAAGTACAGAATATTAGCAAAAAGTACTTTTTGGGACAGTTTTCGACGTATATGTAAAGTAAACTACTACTAGCTGAGTTCATAAGAACTTAATAATTAAATAGAAGAACCAAATTTACAAAGAAAAAGCCACACATTTTAGAAGAACTAAATATCTGACTTAAGCACTTTAACGTAAATTGATTTTGTTGACCAACATCTGATTTAGAGCGCAACAACTATGTAGTTGGAGAGCCCAGGTGGGTGGTGGCTGAGCTTAGTATTTTTTGTAAGCCTGGAGATCGTAATTCGGACGTATAGTAATAATAATATAACTCTTTATTACACACCAAGATAAAACAACTTAATGCTAAATACAAAAAGCGTAATGGGCGGCTTTTTGGTTTATAACATATAAATCAAATTATTTATTTAGGTTCAACTGTATTTTTTATATGATTTAAGTAAAATATTTGTCACCACTCAGCACAAAGCTGAGCGAAGCTGAGCTATATGTTGGCATTAGAAACAGAGGCATCCTAAAAAGTGAGTGTAAAAGAATGGTAATACACAAAATTCTGACTGCCACTCACTCTCACTTCACTCTTGTCAAAACTATTCACACCCTACATCATTCTCTGAAAAATACTTTTTTTTTGTTATCACTCATATTCTAATACTATATACTAATTTAGTTTAGGAATTATGTAGGTTTATCATCATACATATCTATACTATCTATAAATTGTTTTACAACAGTTTATTTTTATTTTCGTTATAATATCTTATTTACGTAACGCCACTATCTATGTAGGTCCTAAGTTCCTAGTGCCTTTTGTACTCTGATGTATTGTCTTATTTTTGTGGTGTACAATAAAGAGTTATCAATCTACCCACCCTGCGGTCGTCGGTTTTCGGGCGGTCTGGACGGCGGCATCAACATGACTCCGGCTTCACCAACGCGCATACGCCTCTGCCGGTCGCAGTAAGCGCTCCAAGTTACCTCATTGAAGCCATAGTTAAAGTAATCTGTGAAACAGTTACCAAATATTTCTTATTAAAGAGCATCATACAACAGCAGAGAGAGTTAAAAACAACTAGTATAGACTTTCGATTTTGCAACACACTATGAACAGCTTGACTCCTATTTATATAATAAAGTTCTTGGTTTTGGAAACAAGTAAACTCCAAATTAAATATTTTATTGTTTCACAAAGCTAGGTCTAAGGCATAAACATCTGGTCAATCCTCTGATATTATTCTGAGACAAGTGACTGATAAATGTACGAACATAATGTCAAAGAATAGTCACATAGAGCCTTACTAACAGTTCGAAGCACAGTATATGAGTTTTCATATCATTATACCCTAATTATTAATTTTCGATCTGTAACTTAAGCATGAAAAAGTAAGACAAGGTATTACAACCAACCTGAAATATCAGCACCAGGCTTGTTCCATGGTTTGTCCTCTATGGTATCAATATTGAATTCCATAGCAGGCACGCCATTGATGCTGCCTGGTCCATCAAGGTCTTCAAGAGACACCTTTCCTGTGGTTGTGGTGGCACGAGTCTTCTCTGCAGGACCAGAAGAGACTAAGCCCACCCCTCTCTGTAAATTGTTTTAAAAGAATACTTTTAGGTATCAATATAATAAATATCTACATGTAATCTGGAAGACAGAGTCCATTTTGTAAACTAGTTGTAGCCACATGAGTTCTTAATATAATTAATCTTAACCATCATTTTAGCCATGGTATGGTATGCATCGCTAACTGGTAACCCATTCTGCATACAACCCATGAATTTGAACTTAATGTATAGGGGAGAATGTAACAGCCTACATCCCCCAGACATTTATTCTCTTTAATGTATAGACATAAAAGAGAGTAAATGTCTGGACAATATAATAAAATAACCTGTTTTTAAACCAGAACTCAGATCTCCTTTACAACAGATGTAATGGCCACATTAAAAAGACTTTCCAAATTTTTTATTGAAAAATTTTTAAAACCAATGACTCTGGTTGCGATTATGGGATGAAAAAATCTTACCTTTATATTCAAGCTACCATAAGCAGGCCCCGACTTGATCTCGCCAATGGTAACTTTTATATCATCACTGTCATCTGAATCGGAGTCCCCATCGTCTCCATTCAACTTGTCCTCATCCTGACTAACATCTTCAAAATGCTCATCGTTGAATTGTGAATCATTTGTAGGCTCCTCTTGATCTTTTTCATCCTTAAAGAAGAAAATTTACATGAAAAATTATTTGACAAAAGGCCTAGGTTATGTTCGTAACGGCATCTCCTCTAAGATACGACAAATGGCCTCAGATAAATTTAGAGGTGGAACTTACTTCTGGTGCTGCGGTCTCAGAAGATTCGAGAGGCTTTTCTGTGTCTTCTTGTGGTTTTTCTACAGGTTGCTCTGTTCCGTCTCCGTACAACCAGCTATCATCATTTTCATCGCCTGGCGGCGTCTCTACTACTGTCTCCGACATTTTTTTCAAATAAGTTAGTTAGGGTATCACAAATAACTCGGAATAAACAGCTGCATACCTACTTTATTTATACCCAAAATCCATCAATCACCCAAATAGCCACAAACTCAAAGCAATAGCAAGCAAGAGCAAGCTGTTCTGTTCTGTTGCGAGACTGTAGATATTTCTCCGTAGTTCATTGCATTAAATTAATGTAGCTCCACACACCGTTGATCGTGTGGCAACACTCGAAACAACATAGACCTTGCTTGCAACTAAACGCAATATGAATGACTCACTCACCAGAGTTATAAAAAAAAGTAATTGGCTGCGCTTAAAATGTAAATATTTTCTATCCGCTACCAATAAAAAAGGTTTTTGTTAATTTATTAATTTTAATAAATTATTATTAAAGACAAAACATGACGTTGGCGTTCGACGGCAAAATAACAAATGCCAGTCACGGCCAACAAAGCTGAAAATTACATTTTTAACCCCCCGACAAAAAACATTGGTGATAAAAGTTTGACGTATCTGTCTGTCAGTCAACGGTCTGCGGCATCATGGCTCCCGAACGGATGGCGCGATTTCATTTCTTTTTTTATGGGAGGTGAGTTTTGCGTGAATGTTTTCTGACATGTTTGATGAAAATCGGTTGAACCGTTTAAAAGTTTGAGGGTAAAAGTGGGGATTTAAACCGAAAATATACTCCAGTGGGGTCTATAAATAAATACTAGAACATAAATATTCTGTAGGTAGGTACCTTAATTTTAAGCTATTTTAGTGTATTTTCTTGTTGGTGGTCCTAATAAACAAACAATAATAATAAACAATAAATGAGTGATAGAGGGAAATGGAAGCAGAAAACATGTTGTGCCGACCGCACGTAATGTGGGTTAAGGTCAGGAAGATGATGGATGATACTTGAGTGGGGTCTCAAATAAAAGCGTATCACATGCGCAAATCACAAAATAGTATGACTCTTTACTTTTAAGGGAATTCGAGTTTTGGAATCGGGTTTTTTTTTAACTTTAAATTAGGTTATAGAGCAACAGTCCAGAATTAGGCTGGAAACAGTGCTCGGCCGACCATCAGCGCTGACCGTCGGCTAGTCTTGCGCATTTTAGTTCGCGACCGGGAGCGATCAATTTAGTTCGCGGGTCTTTGGCGAACTAGGTCGTTCTTTTAGTTCGTCCGCTCCTTTCACAAATTACGGTTACATAGATCAGTCGTTCGGCGTTCGCTTCGTCGCGTCGCGCTGTTCTGATTAATAATATATTATGTTCATCAATCAGCTTGCAGTAGTAAATTACTTACTATTTCAGTATATTAATAAAATATAGTGGATGAATATTGCAAATGGATTCGTTTATTAGTTGATTGCAGAAAAGAAAATTATATTAGCTGTATTAATATTACGAATGTGTTTATTTATGCTGGATAATGAATAGGTAAATAAAAATATATTAATTTGCAAATAATCATATCGGTTATTGTTGTATTTACCATAACAAAACATTCGCCACGCGCGCACCGCTGACTAACTGTTCGCCAAAGACCCGCGAACTAAATTGATCGCTCCCGGTCGCGAACTAAAATGCGCAAGACTATAACTGAGCTAAAGAGCGAAAATGCCCGCTCTCGCTCACAACAAATCCGCGCTCCGCGCGCCGCGTCGGAACTAGTGAACTAAGGAGCGGTCTCTCTGCGACCTAGTTCGCGTAGTTCGTACGAAAGAGCGGTCTTCCGAACTAGGTCGTTCGCGAACTACACAAGACTACCGTCGGCTGACGTAGGAAGCTTAACTACCTATATTTATGCAAGTCTATGAAAGCGCACACAGCTACGCTAACAGTAAGCTCGTGATTTGGTAAGCGGCGCGGCCGGCGGGTACGGTCAGGTCAGTAGACCCGTGCGTTGCGTCGCGTCGTCGGTCCAGCTCCTCGGTTGCGCGTACGTCGGTCGACGGACAGGCTGTGAGTTTTTTTATAGCGAACGCTACACTCAAAGCTATTAAAAGTTTATTATGTATGAGATGAACACATACGAAAAAAATCTTGTATAATTTTTAAATCGCAAAATGCCATCGCGTGTGTGCCATCAAGTTTGTGTAAAAAAATTAAATCACTACTTTTTATTTTCCTTATCATTCTGTAAGCATTCAAAACAAAACGAATAAAAGTAGGGACTACCTAGGTAGGTATAGGTACAAGAAAATGAAGTCTTATTTCTAATAAATATGAAAAATATGGAGATTGCACTATTTTCGGAATTTCTAGGCCAGACAAGCTTCATCGTCTTGGTAACTAATGTTCGTCGCCGCGCCCCGTGACAACGAAAGTTGTTTATAACATAGTGATTATATACTTGTTGTTTACCAAAAACAATGTCAAACATCAATCCTACAACTAGCATCACACACAGGTAATATTGGTTGGACAGAAGCTCGAAACATATTGGTATTATCATTGGCATCTTGGAATAGATTGTAATAATAGTATAATAATTGTAGGTAATAATAATAGTCTTCACGAGAAATCTCGAATAATGATGCAGAATTCGCCTTCAAATAATCGTTCTACAAGTACATGCTATCTTCGCCGCCTTCTATTCTATTCCGTCGTTTGCGCAAAAAAAGCGTGCACTTATTAGAGCATTTACTGATGTGATCTGTACCTACAACACGCGCGTCACAGTTCGCTATCATCGTAGCACTGAATGCATTTTCGCAGAATTTCGCAACTGACGCGGCGGATGGTTGGCGCTGACGACGGTCGGAACCGGAACGTTCGGTCGATGCTGACCGTCGGCGTCGGTCGGTTGAGCACTGTTTCCAGCCATAAAATCACTACGTCTCTAACCTTGATTTTTTTTTGAACAGGACATTAAAAATGATGTACCTATCTTATAACGAGGTTGGTAGACATGGTTTCGAAGTTTGTTTTAATTTCTCCATTCCATTGATGTATTGGCTTACTTCATGGTAGGTAGTTGTTATTATGTCTCGAGTTATCCTGTCATTAGTCGCAGGAGGTTGCTTCGAGGGGTTCGATTCCCGCCGGGGGACCAGATTTTGTACGATCTACAATTTCTGGTTTCGGGTCTGCATGTAGTATCTTCTTGAAACTTCCAAAAAAAATTGGTTTCGAGATCTAGGTTAATAGTTTTTTATAAATAAGTCTTAGACCGCAATTTACCTTTTCACCTACAAAGTTAAGCAACGTTAAGTGGGGTCATTGGATAGGTGACCACACTGACTTAAACTTTTTTTTTATAGCTTTGCGTTTATCATTGTGCGAAATAAAAACATTGGGAAATTTATTTTATTTATATATTAAAAGATCTGCTTTAATTTTATCAGTGCAATTTATAAATAAATAAAAAGAAAAGAAAGCACCACAAGCAACATTATTGAAAATAGCTTCTAATCCAATCCATTTCTTCGTTTGGGGAATTTCTTTTCTTCAACTTGTTCAACCTTCTGAGCGATGTCAGCGAGGTGTTGGGAGGCTTCCGAAGCTGCTGCCCCACAGGTTTCAGCTAACTCTTGTATGCCACCTGTAACCTGTAGAAATAAAAATAAAATATAATATGTACCTATATGGAAAAAAAACCTGTAGATATACAATAAGTATTATAAATAAATAAATAGTTTAATAATTGGATGCAATTATGCATAACGAGTCTCGCCAAATTTATTTGGTGACGTTTTGGTATATATGCATGGTCTAATTTAGCAATAGAAAAACACCTTTGCAGAAGCTTCTCTGAATCGGTTTTTTTAGCGATTCCAAGCGCCTTCTATGACGAGATATCGTATTACGAAAAACAAACCCAAAATATAACAAGTCCAAGCGACGTAGTGTTACGCATAATTGGTCCATGCGACATGTTTGTTACTTGGACTGGTTTTGCAATACTATAAACATGAGTCTGGTTCTAAACGCAATCCAATAATTAATACATATTTTGTCATATATTGGACTTAACATGGCTGAAGACTGCTTCCAAGGAAGCTGGGTACATAGGCAGCTTAATAAATGCATTTTTTATGACACAATTCAAATTGTGTTGCGAAGATAAAATAATGCATTTATGCTCATATTAAAGATAGATAGAGCGGAACCCTGAAAGGTTATTTAGAGAACCGGCCCCAAAATCGGACATTGGTATGTCTAGTACTTTTAGCAGTTCTCAGTTAAAAGATTATAAAAATAATCATTTTGTATACCTGTAAATAGATGGCTATTGTATAAGATCTTGATAATAATTAGTTAAAGTACCTGCTCAGCTTGAAACTGAACTTCAGAAGCTGCAGCTTGCATCTGGTTGACTTCAGCTTGCATTCGAGGTGTCTCTTGCAGAGCCTCAGATTCCATCACAGGTGCAGCCTGAAATAGAAAGTAAATAAAGTTTAATATGTTCATTAGTCACCTTTTTTAAGGAGGGTTTACAGCTCTTTATGGAAGAACAGTAGGTACTAATATCTTATTTACACAAGTTTTTTAAAACTATCAATGATTTTACTTAAAGTTAGTTGAGAAAATATTTTGCGTTTTTAACGTGTTTTTAATGAGAGGTTTTCTGAATAGCCATTTCAGCATCAGTTCTGAAGCCTCAAAAGCTTAAAAATGCTGACATTGCTAATCAACAAAAAATATTAAATAGATGATTGTTAGTTGAGAATATTTATTTATGATTAACTTAAGGTATTGTAGGTTCTGTCAAGCAGCAAAAGAAACTGATGAAATAGGGTCCCTAAATAATGTATATACAATAAATTAGATCAAAAGTTACTCACTATTGTAGTTTATTATAATTAATGGAAAAACAATTTCGAACCTCTATATAAATATAACCATTTACTTTTGATTCATAAAAACTTAATTTATAACTGACACTTTGGTATAATATCTTATTTGAATTAAAGTCAATTACTATCCCAATTATGGCATTTACTAAATTTTTTTTTAATGCTGCATGGCTGCTTTTTTCCCACTGTCAAGCTTGCTTCTGAATGAAACTCGAACTCTAGCTATAAACGCTCATAAGTTGTATAAAAAAATGTTAATGTAGCCAAAAAATATTAAATGTTTGATATTCCAACTGCCCGACTGAGCATCAAGACATGAGCATCAATATCTCTCTACCTGTTTCTTTAAAGAATTTAACTTTTGTACTCCTGTTACACAATAATGTGTATAACTTTTATCTCCGATTTATCAAGCCTACATAGTAAAGGACAGAGGTAGGTAGAAGTTACCTGTTTACACTGTTGCATGCAGTGGCAATGATGTCGAATAATTGGTTCCGCAGCAACTACTTCCCTCATATGCACATCACTTTCTTGCAGCTGAGAAAGAGTAAATCGTATGTAGTAATAACTTGATAGTTATTGTTATCAATATATATGATCCTTGAAGATTTTACAATACCTTTTCAACGTAATTTGGGTCTGTGTAATTATTTAGTTCATTGGCCATCGGCATAGCTGCCGCGAGCTTCTCATGGCTAGCTGCAGCAGCATTGATAGCCTGAGCGGTGTTCACTAGGTTGGTAGTGGCAGAGTAGTCTCCTTGCTGTCCATGTCCATCTACGGGGCTGTAGGATGCAACTCCAAGTTTGGCTTCCAGTTGCTCGATCCGATTTTGCAAAATAGCTAGCGGATCCATTGTCATGAGATCAAAATGAATAAAAAGAAAAATTCGTGACCAAAAATATGTTTTGAATGTACAAAATCAAACAGACACTGTTTTAATTGGGAAAAAATGACGATCGTCAATCGAATTGTTCAAAATTCGAATGTTTTGCTTAGTTAGTATTTTTTTGGCAACGACTATAAAATAGGTACCGTAATATTAATCAGATCAGAGTGCTGAGTCTGAGTTTACAAATTGTAGTTAACTTTCTCGATCGTGAGAACGTTAACTATAATTTGTATGGGATCGAAACAGCGCCTCTTGTGGCAAACTTGAGAAACATAATTTGCTAGTTTGAGATTCACTATCGACCGTCGATCGTCGACTCGTTTACGCTCACGTTCGAAAGTGAGAACGTTAACGCATTTGATTGGTTGTTTGAAAATTTTCCCGAGTTCGTGTTACCATTTTTGACATTCGAATAGTAAACGCGCTCGAAAAAGTATTCGTCTAGCATTCACTTAGAATTTCTCAGTGAGTAGAGGTGAGAGTGCAAAGTTATTCAGTAAAATCATTAATATTTACAAATAAATTATGGCCGGACGTTTCTTTTTCGCTTGGATATCGTCTTACAAAGACAGCTTTTAAGTTTTTGTGCAGAGAATTAAAACAATTGACGAATTTAAGGTCCTCTCAACTCGTTTTGTTGGAACTTATATTATGTACTTTTTGTTATTTATTAATTAAAATATTGAAAAGTACCTAGCTATAGTTTCGACACCTAATTAATTTGTTCTTCGCAGGTGTTCACGGCTCTCTTCTTTTTTGCTTCTGGTTCATACAAAAGCCAATTTGAGTAGCAAAACAATGCAATGATTTTTTTTTCAGTTACCTATGTGATGATCAATACTACATTTTAAAAGTTAACCCTAAGTTTGGAGGTGCAAAGCATGATTCTTTGTATGGGAAAACAGTGACTTGAATACATAAATTCAATCTCTGCACCAAAATAGAGAAATGGTCTGGCTTCTATATAGGTAAAGTATCTTTAGGTACCTACTTGATTTATTAAAATGCATTATGTTTTGATCCCTTTCACTATTCTATCTTTTACATAATTATTTATTTTTAGGAGACTCTGGATACCCTCAGCGCCCAGGCTAATGACTCCAATTTTAGATGCAAATACTGGTACACCAGAGGCCAATTATAATAACAAGCAAATGAGGGCTAGAGTAATAATAGAAAATACATTTTCAAATGCTGAAAAACAGATGGTAGTGCTTAGACAAGGATGGAGTTCACTCCATCCACTTCAAGCCACTCAAATATGCTTCTATTATTATAGCATACTCAGTATTGCATAACATAGTTATCAATCTTGGCATTGATCTAAATCTTACTCGGTGTCCAAGTAAGATTTAGGTGGGTCTAGTTAAGGTAAAATATTTCATATGATATTATAACAAAATACCTATTTATGTTACAATTAATCATATCTAGTTCCAGGAAACTTAAAACTTCCAGGGAACCGGGTTACAATGACTATGTGGAAGGAGCTGGAGCTACCAGCGGACCAATTTTAGTAAGAAGACTGATAAATAGTGTGTGATATATATATGTATGTAGTTCTCAGTTATATATTGTGTTAATGTACTATTGCTATTTATAGAAGTGTGCTTAGGATTATAAGGTTAAGGATATTGTATTGTGACAATGAATAAATAAACAAAATTATATAAGATGAACTTTATTTTTTTACCTAATTAGACAGTCAGAATTGACAAGTTAAATTTATAAACTTATATACTTATATTTACAAAAATATAAACTAATCATTACAGAGTCTATTAACTAACTTATCTTAAACTCTTATTCCTATTGCTTGCCAATCTCTGGCTCTGCGCTTCCATCTCCCTAATCATATTTTGCTCTCTCCTCAAGCTTATGTTACTCTATTATAAACTTTCTCCAAAACTCTTCAGCTTGTAGAAAATTTTGTGCTAGCCTCAAAATTCTTCAAGGAATTCTTGCATGGCAAGGTGGTGTTTGCCCAAAGCAAGCAGGCTCAGGCCGAATCAGATTGCTCTCACAGAGCCTTATAGGAGAGTGCATGGGCATCTGTAAAAATACATTAATGTTATTATAATCTTATTAACATTATAATTATGTTATCCTTAAAAAAGTTAAGTCTTACCTTCCAGTGCTTCCAATGTTGTGAAATAAATCTCAAAAACAAATCCAATATTGTGACAATATTGTGAACTGGGGTTGTTACAGTAATTCTTTGACTGGGGCTTAGGACTGGGGCAACATATGATGTTGATGGCCCTGGTTCATCCCAATGTCTGAGGTCTCCATGCCTAGAAACAACAATAAACTTAGTTTTTTCTTCGTTGATGAAACAACTTCACATAAATCGATCTAAACACCAAATAAATTATCAAACACTCACTGCTCCATGAACTTGTCTTCATTTTTAGACTGTTTAACTCATAGTTTCAATTTATTATTAATTTATCGGCCGGCCACTTCTTCCTACTCGAACGAAAGTTTTCATTTCAAACGTAAACAAAACACAGAATAATCATAACATTTTTGAAAGACAGCTGCTTCTAAACAAAATACTAGTAAAAATATCATTCTGAATTTGGCCGGTTAATGATTTGATGACGTCATGCTACCACCCTAACAAAAATATTTAACTATGCTCACGGTGAGTGAACGCTTTCGTATAGTTTTTGTCGATAGGAACTCCAACTTGCATGCCATTGCTTTTCGATTCGAATTTCGTTAGCTCGATTAACGAGATAGTAAAGTCAAAGAAAACGTTTGTGGAACTTAGACTCAGCACTCAGGGTGCTGAGTCTGAGTTTACAAATTGTAGTTAACTTTCTCGATCGTGAGAACGTTAACTATAATTTGTATGGGATCGAAACAGCGCCTCTTGTGGCAAACTTGAGAAACATAATTTGCTAGTTTGAGATTCACTATCGACCGTCGATCGTCGACTCGTTTACGCTCACGTTCGAAAGTGAGAACGTTAACGCATTTGATTGGTTGTTTGAAAATTTTCCCGAGTTCGTGTTACCATTTTTGACATTCGAATAGTAAACGCGCTCGAAAAAGTATTCGTCTAGCATTCACTTAGAATTTCTCAGTGAGTAGAGGTGAGAGTGCAAAGTTATTCAGTAAAATCATTAATATTTACAAATAAATTATGGCCGGACGTTTCTTTTTCGCTTGGATATCGTCTTACAAAGACAGCTTTTAAGTTTTTGTGCAGAGAATTAAAACAATTGACGAATTTAAGGTCCTCTCAACTCGTTTTGTTGGAACTTATATTATGTACTTTTTGTTATTTATTAATTAAAATATTGAAAAGTACCTAGCTATAGTTTCGACACCTAATTAATTTGTTCTTCGCAGGTGTTCACGGCTCTCTTCTTTTTTGCTTCTGGTTCATACAAAAGCCAATTTGAGTAGCAAAACAATGCAATGATTTTTTTTTCAGTTACCTATGTGATGATCAATACTACATTTTAAAAGTTAACCCTAAGTTTGGAGGTGCAAAGCATGATTCTTTGTATGGGAAAACAGTGACTTGAATACATAAATTCAATCTCTGCACCAAAATAGAGAAATGGTCTGGCTTCTATATAGGTAAAGTATCTTTAGGTACTTGATTTATTAAAATGCATTATGTTTTGATCCCTTTCACTATTCTATCTTTTACATAATTATTTATTTTTAGGAGACTCTGGATACCCTCAGCGCCCAGGCTAATGACTCCAATTTTAGATGCAAATACTGGTACACCAGAGGCCAATTATAATAACAAGCAAGGGTGGGCTAGAGTAATAATAGAAAATACATTTTAAAATGCTGAAAAACAGATGGTAGTGCTTAGACAAGGATGGAGTTCACTCCATCCACTTCAAGCCACTCAAATATATGCTTCTATTATTATAGCATACTCAGTATTGCATAACATAGTTATCAATCTTGGCATTGATCTAAATCTTACTCGGTGTCCGAGTAAGATTTAGGTGGGTCTAGTTAAGGTAAAATATTTCATATGATATTATAACAAAATACCTATTTATGTTACAATTAATCATATCTAGTTCCAGGAAACTTAAATAGTGAACCGGGTTACAATGACTATGTGGAAGGAGCTGGAGCTACCAGCGGACCAATTTTAGTAAGAAGACTGATAAATAGTGTGTGATATATATATGTATGTAGTTCTCAGTTATATATTGTGTTAATGTACTATTGCTATTTATAGAAGTGTGCTTAGGATTATAAGGTTAAGGATATTGTATTGTGACAATGAATAAATAAACAAAATTATATAAGATGAACTTTATTTTTTTACCTAATTAGACAGTCAGAATTGACAAGTTAAATTTATAAACTTATATACTTATATTTACAAAAATATAAACTAATCATTACAGAGTCTATTAACTAACTTATCTTAAACTCTTATTCCTATTGCTTGCCAATCTCTGGCTCTGCGCTTCCATCTCCCTAATCATATTTTGCTCTCTCCTCAAGCTTATGTTACTCTATTATAAACTTTCTCCAAAACTCTTCAGCTTGTAGAAAATTATGTGCTAGCCTCAAAATTCTTCAAGGAATTCTTGCATGGCAAGGTGGTGTTTGCCCAAAGCAAGCAGGCTCAGGCCGAATCAGATTGCTCTCACAGAGCCTTATAGGAGAGAGTGCATGGGCATCTGTAAAAATACATTAATGTTATTATAATCTTATTAACATTATAATTATGTTATCCTTAAAAAAGTTAAGTCTTACCTTCCAGTGCTTCCAATGTTGTGAAATAAATCTCAAAAACAAATCCAATATTGTGACAATATTGTGAACTGGGGTTGTTACAGTAATTCTTTGACTGGGGCTTAGCCACTGTAACGTCCAGCGCCCGCGGCGTAACTAGGGACTAACGTCCCAGCCCGCGTTACGCGAGCGGTGCGTGACACGCTGCGCGGATTTTCCGTTAAAACTATTTATCACATAAAAAGTACTAAACCTATTTCAAAACCAAAAATGTATTTATTTTCTTTATTATAATTATATAAACTTTAATAATTATATGGGTTTTTCTAATTAGAATTTAGTAGAATAATTATTGACAATGACATCTGACATTGACACTAGCAACTTGTCTTATTAGAAAATAAAGAAAATCCGAAATAAAAAAACCAAAAACTCGTGTGGCACTCTAGTACCATGGACGTTAGTCGGCATAAAGTTTTGTGGCACTACAGTACCACTGGACGTTCAAGTGGTTAGGACTGGGGCAACATATGATTTTGATGGCACAGGTTCATCCCAATGTCTGACTTGTCTGAGGTCTCCATGCCTAGAAACAAAATAAACTTTGTGTTTTCTTCGTCGATGAAACAACTTCACATAAATAGATCTAAACATCAAATAAATTATCAAACACTCACTGCTCCATGAACTTGTCTTCATTTTTAGACTGTTTAACTCATAGTTTCAATTTATTATTAATTTATCGGTCGGCCACTTCTTCCTACTCGAACGAAAGTTTTCATTTCAAACGTAAACAAAACACAGAATAATCATAACATTTTTGATAGACAGCTGCTTCTTGACAAAATACTAGTAAAAATATCATTCTGAATTTGGCCGGTTAATGATTTGATGACGTCATGCTACCACCCTAACAAAAATATTTAACTATGCTCACGGTGAGTGAACGCTTTCGTATAGTTTTTGTCGATAGGAACTCCAACTTGCATGCCATTGCTTTTCGATTCGAATTTCGTTAGCTCGATTAACGAGATAGTAAAGTCATTCGAAAACGTTTGTGGAACTTAGACTCAGCACTCAGAGTATGACTCATGGTCTATTCTATTAGGTCCTTACATATGAAATTGGCGTTTTTCGTACTGGCCACTTTAATCACAAATTTCTCCTCTTTGGTAAGGAATTCCAAATTCAAATTTGTACAGCTATAGACTCATGTATTTGTGCTTCGATGATCGTCATTCATTTGTTTTTTTTCTTCTGTTTTTTTCTGTTTGCGTCACTCATTTTACAAAATGGAAAACTTAAAATATCGCATTATTTACGAGTACGAGTTCCGCCGTGGCACTAGTGCTGCGGAAACAACTCGAAGGGTGAATGATGTGTATGGCGGTCGTGTTGCAAAAGAAAACACAGTTCGTTTTTGGTTCCAACGTTTTCGTTCTGGAAATTTCGACTTGCAGAACAAGCCCCGTGGACGGCCTGAGACTCAAGTTGATAATGAAGAGTTGAAGGCTATTGTGGAAGCGGATCCATCGCAAACCACGTCCGAGTTAGCTGCAGGCTGCGGTGTTAGTGATAAACTGTTTTAATTCACTTGAAGCAAATTGGGAAGATTAAAAAGCTTGAAAGGTGGGTACCTCACGAATTGACTGAAGCAAACCGGCAAACGCGCGTCGACTGCTGCGTTACATTACTAAACCGGCACAATAATGAAGGTATTTTAAACCGAATCATTACCTGTGATGAAAAATGGGTTCTTTACGATAATCGGAAGCGCTCAGCGCAATGGTTGGATCCTGGCCAGCCAGCCAAATCCTGCCCCAAGCGAAAATTAACCCCAAAAAAGTTACTTGTAAGCGTTTGGTGGACTAGTGCCGGTATTGTTCATTACAGTTTTCTCAAATCTGGCCAGACTATTACGGCTGATGTCTATTGTCAGCAATTGCAAACCATGATGGAAAAGCTAGCGGCTAAACAACCTAGGCTGGTCAATCGCTCCACGCCACTGCTGCTTCACGACAACGCTAGACCACACACTGCGCAACAGACGGCTACTAAATTAGAAGAGCTTCAATTGGAAAGTCTAAGACATCCTCCGTACTCCCCGGACCTTGCTCCAACAGATTACCATTTTTTTCGAAATTTGGATAACTTCTTGCAAGGGAAAAAATTCAACTCCGATGGGGCAGTCCAAATCGCCTTCAAAGATTTTATTGATTCCCGTCCGACTGGTTTTTTTAGTAAAGGGATCAATGAACTACCTATAAGATGGCAAAAGTGCATAGAAAATAATGGTTCATACTTTGATTAATTAAATATATTATATTAAAAAATATTCGACTTTTTGTTCCTCCCATACAAAACGCCAATTTCATATGTAAGGACCTAATATATTAGAATAAAATTGCCTCAACAATAGAAGAAAAAAAGTTTAATCGCATGGATTAGTTGTGTTGTGACGGCAAAATAGCTTTCGCCACAATTTGCACTCAAGTGCAAAGGTTTCATGATCTATACCTTGAGTTTTGTTATTGTTCCAGACCCAGTACGATATTTTAATTGTAAATATTTTGCAGTGAACAATTAGATAAAAATGGACGAAGAAATGGGTGGACTCGTAGAGACTGATTTTCAGATACCCCCTGTGAAATATGAATGTGAGTTTGATTAGAACAAAAATGGTTTAATCTACTCAGAACAATTATTAATTTATTTATTTTTCAGATTTGGACCATACAGCTGATGTACAGTAAGTGCCTTAAGACAGAGACTACTTGATTATCACACTAAAACAGGGTGCATATGAAATTAACACAACACAATAGCTTATGCCCAGCAGTGGAATCAGGCTTTTGATAATGATAAGATTACAACCATGATGGTTTAGTTCACATAAAAGTAGGTAGGCTTAGGGTATCTGAAAATCTACATTTCCTTCTCATATTTGTATCTCTTTTTTAGGTTACATGCTTGGGGAAATACTTTAACAGAAGCTTTCGAACAATGTGGCATGGCAATGTTTGGGTACATGACAGAACTAAATTATGTACAGATAAAAGAAGTTCACAGCATAGAGGCGACTGCCGATGATATGATGGGACTCCTGTACCATTTCCTTGATGAGCTACTATTTTTATTTTCTGTTGAACCAAATTTGATATGCAAAAAGCTAGAGATCACAGAATTTAATACAGAAGAGTTTCGAATAGTTTGTAAGTGCTTTGGGGAGGAGTTTCAAATTGGAAGGCATCCACAGGGTACCGAAGTGAAAGCAATTACTTATTCTGCTATGCAGATTGTTGATGAACCTAAGGACAATAAGTATGAAGTTTTTGTTATTATTGATATATAAACAATTATAAAGATTGGAAAATTATATTTCTGTTTTATTTGAAGTTTGATCATTTTATATTTAACTATAGTCCGGTCAATTTAGACATTCGAAGTTACATAAAGTCCCAACAAGCTGAATTTCAGTGAAATTGTTTAAAACATAATTATAAACAATGTCTAGAAGTTCCCCATCATTCCCATGTAAGAAAAATTTTTTATTCAAGGTCAAAGGTTACAATAATGAGTTTATCGCGATTTTCAGCAAAACGGTAAGTTTTATCATAAAAGTACCTGAGACAAAATTAACTCTCAACCGATTTTCAACGGATAGAGCAATTTCAATTTTTTTGTAGGAAAGTTTGGCCTGGGTCTTCTAAGACATGTTTTATGAAAATCGGTTGAGCCGTTTAAAAGTTATGGGGGTGAGTAGTGGGGAAGGAAAACCGAAAATCTGCAAATATACTTGAGTGGGGTATCAAATGAAAGAGCATCGCGTGAACATTACTAAATATTATGGTGTTTTACTTTTAAGGAAAATAAAACATTGACTAAAAATTTAAATTTAGATTTATACTTATTGAATCGTTATTATCTCAGAAACGGTGGCTCGTAAGAAAAAAAGTATTCATACATTTTGTCTCAGGCACTTTTATGATAAAACTTACCGTTTTGCTGAAAATCGCGATAAACTCATTATTGTAACCTTTGACCTTGAATAAAAAAATTTCCTTACATGGGAATGATGGGGAACATCTAGACATTGTTTATAATTATGTTTTAAACAATTTCACTGAAATTCCGCTTGTTGGGACTTTATGTAACTTCACTCTCATTTTTTGGTCTAAATTGACCGGACTATAGCTGACCCCAGCAAACGTTGTTTTGCAAAATTTTTTTTTTTTTCAAAATGAAAAATAGGTGTTGGCCGATTCTCAGACCTACTGAATATGCTCACAAAATTTCATGAGAATCGGTCAAGCCGTTTCGGAGGAGTTCGATTACGCACCCCGTGACACGAGAATTTTATACCTATACTAGCGGCCCGCCCCGGCTTCGCAGGGGTTATTATTCAAAATTAATATCCCGGCAATTATTCGATTTATTCTCGACTTAAACCTTCCCTAGACCTCCACGAACATTTCAAGACTAAGATAAGATAAATCCGTTCAGCCGTTCTCGAGTTTTAATCAGACTAACGAACAACAATTCATTTTTATTTATATATATTAGATTTATCACTGCCTATGACTGAATTCACATTGAATTGCCAGCAAGGGCCACCAACAAGGCATTATGTGTTGTGTTAGGGATCGGAGTTAATCTATATATAAGGATTTTATACAGATATATGACACAGACAGAAATACCTGTACTATACCTTAGGTCCACACAAAATTTGTTAAAACACTTCAAAGGAAGGGAATAAAGTGTCATTACTAAATCTCGGCTAATCTATCTTTGTTATGCTCATCTGAAAATCAAACTATGAGCCTTGTTCATAAAATTATCTGTAGTATTTAGCTGTGACACAGACAAATTAATATATAATATAGTTATCCATACCAGACTTAACCGATTCCGTGCGGATGGGGCGCCCTAGAGGTGCCATAGGTATTTTCTGTGAATGGCGAATGGCGCCCGAGAGGAGCCAAACTGTTTACCTGCAAAACTCTGATAAAACACAATCAGTGGTTATCCGTAAATGGAAGTGTCCTTATTTGTCACGTAGATTACGATTCCAGTGTTAGTTTCGGGATATTGCATGAAAACGCATACTTCAGGAGTCGTAAACCTTTGCAATATAAAAATCATTAATTTTGTATGATACGGAAACCGAATCATTTGTTGTGAATAAAAATAAAAGTTTCTACCTACCTGCTTACAATTAACTAACAGAAAACTGGCTGTATTAATAAAATTCAGGATAGTGACACTAATAATTACGAATGAAACTCGATTGGATATTTTTAACTCCCGACCAAAAAAGAGGGGACGTGTCTGTCTGTCTGGGACATCATAGCTCCGGAACGGATGGCGCGATTTTAATTTAGTTTTTTTGTATGAAAGGTGAGTCTAGCGCAAGTGTTCTTATATAGATAGATACTAGCAGCCCGCCCCGGCGTCGCACGGGTAAAAAAAAATCCCGCTAATTTTTAGGGTTTTTCGTTGAAATTAAGTTATGTCAAAGACAATTTTATTCACAATGAAGTACCAACAGCATATTTATTTGACTAAAGATTAATATTATTATGTTGATACAACTTAAAAAAATTATTTCGACCAAATTAGGTAGGTACCATAAAAACGGTTTTTGTGAGTTAATCTTAAAAGATAGACATATACTATCGTCGGACTGTTTTTTAGATCATTAAAAGAGCTATTATTCTTTAATACATATTTTTTGTGTATCTTGAACCGTTTTCACGGCGCACGCAACGGAAGGCTTCAAAGATAAACAATTTCTCCCGTTTTTTACACATTTACCACTATATCTTTGCTCCTATTGGTCATAGCGTGATGTTATATAGCCTTCCTCGATAACTGGACTATCCAACACAAAAAGAATTATTCAATTCGAACCAGTAGTTTCGGAGATTAGCGCGTTCAAACAAACAAACAAACAATCAAACAAACAAACTCTTCAGCTTTATAATATTAGTATAGATTATGTTTCATGATAATCGGTTGTGCCGTTTAAAAGTTATGGGGGTTGGAGTGGGGAAAGAAAACTACAAATATACTCGAGTGGGGTATCAAAGGAAAGCGCATCGCGTGCACATTACAAAATATTATGGTGTTTTACTTTTAAGGAAACTAAGGCACTGCAATCAAGGGTTTTTTCTTAATTTTTAAATTTAGATTTATACCGACTACAATAAAAGGGGGATTCGACCGTATATTTTTTTACTAATTATCTAGAAAATTACATAATTTAAAACAGACAAATGAATACGAAGAACGGTTTCTAAGAAATCTACATTTTGATCCTCGATTGATTGTAAATCGTTTTAAACTTTATCGAACTTTGTTCAAAATACCCCCCCCCCCCTTATTTATTATAGGTACAACAACACCATCTATAGTCTGTTCGCGGAGACAAACTAATATAGCGCGCGCTCTCTTGCACAATTAATTGTATGAAAGTGAAAAGAACGGGACTACTAGCGTGGGAGACTAAGATTGGTCAGTGGAAGTGACCCTTTTTAAAAAATGTAGGTAAAGCTATGTTTAGATTGCTCACTTAAACTAATAGTTTTTCGCCCGGGGGTTTGAGGATGAGTGGCTTATTGATAATTGACCTACTTATGATGGCACTGAGAACCTATACATATTGTATATGATACTTTTTTTCGTTGATGAAAAAGGTCGTTTCCGCCTTTTAATAACTGGACTACCGGCTGTAGCGGCCATAACAGGGAAACAAGCCAGGTCAACAATAAAACAAGAATCAGTCCGTCACGCCAAATCACGAGATCAACATAAAACAGTCCAAAAAGCAAGCCAGGTCAACGTTAAATACAATACTGAGAACACAAAGTAACGAGCACCAACCGACACGTCCGGCACGTCCGCACCGCACAAGAGACAGATGAGACTGACTTTTGGTCACACAGCGTGCACAGTGTGCACGTGCCCTATGTTCGTTCGTTATCTACGTTATCTACGTGCAGTCAAATTCGATGTAACTTAGTTGCAACCTTACTGCCATCTACTGGCAATATTTCAACAAAATGGAATTTTGTTCTAACAGCGCCCCTGTGTTGCCGTTTTAGCGCTTTTCCCGCTAGATTTGGTGGATTTGTGATCTTCTCGTGCGAAAATTAAAAGCTTTAGCGGGAAATAAATATTTAGCGGTATCTGGCGGATTTTTTCACTTAATTTTGATCACTTTGGATTATTGAGATTCATGAGTGTCTAACCAAAAAAGTAATTTATAGATACGTTAATTTCCGCCCATTTTAAAATTTAAGACTGGTATCACTGAAACTGAATTTAGATTATTAAAACCTGTAAACAGAGATAACCGTCGTTTTCTTCGTTTACGCTGTAACCATTTCCAACCGTCCAATTCTTTCACTGTTATATAGATTCAGCTAAACATAATACATATCAAAGCCTGATACCTGATACCTGATTAATTAAGTCACATACCTTCCATTTCGGTTAATAAATCTAAATTTAAAATTTAAGATTCTAATGCCTTCATTTCCTATAATGTAAAACAACATAATATTATGTGTTGTGGACGCGATGCGCTTTCATTTGATACCCCACACTAGTATAAGTAATTGCAGATTTGCTGTTTTCCTTTCCCACTCTCACCCCCATAACTTTTAAACGGCTCAATCGATTTTCATGAAACATGTCTAAGAACACCCGGGCCAAACTCACCTTTCATACAAAAAAAAACTAAATTGAAATCGCTCCATCCGCTCGGGAGTTATGATGGAACAGACAGACACGTCAAACTTATAACAACCCTCTTTTTGGTCGGGGGTTAAAAACACGTACCTATGTAATCACATGTAAACACTTAAAACGAACTTTTATAAAAGCTCGCGTTCGATGTTGGGTTGCGACCGAAACCGTTGGAAACCGAAGAAAACGCGATAAGTTAGACGTCATGGCGGGTGGCGCACGAGAGGAGCCAAGAAAGTCCCTGGCGCTTGGCGCCTCAGAGAAGCCACAAAAATTTGTTCGCCGCCAGGCGCTATAGCATGAAAAATCTACAGCCGCACTGGATCGGTTAATATAATAAATGGGAAAGTGTATGTCCGTTTGTTTGTCCGTCTTTCATTGCAGAATGGCTGAACCAATTTGCCTGAAATTTGAAATGATAACTTTTATTATTTGGAATAGGACAGAGGCTAAATTTTACCGAAATTGGTAAAAAGTAGGGAAAACTCAATTTAAACGCGGGTAGCACCGCTGTGTTTTTTATAAAAGTCGTGTGCGTTACTACATGTATGGAGGGCAGCTGAACCGATTTTAATGTACATATATGTATAATTTGTCTCCGATCAATAAAACTTTTGATAGTCAGCATAATTTTATTTTTTATGCAGGTTTTTCACCTGGGATCATTTTGTATGGGGATATGTTTTATTCATTTCTATTTATGAATTAAACATTTTGCCATACAAAATATCGTCCCTGTCAAATACTTAATAAATAAATTTGAGAAGTATGAGATGGACCGATAACCAAGTGTTCCTTTTATTTTAACAGATTACTAATTACTATTTTATTTAACAGATACACCGATACCGTAATAAAAACAAAAATTTTACCACATTGGTGTCTCTCGCGCAAAATATTCAATTTAGAGATTAAGATGTTGGTAATCTCTATATCATTTTTGAAGATCTGTCATAAATAAAAAACATTTGAGTTTCAGTTCTAAGTACTATGAGGAACCTAAAAAATTTTTTTTTTGTTCTTTGTGAAATATTTTAATGGTTTACAGAATACTACCTCCTTTCTTCTTACCAAGTTTGAACAATAAGGTTTTGGAAAAATTTGGCTGTGACATACGGATGCACAGACAGACAGACATGACGAATCTCTAGGTGTTCCGTTTTTTGCCATTCGGCTTCGGAACCCTAGAAAGTAGATATCAGTTGAAAGAGGTTTTATCACGAGCAGAGCCATATAGAGAAACTAAACGTAGTAATAATTTCGCATGCTCATTATTCAGCTCACAACAATTACTATGATTGACGTCGCTTGGCGTCTAATTGAACAATCGGTCACAAACCCAGGATGTGATTGACTTGATGATGTTCTTTGAGGGAGCCCTATGTTGGGCAGTGAACAACCTGCGGCTGCAATAATAATCATAAATAATCTGCAATGATGCATGCTACAAAACTAAGCATTTTGCAATTGCTTGTCAATTTAATGTTATTGATAACGGTTGCTTAGCTTAGGTAGTAATTTATTATTCAATGGCGCGAAGGAAATTAAAATTAGAAATACAAAAGTGATGATGAGTGACTGTACAATTATATATTAGTTACAACAGTCAGTCAGTCAGTGGGTTATATATAATCTGTGGGAGGTGCCACTTTTTGATCGCAGACGGTGTGATACCAAGTTTCCGAACGAACTTGTCTATGGTTCTCAATAATAGGCTATTCATTTCCGGTACATTTCGCGGTATTTTTCGTATTTCCGTCCTTTTTTTTCTAGTAGAACTGTGTGTGTTTCCCAAACTTTAATGCGCCTGTAACTTCCACATTTTCTCAAGGTTCTTTTAAATCTTAACTAGGTAGTTTAATAAAATTAATGTAAATTATTAATAATTTCGTCAGTACTAATAAACAATCAAATAATATAATATTTGCAATGTTATATTATTTGATAAGTATCTCTGTCTATTTTTCGATAATCTGATTAAAACCTGGGAAACGCAAAAAAACGTGTTATACACATTAATCTATATTGACATATTTTTGAATCGCCGAACGAAGAAAATATTAGCTTTTCGAGATACAAGGTTTACTAGGTGGAAATTCATATCCGCATTACTTCAAAAAATACTGGAGTCAAGTGCTTCATTTGTAGTTCACCATGCCCTTCAACATCATAACAATTTCGGCTATAGGACATACACCGCTAGACATCTCAAGAAAAAGCGGTTAGCGTCCTATGCGTGTGTTCGTTCCAGGAGATACCATGGGTTGGTTAGGTTGGCTTATATCTCTACAGAGGTGTTTGAAATCTCATAGCTTCCATAGCATAGTTCAAATTCATTAAATGTGTGACTAAATAAAAGATAGATATGGAACTATTCCAGACTAACTATCACAGAGGTTTAGTTGTTTAAGTCCGTGTGTGTTAACAGTAACTTAAAGAAATACCTACATTAATTATTATTAATACTATATTCATTTTAATATATATATATATACATACTAGCTGACCCCAGTAAACTTTGTTTTGCACAATAAAAAATAGATAATAGCCGATTCTCAGACCTACTGAATACGCATATAAAATTTGGTAAAAATCGAATTGGAAGAGTGGTGGTAACATTGTGACATGGAAATTTTGTATTTAAGATGTATTAAATCGAATTGTAACAAAACTTTTATGTATTTGATATTATTTTATGCTATACACACCTGGTCCAAAAATAACAAACATAAGAGAAGAAATCACCCAATTGGGTGTACCTAACTATCCATTTTTAGGGTTCCGTTTTTTTTTGCCATTTAGCTACAAAACGAAACCATTTGATTTGTAATGTCTCTCTGTCTATCCGTCCGTATGTCACAGCCACTTTTTTCAGAATCTATAAGGAAGGACTATACGCTAATATTGAAACTTAGTGCGTAGATGTATTCTGTTTAAGCTAACCAATATTTTCACATTAAATAAAAAAAAATTTGGAGCTCCACATACTTAGAACTGAAACTCATTTTTTTAGTCATAGTCATACGTGTGTGGTTTCTGTGGATAGGTCTTCGAGAATACAATTGAAGTTTATAATATAAATTTTACTAAGAACTTACTAGGTTTGAACGAAACCTATAGCAAGTAGATTTTTAATACATACGGTATGTATCGTAAACTACTATTTACCTGTAATTTCTAAAATCAAACAACTTCAAGCGTGGTCTGTACATGGATGGGTGCCCGCTCTGACTGCGACTGCGACTTGTTGCACTATTCTTTTTTTTTTTGAAGTGAAACTTTTTTAGAATCGTTGTGATTTCAGACCGGATGTAACGGAAAAACGTCAGGTAAGCCAATCTTAAACGCTAACAAGGTTAAGCAACTTTCCGGAACGCCAGTACTTGGATGGGTGACCGCCCGAACAAAATCTTTTAGCACAGTTTTTTTTTTTATTCATCTCATTCTTTTGTCGATTTCGTGTGTGAATTTTTTTTTTGTGTTTCTATTTATTACATTTAGTGATTGTCTCACAAAATCCGATTGAACGAAGCAATGATTAGTTATATCAAGAGCTATTTCGCTTTGACACCATGTGAATGTGCGAAATAGCTCAGGGCCCTCAGTGGTGAAGTATTAACTGTTGAAATAAGCGGAACCCATATAAAATTTATTAGAAAATATATTATTTAATAGAAAAACTATGTCCGCTCAGTTCAGCAGTTATCGTAAAAAATAAACTTAATTAGTATTTTAAGATATTATAACAATTTAAAAACGGATGAATTAGCTTTTTTTATTACCTTAAAACTTTTTATAATTCATATTGAAACAAGAAAGCCTGCTCAGACCGAATAATTGACAATGTTATTTTAACAATGATACCGAATGAGATTGAGAACCTACTGCAGGATTCTTATAAAACTAACTAACCTAAACTTATATAATTGAGCAAAGAAATTGTAAGCCTATTGATGATAGAGAAGGAAATATGTAATAACTTAATTAAAATGTTTCCTAATTTGACGTGTCATCATCTTTGGTCAGCCCGTTGTAGGACTTAAAATAAAATCTCAATAGGTGCGCCTTTACTGTAACAGAGGCACTTTACCTCCACAAACCGGTCGAACAATGGGAATTCAAAAATTCGTTAATTTTTTATGGCTTCAACGAACGAGGGGAGGCATTTCGTTGGACCGAGGACGAGGAAAGCCGCCGCCCGACAAACTCGGCTAGGGGTGGTTTGAACAGCCGCTTCGCGCCTGCGCGCGTAGTTCGCGCCACTCTGCTACGTAGTCGCTTGGCCAGATGTTCAAAGCTTCCTGTCGGTCGCCGTTTCAATCTGCCTTCATTTTTAGACGATACAATTATTCCAAAATGCTGAATATGACCATTTTAATAAATTATTTTGTGAGTGAGTTATACAGTGAATAAATTTAATTATGTGATTTGAACATTGTTCTTGTAGTAACTTGAAAATATCGAGCGTCTCAATGTCCACGAGTTCGCTCGGGACCAACAAAGCGGCGGACATTTTATTTTGAGTACTCGATAATGTAGCGTTTGCGTCGGAAAACATTAATGTGGTTTTATGGTTATAAATTTGGTGATCGTCCGCTTACACCTTTTGTAAGTATTGTTACAACCAGATTATTATGTTTGTTAAAAACCTTGATTTTTTACCCCAACTCTTAGGAGCGGTTTTGCCAAGGTATCGCCGCTACTGTCGATATTTTTGGGTAAAAGTCGTTGATAATGTGACGTAAGCATAAACTGGTCAGCTGGAAGTTATCTCAGGACCCTATGAAATATGTGGAATTCAACAATTTGTCTATCGACCCACTCCTCTTTGGAGGCTTCTCGTTAGTAATTTCCGCGCGCGCGGCGCCCCTAACCTCTTTGCTAATTGAATTGTGATGATTATAGAGTGTCATACATTGAAGAGTAGGTTGTGATCATGTAGGTACTAGATCGTATATTTTGTGTCGTTAGCGATGCCGAGAGGGGTGAAGCGAGGATCGGCGGAGGGCGAGGCCGAGCTGGTGGTACGCGCCGGGACAACTCCGGCGCATACCACGCTCCTGGATGACAGCCCCAGCCAGCCCATCACTTACCATCTCCTTGACCATGGGTACGGCGCCACGCCACAGCATCAGATCCGGCGCGAGGCGCTTACCGCACCGCCGAAGACGTCTGAAGTAAGTAGAGCCATTTCATTGTGATAAACTAAGTATGCAATCTCTACTCTACTTCAAATATAACTATTTCTTAATTAGGTAGTACCTTGATCAAGAATTTGTAGTCGCTGAAACTACCATCGTTCTCCATCCTTTGAATACCTAAAAACCATCATGATCACACTTCAACCAAGAGACTAAGATTCAAGAGTTGTTCTAATTACAACTTATCTCATTAAGTAGGTATACAGTTATTTATTAAATTTCAAATACCTATTTATAAGTAACAATATTATACATATGTAACAATATTAAAAGTTACAATATCAAACCCCTTTAGCAAAATCTTGTTTTGATCGAACATTGTGCATGCTTTAATGATGGGACAAATCCTTCTCCTTTTATTTTGTTAGCTCATAAGATGTATCACAGGTCTCAAATGATATTTATTTTATCCACACAGGTAAATAAACATAAAGAATTTACTACAACTTTTTAGACAATTTTAAATAATGATACATATCTTTTTTATTTCACATTTAATTGTGATTTTCCTCGCTAAATCACTATGTAAAAGTCAAAACTGCATAGATAAAATTATTCTAATACACTTGTTTTGTAGGTCTGTGCTACCTACTTTCTGCAAAGGTATAAATATAAACCTTCAGTTACAAGTTGGCTTTCCATTTAGGGTGAAATAAATCTAATCAAGTTTCTCTTGTGTTATCTCTATGTTAGAGCAACATGTGCATGATTTAAAACACTGTATTATTAAATAAACTTGTAGGAAATAATTTATGTCTGAAAACAGGATTCTCCTAGTTCTGGCACAATAATACATCTTAGTTCTAATTACTGAATAAATATTATTATTATCTTATGCCATACAGTTCTGCAAAAGGTTTTGTTTATCAAAATTTTGTTTGAAACAAATAAGTGCCTACATTATCCTGACATGGTATTCCGATACAATCTTCTTGTAGTTCAACAATCACATACAACTATGTGATTGATTGAAGTGCAATATGTTGGCTACAAGATGTTTAACTGATTTCAAGATGCTTCCTGATTGTTTTTAGTAAATGCAGTTCCTTATTTATACTATATTTGATGAAATTGGTCTCCTTGATACTTATTTTCTTAATTGCATTATGTGATGGATGAGTTTATTCATCAATCATATACTTATTTATCTAACAAACTATTTATTAATAGATTACAAAGTTTACCTATCATTATAATGGTAAGTTGCTCTTAATCTTATTTTTGTATTGGCTTAACTGTTTTGTTTTCCTTAAGTTTTACTAAAATACTTGTTGCATTATGTATAGGTTGTACCTAATTAACTTATCAATTCTGTAAACCTGAGTATAATAATAAAACAAAATATGAAATTGCTATAAAGAGGGGTCCATAATGAATATGGGGTCAATGACCCTAATTGGGTCATTGAACTATCAGACAGGATGTCTGTCTATCTCTTTGATTTAGGTATCTAGTCATTTTAAATATGGTGATGTGTTAGTCCAAGCTATTTGAAGTGCTTTTGTGGATTATAATTTATAATCTAACTATACCAATATATTATATGGATATAGGTACATATATGATTTTCACACCCAGTCTAAAAATGTTATTATCATCCTAATATCTTTTTATATTGTTAAATCTCGTGTCAGAATGTTTGTCCTCAATGGACTCCTAAACCACTTAACCGTTTATAATAAAACTCGCACACCATGTGCAGTTTGATCCAACTTGAGAGATAGGATGGTTTTAACGGCGAGAAAAATTCGAATAATTTCCGGGAAAATTTTATACCCGTGCGACTCCGGGGCGGGCCGCTAGTATTTTTATAAATCTGATAACATTATCAGACTTTGTGTGGAAACCGTTACTATCATAAAGTTATAATTGACCCTAAATTAGACATTATGCCCGTGATTTATTTGTCCTTTATTTCAAAATATTTGGTTTAGAAAAAGTATGTATGAGAAATATAAAAAAATATAAAAACTAAATATCATAAATATTTTCGTCATGGATTGGACGTATATAGGGTTTGTAAAAAAAAATCCATGAGTATTTGCGGCGATGATTACGACGAGCCAAAATGGCGGTTGTTAGGCGCCGCGCCGTGGGCCGGGGTGCGTGTGTCGACATTTATCCCCCAAACCGCCCTGCGAGGACCCTTCAAGGGATGCACCAATCACGAGCCAGAGACGTTACCTCGAGTTATTGGAATTTTTGGTAACTGTAAAAGGACGCTATGGTTTCTCTCTTAGATATTCGTCTCAAAAGCAATACCAATTGCCAAACTCTTGTTTTTGTTTTGGACAGTGCTCAATTTTCGTGAATAGCATGTTTTTTTTTGCAACAGCTGCAACGCGTAGTTGTTATATAACTTGCTTTGCTGTTAACACTACCTTGGTATGTACTACTATAAAGTAGGTAATATTGATAAATCTAATTAAACGTATAATTTCCTTAATTCAATTTGTTTTTGATGATGCCACCATCTAGAAACGAATAATAATGCATAATAGAATAATGTAGGTAGGTACCTAATTAATGTGACCTGTTTTTATCAGAAAGTGATTTTGTTATTATTTGTTAATGTAGTAGTGAGGTCGCAAGTGTCGTGGTATTTCATTGAAGAATTTCGTACACGATTAACACTGCTACACGCAGATAGCATATTTTGTGCGTCACATTATCGTTCAGCTCGGAATTTACATCGCTGTGAGGTCTGTAGGTACACGACGATTTCTATGCCACACGCGCATGTTTCGTAGATAACCACGGCTCGATACAGACAAACAACTATTGGCAGAGTTAGTCTGCTACTGGGCTGATTCTCAATGGCATATTTGTTAGCACATTTTAGAAGTGTTTGCTATTAAATTGTAATTATATGCAGGAAATTATTGAGCTTAAGGTTTAGTAGCATACGCACCCCGATTCACGTTCACTCTGCTGGGACACAGGAATTTCTCTCCTGACGGGAGAGATTAGCCCTTAATCACCACGCTGGCCAAGTGAGGGTCGGTGAATGTCACAATACATGTTCTTTAGACTCTCAAAATTTCTCAGTACATGCCGATTTCCTCATGATGATGTTTGCCTTCACAGTTAAAGCACGTGTTTAAAGCGCACATAAATATTTTAAGATAATCAGAGGTGTGTGATTATTTAGTGAAGAAATAAAAATACAACTATTGATGTACTGTCGATGGGAGAATATTGTTAGTCATAATAATTAATTCTATGAAGACTCATAAAAATATTAGTATTTAATTGTATTTTTTTCCACATTTTATTTTATTAGATAGGTACAAACTATTACAAACAATAAATTAACGTCATCAGTCCGGCTGCTCTCGTATTATGCCCGTACATTTATATTATACAATGGGCCCCAAAACACCTGTACCAAATAAGCATTATACATTTTTAATCGGCTGTATTTCACGTTATTCGGACAAAGGGACAGAATGTGGCACCCATGCACAGTTATAGAAAGGTTAAGGAATGCAATATTTTTCCTATGAAGTCTACTATGTAATATTATAAAATCGAAAGTACCTACATAATATCTCCCCTTTATCTTTATTTTGTCTTATTCACGTTCCAATCTTGTAAAGACTGGTTAAGACTCAGACATGCTGAAATTCCTAGTTTTTGCACCGAAAGGTCCTACTGCACTAAACTTGCATTAAGAAGTAAGGGCGTAGTTAGGGGTGAATGCGCATTACACACTACTACGCGAGATGACAGTGCAGATCCTCAAATTAGATTTAAAGTAAATAGCTGAACTTATATCTAGCCACGACTTCACCTATGGAAAGTTTTTTTATTTTGCTGAATAACTAATCGGAGGAAAATCCCCTCAAAAGGGGATTGAATTAATAAGATAGATTATCAATGCACCTCCATACCATTTATAGAGCATACATTTTAAATTTCTTGTTTCTTACTTCAAAAACATAGACTTTGATACAAACTTCCAACCCCGTTTTCCCTCTTAATCTCTGTATAATTTCGTGAATTTCGTTCTTAGCGGATGTCTATACTCTTTAAACCTACCGCCTAATTTCAAGTTTCTAGGTGTAATAGTTTCCGAGATTTCGCGATAAATCTGTGAGTGGTAAAAAAGTAGTTTCGCATTTATATACCGAATATAGATTTATTCCTGTCATCGACAGGCGATATTATTTTACCACAGGATATCACCATGTAGAATATTACTAAATTATACATTTATTCGTTTTATTATCAACAGTATTTCACGGATGAATTTCAACTAAATCGCTCCAGGGGAATAAGTTTCCACCTTAGTTTTAGTGAATTTTGATTTTGGTGAAGGTTAAATTAGTATGTACTAGCTGTGCCCTGCGGTGCTACCCGCGTTATAATGGATGAAGTACTCTTAACCAACAACATATTTATTTGAATAAATATTAATATTATTATGTTGATACAACTTAAACAAATTATTTCGACCAAATTAGGTACCATAAAAACGGTTTTTGTTAGTTAATCTTAAAAGATAGACATATACTTTCGCGGACTGTTTTTTAGATCATTAAAAGAGCTATTATTCTTTAATACATATATTTTGTGTATCTTGAACCGTTTTCACGGCGCACGCAACGGAATGCTTCAAAGATAAACAATTTCTCCCGTTTTTTACACATTTACCACTATATCTTTGCTCCTATTGGTCGTAGCGTGATGTTATATAGCCTATAGCCTTCCTCCATAACTCGACTATCCAACACAAAAAGAATTATTCAATTCGAACCAGTAGTTTCTGAGATTAGCGCGTTCAAACAAACAAACAAACAAACTCTTCAGCTTTATAATATTAGTATAGATACTGCACAAGCCAGCAATAATATCTTTAATATAAATTAAGAAATTTATCCGACCCTATGGAATATTTGTTAGTTCAAAAATAATTGCAGAAGATGTATTTTGTTCTATGGGTAAGTACGACATTGATCTTTAACTTCTTCAATTTTGTAGGTGTAGTTTTATTAATCAAGTCAGTGTTTGAAGTAGGATGTAACACTCAGAGGCAGTCGTAGTTACTTTCGCATTTCTAATAATATTAGGGAAAGGAATGGCTTTATAAAAGCGAGACATTGAAATTACTTTAATACAAGGTACAACCTCCACAGGGAACTTAAACTGTTATATGTTTGTTATGCATTGAATATTAGTCAGCTGGAGGTAAAGAAACCTTAAACTTGTTTTATTTAAGAGCTGAGTATTTACAGCAAGTGTATCGACAGAAACCACACATGTTGACAGTTTATCTTGTGTCGAGTGGCGTTCACCCGGATTTTCTGTCGTCGCCATGTGGCTAGTTCGCCTTCCAGGACCTCACGTGGCTAGTACCTTCCTACATCACCATCTCTCATCTATATCAGCTATCGACTTTTTCCTTACATTGATATTCAAGACTCCTGCCCTATCAAAGACGTTATTATAGATCCCCGGATATCTTTAAAACATTTTTTCTAACCCTTCCTAAAACAAAATTCTAAAAAAGTTGGTGACGCACATACAATGAGATCGGTTAAATTAATCTATTGAAAACGTTTGCAATTTTATGCCAATCCTAAAGAGGTCGGTTGCATTAATTATTATTACCTTTATCGTACAAAAGAGATTGATTATGATAATGGAGCAAGGAGTTTGTGCAAACTGAAGGGATGTTTTTATCTGCTTAGACGAGAAGAACAACATCTGCTCTGATTTAGTCCTGGGTTCTCGCTCGCACAAAGATCCACAATCCGGCAAATTAACAATAGTACCCGGTTCACTAATAATAACAAAAAGTTTCTAAGATAAGAAATTGCTATTCTTTTGCCAAAGGTCCCTTCCGAGAGCTCACGGGCTTTTGTGTTGATTCTAATTTATGTCATGTATTGTTACCGGTTACCCTCCCCACACACTTCCTTTAGGGGCTTCGGCACCGCGCTAGATGTCCAAATTGAATTTGTTGCACGGGCTTATTGAAAATGTCTCGTGCATCCGCGTCATCTACCTCCGCTTATTCACACACTTATTTCGTTTTGTACTATTGCAATGTGCTCTTTTCACGTCCTAATTCTATTGATCATTATATGAACTAATTAATTGAAGCATGGGGTCAATGTTCAGATTAGAATTGAGAACAGTTGTTTCAAGTTGTAGTGATGAAGTCAAGCAACTATTCAAGAATATTTGGTGCTCGAGTTTAAAAGTGATAAAGTGACGATAAGCATGACTTACTTTGTGTTGAGAGTGAGTGATTATTATGACTAAATGTTTTTCGAAAGGTTTTTCACATTTTTTGGATTATATGTTCAATAATAAAATAAACTCGATACTTTGAGAAGGTCATGACTCAGTGATTAAAATACAACGAAATAACAGTTATTTAAATAACTTTGTTAATTCCTCAGTCACGAACCTTTTGCCCAAACCCGGCAATGTTAATTTTAGAAGTGTTATTTTAGATTTATTCCAGGTAAGAAATTAGTTTCTTCAACAATCTTACTCGTAACAGCTGAATGATGTTCATCCGTAATTAGAACTTCGTATTTTTGTAGTCCAACGGGTCGTTAATTTTGTGCGTTTTATCAATGACATGACATCATAATTTTATATGCGGAACAAATAACTCAAGTACCTATGCGATGTCTGCCTTGAAAAGTGTGGAATTCGAGACTACAAATCAATATTGTCTTCGTCCCTAAATTATAATCCTATTATAATGTATTTTAATCATTCTTCTGAATAAAAATGATTCTGTTCTGAAACGTAGAGTTTCAAAGTCACATCCCCATGATATCCCGTGTTTTCTGTGAAAACATGATGTCCCGTCTGTTAAACTGAATTAGGTATATTGAAATAGAACGGCTCCGCACTTTATCAGTTACTACAATGATATTTATCACCGCACTTTGTACAATCGACATATTTACAGCAACTCATTTGAAAAGAAATACAATTTTATCCAGTTATCTAGGCCGACCTGGCTGTTATTTACTGTCACGCTACATTGAACAGGGCTTGAACAGAAAGCAATGCATCTTTTGCACTTGATTTATGAAAACTGTTTCTATGCATGTAATTTATTAGTATAAAGGGTGTTATGACGGAGTTTCGAAGCTGACTATCTCGACTATATCGACTTCTCATTAATTTCTCCATCCAGTCTCAGTTGTGTTGTAAAAAAGGATTAAAACATTAGGCAAAAGTTGTGGCCCAGTGGAGAGCGTCTTGTATTTGATAACATCGTTTAGTCCGTTTTCGCAATTGTAGTTTCACAATTGACTGTGAAAAAAGAATTATTTTTCACTGTTTCGTATTTAACTGTCAAACAAGAAATTCTTTTCTGTTTTCGCAATCAAGTTTCACAATTGACTGTGAAAAAAGAATTATTTTTTACTGTTTCGTAATTAACTGTCAAACAAGAAATTCTTTTCTGTTTTCGCAATCAAGTTTCACAATTGACTGTGAAAAAAGAATTATTTTTCACTGTTTCGTAATTAACTTCAACAACTAGGACCATGCTAGGAACGTAACGGACAAGTACTATTTACAATGAAACGTACCTCTATATTATGACTTTGCCCACCAGACCATTCCGTAACCAGTTCATAATTTTCACATACGTTCCTAGCACGGTCCATAAGTATCGATCTCCGAAAGTAAATTGGGAGAAATAAAAATATGAAAATGGTAAATAATTCCCTTTATTTTTCTCGAACTAAAAAACCCTCTTTTACATTAAAAATAAAATTCGAATTCTTACATAATTAACAAAAAATATACTTTTTACTTTTAAAACAATACTTCTGAGCTTATTTAATAACTAAATGGAGCAATGATCTCCACACAGTGCCCGACCGTAATCTCGTTATTACATAATTCTGCTATTGTTTTTTTAATATCTTCATCGATTTCCTGATAATTTTTATTTATGTATTTTCATAGCAGGTTTAAAATTACGAAGCTTAGTTTCTTTTTCTAAAACTTCCAGTATTTGTGCCAGATTAGGGTTTTTTCTTCCAACATACGTTTCATTGCAAATAGTACTTGTCCGTTACGTTCCTAGCATGGTTTTAGTTGTTGAAGTTAATTACGAAACAGTGAAAAATAATATATTTTTTCACAGTCAATTGTGAAACTTGATTCCGAAAACAGAAAAGAATTTCTTGTTTGACAGTTAATTACGAAACAGTGAAAAATAATTCTTTTTTCACAGTCAATTGTGAAACTTGATTGCGAAAACAGAAAAGAATTTCTTGTTTGACAGTTAATTACGAAACAGTGAAAAATAATTCTTTTTTCACAGTCAATTGTGAAACTACAATTGCGAAAACGGACTAAACCGATAACATGAAACAAATGAAAAATAAATTCACAAGAAATCTACTTCCTCACTACCTTATTTATAGATTACATGAAAATGGGCTCATACATATTAAATTTTTTTAGACGCGCTTAGCTCAAGAGCTACTGGCCTAATTTAAAAGTATATGTAGCCTATTATGACTATTTTAGCGCAAGGAAATAATTTTTTTCCGCCGGAATATCCACGTCACGGCGTTGCCCATCTTTTATGGACTAGACCGATGGAAAGATGGGCAACGCCGTGCTAGTACTTTTCAGTCAAAGTTAAGAATTAACAAAACTTATTGAATTAAAGTGACTCTGTTTCTGCTTGCCTCCAGGCGGTAAAGAGAAGACTGAATCTGAGCGAGAGTAGCTCCGGCAGCCAGGGTCACGTGGTGCCCATGAAGGCTGACTTCAAGACGCCCAAGCAGAAGCGAGTCAAAGTGCTCACGCCGTACAGCCGACCGTCCAGTTCTATGAAGAAATACACCGAACGCTCCAGGTATTGACCAATGAGACAGGTAATTTTACAATCTTTGAAAAATACGTAAATAATTAGGAATTCTCGGCAGATGATTGGACGCCAATCATTCACATCGGCTTCAGACTCCGAGTGAGAATCCCCCCAAAACATATGCGGGTCGCATATTTATTACTTATTGTATCACACATGAGAAGAAATACTGTGTATCTCCGAAATTTACTAAGACTTGAGACTGTGATCTGTGGTTAAAAATGAAGTCGTGTGGTCAAAGTTCGATTGAATATAGCAACTGATTTAATGTGTAACAGACAGGCGGTGTTTTTACAGGGATTTTTTTTTCTCAATCCTTTCAGGTTTTTATAACTCTTAACTTTTTACAATTTGTAGTTTTACCCGTATCGTAATCTGTCCTAACCGATATAAGATTTAAATACTTTTTCTTCTATCTTTCAATCAATACATCCTGCATAATATATTGAACAGAACCGACATTCTTATATTTTTTTACGGATTTCATACATCAAGACAATTAATGATAAATTTTACACATGTATTGTAAAGACTAGCTTAATGGTTTCTTGTTTCACCTCATATACTTCGCAAATTGAAGTTAACAATTTTTATGGTTTCGTAGGCATAGTGCTCTCAAACATGTGGCTACGATTCGGTCGTTGATTCCAGTTACGGCGTCTCCATCCACATTCCGCTATTGACCTTTAAATTGTCAAAGCAATTTATCATAATTACTCTAAAATAGTCCTTTTCATAGACCTAGTAAGGAACTTTTCTCAGAAAAAAGCGCGTAAGATCTGAACTCCAGGAGTTTCATCTTCTCTTTAGATATTGTGAAAGCCGTGTTGGCTAAAGTGGGAGGACACTCGACTTTCATTCCGAAGGTCGTGGGTTCAAACCCCGCCACGCACCTCTCGATTTTTCTTCTTGAGAAATTTATGTGCGCTTTAAACACGTGCTTTAACGGTGAAGGCAAACATCGTGAGGAAACCGGCATGTTCTGAGAACTTTAAAAGAGTTTAAAGGGCATGTGACATTCACCAACCCGCACTTGGCCAGCGTGGTGAATTAAGGCCTAATCTCTCTCGTCAAGAGAGAAGTCCCTGTGTCCCAGCAGTGGGAACGTTAAAAGGGCGATGATGATGATAGATATTGTGCGGCTCAGGGCTCAATTCAACATGACACTTGAGCTTTACTTTACTGGAGTCTATGTCACTTAGCATGAATGTTATTATTCTTTAAATAGTTGCCGGTGATGTAACAAATGTTCTTGACCTTGTTTTTAGGTAACAGCTCAATATGAGAAACATTATGAGATTTCCTTTGTTCCAGGTTTGACACATCATTAGGTTTACTTACAAAGAAGTTCGTGGATTTGCTCAAGTCGTCACCCAACGGTGTTCTCGACTTGAACATCGCCGCGGAACATCTCTCGGTCCAAAAACGTCGTATCTACGACATCACAAATGTACTAGAAGGCATAGGAATATTAGAAAAGAGATCTAAGAATAATATCCAGTGGAAATATGGTAAGTTAATTATTTGCACAGTATGTTTTGTTCCCTTAGTATTGTTTATTTCTTTCTAAATTACCCTAGTACATGAAAGCAGTTGGTTTGTTTATATAAATAGCAGCCCGTTCCGGCTTTGTTCGGATGCGAAGACTTTCCTCTCTGAAAACCTTTTAAATCACTAACTATTGCAGAAAACCGCATAAACATCCGTTCAGTACTTTTAAGGTTTCCACGTTACTTTTTAGGTGGAAACGCACTTCAAAAGTCACGAGGTAAAGCAGTGAAAGGCTCTATAACAAATAATGACCAAAAAATTGAAAGTGCCTAGATGGTTCTTATAAACTTAAGAAAAAGCTTTGGTGGAATAGCTCATACAACCTAGCTTAAAGACTATCTGAATGAAAGGCATGTCTTGGTGTAGGTGTCGGTTCGGAAGGGGGGTTCGGCGGAGTGGGCGCCGACGAGGGCCGCGCGCGGCGGCTGCGGCGGGAGGTGCGCGTGCTGGCGGCGCGGGAGGCGCGCGTGGCCCGCTCCGTGCAGCTGGCCGAGAGCGCGCTCGGCCGCCTCTCCGCCGACCACGGCGGCAGCGCCTACATCACCTACGCGGACCTCCGCTCCATACGGGAGTTCCGGAACCAAACCGTCATTCCCATCAAGGCGCCACCTGATACGCGGCTTAGCGTAAGTTACCAATGTGATATTGGTTAGTCTTAGTATAAGATCTATAGGCTTTGGTGGCTTTTAGGTATAAGGTCTTAGTAAAAAGCCGTGTTGGCTAAGAAAAAGCCGTGTTGGCTAAGTGGGAGGACACTCGACTTTCATTCCGAAGGTCGTGGGTTCAAACCCCGCCACGCACCTCTGGATTTTTCTTCTTGAGAAATTTATGTGCGCCTTAAACACAGGCTTTAACGGTGAAGGACACATCGTGAGGAAACCGGCATTTTCTGAGAACTTTAAACAGTTTGACGGACATGTGACATTCACCAACCCGCACTTGGCCAGCGTGGTTAATTAAGGCCTAATCTCTCTCGTCTAGAGAGAAGTCCCTGTGTCCCAGCAGTGGAAACGTTAATAGGGTGATGATGATGATAGTATAAGATCGGCAACGGGACATCGACTGCTCGTCATAATGCCATATCGTAACATAAAGACCTAAGGGTAAGACGATATACCACCACGCTGGTCCAGTGCGGGTTGATGGGTGCGTCAGTCGCTCCCAGTTACCGAGCGAGACGATTCGATACTCGGTTAGCGTGAGTTACCAATTTTATATTGGTTAGCCTTCATACAATATTTATTTACTACTGGATAGGAGTATAAGTGATTTCAAACACCAGCCTACAGGTCCAAGCCTACTTCACTGGTCAGTATTGCCAAACAACATTTGAGGCTCTACCACCTACACCAGACCAATGGTGGTTTATGGCCTAACCTAGAGTTCCAAACCTCGTTATATTTTTTAAGTGAGGAGTAAAACCTTAAAAAATGTAGGATGTGCATCCTACAATCTTATAGTAGTAAGTTAGGTTAAAAGAGTAGTTTGTAAGTTTTGACGGTTTGTTCGTATAAGTAGGTTATGGTAGCGAGGGTACGCCGTGACGCGTTGTCTGTAAGACAGAAGTTTGTAAATGCCGTAAAGGGCAAATGTAGTGCATGTAAACTGCTGAGTTCTAACGTTCTATGTATACTCTTTCATCATAGCGTAAACTGCTCCCTTAGTTTTTAGGTTCTGTGCAAACAGTAACACCAATTAGTCCTAGCTTGTCGGGTCTTTAAATACCAGTTAATCCTAGCTTGTCTGGTCTTTAATTAAAAACAAATTGTTTTATTATTTCAGGTTCCCACTCCAGATGAAAAAGGCTACACGATACATCTGAAGTCACAATCTGGAGAAATAGAAGTTTACCTCTGTCCAAAGGAAAGACCAACTTCACCATCATCATGTAAGATATTTTTGTGTAGTTGAACTTATGTTTATTATTGTTACTATGTTGGGCTAATACGATTGGTGATCCACAAACACGGTCACACCAAATTGGGTAAATGTGTTCTAGAATATATATTGTCTTTTTATACAATGACGTACTGACAAACATTTGTCAGATTTTAAACCCTTGCTCCTTCAGTATATTTTGCTGTTGTTGCATAATAATGCTTTGCAAATATTAGTTAGAGAGTAAAGTAAAATAAAGGTAATTCGGGGGTAACTTTGATTGCTTTGTTTCAGTATCGGGCTCCTTGCCTCTAGACCCGTTGCTGGAGGACAACAAGGCGTTGCTCGCGCCTCTCATCGCTCAGCTACAATCACTACCTTCCAGCTCCATCACAGCTGACTACACGTGAGTACCATAATAAAAGCTTCCTTCGCTTAGTTGTGTGAAATAGCTATTAAATTTATAAATGTTTGTTTTTTATATTATAAATGTACTAATGTTTGAGCACAACCTCAAAGGTCTTGAAGGTAACCAAGTCAATCATGTCTTGAAGAAACTTTAGGGGTCGGAATTCATAGTAATAAATAATCTCCAATTATTTTCAAACTGAAATTACATCGGTAATTTAGCAACGCTCTGTGTCTGCTTCGCGGGGTGATGGTTGGATCATGTCATGTTTTTTTTGTGAGCATTCACCGATGTTGTATAAACAATAGGCCATAAATAGGACCATAAAAAATATTAACGCGTATTTTTCCTTTCTTGTGGAAACGAAAAATCAAGACAATACAGTGCATTAAAGTTTCTTGACGTAACACTTTCCTGCGATATGTTCTAAATTATACGTAACAAGCCCCCACTTCGGAACTTTGAGGCTCTTCTATATCATTTTATTAAATTGATAATGAGTCAAACTTCCAAAAGTAAGTTCCGGATATAAAGCGGATTTGTTGTTTTACAGGACTCCAATAAAGCGCGAGCCGGAGGAATGTCCGGTGAAGCGCGAGCCGGAGCAGTGCGGCTCGGCGCTGGTGGTGAGCCGGCCCTGCGTCACCGACCCCACGCTGCCGCTCGGCGCCGCGCACGCGCCCCACACGCCGCACACGCCCCTCTCCACGCCAGACAGTGAGTTACCTACCAGCCGCGCACCAGCCTACCTACCACACTACCATGTCTCAAATCTATATATAGTTAATTTATTAACTCTGGCATCTCGGGCACCGACCTAAGGATGTTTATTTATTTATTTAAGTAAACTAACACGATTAATTAACGAGATGGGCTGACGACATCGCTAAAGTCGCAGGATGCACCTGGATGAAATTAGCACAAGACCGTAATGGGTGGCGAGAGCAAGAGGAGGCCTATACCCAGCAGTGGGTGAAGTCAGGCTGCGGGTAATGATGATGATGATGAACAAGATTAAACAACCAATAACATTGGTTACACATAATTTATCATAGAATTTAAAATAATATCATTTTGAAAATAAGTCACAAATTATTAAATAAAATCATATATGTATTATTATTTAAAAAATTTGGTATATTACATTAAATTGAAATTATAATATTATCATGCATTAAATGAATACAAACTAAAATAACAATTAAGCAGACATCCTTCCATTCATTCATCACTGTCAATTCAATGTTGCCCCGCATCTCGAGTTGTATCGCGCCGGCGCCGAGGGACTTCCTTCCTCAATCATGGAAGAACTATGTCAAACTAAATGATGATATGTTACTAAATTAACATGATGAATGAATACATACTTAATGTAGGCCTTTAAATCATTACTATATACTATTTGAGATTACAATTTCTAAGAGAATAATTCACTTTCCATGACGGATATCGAACAGTTTTTAATCTTGTTTCTTTGCGCGCAGCAATCGGTTAGCCTCATTATATTGTAATTTAAGAGAAATCAGATTAAAAAAAAACAAATTCAGATAATTCAGATAAACAAATTCAGAAGATGCGTCATCATAATTATTTTATTTACAATGCACGAGTAAAGAACCTTATAAATGCTGTGAACTATAAATGTATGATATGAAAATATGATTAATGCTCGAAAAGTCTAGCTGAGTCAAAAATTGCTGAATAATGCGGTATTTGCAGATGGCGCACGAGGCAGATTGCGAAACGCGTTGATCGCGGATAGCGACGACTTTGCCCCCATCATGGGCGGAGGTCGCTTCCAGCTGCAAACGGAGGACCAGGAGACAGGTATCCTATTATATTATGGTCTCTTACATACAAAGACAATCCTTTTTCCGACGGCGCCAGGCTCAGATTACTCATAATAATGCCCTGTAAAATGACACTCGAAGATAAGCTTACGTAATAATTTATCTTATATTCATATGCTAAGAAGAACGAATAAATTATTACGGTCTAAAGAGGGACTAAGCTGTAATTAAATACCCCTTACGAAAAAGTCAACATTTCTATGAGGGACATGACTGAATCCATCCATTTTGCAGTACAGTGATTAAACGTTATCGCTTTATTTTTCATGGAAACTTTACACTTCATGGTATTTTGGAACTCACGATCATAACAAGCCATCGCCTCCAAATTAATAACCAACATTTTAGAACTGTTTTGTTCTTTTAACTACAATATTACAATAATATGGTCCGTTTTAAACAAGTTTATCTTAAAAATAAATGCATGTCCATATTTTTGTATGATTGTCCATTGATAAGCACATTAAAACAGGTTTCGAGGCAGAAGATGCGTCGCTCTTCGCATCTAGGACTCCGGCGGTGATTTGTGTGTAGTTCACATCACAGTCTGAGTTCTAGCTGTGCGGGGCGATTGGCCGACGACGGAAGATACGGCATTTTCTTGTGGTGTTATGAACCTGTTTCATACAAACTTATGGTATTTACCTACATTAAAGAGAACGAGAATTAGTCCAATTCTTATGCCTTTCGTGCATTTCAATTCACTATAAGTTTAGTGTAATGAAACAGGTTCAAAATGGTTTAATGACATTAATATCTTATAGTTATGAGTTGAGGGATAGGATAAGAAGATTCTTGGGCTAATGTAAATATGTTTCACCATGGTTTTGTTTATTTGTGTACAGTTGACAGCATGGCAAGTGTTTTATATTTATAGTATTGAACATATCCAACTCTCCTATATCGACATTTTAATATGCTGTTATACCACATCTTACATGCTGTCAATTTTATGGAGCTAAAGTAGAAACAGCTAAAAGATGGGACATTCATTTAGAAAAGTTGTACATTTCTTTACATATTCGCATTGGATGGCTTGTTTCTACTTTAGTTACTTTGGTATTGGGATGTATTATAAATACTCGCATGCTTATTCTGTCACAACGCCCGGTAACTTCATATTCATTATCACATCTTAGCTTTACTAACTTTGACTAAACTTAACAACTAAAATAATAGCGAAACTTAGACAGAGTAGGTGTGTCTCTTGTTAATATTTCAGACAAGGTCCTTTTATTGTGACTAAAATTCAGTATCACCTTCGCTTTTCTTCAATAAACAATGAGTAACAAGTTTTCTAAAGATTTTCATAAATATAAATTTCTGAAAACTTATTACTTTTAATAATTTAACTAAAATAAATTAGCCTGCCATTTCGATTCTGATACTTTTGCCTTTGCTATTTTAGAAACAATATTTGGTACTTATCGTTTGTAAAATCTATGTGCGAGTTTAAAATTCCCAAAGAATTATTTATGGTAACACATACGCGTTTTTAAGTGACAATGTTTGATGGTTGGCAGATTATTTTTTCTTGTAAAGTGCTTCAATATAAGTTCAAAAGTATTTTTTTGTTGTAATCTGTCCAACGAGCCTTAAATTATCGCAGGCCAATCAATTAAATCGAGAACAAAGTGCAAAATGTGAAGAAACTCGAATATCGCTCGGTTATAAAATAATTGACCAAGTAAAAAAGTCAGTCTAAACCATACTGGATGAGATGAGGACAAGGACTCTTGTAAACAATGCTTTTACACATTTATTGTTTTTTCAAAGATTACCTATTAAAAGATTTTTCACTGATCATCATCATCACTGATCACAGGTCTAGTTCTGCGTAATTTTTTTGGAAAACCTGTTTTTATGATGGTTAAAATAAGTTAATTAAGTGATTTAAAAAGTTTATTCGTCATTCAGAAGAAAATATTGAACGAGAAATATTTTGGGGTATTTTTTTACTATAAAACATATTATAAAATAATTCCGCGAATATAAATACATGCCTTCGTAATAATGGACAACTGTGTGCTAAAGGCAGATAATAAATATTACATAAATATTAATCCTACTACTATTATAAATGCGAAAGTTTGTAAGTATGGATGTATGGATGTTTGTTACTCTTTCACGTAAAAACTACTGAACCGATTTAAATGAAATTTGGTACACAGAATCTCTAGAGCCTGAAAAATAACATAGGCTACTTTTTACCGCGGGAAAACGTCATTCCTCGGGAAAATCCATTATAACGCGGGTAACACCGCGGGGCACAGCTAGTATTTCATAATTATGGGGGTTTTTACGGATCATTAATATGAATTCATAACATTTACAAGTAATCTCGGAGTACATTGAGTGTATTGTGTATCGCGCGTGTCATGGAGGTGTCAGCAGGGCGGGCGCCGCCGCGAGCGGGGTCCCGTGAGGCTGCCGTGCCGCTACGTAGCACCATGGGATTCAGCTCACGGCCGCGCCCACTAACAACTCATCTACTAACCACCACATCGCAACGCAACATCTCTAACGACCGTTTGCACTTAATGTTTACGTGTATTTAGATTTTCTTTTAGGGTACAGTAATAAATACAAGGTATTTCATGATTTCCCTTGAAGAAATTGCGATTTCAAAAATATATTGGTTTCTGTTTTAACCGGATCAAAAAATAACTAGTTTTCTGTTCGTCGGTAACGTTGCTTTTTATCTTTTCTCTTTGTTGAGAAGTACATAAATTTTATACATTTTTATAAACTAAATTATTACTTTTATCTAAACATCTAGTTATACATTGTTACCTTATCAGTCCTGTACTCTACAAGAAAAATCTGAATGCATTTTGTGATATATGTTTGTAAACCTGTGAATAAATTTTGTAAAAACTACGTAGGTATGTCAGTTGTTTGTTTTGACAAATAGTAACACTGTACACAATTTTATGTTCCTTAATATATAGACGTGTTTGTTCATTATCATGGCTTGGTGTTAATCATACAAAAATAATATGTAACAAAACCACATTAGCTATATAATGTGAATAAATAATCTACTCCACTACCAGCGTTGCTACGCATCGCGCATCTCAGCAACATAAAGCTGAGGCAAAACCTTTTGGTCCACACACGCAATGTACAAGTTATTTTGTGATTACCTACTGTATAATGTGTGTGTTCTTTCTTTCTTTCTTTTACTCTAGGTATGTATGTATTGGTATTATTGAGTTATTGAAGTGAGAGCTGGTGAAAATTATTTTACACTTTAATATCCGGTGAATTGTTATGTTGCAGAACCGTTGGAGCTGGAACCGTTTTTGGCTCTGGAGCCGCCGATGTCCGCGTCCGACTACGGCTTCTGTCTGGACCACGACGAGGGCCTGTCTGAACTTTTTGATTTTGAGTTCTAATCGTGATACTCTGTAGAGAGAATCTACAGCTGGTACAGAGGCACACAAGTGATTTAAGTGCGTTAGTGCTTGGTTAAATCAGTGATGAACTTACACGGATCTCTTTCAGAATTCTTCATATTGGATATGTATAAATTTGACCCGTTTGACTACGTTTAGTACGACCGGGTAACACTCGCTACTAGCCTATTTTATAGTATATATGCTTTATTGATGTTCGCAATAGAATCGAATAGATTTTCTTATTGCTTTAACCGAGCGGATTGAGTTTTTGCTGTCCTATGTGAAGGATTTTGAAACTGTTACCTTTTGGTAAATATTTTATGTTGATTTTGACGATCACGTCGTAGTTTTATATTTATTTAGAGATACTTTTCCGGAGACGTGTCAGAATAATAGGAGCGATGAGGCCCAGAACTAAACAAATGGATACTCTTAATCATTCTAGCGTATATTTTTGACGATTAACGTGGAATCTTTGGTCCAGAACATTCATCCGACAAAATTGAGTTTCTGGTCATTTTGGTGCTAAAATTTTTATGATCATAGTTCTGAGCTCCATCACCCGGTCGTCGGTCGTCGAACGCTTACCGGTGTCTATAGTGATGTTCCTCATGTGTGACTGATGATGATGCGTGGCGTCGTTAAAAGCAGATCGCACGGGTCTGCGCACTGAAGTATTTGTTAAAATTACAAGAGGGATTGTTGGCGTTGATACTTGATACTACTGCCTGTTTGGTAGTGCAGGCTCCAGCAGTGCGCAGAAGCGTGCGGTCCGAGGGCGCTTGGCGGCCGCGTCCCGTCGCACTCCCCTGTACATAGTCTCGCTCAAACGACGGGCGCGGCGCGCCACTCGCTTGTACATATTACGTGTAATGAACGGTGATATCTTAGCGGCCTTCGATTTTACTTGTAAAGCTAGCTCTAGTGTTTCAAGCCTCGTATGACTTTAGTTTGCATTGCACATTGTTCCGTTGTTTGCCAAATATTTAGTTGAATATCTGACTGGTTTAGTTCCATTATACATTGGTATATATAGTTGATGATTGTAAATAGCTGCAGATCGAACGGGAGCGCCGCGAACGTCCACGTTTTTATTTCGGTAAAGATTTTTGAATACTAAAGTACAAAGTGCTAAAACACAGCCGTCTGTCGATATGTGTGCATCATCATGAAACGTTCGCGTCGCCGTCCTGTCATTTTTGAATAGTGTACAGCACAAAATTTCACTGTAAAAACCTATTGATAAGTGCATATCAAAATAATTTTAATGTTAGACTTAATTTGGAGACTTGTGAGAGCGGTTTGAATGAGGTGGAAAGACGTGACGCGTAAGAATAAGCGCAGGTTTTGGTTCGCTGTCGATGTTTGTGTTAATTACAAACGTTGATTGCAACCCGAATAACTTTTATTATCTTGTACAGCATTATTTTTGAGAATTGTTGACTAAAAACGGACTGTCATGATCTAGGAGGTCACCAATACATTGTGTGAAAATATCTGGAACCGTAAAATTATTGCTACACCCACAAAATATATATTACAAGGGCGTCCCGCCAGACATACTGCCGCTTATAGTATTATAATAATTTAAATAATTTCATTGCTATTTCGTAAGATTTATTTTTCTTTAGATCAATAATTATAATGTATCCTATTTCATCTCGCCTTCAGTAGTGATTATTATGATCTATTTGTATAAAATAAGTAACAAAATGAATTTTAAATCACTTGTTCACGTTCTTGCAACTATGATTAAGTTTTTTTATTTGACTTGGTAAAATCTTTATTTATATTGTTTTAAAGAAGGGAGACATTCTGTTTCTGTAGTGAAATTGTCGCTGGAAATATTTAATTTGTTTTATACTTTTTATAAATTTGTTAATTTTGATTTAAGTATATTATTCAAATTGATTTGCTTCAAAAATTTCTGTATTCGAACTCGACATATTCTGGGGCCAAAAGTACGAGGTAAAAAGTACAAAATTTAATACATTTTTCACAAGTTTACTTTAAGATTTATATCTGCTATAGGTGTGTTTTGTAGCTGTAACTTATCATTTTTTTTCTATGCTTTGGTCATTTCTTATGTTACCTAAAGTAACTTAAAAATTCATATGAGCATACTAGACCTGTCTGGGATGTGGCCGCTGTTTTATGAAGTGGGACTCGAGCTGAACATAACTATTGAATTTACCTATTTAGTAAAGATTGGCACTGTGTAGTACAAATTGTATTCATTTCATTGTACCTTATTCATTTGGTATGTGTGTAAACATAATATAGCTGTTTGTAAATGAGAAGATGAGTTTCTTCAACTCTGCTGATTTGTCCATTGTCTGTTTTACCTGATATCGTACGCTTACTGTAGTAGTAAATTTATTATTTTGAATGTAGATATTACTCTTAAATTGAGAACCAAACTGTGCCTCGTGCCGTTAATTTGGATGACTTTGTTATTTATTAATAGGTGTTATCGAAATGCAAAATGTTATCATCTATCTTAAGGACACGAAGACCTCTGCAATTGTTACAACGATTTTAGTCCGTACATATGTTGCGTCTCGCGACGGTCCACAGGGTCCTAACGTAGAAACTACTCTTACAAATCTGACAATATTTCATTGTTCATTAGATTCCATTATTATTGTACAAGGACTGTCCGTTTGTATTTTTTGCTTCTGTTATGTCTGACGCGATGTATCTCCCAAAGATACGAATACGTCTGAAATCACGATTCGTCTGTAAATGTACTTAGTTTGTCGATGTAATATAATACCACTGACACATAGGTAAATCAAACATTGTTAGTAACGGGTTGTATTCATTACATTTTATGTTTTTGATCGTAGGCAGCACGCCTGCGAACCTGGACTTTTTGATGGCATGTTTTTGTGTATAAGTATAGCTGGATTATAATGTAGAGAAATGGAAGGTGCAATGTTATTGTGTAGTATTTATATCGTCCGCTCGCCAGCGGGCTCGGCCGGAGCGCGCTGCATGTTTGATTTGTATTCTTTTGTGTTGGAAGACTGAGGTTGATTATTCCAGTTTCGACGAACGAGCGAGTTATTTGTTAATGATTATAAAGTCATATATATAGTTAGGTTATATTTTTTAATAAATATAATATTGAGATATGTCATATACTTTTGAATTTCATTTATTACCGACTCTTATAGCTAAACTTAATGATGACTAGTTTGCCTCGTATAACTTTCAAAATAACGCTATGTGCACAGTGTAGGTACTCGCACTGAGAAATCAGCTGTTGAATTTACATTAGCTCTAAATTATGATAGGTGGTTATTCAGTTTAATTTGATAGTTTATCTGATAAAGTTGTCGAGAGGGAAGTTTCTGAAGGACTTGCTCCAGATGTCGGTGAAGGCGGTGCTGACGAGGTCGTTGATGAGCGGCCGGATCATCGCGAAGCCGGGCTTCCACGTGGCATTGATGATACGGTCCAAGATGCTCTCTGCGAAAACAATTTGTCATGTTTAGTATCTTTCTCTTGCTTTTAAATTCAGTATAGTATATTTGCCTGATTATTGATAATGTCTCATTGTGAATGACTTTTAATAGAAGATTTTTTCTCAATAAGTAAGAGTTTAAATAATTTAAACTCTTCTTACTCTTTATCTTAACGTTCCACTCAAGTTTATCTATTAGCTAATTTACCTTAATTCAGAAAAGTTACCATTTGCTGCTCACTGACTATTATGCAAAGTAGGAAGATATGATAGCCATGCAATAGGACTTAAAGCACCAAGCTGTATCTGGAAGAATCCTAAACAGACTAAAGATGTGATCCACTATACCTTACTGCGTTGCGGAGTATGGATACTACACCTCTGCCTGCCTTTAAGCAGGTTGCCAACATGTATCTCCATGTCTCCGATGTTGTCTACTACCACATGCGCGTCTAGTCGTCTGAGAGTAGAACTTACCGAGAACGCCTCTGCCTCTTAGCAGGTTGCCAACGTGTATCTCCATGTCTCCGATGTTGTCTACTACCACATGCACGTCCAGTCGTCTGAGAGTAGAACTTACCGAGAACGCCTCTGCCTCTTAGCAGGTTGCCAACGTGTATCTCCATGTCTCCGATGTGGTCGACTTCCACGTGCACGTCTAGTCCGTCTCCGTTGCGCTTGATGCGTGTCGTCTGCGAGTAGTCGCGCAACGTCATGTTCCAGCGCCCTTGGCGGAGCACGCCCAATCCTAACGCGTCGCCCTGGAGAGAGTGAGATTGTAAGATATCTTGCGAGAGTATTCGATGAGCAAAGGTTAACAAAGTTAGTGAGATCCTACTTTGCGCGTCACTATTGGTAAGCCCGGTATATAAACCACCAATATAAAAGCGGGAAATCATATGGCGTATGGCGTCCCCATATTTACCCCCCCCCCCGGACTGTACCTGTAAGCCTTATAAATAAACCCCATACTCCTAACGGCTGCGTTCACACGGAAGCTTCACATTTGAATTTGATTGTTTTAAATGGTAGTCCGTTATATGCGCGGTGAAGCCAAAAAACCGACATCCAGTTTTGAATTCAATTTCCATATTGTGGTCATTAATATAAATTTCAAAATCTCACGACGACCTGAAACCTAGCTATACTTTTATTAATCGTAGGTATGTACCTAAGTATTTATTTGTCAATCATGGACATAATACAACTAATTTAATAGTAAGGTTTCATTCATAACATTAACGTCCTAACGTTAACGTTAATGTTATCTCAGGAAACCTATTTCCTGAGAAATTAATTAGGTACCTTAAACTCGTAGTTGCCTTCAAGCCATTTTTCGGGAAAGTACTGAGAGTAGATTACGCGTTGATTGTCCCAGTCGGTCCTGTAATATTTATTGTGTTCATTGATTATGTTAAACAAGATGTCTGGTAAAAGTAGTAAACCATATTACGTGTAATACTAAGGCCTCCTTTATGGCTCCATCAACCTCATGGAGATGCGATGCTTAGCATGCGTGGCTTGCATTTGATGGAGGTATACCTGATATTATGTCTAGCAGGTGTGCTGCTCCCCTTGGTGGGCTCTACTGTTCATCATCATCAAGCAAATACCAGCTAAAGTTTCCAAACATAACCAGCTTACCAGCCTTTGCCAGCATTTTACGTGTATACCTACCCGTAATTTGGTTAAATTGATTTTATTTTTGAACAATCACAAATGTTAAAGTGATAGATGACAAACAAATGCTAGCAAGATGCTTAAATGGTGTGATAAAGTATGTAAAACACCATCATTTGCAGCAGCATTTCAGGATGTGCAACGACTGGACATACGAGGGGCGTCTGATAAGTTCGCGGCCTTAGGTATTTAACAATAACTTATCATCTCGCTACTGATACCACTTATTGCGTGACTCTTTGTTAGTATAAAGAGCAGGTATTTTTTTTAATATGGTTCGTAAACATATTAAGTTTGGAACAAGGAACAACACCATGTCATCGGAATATGGAAATTCTCGTAATTTGGAGCATTGCGCTGTGATTAAATTTCTTGTTAAAAAAGAAAAACCGCCCAAACAAATTTTTTAAAAGATGTCGTCAGTCCTTCTGGATTCTGCACCTTCGTATTCAATGGTAAAAAAATGGGCCCGGCTATTTCAACAAGGCAGAGAGACATGTGAAGACGACCCTCGCCCGGGTCGCCCTGTGACGGTCTTGACCGATGAAAATATCAAAAATGTGGAGAAATTAATACTAGCTGATCGAAGAATTAAATTGTGGCAGATAGCGGAAGAGCTACAAATTAGCAAAGAACGAGTTGGAGAAATTTTGCATAATTATTTGCACATGAAAAAAATTACAGCGCGTTGGGTACCGCGAATGCTGAAACCGCTTGACAAGCAGCGACGATTGGAGAGTTGTAAAGATTTTTTGGAGTTGTGCCAGCCTGATCTGGATGAAATTGTTAATCGCATTGTGACAGTTGATGAAACATGGATTCGTCAGTACGATCCCGAGTCCAAACAAGAGTCGATGCAATGGATAAAAAAGGGAGAAAGACCACCAAAGAAATTCAGAGTGGAAAAGTCGGCATCGAAGCTAATGGCTACATTTTCTGGGACAGCGAGGGAATTTTAGTGATTGATTATTTGCCTAAGGAAACTACTATGAACGGCCAGTATTACGCTAATTTACTGGGTCAGGCACGTGATGCAGTCGTGCAGAAGAGACATGGCAAGTTCGCGCGCGGAGTGCTTTTTCTGCAAGACAACGCGCCCGTTCGCACCGCTCGGGTTGCGAGGGATGCCTTAAAATCTACGAGATTTACACAAATTGACCACCCACCCTTCAGTCCGGACTTGGCTCTTAGTGACTTTTTCCTTTTTTCAAATTTAAAAAAGGAGCTACGGGGACGAAGATTTTTGGACGACAGTGAGATGATTGCGGCCGTAGACAGCCATTTTGAAGAGAAAAACCAAAGAATATTTTTTGATGGTATAAAAGCATTATATTCACGATCTGAGAAATGTATTTCACTTGAGGGGGATTACATTGAAAAATAAAAAATGAATAACTGTATATTTCTTTCATTAAGTACCTTAGGCCGCGGACTTATCAGCCGCCCCTCGTATGTACATAGTTCTTCCAAGAAATTTCCTGATATTGAGTTTGAAAGGGGCCCTTACTTAGTCCAACATCTCGTCTTTCATAAGTAATACTAAAAGCTTACTTGTATTTGGTGACAGTCGATGTGGTCCAACCCTTCTCATAGACGTCGGTGAGGGTCAGAGTGTAGCCTAGTCCTGCGATCGCCCGGACCTGCTTCACTTCCTTCGCGAAGTGCGGGTCGAAAGGCGCCACGCCTAGTTCAGGGATTCCTGTCAATTAAGTTAATAGCGGGCATGTTATCTGCTAATTTATAGTCTTCTATAGTAAAAAATCTTTTATCTTTAATGATTATAATATTTGGACTAATCTATAATATAAAAATGAATCGCAAAATGTGTTGGTAAGCGCATAACTCAACAACGCCTGGACCAATTTGGCCAAATCTTTTTTAAAATGTTCGTTGAAGTTCAAGGATGGTTTTTACGGCGAGAAAAATTAGAATTATTGCTGGAAAAACCCTAAAAATAGCCCTTTTCTTTTTCCCATACAAATGACTTGTAACTAAAACGTAGTCAATTTGAGCTTTATTGCTATGGTATAAAGTTCATATTAAATTACAAGCACTCACTGTTGTCTAAGCAATGTAGGTGTGTTCCTAACGTCAAAGATCATATCTATCAAAAGTATATAAAATTTTCATGTCACAATGTTAGTTACCGTACTCCTCCGAAACTGCTTTACCGATTTTTACCAAATTTTATATGCGTATACTAGGTCTGGAGAATCAGCTACTATCAATTTTTCATTTTGCAAAACAACGTTTGCTGGGGTCAGCTAGTAAGAAATGAAATTAGTTTATTGCTTGAAATGTGGTAGGTATACATAGGGTGTCAGGTTATTTATAAAGTTCTACATATTTCCTTAATTTAGATTTGACATACAAAGTCTTATTATAAAAATTATCCCATTATTGAAAAAAAAATTATGTTCAAACATTTTAGTTTGAATCATAATAATTATAATCATAATATATTTATGACATAGAAAGGATTAAGAAGGACCCTATAATAGGTACTTATAGGTAGTAGTTATTTATAGGTAGGTGTAGTGTAGAAATACGAAAGTTGCTCACCAATTTTAAAGAACGGCCGTAACTTGTTCAATGCTCGCTTCATACACCCATCGAACTCTGGAGAAGTTTTATCGCAACCAGAAAATATTCTTGCTGTAAAATTAAATACATGTAAATACTGGTAAAGAAAGAAAGAAAGAAAGAAAAATATTTATTATTACACAATACAATTACTAAAACAATAACAACAAACTTAATCTTATAACAACTTAAATATAGGTTAAACCTTAAAACTATTTTAAATTTGTGTAATAAAGGGTCCCTGGCTCAGCATAATGCATCTGCCACAGGGCCCGTAGGAGCACTATGACAGAGCGCTGGTTTTCAGCCAGGGCCCGTGAGAGTGGCAACACCACAACTTAAAATTAAAACAAATATCCACAGTAGTATCATGGTACAGTATCCATAAAGGAGTGATTAAGGGATCAGAGAATAGTGATAAGTTGGAGTGTTCAATGATAAGTTCCTTATGTGCATATCTAGCTAGGTTCAGTTTTAATTTCTTATTATATTGTTTAACTGGTGTGAAATAAAGTGAGATATGTTCAGTTGTTTAAGTATTATATACAGTCAACAGCAAAAGTAGATAGTTGATCAAAATCAACGTCTCATAACATGTTCTACCGTGACGTGCCAGATGTAACAATTTCAAAGTGTATTTCAGTTCTAAATGAAGTTTTAATAAGTCAAAATTATGTTCAAAATAAATTTAATTACTTTCATATGACACGTTGTTTATTCTTTTGATTCTAATAAACTACAATAGGTAGTAACTTTTGTGTTCAACCCTATTTTAACAGTATATTTTGCTGTTGACTGTACCTACATGATTAACAGGGTAAAATAAAGTTTGGGATATGTGATTATCTATTAAATGGTTAAGGTTACGTAGTAATTTATTATTCAGTGGTTAAGGTCTCTTCTGTGAGCCAATATTAATTTATTTTATTTTTAATTTCTTGCTGTTTTGTGTATTAAAAGAGTTGATTTGGTACACTTGCAAGGAATGTCAAGGTAGAGGCCATTCGCATAGCTTAACAATATAAAAGCGCAGTATTATATCTATTTGCTTTATTTAGGTAGACTTTTTCAAAACATAGGTCAAAGATCTTATTTTTATCTTGGTGTTACGATTATCTTAAGCTTAGGGTCTTTCTCAACAAATAAATAATCAATGGAATCAATGTTTAAAAATCTTAAAGCTATTATATTCCAAATCTGATGGTTTTGTACGTTGTACAAATAAAACTAATGAATAATGCAAAATGTTAAGGGCCCCTTATACCGCAAATGCTGTTTTTAAAATCAATATCAATCAGTCAAAAATTTACGTAAAATTCTGAAAAAAATATATGTTTCAGTTGAGGATCTAACAGAGTGCAATTGGCTTACATTTACACAATAAGATGAACTTCGCTCGATAGAAAAAAATACCAAAGTTGCCTCTTTTTAAAAAACATTTTCAATACTGTGCCTAAAATAATAAATTTATTGACCTTATTTTTACACCAATCTTTAGATAAATCAATTTTCTAGTGAAAATCGCTGAGGTGCGTGTTGTATTGTTATTTTCCTATTTATTATGCCTAAATACCTACAAACCCGCGAGCGGCGCGACGCCCGCGGGCTTCGTCAGTCGCGCGGTGGCGCTTACCGACGACGGACCTGTGCCAGTGCTCTTCCCGCCCGACGAGCGACGTGCGACGTGAAAAAAAAAGGTGTGTGTGCGATTCACACACGACAGAAGTGAAACTACAACAATTAATAAAAACCGTAATTGGTTTTACAATTACAAGGACAACTGCGCGACATTGCCGTCGCGACGGCAATGTCTATTTGGTATTTGGGCCGGGGAAAAGGAACCAGTACATATCGAAAGAATCGAAAAAGATGATGAATTTTGGAAATCAAAATTATCACACTTTTACCACCTGTCCAATGTCTGCTGCCAGAAATCGTCAACCCCAAACACACTCGTAGTATGCCTATACGGAATCTGACACTGAATGCGAATCCACCGAATCCGAAAATAAAGAAAAAGATATTTTTTTATCGCAAAACATTATTATTTGCAATCAGGAATAAGAATATTTTATTGTATAAAAGATATTTTTTTTATCGCAAAACATTATTATTTGCAATCAGGAATAAGAATAAGAATATTTTATTGTATAAATTGTGTGTCATGTACATGAAGATCTTAAATAAAATCGAGTATCAACAATTTGATCCACTTCGGACATACAATATAGTAATAATTTAACACAATAGTTAAATTATAACAAAAATTACAAAAAGTAAAACAAACAAAAATCCTACAGAACCTACATACTAAAAACACTTCGAACAAAGTACCTTATACTTACCTAGTTCTCAAAGTATTCCTCTAAGTTATAGTGAACACTATTTTCTAAGTTTAGTCTTGAATGAATTTCCGTTAAGTTCTTTTATTTCAAATGGCAAATGATCAGGACCTAGCACTAGAACTCTAAATTACAATGAAATATAAAAGCATTTTATTCCTCATATAAAATGTATTTTTTTTTATAAATGAAAATAAATATTGTACATAACAATTATGTTAGTTTTCATTTTGTTGTTTGTATTCTTTACCACAAATTCTTCAATCATAATTATCACCTCACTAATTCAAAAAGTTTAGTAAGAAAAATTATGTTTACATTCAATACCTACTACAATAAACTTTCATTTCAATCAAATAAAAGAATATAGTCAATAAAATAATCAATATACTAAAAAAATACAGTCAATAAAATTAAAATCACCGTAGCTACTGCATTATGTGTTGTATTGTGGCGTTCTTGCTGCCGACAAAGTTCGCCGGAGTTCATATCAAGTCGGCTCCCGCGTAACGCGCATGCAAGTCGACTGGGCGAGTAAAATGCCTAAATCTTCGAAACAAGGTGGCCTTAAAAGAGAAATTGGTTTATGAGTAATATATGTATTTACGTAAGTATATTTTATTCTTTTAAATACGGACAAGTTAGGTCGGACTTCGAAACAATCATGGTTATCAACACTATTTATTTATCTATTATAGTGATGCATCGCCTCGTAATAAAAGAAAGAAGGTAGACCGATTTGTCTGCTAATACCTAAAACTGTTACCCAAATCGCTGCAGCTTCAGTTCAACCGTGATCATGGCGCGCATGGCGCTCTGAAGCCAATCAATCATGGTAAATATCCCTTTATTAATCTAAATAGTAAAGGTACATTTGTTAATTATAGACATTTTTCCATCTAGTTTTGGTTATTTACATTTAAAATTTTGCTTGTTGGCTTGCTTGGGTGGCAAGGCAGTCCTTGAGTTTCGAATGTTTGCTTAATTTCCACACTTTACCCAACTACCAATGTCATCACGGTTTTACAAAGTTAAGATATTATTGTTCATATAGGCACCTTTAATATTGTCTTATTACTTGTAGGTACCTTATTTTTTAACAATTTTCTTGTCGTCGTGTCAGCACCTTAATAATATAATTTCCTAAAGGAAATACCTATATCTGAACCAAAGCTAAACAGTAAGTTATGGTGCTGCCACACTGCTGTTTGAAAATGTTTAAAAGATATTCTTACGTAATTACATTTTTTTAAAAATGTTAGGAATTGTTACATTTTGTTTGGAATTTTGAAAGTAAATACAACAAGTTTAAAAATATTAGCTAACATTAACACATAAAAACATTTAGATGTGTAAACATTTTAAACAGCAGTGTGTCAGCACCGTAACTTACTGTTCTCTCTTTAGCTTTGGTTCAGATAATACTAGACTCGAATGCTTCGCTAGTGCTTGGCTGGGACCGTCTTGTACCAAACATATTCCATACTAATATAAAATTAATAAATTCTTATGGATTCAAGATAACTAATACCTACTTAAGTCTAGCTAGTGTCCTAGTTAGTTTCGTGGGTAGGTAGGATACGTCACTAGCTTGTAACCCATTCTGCATCATAACCACTTCTGCAAGGGGGTTACCAGTTAGCGACGCAAACTAGTAACTGGTTATACTGTAGATACCTATATCTATTATTGACACCTTTATCAAATTTCGTAGATTCACACGATAAAAATTCCGTATAACAAGATTTCATCAGTGTCGGCACCCAGATAGTGGATAAGCCTTATTAGTGCCAGAATTTTTATAAAACATTCGATGGTAGTTTACCTTGATCATGATTGCATGTTAGTAACATAATAATGGTGGTATTTCAAAAGATTGATGTTTCACAATGATAGAAACAAACAAAGTTGGTGTTGAAAATATATATTTATAGATGATAAATTATTATAGATTTAAGAGGTTATGAAAGTTTTATCCTGGAGTAAATAAGGATAAACTATTATGATGACATATTGATGGAATGCCTCTCTCAAAAAAGTAAAACACGGATCAATTATTTTTTTAAATGAAAATCATTATTTATCTCTCCTTGCGTCGTTTTGTCGCTACATCAAACTACTACGGACAAATTTGAATCAAATTAGGGTTGTAAAGGCAAAACCATGTCCAAAAAAAATGTTTTACATTCGTCTGGGCTGAGAATAAAGTTATTTAATAAACAACGCTAGGAATACGTTATTTAACTATTATTTTAAATCATAATATTTTTTACTATATACTTAGGTCCTCTAAATTACGAAAATGTTATGTTTTAGTGCGCTTAAAATATAAATGAAATTAAATGTGTCTTCAATCTCATTTAATGCGAATAGCTACGTCGCACTCTTCCTAAGAATTGTAAATTTAACTTAGTTGAACATAAGAAAAAGAATAATGTAATAAGATAAATAATAAACATGAGATAGGTTAAATTAAGTAATGTACAAAGGCAACTCTATAAAATAAAGATACTCACTGTATAAAATTAAACTCAGTTGCTTAATCATGACAAATGCATAACTTAAAAACTTAAATTAATAAGAGTTTGCATAATGCAAACAATTTGGCGATAGTAGGTCAGCTGGCCGGGTCAAGTGCGAGAGGAATGCACCAGCTTAGACTTTCATTGAGCAACTGCAGAAATGCACTAAAATACTAGTACTTACCAATCTCACTTGCTTCGGATTGTGTTAATGAACTTCGTATAAAACACACGAGAAATACACTTATAAGGTATTTTGCAGACCTCATTTTTACCACTTGACTTGCGTTAAAAAAAACAATTTGTTTTATTTTTTAATACAACAGTCTAAAGTTACTGGAGTAATATTCTATTTTCAACTTTTTTTACAAAATTAGGAGCAAAGAGTTTTTAATTCGTGAATTATAAAAGAGGCTCAATGCAAAGTGTTCTGTTATCGAGTATGGATAGGAGCGATCTGGCAAGGTCCGCGAAAGTGCAGCCCCACCGAGTTAAGGTATCTTACGACACCCAAGTGTTGTCATGTTGATGAACACTTCTCAGTGGAAGACTTAGTGTTAGAGGTCACTATTGCAATGATCATAACATAATTTATGCGTGAACCATTTAAAAGTTTTGAAATATATTCTCAAATCTTCTTCACATGCATAATTAATTACTCGGTACGTTACCTGCGTTACAATAGTTATACGATGATCCTCCGCTGAATTATATATTTTCCCACGGTAAAAAGTAGCCTAAGTATTTCTTAGGCTGTAGACAAACCGTGCACCAAATTTAATTGAAAACGGTTTAATAGTTCAACTTGAGAGCGTGACAGACCGTGTAACTTACGCATTTATTATATTAGAAGGCAAGTAAGGATCTATGGAACGGTATGTACTGCTACTTTTAAAAATACAATATCGCTCTATGTAAGAGTAGATAATTAGTTCTAGGTTATTTGAAATTGGTGTACGTTTAGGTAGTGTAATTATGACTAACCGACCTTTAGGTAAGTTGACAGGCCGTCAACTGTTGTTGGGAAAGGGCCTGTTACCTGAAGCGCTCATCTTCACCCAGCACCGTGACGAATAAAATGATGTCAAAGGTATATTGCAATAAGGTACATCTGCATAGTGATAATAATAATTTGGACTACGACATAAGTGTCTTTAATGTGGCACAATCTTAATCACTACGCTTAAAAATATGAACCCAAGTCCACGGTTGGCCTTATTTAATTATATTTCAGGCGACTTACCACAGTTACCTTTTTACGTGTAAATATTGTGATGATTTGCCTTTTAAAAATATGGCCTTTAAATAACAGTCATTTAAATTGCAAAAGGTACTAGAGTTAACTTAAATCTACAATTTCATCAAATCCTTGACACAAAGAGTGACTACTTGACTTGAGCTTTAGGAAACTTATAGAGTCCACCCATTGACCGCTTGATCGATATTTATAGAGACCACCTATTGACATATTGCACGCGTAGATGACAGCGAACGGTGAAAGAAATTTCTTCCGTCTTGAAAGTCATCAAAATAATACAATGGATGCTGTAACATGTAACAGTTCCATAAGCAGTCATACGAGACCGCATCTCGATGCAGAACAGTTATGCAATTGTTTCCTTGATTTTGTGCAATAATATGACCCAATCTTGAGCAGAACTTTAAAATGTTTTGTTGTAACCAATATGTGTAAAATATGCTTTTTTTTTTTTGTTAATTAGGTATTGCATAAAATGTAAGATCTGTAAGTTTCAGAATTACGCTAGGGCTTACCTATTATTTTATGCTACTTACCAATAATTGTCCAAAGGTATTTATAAAAACATCTATTTTTTTAATTTTGGGTGACACTTCAAACTTGTGTGTTCGGTACACGGAGTGTTCGGTACACTATACATATGTCGTAGTCTAAATGGACCTTAATTTTATGAAGGCGAAGGTTTGTGAGTGTATGTTTTCTACGTCTAATAGACTGGAGAGATTTTAATAAAATTTGAAATGGAGATAGCTGTCACCCACCAAGGCTAGTTTTACCGTGCGAAAATCCATTTTTACGGGGATAGCACCGCGGGGCGTTGCGAGTAGGTAAATAAGAATCCAACATTTATTTTATATTTTTTATTCCTCACCTTTCTAAATACATACATTACTTAATATAACTTAATTCTCTGCTACACGTTATTATTACCTTATAGGTATTTTAGTTTTAAACACGAAAAATTCACGTTTAAAATAAGTAGTTTAATAAATTACCTATATCTTAATACGAGTATGTTTATTTCGAGGATAGTTGTACAATGCTCGTAAACTGTAAGAGACCTTGTTTTTAATCACTAGTTTAAAAAATAGTAAAAAAATCACCATTAAATTTCAACCTTTTCCCTTAAATAAATAGCGCTGAGTACTTAACACACTTTGATAACTATAGTATGTCACACTTTTAGGGAAGCTTTTACCTTAGAACTTTTAGCCAATAGTTAAATTACTAATATTAAGAAGTAAACTCGTAAGTACTTAAATATTTTTTGTTTTTTAGCTATCGTAGTTTAATAGTTCTTGCACTAAGCTTGAAAACTATGAATAATGACGCTTTAATTTTTAAAGTAACGCTAATTAATCACTTAAGTAAGCACAATAGTTCATTTCTAAATATTTATGGAGACAATGAAAGAAAATACTTATTCCATCCGATGTAGTTTCTCTTGAATTTGGCTCAAAAGGTTCGTTGAGAGAGCTAACTGCTAAAGTATTAAGGTTCATTAAGACCGAGAGAACGCGACGCGACAATACTATTGAAAAGATCACCGATATTTTAATAAGAACAACAAAACGCGAATAAAGCTGTGTTATTCTATTCGCTTCTCAATGGTGCAAAACATGGAAATAAGAGTTTAAGTTTTAATTTATTTGATAATTTACTTAGACAATTAATTTTAATAATCTTTAAGTTTTTTAGACATTTCTATTCATACTCTATGTATTTATGGAAATAAATGTTTTGACTTTGAGTTTGACCAGAGCTTATTTTACGTTTCATCTGCAATGGAACGTCCATCTTTTTGCTTAGAGAATATAGGGTTATATTTTGAATCGCTGTCTTAACGCATGCGTCTAGGTGTGGGCTGACCGTATGAACAATTCCCGTTATTTTAAAGAGAACAGGGTATTTTATAATCTTTAAGGAAAGTTACTTGATATATTGTATAATTTAGTCAACGATCCAGTCTTCATAAGGTATGTGGTCAAGGATGTGCGCCAGAAAGCGCGACATCTTCTCCGCGAGGTCCTTCTTCAGGTCAGGCTTCATCTCCTTCAGCAGCTCCTGGGCGTTCGTGTTGATGAACAGGTTCAGGGCTGCCTCTGTCGAATAAGATTTATTGTTAAGGTTTAGTGATTGAAACTACAGTGCACGAAGTTATGGAAACAGAGTGGAAGTAGCTATTATTTTCGTACAATAAAGTTTTCGATGTTTTAATCACTGAATATTTAGGTTGACTGAATTTTTAGAATTGTTGGGTAACGTTGTTGAAAATAATAGCTTGATACTTGGAATAACTATGAAATTAAAATAGATAACTACTTTCGCATGGTTTCGCTTCGTCACATAGTTATTAAGTACCCGGCATCATTTTGAGGAGTTTGAGTTTCATTTTTAACTTGTAAGAATTAGATACGCGTTTAAGTCTTTTGCTTGCCAGGAAAGTACCGCGTAGGGCCGGCTCGTATAATACTATTTTAGCTCTGCTCTTTTTTTTACGTAAGTAATATATAAATCGTTTTCAAGGATTCTTAGGCACATCGTTATACTGTGTAGGTATTCCTACAATTAAAGTGGAAAAAAATGAAGCAGTGCTAAACGTCTTACGTATAGTTCTAGATAAGATGCGCGTTTAAGTCTTTTGTTTGCCACGGTAGCAATGTTTTCTCTTGGATGCTTGGTTTTACGGATTATGTAGCTACAATACAGAGGAAGACGCAAAATGTCTATGTAGTATCCTACAACATAAGATAAATGAAGATTTATCGTAAGGATCTATCGCGCCTTGTTGTCATCATTTTTTACGAACAAGACAAGTCGTTCAAATTACTAATAGATAGTTAGTAAATGAATGTGAGTGACTAACCCAGCACAGCGTTGCTGTTCTGCAGGTTGTTGACGCCCATCTGGATGTCCTTGACGGAGAAGTCGAGCTTCAGCTGCTGCAGCTTCAGGTACGTCTTCCCGTCGCGCTGGTAAGGCTCGCCGCGGAAGTACACCTTAGCCTTGACGCCATCTGAAACAGTGCTTGAATATAGTTCTTCTAAAATCCTGGACTTAATGCACCCGGAAACACCTGGGTGTGTAAAGTCAGCTAAAAGTGTACTTAATGCACCATGGGTGAAAACACCCATGTGAATTAAGTTTACTACTAAAAACGTATTAGTAGGCATTTTTGGACACATTTTTCTAATTTGAAATCATTATCATCATCAGTTTTTAGCGGGAGGACCTTCACTGCTTCACATAAGCCACCCTTCCAGTTATTTCGGTTCAAAACGGCCTAGGAAGTTAATTAACAGTCAATAAAAGAAACACGAAACATTATACGAATTCGTCCGAAAAGCGGTTACCAAACTCGCATTATGTATATATTTCGGGACTATTTATAATACTTTTGGAGTATATCTTTACAGGTCATTATTTTGAAATAATTTTTTATTCTAATAATACGTAGAAAAATACCCAAAACTCTACAATTTAAAGAATTTTGTACGATCTTGATGGTGAAATCGTTTTTTTTAATCACGTACAGGACTCAACTTAGGACTTAGTAACTATTACCTAACTTAATATAAATAAATGCTTAGGGGAAGGTGGGGATCATTCGTACACTTTTTAATGTACGCCTTGTAAAAAAAAAACTAATTGCAATTTCAAAATAAATTCAATGATTTTAGATAACCTACATATCTGGATATAATAATAAGGTACATCTTTATTGATATAATGCAACCTAGCCGACCAATGGCGGTTTTCCCAAAAGATGGAAATCGTACGAAAGCACCCCACACGTGGGGTAGATTCGTACACAGTATGGGGCACATTCACACATGGGTGGGAGCCTTCGTACACAAGAAGAAAAAGCGCCATTTATACTGAAAAACATTTTTATTCAAATATGAAAACAAGTTTCTCAAAAACTTAACCTATTATTAAAAAAGTCTCTGTTATCGAGATCAAACTACACAGATAATCAGCCTTAAAAACAGTAGGCACTATTAAATGTTTTACATTAAATTATTATAATAAATTAACATGTTACAAAATCTTTATTATAAAATAGGTAGTATTCATAATGTCCTTATTGGAATCACAATGTAATATTATCGACTATTAGGAACGGTAACAGAAGTCTTATATCAAGAATAATAACATTTCTTTTTTTAATATTATGTAAGTAGTATTTAGTCTCGATAGGTTAAGCAATATATATATTTTTTATACTTTTTCTATAAGTGGAAACTTATAATTGGCCGTCTCTGTGCTTGTAACTGACTGTTACAGTTGTAAGCTTTTATACAAGTGTCTTAAAATTTATACTAGCTGTTAGTTTTCCCAAAATTTTGTAAATAAATAAATAAATAAATAAGAATTAATCTACCCAGGTATCTACTATTGCACATTGTACTTCGACAAATCTTTTCCGAAGCTAAATATGTTAGCTGTTCTTGCTGTCAAAGCAGATTTGGGTTGTGGCAAAATCATCACCACGTCTGCGATGTAAACATATCCTTCATCTTTCATCTTTTGTGTATTTCTTTTTTTTTATTGTTCTGCGGATTTCCGAATGGATAAAGTTTTATCCAAAACTTTCTTCATCGCAGACTCCATTGCGTCTTCGTCTACCTCTCCCGATCTGGTACCCTTTTTTGCGTATTTCCGCGGCATGGTTCTGAAATAAGTAATGCTGGTCAATTCACACAGCATTATCTAGCCCAAAAGCTAAACAGAACTTGTGTTATGGGTACTAGATAACTGATATACTTACTAATTTTGTCCCAAGGCGGGAATCGAACCCGCAACCTCCTGCGTCGCAGGCGGGCGTAGCTGCCGCGCCACAGAGGTTGTCAAAATTACCTACGTTAATAATTACACACTCATGAAATATTACTAACAATCCATAAGGGGTACATTCGTACAGTACGAATCTACCCCAGTAGTACTGTATGAAGGTACCCCAAACCCAAACATTTAACAAATTAATTCAAAATAAAAAAACGGTTAACTTCTTAATCAAATAAATACGCACACCATAAACTAAGGCATCAGAAAATCATTTACAATAAATTACTTTTACAATTTGAGTAAAACTTACTAGAACTAAACACTTTCAAAGGTGAATCCAAATATTACTTACGAGAAGCGAAAACACGTATCGACTTGCTGCACTTAAGCCGTCGGCCGCACTGCCCCGTCTCGCCGCGCGGTTACCTGCCGCGGTAGACGGGAGGCACACACATGAGTATGAACGCGCTAACGTTTGTAATCGCGGAGTTATGATGAATGTATGAATGCTCCCGCTGTACGAATGGTAACGGTTTTCCCCTACTACAAGCGTAGTAATTTATTATTTATATAGTTTATTATTCTATTACTAACGTCATATTAAGTAAATCGAAAAAGTACATGTAGTTACATAGTTGGCTTATAATGATTTACAACAAAATAATTTAATGACCAAAGAAACAATTGACATCAAACACAGGGGCAGGGCTCTCCTATTATTATTAATGTTTTTCTGAGGAAGTGTATCCGACATTCATTACAAACGTAGGCAGCTGCCTTGAAGTTTCAAAGCCTTCAATGAGCGGCTATTTTAACTAAATTGAATAAAAATTTATGCGTTTATTTATAAGGAAAAAATAATGAGCCGTGTAACCGGTCGCCACAGCGGGTCAAGTGGAACTTCTGAGTTAGTGGAGCACATTTAAATATAACTGTGCCCACGAGGTTGTCCGCCTATCAGCGTTTTATGAACACAATAAAGATAAAATTAAACTTTATGTCTAGGTTGACTCGAACAATATCATTCTGTCATTCTTTATGTGAAATTTATACTTAATAAAATCTAAATTTAAAATTTAAGAAAAACCCCCGATTCCAACGCCTTAATTTCCTTAAATGTATAACAACATAATATTATGTAATGTGGACGCGATGCGTTTTCATTTGATACCCCACACTAGTATATTTGCAGATTTTCGGTTTTCCTTTCCCACTCTAACCCCCATAACTTTTAAACGGCTCAACCGATTTTCATGAAACATGTCTAAGAACACTCGCGCAAGACTAAATTGAACTAAATTGAAATCGCTCCATCCGTTCGGGAGCTATGGTGACACAGACAGACAGACAGACACACAGACAGACAGACACGTCAAACTTATAACACCCCTCTTTTTTGGTCGGGGGTTAAATATTCGTTATATGATGCCCAGATTGAATTTAACGTGAAGTAGTCGTATACAGTGTCACAAATAGTAGATTCTTATAATTTCGCCGATAAATGTTTTGTAATATTTCGTCATTAAATAATGTACCTGACTTTATTCAACAAAAAGTTTCGGAAACTTATTTCTGGAAACCAGCAGGCCAAAAATAAAAAAAAAGCTGGCTATTCAACTCCAGGCTGCCAACTAATTATAATATATAGGAATTTTACCAATTTAGCTCTCAATAAGAAATTACTATTAACACGAGGGGGACAAGTTGTTACCGGTCTACCAGCTGATCATTGTACTTTCGAAATTAAAAATAACTTACAAATAGTACTCATAATCATTCCATTAACAAACATTGTTGATGAGAGGCTTTAGAGTTGAGCTTTACTTTCGGAAACTTTTTAATGTATTTATCATTAAATTATTCATACGGAAAGGTAATAAAAATTCCGTTCCGTTTTTTTAATTTTTGCGTCAACTAATCTAGGAAAACAAATAGTCCGGGAGCCGACATAAAAACCCCTACCTGATACAAAAATAAGAAATGTCTACTCTGTAGGCTAGGGGTAGATGACTCTGTCGGCACTCGGTCGCGCTGATACATACAGGGTATAGGTACAGCTGATACGTACATAGGTCCAGTATGGCCCGAACAGCGTCAACTGGACCTGGTGTGTCTCCGGTTTTTATCGATTTACATTACAGTGTAGTGTACTGACCGTACTCGCCCCAGTAGTCGCCTCCGCCCGACGCGCGCACGAGCAGCAGCACGCCCGAGGAGCGGTAGCGAGCGCGCGCGCTGATGTGAGGCCCGAACAGCGTCAGTTGGAACTGATGTGTCTCCAGGTCCGACCTGGGAACGAAACAAGGGTAAATTCTCCGTCAGAGTTCACCAAATGTCTTAGAGGATAAGTGCAATCCCAACTGATAACTAAATATCTTCCATGATCTTACCCTACCTACTTACATACAAAATATTTACATTAGTACATTTTCCTCAAGCATACCTGTTGATGAATTGAGCGTCATACTTAAAAGATTCTAGGGATGCGTCATTTCATAATAATTTATCCTTCAAAAGAAAAAACGGACGGATTAACGGAAAGACAAATAATGACTTACAAAATATTTGTCGAACAAACGAAGTAGGTAATCTAACATCAAGTACTTATTCTAATGAATTCTAGAAACCTTAATCGAATTGTTTACAATTAATTAATTCTTAATCAAAATAATTTTCCTTATGCACCACATAAAAGATCACAATCATGGTAAATATCCCGTTAGAAATCTAAATAGTGTGATCCCATAATAACACGGCAACACAATACCATCTTATATATAAAAATGTGTTGCTAAGCGCATAACTCAACAACGCCCGGACAGATTTGGCCAATTTTTTTTGGAGTTTACTTCTTAAGAAACGATTTGAGTTATAAGGCCCGGTATGGAAATTTTATGAGGAGTAAAATCAAGTGTCACACGAAAAGTTGAGGCGTTACGTAGAAAGAGACAAACATATGTATCTGTAGGATTGAACGTGTAAAAGAATGAGATGGAATACATTACACAGCGTATCTCCTCTTTGCGCGATACTTCGTATTCTCACTGTATTTTATTTATATTATTTTGTAACATACTCTAAGTAATACGCTTTATTGAAGTAATATAAATAATCCGAATAATTACAGATATATGTTTGTTTCTCTTATCATTTTAGCAGATGCGTTCATTTACCCTTTTTTTCTATTCGATATATATCATAATTATCGTTCGTAAGGAGTAAACTCCAATCGTGCGTCGTAGCTGACACACACACACTTTTTTTAAATATTCGTTGAAGTTTGAGGATGGTTCTTACGGCGAGAAAAACTCGAATTATTACCGTGATTTCGAATAATTACCCGTGCGAAACCGGGATGGGCCGCTAATAGAATAATAAATTAATACGCAAACAATACTAAGAATGCCCGATAATGTATTTACCTATATACTTTATATTACTTAAGAATTGAGATTACGTAATCTTCCGCTTTAAGCTCTTAGTATTAGTGATTAGTATATCAATGCGCTATCAGAATTGATTATAATGCTTAAATGAGATTGTTTCAATTAAATTGTCACTTAAGTTTCTGTGAATCTATTAGTGGCAATGACAAATCGAAAAGAAATAAAATGTTTTAGAACTTTTAAATTGCAATAAAATGCATTTAGCGAACACACTGTCAGTTATTGAAATCTATGAATATTTTGTATATCAAAATAAGATTGTGACAGATGTATTTTTTCATGAGGTTATTCTACATTAGTAGAAGAACAGTTTGTTTGCTTTTCATCATAACAATAAACAATAAAGTAGGTAGGTGTAGGTACACTGAGTGATATTTTCTTAGGAATTTATCATCGTTTTATTTAAACTTCCAACTACCTATATATCCTTACAACATAAGTTTCGTTTGTTCAGACCATAAAAGTACCATTACTACGAGTGTGTACATACATTGTACACTAGTAGGTACCAATAAAAAATTTAAATGATTCAAAATACACAGCACATAGATACATATAACATTAAAACTTTATTAAAAAACTAGCTGTGTCCTGCGGTGCTACCCGCGTTATAATGGATGAAGTACTCTTAACCAACAACATATTTTTTTGAATAAAGATTAATATTATTATGTTGATACAACTTAAACAAATTATTTTGACCAAATTAGGTACCATAAAAACGCTTTTTGTGAGTTAATCTTAAAAGATAGACATATACTATCACGGACTGTTTTTTAGATCATTTAAAAGAGCTATTATTCTTTAATACATATTTTTTGTGTATCTTGAACCGTTTTCACGGCGCACGCAACGGAAGGCTTCAAAGATAAACAATTTCTCCCGTTTTTTACACATTTACCACTATATCTTTGCTCCTATTGGTCATAGCGTGATGTTATATAGCCTATAGCCTTCCTCGATAACTGGACTATCCAACACAAAAAGAATTATTCAATTCGAACCAGTAGTTTCGGATATTAGCGCGTTCAAACAAACAAACAAAAAAACAAACAAACTCTTCAGCTTTATATATTAGTATAGATATACTATATTGCCGGATAATCAACACAGCAACATCTAGCCCAGTGGTAAGCACACAATATATTGTGTTACGGATACTAGATGTCTGAATAAACTAATTATATTAATATTTTAAACGCGAAGGTGTGTTTTTAATAAAGTAAGTATGTAAGAGTGTTTGTTGCTCTATCACGAAAAAACTACTCTATGGATTTTGACACTTCACAGTAACATAGTTATCGTATCAGAATAACATAATAGACCACTTTTAACTTTGGTAAAATTCCTCTTTTCGCGGGAAAATCTATTATTGCTAGCAACGCCCGATTTGGATTAAATTTGGCAAGGACATAGCTGTACTCCAATGTTCGAATGCTGCTTTTTACCACGGAAAAATCTATTAATACGCGGGTAAAGAAAGCTAGGTTATAGATATTTTTTATAATACATCTTAAACACTCAGACCAATGAAATAGTGCCTGCAGAACATACAAACACTGACCCTTCGGCGGCAGCGAACCCGCTACCTCTTGCGGCGCATGCGGACCTTCACCTACCGCGCCACAGTGGCAGGCACGATATTTTTTATGCTACATCTTATATGCTTTTTGGGATTCGGCGGCTTGGTAAACTGTCCCATCCCCACGTTATTGTTTCCGCTCACTAGAATTGTTTACCTTTAATACCTAGGTAGGTACTGCTTAAAACTAGAACTAAAACTTAAACAAAGTTGAAGAAATTTTCATGAAGAATCTTCAAATATCGATGTCTGTAGCGAAGCTTAATATAATGACGCACCAATCAAGACAAAATATTAGAGATCACTTTATTGTGAGTTGTGGTTACAAATTGTGGTAATTTCTTTGTCCATGTGCATAGCAGGAAGAATACTTAATTTACATTTACTTAGCACATCTTTGTCGTAAAGTGAAGGTTCCAAAGGACAATGGACTCACGAGTGTCGCCGTGCTTAGAATAACTCTCGGGATTTTCATCAGTCAACGTTCCTGGTAACGGTATTGTCGGGCGTTGATTTGACACTGACTCATAGCTGCTTAGTTTTTATTGCAAAATAAAAAAGGACTTTTTTTCATTTTAAAATTTTAATCTAATATTATAAAGAGGAAAGGTTTGATTTTTTGTTTGTTTGTTTGTCTCGAATAGGCTCTGAAACTACTGCACCGATTTAAAAAATTCTTTCACCATTCGAAAGCTACACTATCCCTGAGTGACATAGGCTATATTTAGTTTTCAATTATAATATGGTTCCTTACCAAACTCAGATAATGTAACCCATGGTGAAAAAAAAGAACCTAAAATCTTTCTTTATTCGCGAATGCTGCGAAAACTATTGAATATACAACAAAGTGATATATTACAACTTTGTAGAACTTATCATTATCTACAAAAAACGTCGTCACATCATATCTCTAACTATTATAGTTTTGTGACAATAAGCGATTTTTTTTTTAAATTAAACCTTAAATCTTTCTTTAATCGCGAATGCTGCGAAAACTATTGAATATATAATATTATAAAGAGGAAAGGTTTGATTTTTTGTTTGTTTGTTTGTCTCGAATAGGCTCTGAAACTACTGCACCGATTTAAAAAATTCTTTCACCATTCGAAAGCTACACTATCCCTGAGTGACATAGGCTATATTTAGTTTTCAATTATAATATGGTTCCTTACCAAACTCAGATAATGTAACCCATGGTGAAAAAAAAGAACCTAAAATCTTTCTTTATTCGCGAATGCTGCGAAAACTATTGAATATACAACAAAGTGATATATTACAACTTTGTAGAACTTATCATTATCTACAAAAAACGTCGTCACATCATATCTCTAACTATTATAGTTTTGTGACAATAAGCGATTTTTTTTTTAAATTAAACCTTAAATCTTTCTTTAATCGCGAATGCTGCGAAAACTATTGAATATATAACAAAGTGATGAATTACAACTTTGTAGAACTTATCATTATCTACAAAAAACGTCGTTACATCATATCTCTAACTATTATAGTTTTGTGACAATAAGCGGGGTTAAGATCACGAAATAATCTGCCGCGTCGCGTCGTCGGCTCCCTACTGAATGGTCGTGTGCGGAAATAAAAAAATTGTCGCTTGATAATATTTTGTCGCTTAGTTAGTAGTTAATAATTCGTTAACAGGTAACTAATCCCATTCAAAAAGTTATTTTCAGAACTAAACCCTAGCATATAGCATAAATATTGTACATATCGTCGGTTGCAGGTTCAATTGGGTTAACCACCAAAACACGTAAAATAAGTTGAGTATACAGTTTTTTTTAGTTTTTTTCTGCTCTTACGAATAGCATAATAATAGAATTCTAGCTTTAAAAAAATACAGTTACGCTACACATTTTAACTGTGAATTTTGCAGACTTCCGTCGAAATTATGTTGTAACTGAGTAGGTATGTGATCCATTTACATAAGTCGAATTGTTGTATTCCTATGACCGAAGAAGGTTAAGTTGGTGTATGTATATTGGCAAACCAGCATTGCTCTTACACTAATTCTTAGCTTGAACGCAAAATTATAACCACACATACACCAATATAAAACCAACTTTCTTCAAAAATCTAACGTTTACACCAATTGACCAGAACAAAGTTTATGTTTGTTGTCGGTTACACCAATTTGAGCATTGCAATCAATAGTATGTTTTCTCTTTTAAATATTTTTAATAAGTGATAAACCTCACTTTGTAGGTGAAACTATTTATAAATTTTATGCAGAAAAAGAATAAGACACATCCGTAACTTTCCTCCTGCGTATCCTGTGCGTGCGAAAGTTACGGATGTGTCTTATTCTTTTTCTGCATAAAATTTATAAATATGTTTTCTCTTACCTTAATCTTCTTAAAAATAATAAATCTAAATTAAAATATAAGAAAAACCCCCGATGCGAATCCTTCAATTTCCTTAAAAGTAAAACACCATAATAATGTGTAATGTGCACGCAATGCGCTTTCATTTGATACCCCACTCGAGATTTTTGCAGATTTTCGGTTTGCCTTCCCCACTCTAACCCCCACAATTTTTAAACGGCACAACCGATTTTCATGAAACATGTCTAAGAGCACTTGCGCAAGACTCACCTTTTAAACAAAAAAAACTAAGTTGAAATCGCTTCATCCGTTCGGGAGCTATGATGTCCCAGACAGATAGACACGTCAAACAATGACATCCCTCTTTTTTGACGGGGGTTTAAAATGAATCGCAAAATGTGTTGCTAAGCGCATAACTCAACAATGCCTATACCAATTTAGCCAATTTATTTTTTTAAATGTTCGTTGGAGTTTAAGGATGGTTTTTACGGCGAGAAAAATTCGAATAATTTTGAATAATTACCCGTGCAAAGCCGGGGCGTGCCGCTAGTTAAAATATAATTTTGTCCAAAGACTGTGGTAAAGTTTTGTGCGATTAATGTTTAGTTTTTATTAGATGAGATATTTTTAAATAATTTAACTTAGAAGGGTCCTCTATTGAGCTTCTTGCATATTATTTAATTTCTTTAAGATGTTCTTTTTTTTCAAATAATTTTTGTTGGGTAGGGTCTGCAATTGATTTTTTTTGTATTTCCTGTATTTTTTTATAGGAGATTGATTTATTTTGTACACAATCTTACCTGATGGTTAGTCTTGATATCCGAGTAAACAAAAGGTAGTTACGTTTTTAAACACCACATTAATTTGTCCATTATACTCTCTTATCTTCGTGTCTATATTATAATCTAATGTCCGAGTTAAACAAGCCATTCAGCGCAGTAGCTAGAGAGCTAGAGCTATATAGTTCTAGACTTCTTCTTTTTGGGACTATACATATATATTTGTATATGTATAGGCTGTTTCATAAATGTTTAAAAATAAATTTTGTCATTTTTAGCCGTCCTATACACGACAATAGGCAGGACTTCAAGTAGCGTTGAGGTTGTCAGAGCTCACCTGACATTAGTGATGGTCATGTTGGAGGCTCCCATGGCGTGGATGTCCTTGAAGGTGGCTCTGTAGCCGTCCGGGCCTCCGCCGAGCGCGATGGACAGCTCATCTATCACTATTGGCTCCGACTGAAACAACATAAATTCACTGTTAATAAAAAATATATTTAACTAGTATTTTACTAGTCCGTTTTAATTTAGTACATTTTTCTTTTTTTTTTTGCATTTAATTGTCATGTTTTGTTAAATAAAGATTATTGTATTAACTCCTTTCCCTATTAATTTAAAGTAAAACAATTCAAGACATTGAGATATTTCCATTCGATCTTATTGAACATTTTTCTAAGTAAAATGAAGTTAACATAATATAAATAAACTAAAAATACTTTGCTTTGTTTTACTTCTAATGCTTTTTCTTTGATAATAGCCTCTATTTCTCGTAGAATTATTTCGGCCATTTCGTTGTCCTATTGTCAGTGGCGGCCCTATTTAAAACTTTTCTCCTATAACGGCCATATCCATCTTCAAAATTATATGCAAGTCAAATAAATGGTGAATATTATGAATTGAAATCATAAGCAATGAGCCCTAGTCTTCGCATTTGAGCTAGATAGCGGTAAAGGGTATTAATTGGAAGAAAAAAAATGGTTATTAACACGGTTATTACAAATGAATGATTATAGCACGAATAGTTTTTCTGCCATTTGAGTCCTATTTTTTTAGTAAATTCAAATTACCTACCAAATTAAAAACTATTTTAATCAATATTAAAATAAATTTTATTTTATTTTAATACTACAATATATATCCAATCTGGTCAATAATAGACTTATCATAAAAACTGATAGGTACTACATCCATATAACAATAAATAAGCTACAGCTATAACTACAAGCAATGTAGGTACATATTATGTAGGTTCCTGACCATATACAATTTAAAATTATCCATGACATGAACCGCAAAAAGATAAATGTTATAAGTTTGACGTGTCTGTCTGTCTGTGGCATCATAGCTACCGAACGGATGAAACGATTTCAATTTAGTTTTTTTTTTGTATGAAAGGTGAGCATTACGCAAAATCTTCTAAGACATATTTGATGAAAATCGGTTGACCCGTTTAATAGTTATGAGGGTAAAAGTGGGCATCAAAAACCGAATCTGCAAATTCTCGAGTGGGATCTCAAATGAAAGCGCATGACATGCACATCACAAAAACTTTTGAAGAAACTAAAGTTTTGGTATCAAAGGTTTATTTTCAATGTTAAATTTCGATTATTCAATTATATCTATTTGAATGGTAATGAACAAAGTAGGATGTATTATATAATGTGTAACCTCTTCAATGCCGAACTCCGGGGCTCCGCCCTTGAGGTACTCGAGTAGGGAGTTGAAGCTGCGGAGTAGGCAGGCATCCACGTTGGGGTCCTGTCGCGAACATCGCCCGCCGAAGATCTCTGAAGACAACGTTAAAAATATGTGTTACTTAAATTTATTATATGGTTTTATATTTGTCACAAAAAATGGGAGTGGATAATTTAAGACGTTGGCTGGTATGATTCTTTTGTGAAGAAACGATGCACCTACGAATTATGTAGGAGCTATCTACGCGCTGGTCGTACAGCCCATAATATAGGTAACTGTTAGCATATTTCTGAAGATCCTGACACAACATAATCACTCGGTACCTACATGATACATGTCGGTAGTACCTATGTGATAAATCTAATTAGAAATCTCTCCTCGTAAAAAGATAACTGTTTAAAATACGATGGTTGGTTCGATTATAGATTTTCTGCCAGACGCGCCAATTATCAACTCAATATCCAAACGTTTTTGAAAACCACTATTTTTATGTGTCATTTCATCGAGTTTAAGAGTACCTAGTACCTTTACATTTATCACAGGATTATTGAATAGTGCCATTACGTTGTTGGGTCTTACAGTAGACCTCCAGCTGTTAAACCGCTTTCGTTTGTGAGCCATACCTCAACTAGTTAGTATGCAACTCGTCACTCTAACGGTGAATTGGCGATCAGTGAAAACAATGCGGCGTCGATAACACCAAGGCCTTCGCGTTCTTGTAAAACTCATGGTAGTATAAGATGATACAAAGTGACACACAAAGAAATAATTCCGCATTTAATAAGGCGCGCAAAAATATAATTGGTCAGTATTGCGACTGTCCGAGAATATCAAATTTTTATGAATTTTTAAAAATCTTATAATAAACTCCTATTTCTTGCACACATTACCGAATTAGCTAAAACACATCATACGCCTAAGTATGTCTTCTTTTGCGACTATCTATACATAGATATAGATAGAGATAAGCAAGTGTGAAAAACTTAATATATTAAACTGTTATTAAACAGATTTGGCACTGATTCAGGTTTATGAATAACGTTTTTTATCGAACGTTCTATTAACCTCATATAAGCCTTAGTATAAAAAGTGAAATATTTTTATAAATATGGGGGTTAATATCAAAGTGAATATCAGACACACATTTTCATATCAATGTCTATTTGTAGTATGAATATTTTTCTAATTATAAAAATAATTAAAATAAAAGTTATCCTAACTTCTCTTTGTGCTGATTTTGATCTACCAAAACTTAGCAAAAATAGTATAGGTACCCTTAAAATTGCTCGCCTGCATGAACGTAATTAAGAACTTACCGTTCCTACAGATCATAAATATATTTATTTATTTTATAAATAATGGATTTCGACTTCAGGGTTACAACAATTTAGTTTCACAATTATTACAGCAATATTATTTTAATATTTATTTTAATTATTTACAACAATTTAATTTAATCAGTTTACTAATGCAAAATAACATTGATAATTATTATAGTAAGATAAAAGGTATCTACTTCTTTGAACATTACAACTTTGAAACGATATATAATGTAGGCATTTAATTATCAATATTTATGTAAAATTTTGAACAGGTTCGCAGCAAAACGGATGCTGCACTTGCCCGGTTAATGCCCCAGTCTTGAGCAGAAGAGCGCTTCGCAAAAACACCTTACTGTTATTATTGGTACTGTTAATTATCGGATACCAGTTTTATCTGCAGCATCGTGAGATCCGAGACTTGTTTAAATTGGGCCTATTTTTGGATTTCTAAGATATTATTGAGGATATTGGTGCTAAAGCTTTTCTTTAGTAGCTTCGAGAATTATATTTATTGATCAAACACAAAATACATCTTACAACGTTTAAGGCTAAAATAATTAAATATTTATTTTATTATCTACGTTGTATTATAAAAATTCTGTCTCGCTATATATAATCATTTTTATATACTTGGCCTCAGTAAATGGATGAAAAATGGAACACGACATAAATAATAAAATAAGATATTACTGGGCAATTCAGACGTCTAACCCATTGAGTGCCCGTGGTAAGTAGCCGACAAAACTGAAGGTGTTCTAAATATGTACATACATATGTACGTAGGTCAGTATTGTTGGAGCTAAGCTTTTTAAACGAACACTGTGTGTTAATGTCACTTATATTTTAAGGTTTGTTATATCTGTAATCTATGATACTTCTTCTATAACCCCGGTCTGTACTATGTTTGCCGATAATAAATATCCTTTTGAATCAACGTAATAGTTTGCTTTTGCCCTAATCCTTATCTGGTTATGGGCCCAGAAAGTCACCCAGTCCTTTAAAGGCACTTACAACTATTTCCATACAAAATTTCATCCAAATCCATCCATCTGTGGCTGCTGAAGCGTGAAAAGGAAGTTTAGGCAGAGTAAATAGTTCATTTTGGTCTACAAAACATATCAAGAATGTTTTGTTTTTTTTCAAATCAACGATTTTATTTCAGAATGTTTCAATAAATTAATAATTAAAAAATATATTTTATTTAATTCCATGCTAATTTGTGTCTGTAAATAGGTAACCTTTGTGTGAAGGATATTAGATCGATCTCAATGTTTCTAAGGAAATAAATTTTAATGTAAATAGTAGGAAAAACCTTGAAATTAATTTGATCAGGGCAATAAAAATAATATTCTTCCAAGGCAGGTACATATCTCATCATGAACATGAACGTACCTAAGTATAGTTACCTAGTTTTGTTTTCGTTCACACGCAACACAACACTGTAGGTATAAACTCAATAGGTATCTACAGATATAGCTATCTATTAGATGAATTATCTGAAGGAACATGTCTAATATCATATTAGACAACATACGATAATCTCCTATACTAGTAATTTACATATTAGGTACTAATATTCTACCATATTCTACTAATATGGGAAATTATGTTGAGGACTTATGTCATTGCGTGCATACAATCTCTGCCAATGACCGCCTATTACCCTGAGTAAGTAGGTGTAGGAATAATAATCACAGAGCTTATATAATATCATCTAGCGCTCTACCCGAGATAAGTATAATGGATTTTTTGGCAGGAACATGGTATTTTCCCGTAGTATTTTTTGTTTCTACTCTATATACATATATAGTCATCTATATAATGAACAAAAAAAAACACCTCAAAATCTCAATTTAACTTATAAACACTTTCGATTCGCTTTTATAATGTGAACATAACTCATTATTCTGAGCTATTAGTAAGGATGCGAAAATCTACTGACTTGTTGTTGAAACATGCAATAGACAAAAATGAAGAATGGCATATTATGCGAATGGAAACAGAGTTACACGGAAATGAATCTTTAATAATTCTAATTGTCTTAGGATTTACCCGCAGGAACGACGTATTTTTAGCAATAAAAGCCTATCCTCGAAAAATAGGCATAAAATAGAAATAATTTCTGAGATTAGAGTGTTCAAACAAAAAAACAAACTCTTCTACTCTACAATATCAGTATAGATACCATAACTACTTCATTAAAAGAAATTGTTCTCTGTTCGCAACAACATTGTGCTTAGTTATGACTCTCTAGTCATATTCACCTGTCTAATTACTGCAAATGTGCATAAGTGTCGCTCGGGCCACTGTTATGTTGCCTCACATTTCACTGCTTTCATGTCTTCCGCGTCTCTTTATGTAAGACGACAATCTCGCCGACAATTAGGTGCTGTTTGCAACCGGAGCGATGAAATGATAAAGGAAATTGCAGCATAAACTTGACAACAATGCCCGAGGATTTCAGTTCTTTATATAATTACTTTCATTTGTATTGTGTTGCTTCCTCTAAATGGCTTTAAAATACCGCTTTACCCAGTGTCTCCTAGTTCTAAGATCTTACGCTGACTTAATTTTATCAAGTTATAAGTTAATCGAACATAACGCATTTCTTGTTTGTCATATGATTCATGTCATTGGTTCAAAGAAGGTGTCTAATTAAAGTTTAATAAGGACAGTATAAAAAGTGCAGTAAATAGGTATTTACAAATAAATAAACGTTTATTTTTGTTTAGTTAAAACACTTTATTTGCACAAAATAAAATTGTGTACAAAAAGTTGGGCCTAATGCCTAGGCATATGTATAGGTAGGTAGTCCAAGTTAAAAAGCTTTTAAAATATTTTTAAGCCCAACTCTTTGTATCCAATTTTATTTTGTGCATATAAAGTGTTCTAGATAAATAAAAATATACGTTGCTTTTTTTCTTCTCTATCTCTATCTCTTCTTTAGAATCAATTTCTATAAACGCAACTTACAAAATAAAAGTCTCACTAGGTAGTTGAAATTCTAATGTTTAAGTTAGCTGTAACCTCCGTCACTTGTTTTCACGTTCGCTAATTATCTAAGTAAACACATCCCCACAGTGCCATCTCCTAGAAATGTTAAATGGTATCTATTTAAAAAACAGTGTAAAATGAAAAAGCAAATGTACCTAAGTGCAAAATTGAAGTGAAAGTCTACATAAAAGAGAGCGTTTTAATAAAAACAGATACAATTCAAATATTAAAATAGATACTAGTGGCGATTCACAACATGTTTAAACTTATTATTTAGATTTATAACGGGATATTTACCATGATTGATTGTCTTTCGAGTTTCCCGATATTTCGGCACAGTTACATGCGCCATGATCACGGTTGAACTGAAAATCCGTTATAAATCTAAATAATATGAATAACCATGATAGTTTCAAAAGTTATATGTTTAAACTTAACTAAGATGACATTACATATCTAAAATGACAGGAAATGGCCCTAAGATCTACATTTAAATCGTCATTTTGTCTTAGCTTTAAGTTTAATCAAGCTGTGAATTGCCACTTGCCGTTGTTTAAGGATAGAGTTATAGTATGTTTTCACTTTAGTGTTTCATTTATATTTGTGAAGTTTTTGTATGTCTATAGGTATTTTATACTTATATCACATTAGCTTATAACTCTACATATATTGCGATGTGGCCTTCTCTAAATAAAGAAGCTCTTAGTATTTCACCTTTATGTAATAGATAAAAGTAATTTATAGTGTATATAACCTTTGTTGGATGTCCTATAAATTAATAATAATGTTTTTATGACCGGTCATTATTGGTCCTCATATTGTAGATATTACATGTAATTTTTATGAATTTGTTTTAGTAAAATTGAGTTAGTTTAAATACATTTACATCCGGATAATTTGAATTGTCACTAATTTGCGTTTTATAATTTAGCCAACTTATACCTGAACATAGGCTTAGGTTAGTGTTCGTTTAATATGTGTCTAAGATTTTGGACCACCGCAATGAGTAAAAAATAGGCTTTTTCTCTCACTCGGCTTTAATTCGGATGGTCGTGGGTTCAAACCTCACCACGCACCTCTGGAGTTTCTTATTAAAAATTCATCAATCACGTGCTTTAACGGTGAAAGAAAACATCGTGAGGGAACGACATTTTCTGAGAACTATGCAGAGTTTAAAGTACATATATGTATGTGACATTCACAAACCCGCACTCGGCCAACGTGGTGAATTAAGGTCCAATCTCTTTCGTCAAGAGATCAGTCCCTGTGTTCCAGCAGTGGGAACGTAATGAGCATGAGCATTATTAAACATCAGCTCAATTTTACGAGACGGTCGCGAACCGGATGAAGCTAATATACAAATCAAGAGGGTTGGAGATCAATCACACAGCGAGCGGTCAGGCGGTGAAGTGGTACACTACGAATATTTTATTTTGTTTTATATTTGTGTTACGAACACAGAATAGAGAAACTAGAAGTGTGGGAGCGAGAAGTCCAAATTAGGTTTCGAATTGATAAACATAAAGAGACAGTCATTTAAGTACCTATTGTATGTATGTGTCATAGTTTTTCTTGTTAGTAGCCTTTGGATAATATGTTTTATTTACAGAGCCGTGAATTTTTTTTATTTTTAAATTCAAATTCAAATTCAAAAATCATTTACTCCATAGGCAAACAAAATGGTGCACTTAAAATAGTCAATAAATACAAATCATAAATATAAATATAAATTATTATGTTGTATATATTAGGGTTGTTATAGTGGGTAGCAATATTCAGCGCGAATAAATAATTATGATGTCGCATGTCGTGTCCCATAACTAATTGTTATGTTACAATAAAAAATAATCCATGTTAATATGATTTTCACAAGTAAGTAATATTTTGCTATTGGAATTGTTCGAACCTTTCTTAAATTCCTGCTAGTAATCGGTTTCATAAAGAATGTTTATATTCATGTTTTATAGCGCCAGGCCGACCCTGTAGAAACAGCTGGCTACACTTGGACACGACTAGCACAAGGACACAGTGGAGACAAATTATATGTTCAATATAATAAGCGAAAAATGAGTAATGTAATTTGCGAATATCATATGTAAACGTATGTATTTTTATTTGGTTACGAACAACACAAACGAGAAACGTTTAACCGGCCGGCCGGCCGCTCTCTCTGTTTATGTAGCCCGTAAAAAAGAATTTAAGGTCGAGGCTTATGTCCTGCAGAAGGAGTTTATAGTAAGAGATGCCAGAAAAGTTATCATAGGGATAAATGGCTTGTGGAAGCCAAGTGTTCTTAGCGACGTTGCTGTACGAACCTTGGATGGCGTTAATGAACTTTGAAACCCAAAATTCAGAAAGGATAATACATATTGAGATAATGTCCAATGATTGGTAAATATTTTAGTTGAAATTATAATTAAATCCGCTTGAGACCAGAAAATAATTTTAAAGGTAGATATAAAATTAAAAACCGAATAGAAAAATTAACATTATAATCCTTAAATATGTCCTTAAATGGATTTTTATTAGGGAAATGCAAAAGATTAACACAAGTCAAAGTGATAAGAATCAAGCTTTTATAAATGGGAACTTAAATGTTCACGGCACAGAAATATGACACAAATATTTGTCACCCGTCTTTCTACTTTCTTCTATCACTTACTTGTGTTCGAAGCGCCCGTAGCTATCGCCGCCGCGAAAAATAACAAGCACACATGAAAATTCGCCATTTTACTTTACTTAAATTCTTAAATATATTTTTGAATTTAGTTTTTTTTATTACGCAAGCGTGCGGCCTGCTTTGCCGCGAGAGATGAAATGGCTGTATAGCCAGAGTAGCCTTAATAAAACGGTCTTTCGCGGACCCTACGGCTGGCTATAGACAGACTTTTACCATCGTTATTTTTTTTACTTGTACGTAAGTACACACATGCATGTTGTGTTGAGTGTTTAGTGGTTTTGCGTGAGTAATCATCGTTTAGATCGTCACTTTTACCTTCAAAAATAAAATGCTTCGGAATTAGAAACATAGTTTTTGTTTGTTTTGAGAAGACTTGCCTTGTTGGTAGAGAAAATACAGAACCTAAGGCTTCTGTGGTTTAAAGTTTTTTAGTTGTATAAGAAGTATAACTCTATAAAAAACTACAAAAATAATAACACGGCATCTCCATATACTAAAAACCTAAATAAAAGAGTTTACTCTATTATTTTCTTTTATAATGTGAGCTAACTAAGTCATGTCATATTAAGGTTATATCAGGGATTTATATTAATATACCATTTTTAGCCGTTTAATTATGACAACGTTTTTTTTTCTATTAATAAAAAATGTTCAATTCGACAGTGAACACTCAATAACGTATCTCTTGTTTTCCTACCTTTAGGGTGAACTTTCCAACTTTATGTATATGTAGGTATACACTTTCCAAACTAAATTTAACTATAACTAGATATTTAATTACAGATTATTCTGTAAAAAAAACTGCGTGGTCATTCAGAAGAAAAAAAAATAATCGAGCTGAATTGAAAACCAAATTTTAAACCTTAGATATCTATGATACGTAGTGCAATTTGTTAATTTAAAACGAAATATTAAATATTTTAAACAAAGCGAATACATTTAAACTTATGTCAAAAAAAGTGGCCGAAGTCCAAGTCCACAGCAAAAAAGAGACAGTAATACGAGAACCTATGTAACTTTTATATTTTGACACAGACAGAGGGTTCCGTATCATTGAAAAGTTTCAATTTCTATTTTGCTCATATACATTACATAATGTACATGTGTAATATTTATGGACCCTGCTTTTGAATAAATATACTTTAGGTTGAATCCCGGACGATGTTACTCTTAACTTAGCCAATATGCAATAGATTAGCGTAAGTGGGACTACTTTCAAAGTCATAAAATTTTAGTGTAAATGACTAAATTTTTTTAAAACTCAGGAATTGTAAGGAACACTTAATATTTATAATAACAAAATAAAGGATTTAATTTGTTACTTAACTTAAACAAATAATGCACGCTATTTTAAAATGTTTGAGTAATTAAAGTATCAATAAAGTTAAAACAATACAGTCCGCATTCTATTTTATAAAATTTTATACATAAGTTTTATGTGCAATAAGTTAACATCGAAGTATATTATAACAATTACTTTGGTTTGTAATCCAACAACACCTTCTTGTTTTCTTGTAACGGCTTAACCTAGAAGTTGAAAAACTCATCTTCATCATAAACCTCGGGACCTTCTTCAGGGACAGCATCTATTAAAGCTGACAGTTTCATATTATCCACTTGCATTTCATCTAGCTGAGGCAAACTATTTGTAATTGTTTCCTCAATGTTTATCTTATTAAACTCTTGTTGTACTTTCTCCTTTATAGGCCCTTCAATGGCGTCCATGATTTGGTACCGGAGGAGATTCGGTAGTACGTTCACGACGAACTCTACAACATAGTCTAATGTACCCGCTCCGTTGCAGCGAACCTGGATGTTTCCGATCTCTAGATCTAAGTTTCTGAACTCCGGCTTTTTCCTTGTATCTAAAGGTTGTCCTAATATTATCCTGCCCGTTATGTATTCTACGGAAAACGACGCAGTACCAGCTCGGGAAACAAGCCCACTCACTGCCGAAATATCCCACTGCGTCGTTCCTTCCAATTTCTGTGTTCCAATCTCGAAGTCTGCGATCAAAGTTTTGTTTTCCATTTTCAATGTTATGTTCCCCACTCTTTGGAAGGAAGAAATACCAGTAATCCACGTATTTTGAGTGGCTACAGTAAAAATACTAACTGTAGTATTAAAATCATCGATTTTCTTTGGGTCGTAGCCCAGAGTCCGAACTTTCTTCCTTAAATCAGCGATAACCATATCCAATGGGGAAATAGAATTGGGGAACTCTAGGTCTCCAGCAATTTTATCCAGCTCTGTGTTAATAGCTACTCTTGCTTTTTGGTACGCTTCTTTGAGGATGACTGGTTTGACAGATTCGAATAGAATATTGCCCATGGTGTTGATGATCCCTTGCAACAAGTTTCCGAATATGCCGAGGTTTTTGAAGTCGACAGCGATGGAGGCGAAAGTCATGTCTATAGTAATGTCCTGGGCTCGAATCTTGCCGTCGCGTTCGACGCCAAGGCTCGCTCTGGCATTCACGAGTAGTTCTTTTACGTCGATCGTGAAGGGTCCTGAAGCTCTGTTGAGCCATGTTGACATGACATAGTTTCCGCGGGACTGCAATTTATCTATTTTCATTGCTGCTTGCACCTGAAACCGAAATTGGATTTTGGTTTGAGAACTAAATAAATAAGTAATACGTAAATCAATATTCTATATTTATAGACTATTCACAGAAGAAGTTATTGTTTAATCGTCTAATGTATGAATGTACATTAAACATAAAGGTTTAAACAGTAAGTTGAACCCTACATCAGGCCTAGGCAGTATGGGTTATTCAGAGAGTTACAGAAAACTGAAATTGGTCTTGAGCCTATGGGATTTTTGTGGGTCGAGTTGATCACACAATGTAGGAATCATGTCATAAAATTTAGTCACGCTTTATTCAGTTCGGGAATAGAAGCCAGACTATTCGACAAATAAAACTGTCATTCTTATATTTCTAGAACTTTACAGTTGAGCAAAAAACATGGTTACTGCATAGCTTCTAATTTTGAGCAAAAACTAGAAGAAGCGTTTAATAATATACGCGTATATGTAAATAATATATGAATAACATTGTTAAAAATCATAATTATTTATTCATAAAAGTTATGATTTGCTATGTTTAATTGTATTAGTAAACTATTGATTTTATTCACGATTTAGTAGCTGTGTACCTATTCTTTACTTATTATTTTAACTCTACTAACAATACACATTTAAGGAATGTACATATTAGACAACAACGATTTAAGAAATTTTAACACTTATGATTATTTGGCTTTAAACCCGCGAGTTCGCGGGGTTAAACATACGGGATACCCGTACCTACTGATCGTTCTAAACCACCTCATACATTATATTATTATTGCTGTAAACATAAATAAAATAAATATCTCGCCTGGATATTATAATTCTCCAACATTATGACTATATGCTAAGTCTATGTTTATTTTTTTTTGTGTTTTGTGTGGTGTGCAATAAAGTGTTATCTAATATCTCCCGACTAATCACACATCATCACCCCAAACTCAGTATAGCTTGTACTATAAGTGCTGAGGTGACGGATATACTACATATAGATACATTTTTTTTACATACCTTCATCTCTCCGATTTCCGCGTTCACATTCAGAATTCGAAACTTGCTGATGCCATACACCATGGTTTGTTTCAAGTTGACAGTAGCTAAGCTGACAGTTTGCTTGATGTCTGGCACTGGGTAGGGGTCAGGGATCTCGGCCCCGGGCAGCCCTACGGGGTCAGGCTCCTTGTAGTGCTCCAGGATGGCAAGGATCGTCTCGCTCAGTTTCTTCTCGCCGTTCGCGAGTTGGGTCTCTGTTACCTCTTCTGGAGCATCTTTGGAAAACAGTAAGTTATGTTACATGAATTTTATCTAGATCTACACCTATACTATTAAAAGATGTTTTTTTTGTTTGCATTGAAAAGGCTCCAAAATTACTAAAGCAATTTGAATTATTCATAACATTCCTATAGTTAGTTTTTCGGGAAGCACATAGGCTTTCACAGAAAAAATAGTAAAAATCCACGTTCGCTATGCATGAGATGTTAATATAATAAAATTATAGTCTTATTTTGTTTCATCATTTATTATATATGTATAGTCAGACAGATGTATGGGGATACTCAATAAACTCACAAGGGAATAAAAATATATCTTTAGTATGCATTATTTGCTTACAAACAAATTTTGAGATAAGAGACAAAGTATTAAGGACTCTATAAACATTATCTGACGCGTAAAAGAACTTGGTAAGGTAGGTACTTATACAATTGTTTTGCTCAACATTGGTAAAATTTATTACTAAAATTAAATTGTGTAGGTTATTTATTTATTTATCCGCACTGATTTGTACGGAATCATGGTAACTTAGGCATGTACTCATGGCAGTACTTATCATTATAAAGTTCACCAACCCGAAAAATTAAACAAGATTAAATCCGATTCGGATCCCCAAGTATCCTCATTGCAACAACAATTTAGCATCCTTCAATTGTCAAGTAACATACCACATAACCAAACACCACAACACAAAGAATCCATCCAAACATTTTAACCAAACAAGTCTAACTTCGCACGTTCGAATAAATCAAATATTGGTCACCTTGGGTCCACGCGCTGACAAACAGGCAAGACAAAGCGAGTGGTATGAGGATTTGGTTCCTGGATCCCATTGTTTTAGTGGCACGGGATGCGTCTTATTTCAAGACTCGTTCGGTACTGGATCCGTGAATGGACACATGACAGGATGGGTCATGGGTCGTTCTTATCGCTCACTTCGTACTAATGTGTTATCGGATCTTGGCTATTTGTTTCTGGGACTTGCCAGCTTGCCACTTGTTTTGTTTGGTTGTTTGTTTTCTTTGCAAATTAGACTAATTAGTTAAGTACCTTTGTTCGCGAAATTTAAAGAAATGTTAGTGTTTTTTTTATATTTTTTATAACGTTGTTGCAATAACGTCTAATAAGTTTTTTTACGTATTAGGCGACAAAGGTACTTAACTAATTTAAAAAAAAAAATTTAGCTATCTTATTTTACTGAAAGAAATAATTGTTTTTTTTCTAAGGACCATAAAATTCCTTCGCTTTGCCTTTGAGGATTAGGTTTGCTCGAGAACTAAACATCGGCTTGGCTGTCTGTAATAGGATTTACAATATTTTATAAGAATATTTTTTTGTTGATGATCTTGAAGGTTTGACGTTGTGAAAACATATAAAATAACTACATACCTACATGAAATAAGTTAAGTATTTGAAACCAAAATATTGGGCAATCATTTAGCAGGAAACAAATGAATGTACAAATAAGATCAGTGACTTGAGATATGTAAAATACAAGCGCAAGTACGTTTCGTCCAGCGAGGGTTCCGTGTGATAAAATAATAAATATTCTTAGTAAATTATGTCTCACAAAATATACAGCTAACGCTCTTGTTTTGTACATTTTTTAAAATTTTATTGTTAGTATATTTTTTATGCATTACCATTATAATCCCTGAATATCAAGATTTAATATTTACACGTGTTTCTTTCTAAATTGTAGCTTTTCAAATTTCAGCTTCAAACCTCGGGAACCGGGTTTATTCATTGTGGTATATATACTTAATGTGGGTAGGTTAGCTATTATGCAATAATGTGAGGGTAGATACCTATGGAAATAAATTCAGTGTTTAACCAACTACGCGTGTTACATTACAACATGGTGACAGCGGTGATGTATTTAATTGTCTTGGGACAGTTTATTGCAATCAACCCACTGAAAGTGTGATACAGATTGAGTATTACTTGGTGTTTGATGTTTAGAGCGATAAACAATGGAACACGCGCGTCCTCCGACTGAGTTATCACTCGAAGGCGGCCCGGCCGCACGTTCGGAATCTTGGCGAAAATGGCGGAAGTTATTCGAGGTGTTTCTCAAAGCGTCGGGAGTGAGCAAGGAGCCGAAGGAAGTTCAGGCTAGCTTGTTGGTTAACCTCATCGGGCCACAGGGGTATGATGTCTATACGACGTTTACATTCAGCGAAGGTGAAAGTGAAGATGATGTCTACTGTGTTTTGAAAAAGTTTGAAGATCACTTTGGAGTCAAACAAAACATAACAGTGCGGCGATTCAAGTTCTTTACACGTGGCCAGGAAGAGACGGAAAATATCGATCAATATGTAACTGCGCTGCGGGTGCTCAGTCAACAGTGTGAGTTTGAAAGGTTGCACGAGAGTTTGCTGCGAGACAAGATAGTATGCGGAATCACCGACAATAAAGTGCGAGATCGGCTACTGCGCACTGACGACCTATCATTAGCCAAGGCTATTCAGATTTGCCAGGCAGCAGAGATGAGTCAGGAAGAAGGCCGATGTCTGGAAGGTGGTTCTGAGGGCGTGCATGTGAACGCTGTTGGCGGCGCTGGTGGCCGCGGAGTCGGCGCTCGAGGCGATCGCCGCGCGGGCATGCGCCGTGCGGGTGGCGCGGGCCGGCGCGGCGACGGCGGCGCGGTGCGGCGCGGCGACGTCGGCGGTTCTTCGAGGTACGCACGCGCACCGTGCTTGGCCTGCGGCAGTACCCGTTGTGCTGGTGGCGAGCGTTGCATGGCTCGTGATGCTCGGTGTTTTGTGTGCGATAAAAGAGGGCATTTTTCGCGTGTGTGTGAGCATAAGAAAATGGTCCGTAAAGTGTTAAATATAAGCGTTGACACCGCGAACAGTGGCGCTGAGGAATCTGACGGTGAGATTTTTTACGTGAATACGATCGGTGAGGACAAAACGTCAAGTAAGTCAAATGAAGAGTGGGTGGAAAATATGGACTGTAACGGACATAATATTTCACTAAAAATAGATACGGGGTCTATGATAAATGTTATTTCTAAAATTCAATATTTAAAATTGGACTTGTTTATCAATGATTTGAAGCCGTTCACAAAGCGAGTACATTCTTTTACAGGAAACCGGTTGCCGGTCGTAGGTACTAATGACATAACTTTGATATTCAATAACAAACGGTATATTTTGCCATTTATTGTCGCAGATTTTAACTGTCAGAATGTTCTCGGCTTGGAAGGCTGTATTACTCTAGGATTAATTAACAGGGTTGATTCATTAAACATAGATCAATATTCAGATTTATTTAAAGGATTAGGAAAATTACCAGGTAAATACAGTATTGTAATAGATAAAAATATTCAGCCTGTTATATGCCCTAGCAGAAAGATTCCTATGGGACTAAAAGGTAAATTGTTAGATGAGCTACGAAGAATGGAAAAACTGGGTGTAGTTAGGAAGGTCTCGCATCCCACAGACTGGGTGAATGAAATTGTTTTGGTTGCGAAGAAAGATGGCGGCATTCGGGTTTGCCTGGACCCCAGGCCGTTAAACCGCGCAGTGCGGCGCGCGCAGTACTCGCTGCCGACGGCGCCGGAGCTGGCGGCGCGGCTGCGCGGCGCGCGCGTGTTCAGCGTGCTGGACGCGCGCACCGGATTCTGGATGGTGCAAATCAACGATGCCAGCGCTGACCTTTGTACATTCTCGACTCCATTTGGTAGGTGGCAATTTTTACGACTCCCGTATGGAATCAACTGTGCTCCTGAGGTTTTTCACGCGAAGCTTCGGCAACATCTTGAAGATCTTGACGGAGTGGAGTCGTTTATTGATGACGTCATCGTTTGGGGTAGTACTAAGGAGGAGCACGATCGAAGGTTGGAAAGCTTACTAAGTCGCGCACGGGAAATTGGTGTTAGATTCAATCGAGGTAAGTGTAAATTCGGTGTGTCGGAAATTACGTATCTAGGTCATATTTTTGACGCAAACGGAATGCGAGCGGACTGTTCAAAAGTTAAGGCTATAACAGAAATGCCTTATCCTACTGATAAAAAATCTCTGGAGAGATTTTTAGGGATGGTAAATTATCTATCTAAATTCATTCAAAACTATTCAGAATGTGTGAACGTTTTAAGGTCCTTGCTGAAAAAGGATAGCGATTGGTCATGGGAGGCTCAGCACAGCGAAGCGGTGGAGGCACTGAAGAAAGCACTGGTCTCCGCGCCGGTGCTGGCGCTGTACTGCGAGCGCGCGCCCATCGTGCTGTCGGTGGATGCGTCCAGCGTGGCCCTGGGGGCGGTGATGCTGCAGGAGGGTCGCCCGGTCGAGTTTGCTTCACTCACTCTCACTAGTGCGCAGACCAGGTATGCTCAGATAGAGAAGGAGATGCTGGCCATCGTGTTCGCCGTGGAGCGGTTCAGGCAGTACATCTACGGCAGGTCTGACGTCACTGTGCACACGGACCACAAGCCGCTCGAGGCGCTGTTCACCAAACCTCTCAACGCGGTGCCGGCTCGTCTGCAGCGCATGATGTTGAGGGTCCAGGGGTTTGATATTAAAGTTGTATATACTCCCGGTAAATACATGTATATTGCCGACACTTTGTCGCGAGCCCCTCTAACTGAGTTAATGTACGAACGCGTCACGAATGAAGTGGAGGTGCAGGCATGTTTCGTTATAGAAAATGTACCCTTTAGCGAGCAGAAGATGCAGGTCATTCGGGCTGAAACGGATGTCGATGACGAGTGTAAGTGGTTATTGAAATATAATTCACAGGGTTGGCCTAAAAATAGACGCGATGTTAATCAGAAAGTTAACATATTCTGGCCTTATCGTGAGCAGCTTCACAACGTGGATGGAATAATTTTTGAAGGTGATCGTGTGTTCATTCCCCGCGGTCTTCGTGAAGAAATGTTGTTTCGGGTCCACCAGGGGCACCTCGGTATCGAGCGGTGCCTGCGCCGCGCGCGCGAGGTGATGTTCTGGCCGGGGCTGTCCGAGGCCGTGGAGCGCGCCGTGCGCGGCTGCGCGACGTGCGCGCTGCACGCGCCGCGCCCGCACCGACAGCCGCCGCTACAACATGAGGACTATCACGGTGGGTACCGGCGCACGCGCGCACAGCTGGTGGCGCGCGGGACTGCCGGCGGGAGTGTGCTGTCACAAAACCTACCCAGAAGTACTAAGCGGACAGGTCTGCAATCGCCCACGTTCTCGTCGAGGTCAGGTATTCGCAGACGCAGGCAATCTAAGGTAAGTCAACAACAGTCAACGGAGTCAACGCAGTCTCAGGCAGGAACTACAGGGCCTAAGTCAATTCTGGGCACTAGTGACTGCGACCCATCAAGAGTGTCGCCAGTCTGTGAGACGACGAGGTCTAAAGAGAGAACGGCTCGAATGTTAAATAATTTTTTTGGAACGATTGACGATGATTAGCGGCACATAACAGGCTGTGTAGCTCTTTATTATACCTGGTTGTAGTTAGGTATATTACACAGAATTAATGTTACTTCTTGTCACAAATATTAAAAACTCAAAGAAATTTATAGAAAAGTGTATATAAAGATTATAAGTACTATAATATTAGTTATTGTTGGTGTTTAGTTTAAGGCAATTGTATTATTATTTCTTTATTTTTGTTTTGGTGAAGGGAATATAAATGTATTTTATGTTTTGTTTTCTATAAGGGGAAAGATGTGGTATATATACTTAATGTGGGTAGGTTAGCTATTATGCAATAATGTGAGGGTAGATACCTATGGAAATAAATTCAGTGTTTAACCAACTACGCGTGTTACATTACAACATTCATTTAACATTTAAAATTACCCTGAAACAGACCATAAAAAATATCCGATTTCTTTTAGAAAACCAACATACGTTTTTTTTTATTTTGCAATTTCTAATGAACCAATCAAACGTTTAAACCTGCGACCTACACGAATGTATAATTTAACTTAATAAGTAATTTAAAAATGTAATCTTTTTACCCAATCATTCATAAAACTAGATATTCCGAGGTTTATTTTTAGTAAAGTTCTAAGGATTGTCTTATATGTATTATATTATAACATTGGAAGTTTATTTTTATATTTTAAAAAGTGTCAGCCTAGTCTATTATATTTTAATGCCTCATAGTCTCCCGGCAACGTTCTCTAATATTATACATTTTAAATTTGTAGCTATTAAATATTGCTAACAGTTATACAAAGAAACCCTTCTTTTAACCATATTGATGCGGAATCCTTAAAATATAGATTAAAGTAGTTTTTTGTTTGCTCTATGATTTTCGTAAATAAGTACTCTACTATCTTGCTGATAGAACCTACATATCTAATTAAATAGGTACGTATTTGAAACACACTTATTATGATACACTGATTCAAAAGGGAGGTAGTGACATCTGTTGACGGGCGCTTGTAGATATTGTTACGTTATGATAGATATCAAATGCATGCTCAGTTGTGTGCGAACACACATAAAGCAGGCACGATGTCAAGTAAGATGTAGTAATTTAGTATAAGCAATGTCACACAGATGGCACTTCAGCGTACGAAAATATTACACCTTAAGTTTTCTAAATCAGAAAACATCTATACGTGTATTCATTAGGTAGACTGTACCTACAGTAAAATAGATCTACTTATTTGTACGGAATGTCGTTTACAAAGTCAACCGAAAAATACTTAAATATGTATTGTTATAGCGGCAATAAAAATAAATAATTCCCTAAAATTTCAACACTATCTATCATGGTTCTTGAGAAACGGCATGGTAACAGACAGACAGACGACCGACGAAGTCTCAGTAATAGGGTCCCGTTTTACCCTTTGGATACCGAACCCTAAAATGGATTTAAATGGGCTACTAAAAGACATCAACGCGTTCAACCAAACAAACCAAACATTATTCAACGATAAGTCTTAAATTCTATTTCTCGAGTTTTAGCGAGGCACAAGAACAACTTTGTTAAAATATTAACTATACGTTATATAAGACGTCTGAAAATGTAAAACATAGGAAGTTTTGTTCTTAGGAACTATGCCATCGATTTTAGCAAAATGTAAAATAACATTCACACGTAAATAAAAAAATTGCTTATTATTATTATTAGAAGCCACTTGTGTCCCACTGCTGGGCAAAGACCTCCCCCCATTATTTCCACAGCTCAGAAAAATAAATTTCTGGATACGAAAACAAAACATTTTGTTAATTTAAGACATCAAGTTTTGTAGTAAAATTTTGTTCTAATGACCTACCCAATCGATATCTAAATGTGTTTTTTGTTTCATAAAGTTCGGATTCCATTAAAAGGTTTTTTAAATTTTATGATATGGTTCCTCAGAACAAATTTTCCTACGCCTTATGTTTTCAGACCCTACCATACTGACCAAAACTTTTGTAATGCCCTGCATAAGGGGGCTCCCATTCACAAACATGATATTTACAAAGTTAAGCAACGTTACGCGAGGCCTGTACTTAAATGGGAGACCGCTCAAACTGAATCTTTTTATCAACTTAATTTTTTTTTAATTCAAAATGTGTTTAAACTGTTCACGGAACCCTAATTCTAGCGAAACATAAACGATCTAATGAAAAGAGTTTCGTCATTTGAGGTTTCAACAAAGATTCGATTCAAAGACGAAGAAAAGTCGTCATCGAAACATTCCATCCCATTAAGCCATTAAGCTTATTAACTTCTGTTATTTATGGTTAACGTTATAAAAAGTAAGTACTTACGCTAAGTATAGGTGTCTAAGAACTTTTTTCTAATGATCCAAAGTTTCAAATTTTCAACCTTGGTAGATCTCATTGTTTGATTAGTGATTACAGAGTTCCTATTTACCACAACAGTGACGTCATTAGGTAGGTACTTGATTGCAGTTTTATTCCATTTGCCTTCTATACTTACCTCTATCGTGCTAGAAAATAAGGCGTTTAGTGATATACGCATGTATACAATAAAATAAATATTTCCAGACAATCCACTCAACGACATCTAGCCCCTTTAAGCTTTAAGCTTGTGTTTAGGTTACTAGACATCGGTATACGTACATAATATAAAAGACATACCTACATTGATATTTTTTTATAATACATATGAAAGTATTATTTTACTGATGAACATGATAGAAACCTTTAATCCTCTGACAACCTTTTACTCTCTATTCCCTTCCACTCCGCCTTCTTAGGAAATTCTTTCTCTGTTGAAGCACGGTTGTCGAGTAGCTTGTCACTTCATATCAGAAAGCAGAAACAAAATACTTCAAACGAGCAACTAAAAACTTATATTTTGATAAATTATATACATAACTTATGATTATGTATGTGTACTTACTATGAATTCCGGCCTAAGATTGTACATATTTATGAGGAGTAAGTATTTTCTTTTCTGGATTTTTCTTCTTGAGAAATCTATGTGCGCTTTAAACACGTGCTTTAACGGTGATGGCAAACATCGTGAGGAAACCGGCATGTTCTGAGAACTTTAAAAGAGTTTGAAGGACATGTGACATTCACCAACCCGCACTTGGCCTGCGTGGTGAATTAAGGCCTAGTCTCTCTCGTCAAGAGAGAAGTTCTGTGTCCCAGCAGTGGGAACGTTAATGAAGTATTTTCTTAATAAAAACGAAACAAATTAATATTTTTTATCTGGTTCAGGTAAAACACACGACTTTCAATTACAAACTATGATAACTTATAAGCTGAAAAACAAAACAATTATCGACGATTGGAACAGATGTGATTAAAACAGTCGGTAATTTATTATTCTATGGCCTGGTTATAAGAACAATGCTTCAACGTTCTGACAACATCGCTCGGACCATTCTTTTACCACAACAATGAGGAAAATCGATGGATTAGAATAAAATTCCATAGTTTTTGTGGATCTTCACTACTTGCCTACTCACTGCTGACGTAATGACTTGAACTTCATTGAAGACTGACTGTCTCATTCCGTTTAATCATGTATTCTAGCAGACGTCAACATTTGGGTTCAATTCTTTACAAAACCCAGTAACCTAACTACGCGACTGCATTTAGAATTTTGGTTACTGATTTCGAAGTTAGTTAAAGACTTATGTATATTTACTCACATTACATTTGTTTTTTTTTTTCAGCATCCACGGTTGTGTGGTAGAAATTTAAGCAATAAGACCGCCCAGTACCCATTCTAGGCTTAGTTTATTCTTTCTTATTGTATTGGGTTTTTGTTTGTTCTGTAATAAAGTATTTTCTATCTATCTATTTATATATTTACTAGGTGGATGATGTTTGCTGTTCATAAAACGTCGCGATTTAATATGCAGCTATTTAATGATGTTTGATGTTCATAATAACGTACAGCTTAATATACAACTTGTCAATATGGTGGGTATATTATTACTTCCGGTTGAATATTTCAGTACCTAAGTATTATAATGGCTTTGTAATGACAACAAAGTACATAGACACCACGACACGATACCTACATAGGTAGCTTGATCTGCCGAACTTAGTAAGAAATTTAGAAGACTTTGAGTTTTAAATTGTTTAATTTATTAATTGGTCGCTACTTTACCACAAAAAAAAGCTTTTCAGATAAAAATAGGTTCTTCTTAATCTCTACAGTCAGCAGATATAAAAAATATGTCAGTGGCTGTTTAATTTTGTTTGCAATAACAAATGCAGAAATAGTCACTCCCTGTTTTATTTTGTTCAATCTGGTGGACGTAAGTAGTTAGGGGACTATTCGGACTAGAGGGTCTGAGTGAAACGCCCCTGCTGCGTTTACTGCTTTAGGAATACCGTAGTACCTGAACTTGCCAAGGACCAGACATCTTCTCATCGTCAACGAATATGTCCAAAGGCATGTAGTAATTACAATGTCAATAAATAAGTAGCAATCTATTGTTGTGTGGTTTAAACAGAAACAATCTACACAACAATAGACTTACTGGATAATTGATCTGTGTTATCCGGATTATTGCTGTATGCGGTTCACATTCATTATCAATTTATACCTCTACATACCAACCAGCTGAGAAAGAAGAATGAGAAAGAACTGGATTACTATAAGAGTGGTACCAAGGCACGGCTGTTAATTAAAGGTACACAAATTAATCGCCGGGAAGATTACCTCAAAAAAGATCCTGAAAAAATATAGAAAGGAATAGAATTGCAAGAGACAGAGATAGGAAAATCTTTGGTGAAGGCTTATTTATATCTTTCGACAAGGTATTGTTGACACTAAACGATCCCATGTTATTTGAATAATGAATAAAAACCCATGTTATATTTTTGATTGTATTGTTAGAAATAAAGGCTTATTTATTTACTAAACAGACCATCGCAGATCTGAAAATAAGAGTGTCCAGCATCAGATAAAAACCTATAAACTTGACAGTATAGATCGAGTTTCAACGATTCTGTGGCGATGTTTCAACCTGCTGAATCAGGCCCTTGAGCTAGTATATAATAATCCTAGAATTGTGCAATCTCGGTAGTGGCTAGACAATCGTTGACGTGGTCACTATCTTTGTTGCATTTAATTAAATAAGCTTCATTGAACTGCCGAAATGTTCAAGTTTAAAGTGATAACGGCGTTGATGCTGTGTTGTGTGTTTGAAAGCGGTCTACTTAAGCAAATTCGTAAGTTATTGTACATAGTTAAAATACATTATGTACTCAATAGGTAGGGTGTTTTCAAATAAGACTTCATATGTACCAATTACCTAATATTAAAGCAAACTAGAGAACCACTCCGCCGTTCCTTATCATATTAAAATGGTGTCAATTTGGTAGCTACTACCTTACCCTAGGATTTTTGAAAGTTCCTTTCGATTATGGGATTCAATTTCGAATTCGATTTCCTGGGTTCCTTATAATCTGGTCTGAAAATCCCTTGAATTATATTTTATCTAAAAATAATGAAAAATTACTAATAATAAAGTTGTCACAGTAAAATAAAGTTATTTAAGACATGTTTCTTATTTTCATATAAATAAATTAATCTGGGGGCACGGCAGTGCCCCCACCAAGTCGAGCTAAAATATATCAATATTTCATATAGTCCCGTGGTAAGCTCTAAGCTGGTGTTACGGGTACTAGATATCTGATAATACTTAATATAATAAACATACATATATATATATTATTAAATATTCTTAAAATATGTTCAATATTTGGATTTCGTCAGGGTATCATAATCCGCCTAAGGCCCTAAGTGCGCTTGAGGCGCAAGAGGCAGCAGGTTCGATTCCAAGTCAAGTGTTTGCCAGCCTTGGTCTGGATATTTAATATGTATAGTTAGAAATATATATATATGTAGGCATGTTTATTCTATAAAGTTTAACAGATGTCTGATTAACATAATATAATATACAGTACTGGAACACAAGCTTAAAGCTTATCCTTAGATGTTTTTGTGTCGATTATCCGGCAAAAAATTCGGAAAATATTGGACTCAGGCATGATAATATTGATATAATTTGTGTGGGTTTGCTTTTATCATTATTTCTGCAAGATTTTGCCGACTCAGCTGAATCGCCAGTCGTCGTGTGTAACATGATTCTATGCCCCTCTCGCGTAGCCTCCCCCGCTCGGCCCTACACAAAGCTGACACATCCAGATTGGATAACATGTTAAGAAAACTTTATAAGACATACGCGACATATGACTTGCATCAAATGTATACTTACATAACGAATAATTGTATGGCATAATAAGCCTTAAAACAATTTCTTATCGAGTTTTGGGCAGGTACATTAACCGATAACGCCATTTATTGATAAAGAGGACTTTATTCAGGTTGTCTTTACGGGATTTTAGAAATTCATAGAAATACAGGGCATAAATGTAGACCTGTTAAACTAAACTGCGAATCGATAGGTTAATAGCAGGTGAAACAAAACGCAACGTTAAACGTACTATAGAATGGAATAGAGACGTCCACTAGTTAGAATTATTTGGTAAAAACGTATTCACTGTGGTGGTAAGCTGCTTCCGACCGAAATAACTTGAACATATGCCTTTACCTACCATTTTTTGAGGTATGAAAAACTATATGCACCTCTCTTTACTTTCTCACTGCTGGGACAAAGACTTCTCTCTAGACGTGATAGATTAGAACTTATTTCACCGAGCGAATGTTACATGTTCTTCAAACTCTTCAAAGTTCGCAGCACATGTCGGTTTCCTCACGGTGTTTGCCTTCACCCTTAAAGCGCACATGAAATATTCGAGAAGAAAAATCCAAAGGTGCGCGGCGGGGGTTTTAACTCACGACCTTCGGAATGAAAGTTGAGCGTGCTCCCACTTAGCCAACTCCAGGTACGAAATGGAGGTATGAAATGATGACGATGAATATGACAATGTAGAGTTCATCTAAACGTTCTGCAGTTGATTGCATGCACGATAATTTGTGACTAGCCATCGCTAATAATCCACTGGAAACGAGTAATTATGTTGCATAACAATAAGCCACTTCATCATCGTCTGTCTCTTTCTTTTACCAGCAGTTGGCTATCTTCGATTCCTTCTTTAATTAGTCTGTTTCATGATGGGTTATTTTCGTTAGAGCCTGTTATCTGAGATAACTAGTTGACTGGGGTTTCCCTTCGAACTACGGTAGGTTTTTGTGTCGTGGTTCGATCACTGGAGTCACGCTATTTTACAAGGTACACAATGAATGCTATTCGCAGATAAAAACTTTGAGGTAACATTTCGATTGTGTTATAAATGCCTTGAAAACCGTACCTTGTACATCTCATTCTCGTTCTAGAGTTGCAAACAATGTTATGATTATGTAAACACTTAGTTGCATATATTACAGATAATATGGTCACAAATTAAAAAGTTAAGAGTTATTATTTAAAAAATATCTTTATAGGCTAAGTAATTCGTTTTAATAAAATATTTAAATACGATTTGTAAATTGTTCATGAATAAATTGAATTGAATTGATAGACTATTTCGATACGATGGACCCAAATTACTAAATATTTAAGAGCTACTTCAAACTCTTAGATCAATAACGAACTCTGTTACTTTATCATAATGATATCAATGTCAACCGAACTACCATATTTTATAGAGTGCTTATATTGAAACAATATTACAGATATTCTTACCCATTGTTTTGGAATTATCGTTTCTTGAAGACTGTTCAGAATGCCTTGACAAAGCCTGTTAGGTACTAAGGAACTAATAATTTCATATTGTAATGACACTGTAATGATCTGTTAGTTCCTTGATCATTTACATAATAATATTTATGATGAAGTAATCACACAGGCTTTGTCTGCTTATGCTTACATATCAGTAATTGAAGGGTTTCGCATATTATTTGCAGCTCAGTTGTATGAGCATGCATAATTATTAAATTAAATGAATGTCTCTAATCCTATTACAACATATTTAGGTATAACTAATTTTTAGTGAAAAAGTAAAATTAATGAATGATTACCTGTAAACACCATATACTACATAATGGTGTGTACAGGTAAATATTATTTAACCCTCTCCAAAAAAATAAGGATAAAAAAATGTTTATTGGGAACAGGAAGGTGTACGGAACAATTTGAGAGATAAGATTGACCTCCGGGTGGTGCTAAGAACAGTCTCTGGTGGTAGGCTTCGGCCGCGGCTTGTCACCACCCTCCGGGCTGGGCCAGTGCGTGAAGCGATTTTTTCGTGTTTCGTAATGTGGCCCGGAGAAGCCATCTACCTTCTAGGTCTTCATGTCCCATCTTAGACCACATCGTCACTTTACATCAGGTGAGATTGTGGTCAAATGAAGGCCAATCGATCATAAAAAAAAAAAAAGATTACCTCTTTGATAACAGTTTAAATTGCTCTTAGTTTATTTTAGAAATAAGTACTTCTTTTCTAAAATAACTATCATACTATACTGATATTATGTAGGGGGTCAATAACAAATTTTAAAACAGTCGATCACAGTTTGTGTACAAAGTTTACTACCATAGCTGATCCGACGATGGTCTTCAGTAGACTGAAGTCGGAAACGTGACGAAAACGCTAATAAAATGCTTTCAAAAAGAATACCGCCGTTTCAAAAACAACTTTAACTTAAACTCTTTCTGACTGCGAATTATTTAACCTTTCAAAAAATTACACGATGATACAGCTAAAGTCTTGCTATAAGGCATTGTGAAGGCTTAGCTTGAAGGATGCGCTCACACCTACCGTACTGATTATATCTCTGACACCATCGACACACAACTGTTTTGTTGACGGCCGTTTTATTAAGAGCGTAAAGTCTACAAAAAACACTGAAAAAAATGAGATGGATTCATACTACACTTAGGGTTCCGTGTATAGTAAACACACTAAATGCAATATTAATAAACAATAAATAATAAAATGGTATTTATTAAAGTGCAAACAGATTCAGTCAGCCATTAAAATACTGGCATCGCGCAAAGTTGGTTAATCTTTGTAAAAAACACGTTTGTTGTATAAGCGCTCCCATAAATATTATCGTGATAATAGTATTTGTTGTAACAGAAATACATCATCCCTTTAAATTTCAACTACCTAGCTATCACAGTTCTTGTGATACAGCCTGGTGACAGATACACAGACGACGAAGTCTCAGCAGTAAGGTCTCAAAAGGAACCCTAATAATAATAATATACTACTGGAAGGCAAATGCATGCACAGCAAATAACTGAACGGTGCGGTGACATAAAAATAATAATTTTTAATAATAATAGTAATACAAGAACAACAAATTAATATGCAATTATTTTATAAAATTACTTTACATATAAATAAATATATAGATACTAATAAAACATATAAATAACTATTATAATATGTATATCAAACAGTGATAAAACCATATTATGCTAAAGAACCCTGAAAAATTTTTTTACTTGACGTTTGAAAGTGTACATACTAGGAGCGCGTCTTGTTTCAGCGAGCAGTAAGTTCCACAATTGAATAGCCTGCACCGTAAACGATTTCGTATAAAAAGTGAAAATATGCATGGGAACCGCAAGTGCATTATTTTCCTAAACGGATTCCCTAATCTACACAGCATTATTTATTTATTAACATTTTGCTTCCAGCGGATTACATAAACGTGTGTAGGCGGGATCCCGGCACGATCAACGAGTGCGTGCGGCACTCCATCGAGGCGATCCGGCCCAAGCTCATCGCCGGCATCCCGGAGCTCGACGTGCCCGGCTTGGACCCCCTGCACATTGAGGAGGTTCATCATCTTTAAACATATAAATTGTCATCATTAATAACGTTCCCACTGCTGGAACACAGGGACTTCGCGGCTTGTCACCACCCTCCGGGCTGGGCCAGTGCGTGAAACGATTTTTTCGTGTTTCGTAATTTGGTCCGGAGATTCCTTATTTATATTACTTTAATAAAGCGTATTACATAAAGTATGTTACAAAATAATATAAATAAAATACAGCAATACCTCTTTGCGCGATACTTCGTAGTCTCAACTACGAAGTATCGCGCAAAGAGGAGACCCCGAGAATGAGATACGCTGTGTAATGTATTCCATCTCATTCTTTTACACGTTCAATCCTACAGATATATATGTTTCTTTCTACGTAACGCCTCAACTTTTCGTGTTACACTTGATTTTACTCCTCAAAAAATTTCCGTACCGGGCCTTATAACTCAAATCGTTTCTTAAGGAGTAAACTCCAAAAAAACTCCTCTCTTGGCGAGAGCGATTAGGCCTTAATTCACCACGCTGGTTGGCCAAGTGTGGGTTGGTGAATTTCACATGTCCTTCATACTCTTTAAAGTTCTCAGAACATGCCGGATGCATAATTTAGGGTCACATAGCTTATAATTGTGAATATAGCTTAATAAGAAATCCATTATATTGCGAGTGCTGCTGGTTAAATAATAAATGATTTTATATTTCTAGATTGTTCCAGTAACTCGCAACAACAACTTCATCAGAGCGACCGGCAGGAACATTGTGGTGTCAGGGACGGGCAACTTCACCATAAAGAGTTTATCGTAAGTACAAAGGTGGAAAATGGAAAATTGTGGGAAATTTATTATTAAGCGGGCAAGCCGCGGGTGAACAGCTGATCTTTATATATATAAAATGCTCATGTCACAATGTTCGTTCGCGTACTCCTCCGAAACGGCTTTACCGATTTTAATCAAATTTTATATGCGTATTTAGTAAGTCTGAGAATCGGCTACTATCTATTTTTCATTTTGCAAAACAACGTTTTGCAGTTAGCTAGTAATTATAATAATAGTCATTTATTGATAATATACATGGTAAGTCACAATTTTTTATGTGGTTGTGAAAGAACACAACAGAATTATATATTAGAATAACTAGCCCGGGCCCATAAAAAAATCGCTGCTCCTTCCATGGTTCAGTCCCGGATTTGCTAATATACATTATAAGTAACAATATGGTTTTTAATGTGGTTGCCAAATATCACAACTTAATTAAATATTAGAACAATTTGCGCAGCCATAATAAATCGCTGCTGCTTCCCTGCTTCAGTCCCGGATTTTCTGTGCCAAAGACTTAGTAGGTACGTGAAGAATGTCTGTTGTATAAATCGAACCGAAGTAAAGCAATAAGCATGATGACTACATAAAAAAATGCATTCTGTGTTGTCCGTCTGTTATAGCGTCCAAAATACTGGACACCTATTTTTTGCTTTATTAATTAATAATTAATTGCCATGATCATCATCATCATCACCCTATTACCGTTCCCACTGCTGGGACACAGGGACTTATCTCTTGACGAGAGATTAGGCCTTAATTCACCACGCTGGCCAAGTGCGGGTTGGTGAATGTCACATGTCCTTCAAACTCTTTTTTGAAGTTCTCAGAACATGCCGGTTTCCTCACGATGTTTGCCTTCACCGTTAAAGCACGTGTTTATTGCCATGATATAGAGCTTCAAAGTTCCGGACGGCTTGTGACGTATTATTATTCTCTTTATTTCATTTTAAACACGTCAAAAATATATTTTTTACATTAGATTACATAATAAATTATATAAAACTACCTACTGTAAAAAATATATCAAAACGGAGAATCACTGGTCACGAAGCTAGGCTCAAGCGACCGGTGACTAGGGCTGTAGAGAGAGGAACTTCCTGACGATACGCGCCGAGTCCAGAAGTACTGCCTTCTGAATCTGACCCTTGATCCAGCTTCCCAGCGAGAGCCTCTGAAGGTGTTGGTCAAGACTCTTCGCTATTAGGCCGTTAACGGACACGACTATAGGGACGATAATCGCCGACTCAACATCCCACATGGTGACAATCTCGCGGGCCAAGTCATGATATTTGTTAACCTTATCATTCTCAGCCTTCACGAATGAATGAATAATAAATGAAACTTGAATGCATTACGTCATGCTAAACTACAATGCATTGTAGTTATTTTTCGATTGCAGTAAAAAAGAAAAATTACGGGTACAATGTTTTATAAGATGGACTTTTTTTTTAGTTTTTTTTAGTTATCTACCATATTATAACTACCTGTAATGACGTTGTATTGAACTGTAAATAAAAATTATGCTCAAACTTTCAGGGTAGATTTGGACAACTTTAAGATGAGAGCGCGCGTCCGCTTCCCAAAGCTGCACTTTGAGGGTAGTTACAAGTTGGACACACAGCTTCTGGCGCTGCCAATCAACGGGGAGGGAAGGCTGACCGCTGATGCTGGTAAGGAAGGAGAACAGCATCTCTCTGTCTCTCTATCTGACCGTTACATCTTTAACGCTTTAAAATAAATAAATATTTTCGGACAATCCACACAACAACTTCTAGCCCCGTGGTAAGCTCAAAGCTTATGTTACGGGTACTAGACATCTGATATATTTAATGTAATAGACGATATATGGATATTTTTTATTATACGTATTAAATACCCAGACCAAGGAGAAAGTGCTTGCAGAATATAACACTTGGCCCCTCGGCAGGAATCGAAACCGCTACCGCTTGCTAAAACTTTAATTTGATAATAATTTATTGTGTTTCCAGTTAAAGGAATCTTATTATTTTCTGATACCGTTATATTCATAGCAAAATGCGAGAAACACTATGGTATTTCTTGTAGGCGTTAATTTGGTGTAAATTAGCGGACACACTTTTAGTACACACCGAGTACCAGCTCCGGGCTTCAGAGTACCTACCTAGATGTGTGTAGGCGCTTAAAGAGCACTTGCAAGCTTATTCATATAGAGTAATCTATCTATATTCATCTTCAAATATATAAAAATTCCATGTCACAATGTTAGTTACCGTAATCCTCCGAAACGGCTAAACCGATTATTTTGAAATTTTATATACATATTCTCTGAGAATCAGCTTCTATCTATTTTTCATATTGCAAAACAATGTTTCCTGGGGTCAGCTAGTATCATATAAAAATGAAACGCCAAATTAATTACTAAGTGACTCTATTATGTGAACGTGTTGTGAGTGAGCTGGAACTCGTGAAAATCTGAACCGATTTATATAATTTCTTTTATAGAATATTCCTTGAAGAATGTTTTTTACGCATAGAAAACGGTGAAAGGAGGTTACAGGTAGGATATGAAAAACCTTCTACAATAAATTATTATTCAAAAGTTTAGCGTCGTAATCAAAAACATCTGTTTTATAATTAGGAATGAAAGTGTTATATTTTTTAAATTAATTATTGTATCATGACTCGCGTGCAATCGCTCGTCGTCGTGTCGTCAAAATTGAATACAATATATACAAATAAGATATAAAACCAATGTACTAATTACCACCTAGTTAAACTGAAATAGGCAAACATCGTGAGGAAACCGGCATGTTCAGAGAACTTTAAAAGAGTTTGAAGGACATGTGACATTCACCAACCCGCACTTGGCCAGCGTGGTGAATTAAAGCCTAATCTCTCTCGTCAAGAGTGAAGTCCCTGTGTCCCAGCAGTGGGAACTTTAATAGGGTGATGATGATGATGATGAAACTGAAATACATTGTCTGTTAAAATACATGACTAACAATATACATATAATATCACCAACTACTCATTGAATAAATCTGTAACAGACATAACTTCTTAAACCCATTTGTTTTCTAAAAAATAGCTCAGATTCAAAACCGTTCTTTCCTTCCAGTGAAGTGCGACGCAGAAGTAGTCCTGACCGCGGACATCAACGAGATCAACAACGAAGAGTACATAAAGTTCACAAAGTTGGACATGGACATCAACATCAAGGACTACAAGATACAGCTCGAATGCCTCTTTGACGGGGACAAGGTTCTCGGTACGACATGTCCCAAATAGTTTCGAATGGCTAGGCTAAATGCTAGCTGGACTAACCTAACCTATGCTACCTAAGTGTCATTATACCTTGGTACATATTATGATATAAATAAGTTAATACATTATAAGTTAAGAATCTCAACCACTATTGGTTGGATGGTTGAAAATCCAAATTTAACACATATCTACACTAATATTATAAAGAGGAAAGATTTGTACCAATTTTTGTATGTTTGTAATGAATAGGCTCAAAAAGTACTGGGCCGATTTAAAAAATTCTTTCACCAATAGAATGCTACAATCTTCCATTTTGACATAGGCTACATTTCATTTTGAAAAAAATTAGGGCATTCTTGGTAAAATTTGAACAATGTAACCGAAGGTGAGAAAATGAGTCTTAAAATGTTTTTCGTCGAATGCACTGCCGAAACTATTAGCGATAGAACAAAATAATGTACAACAATATTGAAGAACATCATCTTATATATAAAAATAAATCGCAAAATGTGTTGCTAAGCGCATAACTCAACATCGCCTGGACCAATTTGGCCAATTTATTTTAATTTTTTTTACACAACATAGATGTAGGAAAAATAATATTCAAATAGTCTGCAAAATTAACCCCGCTGTAAACGAACAAAGGCTCTAATAGCTCTAAGTCAAGAAAAACTAAAACACATGAAGCACTTCAATTACTATCATTTTTTGTGTCTGGCAATTTGAACTTGATTAGGTCCTCCCTTCTTGTATCTTAATAGCAAAAAAATATATATCCGTGGTTCTAACTACACACAATTTTTCTAAGTAATATTCCACTGTGCGACTTTATTAGTAAATTATTTCGAAATAAATCCTGGATGTATTAAATATCACAGATAGAACATTAACGGTCTTACCACAAAAAATAAATACGACTTAGACACGTGATTAACAGTTTTAAAAAATATATATCGATAGGTCACATTTGAACGCGCGTCTAAACCGATTTATGTTTTTTTGGTAAAGCGTTTAATGTTTGTGCTCGTGCGATATCGCTAGTAAGCTGTTATAGCATAGCGAGACTCGTGAATGGCGGAACTAAACCTAAACTATTTTTATATTTTCAGGAGAAACCGCAAACCAAGTGATCAACCAAAACCGCGGGGAGTTCCTGCGGGCTGCGAAGCCCTACGTGGAGAGCACCGTGTCCAACCTCCTCCTCGACTTCGCCAACAGGATCGTCAAGGACCTCACTCTGAACCAACTGCTGCCTAAACCATAAAATACGACAATTTTACTTGAATATTAAGTTTAAAAAATAGATAAATCTACAATAAAGCATTGCTTATAAAAGAAAACACCTGACTACCTAAACACATTATTTGGTTGTAATTTTAATGGGTTTTCGTTGTGCCATCGCCTATTGAAATAATAATGATGACATGTAGAAAAATTCACTTTAAGTGCGGACAATATGCCATAAGCCAATATTTCGACCAGAGACGTAGTGTGACAAAATGGCCGCAGAATACAATTTTATATATAACTTTAATTCTGAGTGATTTAAAAATATCAAAATAGTGTTATTTGAAAGTTTAACTACAACACTGCGGACCTGCAATATAAAAACTGTTATTATAAAGAACAAAAATTAGTGAAACAAAACAAAAATAAAGGATGTCTCAATAAGAGTGCACTTTTTAATTTTAAAATAAAAACAAGAATTTTATGAGAGAGTTGTGATATTTTTATTGTATTGTAAAGAATACATGTTCCGATTAAGTATGGAAAAGAATATCCGGCAAATGACCCCCACGGCTTCGATTACAGGCCATTACTCCTTTCATTAAATTTTCCATGACTTTTGCACTTTATCTCACCAATGACGCGTTTGATTAATTTATTTGGTTTATTCGCATAAACCCGAGATTTCACAAAATCTCGAAGAAAAAAATCGCACAGCGTTAAATCGCACGATCTTGGTGGCCAGTTGACATCAGAATTTCGTGAGATAATGTGTTCTGGAAATCGTTGCTGCAATAAGTGGATTGTTTCATGCGCGGTGTGGCAGGTTGCGCCGACCTGCTGAACCCACATGTTGTCCAGATTCATGCCGTCCAGTTAGGGTCATAAGAAGTCCGTTATCATGTTCCTGTAACGAATGCCGTTCACAGTCAATGCAATTTCGGGTTTTCGGCGACACTCTCGTTTACAGCAGCAATGTTTTCAAGAGACCGACCGGTACGTTGACGCAAAGGATTCTCATTATTCATAATCGACCCAGTTTATTTAAATTTTTTGATAACTCTTCGAAGGGTTGACACATTAGGTGCACTTTCTCTGCTGAAAATTTGGCGAAGTTTGCGAGCGGTTTCAGCGTTACTTTCCCCATTTTTGTAACGTGTTTTCACAATTATATTGCGTTGTTCTTTCGAAAAGCGCTCCATTTTTTATAATCGGAATAAACAGAGGTGACAGCTGTCAAATTAAAGACTTGCCACTTGCATTAAAAAAAATATTCCAATTTTAAAAAGTGCAAAGGGGTCTAGGGTTTGTATGTTCTACCAGCACTTTCTCCTTGGTTTGGGTGTTTAATATGTATGATACCAAATATCTATATAAATTGTATATCTATTTAATTAAGTATATCAGATGTCTTGTACCCGTAACACAAGCTTAGAGCTTACTACTATAATAAAATAATCAATTCATGTGTTCAAAAGGATCAACAGAACAGATTAACCGAGTAGCTTTGTGTCTGCTGTGTCTCTGGACATACATCAGGCATTCGACCGCGTATGTCACAAACGTCTAATGTTTAAGCTGAAACAAAATCTACCAAATTCGTCGTACATGCTTTTAAATTCCTACTTGAAGAACCGAATATTTCAAGTAAAATATGAAGATAAACTCTCAACCATCAACCCAATAGAGGCTGGAGTCCCACAGAGTTCGGTGCTGGGTCCTGTCCTATACACCATCTACACTACTGACTTGCCTGTCTCTGAAGAAATTGTTACTGCAACCTACACTGATGATACGTCGATTCTCTCCTATAGCAGACCCAAAAGTTGTATCATCAAAGCTACAGCAATGCCTCAATAACATTGAAAAATGGTTAGCACACTTGGATTCGTATTGATACTATCAAAAGGGGTTATAACTTAAAAAAAAATATTGTCAAAAACCTTTTGTTTTTTTCATACTGCGACTTTCAGTGAGATGGCGTAACCAACACAGACATAGTAAACATTTCCTTTTTTTTTGGGTTTATGTCATTTATGACCACTATCAAGATCAAGAAACTCTTCCTCGTAACCTCGTGTTTTGAAGGACATATATCATCTATCTATATAAATAAAAATGAATTGTTGTTCGTTGGTCTGATTTAAACTCGAGAACGGATGGGCCGATTGAGCTGATTTTGGTTTTAAAATTTTTGTCGTAGTCCAGGGTAGGTCTTAACGGTGAGCAAATAAGGAAAAATTGCCAGGCACTTTTTTTACCCGTGCGACGCCGGGGCGGGCCGCTAGTGTAAGATAAAAATGCTTCCCTATCAAAAAACCTATTATTCTTTGTTTACCGTCTACGCTGTATGACTAACAGGAGACGCAAAATGGCGCTCAACTGAGTAACATTTTTTTCACTTTATAATTTTTTTAAACTCGATATTGTCACTTTAAGCGCAAAGTCCAATTTCAAGAAACTGAACTGAACTACTGTACGCTATATGCATTCTGTCTGGCGCGAACACATTGCAGTGATATCCCCTATTGCAGGACAACTAGAAAGCTTATTTTCAAATACATTTTTCTAAATTTAGGCTTATTTTTCAACTAGACGACGGCCGAGTAAGGGCCTCGGTTTACGGCGGATGCAGGCCGCCTCTAGCCGAAATAACTGGAAGTATTGGAGGTTTATGTTTATCAGTTGATGTCCTACAGCTGAACTGATGATGATACTTGTATTATTTGATGTCTGGAGTTATGAATATTTGAGGAAGGACAGACATTCGCGCCGGCGCAATGAGGCAACATGGCGGTCAAGGCGATCCACCACTTGACATCTTCTGTTGCCGAGATATCGATGTGTTTTGCGTAATTATAATTAGGATGTATTAGCTTATAATAGAAATGTCAATCACGATTTAGTTTGCGTAATTATAATTAGGATAAACCTAATATGCTTCTAATAGATAATGTTTGAAACGAACTGTAATCTGATTGGAGCATTTTGTTTCAAACATTATTATTTTATAGTTAATAAATGGATTTGCATCGTGAAGCATCATCCAAAAGCTATTTTATTGTTTGAATCTTTAAATTGAAGTGATTGATGAATAATAAATTAAATTACAAGACAAATGGATTTAAAGTATGAATATTAAAAACTTTATTCATGTTGGAATTTTTGATGTTTTTGATTGGAAATTATAATTACCTAAGTGAAATTAGATAGGTATATGTATATATTTATATTATTAAAAATCATACTAATTTAGGATTTTATACAAGGAGGATTATTTTAAGGAGATTTGTTTGATAAGTATATTATGATTTTATAAAAAAATCGATATTGTAACCTAAAGACGGTAGATATTTTTCATTTTTTTTTTTTCGAGTTCGTTTTGAGCACGAGAATTGACCCCTGTTTTTTAACAAACACAGACAAAATTATATAAATTCGTAAAACTTAAAGTCTACTGACTTTGCGATATATTTCGGATTCGTTAATATTTCATAGACGCGAGAATTGTCCTCGTGTAAATATGAAATAGTGCATTTATATCATATCATATTGGTAGAATGTTTGAAAACATTAATAAATACATTTAATTTTATTTCACATGGGACCTTTATAACGCAATGACAATTAGAACGGCATACTTATTAAATTGCTTATATTGTTTTCAGGTTATTTTGACAACTCTAGACCCTCATATATTTTAGACGTTGATTCTAGTATGCTCTTAACTATGCAAATATATTATTGAGCTCTTTGTTTGCTAAGATAATTTGAACAACTTAGGTGCTTACAACAACATTATGATTGTTGCTCCAGCTTTTATATTTTTTCGATTATTTCGACTACTCTAGACGCACATATCAGTTTGACTGTACCTACATTAATACCTACTTGAAGTTTTGCCATTCTCATATTACCCGACTCACAAATAGTGTTATGTATACATCTATTTAATACAAAGCAGTTATAGCCTGTCCTAGAAACCATAATAGAAGGATATGGCTCTCGGATGCAGAAGTACCTTACAATTGTTTAATCGCAATCTGTAATTGATTGCATTTTCTAATGCAAATCCACCAATTAACTCACCGTATAAAACGAAGGCTGTTTTAGGTTTTAATTGATTTTGCCTTTAGATTTTATACTGGGCAAGCTTTTCTGTCTGTGATTGACCGCAATATGCTAGGGATAAATAAGTAAATATATATATATATATATATTTCCGGACAATCTACACAACAACATCTAGCCCCGTGGTAAGCTCTAAGCTTGTGTTACGGGTACTAGATATCTGATATATGTACTTAATATAATATACATACATAATATAAGAAGATATTTTTATTATTAAATAGAAAGAGGTAGAAAGAAAAAGTAACCATTTAAGTAGAAAATTATAAACTAAAAATTTACAAATAATAATCTATACTCATATTATAAAGCTGAAGAGTTTGTTTCTTTGATTGTTTGTTTGTTTGTTTGTTTGAACGCGCTAATCTCCGAAACTACTGGTTCGAGTTGAATAATTCTTTTTGTGTTGGATAGTCCAGTTATCGAGGAAGGCTATAGGCTATATAACATCACGCTACGACCAATAGGAGCAAAAATATAGTGGTAAATGTGTATAAAACGGGAGAAATTATTTCATCTTTGAAGCCTTCCGTTGCGTGCGCCGTGAAAACGGTTCAAGATACACAAAAAATATGTATTAAAGAATAATAGCTCTTTTAATGATCTAAAAACAGTCCGCGATAGTATGTCTATCTTTTAAGATTAACTCACAAAAACCGTTTTTATGGTACCTAATTTGGTCGAAATAATTTGTTTAAGTTGTACCAACATAATAATATTAATCTTTATTCAAATAAATATGCTGTTGGTTAAGAGTACTTAATTCTGAATAAAATTGTCTTTGACATAACTTAATTTCAACAAAAAACTTTAAAAATACCGGGATTTTTTTTTACCCGTGCGACGCCGGGGCGGGCTGCTAGTAACTTAATAAAGCAATAAAAACGCCGTGTTGGCTAAGTGGGAGAAAACTTGAATTTAATTCCGAAGGTTCGATTTGTTTTAGACACCAAGATCGTAGTAAAATTTACGAGAATCGATATGTAAATAAAAATTGTACATTTTATTTTCTTAAAGGCCAGGTTCTATTCCAAGCAATTGAGAAATATCGGGATATCCAGGAAGGCACGGGAATTGTCCTGACAGTAAAACACAGCTGTTCTATTCACGATTTATTGCAAGACTGAAGAAATCTTAACCTACCTACTTATTATTACTTTAATACTAAACTACCTACATTACACCTCCCTGCTAAATATACACATTATAAAAAGAATAAACAAACAATTATATAATAACTTATAACTAAACTATTTGCTAATCAAACTCTAAGCCGTATCTCTTTGGAACTTTGCGAATCCTAGTCGGGCGGTCCTCGGGGAGCTGTACCTCGCGGGCCGGCGATGGTGGCGGTGGCGATACAATGGGCGGCGCATCTGTAGGTCCGGCAGTCTCCTTTCCTCCAGTGCCTCCCCCTTCTATTTCACTGGACACCTCTTCCACCGCCATCATTCGCGGAGCCGACTGCGCGGCGACAGTCTCACTGCCCTCCGACTCCGAAAGGGCCTCCGGGTATATTAGACTAGAGCGTTGCGACTTCCTCCGAATTTGATCTGCGTGCCTAGTTATATGTCGACCGTCACCGCTATTAATCAAGTACCGACGCGAACCTTCTGTACTAGCTACTGTGCCTTCTACCCACTTATCTCCCGCCCCGTAATTCCTAGCCCATATTTGGTCACCCGTTCGGTGCGCTATCGGAACCGTCCCTACTGCGCCGGCCTGCCGCGCCTGCGCTCGTTGCACGTGCTCGTGCTGGGCGCTCGCGCCGCGCAGCAAGTCCCACCGCGAACGTAGCGGACGACGCTGCAACAACATCGCTGGACTATCACCGGTCGTGCTATGAGTGGTGTTTCTATACGCTAATAGGTAGGTTTGTAGTGCGGCCTCTACATCTACCTTGTCTCTGACGGCTTTCTTGATGGCTCGCTTACACAGCTTTACAGCATTCTCCGCCGCTCCATTGGATGCCGGATGATAGACTGGTGAAAATGATTGCTTAATTCCATTTGCTGTTAAAAATTCCCTAAGTTCTACACTAGTGAATGGAGGGCCTTGGTCTGAAACTCCTTCTAAAGGCAAACCGAAACGCGCGAACAATGTCCTCAGTACTCTAATCACCGATATGGCTTTCGTTTGACTCATTTCCACTACTTCGATCCATTTGGTCGTAGAATCTACTACCACGAAAAAGGTTTTACCTAAGAACGGACCAAGGAAATCGATATGTAAGCGTGACCATTAGGGTGGAGCGAAAATGTATGGAGAAAAAAAAATATCTTTTTATTTCAACGGCATAGGGATGAAAAGTTGCCTTGTAATATTTAAAACAATAGTACAAAATTTCACTTACCAGTCGTAATGTTTTGAGGTGCCCCAGAGGAGATGAAAATTGAAAAATAAACTTTTTTTTAATTTATTGCAAAATTTTACTATAAACATATAAAAAGGCAAATTTAAAAATCAAATTGATTTTTGGTATTAAAACTAGGCATTTGTTTACGCAAAAGTAATCTCGCTCTAATGAAACCATCTCTTTTATTTTCCCCACAAACTGCATTTGATGCTTCTGTCACCAACTTGATGCAGCGCTCTACGGCTTGAGTGTGACATGGAAAATCAATAATATTCTGACAAAATAGTTACTTCCTATTTCCGATAATATTACATAATGATCTTCTACGCCCCGTTTTCTGTAAATTTTCCCTTCTTTTTCCTTTTTTCCATCAAAATATATACTACGAAGAATTTTGTTGCAGTCAGCTTCTTGCAAGTTGATCTGACTTTACTTCTTTCACGGCGCAACTTTGAACGATCAATGACATGGCTAGGGTCGTTTGATGAAATAATGCCAACATCTTTTAAGACAGAAGAAGCTATAATAGCAGCGGCTCTATCAGAAACTCCAGTACGATCGCAGGCAAGAGCTAATGACGGTAAATTCAATCGTTTTTTTTTTATTAGGTGGTGAAGCTTTATGTTTTAACTGTTCTGGGTTTTATACTGAGGACTAGTAGATGGCACAAGCAAGCTATCGCCTGAGCTGCTGCTTTTTGTTGCCAAATCATCAGTCAGTGAACGAGAACAACAAGGTTTATCAAAATAGTTTACCTCTCTGTTGCGATACAAAGTTTTTTCTTTTCTTTCTTGTTTTTTCTTATTTTTTGGCGTTGGAACCACAACATCGACACAACCTTTTTTCTGGTCGTTCTTTGATCCAGTAAGAAATCAACTTCCTCCTTGGGAACACGACTTCCTTTAGGACAGTTACAATCCGAAATAACTTTGCATTTGCAGCTACAAATATCAAACAAGCTATGAGAGTCTGATATTAATTTTTTCTTGGTATTTAATGTTCGTTTGGCGGCCTTGATATGGTTTCATTAAGCATCTGTATTTGTCATGATAAGAGCGAATCAATTGTAGAATTCAAGATAATAACAAGAATAGAAGAAACAGTTGGCAGCGACGATTTTTGCCATATTTCTGAAACTTCTTGATCCAGTCTTTCGGATATTTCATGAACTGTCGACTCTTTTGTTGTACTATCAGGCTTCAATTCATGTTTGTAAAATATATAATATTTCATAACGTCGTTGTAAGTTGTAACTGAGAAACAGGTAACTTTTCTGGCAAACCAAAGACAGGACAGTTTGTCATTTGTCGTGTTTGAACTTGCGACATATTTCTGTAATTAAGACAAAGAATACTTTCAATAGTACTACGGTTATGAACGAAACTGCAAGTTTTGAATGTGAAAAAAATTACTCACAATAAATATCTTGTATCCCAGCCGTAAGATTCAATCTGTCAAGTACCTAAGTGGAAGAACTCCTGTACGCGCGCGAGTTGACTAAATGTCATTTCTTTGATGTGAGAGAGTGAAATGAAACATACCCCTCCCCCGCACCCCGTTACCTACCGATCTGAACACGCACGTTTCAAGTTCAATATTGTTTATTTTACACTAATAAAGCATCGCTAAGGATTAATTCAGGGTTTATAGAATGTTTGCGATTTTATGGAATTTGCGTAAATTTTCAAAACTTTATGATGATGGGGGCACCTCTAAACTTAACGTAAACAAACTGAGTTTTCTCGTATTTAGTAATGACCTATAATAGCATCTTTTAACAGGTATGCCGAAGCAAAAAACAAAAATAAATAAAATCGCTCCACCCTAGTGACCATGGCTGAGCTAAGTACGGCCACGGCTGCGGCGACGCGCGGGGAGGCGCCGGCGCCTCCAGCGCGCAGGTCTCGCACTGCTGACACGTTTTTTCGATGTCACTGTCAATGTTGGGCCACCACACGAAACTACGACCCAGAGACTTAGTTTTGACTATGCCCATATGACTAGTGTGTAATTGTTTCAGAATAGTATTCCTTAAATATAAAGGCACAACGATCCTATAGCCCCACATTAAACAATCTCTTTCGACATATAACTCATGTTTCCTAATAAAATAAGCCTTAAGCTCGTCATCTGTACAATGTGATGGCCAGCCCGACTGTACATACATCAACACTTTACTTAGGACCGGGTCACGGGCTGTAGCTTGTCTAACATCGTAATTCGTAACCGGCAAAAAATTTTCTACAAAGTTTAGGTACGTTATTTCGTTTTTATTGAGTCCCACTTCTCGCCTATCCCCCGCCTGAGGCAGGCGCGACAGGGCGTCCGCGCAGTTATTCGCCGACGCCACATATTCTATGTCGTATCTATAGCCTGACAGTAATATAGCCCATCTCTGAAGTCGCGATGCCGCCATAACTGGAATACCGACTTTGTTTCCGAATATGTAGGTTAAAGGCTTATGATCTGTTCTTAACAAAAATTTCCGCCCGTAAAGATACTGATGAAATTTTCTAACCCCATAAACAATAGCTAACGCTTCCCTGTCGATCTGCGCGTAAGACCGTTCCGCGGCCGTCAAAGTTCGCGACGCATACGCTACGGGCCGCTCCCCGTCCGACGTGAGGTGAGATATGACTACGCCGACCCCGCGCGCGCTCGCGTCCGCCGTGAGCACCAGCGGCAGGTCCAGCGAGTAGTGCACGAGCACCTCGCTGGTGCTCAGCGCGCGCTTCACGCGCTCGAAGGCCGCCGCGCACTCCGAGCTCCACTCAAACTTAACCCCGGTCCGCAGTAAATTATACAAAGGTGATAAAATGGTACTAACATTCCTAATAAACTTCCCATAGTACATAACCATGCCGATGAACGCCCTTAATTCGGACACGTTTTCGGGGGCCGGTGTCTTAGCGATCGCCTGCACCTTATCAGGACAAGTGTGCACGCCCTCCTTACTAATGACATGACCTAAATAATTAAGAGATTCCGCGAAAAACACACACTTGTCCTTTCTTACTTTGAGACCGCTCGACTCCAGACGCTCGAACACTTTGTATAAGTTTTGTAAGTGCTGTGACGTCCCTAAACCGGTTATTATTATATCATCTAAGAAAACACCTACCTGCGGCAGATCGGCGAACAACTGCTCGAGACGTCGTTGAAAAATACCCGGGCTAGACGCTAATCCGTACACTAAACGCTTATACATGAAAAGCCCTTTGTGAGTGTTGATTACTGTATACTTCTTGGTTTCGTCGAGTTCAAATTGCGCATACGCCTGCGATAAATCTACCTTACTGAACCTATCCCCCCCGTGTAATCGGGCAAACAGATCCTCTACCTTAGGTAACGGGTAACGGTCGACTTCTAGTACCTTATTTAGTGTAGACTTAAAATCAGCGCAAATTCGGATGGAGCCGTCCTTCTTGACTACCGGTACGATCGGAGTGGCCCAGTCGGAGCGGTCGACGGGCTCGAGGATGTCGTCGCGCACCAGCTGCACCAGCGCGCGCTCCACCGGCTCGCGCAGCGCGTACGCCAGCGGCCGCGCGCGCAGGAACACGGGCCGCGCGTCCGAGCGCAGATAAATGCTCACGGGGCCCCCCGTGAACCGCCCTAGGCCCTCCGCAAACACCTTACAAAATCTGGAACTAAATTCCCTTTCATTAAAATTTACAACATTAACTTGATAACAATCTAAACTACTTTCAGGGTTATATTCTACCGGTGTTATTACAATCTTCATCTCCGCTAACCATTGCCGACCTAACAATGAAGTATTTCCGTTTTTTATAATATATAAGTCTAATTGCCTCGTTCTATCTTTAAACTTAACAATGGGTGTAATCAACCCTAAGGGCCGTACCAACTCCCCGGTATAGTACCGTAAAGCTAGCTTACACGGTTTAATTGTTAATTCTCGGAACAGTGTATTATACAGTTGATAACTTATACATGAAATAGCGCTTCCCGTATCCACTTCCATATTAATATTGCGCCCTTGAACATTAACGGGAATAACAATTGGATTGCACTGGTCATCAGATAAACGATTTATGTAAATAATCACCTCGTCGCTGTCCGTATCCTCCTCCCGCTCCGCATTTTCCATGTTATGCAGAACTCTGGTCTTCCTCAATCGAGGGCACATCCTCTTCAAATGCCCCTCCTGGTTACACATGCGACACACATATAACTTGAATTTACAAGCTCCCGCATCGTGCCGGCCACCACAAACTTTACACTCGGGCCCCGCATTTGTGAGGCCCCGCTCCGTCACAGGCCGCCCAGCATACTGGTGCCTAGCGCCAGCCGCCGCGCCTCGAGCCAGCTGATAGCCGCCGCCGCCGGCGCTCGCCGCCCGGCCGGCCCCGCCGCCGCTCGCCGTCCGCTGTCCGCCGCTCGCCGCCCGCTGTCCGCCGCTCGTCGTCCGCTGTCCGCCAGCTACACCGAAACGGTGCACCCGCGTAGTGCTGATGTGCGCGGCACTACTCTCCATCCTGCCCCTTGCGCCATCCTCCACCAGAGCCGCGTTGGCCTCCGCCGCCTCCATGGACACCGCCAACTTGTACGCTCGCTCGAGCGTAATGTTGTCGTCCTCAGTAAACAACTTCTGTCGCATGTTGTCATTTACTAGGCCGCACACAAATTGATCTCGCAAATTCTCTTTTAAGCTGTCGCCCGTGAACCGACAATCCCGGCTTAACTTTTTGAGTTCCGCTATGTAAATAGCCACACTTTCACCATGTCTTTGAGTACGCTGTCTGAACTTAAACCTTTCGGCGAGTAAACTAGGCCTGGGATTCAAATGTCCTCTCATAAGTGCCACCAACTCCGTGTACGATTTAGTCGCAGGTTTATCCGGCGTGCACAAATTTCCCATCAGTTCATAAGCCTCATTACCAATAACCGTTATCAGAATTGCCACTTTAACATCACTAAGCACCGAGTTCGCTATGAAATATTGATCCAAGCGATCCACGTACGTGTCCCAATTGTCTTTGTGAAGGTCAAACGATCCGATCTTACCGACCGCCATCTTGACACTCAACGGCGCAACCGCACAATATTTCACCGAAATATCGATAAATCACCGATCGCACTGCAACCCGTACGAATTTCTTGTTGCACACGCGTGGTAATCGATCTTGTCGCCACTGAGAAATATCGGGATATCCAGGAAGGCACGGGAATTGTCCTGACAGTAAAACACAGCTGTTCTATTCACGATTTATTGCAAGACTGAAGAAATCTTAACCTACCTACTTATTATTACTTTAATACTAAACTACCTACATTACAGCAATGTACAAGTTTTTTTTAATGTAAGAATGCAATTTTAATTTTGCTATATCGATGACATTGTTTGAACAAATCTTCCTATGTCTTGTATTTTCAGGCCTTCATAAACTGACCGAAACTTTTGCTACACCCTGTACACATTAATATTATTTTTTTGTAAAACTGCTTGAAAATCTATTCAGTTGGGTTTAAATATCTTTTTGAAAAGGCTGGTGAAGCTACTTTTTTATTGAAAAAATATATAAAACATAATAGATTTTATAAGAGTTATATTTTTTTTTTTCTTTAACCTGGATTGACTTGGATGGAATTTTATATGGAAAGAAGAAGTCTAACGTCTTACGAAAATAATCCCCTCGAAGTAATCGTTTCAGTAAAATTAAAAGATTCTCTTCAATGCAGGCAATGTGGCGGAGCAGAGATCTAGTAATAATTCCTTCAAAACTGTTTTACACACAAATATACGCCCAGGTTGTAGAGAATGCTTCTAGCATTAAGTTCTCCTCTGTACATTGCTTTTTGTTAACAAAGTAGGATATATATAAATATTTTTTTTCCTTATTGGACTATCAAGCGCTATTTTAACGAGTTAGTATGTAACGCGGCTCACATAACCGTTTTACTGTCTGATCTATTGCAATCTACTTTGCAACGAACCTGATCCACTTGGCACAAATCGAAAACATGATACTTACGACTGTGACGGTGTTATAATTATTATGCAGGTAGTAAAGCTAGGACTTAAACGACAGTTATTTTAATTTTAATATGCAGAAAAAGATTAAGACACGTCGAAGAATAATCCTTAACTTTCGCAAGCCGGATGAAAATCACATAAATGTGAGGTTTGTCAATTATTAAAAATCACTAAGATTAAAAAAAAGTAGTTAATTTAAAAAAAAAATATGAACACTTACCTTAAATTTTACTGTTGTCGGTGAACTGTTCACAAATTTAATACTTTAGTTTTATACAGTAGCTTGTCCGATCCTGAAGGTACCGAGTCCAGACTTTGAAGATCAACAATTTCTGCTTCTGGGTATCAGTGTTTTTCCAATTTTTGTTTTAATTAGTCATGTAGGTATATAAACACAAATACCAAATATAAGTATATAGTAAAATATATAATGGATTTTTGAGAAGGGACCATAAGGGCAAGTACATATTATAACCGTTATAGTTACATGGAAACGTTCTTAGGGGATTATCCATATTTTTTAAAGATATTCCAAAAACTGAATTCAGATATTTTTTGGAAAAGATAGTCAGCCAGAAAAATGCTAAAAATATTTCTCTTTATCTATTACTCGCTTCGGAAGTTCATAAACTTGACTGAAAGATCTTTAGAACATATTATATAAGAACGACACGATATTGTAATGTCGGTATTTCGGATTCCGCATTAGGGTGTCGGCAAAACATGTATTTCCTGCGGGTGTTCTATCTCAGATATTCTCGAAAATTTAACAGGTTTTATTAAAAAATTGTCAAAACTTAATGGTCAAATAAAAAAATAGTCAAAGTAAAACTAAAAAGGTTGTAGCCGATTGAATGGGACACTCACACCACATGTTTTAAAAAGTAGTTTGATCTTTTAAGTCAGGTTCTACTGCACCAATTATGATAATTTAAATCTTCAGAGGTACAAAATAATTCCTTCCATTTACCTTGAAGCATCAGTTTGCCAGTGTCAAGTTAAAATAAAATAAAAATTCCATCTCAACACAACACTTCCATTCTACCACGACATCCTTCTCATAGATCATCCATCTTTTTTTTTTTTATTTTTTTTTGCCTATCTCTTCCCACATAACCATTAACACATTTATCTACCACCTGGCTGCATATACAGTAATCAATTCGCAGACAATTTAATACTATTCTACATTAATTAATAATAAATTTATAAATTAGAGGTCAAACACGATTATACAATTTGGCAAAGAGCATTGAAATGTTTCCATCGGACGCAATGCAATAGTGCACGCTGTATCCAGGATATAGGAACCAGCGGTAGTTTCCCGACGTCTGCAACCGGACAAGGATACTTATGAATGCTAGTGAGCCGTGGCAATATAGGCTAAAATATTAACTAATAAATTAGAGATGATGAGAAAGTGGCTAGAGCTTCAAATGTTGCTTGCTAGAGCCAGCACAATGCCTTCCCTTTAACCCTCGATCAAAAAATAGGGTGGTAGTTTGACGTGTCAGTCTATCTGTCTGTGACATCATAGCTCCCGTAAGGATGAAGCCATATTAAATTACCCATGTTTTTCATGTTTCATAAATATGAATAATCGTAGGTAGGTAGGCTTTAATTAAGCTTGTGTTAAAATTTATTTCAGACCATTCATTGTGCTGCTCATCAATAGACGCATATGTCATAAAAAAAGATAAGAACCGTAATAATCTTTAAAGTGTCAAAGATAAAAAACATTTATTATGATATAAATATAAAATAACAATAACGTTAGAATATGAAAGAGCCGTAACAGTATGACAGAAACGATCTATAAAATAAGCATTCGTTATGTCAGAACATTCTAGATGTGGGTCCTAGTCCTGGAATTTGCATTAAATTTGAAGCAATTTTTGTCGAGGTATTTAGCGTTACTAACCCTACTAATATTATTAAAACGATTGTGAGGATGTAAGTGAGTGTGTGTGTTTGTTGCTCTTTCACACGAAACCTACTGGATGGATTTTGATGTAACTTTACAATAATATAGCTCACATTGTTGCTACACACGCTTGTATTGTTTCTTTTATGCGGTAATTATATGACAATTTCATTCACACGAATACCTTTAAAAATTTACTCTTACTTTATTATGCCTAATTCTTCAAAGCGCAATATGAATTCAACGCTGTATCGGTTGACAAAATATGTATCCAAAATGAACCGATGAAATAATATATAGGTTAATCCCAAAAAAATAAAATATCCAATTTTTTTTTTATTATTGATAAGCCTCTATTTGACCCCAATCTCACCTGATGTAAAGTGACGATGTGGTCTAAGATTGGGCATAAAGGCCTAGAAGATGGCTTCTCCGGACGACATTACGAAACAAGAAAAAATCGCTTCACGCACTGGCCCAGCCTGGAGATTAATAACAAGCCGCGGCCGAAGCCTACCACCAGAGACTGTTCTTAGCACCACCCGGAGGTCACGTGTAAGGATTCAGAGGGTAACCACTTACCTATCATAACTGGAGCGAGTCACATAAATAATACCTCTACAGTACATGCGAATGTTTGTCACATTGTTACGACTAAGCAGATTTAGATGAAAATAATAATTAATACAGAAAGGTTAATGTTGTTTCCCTTTTTTTAATCAATGGAAATTTATAATATTAGGGATATACTGTTTATTTTAGTCCTAGCTTTTTAAAGGGTTGCAAACCATTGTGTCATTTATGTTCAATGCCTATTACTGCTACTACCAACTTTTATGATCACTACCAATTCATAATTACCATGATTATAATTACGGATAAACTAATATTAGTAAGCGAAACTGGTTCTCTCACATCGCACCTAGTACTCCGAAGAATTCCGCCGCTGCTGTTGCAACAGTGACCTCTGCAAGATGATCAAATCTAGTGTCGTAGGGCTGTGCACGCGTCCTCCGCGCGCTCAGTGGCCGCCGACACCGCGTCCTAGCCGGCCGACACCGGACAGTAGTGCAACTCGCTAAAATGTTCACGACAGCAGTGCTACTGATTGCGCTGCGCTACGTTGCCGCTGAAATTCGTAAGTTTTTTTAGCTGTGTACTTTAAAGCTCGGGATTCGCTCCGAAAAAGATTTAGCCCTAGCGCTTGAAATAGTCGATGGTAGGTACATGGAAATATAGTCTTAAAATTTAATTATCTGAATTCTAGAGCAGCCTATAATTAGAACTCTTAAATTCAACACAGTTTATTAATTATTTTAGACTCAGTTACTGTCGTAGCTAAAATTTTTGAAATTGGTAATTAGATTGCAAAAACTTAAACATTTATGGGAATTCGAATATATTTACAGGGTGTTTAGCTATGTAGCGATATTGAACATTTGATACTAGTATATCTAGCCCGTGACATATAATAATTTCATGAGAAAAACACTTTTTATGTGATTCTCGCATAGAAATAAGTAACACAAATCTAATATTGTGGCATTTGTCTCGTAACGCCTCGTATTGGGAGCGCTGATGTTGACATTCTATTGCAGAACACATTGCGATAAACTGATTATAATAAGTTATTAACTTTTAGAACTTTTATATTGAAATACGGAGTTATTGGTTTTAGGATACCTGGATTAAGGGCCTGGATGAACGCGAATTTTTTTGGCTTGCTTTCACAGGGGTTGATTTTTAATTTATAAGTAAAGTTATACAAATTACCAACGATTACCCATGAAGAATATGGGACAAAAACGCTTAGGATTTGGAAGTGGGCCTCTTATAGATTAAAATTATAGAAATTTAGACTGATTATTATCTATAATATAAAAATGAATCGCAAAATGTGTTGGTAAGCGCATAACTCAACAACGACTAGACCAATTTGGCCAATACTTTTTTAAATCTTCTTAGTAGTCCAAGGAGGGTTTAACGGCGAGAAAACTTGAATAATTGTCGAGAAAACAATTTTAAATAATTACGGAGCGAAGCCGGGGCCGGCCGCTAGTTAATAAAAAACTAAATACGAAAATGTAGATTAAACAATAAATATTTTTACAAAACAATAAATCCGCTGTACCTGAATTTTGCGGACTTGAAGAATGGGTTACTCAAATAATTTTGAAGTCATCTTCATAATAATTATTTAAGTCGCAGGAATCCATAACTGCTGAACTAACTTGGCTCTATGGCAGAAATAATTATTCCAAAAATAAACCAAATATATTCGGATGGAAGCTTATTCCATACACACATAGTTGTGACACATACTGTGACTAAAATATATAAAATAGATTAAGGGGATTTTTCTTTCAGAGGAATCAAAAAGTCTGGACAATAAGTTTTTTTTTATTTCAGCTCCATATATCAAGGTCTGCAACCGAGATGACCCCAATCTGGACAATTGTATAAAAAACTCTGTGGAAGAGCTCAGGCCAAAAATAAAAAAGGTAAGTTATAAAAACTGTACCTACGGTTATTGGGATAATTTCTCAGGACAATGAACTTTCTCTCTTACTATACTTAATCCGTGGATAATTCAGTATTAAACAGGCCATGGTTCAAAATTAAATGTTTAATATGTTAAAAACAAGAATTTGCTTCGGGTATTTTAAATAGGTATTTTTAGGAAAAGTAGGGGCTAAACCCCAATACCTTCTTAAATTTTTGTGTTACATACTGATCGGATGTTGTGCTATTTCAATTTATAGTATGGAAGAACTAAAACATTAGTAAGTATGCATTTTTTTAATTTTTCACCGCTTTCGGGAACTCGTATTTTTCGTTGTGCCGTGGTAAAACCTCGATAAACACATAAAATCTTTATGAGGCAGTATTATTTAAAATAATAAAACAGAATAGGCGGTCAAAAAGTATTAACAAGTTTTAGAAACAAATTTATTATGACTTTGTTACGATGATCATCTGACCATACAGGAATAATAGTACTAGTTGTAAACTCAGTAATGGTTTCCTATACCGTATTGCTTTCTGTTCAACTGGGTTCAGCCTCTGTACTTACAGAGCCCTCAGAAGATGATAAAGGAGTTGCGATAGTTCCCATTGCTTTAACATCGTCTTCGAATGCTTTTAAGACATCTTGATCTGATTTTTCAATGCTGACTTGTTCTGTTTTTGAGACTTCAGTATGACCTTTACCGCTTTGAGATTGTACGTTTACAGGTATTTTTGTTGTATAATGACTGCAGTTTTATTAATTTGTTCGTTTGTTGTAGATATCCCAGGATCTGATCCCATGGTTGTTGTTGTTTTTTCAGTAGTAGTGACTTCAGTTTTATCAGCTGCATTTTTACTTCTATGCTCCTTTGCTGCTGTTATCCCAAGATCTGGACCCGTACTTGTTGTAGTTTCAATAATAGTGTACTCAATTTTATCTGAACTTTTGGTATCCTTTTGTGCTTCTGTGCCTTCGGTCTTGTAGTTTTCTTCACTTGTAGCAGTATAACCTTTACCGCTTTGAGATTGTTCTTTTACAGGTATTTTTGTTGTAATAATGACTGCAGTTTTATTAATTTGTTCGTTTGTTGTAGATATCCCAGGATCTGATCCCATGGTTGTTGTTGTTTTTTCAGTAGTAGTGACTTCAGTTTTATCAGCTGCATTTTTACTTCTATGCTCCTTTGCTGCTGTTATCCCAAGATCTGGACCCGTACTTGTTGTAGTTTCAATAATAGTGTACTCAATTTTATCTGAACTTTTGGTATCCTTTTGTGCTTCTGTGCCTTCGGTCTTGTAGTTTTCTTCACTTGTAGCAGTATAACCTTTACCGCTTTGAGATTGTTCTTTTACAGGTATTTTTGTTGTAATAATGACTGCAGTTTTATTAATTTGTTCGTTTGTTGTAGATATCCCAGGATCTGATCCCATGGTCGTTGTTGTTGTTTCAGTAGTAGTAACTTCAGTTTTATCAGCCGCATTTTTACTTCTATGCTCCTTTGCTGCTGTTATCCCAAGATCTGGACCCGTACTTGTTGTAGTTTCAATAATAGTGTACTCAATTTTATCTGAACTTTTGGTATCCTTTTGTGCTTCTGTGCCTTCGGTCTTGTAGTTTTCTTCACTTGTAGCAGTATAACCTTTACCGCTTTGAGATTGTTCTTTTACAGGTATTTTTGTTGTAATAATGACTGCAGTTTTATTAATTTGTTCGTTTGTTGTAGATATCCCAGGATCTGATCCCATGGTCGTTGTTGTTGTTTCAGTAGTAGTAACTTCAGTTTTATCAGCCGCATTTTTACTTCTATGCTCCTTTGCTGCTGTTATCCCAAGATCTGGACCCGTACTTGTTGTAGTTTCAATAATAGTGTACTCAATTTTATCTGAACTTTTGGTATCCTTTTGTGCTTCTGTGCCTTCGGTCTTGTAGTTTTCTTCACTTGTAGCAGTATAACCTTTACCGCTTTGAGATTGTTCTTTTACAGGTATTTTTGTTGTAATAATGACTGCAGTTTTATTAATTTGTTCGTTTGTTGTAGATATCCCAGGATCTGATCCCATGGTCGTTGTTGTTGTTTCAGTAGTAGTAACTTCAGTTTTATCAGCCGCATTTTTACTTCTATGCTCCTTTGCTGCTGTTATCCCAAGATCTGGACCTGTACTTGTTGTAGTTTCAATAATAGTGTACTCAGTTTTATCTGAAGTTTTGGTATCCTTTTGTGCTTCTGTGCCTTCGGTCTTGTAGTTTTCTTCACTTGTAGCAATCAAAGGTGCTTCTTCTGTAATAAATCGATTCTGTAAATACATTCTCGAAGGTTTAATTGTTTGAAGTATTTCAATACAGTCAATGACATCTTTATGAAGTATCATTATGTAACCTTGATATGAAGCTATGTTATATTTTTCAAACTTTAACGGAAATAATTATAATTTGCTTGATGTATTTTGCTCACCTTTATGCACACTGGGGATGATTATTTCAATAATTGGTCCAGGCAATAAATAATCGTTTGTAGAGTCTCCTGCAAAATGATCGTCACGGTCTTGATCCATTGGGAAGAATAATTCATATATTGATTTTTATTTCCATTCAATTTCTTCTTTTCTTTAGTCGGTTTTCTTTGTTTTAACACTGGGTTATATTATGCATTGTCTAATAAATAATTGTTGTTAGATTCTAAACGGATACATAATCATAATTTCTACTTAATAATAGGATTCTTAGATTTCTTACAGTTATTGTAATGGGGTGTTGTTTTAATCTGTTTTTATTTAAAAAGCCAGTTCAGTCGTTAGAATTATCAAATAAGTGGCAGCAACTTTCTTGTTGCTCTACGTAGCGCTTGCGGCAGATGCAGCTCCATCATCTCCGGCAGCTGCTGCGCTTGCGGCTGACCCGTCTCCTGCTGCTGCCGCTGCCGCTGCACCTCCTCCGGACTCTTTATCACCATCTGACCCCTTATCACCGCCACCATAATCTCCAGGAGGTGACCCAGAAGAAGAATCTCCAGCAGGTGGACCTGAGCCTTTATCTTTGCCTCCATTACCGCCACTAGGGGCCTCGGACCCTCCTCCTCCGTAAGGAGAAGGCGCACTTTCATGTTTTGTCCCTGAATCTGGCTTATAAGCACCATCTGCATCACCTCCATCGGAAGCCGCGTCTTTGGAACTGGACCCTACAGAATTGCCATCAAAATTATCAATATCTGTATTCTCAAGATTTGCCTCAGTTTTTGTATGAGATACAGAGCCTTCACCATCATCAGTAATAATATTAGTTTTTAAATTTGATATAACTGCCCGATTGCCAGTTTGAATCTGCTTGACAATTACTGAAATGTCTACAACTTTATCAGAACCAGGGATAAAAATCAATCCAGATGTATTGGATTTCAATACATCGGTAAATTTATCACTAATCGCACTGCTTTCCCCAGTAGTGGATGTAAGACTGTCACTTTTGATATCTGACTGATTCATAACTTTAACAATAACGTCTACTACTTTTTCATCAGTCTCTGCAATCACTGGTGTCGTTACAATCTTACCTTTTCCGGTGTCAATCGTTAAAAAGATTCTCCCCGATTTAGATTTTGTAGTCGGGATAGAAGCAATAAAGTTGCTCGGGCGGGGTGTGAACCTGAATTTGTTGTTTCCGTTGCAAAACTGGCACATGTTGTTGCGGGACATCGGGTAGGGCACTCTGGTGTTGAGCCCTGAGCCACCACCCCCATTGATGGCGCAAGCAGGTATTCTTATTTGGTATTTTGAACACTGGTTGCTTGAACTTATCTGAAATAAGATATAAACCAAGCTGCTATCATATAAAAAAAAGTTTCCATGTAGTGTCACCTAACACCCATAGTACAAGCTCTACTTAGTTGGGGGTTAGGTGATGCTGAGTTATGAGTCCGGAAACATTTATTTATTTATTTTATATGAAATTAAAGCAGGCGCATGAATACATATATGCACTTTATCTTATATTTCAAAACATTGTAAAAGGTTTATGCTTGATTTTGATTAATAACAGCAGTATTATCATCACCCTTTTAACGTTCCCACTGCTGGGACACAGGGACTTCTCTCTTGACGAGAGAGATTAGGCCTTAATTCACCACGCTGGCCAAGTGCGGGTTGGTGAATGTCACATGTCCTTCAAACTCTTTTAAAGTTCTCAGAACATGCCGGTTTCCTCACGATGTTTGCCATCACCGTTAAAGCACGTGTTTAAAGCGCACATAAATTTCTCAAGAAGAAAAATCCAGAGGTGCGTGGCGGGGTTTGAACTCACGACCTTCGGAATGAAAGTCGGAGTGTCCTCCCACTTAGCCAACACGGCTTTTTCACAGCAGTATTGTTTTTTATTAATTAGAAGGGAGTATTGTTGTGCATGTCTATCTGTAGGCGCTCCCAAACGAATGAACTGACTTTTGAAGAGTCTGAGAAAACAGTAATATTAACGGCGGTTTACTTAAGTCACCTGAGTTAATTTACCCAGGTGCAATAAGTATACTTTTAGTAGACTTTATTCACCCAGGTATTTTCGGGTGCATTAAGTCTACTACATAAAAAAAATACGAAGAAATATAAAAAATATTTGTATTTTAGCAATAACTAAAATTATTATTGATGGACTTACCTGAAGGATGCTCAAGAGAGCTAACACCAGCACAGCATTGTACCCCATGATGGAAGATATGTTTGTTTGATGTGCCTTTACCTTATATACTAACATTGAAACTGATAGCAATGCAGTAATGATAAGAGACTATTCACCATTAACATTGTCCAGTCATCGATTTCAATGACCAAAAGGCACGTAGGACTCGTTCGAACGAGAATTTAGATCACTACTTTGTTTATGTTCTTATCTGGGATTGGTTCCACTGTTGTTATTGTATTTTGTTTGTCTTTTAGTATTATTTATTAATTAGCCGTTCCGTTCCACTGCAGGACAAAGGCATTTTATTTTTATTCTATTTTATTTCCATTCCTCTCTATTACTTGCTACTTCAGGCCAAGATGTAAGGTCTTGTAGATGTCCAGCTCGTCCCGGTATCTCATCCCAGGCCTTCCACGTTGCCTTCTAGCGTTGGGTCGGCTCTACTCAGTCCTTGCCTACAAGTCGCTAGCCATGCGGCAGACGTGTCCAGCCCAGTTCCCAGTTCTTTTAGTACTTTAGTCAAAATTATTGTTTTGTTCGTGCTGGTTACCACGTCAAAACTTGATTTATGATTTGATTAAGAAGTCAAATGGCGCGGGCCATTGGGATATAATCATGGAAACTGGAAGAAACTTTGAAGTAAATTATTTGCAAAATGAGCACTTCATTTTCAATTCATCTGGATATATGGATGACAACCTCTTGAATTATTATCATCATTTGAGCTTTGGAGCATTGGGAAGTTTGGCGCTATAAGTTTATAAAGTCAAATATAGGTATATTTAAATATCTAATTTTACATTTTAATCAAATAAAAATATTCGATGACTTCGATTTGAAGTTAATTTTAAACTAATGACGTAAATAATTATAATAGTTTCACGCGTTAAAATGATTTCCACAGGTAGTTGGAAATAAGCACCCTATTTTCGAATGTAACTTTATAATCCGGGCGTACTTGTCGTGAGCAATTTCACTGCGTTGTTTGCAATAGGTACAGCAAAAAGGTTATCCTTGTCTTCTGTTAGAGTACCTGCAAGTACAGTAAAATCAATATTAATGTAACAATTTAAGTGATAATTTAACACTTTAGGTATATGATATTAATTAATAAAAAATCAACCACCGTCTAGTAATACAAAATATGGATTATTAATTTAACTTTATTTTAAATGGAGCCAACCTGCATAACATGAAAAAAACATCTAAATATTCAGCAAAAGTAAAACAATCCCCTTAAGAATTTGTTTTCTTGATGTACTTTTTTTAATTTACATTATCTTACTCTGTTATGACATAAGAATGACAAATTTTTGTCTAACTAATGATGTTAGAAAGCTTGTTAGAAATATCAATTTATGTAATTCGCAATTCCAGCAAAATTAAATACAATTTGTAAAATCCTATAGGTAATTGTCATGAAAACATAGGGTTATTTTTTATCTGAGGAAAATGCTCAGTGTAAAATGTATTATATGTATAATTGTTGAATCTGCTCAGATACGTACCTACCCTTATAAGTACAACTCATACAAGTGCATAAATATTAGAAGTTTTTATAATTAACATATTAATGAGCTCAACTGTACTAAATCCCTTCGCCCATTGCATCAGACAGATTTCCTTTCACACCTGCCGATGCGATTAGCTTCATTGGTTTCCCTTTTAATCAGGTAGGTATTATTTGTTCAGCTGGTACTTGTATATTTTTAACCCCCGAACAAAAAAGAGGGGTGTTATAAATAAATAAATAAATAAAAAATAAATATTTCCGGACAATCCACACAACAACATCTACCCCGTGGTAAGCTCTTATCTTGTGTTACGGGTACTAGACATCTGATATACTTAATATAATATACATACATACATAGATATTTTTTATTATACATATTATAAGTTTGACGTGTCTGTCTGTCTGTCTGTTCCATCATAGCTCCCAAACGGATGGAGCGATTTCAATTTAGTTTTTTTTTGTATGAAAGGTGAGATTGACCCGGGTGTTCTTAGACATGTTTAATGAAAATCGGTTGAGCCGTTTAAAAGTTATGGGGGTGGGGAAGGAAAACATAAAATCTGCAAATATTCTAGTGTGGGGTATCAAATAAAAGCGGCTCGCGTCCACATTACATAATATTATGTTGTTTTACATTAAAGGAAATGAAGGCATTGGAATCTTGGGTTTTTCTTAAATTTTAAATTTTGACTTATAACAATTTAACTCGCCTTTGTATATACAACTAGCGGTCTTCGGGCTTCGAAATTGTTCGGGGTTTCTCGTCCTAAAACTTATCCTTGGACTTCAACAAACATTCAAAAAAAAGAATCGGCTAAATTGGTCCAGGGCTTGTATAGTAATACGCTTACCAATACACATTTTGCGATTAATTTTTATATTATAGATTAAGAAAAGTTAAGAAAAGTTTATTTGTAGTTATTTTATCATAAGGACTGATTTATTATAAAACTAGCTTTGAGTGATGTTGCCCGTGTTTTTACAGAACAGCGTATTTTCCTAGTAAAAGTATTTAGCCGATAAGTAGGCTATCTAACAGTGAAAGAATTATTCGAATCGGGCGTGTAGATCCTGAGATTAACGCGTTCAAACAAACAATTTCTTTAGCCTTATAATATTAGGTCCTTACATATGAAATTGGCGTTTTTCGTACTGGCCACTTTAATCACAAATTTCTCCTCTTTGGTAAGGAATTCCAAATTCAAATTTGTACAGCTATAGACTTATGTATTTGTGCTTCGATGATCGTCATTCATTTGTTTTTTTTCTTCTGTTTTTTTCTGTTTGCGTCACTCATTTTACAAAATGGAAAACTTAAAATATCGCATTATTTACGAGTACGAGTTCCGCCGTGGCACTAGTGCTGCGGAAACAACTCGAAGGGTGAATGATGTGTATGGCGGTCGTGTTGCAAAAGAAAACACAGTTCGTTTTTGGTTCCAACGTTTTCGTTCTGGAAATTTCGACTTGCAGAACAAGCCCCGTGGACGGCCTGAGACTCAAGTTGATAATGAAGAGTTGAAGGCTATTATGGAAGCGGATCCATCGCAAACCACGTCCGAGTTAGCTGCAGGCTGCGGTGTTAGTGATAAAACTGTTTTAATTCACTTGAAGCAAATTGGGAAGATTAAAAAGCTTGAAAGGTGGGTACCTCACGAATTGACTGAAGCAAACCGGCAAACGCGCGTCGACTGCTGCGTTACATTACTAAACCGGCACAATAATGAAGGTATTTTAAACCGAATCATTACCTGTGATGAAAAATGGGTTCTTTACGATAATCGGAAGCGCTCAGCGCAATGGTTGGATCCTGGCCAGCCAGCCAAATCCTGCCCCAAGCGAAAATTAACCCCAAAAAAGTTACTTGTAAGCGTTTGGTGGACTAGTGCCGGTATTGTTCATTACAGTTTTCTCAAATCTGGCCAGACTATTACGGCTGATGTCTATTGTCAGCAATTGCAAACCATGATGGAAAAGCTAGCGGCTAAACAACCTAGGCTGGTCAATCGCTCCACGCCACTGCTGCTTCACGACAACGCTAGACCACACACTGCGCAACAGACGGCTACTAAATTAGAAGAGCTTCAATTGGAAAGTCTAAGACATCCTCCGTACTCCCCGGACCTTGCTCCAACAGATTACCATTTTTTTCGAAATTTGGATAACTTCTTGCAAGGGAAAAAATTCAACTCCGATGGGGCAGTCCAAATCGCCTTCAAAGATTTTATTGATTCCCGTCCGACTGGTTTTTTTAGTAAAGGGATCAATGAACTACCTATAAGATGGCAAAAGTGCATAGAAAATAATGGTTCATACTTTGATTAATTAAATATATTATATTAAAAAATATTCGACTTTTTGTTCCTCCCATACAAAACGCCAATTTCATATGTAAGGACCTAATATTAGTATAGACATAGAATAATAAATGACTACGGTATAGATATGCGAAGGTTCCTATGCGGTGCAGGTCACAGGTACGTGTTCTATGCACGCGATAGGAATGTCTCTAATTCTGCAAGAACTTTCTATTGCAGCTAGACTAAACTATAATTGTTAAAACTATCTAGGTGTCTGAAATGTTTAGGACCTGCTAAAATTCGTAACGCGAGCTTAAAATTTTCCGAATTAAAGAAGCGAATTCAAAAGTAAAGTCAATTATAATTTTATTAGACATAGCATAAAAGGGCAAATGGGTGTATGGTTTTGAAAAAAATATATATAGAGGTATCTACCTTTATAAATACACTAGTGGCCCGCACCGGCTTCGCACGGGTTTTTAATTATTATTATTATTTTTTTTTTTTTTAAATCTTAAACATTCCCAGATTCCCTAGAACACACAAAAAATTTCATCAATATCGGTCCGGTCGTTTGAGAGAAGTTCAGTGACATACACACTGTATTCTGTATTCTGTTATATAATTATGTCAATCCACATTCACACGTACAGTACAACAGTTTTCGTCTATTCATCGTAAATTTCTACTCTCTTTGGACCTTTATGCAAGAAAGGTTGTTAAGCAAATTTAAATCGAAAAAGATCCTTAACGGTCAGTTAAATTGGAAAATATTCGACAACAACACACAAAAATACAAATGCGATATATAGTTCAATTAAATACTTTTAATAATATGAGTTTTTTTTATCCCCGTTCTTATATTTTTGGTATGTGGTTTTCTATTCCCACAATATATATCTAATATACTGCAAAGCCTCATGATCAATACAAAATTCTTTATTGCAAACACCACAATATAGGAACATACCTACATAGGAGATACATGTTTCATACATTGACACAATGGGCGACCAATCAATCAATCAAACTATGTAACTTAATGTTAGTTCACTAGGATCATTTATTACAACCAGTAGGTACAAGTGATTATATTACAGTAATTTGAATAATAACAAATCAGTCATTAAACGAATAACGAATTTAAATTAAACGTATTGCATTTAATGTTATGCAATTTTTTGAGTCGATTTAGGTGAGCCTGATTATTCTTTGAACTTAGATATAGATTTTAATATTTTAATATAGATTTTAATCGGTAACTTCTGTGGCATCAATGAGTAAAGTTTATAATAGGTGCTGATTTTTGTATTTTTGTTAATTTAAAAGTCAGACTGTGTCAGAGGATTAAAAAATAAGCTTTTAGGGGTCATTCACAAAATCCGAGTAAACTAAGAAATGGTTAATTTTGTCAATAATAAGTGTCAAGAGCTATTCCGCTCTGTCACATGTTACTGAGAGTTCTCTTATATTTTAACTATTGTCTATATTTACTCGGAGATGGTGTAATAGGCCCTTAGGGTTTTAGTTGGCCTTATTATTATTATTTATATGTATTATTTATGTACTATAAACTACTCATTTAAAAAGTCCGATAAAAATTAGCCAGATATTTATTGGAACGAAGTTCCTTAGCGCGCGTTGTGAAAGAGGGCAAGACGGATTTTTTTTTACGAAAAGTTGTCACGGCACGACATTTTCTGTACGACACTTTTTGAATCACAACATCTTTTGATAAGCTGTTGCTTAATTTCGTGCTTCCCGTCATCAACATTCATTCCCGGGGTCAATTCTTTTTGTGTTTCCAAAATTTAGTTTTGGGTAAAATTCAGTTTTATTTATAAGTTATTTTTAGTTCAAATTACAATTGAAAAAAAATAAAATGTTAGTTCAATTCCTTCACTAATTAACCGAAAGGTCCGGAGAAGCCATCTTCTAGGTCTTCATGTCCCATCTTAGACAACATCGTCACTTTACATCAGGTGAGATTGTGGTCAAATGAAGGCTTATCAAATATAAAAAAAAAAAAACAACTTCGTTCCATCCGGGTAACCCTTGACACCTCTCAAGTTTTTTTTATTTAGTATAGATTGAAATTGACTTGAATATGTCAAGGCGAACTAAAAACATTTCCACTGTGTTCGTGAAATGGGCTAACCTATCAAAATAACGAGCATGTCATCGTACTCGAGAACTTACAAAGGATTGACCTCCAGTAAGAGGTTCAAATTCGAAAGTATGTCATTGTCAAATGTCAGTTTCGTCAACGAGATGAAATAAGTAGATATTACGAATTAACGATTGAAGGATAAACAGAAACAAACGCTGCTAATTTTCAAGTGTGATCTATTGTTGACATAATATTTTTACTGTTGACATTCTTTAAGCGTTCATTTTATTTTATTTCGGAATATAGTACATAATTATATATATACATACATATGCATGTAGTATATAAGATTTATATTTTTATGTATGTTAGTGACACATAGGCGACGAATAGAGAACCTCCTTTTTTGTTGAAGTCGATTAATAAGTGCAGACGCCAACGATGTTTTAGCTTCTGTACACGTTATGTTTGAAAAACGAATGCAATCACGTTGAACCACTTTTTGCGAGGTGCGATGGGGGATGTACTATTGCGTACAACTGCCTTCCCTTTGTAGATAGGGAACGTGCACTTCACCGGTGTTGCTAGCTGCAGGTGCCGTCAATCAGAACGTTTTACTGGTTTTGCTCTATCAGTCAAAGGAACATTCCCATCGACGGTGCTGCCAACTGGTGCCATAAATTTGAATGTTTTACCATATCGGCCCAAAATTTGACATTCTGAATGTCGTGTAAGTGCTGCCACCTACAGATTGCTGCACGTACCCTATAGCGCTATCACCAAGATAGATAGATACTATATGGCTATCACCTCTGCATAATATTGACAAATTTGATTTAGTGATGTCTATCACTAAGTCTAGTCGTTGAAAATTTGATATGTTCATTAATTTTTCGACATAAATTAATTAACATAGACAAAAAAAGCAAGTGAAAGAAACGTTTTTAATAGTTGTACAACCAATATTTCATAAATTATCTAAGACTGTATATTACATATTTAATTTACATAGTAAAGAATGATTAATTCATTAATTTAAGTTTGAGATGGACTCATACACTGCGGCTTTGTGGAAGTCAACAGAAAAAGTTAAGTTATAGTTTTCCGTTTTATTCTTAGATTATCATTATTAAAAAACACGTATAAAATTACGGTTATAGTTAAGTTGAGGTGATAGATCAAGCAATTATATTTTATCTTGTGTCACTTAATGTAGTAGCTTCCATTATTTAGCCTGGTCTTATTAAGTTATTTTTACCTCAATTAGCCATCTAATGCAACTTAATTTATAATAATTGCATGGTTCCGCAGTTTATGTGTAATTTTATTTTATTAAAGTCATTTTAGCAAGTGCAGAGGAGCACAGATACTTAGGTATCTACGCTCTAATATTATGAAAATACAGGATTTAGGTTAAGAAGTCAATATTAGGTATATGTATAGTAGTAATAATATTATACCACAGATTATATAATATTATTATACTTAATATTGACTTCTTAACCGACATCCTGTTTTTTCATAATATTAGTGCGTCGGTCGGTACCTAAGTATCTGTGCTTCTCTGCTGTGCTGTTCTGTGTGTGTTCTCTACACATGCTAAATAATCTGTGGTATGAACAAATTTTATATTGACCCATTCAATATTAGGTATTGTAGGTGTTGTTGTTCTGAAATAATGCGGGATACTAATGGGAATACTAGTAAGCTACGTTACTTCGTCTTAATTTTATCTACACTTAATCAGAATATTAGTTTCATTCAAAAATGGTTTATTACTTTGTACAAACGTAAAAATCTACATTTACTTGACTTGAATAATTTAGAAAATATTAAAAAGGTAAATTAATACTGTGAAATGTGGTCCCTGCAAAATAACAAAGCTGTGTTAAGCTTTGCAAAAAACACTGTTTATTTACGATTTTGCTTACATGTTCGAACCAAGATTATCAGACAGTAATTCTGTTTTAAGTTATAATCATTAAAAAATATTTCGTCAGCTGATTCGTGCGTAACGAAATAAATCACTAGTTGTATGCATTTAGATAATAAGTATGCATTGTTAAGACACACGTGCTTGTTGCGAAATTGCGCAGAAAAATGTATTGCCTTCCAACTCTGTAACAAAGTCAATAAATTTGAAAATCGATTGTTTCAAAAGCCCTTTGTGAAACATTTTCCATATCTGCCGCCTTTTTGTCACCTGTATAAGTAAATAAAATCCCGCGGCTTCGCTTACGAACTATCTCTTTAATCGTCCAGTGAATATAGGGTTCCCTCTATGATTTCGCATTAATTTCGGTTGGACGCCTGCATACCGCGTTTTTCAAGGCATCTATAATTAAATTATAATACTAGCGCCGACTTCGCGCTTCGGGTGCATTCATAATTTTTGGTCGCGCCGCCCGCCGTACGATAGTATTCATCAATACCCTATTAACGTTCCCACTACTGGGACACAGGGATCTCTCTTGACGAGAGAGATTAGGCCTTAATTCACCACACTGGCCAATTGCGGGTTGGTGAATGCCACATGTCTTTTAAACTTTTTTTTATTAAGATCTCTGAACAGGCCGGTTTCCTCACGATGTTTGCCTTCATTGTTAAAGCACTTATTTTAAAGCACACATACATTTTTCAAGAAAAAAAAATCTTAGTTGCGTGGCGGTGTTTGAACCCACGATCTTCGAAATGAAAGTCGTGGACCTGTCTTTCTGTTCTATTAAAAATGTTTATAGAAACAATAGAGTCAATATAATATTTAAGTTCATTGGTCAACAAGCCATTAGTCGCTTTCGAAATATTGACACTTTTGTGAAAATTTGTAATCACAAAGGACACCGGTAAACAAGTACACAAAAATTCACAGATAAATAAGTATGCTTGTTAAGACGAGCCAATCGTTATGATCAAGGTAAAGTGATGTTTGCAAGTGCTACCTTCGAGGCGAACAACTAGTATAAAATATGTTTCATTCAATAAATCAAGTTGTATAATTTTCTTAAGGATATGATGTCATATTCCAGGGTATCCCTGAGCTGGACGTGCCTGGCATCGAGCCGCTGAGCCTGGGGCAGATAGCCTTAGCGCGAGGCCCTCAGGGGGCCAAGCTCACTGCAGTCGTCAATGACGTCAAGGTTAGGGGGCCCAGCGATTTCATCATTGAGGAACTCAAGTAAGTATTATTTTATTGACAAGTGGTTTTTACCACCTTACTCTTATGAAATTTTAATGGGATTAGTACGTATATATCGGATTTAGGAACATTGGTTATGCATATTAAATATTAAGCTTCAAGAGGTGAAAAATATATAAAAATAAATAAACAAGCACTTTTGTATCGATAATTTGTAGTTGGGATAAACTTTTTGAGGAAATATTACGTTGAAAGTAGTAAACAAAAAACTAGAAGTTTCTTTTAACTTCTGTGTCAAAGATACTCAGCTTGTGGTACCCGCTTGTGGTAAAAAGCAGTAGAGGACGTATTCCGAAGATTATCAGAGCGGTTTCATGAACTAAAATAACCTCGAAAAACGCCATTTCTCTCTATCTTCGGCCTGCCGCATCCAATTTCTACCTTCGACCTTTCTTAGATCATCACTCCACCTAGCCCAAGGATATCCTACACTACGATTGTATAAACGCGCTTTCCAGAACCTTTTTTACCCAACGGCTACCGCTTCTATGTGCTATGTGCGGTCATTTCAGTTTTCTGACGAATAACTTCATTTCAAATTTAATTCCTTATCTCATAAACCTTTATGTAAGACCTGTCGTAATTTTTCAAATGTTGCCCAGCCAGGCGATTACACGGCTCTTGACTTCTTACCCTCCTAAATAATTTATTTCCGATTATTAAAATCCTCCATGATCCTCACCATCAACAAAAAAGCAAGACAACACAGAACAATACAATATTGACACAAACACCAATATTAGATTTATCTGATATAACGGCCGAAATTGCTAATTTTAACTCAACAATAGCAGACGGCAGTTTACTAAACATCTCATCAAAAAGTGTCCCGTCATTAAATGAGAATAACAGTTCCATTGTAAATGATCTGAGACAACAGATAAAAGATTTAAAGTGTGAGATGAACTCTGCTCATGAAGAGATTGCAAACCTCAACTCATACTGTAGCACACTAAAACGACAGTTAGTCGATAAATCTACGCAAATTGACTTCCTGAAAAAAATTGCTACAGAACAATCAATTATTACTCCCACTAGATCATCCCCGAGATTAACAACTGCTACGCCGATTATTAAAAAGTTATCGAATATGAAAATGAAAATTTCCCGATTATCGCCCATCCATAATAATAGCGGAGAATATAGCTTATGTGATACACCCAGAAAACCGGATCAGTTAAACGAATCAAAGAAAATATCCACCTTAACATCACGTATTGGAAACATAACATACTCGGAACCTCAGCCTCGTCTACAACCCAGAAATGGACATAATTTAAGAAATTTTGCGACAGAGGGCGCCACCCGGAAGACGGTTCCCAGAATAATTATTCTTGGTGACCAGCAGGCCCTAAACCTGACCAAGCAGCTCTCCAACGACAGGATCGGCACATGGAATGACTCATACGGTGTATTTGGTATAGTCAAACCATCAGCACCAAGTAGCGAAATCTTGGGCAAATGCAATGTAACATCGCTGACAACAAATGAAAATGACATTATAGTTTTGGTTTTAGGTTCAAATGATAAAAACCCTCATGCAATTTATAGTAACATCTGTAATTTTATGTGTCGCCTGAAAGGGCAAAAGGTTTTCATAACAAACGTGCGATATAATCCTTATTTAAATGTGTCAAAATTAAATAATAAGATTAACCTACTAACCCGTAACTATAAGGATTGTCAGTTTATAGACGTATCCAAAAATTCTCATTCACTGCGTTATAAGGGGTTTATACGTAATTTGAGCTATAAATTAAACATTGAAATTGACAACATAGCATACAATGAGAAATATTTAACTACAGAAAGACTGAAAAAGTTTGTTACAGCGCCATCTGTCAAGCTTGTACAGCCCAAACAAAGGGGAACTATTCCGTACTACTTCCGCACAGCCAGTCCAAGTACTAAGATGACATATAATACACAAGCTTCTAGTCAAGACATTCAAAGGTTTTTTCGTGAATAAGCCTAAATTTATTACATTACTACACCAAAATATTTGCGGGGCTATTAATAAAATGGAAGAAATCTATGCAGCTTTTAATAGGCTTCAAAATGAGAAAATAATATTAGATATTGTCTGTTTTACTGAGACATTTATTATAAAGGGTTCTGAAAGGTTTTTAAAAATTCCAGGCTTTAAACTTGCCTCGTCATACTCACGCTCGGGCAAGAAACGAGGCGGGGCATGTATTCTTGTTCAATCAAATATAGAGTATAAAAAATTGGACTTTATTAATGACTTAACATGTAAATATTGTTTTGAATGTACCGGAATTGAAATTTTGACATATAATTTAACCTTAATTTGTATATATAGGACACCTGACAGTAGTATTGACATATTTTTTAAAAGTTTAGTTCTAATTTTGCAAAAATTGGCATTAAATAATAAAAGAATAATATTATGTGGTGACTGGAACATCGACCTGATGCACAAATAAAAAAAGCCAAGAACTTTTAAGCATCTTTAAAAATTATAATTTTTATAGTCATGTAAATACTCCGACGCGCAAAAATGCATGTTTGGATGTATTTTTCAGTAACATTAAAAATGCTGTAGGTTGTGTTAATGTTTTGGGTCTCTCAGATCACGAGACAGCCCAAATATTACAGGTTCCTATTAACAGAAAACATGAATTTCTTCAATGGTCAGAATTTAAAAGAGACTACAGCGAAGAGAATATACAAAAATTTAATAAATGCATGGAAGCCTTGTCCTTTTCGTCAGTGAGGGAAAAGCAGTCTTTAAATGAAGCGTTCACAGAATTTCATGAGATATACACAATGTTCTATGAACTCTGCTTTCCTACATACAAAGTAAGAAGGTCAAATAAACCTAAAAAATGTAAATGGTTAACTAAAGGTTTAAGAAGGTCATGTTTTAGAAAAAGAAAATTATATTTAAATATAAGGTTTGGCTCTCGGAACAGCAGTACTGAGAACTTCTATAGAAAGTATAGCCATCTCTTAAAAAAGTGTATCTACAAATCACAAAAATTACAGCATATGAAATTTATTTCTGGGAGTAAAAATACTTGTAAAGCTGTTTGGGATGTAATAAATGAAAAGATAGGGGATATAGAACCAATAAAACAGATTGATAAAATAATTACCAATGATTTGTCATATACTGACCCAAATGACATTTGTGAATTATTCAATCAATACTACATTGACATTACCAATAATAATAATTTTAATTTTTGCACTAATGACATCCATAATATTGACCCTAACCCATTCTCAATTTTTCTGTACCCAACTGACCCTAAAGAAATTCTTAAAATAATTATAAATTTAAAAAATACCAACTCAGTAGGAGTGGATGGACTGAACACTAGAATAATAAAGCGCAGTGCTGATTATATTTGTATAATACTTTCGTACCTTATCAATCGATCTTTTGAAGAAGGATCTTTTCCACAAGTATTAAAACTTTCAGTAGTCAAACCACTTTTTAAGAATGGAGATCGTACGAACATGGCTAATTACAGACCCATTACTCTCATACCTATTATATCAAAGATTTTTGAAAAGGCTATGTTAAAAAGACTCCAGAACTTTGTTGCTAAGCACAATATTATAAGGTCGGAGCAATTTGGTTTCCGCTCTAACAGCTCTACTTCTTTAGCCTGCTTTAACGTCATCAAAGGAATTATGGACGCTATAAATGACAAGGTTCCAGTAATAGCTCTTTTATTGGACATGTCTAAAGCTTTCGACTTTGTAGATCATAGAATGCTACTTTCGAAGTTATACAAGTATGGTATAAGAGGTAGAGCAAACGAATGGATAGAGAGCTACCTGTCCGAACGTCAACAATGTGTTGAAGTTTCAAAAATTTTCAACAAAGATAAGATTGTTCCAAGGTCAAATTTCAAACACAATAAGTTTGGCGTCCCTCAAGGGAGTATCTTAGGTCCATTTTTATTTATAATGTACATTAATGACATTCCAAATATCACTAGACATAAAACTATTTTATTCGCTGACGATACCACAATTATTATAAGGGGTGATAACAAGGACTTGACATTTGAGAGAGATATTAATTTGACTTTAGAAAAAACTATTAACTGGCTAACTAGAAACAATTTAAAAATCAATTTGTCAAAAACTAATTTTATACAATTTGGGACATATAAGCAAAAGAAACTAAAACTTGATATTAATTATGACAAAACACCGATCTCCGAAGTCGATACAGCAAAATTTTTAGGTATTTGGATGGATGACCACGTTACTTGGAAAGCGCATATACAAAATACTTGCGACAAGCTAGATAGATTTGTGTATGCAATTAGGAGCCTAAGACTTCGAGTGTCTACAGCTGCAGCACTCAAGGCATACCACGGATATGTCTCGTCAAACCTGTCATATGGTATAATTTTATGGGGTAACTCTTGTGAAATTGAAAAGGCTTTTCTATTACAAAAAAAGTGCATAAGGGCGATTGTTGGCGCATGGAGTACGGATAGTTGCAAACCTTTGTTTAAAAAATTCAAAATTCTTCCCTTACCATGCATATACATAAGAGAATTATGCCTGTTTGTTAAAAAATATCCGCACTATTTTAAAACTAACGCCGATATCAGAGAATCTCGATCAAGGCATCGAGATCAACTCTACGCTCCGCAGTGCAGAGTAAAACTAATTACGAAGAATGTATACCATCAGGCAATTAAAATCTATAACAAGTTGCCCGACATTCTGAAATCCTTGCCTGTAAATTTATTTAAATTTAAATGTAATAATTGGTTATTGGATAAATGTTTTTATGACATAAATGAATACTTGGACATGAAGGATTGACATAAAACATTATTATTATAGCTTATTCATTATTATGTAAAAAAAATGACATTTTCTGACATTTAGAAACATTTATTCAAATCAAATTCTGACATATTTTAACATTTTATTTTATTTTATATTTTTGTAAAACAGTAATAATTTCTATATCGATGACATTAACTTGATTAATAATTTTATTATGATTTGCACGCCTTTATGAGGCAGAATGTAAAGGACCTATTGTTATTTTGTGTAAGACCAAATGTACCTGCATTCTAGTAAATAAATGATTTATGATTATGATTATGATTAAAAAAAAAAAGTCCAAACATTTTGTATTCTAACGGATAAGTAAATTACCATAGAGATGACATTGTTTGTATCGGTAAACCTGATCAGCATGTTAATGGGCCCACGAAATTTCCATGATCTAAGCGCGAATCATAGTGAATGCGATTAGGGTATCATACGTCTGGCTGCACCTTAGTATATTGTAAACATTATAGGCTACTATTCCACCAGAGATGGTCTTTGCTACGTCGAAATAGGCAAAATAATAATATGTTAGGTGGCCCATTCATCCAGAAAGACTAAAGGGAACTTACCGCGAGAAAATAGACGAAAAGAACTTCTTTCCTCATGGATAAATCCATAAAACATTGAAAAAGGTGGCGTGGTGGACTGTCTAGTATTTCATCTGCATTCAAGAATAAAGAAATTAAAAATAAACCAGAGCATTGTGTGTCTTGAAAAGCATTGAAAAGTCTGTCAGTACAATAAATAAACAAATTATGAATAATTCATTACCAGAGAAAGTTTAATTTAGCAAGTGTTTTTATGACTGTTTTGTGATTCATAAAGTAGTGATTCACTTCTTAATTGATTACTAACAGATCGACGAGCCCGGCATTGAATGGTTACTTTACTCTACTGGTTGTTTTGTTTTGGAGGTTTTGTCTGTTCACGTCCGTAAGTGGTAACCCTCTGAATCCTTACACGTGACCTCCGGGTGGTGCTAAGAACAGTCTCTGGTGGTAGGCTTCGGCCGCGGCTTGTCACTACCCTCCGGGCTGGGCCAGTGCGTGAAGCGATTTTGGCGGAGAAGCCATCTACCTTCTAGGTCTTCATGCTCCATCTTAGACCACATCATCACTTTACACCAGGTGAGATTGTGGTCAAATGAAGGCTTATCTAACAAAAAAAACACAATTAAACAAAACAACGAGCCTATGGGTGTAACAATTCATCGAGCATTTGCCCGAGCAAGACAGATAGCGCGTAGGGCATCTCAACAAAAAATGAACGCAAAGTACTTCGTAATATTACAAATAAATGCTAACTCGCAGTGTGCATTACCTCAAACAGCGCAATGAAATACTAATATTTAACCCAATTCTAGATTATTAGACAACCGCTGAATTTTCTAATTTATCAGTATACCCAACGATTACACAATTATAGGCAGATGAAACACACGCACCGCACATACTAGTGAAACTAAAAACAAATAAAATGACGGCCTTGTGAGGATGCGAAATTGCGATGATCTGCACGAAACGTTTTCATAATTGTATACCTATTTGTTTTCTATCTTAGGGTTTTTTTCGTTTTTTAAATATTTCATACTGATAGATCTCTGGAATTCAATTCTAACATAACACAAAAGTTAAATACGGCTAAATTTTCTCGGACGTTATTTATGTTTATAACGTATAGCTCAGTTATGGCAAAATATAATATTTTCAGATTTTACCTGAAACAAACAATCATAAACAAAAATTTTTAATTAATCTTTTATGGTCTAATTGTGAGTTTTATGGGCGCTTTTGGTTCCGTTCCCAAAGGGTAAAAGGAGACCCTATTAGGCTGATTTTAGAATAACGCCGACTGTTCAGCACTGACAGTATGGCCATAAACAAGTCACAGCGCTGATGGTAGTGTGACACTAAAATCAGCCTTACTAAGACTTCGTCGTCTGTCTGTCTGTCACCAGGCTGTATCTCATGAAACGTGAAAGATATACAGATGACATTTTGAGGAATTATGTATTTCTGTTGCTGCTATAAAATCAAATACTAAAACCACACTATAATGAAATTTTCATACAACAAACATGATTTTTATAAAATATTTATTTAATGCCCCGCAAACCACGTATATATATAAAATACCTTAAAAAGGCATATAAATAAATAACTTACAGACTAACATGGACTATGATTTTATAACGTAAAACGAACTAGGGATTTTTCTCCCTGAACGTATCCCTAATGTGCTTTTTTGTTAGCACTTTTAATGAATATAACATTTTACGCACTTATTGTACGCGGAATCCTAGCTGTTGTATGAGCTCATCTATATTAGTACTTTAAAAACCAATACAACAATATTAATTATTTGTATAATACTTGTTTTAACGGTGAAGGCTAACATCTTGAAACCGGCATGTGCTGATAACTTTAAAGAGTTTGAAAGACATGTGACATTCACCAACCCGCACTTGGCCAGCGTGGTGAATTAAGGCCTAATCTTCCTCGTCAAGAGAGAAGTCCCTGTGTCCCAGCAGTGGGAACGTTAATAGGGTGTTGATGTGTGTATGTAACTACAAGCATACGCTTTCGTCATAGAAACAAGGTTGAACAATTTTTTTTTTTTTTATGAAGCTTCTTAAATAATGATGCTACAACAATATTACGATCTAGCCATTATAAAGGCTAATTAGTAATTTTACATATGACTTAAATTGCTACGTAGAGTAAAATAAAGAATTTGTGTCCATTAACACTTTGCTTATTGTCTCTATTTAAGGGGAAGACACTATATTCTTGTGTTCTTTATAATTGTTATTTACACTCACTGCACTAACATTGACATTAATTAATTTAAAACACTAGGTTGAACAATGTTTTATTAAGTTTTGCTCCATATTTTCCAGGTCAGACTTGGACAAGAACAGGTTCGACATGAAGCTGCTCCTTCCGAAGCTGGAATTCAACGGGAAGTACAAGATGGACATCCAAGTGCTGCTGCTGCGGCTGCAGGGCCGGGGCAACATCACGGGCACTTTTAGTAAGTCTCTATAAATAATAACCTCTCAAACAAGGTTCTCCAACAAGGTGGTCGGACCTCATCTCAAAATTGACTCAGTCCACCATTACCGACTGCTCCCGCACCGCAACTAACAGGAAACAATGGCGGCGCATTGCAAAAGCAGCAACCCATTATAAGGACCCCCCATAACCACGACAACTCTGTCAAGAGTGACCGACTAAGAAGAAGAATAAATAATAAATAAATATTTCCGGGCCAATCACAGCATCACCTAACCCCAAACTAAGCAGAGCTTATACTATGGGTGCAAGGTGACTGATATATTGCATAGATGTTTTTTTTTGTAAATTCATACATATGATACATAGAAAACGCCCAGATCCGAAACCAGATACCTTTGATGATACCGCGATAAAAGCCTTGTTGGCTAAGTGGGAGCACTCTCAAATTTCATTCTGAAGGTCGTGGATTCTAACCCAGCCAAACACTTCTGGATTTTTCTTCTTGAAAAATGTATGTGAGCTTTAAAACACGTGCTTTAACGGTGAAGGCAAACATCGTGAGGAAACCGGCATGTTCTGAGATCTTCAGAGTTTGAAGAACATGTGACATGTCACCAAACCGCGCTGGGCTAGCGTAGTAAATTAAATTAATGCCTTCTCTCTCTCGTCAAGAGAGAAGTCCCTGTGTCTCAGCAGTGGGAACGTTAATAGGGTCAATAAAGTGCCTTACAAAGACCTTAGGATACTATGACCTTCTCTATGAGTATTAGCTACCGGCTCCGTTCTAAAATGCTGTCCAGCCATGCGTCCAGCCCGCAACAACGGCCGATTGAACGCCTATACGAGTAGCCTATCTAGCCATCACCGTTTTATTGATTTAAAAAACAAACAACAGCTAAGATTATCACTATAAACTAACCTAGTGGCAACAGAAAGCCAATTAATGATTTTCACGGATGGGCACATAAAATATGTACATCAAAAAGTGAACACAACTCAATGACCACAATAAACAATACAATATTGTATGTATAATATAGTATAATAACCCAAAAACCTAGCTAACAATAAAACACTATTAGCTAGTGGCTGCCTGACTAAGTTCACTCTTGAAGTAAATAGATCCAAGCCAGCAATCGATAGATCACTATTTTACTTCCGTATTCGACCGTAAAAGATATGCTGATCTAGATAATCGCGAATAAAATTTAATAAGCAGAAATCGCCCTTCAACTATTGCAGAGTATTCAATAAAATAGTGTATTAATTAAACAAACAAAGCGCTGAGGTAACCACAAAGAACATTGCCCTGTACAATAATCATGTCAAGTTCAGCTATGTATTACGATTCTAGTAAAAACATGTTACATAATGTGCAAGTTACGAGGAATACCAGTTGAGCAGTTTGAAATGCTCTGCGCTGTGCCGATAAAGCCGGGTACAGACTGGCGTAGCGTGTAATGTAACCCACCGTAATGTGACAGGAATCCTGCGCGTGGACGGCAATAAGAGCATTTCATGTAACGCTCACGCAGGCGCTCGGGCTGATCCATCAGCTGTCTTATTTGCGAACACAAAGGAACACGTCGCCCGTTTCCTAAAAACTCGATTATTAATTCAAAGTATTCGAATTACTTTTGAATATTCGACAACACGATTGCATGTAACGCTCGCGCAGGCGCTCGTTCGATCCATCGGCAGTTAGTTTTTTGTGAGAACACATAGGCCGTCACTACGCTCCTTTCCTAAAAATCAATGATTAATTCAAAGAATTCGAATTACTTATAATAAATAATAAAAAAATCGTGTTTTTTATTGTTTTGTTGTTTACTGTGTTACTTATATTGATCAATACTAATTAAACTCACGAAATTAATATAGGAGTATTTATTAACACCCTTTTAATATTTTAATAACTTTTAATTTTATTTTCTCTTGAATGTTGGCTAATGTATAATGTAAGGCTGATGCATATTGTAATTGGTTATAGGTCAGGTCTCCACGACACAGGCAGTGTGCCTAGTGTGCAGACTAACGACAAATATTAAGCACAAAATTGTTTTAGTAAATAAATATTTTTCATTTCATTTTCATTCATTGGGAAGAGAGATAAAATAATGCAAGATCAAAAATTTGTAAGTTTGCCTGGCATGTTCGTAGCATCGGAAACAGATTCGCGTACACTATTCGCTTTGAGTTCGAGTGCCGTTTACACTATTGACACTAAATTACAGCTAATCTTACATTACACTTTACGTCCGTCTGGACCCGGCTCAAGTTAGATCGTGTTGTTGCTAGCTACTAACACGCTTTATGTAATGTTGACTGTTAGGCCTCATGTGGCGCAAGGACTAGTAGGTTCGATCCCCACCGAGGGACTTTTGTGTTCAGCAATCAATTATTATTTAGTCAGTGTTTACTACGTTAAATTAAAATATTGGTAGGGAAGTATTTATTATACGAGATGTCTTTTACGAGTTATGATTTTAACACGTCATATTTCATCTCTTTTCTTTCTAAGTTGCGCATTTATTTAGAAGCGACGACGTTATATACTTATTAAAATCTAAATCATTCTATAAAGCCTTCACTAAACGTCGTGGATCTGTCGCAGTCATCTGGTTGTATCTGCTATTTGATTGTATGACTGGCGCGTTCATTTAATGACGACATTTAATTGAATGACTGAAGGACAACTCGTCAAATTGTTTAATGTAACGTTCAACTTCTTGACTGAACGTCATTTAGCATAGTTGTTGAATGGGATATAACTGATTTTGTACAATTGTCTGTACAATGTACAATTGAATTATAATATCATTCTTAAATACTGCAAAGAACAAATTAATTAGGTGTCGAAACTATAGCTTCTTTTTAATATTTTAATTAATAAATAACAGAAGGTACTTATTATACGTTCCAACGAAACGCGTTGAGAGGACCATAAATTCGTCAATTGTTTTAGTTCCCTGCACAAAAACGTAAAAGCTATCTTTGTAAGACGATATTCAAGTGAAAAAGAAACGTCCGGCCAAAATTTTTTTGTAAATATTGATGATTTTACTGAATAACTTTGCACTCTCACCTCTACTCACTGAGAAATTCTAAGTGAATGCTAGACGAATACTTTTTCGAACGCGTATTCGAATGTCAAAAATGGTAACTCGCATTCCAGAGACACAACAAACAACCAATCAAAATGCGTTAAAGTTCTTATTTCGAACGTGACGTTTCGACGGTATTCCATCTCATTCTTTTACACGTATACACATCCTACAGATATATATGTTTGTCTCTTTCTACGTAACGCCTCAACTTTTGTTAACACTTGATTTTACTCTCCATAAAATTTCCATACCGGGCCTTATAACTCAAATCATTCTTAAGGAGTAAACTCCAAAAATATTATTCAATCACCTGACTGATTTTACGTCCGCTCTGTTCAAAGAGCTATATATAATCCGCTTACTAGTTGGACGTTTTGTGACGCTTGTTCAATCAACGTTCAGCCCTAGTCATTCAATTAAATGTCGTCATTAAATGAACGCGCCAGTCATACAATCAAATAGCAGATACAACCAGATGACTGCGACAGATCCATTGGGCCCGTTTAAGGTCTTTGAGCGCTTGTAAAACACGGCGCTTGCTTCAGCGCCTCCCGTTCTTAGGTAACTGCCATTACGCCGGTGTGCCTTGAAGGAAATGGAGACGATTCGCTAGCAACTACAGAGTGCTGAGTCTGAGTTTACAAATTGTAGTTAACTTTCTCGATCGTGAGAACGTTAACTATAATTTGTATGGGATCGAAACAGCGCCTCTTGTGGCAAACTTGAGAAACATAATTTGCTAGTTTGAGATTCACTATCGACCGTCGATCGTCGACTCGTTTACGCTCACGTTCGAAAGTGAGAACGTTAACGCATTTGATTGGTTGTTTGAAAATTTTCCCGAGTTCGTGTTACCATTTTTGACATTCGAATAGTAAACGCGCTCGAAAAAGTATTCGTCTAGCATTCACTTAGAATTTCTCAGTGAGTAGAGGTGAGAGTGCAAAGTTATTCAGTAAAATCATTAATATTTACAAATAAATTATGGCCGGACGTTTCTTTTTCGCTTGGATATCGTCTTACAAAGACAGCTTTTAAGTTTTTGTGCAGAGAATTAAAACAATTGACGAATTTAAGGTCCTCTCAACTCGTTTTGTTGGAACTTATATTATGTACTTTTTGTTATTTATTAATTAAAATATTAAAAAGTACCTAGCTATAGTTTCGACACCTAATCAATTTGTTCTTCGCAGGTGTTCACGGCTCTCTTCTTTTTTGCTTCTGGTTCATACAAAAGCCAATTTGAGTAGCAAAACAATGCAATGAATTTTTTTCAGTTAGGTATGTGATGATCAATACTACATTTTAAATGTTAACCCTAAGTTTGGAGGTGCAAAGCATGATTCTTTGTATGGGAAAACAGTGACTTGAATACATAAATTCAATCTCTGCACCAAAATAGAGGAATGGTCTGGCTTCTATATAGGTAAAGTATCTTTAGGTACTTGATTTATTAAAATGCATTATATTTTGATCCCTTTCACTATTCTATCTTTTACATAATTATTTATTTTTTAGGAGACTCTGGATACCCTCAGCGCCCAGGCTAATGACTCCAATTTTAGATGCAAATACTGGTACACCAGAGGCCAATTAAAATAACAAGCAAATGAGGGCTAGAGTAATAATAGAAAATACATTTTCAAATGCTGAAAAACAGATGGTAGTGCTTAGACAAGGATGGAGTTCACTCCATCCACTTCAAGCCACTCAAATATGCTTCTATTATTATAGCATACTCAGTATTGCATAACATAGTTATCAATCTTGGCATTGATCTAAATCTTACTCGGTGTCCGAGTAAGATTTAGGTGGGTCTAGTTAAGGTAAAATATTTCATATGATATTATAACAAAATACCTATTTATGTTACAATTAATCATATCTAGTTCCAGGAAACTTAAATAGTGAACCGGGTAAGACTATGTGGAAGGAGCTGGAGCTACCAGCGGACCAATTTTAGTAAGAAGACTGATAAATAGTGTGTGATATAATATATGTATGTAGTTCTCAGTTATATATTGTGTTAATGTACTATTGCTATTTATAGAAGTGTGCTTAGGATTATAAGGTTAAGGATATTGTATTGTGACAATGAATAAATAAACAAAATTATATAAGATGAACTTTATTTTTTTACCTAATTAGACAGTCAGAATTGACAAGTTAAATTTATAAACTAATATACTTATATTTACAAAAATATAAACTAATCATTACAGAGTCTATTAACTAACTTATCTTAAACTCTTATTACTATTGCTTGCCAATCTCTGGCTCTGCGCTTCCATCTCCCTAATCATATTTTGCTCTCTCCTCAAGCTTATGTTACTCTATTATAAACTTTCTCCAAAACTCTTCAGCTTGTAGAAAATTTTGTGCTAGCCTCAAAATTCTTCAAGGAGTTCTTGCATGGCAAGGTGGTGTTTGCCCAAAGCAAGCAGGCTCAGGCCGAATCAGATTGCTCTCACAGAGCCTTATAGGAGAGAGTGCATGGGCATCTGTAAAAATACATTAATGTTATTATAATCTTATTAACATTATAATTATGTTATCCTTAGAAAAGTTAAGTCTTACCTTCCAGTGCTTCCAATATTGTGAAATAAATCTCAAAAACAAATCCAATATTGTGACAATATTGTGAACTGGGGTTGTTACAGTAATTCTTTGACTGGGGCTTAGGACTGGGGCAACATATGATGTTGATGGCCCAGGTTCATCCCAATGTCTGAGGTCTCCATGCCTAGAAACAACAATAAACTTAGTTTTTTCTTCGTCGATGAAACAACTTCACATAAATAGATCTAAACATCAAATAAATTATCAAACACTCACTGCTCCATGAACTTGTCTTCATTTTTAGACTGTTTAACTCATAGTTTCAATTTATTATTAATTTATCGGCCGGCCACTTCTTCCTACTCGAACGAAAGTTTTCATTTCAAACGTAAACAAAACACAGAATAATCATAACATTTTTGATAGACAGCTGCTTCTAGACAAAATACTAGTAAAAATATCATTCTGAATTTGGCCGGTTAATGATTTGATGACGTCATGCTACCACCCTAACAAAAATCACGGTGAGTGAACGCTTTCGTATAGTTTTTGTCGATAGGAACTCCAACTTGCATGCCATTGCTTTTCGATTCGAATTTCGTTAGCTCGATTAACGAGATAGTAAAGTCATTCGAAAACGTTTGTGGAACTTAGACTCAGCACTCAGAGGTAGGTCTTTGTCCATTGGACCCACGACTATATATATCACTTTGTTGATTTGCTGTACTGTTTTTTATTGTCTTATTTTTAAGGGCATGTTTATTAAAATAGAGTTATTAATGTAGAGCGAGTGGTATTTTATAAAATTCACCCTTATTTCGAAATAACACTTCAATCTCTCACTTAAAAATGAGTTTTCTGATAATGAAGAGGAATGTGTTAAAATAAGGGTTAGTGAATCAAATTTTGAACTGTCTAAAACCAAAGATATCTTTTTATATGAAGAAATAGATGTGACGTTTTTAATGGATATATCAGTGTAAAAAAACACTACTTCATCAGTATATATCATATCATCAGTTTATGATGTACATTTTTTTTACAGGAGGTAGTTGCAGGTTATTGTTGATGTGTTTTTTTCTATTTTATAAGATTATTTTCGAAAAAGACTGAATAAAAAAAGTGGCAATATTGAGATCAAAATTAAAGTTTCTCAAGCAAATGTATATAAATACATACTAGCTGACCCCAGCAAAAGTTGTTTTGCAAAATGAAAAATAGATAGTAGCTGATTCTCAGACCTACTGAATACGCATATAAAATTTGGTTTAAATCGGTAAAGCCGTTTCGAAGGAGTACGGTAACTAACATTGTGACATGGAAATTTAATATGATTATGATTGTTAACGTTTCAATGTGACATTATCAACCTAAAAATCTAAGTCGAAATGTATTATTATTTTATTTCAAATCAAAAAAAGGTTAGGTTAGGCTATAGAAGTGTGTCTATTTTTCACAACTACAGTTAAGGTATAATTCTGTTTTGAGACGATGTACTGCTATATAAATATAATAATTCAAATATTTTCTAATTTTAATCAGATTTTTATTGCAAGTTCTCGGACTTGCAATAAAAATCTGATTAAAAATATTTTGTGCTCATGTGTACTGTATTGAATGTATTTTATTATTATTTTAATTAATAACATTAGGTAGTTTTAAGATATAAGCTAACATTGTTACCAACCATTACAGGTTGGAAGTAGAAGTAGTTTTTGTACACAATTCAACTTTGTGCAAATGAAGTGTTTAAATAAATAAATAAAACATATACCTATGGGTAAAATTAATACATGAAGCAATAATTTAACTTCGCAGAGGACTATGCCTGTAACGTGACAATGCGGGGACACAAAGAAATGCGCGGTGAAGAGGAGTACCTAAAGTTCGAGCCGTTCAGAGTGAAGCTGCGCGTGGGCCAGTCCTCCATCTACCTCACCAACCTGTTCGACGGCGACCCAGTGCTGGGCCCAGCCACCAACCGCGTCATCAACGAGAACTCACAGGTAAATAGCTACCGCTTCTGTTCCACCAGCTGATAGTTCTCTATCTTCTATTTTATTTTATTTTTTTATTTTCGATAAGTCTTTTTTTGACTACAATCTCACCTGATGTAAAGTGACGATGTGGTCTAAGATGGGACATGAAGACCTAGAAGGTAGATGGCTTCTCCGGACCATATTACGAAACACGAAAAAATCACTTCACGCCAGTGCGTGCCAATGGGCCAGTGCCCAGCCCGGAGGGTGGTGACAAGCCGCGGCCGAAGCCTACCACCAGAGACTGTTCTTAGCACCACCCGGAGGTCACGTGTAAGAATTCAGAGGGTTACCACTTACGGACGTGAACAGACACAACCTCCAAAACCCCCCTGCCAAACAACGAACGGGGCTCTAGCACCAACCCGCATTGTACCATGATGGTCTGAGTGACCATAGTCCACCGCGGTGAGATTACCTTGGTTTTCTAAGATGGTGTTTGAAACTGCTTATCCTCAAACTTATAAGTAAGGTTTATTATCTCTATCCCCTAAGTACTATGAGAATGACGTCATCGATTCGGGCTGGGCCACCAAGCGCATCATTAAAGATAATTCCACAATGTCTGATAGGAGTCACAGTAAATAAATCTACCAGTGACGCCGCCACATTTGAAATGGTACTCGTTTCTTGACGACTCCAGACAGAAGAACTCATTATAACTTTTTAAATTATCATGGTTTTTAACAATATTATGATTTAAAACGGGTAACATACCATGATTTGACGGTTTTTGAATTTTCCGATATTTCGACGCTGTTGCAAGCGCCATGATCACGGAAACAACTAATTTCCGAATGTTGTTGTTGTTGAGTGTTGTTGAATGTCGAAATATCGGAAAACTTAAAAACCGTCAAATCATGGTATGTTACCCGTTTTAAATCATAAGAAGAACTCATTGCATTTAAATACATACATTTAGTTTAGTTTACATTTACATTCATGTTTAGTAGCGGATTGCTGACTTTTTTCACCATCAAAGAGTAAAGTTCCTGCTATTTCATCTCCTTCTCTTCTCCTTGTTACTTGGGCAGCCAATCAACGCCTGTTGTAAAACTCGTCTTGTCTATCAATTAACTAAAGTTGGATTATTCATTCCAGGTCTTCCTCTCGGAGATCAGTCCAGTGCTCGAGCGCAGCCTGGCGGACATCTTCACGGAGATGGCCAACAAGGTCACCTCGAAGTTCACTTACAAAGAACTGTTCCCCTGATAGCGGCTGGCTAATTTATAATGTGTGATTTGTGGTTTAGGGACTTCGCAGGCAGAGGGCAGGCGTAGATATGTACATAGGATTGTGATTCTAAATAGTATAAGGGTGTAGGTATCTATTAAATTATAAGTGCTATAAAGTACGCGACGTTAAATGACTGAAAATATCGCTGTGATATTCAACAAAACGCTAAATTTAAAATCCGACGAACCATAGATAATGTCGTTTCATTCAGGGTTAAAAAAAAAACAAAGTTGTTTGGGAAATAGACAAGATTCCATGGACACTCAGGAATGGTTAGCATTCATTTATAAATTAATGATAAAAGTAAAAATCAAGGTGAACGTCACTCATGTAGAAAAACACGCAAGTTGTGTGCTTAAGATGTGGCGCAGACTACAAAATTCAAGTTATAATAATCCGTTAAAAACCTATTATTGAATTTGATTTAAAGTTAGATCACCTTAATTCTTATACGAGGAAACGTTTAAATGCGGTATAAGCGTTCCCGATGATTATTATAGAAATTGTCCTGTCTTTACCAAGATAGGGAATGAAAATGTTTATACCCAAAATATAATTCAAAAATTCTCAAATGAAAGGATGACTCAATCACAAAAACAGATCGATATAGGCAGAAAAGTGTATTTTATGAATCTGTACATTTTACAACAAGCAATCGCAAAAGTTTGCTATTAAAAGTTCTGAATCGCGATTTGAAGAATACCATTTTCGTGATATGTAGAGGTAGAGTTAGGTTAGGTATATGGTATAATAAAAACAAAGCGATACATCAAAAAATTTTTTGAAATAAGATGTAAATGACAGACAACATAATACCACACATGATCGGCGTGTTCAAATTATTCAAACAAGGTAAAAAAAAAACTTTTGAATCTTTCAAAAGATTTTATTTAATAACGAATTGATAATTTGTATAGAATTATATATTTAAAATCGTGTTATAACTTTTTAAATTATCATGCTTTTTAACAATATTTTGATTATATCGGTAAACTCAAAAACCGTCAAATCATGGTATGATACCCGTTTTAAATCATAATATTAAAATCGTGTATTAAGCAGAACGTATTTTTATGTTTTGTGTGATTATTAATCATAAAAATTAGTTCTGCTTAATACAATATCGTCGCATAATATTACTTAATGCATATACAACACAATATGTCAATAGTCTTCAGCATGTAGTTACTTTGGTCGGTTACTTATGTATTATGTGATGTTGTAAAATCTTGTAATAGGGTAAATGCCCCCACTTCGGAACTTTGCTTTTCTAAATATTTGCACTGTATTATTAAATTGATAAAGCGGAAGATAGGTGTTCAGTTTGGACGGGCTTATTGACCGACTAAAATCAAAATTAATTAGCAAAAATGTTTATTTAGTCATGATGACTAAATAATAAAAATAGCCTATTAACATATTAAAAACGGAGGTTCTCTGTTGTTTTCAAGAGTGCAATCGAAACAGGTAAATAAAAAAAAACACCTTATGTTTTGTAGTCTGATTCTACGTTTTTAAATCACACAAATTTATGGCATTTTTTATGTAGTCATTGCGACAATCTTTAGTTATAATCGACTAGTTTATGTCTGCCCTAAGTGAAGGCCTTTTCCTCATAGGATAGGCACCGTTAGAGGCAGCTTATTAAATCCAAGTGCACCATAGCACCGTCGCCCACAACCTGTGATGGCCACGATCCTCAGCCATGGGGAAAGACCCCAGAGAGAGAGAGAGAGAGATGTCTGCCCTTTGCATGTGAAGAATAATTCGTTCATAACATTTTATTGCTATTAAGATAGATTTTAGTTCTGTATTAAAGTTAAGATTTAGGATGCGACAATTGGTTATTTAAGACGACTGAAAGTATATTATTGTATTACAACAATTGAAATTAAACATTCTATAGAATAAAACCTAAATTGTGATATATTGATATAATATCAGAATTGACAAATATCTATAAAGTAAGGGTATGGGCTCGTCACCGCGACTTGGGGCCGTATGTTTTTTGTAAAGGTAAAGTTAGTTGGGAAGTGTTTATTTTAATTAACTTCATTTAAAATGTGGATTGTTCTAGTTGATAAGAACAACTTTAATTCAATAGTATTGTGAATATAACTGAACATTGTTATATAATAATCTATATGAAATTTGTTAAAAAATACATACCTACATTACAAACCTTCATGAATCAAAATGTTTTATTTTATATATGTGTATTTCAATGTCTTTTTAATTCCAATATTATTATGTACGAGCAGCTGGGTGCACTGAGATCGCGGACCAGCTGATAGACGAGCCAGCGCGCTGTAGCATTTTAACAAAAACGCTATAATTTGACTTCTACCATATTTAAAATTAATGAAAAATACCTGCATCTATGTGTTAAATAAATTTCAATTGAAAATATCAATATTATTTGAAATAAAATAATTACATCAAAAAACCCAAGAAAAAAAAAATAGTTTAAATAATATTCATGTAGCATAAGCATAATAGGGGTGCTGATGCACCCCTACTTCCCACAACTGGGACAAATAGCTTCTCGAAAGATAATCTCTCTAAATCGGAAAAAAATAGTCCGTGATTTTTTTTGTAATTTGGTCTTAAAGTTTGAACAACAACAATTATCAAGAATTACAATTTTGAATGTTTTTTTTCCGTATGATCCTTATTAAAGCCAAACATAAAATTATTTTTATGTAAGTACCGGCCACCATTCAGCTATGTTTGTGCCAAAAATCATCACCTTTTCTTAACCAAGTCACCGACATGGTTAAGAAAAAATAAATAAAAAATAAATATTGAGTATCTCCAAAATTACAACAAATCGGGGAACATACCTTGGGGTTAAATCGATAGGTATTAAAGTCACCTGTCTCCCAGCTTTCGTTGATCCGTCAACGATGTGACACCATGTATAGATTATATATTATATATAACTAGTGGCCCGCCCCGGCTTCGCACGGGTTTTTAATTTTATTTATTTTTTTATTTTTTAATGTAAACCATTTCCATATCCCCTTGAACACACACAAAAAATTTCATCAAAATTTCATCAGTCGTTTGAGAGAAGTTCAGTGACATACACACTCACAGAAGAATGATTATATATATATATATATATAGATGTTCCTCTGTAAGTTACGAAATTATTTATAGCCTTTTATAATTCTGCGTGGTTTGCGGAGCATAACCTTACGGTAACACCGTTTTTAAATAGCACGGGTGTGAAAGTCCTTTTGTTATAATATCTTTTATTTTTAATAATGATTGTTTAATATTAGACGTAGAATATGGAAAAATTTCGATACATGTGTAAGCTTATAATCTTTCACTATATCAACAAATTTTCAAGCTTTAATGACTATATAATATTTGTTTCCCCATTCAAAGTTTATTTAACCCTATAGAGTAGGTAATCATTAATTTTTTTTTATTTTATTTCAATAAATTTGTCAGTTTGTGTTTGTAAAATTTCAATCATTAATAATAATCACAAAAAAAACTTGCATACAAACTTTACGACCCCTTATCATACCACCTTTTGGGATTGAATTTCGAAAAATTTAATTCTTATAGGTTCACGGGTTTCGTCTACTCGTTTATGAGTCAATCATTTAAATTCTCTCTTTATACAATACAATATTATAATATTATGAGAATTGTCGCTCGATTTTTATACGTTTATCGCTACCATCATAATGTAACATTTTAAGCTAGTGATAGACTAGAACTGCTAGCTGATTTGTTACAATCAAATGTATAAACCAACAAGCAAAATTTAGGTAACATTTCGTCACACATGTGCGCCAGAGCGCGAGAGATGCGCGTAGACCCGACACTTCAACAAAGTGTACAAGCATGTTTGCAAGGTACTACATCGAGATGTTACAGGGAAATGCACACTAGTAATTGGCAAGGAGATCACCGAGCATTCGCAAGAATGTTACATTACATAGAAAGGCTATAGTGTATCTACTCCATTATTTTAAGGAACGAACGATTAACTCCATTAGGAACGATCTCCACAGACCGGCGCGCGGCGGCGCCGGCGCCGGCGTGGGCTTACAAAGCCGCGAGACAACAAAAATTGCTCATAAAGTCGTAGTTACCTCCGCCGCCGAGCGTCGCCACCGTTTCGATCGTCGAATGTGCTGTGATACCATAACGACCGACCTTAGAAACTGATATTAAAATACATTTTTCTTTACGGCGTTGCAAATGCGCAGCCGCAGCCGCACGCCGTTGAGTGAGATGGTTACAACCTGGACCTTACAAAGCTCTTTTTTTAAGATTTTTGGGGATTAAAAAGACGCTGGTGATATGTAACTGAGACTGAGAACTAAGACTGTTACTTTAAAGGTCCAGCCAAACCCAACTCTCAAGGGCGCAGATACCATACCCATTCATTTTAGTTTCAGCCGGTTTCTCAACCGTTGACCACTATCAAGATTCGGTATTTCCCAAATCAAAATATCGGTTGTCGAAACACAGGAAAGAGCGGTACTGGCAAACTCTTGCAGTATTGCATGTCTATAATTTATTACTCACAATTTGTTTTTGCTCCGTTTTTATTTTTTTGGCGGTTATTTTGTTTTAATATTTGTTACCTTATAACTGTGGCAATAGTTTTGAATGCTTTTTTATATATTTTATGAAAGCTGTTTCTTGCAAGTTGATTTTGCATTTGATAGGAATTAGTACAGTAGTTTCGGGTTAGCTTCAATAAATCGGTATTTTTACCGTAAATTTAATTTCGGTCCTGTACCAATAATTACAACAACCGGAATCCGATTGAGCTACAATTTTGTAGTTATATAAGTCACAAAACACCCATAGTACAAGCTCTGCTTAGTTTGGGGTGAGGTGATGCTGTGTGATTAGTCAGGTTTTTTATTAATCTTATATAATTATTTAGGACTTTTACGTTAAAACTATGAAAGTCCCATCATAGCCTAATACAAAATTATTAACAAAGAAAACAAAATGTTTTTACAAAAACAAAATACTTAGGGAGTCACTGATGCATAAAGATTTTAAATAGTGAAATTGCTGCTAATGAATTTGGTTCTGATAGGATATTAATGAAAATGTTATACCCGTGCGACGCCGGGGCGGGCCGCTAGTTTATTAATATGTATTAGTAAACAAAGCCACGGCCGACCCCCGGTCCGCGCCCGGTCCGTGCCCGTCCCGGACTCGGACCAGCGTGAGCCATGTTTTCCTCTACTCCTCTAAGCACCCGTCCGAACATGAAAGTCAAATTTATCATTACACCAGTGCATCAGTGTGTTGCCTCGTAGATTCATAGAAGTGGATTGCATGGAATGGAATGTATACTTATATGTAGTCTACAAATGTTACCTTATTTTACCTACCCGTAATTATGTAGTACGTGTTCTCTCGTCAAGATAGCAATATTCTATCCAATTGGTACCTATAAAACGAGATAAGTATTACATCTGCAGTTTATATAATTCGCAATTGCAAGCGGATCAGATATTTATGCAACGTTACGCGAAACGACGCACTGATGCAACAGTTGTAGCTAATTCTCTTGGTACCCTGATCCAAGGCCTCGTTTCCTACGAGGTGTCAGTTTGTACATCAGTTTTGACAGAAGGCAAACAAACACAGCAATGAGGAGCAGTATCCTTGGACAATAAATCTAAATTGAAAATTTAAGAAAAACCCCCGAATCCAATGCCTTAATTTCCTTAAATGTAAAACAACATAATATTATGTAGTGTGGACGCGATGCGTTTTCATTTGATACCCCACACTAGTATATTTGCAGATTTTCGGTTTTGCTTCCCCACTCTCACCCCCATAACTTTTAAACGGCCCAACCGATTTTCATGAAATATGTCTAAGAACACTCGCGCAAGACTCACCTTTCATGCAAAAAAAACTAAATTGAAATCGCTCCATCCGTTCGGGAGCTATGGTGACACAGACAGACAGACAGACAGACAGACAGACAGACACGTCAAACTTATAACACCCCTCTTTTTTGTCGGGGGTTAAATACACTGTGTTCAGTAGATATTCAATGTCCCGCGAGTTAGCTGTGATCAGAAGATATGGAACGAAAGTATGCGTTTTCACTAAAGACTAGTATGTGCATGTTTGACACATCTCTTGTTTAAATATAAATCTAAATTTAAAAATTAAGAATAACCCCCGATTCCAATTCCTTTATTTCCTTAGAAGTAAAACAACATAATATTTAGTAGTTAGGGCACGCGATGCTCTTTCATTTGATACCCCCCCACTCGAGTATATTTGCAGATTTTCGGTTTTCCTTTCCCACTCTCAACCCCATAACTTTTGAACGGCTCAACCGATTTTCATGAAACATGTCTAAGAACACCCGGGCCGAACTCACCTTTCATACAAAAACTAAATTGAAATCGCTCCATCCGATCGGGAGCTATGATGCCACAGACAGACAGACAGATACACAGACAGACAGACAGACAGACAGACTCGTCAAACTTATAAACCCCCTCTTTTTCGGTCGGAAGATAAAAATAAAAAAAATCGCAAGACTAATTCCACAGAATCACCTAACGCCAAACTAAGCAGAGCTTGTACTATGGGTGCTAGATGACTGACATACTACATACATACATTTTTTTGTAAATACATACATTATCCCATACATATAAAACACCCAGACCATAAACCAGAAATTGTAGATGGTACAAAATCTGGTCCCCGGCGGGAAACGAAGCCGCAATCTCTTGCTTCTCAGGCGGACCATAGAGACACAGAGCTTATGGCTGTTCTAAGAGCAAAGCAAACATAGCGTACCAACTTTAGGTAGAAAAGTCCCATAATTCTGCATCTCCAACAGAAATGGGAGAGATGTGTTTCATAACTGACTGCTTCAGTGGCGCAAGAGGTAGCGGGTTCGATTCCCGCCGAGGGTGAAAGTGTTTGTATGTTCTGCAAGCACTTTCTCCTTGGTCTGGGTGTTTAATATGTATAATAAAAAATATCTATATATGTATGACTATTATATTAAGTATATCAGATATCTAGTACCCGTAACACAAGTTTAGAGCTTACCACGGGGCTAGATGTTGTTGTGTGAATTGTCTGGAAATATTTATTTATTTATATTTTTTAGAACCACCAAATACCAAAATTAAACATCTTGAGGTTACACATATAACGTTATAAACATACAGACTAACTACTTATGGGTAAGTCTCTCAATAGCGATATCCGTGTTGAGTTGCGAGTTAAGGGCGCTTTCAATTTAGGTGTTTTATGTGGTGTGTATATCGTACGGCGCGCAGATGGTCATCTGTTTTGATACTAATATATATCTACCGATATATTTGTACGAAAACAAATACCTAAATTGTAAGCCCCCGAATTCTACTCAAAAGACACACCCCAGCAAACGTTGTTTTGCAAAATAAATAATAGATAGTAGCCGATTCTCAGACCTACAGAATATGCATATAAAATTTCATAATAATCGGTTAAGCCGTTTCAGAGGAGTATGGTAACTAACACTGTGACAGGTGAATTTTATATATAAGACTATCTGACACCAGCAAACGTTGTTTTGCAAAATGAAAAATAGATGTAGGCCGATTTTCAGACCAATATGATTTTCAATATTTCACAAGATTTCATGAGAATCGGACAAGCCGTTTCGGAGGAGTACGGGAACGAAAACTATGTGACACGATAATTTTATATATAAGAAGAAGATAAGATGAAACGTAAAAACATAGCAAAGGTAGTTTTGATATAAAACCCCTTTGTCTATTTACCTGTTAACCTGAAATGTGCGAGTAAATTGGAAAATCTTACCAATAAAATAGCAAACAATCGACCGTCCGTACAAAGATAATCTTAAAAACCTAACGAAAAGGTTTTTAATTATTACCTACAGTGGTAAAATCAAAGACAACTCTACTAAAATTGAAACATCATACCAAAGATCTGGTCATTAAGTTGGCGAACTAATAAAAAATGTATTAACAACATGAATTTAGGCTATCTTCTGATTCAATATCGAAAAACTGTAAAGAGAGGAAACAAATAACAACAAATCAGATTTTCAAATAATAATCAAAATCAGCCTTCCCACTATCTCACTTGGTTCAAGGCAATTATAATTCAGCTTGTCTAAAAGATTTACGTTAAATAATGACTTAATATAAAATTATTTACTAAATATGACGGACTTTATTATGAGTTTCAAAATAAATTCGATCAATGACGCACATGCTTTAAGTAAATGTATTTTAAGCTGCAGGATCTACATTAAAAATAAACCACATATGAAGCCCATTCCAATAACAAAAGCACAACGAATCTGACATGTTTAACTTCAAGGTTTATCTGGAATGAGGAAGCCTTGAAAGTGGACCATATATTTTTATTTCATTTATTTGTATCTTAATGTTTTGGTGCGCCGTGAGCGTAACTAGTTAAGCGGTCGTGTCTACAAATAACACAATTTTCGGCGTCTACGCGCATTCATAAACCGGCGTTCGCGTTGCAGACTTGCATCGCAGTTTCCAAGCCGCACTTACAACCAGACTGAAACGTTCAGTAGATGAAAAAACATTTTTTCAATCTATATTTCCAAAGTCACTGGAAGTGCCCGGCATTTTTTCCAAGGATAACTTAAATATATTAATTTTGTGAAAATGAAAGTGATAATTTGCATAGCATTTTGCCTGGTCTGTGTATACGGAGAAACACGTAAGTTCTTTAAACATGCATTGGTGGCAATTCACAAGTTAAAGCTAAGACTATATAAAAAAAAAATATAAAAAAAAACCGAACAATTCATCTAGCACAGTGGTAAGTTCTAAAGCTTGTGTTACGGGTACTAAGCATCTGTTATACTTAGTATAATAGACATACAAACCTATTTTAGTATGCATATAAAACACTCCAACCAAGGTCAGGTTTACATCAGGTGAGATTGTGGTCAAATGAAGAATTATCGAGCATAAAAAAAAGAAAGGTTAAAATGATTGTATGTTCATACAAACACTTGGCCCCTCGGGATTCGAACCCGCTACTAATTGCGCCGCAAGTCGATGGCCCATTAGAGCCATAAATCTTCTGTAATTTTTAATAATTTGACGTCACCTTAGTTAAGTTTAACCATGTTGTGAATTGCCACTGTTGTTATAAAGGTTAACTAGCTTTTAATTACCTTTGTACAAGTACGTGTGCGTGTGAAGGGAGTAAGGGAGTAAATGGCATATATAAAACGAACACTGTAAAGTATATAGAACTGCCAATTTGCACTTATTATACATAATACAGAGTTAAAGACTTGACTTGATATTCTTGAGGGCCAGCTAGTATTTACACTAACACAAATCGTTTAATTCGTATATGTACTTAATTTTATATATTTATCGGCGGCCCGCCCCGGCTTCGCACGGATTCAAATTAGTTTTCCCGGTTTTTATTCTCATTTTTCTCGCCGTAAAAATCACCCTTGAACTCCAACGAACATTTAAAAAATTGGCCAAATTGGTCCAGGCGTTGTTGAGTTATGCGCTTAGCAACACATTTTGTGATTCATTTTCATATATGTATGTATAAGAAGATATGAAAATTAAACCACTAACTATTGCCTTTATCAATAATAATGTGACATAAATCTAAATTTAAAATTTAAAAAAAACCCCCGATTCCAATGCCTTAATTTACTTAAATGTAAAACAACACAATATTATGTAATGTGGACGCGATGCGTTTTCATTTGATACCCCACACTAGTATATTTGCAGATTTTCGGTTTTGTTTCCCCACTCTCACCCCCATAACTTTTAAACGGCCCAACCGATTTTCATGAAACATGTCTAAGAACACTCGCGCAAGACTCACCTTTCATACAAAAAAAAACTAAATTGAAACCGCTCCATCCGTTCGGGAGCTATGGTGACACAGACAGACAGACAGACAGACAGACAGACAGACACGTCAAACTTATAACACCCCTCTTTTTTGGTCGGGGGTTAAAAATAAGAGTATCGATTACAAAGATACTTACATCTTTTAATATAATTTTAATAAATACCAATTCGACTAATGTTTACTACAAATTCCCATTTTATTTGCATTTATGGTATTATTCAATATGGTATTTTAATAAAATAAAATAATTCACATGCAAGATTGACAATAATGTTTGAGTACGGGAGCGCTAGTGACCGATTGGTATTTTAGGAACTTTACATAATTTATAGGATTCCGTACCCAAAATGTAAAACTGGTCAATTTTACTGAGACTTCGTCTTCTGTCTGTCCGTCTGTCACCAGACTGTATATCAAAAACCGTGATAATAACAGATATTAAATTTGACGGATTATGTATTTATGTTTCCGCTATAAAAACAAATACATAAAGCGGGGCTGGCATATACGCAATGAGAAAAAAGTCCCTTCCAAAAAAAAAAGAATAAAAAAAAACACATAAAGGAAGAGGAGCACGAATAGTCCAGTACTTGGATGGGTGTCAAAGGATATTTTGGTGTTTTTTATTGCAAATTGTGTATAAACGGTATGTGTAACGGAATATTTGATTAGTCGATCTTATACTTATCAAATAGTATATTCATGTTTTAAGAAATATCTAATTGTTAAGATATGGACGATTGTAAGGAACGGTGATAACTATTTTGTAAACACTAGATATTCTGGCGATTTTCTTATAAAAAATATTAGCTTCAACCACTAATTAGTCAATGCAATTACAAGGCAAATACAGAAATTGAAATTAGTACACAACATTTAAATACTGGTACCTAGTCTTGACCGATAAATCAACAAAACAAAATATACGAGACCGCAATTACAAATTTAGGGCAGCTTTACACTTGATCAAGCAGTCTGGCCAATTGCAAAGTACCTATATACCCTTGCAACTCGTTCTGTCCGTGTTTATGTCCGTGTTTGGACTCGGACTTTTGCAAAGGAAATTTAAAAGAGCCCAAGGTTTGTTCCGTTCACTGCGTCTTATTAAGGTTCCCCATCGGATTTAGTTTTGCAAACGTTTGGCGACAGCTGTCATCAAAGTTGCCGGGATGCTTGCAGAATGATGATCATTATTCTTGTCCTTGTCCCACGTAACGTTCTACACAACGTGTTAAAGAATATTACATCTACCGAATATTAAGTTATCTCTGTCACCCGTAATTTTGACTTTTTAACACTCTCTCGTTTTTTACACTCATTCCTTCCTTCACCCATTTATTTATCTTTTCATTTCAGATACGATAAATTTATTTCCTATTTATATGTTTTTTGTATTTTATTTTTGACGTGTCTTAGTTTTGTAAAACCAAACAATGGATAAATGATTTTGTATCTTGTATCTTTTCGGTTGTTTTCTCTTGGTCCGAGTATTTATTCCCATTAATGGGATCACTAGAGATAGTTATCGATCCCAGAGTTTTTTTTCCTGTCCCAAACTTTGGTATATTATAAAGCATAGGTGCAAGATATGATAAAGCATATGTTGTTTAATTATCCACCATTGGTAGAAATTATATAACCAAGAGATTTTATACGTAAATCAATGATTTTTTTGTTAAAAGCTTAGGTAGATCAGATTATAGATGTATTTATTACCTACCTGCATTTTTGAAGTCAAGGGGTTGTATCTGTTAACAAACTTTTAGAGAACAGGCACTTTTAGGCGTCCGTTTTTTCAACGTATTACGGACCATTTTCAAGTATTTCATGTACACGCGTTCATTCTAGACGTCTAACTACAAGCGTTTTTGTGCAGTTTAACGATTGTAAGAAACTAAATTTAATAAAAACATTATTTTTCATTTTATTCCCTTCATTTTATTAAGTAGCAAGGATTCAGAATACGATTATCAGCAACATTCAACTTTATCTCAGAAACATTTTGAGCAATAAATATTGTTTACCAACATATAAAACTTATATGTCAGCCTGAATTTTATCTATTCCCATATGAAAGCAGTGTTGAGGGAATCTAATATTATGTTATTGTTTTTCGTGGGTGAGTGGAAAAAATATAGGTATTTATTCCAAACAAACGCACGCTACCTTATTTGGGTCTATTTGATAACAATGAGGCATCCATACATTTCTTAAACAGGTGTAAGAAAGTTACTATACCACATACTTATATGTTATTAAAGACATTTCGATGACCTCATCCCATTCCTATCGGAATTCTTAGCTGGCTCGGTAATAACAATAACACTATAAAAAATGAACTTACAAGTAACAATAAGTTCGATACTATTTTTATCTCAAACTAATAATTTTGCTATTTTAGGTGTGTCTTGTATGTAAATCGTGAAAGAAAGAGAATAATCATAACGAGTGTTATTAAAGTTTAAAATTACAGAACAGATAAGAGAAGCACAGACAAAATCTAAATAATTCAATGAATCGAACGGAACTTGCTAAAATGTTTTTATTTTTGAACAAAATCTTAAACCAATTGTCAATTTGTGTTGAAATTTTGGTAGATTATGATTAATGTGAGGATTTTTTATTTCTTGTCTTAGAACCTTGAAATACATTTTAAAAGTAATTCTGTTGCTTAAATTTATGTTGGTATCTGGTTTGGCAATAGTTATATGTTGTATTTGATTTATATTGACAAAACCTACATTTGATTAACTACGATACATACGCAATACTAACGTAGTAATTTACTATTCAGTGGCAATACTAAGCTATAAAATAATTATTTTTGAACGTTTTTATACCTATAGTTCTAAGTGAATTTTGTTAATATTTGAATAAAATTTATTTATTTATTATTTTATTTTTATTTATTTATTTTGATGTTTGGGAAACGTGTATTATTCAAGTTTCTAGTTTATGTTCCCGTTCAAGAAGAAACCGTCTTATGAGAAGCGGACCATCTCCTGTCAGACCGCGCAGGTCTCTTATTTTCTTTTTAAGTAATCCTTTTACGGTTTCAGCGGAATTCTTCATAAAGTGCAAGCGAGATGATCCTCAACTCGAGCAATGCTTTCTCAAGGGTGTAGAGGATATCAGGCCGGTACTGAAGAATGGGGTTCCCGAGTTCAACATACCAGCATTGGACCCCTTCACGCTGCCACGCCTCAAGCTGAACAGGACGGCTCCGAACCTCAGGATCAAGGCAATCATCAAGCAGACGACGGCATACGGAGCCAGTGATTTCCAGATTAAGAAATTGAGGTAAGTTAAGAGCAACTTCAATTTATCTCATTATATGTAGATATTATTATGGCGCGAAACGAGAACTCCATGGAGCGCCTAGTTATACAAGGCAGAATGGAGGGAAAGAGGTCTCGTGGTCGCTCTCCAACAAGGTGGTCGGACCTCATCTCAAAATTGACTCAGTCCACCATTACCGACTGCTCCCGCACCGCAACTAACAGGGAACAATGGCGGCGCATTGCAAAAGCAGCAACCCACATAAGGACCCCCCATAACCACGACCACTCTGTCAAGAGTGACCGACTAAGAAGAAGATGTAGATATTAAACACAGTAGCTTTTCAAAATATCAATAGCTACCTTCCAAATTAAAATTGAATTAGGCGATACGTTTTTGGAAATGTTTCAATTAGTGTTCATATTTTAAAAGAATTGCGCCCTCAAGACATAAGCAATCGCATATATTCATGAACAATCGTTCTTCTTGCTTCTTGGTCAGTTAATTATTATTTACTTCAGGGAAATTATTCTTGTGAGGTGGTCTAAAGGTACTTACAACAACAATTGCATCTGAGAATGTATGTAAAAACTAATTATTTAATCCACATTTTCTGTATTTAATTTCATGGAAATCTTGCAGAGCAGCAAGATAGCATTGCATAGGGAAGTACGGGTATAATTGAGATGACGTTTCACATTCCTCTAATTCATAGGAATTTAATCTGTATTTTCTACGTCTAGGTCATTATGTCAACGTCTAATTACATTATATACTAGCTAGCTTTTAGTAGCCCAGCCAGACTTTGCACCGTTGCAAATTATAACTACATCACACTATTTACTGCTGAAGAAGGCTTGAAAGTACGTTCACTAGTTTTGGAGATTTTCGCAAAAACACAGATATACAAGTGTGGCGCAAGTCTAATTTATAATATGTACTTGTTAAGGTAAAATCGCATATAAAATTGGTAATATTTGTTTAAAAATAATAGGAACTTTTGAAGATAAGGAAATAATAATGATAATTTAGTTTGAAAATCGACCCAATCAGCTAAAACTTCTTAGATCCCGTGATCCCGATGATGTGATTATGCTACGACGCACAATCTAATTTTCGCCATACAATTTTCAGAATAGCAAAAGATAAATTGTCCTTGGAGACGAAACTGTTCTTCCCGGGGCTGTTCGTGGTCACTGACTATGACGTGCGAGGGTCTAAAGTACTAGAACTGGAGCTCACTGGCCACGGCAATCTGAGGGGCAACATCTGTGAGTATTCACAATATCATAAAATAACCACTTGAACGTCCAATGGTACTGTAGTGCCACAAAATTTTATGCCGACTAACGTCCATGGTACTAGAGTGCCACACGAGTTTTTAGTTTTTTTATTTCGGATTTATTTATTTTCTAATAAGACAAGTTGCTACTGTCAATGTCAGATGTCATTGTCAATCATTACGCCGAGGGCGCTGGACGTTACAGTGGATAAATAACCAAGTTTTAACAGTAATATACATTATACTTCTTACAGTTTTGGTAAAAAGTGGATGTGACATACGGACTGACAGACATACCGACACACATGTCGAATTTATAATTTTCTGGTTTGGGTTCCGTTTTGCCATTTGGCTCCGAAACCCTACAAAATCAAGATAGTTAGGTATTTTTAACCCCCGACCAAAAAAGAGGGGTGTTATAAGTTTGACGTGTCTGTCTGTCTGTCTGTCTGTCTGTCTGTCTGTCTGTGTGTCTGTCTGTCTGTCTGTCTGTGTCACCATAGCTCCCGAACGGATGGAGCGATTTCGATTTAGTTTTTTTTGTATGAAAGGTGTGTCTTGCGCGAGTGTTGTTAGACATGTTTCATGAAAATCGGTTGGGCCGTTTAAAAGTTATAGGGGTGAGAGTGGGGAAGCAAAACCGAAAATCTGCAAATATACTAGTGTGGGGTATCAAATGAAAACGCATCGCGTCCACATTACATAATATTATGTTGTTTTACATTTAAGGAAATTAAGGCATTGGAATCGGGGGTTTTTCTTAAATTTTAAATTTAGATTTATAGACACTTTTACTTACACATTATGTATCTACCACGGTCACCACTGCCCACATGCCCTATTTTCTGGTCGTTTTTACCGCATGATCGGGAGGCTTATATACACAAGCAGTGGTCAGTCCTACAGCTGTGATGTGATGATAATACATGTTATTGAGTAAGGCATGTATGTAATGCAAGGCATGGCAAGCAGTTGCAGTTTAGAGCACTGGAAAACAATAAATCGATAACCATTTTGCCTCGCTATCATTCGTTATGCAATTACGATTTTTTAGACGAAAACAAAGCGGTGCGTGATTAAAAAGGAAACATCGTACGAAACAAAATCGAGGATATAAGCAATTGCATTATGAATTCTCATAGCCTGATTACAATTTATTAGCCCTAATAACGTCATCGGCACATGTAGGTAACACACATCATCGCGACATCAACAATATGTCGTTAGAATAACAAACGTGGTACAGTAGCTTACTTCCCTATTGAATAATTAACATTAAGATAAATTGGTGTGTGCTTGAAATAAATAAAAATTAATAAATATTTCCGGACGATCCACACAACAACATCTAGTCCTGTGGTAAGCTCTAAGCTTGTTTTACGTTTACTAGACATCTTACATACTTAATATAATAGGCATACATATATAGATATTTTTTTATTATACTTACTGAACACCCAAACCAAGGAGAAAGTGCTTGCAGAAGATACAAACATTACGCCCTTCCTCATTTGGCTCATTTTGGCCTTTGTAATGCGTTGGAGTTTTTGCCATTTCCAAACGGGACAAGTCGGCCTCCTAATTAAAATGACAGTGGGAATTCGATGACCCATCCGTTACCAGAGACAACAACTGGGAATTTCTTAATTCATCCGTCACCTCTAGGAACAAAAGGGATTTTTTAATCTTTTGTCGCCAGTGGGAAATTCTAGAGTAGCAACAACTGGGAATAAGCCCATCATTTAAATAAAAAAGTACTTATTTGGTCCAATCAATAAGACTAAACAACCTAAGGTTTTTACTATCGTAATTGAAGGTCCATCTTAGTTATAAATATCTCTTCTCTTTACAGCAAATGTCCAAGTAATCGTCAAAGGGAACGCCAACCCTATCACCAAGGAAGGTGTGGAGTATCTCCAGATTGATAAGGTGGTCATCAGAACCCGGGTGGGACACGCGCATTTCACCGTTGATCCCTCATCAGGATTAGCAAGTAAGAACTACTTACATAATGTGCGTCAAGTCCTGCAGATTATATTACAACAAGTGATTTAAAAATAAATTTGATATACTTTTTGCATTATACACATTTTGCAATAAAAAATATAAAAATAAGATAAAAACATTTTTTCTATGATCACGCGCGCAACGTTGCTTAACCTTTTTTCCTTCTAGAAAAATGAATGTGCGCTGTAAACACGTGCTTTAGGAAACCTGTATGATCTGAGAACTTTGAAGAGTTCTCAGATCAAGTTTGAAAGACATGTGACATTTACCAACCCGCACTTGGCCAGCGTGTTGTTGATTATTGCTGATGTTGTATGGGAGCTCCCTTATTAATTATTTGGGATTTTAGTATTTGTTGTGCTAATACCAATCAATACTTAAATCGTAAAATACATCATCCCTCAAAATTTCAACTCTCTAGCTATCACGATTCTTGAGAAACAGCCTGAGAAGTGATCATGAAAGAAAGTTTCAAGAACGTTGACGCGGACATCACGAAATGATTTAAAGAGTATCAATTATTATGTAACAGTTAGAACTTATTAACATCGGGACAATACATACTTATTTATACCTACTAATACATTTTTACAAAAGTTTTTTCTAAGCCATCTTTTCATCTTCTTTTACAGCAACGGCAGCAGTGCAGTTATTCAACTCGAACCCGCGACCTATCCTGGACATCATCAACCCACTGATCGAAGAGACCGCTGCGGCCGTCGTCAAGGCCATGGGCAACAAGATATTAGCCGCTATACCTTATAAAGATATTTTTGTCGACTAATAATTAAGCCTGAAAAATGGTCCCACTTCATCTTTTACAATCCAAGTCAGAACTGCTCAGGAAATAATGACTTCAATCTATCATCAACTATCCATGAGCATGCCATTTTAGGCGTAAACCTCCCTCAAAATGTAAGGGGTAAGGCTATAACCCACAACAATGGTCAAATACCATAGACTTAGCCATAGATTGCATGTTGAGTCTGTGGGATGGAATTTTAAGCCCATCGAGGCAAAATAGGCGGGTAAACCTATATGGTGTTTCAAATAGACCAGATCCTACCGGCCCACCGACATAAAACACTTTTGTTTGTAGCAGTCCAATTATTGCTGCATAGCGGACTCTGCAAGTCTCATGGAGAAATTTAACCACACTTGGTCCATATCTAACCGATAAGAAACTATTGAAATAACAATACTTGGAATGTTAAACTTGAATTGAGATTCATTACAGGGGTAAAATATTTGAGGCTGTTATTTTGTCTATGTACTGTTTGAAGTCTTTCAAAGTACAAACATTTATTTATACGTTTTTTTAAGATTTTCTCAGAATAATTTCGACAATCCGTTGTAGCGTTTCCTGAAAATAGACTTTAGATCGGAATGTTATGATGAGAAAAGCATATGAGAATAGTTGCAACTATAAATTTGTAGTTTTTTATAGTAATTACAACCCGTGATTGCGGTTGTGGGGAAATTAATGTTTTGGAAGCCAAAGAAACCATGTATAAATTAAATCTTAATAAAACAAGTGTACATACATTTGTATTTTTTTATTTACCAGCGAGTAACATCTCATCATCATTATGCACCTTCCTCTTAAATCACCCATCCTAAAGGTATTTCTTTTAGACACCTTTCATAAGCACCCCAACACACGTTCCCACCGCTGGGACACAGGGACTCTCTCTCTTGAAACGAGAGATGAGGCCCTAACTCACCACGCTGGCGAGGTGCGGGTTGGTGGGTAGACACCTTTACTGACAATGTTTACTAAAGTCACCCCATTCCCTTCCGATTCCATTCCCAAACTCGTTATTCACTGGTGGTGTATTGGGGACATGCACAGATAAGTTTTTAGCTTTTATAAAATAAAAGTCTGGCTGCTCTAGGCAATAATGCTATATAAAACATATTTTGGTAACCCAACTTTTTTAAAGTCCACAACTATTACAATTACACTGAAGTCCTGAGGAATAGCTGTCCATCACATATTTTTTTTCGTGTGTTTATTCAGTATTCTCGTAACCACAATATCAATGTTTACTGACATTTCTGACCTCACGCGCAATAGCGCCTCTAACGGCTTATTACTAAAATTCACTCGCCAACACTGACAAGCAATTGCCACGAATGTCCGAGCGTAAAAATGTTTTAACAAAGAAAACATATAGTGTTGTACGATTAGGTATAATTACCACAGGATCACCTCACATAACATCTCATTAAGGTAATTGTTTCACCATGAATTAAGACCTAAATGGGGATTCTTGCATCATGAAGCAATGCCAGCAGATCCCTTGTAGAATATAAAGGTTAAATCAGCATAATTTATATCACGTACTACTTGCCCTGTATGTATATCGTATTGCATCGTGACTGCGTTATTGGCTTGCCCGGAAACTAAAGTCAAGTTCAAGATTAAGGTAATATAAACAGGAAATGAGTTTCCGCAAGAACTCATTTTAACATTGCAGAACTCAGTCTGCAACGTTATGCAATGTAAAAATGAGTTCCTAATTTAGTTAGTGTTTGTATTAATATAATAATAATAATATTTATTTAGAAAATCACTTAAAGCTAAAGTTGACAAAAATCCATAAAATTTAATTAGAACTATGATGTATTTATTGTGCCTGAACTGGGAGAATCCTGTTTTTCAGGCATTTATTGTTTCTTTACATTGCTTGTGTATTGTTTCTTTACGAAACAATATTATTTGTAACAAGATTTTTTTTAACATAATTCATCATCATCCTATCCTTGTCCCACACTATGTGGGGTCGGCACAACATTTTTTTTTTCTTACATTTCTCTCTATCATCCGACATCTTAAAACTTTCTTTTAAACATGTTTAAAATTGTTAAAGTTTAGTACGTATTTCATATTTGTTACAAGAATTTTTGTTCACAAAAATAAGTTTTAATGGTTTAATATTTACAATAGTTTTTGAATAAAGGAGATGTACCTATTGTAGATGGATAATAATAATAAACAATGTCTCTAAATTCTTTTAATAATTTATTTTGATTGTGACAGTAAGGAGTATATATAAAAGTTTACTTTATCTATTTACTTTCCAACTGAAAGAAAGAAATAATGACATTTATTTCAACTACACAAATACAGAATAAAATATATTTAAAAATTCTACAAAGATGACTTTGTCTTTTCTCATAAATAAATATTTCCGGTCCTCTTACACTTAGGTGATGCTACCTAACCCCAAACTAAGCAGAACTTGTACTATGTGTGAGGTGTTAGGTGACTGATATACTAAATACATACATTTTTTTTATATATATACATACATAATATGATACCTAGAAAACACCCAGACCCGAAACCAGAAATGGAAATCTATTTAGTTTTTTATCGATTTTCAACAGATTGTGCCATTTGTATTTTACTTTATTGATTGCAGATGAATTAACTCTCTACTTCAGCAACTGACTATATAACTTAGTATCAAATAATAATAAAATTCATTAATTTCCTCACACAAACCTTAATAAAAGTAGATATAAGGTAACATTTAATATAGGTTTGTGGTAGACTGGTGCCTGAGGTAGGTATATCAACCTGTTTTACAGTGCCCGTATACTGTAATACAAATGTGTTCCTCATATGTGCCCTCATATATTACCTAAGTACACAAGTACTATTGAAAAAACCATGTTCAAATGAAAATGACTCGGAATGTAAATACCGTGTTGTCCTCAGACATAGCAAGGTTTTCGTCTCCAGTTATGGAAAGCTAGTTCTGCCATAGTTGTGATAGTTAATAAAAAGTCTTGATCTAGTTCGCTTGACTCAGACTGTATAATGGAGGGAACTACGTTGTTCAGGTTTTTGCTAGGTTTTGTGCTATTAAATGGAGTTCTAGGGAGAAGGTTACAGAATTTCACTGTAGAAGATAATCGCGGAGAAGAAATCAGTAAGTTTGAAGATTCAGTACCTATGACAGTACCAATAGTGCCTAGTGATTTTTAAATACAAAACTGTTTTAATTTGCAAAGCTGGAAATAGAAGTAGGTGACTATATTAAAACAATAACACGTGTAATATTTTCTGAAAATTTGTACTCACCAAAAAAAATTTGATTCAGGAGTGTATTTTATTTTATTTATTTTACACCCAACTCAAGATACTTACAAAACATAAATACAATTTCAAGACAATGTGTTCTCGTAATAACAGGATATCACAATAGAACAATTTTTTTATTTTTTTTATTTATCGTTTTAAACATGGCAACAGATAGTAAAAATAGTATTCATCATCATCATCACCCTATTAACGTTCCCCCCAGCTGGGACACAGGGACTTCTCTCTGGGCGAGAGAGATTAGGCTTTAATTCACCACGCTGGCCAAGTGCGGGTTGGTGAATGTCACATGTAAAACAATACAAATGTGCACTATTGTGTGTGTACAATGCGTACAAAAATAGTATTCGAATGTAAGATACTAAGTATTTTTAGACAAAACAAAACAAAGGATACAAAATATTATAAAAATAAGTCTTATATTATATTATTTAATTATTTCTTTTATAATAGAACCTTGAATTAGGTAAATCAGTGCAATAGACTCTTCAACTCTTCTTCTCTAGGCCATATAGCACGAAGAACAGATGGCCGTTGGGGCCGAAAGGTTCTCGAATGGAGACCACGGATTGGCAAGCGCAGCGTAGGACGTCCACCAACTAGATGGACGGACGATCTGGTGAAGGCTGCGTGCTCACGGTGGATGCAGGCCGCTGTCAGCCGAAACCACTGGAGATCTTTGAGGGAGGCCTATGTCCAGCAGTGGACGTCTTACGGCTGAGATGATGATGATGATGATGAGACTCTTCAAGCTCTATAGTCTTTATAATTCCAGTAATTATATTTGCAGCAAAATCATCATTGTGCCACTACAGCGAGCCGAATGTCGCTCTCTGTATTCGGCGAGTGGCCGAGCAAGCTCGGCACCTTCTAGCCCAGGGGGTGCCGTCACTCAACATCCAGCCCCTGGAACCGTTGAAGATACCCAGCATCAGACTCCGACAGCATCACATGCCTAAGAAAGGCTTCAAGTATGATGCCTGGCTCTCTGATGTCATGCTGAAAGGAATTACGAACTATACATTCAATAATTTGGAGTAAGTTGAATTTGTGTGATAATCTGTGAGAGATATTTACCAGTCTGTTTATTATAAATTTAAAAATATACTAGCTTTCCGCCCGCGTTATTGTTCGCTGTAAGAAGTAGCTTTTTTTGTTCAATTATGTATTATCGTAGTTTCATTAAAATCCGTTAAATAGTTTTTGAATGAATAAGCAAAAAAACACACTTACATCCTCAAAAACTTTCGCGTTTATAATATCAGTAGAGTAAGAGGTTGAATACCCACATAATGCAATCCTTGAGACAAGATGTCTATTTTGTTTGCATGTTTATTTTCTCTAAATGTTGATTCATGCTGTAAATAAATATCACGTTTGCCTAATCAATATGTTTAATATCCATTTTTATCTTTAAAGTGTCATGATAAAGAGCATAAAAGTTCTGGAGTGGGGGCTTTTGACGTATACAGTAGTTGAGTACCTACATTTTGCCCGAAAGCATAACGTCACGCGAAATTTTAATGCATTATATGGTCTTGACTTTCTTTTCCAACAATAAAGAAAAAATAACAGTACAATTTTTAAGTACCTACCTAATCTAAATAACTGCAAACTGTGCAAATACGTATCACGGTGTCAGATACCAGGTCTAGCAGTGATTCCTTACGGCTGCGACAGGTTAAACCAAAATTGGCTGGTGTAAAATAATAGTATATTTGTTTATTAGCGTGTACCCTGAAGAAATGAGGGTGACAGCGAACATCAGCCTACCGCAGCTGCACATGCACGGAGAATACGTCGTGTTGGGAGAGTTCCAGATGCTGCCGGTCGAGTCCACCGGCAAGATGGCTGCTAACTTCAGTGAGTATTTTAAATAAGGAATATTTTTATACAGAAACTAGCTTTTTTCGCGTGGGAACGACGTGTTTCCCGCTGTAATCTTTACATGCAACTATATCAAGATACAACACGTGATTTTTTTTTAATAGTGATAACAGTTACAAACAGCATGATTGATATTGAAACTACTTTTATGATTTCGTAGGATGGGTAGTTATTATCTCATATATTATATATATAGGCAGAGAATTTTCAATTTATAAATAATAATAATGTTATATTTTATATTGTACACCCTTGCCTCTTTTCTATTGTACTTGTAATTAAAGTATTTTCCATCCTAAGTTTACCTGGAAGAGATCGCTTTTTAGCGACAAAACCGCCCTTCATTATTTATATTTAATATTGTACCACTTGCTTTGTATATACGTGTTTATGTTACTGTGCTATGTACAATAATATTGTATTATTTAAAAGTCCCGTTATTTCAGTGGACTTTACCACTCGATATGATTGCAGGTATGTGCACAGCGGCCTTGGAAGCCTTGGGAGCCAGAATCCATAAGAGAATAGTGATCCGGGATGCCACAGTGAAGCTGCGGTGCTCTGGACCAGTTAAAGCTGACCTCATGGAGGCACACTCCACTACTGGAGAAATGGGTAAGATAAAATAACCTGTACTGGTACTTATGTTATATACTAGCTGTTCACCGCGGTGTTACCAACGTTTTAATAGATTTCCGCAATTCCGCAAATTACAGTTTCCCGTGGTAAAGAGTCCTTTCATGGGCTCTAGGGAATTTGTGTTCCAATTCATTTAAATCGATTTAGTTGATTTTATGTCAAAGCCGAACAGACATAATTACTTTCACATTTATAACATTAGTATGGAAGTATGGATTACAAAGCTAGGAGTTAATGTTTTTGGTTGAAAGCTCAAATATCACTGAAATTCAATTCAATGTAATCTATTGAAGTAAGCTATCAAGTACTCCTTTTTATCTATATTGTATTTTTGAAAACATTTAGGCTAGCCATTGATAAAACACATTTTCTTCAAAATTGACTCATAATGCTTCTTTGACCTTTACTATAACTTCATAACTTAATTCTTTAATATTTACAGGTAGGTTTAACAGTTAATCTCTGATATAACTTAGCTACTTTATGGTCCTACAAGCCTTGAGCTTGAGTGATGTAAGTAATAAGCCCATAATTAGATTTTACGATGGAACTAAGTAGAGCACGGTACATCAAGATCTTGCCACTGTAATTACATCTTAGCCATTAATGTAGGTTCTACATTTGAAGTACTTTAAACAGAAATGGGTATTATTTTTATAGGCAATTTATCACCGTAATATGTACACGACTTCCAGTTATTTCGATTAGAGGCGGAGTGCATCCACATTGTACCTGCAGCCTTTATTAAATCATCCTTCCATCTAGTTGGTGGAATAACTGGAGGCATATGTCCAACAGTGGACGTTCTACAGCTAATATGATGATGTTTTTCAAGAATCGCTTCCTTCGTGGTGGGGGTCTCAAAGAAACACACGATTTGTCCGTAATACAAAGGTGTCGGCTCATACGATACGACAGACTGACACGATACGACAGACTGACACGATACGACTGACCGATACGATACGACAGACTGACGTTCTTCTTGAGTCTTTCCCTCGGTCTGATATGTATTCAAAGATTATTAATTTTGAAACTATTATAATTGTGTTCTTAAAATATACAAATATCTTACTACACCCACAATGGATTAACTTACAAATATTTACATTTTTCATATAAGCTTGCGTATGTGGGGTTAAATGATGTGTGAATATTTCAGCAGTACGAGTATCTTTATTTATTTTACTAGACAAGTATTTATAAAGCCTGTTTGTCATGTCCTTTAAGTAAGCAAACGTAAGCGTCAAGTAAAGACCTTTTCGCAGTAATATTTCAAAACAGTATTTTCTAACATATTAAACTTTAACCTCCCATTTCACGATTTCAACACTTCTGTCAACAATGTGTAGATATTAGTTCATATGGAAGTAGTCAAAAAGGGTTTTTTTTTTTAAAACACCTGGGTGACTTATGTCTTTTCTGTCGTGTACTTAATACACCTGGGTGAATAAATCCAGGTGAATTAAGTATATTTTTTGCTGCAACTTGCTGCAACAGCTTGGAACCCGGAAGGAAGTCGCAGCCAAGGACGGCCACAAATACGTTGGCAAGGCGACCTTCTGGACTTGTGGGAAAGTTGGTGGCAAACAGCTCTGGGCAGGGATTGTTGGAGAGAGTTGGGCCATATGCTCAGCAGTAGGACAACATAGGCTAAATAAAAGAAGAGGATGTTTATTATACAATTTTTAAAAAGCCTCAATAGTTTTTGTTTCATTATTATACCTATTGCGTCCTCGCCGTATTTATTTGTTATTATATATAGTTTCTAAATAATTAAAATAAAATGCTATTTCAATTAAACTTCTAGGAGATAAATAACAAAAACCTATTATTCCAAAATAAATGAAATATGATGGAAATAGATAAATATATATCATTGACATTACTATAACTATCATATTTTCTGTCTGTTTACAGAAATATAATACATAACTCAAAGATTTCCCATTCATTTTTGTTCGGAACAAAATATTTTTATAGAGGTCCCATAACATTTAACACTATGATAAGATGTTTTTGCTCTTGACTTAAGAAAACAATTAAAACCGAACATCATAATAAGGTTTTTTTTTTTACAGAAATGATAACGGAGCACATAGTGAGCATGCATTCGACCGACATCGCCAAGGAGGTGCAGCCTGCAGTGGAAACCGCCTTAGCCATGGTGCTGGAAGACATAGCCAACAAATTCCTGAAGCACGTGCCCCCAGACATGGTGTTTGCTGATTAGAGATCCAGAAATATGTATTTGAAAGACTTCATTCTCTGTTTAATTAAGTATTCATTCATTAAGTATTACGATTTCAAATTGAACAAAGTATAAAATCTAAATTTAAAATTTAAGAAAAACCCCCGATTCCTATGCCTTAATTTCCTTAAATATAAAACAACATAATATTATGTAATGTGGACGCGATGCGTTTTCATTTGATACCCCACACTAGTGTATTTGCAGATTTTCGGTTTTGCTTCCCCACTCTCACCCCCATAACTTTTAAACGGCCTAACCGATTTTCATGAAACATGTCTAAGAACACTCGCGCAAGACTCACCTTTCATACCTTTCAAAAAAAACTAAATTGAAACCGCTCCATCCGTTCGGGAGCTATGGTGACACAGACATACAGACAGACAGACACGTCAAACTTATAACACCCCTCTTTTTTGGTCGGGGGTTAAAAATAAGTAATAAATTACTTTTTGAGAATATTAACTATTGTGTAACAGTCAGTTAAGTGCATAGTATTTTCTTTTCAAATCATTATAAAGTAGAATTAAGAGATTTATTTATTTTTGAGAACATAATTTTAGTCATTTTAGTGCCTAGTATTTATAAAAGATAGACATTGTTAATCACTAATGAAAGTGTTTGAAAGCAGTGTAATAAAATATTGTTTTAACAAATTTTTTTTGACTACTTGATGTAGGCTTATTAAATTAAAATAATATTAATTTCTAAACCGACTTTTTTATAAAATCATATCGGTAATTCGCATTTCGATTTCGATAGTTATAAATTACGACTACTCACGCCCTTCTATCAACTAAGTCAAATAAACTTACACTCTATGAAAATTATATATTTAAGCTGGAGGTATTTGTCAAAACGAAATCTACGAACGCGCTAAGCTGAACTACATAAAAACTGTCTTGAGAACTGACTGCGCATACCTAAGACTATTCATATAATAGACTAAGCAGTATTTCGAATGACAGATACCTACTTTTCTACCAAAATTAAAGCATGATATCGACTTTTTCCTAAGAATTCCTTTCACATCGATCTAACGAGCCACTTTGATCTCTGCTACCATTGTTATGGCAACACCCATCACCTCAAGGTTGCAATTTGTCCGAGCACCCAATAGTACAAAAACTCTTCAAACCATTTTGAACCTTATCTCTTCTATAATAAAGTCTTTCTTCTAGATGTTTGGCAAGACGTCTTAAGTATGTCAATATGCAACTGCAGGCCTTATAATTGTTACCTCATGTCTGGTAACAGTTACCACACTGCCTGCTGTTTCTGTGATGTTGCACAAGCGATTATAAACCTTACGTATATGAAAATTATGCGTTTGTTGAATAGCAAGGGGCAGTATTGGTTTCACTTGCAACTTGCACTTAGTGATTTCGAGATGATCAATCATGAGTGATGTATTGCGTCAAACAAAATTTAGTGACAGAGAGCAAGGATTTGTTTTCTGACGATTTTAGAAGGGTTCCGATGTTTTTGGATGGTGCCTGGCATAGTTACTAGTCCGCCATTTTGAATAAAATGGTTTTTACAGCCAGTCATAAAACGTATCTCAATCGGCGGAGTAAATTCTTACAAACAAAAAGTGTTAAGGACCAAATCTCTGACATTTACGGTTTCTGAGATATTCAAGTTTTTTTTTCGTTTTTAATCGAAATATCGTTTGACATGAGTTTCATCACTAGACGTAAAATTAAGTTTCTTTCAAAATGGCGGACGAGTATGTTTACCAAAATGTTGGAACCCCGTTATTTATAGGAATAGTATAACTTTTACCTCCATTATCAGTAGATAAGTACCTGCTTAATATGCGCCATCAACAACTGCTAAGCCCAATATACGGTAGGTACCTTACGTTAAAATTGTAAAAAAAAATGTTTATCACTTATACACAGTACAGTAATTTGGTTAAAAAAATAGTAAATAACTGGAACGAGCGCCTCAAAGTATACTTAAAAACGTATTTTGCCACAAAACTGTAGGTTTGATTTTTTTTAAATATAAAGATGCTCTTTTGAGTTTCTCATCAGTGCTGTTAGCGGACCAATTTAAGACCGAAATATTGCGAAATTAAAAATTCCATACCGTGCGAGCGCTGTTCAGAATGCTTTGGATTAATGTCCTGATGAAATATCCAAATAACTTAAATGTTATTTCTCGTTTCTCCAAAAACTTGTGCTGCCATCTGTAAGTAGGCAAATTAACCTGATTTTATGTACTGAAAATCTATACTAATGTTAGAAAGATGCTCATAGATAATGTTATAGTGTGAAAATTAGAATAAATCACGTTTGGTCAACTGACTTGAAGATACAACTATCAAAAGATACAACAGTGCCTTATCGTCACGTTTAGAAAGATATTTAAGTTATAACGTTTTCATTCATTTTTTAGTTATGTTTCCTAATTAACTAGCAAATGAGGTTATCTTCATAATGAGGTTATTTTTATTAATTTGCGTGGTGTTTAGTGTGGGTAGTGTGTTTGCGGGAAATGGTGTTATAAATTGTAAGTACCTCCCTATAGTAATCCTCATTTTACCCAAGCGCAGTGTTACTTTTTACATTTACTATTATAATTATAAAATTCTCGTGCGCGTATGTCTGTCTTCATATTCCGGATAAACTTAAAAACAACTGAACGGATCTCTAAGCGGTTTTCAGCAATATATAGAGTGATAAAAAAACTTACATAATATAAAAATAAACTGTCAGGAAGTGCAATGTGCAGTACAACTAAGTTAATGGTGTTTTAACGTATTCTAAATGCGCGAGCACATTTAGTGCTAAAATTGGTACCGCCAGTCATTTAAGGACGCACCAACGGCAAATGTAATTATTAGCAGAAACAACATGTCGCCGTAGACGAAATCGGCTAGGAGCATATCATCATCAGTGGTTCAAGAAGAAGGTTTTTGTATCCGTGCAAAGCACGAAAGTTTCAAAATTCTCTGATGTCTAGGTATAATATAGGTTCCCTGCGGCGAGAACGTAAAAAGGGGTGCCTATTATTTAAATTTAGTTTTATTTATTTAACTTTTTTACCAGTAGGAGGTTTCATTTGCCCTAGAGAAGAGCATGCCCTGAACCGGTGTCTTCGAGATGCACTGAACGCCTACATTCCTCAGTTAGCAACGGGTACGTATCAATCAATCTAAAATATCAGTATAGGCCTGTTTCACCATCTCCGAGTATAATTAGACATTGGTATAAATAAAGAGCTGTTTCGCTTAGTCACATGTGACAAGGCGAGTTAGTTCTTGACATAGCTTGACCATTGACACTCGGAGTTATGCCCTATGTATTATACTCATACCATCAAATTTGTATAATTCATTAATTTAAAAAGATGCAACATCTGTCGCAGTAACGCATTGCGCGAAGGTCTGCTTGCACCGCGCCTTCCGGATTTGATTCTTTAGATAGGATAAAGGTAGGGGTTGTGGTTGGCAGGTAGAAAATGCCTTGGCATTAAGCCCACCTTCTGTACAACTCTGTATTTTTCTTGTGCAATAAAGAAATCTTAATAATAATAATTATTTTGGACGTGTTTAAAATGAAATAAAGTAAATAATAATATAGAAAAACCGCGTAAGGTTAAGTGATTAAAAAAAACAAATCATACCATACAAACACAGGTTGATCAGCGGATATCGAAGCCGAGGCCAATTACGTCACTAGCAGCCACAGCACAACAGTGACACTAAATAACTTCATTGGCGATGCTAAGTTTACGAAATCATTATATGTAGTATTATTTAATTCGACTGTCTCAGTGGCGCGGTGAGAGAAGGTTCGCTTGCGGTGTTGGTTCGATTCCCGCCGAGGTGTCAGTGCGTGTATTTGTTCTGCTGACACTTTTCCCTTGGTCTGGGTATTTCATGTGTATAATGAAAAAAATATACATATATTTGTATATAATATTAGGTTTATCAGATGTCTAGTGTTCGATACACAAGATTAGCACAAGATATTTAATTTAATTTTCTCACCAGGACTGCCTCAGTACGGAGTGCCACCATGCGAGCCACTGCTGGTGCCGTCCATCACCATCCAGCAGGCCACGGGGCCCATCTCCGTGACTTCCACCTACTCTGACGTCACCGTGCATGGCCCCTCTACTATGAAGGTGAAGAAGGTCATGTAAGTATTGAAGAGTATATCTACTATAATGTTTGCTTCTATGCAAAACATCCAGATCACTTAAAAACAGTTTACCAAATGCCGATCCGCACTTGGAAGAGAATGGAACGCTAACCAGAATAGTTATATTGCTAAGAGCCTGTCCCACCATGTCCGAGCAAAATTATACAATGGTTTAAAGAAAGAGCCATTTCGCTTTGTCACATAATGACTAAGGTAGAGATAGCTCTTGACTTAACATTGCTTAGTTTACTCGGATTTTTGAAATAACCCCTTTTCATGTTATATGAATTGTAGAAAATTCTATTTAAAGTTAACGCTTAAAGAGCGATCATTTTTTATTATTAATATCCCTTTCGTTTTTCATAGGAGTAGAATTTATTAAAATGAATCGCAGAATGTGTTGTTAAGCGCATAACTCAACAACGCCTAGACCAATTTGGCCAATTCTTTTTATTTAATGTTCGTAGGAGAGTCCAGAAATGGTTTTTATGGGAAGAAAAATTCGAATGATTGCCGTTGAACACACACCATTGGCTCAAGAACATTACTTTGTCTTCTACTTTTGGATATTCGTTGTCGTTATTGTAAGGGTAGAACCACTAAACTGTACAAAATAAAAGTCACCATTATAATATAAAATAGACAGATCACTGTAGGAAACGTGCATAAGCAATAGATGTCAGCACTAAAGCGACATCAGAATGTCAACGATATGGTAAACATTTAAAATTGATGGCACCAGTTGGCAGCACCATCGATGTGTACGCTCCTTTGACTGAAAGAGCAAAACCTGTAAAACGTTCATATTTATGGCACCAGGTGACAGCACTGTCGATGTGCTGGTTCCCTATTTCACTGTTATATTATATTTTCAGCGTTAACTCTAAGAAGCATGAAATCGTCGGAAGCCTGTTCGTGAAGGAGCTCAGCATGAAGGGAAACTACAAGCTGTCGGGGCAGTTGCTCGTGCTGCCTATTGAAGGAGAGGGAAAGTTTTCAGCCACTTACGGTAACGATTTCAAAGAAGACTAAGGAAACCAAATTTTAGTTTAGCTTTCAGAATTTTATATCACCAACATGTTTGAGACTGCCTTAATTAGAATATACATTTAGTTGGTAAAAGTGGACACCTGCGGCTTCGTAAGCTTAGAGTTGGTTATTTACAAATACGTTGAAGGTACTAGTTACTAACTAAATCATCTCTTAGAAAAAAAACATTTATTTGGTACAACGGATACAACACAGACAACAGCACAACAGTAAACGAACCTTCATCATCATTTTTGTTTTAGCCATGTAGCGTACATTGCTGGATATGCAGGGTGCATCTTTGATCACTTTGTTTTGGTTGAAAGCTGTCATCTGCTCATCTTTAAATTGAATTCCAACAAGCTCAACGTCCGGGTGACTTTGAGCCAATCTTAATATATATAAATCTCGTGTCACAATGTTTGTCCTCAATGGACTCCTAAACCACTTAACCGATTATAATCAAATTCGCACACCATGTGCGTGCAGTTCGATCCAACTTGAGAGATAGGATGGTTTTTACGGCGAGAAAAATTCGAATAATTTCCGGGAAAATTTTATACCCGTGCGACGCCGGGGCGGGCCGCTAGTGTTATTATAAAACAAAGTTATAAGTGCTGTGATAAGATATACCTTTTAAACCCCCGACCAAAAAAGAGGGGTGTTATAAGTTTGACGTGTCTGTCTGTCTGAGACATCATAGCTCCCGAACGGATGGAGCGATTTCAATTTAGTTTTTTTGTTTTTTTGTATGAAAAGTAAGTTTGGCCCGGTAGTTCTTAGATATGTTTCATAAAAATTGGTTGAGCCGTTTAAAAGTTATGGGGTTGAGAGTGGGGAAGTAAAACCGATAATCTGCAAATATACTCGAGTGGGGTATCAAATTTAAGAGCATCGCGTGCACATTACTAAATATTATGGTGTTTTACGTATAAGGAAATTAAGGCACTGGGATCGAGGGTTTTTCTTAAATTTTAAATTTAGATTGATTAAATGCTGATATTAATTATTCCATCTAATCCAGGGGATATCGACGCCACAGTGACGATCAAATTGGGTCGCAAACCGCGTCCCAATGATGTGGATGCCCTGACGTGTGAAGATCTGGACGTCAAGTTCACTGTTGGGAGCGCCTCTGTGCAGCTTGAGAATCTCTTTGGAGGAGACGAGGACTTAGGTAACCCTTTTTTTGTAAATCCATGGTACACTGTCCTTTTGAGATTGAACGAAGTTATGTTAGTCCGAAAAAAATAACGCAGAATCAATAATGGATCCACCATTTTCTTGAGACATGTTCTGCTAAGTAAGGTTTGTGCACATTTTGCATATTTTTTAGGAAAACTTAAAAGCCACTTTTCTATATTTTGTACTAATACATATTTTACTTATTAGAATGTTTTATAAAAATACCTACTCGTTGATTTATTTGCATAATAAACGAACCCCCTACTCATTGCTGTCGTTCGAATTATCCATATTGTTGTTCAGATTTTTTTTTAAACTGGGTGTCTTTCCCAAATCTTATCATAAATCGAAAACCTCGAAAATCACTCGCAGAACTCGTGGTTAAGAATGTTAGTTCTTTACGATGAGTTGATTGATAGGCACTAGAATGCTTTATATCATTGCAGGTGAAGCGATGAACAACTTCCTAAACGAGAACTGGCAGCAGCTGTCCCAAGAACTCCAGGTGCCCATGGAGGAAGCCTTGAGGGATTTCCTGAAGCCGCTCGCTGACCACGCCTTCGGCACGCTCAATGCTGCTGATATTCTACTAGACTAATCTTTGTATGAAAGTGTCGTGCCTCATTAGGACGCCATGGCGAAGTCGCCGGCTATGCAGTTAATAATAAAATGGATTGATGCCAATCGATGCCAAACCATTTGACACAAGTTATTTGCCATCCATTTCAATATTCTGCTTGGGCACGCAGACGTCGCCATTGCATTCCAATAACACTAGGCCTTATTATTTATTTTACAGTATTAATTGTCTGAAATTTCTTTAAGATATATTATACTGATATGATTTTGAGGCTACTAAGTCGGTTATCTTAAAGTTGAGGCTGTACTTTTAGTGTTTGTATATTTGTTTATTACAATATTTATGTATAAAATATTGAATACTATCATTTAGGGAATAAGGAATGTTTTAAAGAGTTGACCCAGATTGTTTTATTTAATTTTATTATAAAGTAAGTATTAAACTATAGATCGGTATAGTTTACTTAAATAAATTAAACTTATTGTTACTTATAGTAGTGCTAAAGTAGAACGTGTCCTATAATATAACTATTTTTTTTATGAATTTGTTATCAAATAGCTGGCTGATTCAATAAAACTAAACGGATCGATCGTCAAAGTTTGTTCAGCTTCCATGTTTTAAGGTTTCCTGCACACGATGCCACCACCGCGCCTCCGTACAGTGGAGCGGTGCGGCGGCGGTACGGTGCCGGTGGCGACATCATGTGCAGGAGCGCTAAGATAATCTTATTTATTACATTATTCAATTAACAGAACACATTTATTGCACACACTACCTGGCGTCTACACTGGACTAAACTAAAATTGTCTTTGTACATTGATTACATAAAAAGTAATATAAAGTAAAAATTATACAGACTTTTCAACTTATGAAATAAATCATACAAAATAAATCTCGATTATAAACTTGTAACACAACCATCTCTTTAATATTGTTTTGTGTGACACAAAATAAGTAGCAAATAACCAGAATGAATTTTTTATTTGTACATTAAAATATTCGGCCAGTATTTACCTACTGGGCCATGACTGACTCACAGAAAAGCAGCTTGTTCTGCGAAAAACCTTCAAGTTCCTAGCCTAGAGAGTCTTTGAGTAAATCGAATGTTATAGAATGTTCTAGAACGGTCAATCCAGCAATCTGTATGGAAAAACTGTCAGCGCACACTACGGTCAGCCTATCCTAAAAGGTTTCTATAGCGACCATACAGATACGGAAGTTGGGTTGTTAGGTCCGTCTAATATGCTCAAATTTTACCTAAGATACCAAAGAATTAAAAAAAACATGTTTGGTTAAAAACTGGTCCTTATCGCCTTCACTCTGCTTCTGTGTACATAGTCTAACAGAGCTCATCATTCGATCGCCATATTTCTAAGGCTTGAGCCAGACGTCCATAGGGATCTTGGTAAAAGCCGCGTTGATGAAGGCCTGGAAGTGTTTGGCGATGGACTGTGAAGCCGCCGGGCGCATCTCTTCGATGATCTCCGCGGCGTTGTTGTTCAGGAACTGGTTCATGGCTTCACCTGAGGGCGAAATTGTACAATGAAGCAAGATAAGTTGGCATACATGAATATGTACTTGTAAGATAGGTACAATTGCCAGACATATTTTTTAAGTGATAACTTCTTAAGGGAGGATGAATTGTTTGTCACGAAATCGTGTTACGGCAACATAAAAAATACTCTATGTCATGTACATAGGATTTCATTTCGTTCGAACCAACACGTGGTTAGAGATTAACGCTGTCTCTCACTCACAGTCAGTAACTTACCGATAACGCTGCCGTGATTCACAGTGTCTCGGACCTTGAACCTGGAGCTTCGCAGTTTGAAGTCCACCAGCAGTCTGTCAGACGCCATGTACTTGACGCCTTCCCTCTCTATCTGCTTGCCGAAGATCTTTGCGATGGCAGCCACGTCCACTGTACATAGAAATGGTAATGAAATCAAATTCTAAAATCCAGGTTATAAAATAAAAAGATTAAAACCGAATTCAGGCCAAAAATAAAGACGGAGATAAATTGTGTTGAATAACAAACCTTTGTTCCCTATAAACAAGTTTTGAAAAAAAAATATATAAAGGCGCACATAAAGAAATGCACTAGCTTACCAACCAAGCCAAGCCGAGTACAACAACTTCGAGTATATGAACCAACAGACGAACTGATTTACCTAATTTGTTTTTAATAATATTTAATGGGCTTACTTTTGACTACAGCCTAGCCAGAAGGCAGGGACGAGGTCATTGATGGAATAAGTTTGCCCAGTAAAAGCCTATCATTCTCTCGGGTCTTAAAATGGTCGGGTTATAACTCATATGCCACTACAGCAAATTGCCATACGTTGGTCTCTGTTATTCTACGCTGTCTTCACACGGAGTCATGTTTTCGACAAAACCGAATACTCGTGTGAACTCAAGCTTTGAAATATTGATGCCACAGAAATCTAAATAATAAGGTGCTAGATATGTTATAAGGCGCTGATTCCTTACAATTAGATTTCTTAAATCTAAATGGATTTCTTAAATCTTAATAATATTGTCCTATTATTTAGATTTCTGTGACCGTAACATAAAACAGAGTAAGACACGACTCCGTGTGAAAGCAGCGTTGCCCACCATTTCAATTCTAGAAGCTAGAGCTAGAGTAATTTTAAACAACTTTTAGACCCGATAATACCTTTTTTACTGCGTTATCTATGGTACTTACTGAAAGCAGCCCAGAAGTCGCCCTGAGAGCGCACGGGGAAGAGCAGCACTTGCCCGGAGACCTCGTACCTGCCTGTGATCTCGATCCGCGGTAGAACCAGCCCCATGTCGATACGCAGCTTCTTCAGATCTGACCTGGAACGGAATAAGGGTTCCTCATCGTTTCAGCCATTAGACGCCCACTGTTGGACTTAAGCAAAGACAACCAGCTACTCCGATTAGACGCTAATTGCATCCACCGTGAGCCAGCAACTTTGACCAAGTCATTTGTCCGCCTTGTTGGTGTTGTCCGACGTTGCGCTTAGCGATCCGTGGCCTCCATTCGATAATTTTTCGGCCCAACGACTATGTGGCCTGCCCACTGCCACTTTAATAAGCTAATCCGCATGGTTATGTCGGTTACACTTGATTCTACGGATCTACTCATTTCTCATTCGATCCCATAGAGAAACCCCGAGCCCTCTATAACTTTTTGAGCCTATTCATAAGACCAATAGTGAAACACTACTATAATGGTTTATGGCTTAGCTTATACATGTGCTACTAGCGACTTGTCCCAGTTTTGCATTATCTAAACTAAACATACAAACAAGCCTCTTGAATGAATCTGATATACAATTAAAAACGCATTAAAGTTCAGAGACGTTGTTAAATAGGAAAAAATAGTGTGATTTACATACAAAATCTGCTTTTCACCTCATACTTTGTGTAGTGCAAAGGGTACAAAGGGTAAAAACGTAATAACAAAAATAATCGCCGCCTATTTTCGATGCTTATTAAAATCATTTATGTACCTATGTCAGACGTTTGTGGATAATTATATAAATTAACTTAAATTTGTGTAAACTTAAGCTTAATGTCTGTAGACTTGTAAAACTTAAATTCGACCAGAATTCTCACGCCAAATTAACTAAAAAATTATACAATAGACTAATTGTGTTAAATTGAAAGCTCTATTCAAATTTCGATCACACGATCGCATGTGACAAATAATTTATCTTATTCAGGAAAAACTTAATCTATGGAGTAATAATAGTTGGGAAACATTGCCAAACCGTGTGAACGAGTTGAGTACTTCAGCCTCGATTAACTGATGGTTTAGAATTATGCTCATTACGCTAGTTTGTGGCTGAATAAGCTAATGATGATGTTAGCTTAGACACAATTTGGTTGCAACAGTTTGCGATAATGTTGCGACAAAACCTCAATAATGCTGTATGCAAACCTTGGTAAATTCTGTTACAAAGTTTGAGTCATATAGTTTATACATTTTCCAGATACTATTTAAGAAGTAATGTTTACAAAAAACTTATTTTTATTCCACACAGCCAATAAAATTCTGGAGTAAGTGGTTGCAGCAACAAGCAAAAGTCTTTCTCGCATATTGCCTGTGTCAGAAGAAAATAATTATACTCTGTGTCTTTTGTTTGCTATTTTTTTGTGTTCTCAATTTATCTTCAATAAAATAAGTAATTCGTATATATTTTTAAATAAAACACAGATCCCAATCAAAATTTCTATTTTCGTATGTAATTCCTTACCTTATCTTGGTAATCGTGTAATTACTAGGTCCGATAACAGTAATGTTATTAAAGGCAGCTGTAACTCTGACTGGTCCGGCAGAGTTCTCCATCACCAGGCGGTCTATGAAGAGAGGCTCCACCGCCGGCACGCCCAGGTCCGGCAGACCCTTGGCCAGGTATGGCCGTAAATGGTTGAAGGAGTTCTTGATGCAGTGGTCGAGCTGCGGGTCGCTTTGGCTGCATGGCAGTATGTACTCGGCTGGAAGAAAAGAGAGAACATTTATAGAAGAAAAGCATTTAGTTAATAAATATCTATCTTTTAAGTAAGATTAGTAACTCTTTAAATTCGAAATCCTAAGCTAGACGCCTATTCTCAATCGCAAAAAAAAATCTATCAACCAAGTTTAAAATATTTCCGGACTACTCACACAGCATCACCTGACCCCAAACTAAGCAGAGCTTACTATGGGTGTTAGGTGACTGATATACTACATAGATATATATTTTTTTGTAAATACATACATATGATACATAGAAAACACCCAGACCCGAAACCAGAAATTGTAGATCGTACAAAATCTAGTCACTCGGCGGTTTAGTTTTAAGAAACTAAATTGTGGCTATATATATTTTATCTAATTATATAAATATGTTAAGAAAGTAAATATAAATTATGTATATATTTTCATATTGTAACTATAAACACAGTCGTTTTTGGATCTCCCTAGATAATTAGTGGGTCCGAGCAGTTGACCACTGCCCGACACTGGAAAAAATAACCAAACCCTAAGAAAACAGCTTGTTTCTCAATTTCCAGAACATCGTTGAAACAAGGGCCTCAATGTTCAATCTGCAGTGCTTCCTGGTAGCATAGACACGTGATTGTACAAATGACATCTCCAACCCAAAAAGGCGATGGAATGCAACAGGGTTTCCACACAGCGTTACATAACAGAAGTGTTCAACCACTGGGCAAGCCAATGGTGACAAGGTGATGCAAAGAACACTGACCGCACACTTTACATTTTACCCGAAGAGAAATCTCGTCCATCAGAAATCTTGGTCCAAGGACAAGTTGGCAACACGCATGTTAAATCATTTTTGTGATTGAATTTTGTTTATTATTGGTAATGGACAGTTCGGCCAAGGTTTCTGGGTCAAGGCAATGCTAAAATATGTATGACTAATGCATATTCATTTTGTTTCCTGATTAGAATAATTAAACAATAAAACATTATTTTGATGAATTGTGTTATGTAAACATAATGTATACCGAGCTACTATTAACACAAAACTAAATTCAGCTTAGTACTTATATATATCTGAGAGTAAAAAGTTTGGCTCGTCGAATTTTTCTCGCCTTTTAAAGTTTCCCTTAGACCTCCACGAACATTTCAAGACTAAGAAAAGATATATCTGTTCAGCCGTTCTCGAGTTTTAGTGAGACTGACGAACAGCAATTCATTTTTATATATACAATAGCGGCCCGCCCCGGCGTCGCACGGGTAAAAAAAGTTCCCGGCAATTTTTCCTTATTTGCTCACCGTTTAGACCTACCCTGGACTGCGACAAACATTTTAAACCCAAAATTAGCTCAATCGACCCATCCGTTCTCGAGTTTTAATCAGACTAACGAACAACAATTCATTTATATATATAGATATAGATTTACTAATGTATGAATGAATTTACCTTGGTAGGATAATCAAATATAAAAGCTTCTCGCACATTTTATCATCATTCGCACATCTAAGCACTGGCCTCCCGTAACGTCGCTTAACCTCAAATAAATCACGTTTGTTGTACCTATATTTTTTCTTAAATGTTTTTATTATTTATTGTTTAAGCGACAACAGAGATACATCATCCCTCAAAATTTCAATCACTCTATTTATCAAGGCTCTTGAGATACAGCCTGGTGACAGACAGACAGACGACACAGTCTCAATAATAGGGTCTCGTTTTACCCTTTGTACAAATAACAGAATTTTTTAACGGAACCTACGGTTTTATCTGTCGTCTATCCGTCTGTGTTTGTGTAAAAATGCTAAATATGCTTATGTCATTTAACTAGATAAATAAGAAACACTAGTAAAAACATTAATCTTTTTATTCTTAAAAAGAGCAATTCATTCATCAACTGTTATGCAATAAACACAGAAATTATGCAAATAAAGCTGAACTTGAACGCAATAAGGCAATTTCACAAGGTCACTTACATAAGGCGGTTATACAACGAATTGCTTTGGCCCAATGACCTAGATTTTGAGTAAACTCTTGATTGATACTGGGCAAATAGGATAACAAAACACAAAGAGCAACCCAGCGAGACAAAATACATGAATTATAGAACCACTTAATTAATAGAGCTGTAGCAAACCGTATGTATTCGGTACTGAGTAACGGGTACTCCGTTCAGTACCGAGTAACGAATCGTTACTCACGAATACATTTCATTACTCGCATTTTTCGTTTTATCGGTACCAATACTGTTTCAGTATATGCAAGTACCGTTGATGCGGTATCGAATGATACATTGATACATCATGGATTGTGCTGTTATTGTTAAATATTAAAATTAACTCAGTCTTTTCAAAATAGTAAATCCATTGCAAATTTAGTAGATCCGTAAAATTTTTACACACATAACTAAATTTTGAATCACCTGAACATAATCAGTAGAACATACGGAATTATTAAATAATAGTAATAGAAAGGTAAATGATGTTTTCACAATTTACGAATGATGCACACAATACATACAGTATCTGTACGTGTAAGCAATACGATTTGATTCGTTACTCGAATTCGGTATCAAAAGTAACGAGTACTAAATGATATAGTAACCAATACATACGCTTTTTATCCGTACTTTTACACCTCTATAAATTATTTTTTTAATTAAATTTCAACGTACAAGGTTTTTCTTAGCCTTTCCTGTATATTTATTTAATTGAAAAGATTAATTAAATTAAGTACAAGTCAGACTTTTATAGTATTTTTTGCTCTACCGGTTATACAGGAATAGTATATACATACACCTACACATATATACAATGACCATAATTGCGATCTAGAAAAGTTCGAACGTCTACCATACACAATACATTTTACCCAACGTAGTGCTAAGCATATTATATGTATGTATAGTGTACTGATATGTATTATGATGACTATATGTATGAATGTTATGAATTTATATCAATTAAGTAAAATTATACAGTGAAAAAATGTTACTCAGTTGAACGCCATTTTGCGGACTATCCATCTATAGTTCAGTTCTTAATAAACAGCATCGCTCATGCCAGTTGCTACGACTTGCCAGTGTCATTCAGTTACTAGAAAGTTTTGTCGGTGAACTATACAGAGGAGACGCAAAATGGCGTTCAACTGACTAACATCTTTTACGCTTTATAATTATATTTAACTTAACACTGGCAAACTGACGCTTCAAGCGTAGAGTCCAATTATAAGGAATTAAATTGAATTGAACTATACATAATTCGGTAACCGGAATGCAGAAACATAAAGTTGACCAACCCGATTAAGCTCGAAATAATAGGTATGTGAGCTTTGCAAACAATGTGCTCGTATTGCCGGTAAAATCATCTGCATAACAATGTTATACCAAAACTTAATCAGTATGCCAAAGAACCTCAAGGTATTTTATGCCAACAATAAACTAACTATTTATAAATTCTAAACAAGTAGAAAATATACACGGATGTTCTTTTAATAGCAACGCACATCTAATTCAAATCTATTCACGCTCGTTCTGTGGCAAATTTTGTTAGCAATAATTCCCAAAACTCTTATTTGCAAGAGTAGAATGCTTTGTTTTAGAAAATGTCTTTTTATCCTAAATAATCACTTAGAGCTTAGAGCATTGTTCTTTTCACAAATTGTTTCGTTGGTACCTAAAATATACAATATGAAAGCAAAATATGTCATTGTTTTTAACATCAATAAATTATTTAATTTTGTTTTTATGTATGATTTATATGTATATCCAGCTATTTCTTGATCCGAGTAAACTAGGCAATTGCTAAAAGCAATGTTAAGATCTATCTCGCTTTGTGTCTTGTGATTGAGCGAAATAGCTCATCATCATCATCACCCTATTGACGTTCCCACTGCTGGGACACAGGGACTTCTCTCTTGACGAGAGAGATTAGGCCTTCATTCACCACGCTGGCCAAGTGCGGGTTGGAAATAGCTCTATGTTTACTAATTGTTTATTTTACTCAGAGATGGTGAAACAGGCCCTAACTTGTATTAATAAATACAAGTAATAATATTTTAAAACAAACTATTTGCTTGCACAGGTGTTGGTGCTTGTTAGCTACTAGACTTAGAAAACCATAGGAAACGAATCTCACACCGATAATTAAATACCTATGTTGCAATTTTCTCCAGGTAGAGGCATCGGCAGGTCGGTTTAATTTCATACTTTAAATAAAATTTCAACAAAACAATTGCAACTAGCAATTTGGAAAAAATACTGTCTCATAAAGCTAATTATTTCCCCAGTTAAAATTTATGTTACTCGCTTTAAAATTCAAGTCCAAATTCCATTAAACCCGATCAGGCTTTGACTTGAATTTTCAAGTTTGAACAATTACTCGTAGTATATTGCATCTAGCAATAATATGATTAAACGAATATAATGGGTTACATTTATTGGCGCCTTATGATAACCTTCATTGACCCATTATGTGTCGATTGCATATTGTTGTGATTTTCTGTAACAAATTAGTCTCCGAATTTGTGAGTCAAAGATCATGAGACTTACGTCAAATCAAACTGTTGTATTATTAATCATTCATATCTTGATTTAATATGCAGTCATATTGTATTCCTTTGTAGTTTTTTGGTATTAGTACTCTTAATTATCATATGCATTTTGGTGTTTATCTGTTTTGGTCCATTTTAATCTATCAACGAACAAAGAAAATTAAAATTTATAATTCCAAAGGTTACTTTATAATACTTGACAAATAACATTTCATATTTTTCGTTATAAAATTGTAATCCAAAGGATCTCTTTTAACATATTTACAAGCAACTATTCCATTCATCACACTTTAAAAACGATTTAAAATTCTGGACGACAATTTAATTATGCATTCGGTTCCTTACCTATTATATAGTTACACGAGCTATGTGCTTCGAACTTGGCTCATTATCTATTCTGAGCCGAACCGGTGATTTATGGTCCACCATCCCAACGGCCAAGGTGTTCGTGGTCGGGAGCGAGCGTGAGGTTACTACCAAGGGTTGTGCAACTGCTGACGCACCCGGTGTCAAGGCTGCCTGCGCCGGACACTGCCCCAAAATTTTGCTGTTTTCGTTTATTATAGCAATTTTATTAGATATGTATTTACTCAGCAGTAGGTGTGATATAAATAATGATAAATAATAAAAATAAATATTTCCGTACTACTCATACAGCATCACCTAACCCCAAACTAAGCAGAGCTTGTACTATGGGTGTTAGGTGACTGATGTACTACATAGATATTTTTTTTACATAAAATACGTAAATACATACATATATGATACATAGAAAATACCCAGACCAGAAACCAAAACAACACAGAAACGAAATTATGACTGCTTTCTGTGTTGGAATATTTTGAGGCAATAAAAAGAAGTACATATTTCCATTTGAGCAAATATTTTTAGGCACCTATGCATTGATCATATGTATAAATTAAATATTTTTGAGAAGTAAACGCGTAATTACATTCTGTAACGAACTTATTTCAAATAAACAAAGAAACACTATATTGTACTACGTTACTTAAAAACCTAAATCCTATTTCTAGCCCCTAGTTAATACGAAAATGATTACTAAGTTTATGCTAAGGTATTTTATTTATAAATACAACGTATCTACTACCGAATAAAAGTCAAATTTTCCTTCTATATATCTGCTACAACTAATAATTCAGTCCACGATCGTTCTTACCATAAATATTATAACGATCTATTGAAAAGGTTCATAAAGGATGGCACTAAGATATATTTTAATGTTATGGCCGATGACTAACCAAAGGACACAGCTGACCGTGACATCTGTGGTTTATTTTCATACAGACGGTTCGAACGGTCCAAGTTTACTAAAGATTTAAACAACATACACAAATTAAGCTTACGTTTAAAAATATAAATTTATATTTATTTCAGGACAATCAACACAACAACATCTAGCCCTAATTTATTAAACCTAATATTAAAGCGACAACAATAGCTATTCAATTATTTAATAAAGTAATTAATTTCCTTATTGTTTTCTTTGAATGCAATCTTATATATTTATTTCCTATCGCAATTTATAAATATATTATAATATTATAAAGCTGAAGAGTTGTTTGTTTGAACGCGCTTATCTCAAGAATTACATGTTCGTTTTAAATAATTATTCCACTGTTCGATAGCCTTTTTATCCAGGAAGGCTACAAAAATATGAAAAATACGTCGTTCTAGCGGGAAAATCCGTAAAAACGGGCAACGGTCGCGTGTAAAGCTAGTTGGAAGATAAATTCTTGGATTAAGAAAATAGTTTAGACAACACTTAATTTTCGTTATGAACAAACGTTGTCGTTATTATTTTCGCTAAAATCGGCATCGTTAAGAACAAGAGCAGTATATATTAAGACGTATTGATAAATAATACAATCAAGCTAGTGCTTGGACGATTGTAACCAGAAAATTAAGATGCATAGCCACACTCGATATGTGCAAATAGTTTTGAAACAGCATAGCTTTATACCCACAGTTGCCTACATGCGTATTGTTTGATTGAAATCTTAAGACATTCTTGACTAATTTTACGGTATTGAACATAGAACTCAATACTTCATCTTTATGTTGGTACCTCAGCTTAGAGCTTTATATTAGGTAAACTTATTCCTACAATATTCAAATTAGAAGCTCCATGTTCTGTACTATACCTACTTATATCATCAAATAATAAATAACTCTAATATTATAAAGCGGCGGTCTGGGTATGGTCCGATTAAAAAATATTTCAAGATAGACCATTTATCGAGAAATGTTATGGGCTACTTTATATTGCGAAAAAAAAAACACCCCGATTGTAGAGCTAGTCGAGTATAATTGATAATGACAAGAATATAAGTATTATAGGAGAATGTTTCAATTATTTCTTTTTGCTTTTCGAATAGGTTTTGATGTAAACTAATGAATTTATGGACAACAATTTCACACGATACTATAATTTTTTTTAGATTCAATCATAGCTAACAATTGGTCAATAATTGATTCCAGTTACAGAAATGTATTGAACAACAGCATAAAAATCGCTCACTACTGACAGGTACTTAAACATCCTATTTTAAAGGCTTATCTCTGAACGGAACACACACTTCTACCCTTGACATAATCTCATATACGACGACCAAATAACTGGCTATTACCGCATCGCATAGGAAACTGGTCATCTTCGAAGAACCTCGTAATCACTCGGTAAATATTTTTTTCCTATACAAACGACACTTGACCAACTTTAAAAGTGTAAATAGGATGTGTATAGAGGTATACCTAATTACTCTTAGGTACTTAAAGTTTACAACTAATTAGTGCCAACCTGTGATAGGACACCAATATGTCAGGACTGCGGACAGGTCTTACAGTGGTTTCAAACTAGGGACTAATGGGGCTTTGTATTTTAACAAACGTGATTTGTTTTAAGTTAATTGTTGCGAGAAAAAACTTTTTAGCAAAACATCTGGATTGTTTAAACCATTGTACACGAAAAATCATGCGCAAGGCGAGCAAGCATAGTAAGCATGTCAAACACTACAACTTAATATAAAAAACTAACACTAAGGATCTCATTCACAATCCCCGAGTAAAATAAGTTAATCGTTAACATTATAATGTTATCGAGTACATTGACACTTGACAGAGCGACATGGCTCTACATTTTAAGCATAGACTTAGCTCACCCGGAGATTGTGAAATAAGCCGTAACTATGAAAAAATACTTGGAAAATAAATAAAATGTATTATTTGATAAAATAAAAAACGAAGAACATAATATGCCGTATTATATTATATCTTTTACGTTTAACGTTAACTTTATAGGTACCTACTTGTCCGAAAAAGGTTGAGTTGAAAATAACCTTCAAATGAAACTGACCTAGAAAGCAAGTACATCGCATCGCCATAAAACAATACGGCTCTTATAACTTTTGACCTTCTGAATATAATATAATTAAGCCCGAATTATCACCATTTTATGCTACAAATCGAGTTTTATTGAACCAAGCTCATCAATTTTTACATTATAACTGCTCGTATCTAAAACTCGTAAGAAAACCTGGGACAAAACACAACCCTCAAGAGCCAGCTCGCCCAGCTACATATCCGTTATGAAGAAGCCTTAGAAGAAGTGAATCGCTTGAGGGCTTCCCTCCAAAATGAAGAAATATGTCATGATTCATATGAACTGGTATTGCAGCTAAACCGCGACTTACAACAAGAGCTTTCTGAATGTAGAATTAAATTAGATGCATTCGAATCCAAGTCATTGGCCCCAGTAACTAACTTTGACAGTATAGATTTACATACTCAGTTACAAAACTCCGGGCTAAACTTGTCAATTGTAGATCTGACATCACCTCAATGTACAACTACAACGCCTGTCATGAAAGGTAGTAATAGGATTAAAAAATACGTAAAATTAAGTAATTTCATTAAAAAATCAGAGAAGAAGTTGAAAAAACAGAAGCAAGTTATTAATACGGCTAGATTAAGTAAAGAAAAATGTAACCTTCAAGAAGAACTAAACCAATGTTATAATTTGCTAGGAAGAAACTCTACAGAGTTAGATTACATGGCAGAGAAGATAGTTAATTTAGAAAGATCTCTTCATGATATAACGTGTAAATATAAAGTAGTACAAAAGGAAGCTCAGGCTCACTATCAAAAAATTAATAATTATGTTGATATTATAAGTAATGATAGTAATTATGTACAGGTACAGTGCAATAGCACCCAAACAGACCCACTAATTCCCACTGAAAGCATCGGTTTTCTAAATAATGAGAGATCCTTACAGATGCAACTGTCTGCAAATCAAAATAAACAGTCTCCGGTTAGGCTAAACTCCAGCTGTAAGACCCGGAAAACTGTTATTTATTCAGATGGTATTGGCACTGGAATGGGGTTGCTATTGAATGACCTCCTAACGCAAAATGTTTTTAATAATTGTTTTGCTGATTGTAGTATCAGTACAATGACAAGCCTTATTAATGGTGACTCTAGTTTGGACAGCAATACAAGCCTTATAGTTCAATTAAGTAACGTAAACTTAAAACGTTCTGAAATAATTAAATTAGTTGAAATTTTGCTAAATAAGATACAATGTGGCCTGGGCAAACTAATTCTTTGTGCTCTTCCGTACTCAAAGTCATTGAGTGAAAAGCAAAATCAACTGATATATAATAGCAATTTGCTTATGTATAATCTGACATGTCGTCATAGTGACGTTTTATTTTTCGAAACTAATAATTTTATTAGTAATTGCTTTATGACTAAAGATACTATGTACCTTAGTAAAAAATGTAAATTAACTCTTGCTAAATTGTTAGCATATAATATTTTTGATCCAGTTATAGAAAGTATAACAAAGTTACCGGACGAGCCTGTACTAGTAGTTAGTAATTTTACTAATGAGGGCAAAGTTATTTCAATGTCAGATAATATTAATTTAAACTGACTTCTTCGACAATGGAAAAGCAATTAGAATTACATATAGTACATCAAAACATACAAGGTTTATCCAGCAAAGTTTTAGAATTAGAATTATTTTTAAATTTTTTTAAAGTTGACATTATGTGCATAACAGAACACTGGATTCTAAATAATCAGCTGCTACCTTGTTATGGTAATTATTGTTGTGCTAGTTGTTATAAAAGGAGCACCGCCATCCGCGGTGGATCATTAATATTTGTCAAAAACAATCTTAAATATAAAGAGCGTAAAGACATAGTTAGGTTAAGTATTGAGAGAAATATTGAACTGTCTTGTGTGGAACTGGAGCGGCATTTAATCTTATGCGTTTATCGTCCTCCGAGTGTAAACCAGGAAATTTTTGAATCTACTATGGAAGAAGTACTTCTTAAAATGTTTACCTGCAACAAGTATCTGATTGTCTGTGGTGATTTCAATATAGATATCTTACAAAATCCTCTAGCTGATAGACTACTTAACTTATTCAAATGTTTTAGTATGCATAACATTTTTAATGAACCAACTAGAGTAACTTCTACTACCGCCACTTGTATAGATAATATTTTCAGTAATAAATCTCCAATTAGTAAATCAGTAATACAACATTTGAATTCAGATCATTATGGACAAAGTGTTAAGTTCCCCTATACCAATTCTATAAATAAGTTAGTGGAATTTAGTTACAGGCCTATAACAAAGGAGCGCATCTCTATTTTCCAAAGTAAAATAGCATATAATCTTGTCTCATTACCTTATATTGATGACCCTAATGATCTATTTACTTCGCTTTCCGAAATAATTGCAAGGGCACACGATGAAATATTTAAGATTAAATTTTGTAAGGTTAGAGAAAAAGTTAGTTTCACTGACTGGGCTACGCCAGGCATTTTTAAAAGCAGGAATAAACTATACGAACTCTATTCTGACAGGGGATCGATGTTACATAACGACTCTTTTCTTTCCTACGTAAATACATATTCGAAGCTGTTTAAACAAGTATGCAATACCGCTAAATCTCTCTTTCTTAGAAACAAAATAACGTGTTCTACTAATAAACCTAAAGCTACCTGGAATATTATAAATAATGAGACTGGAAGGTCAAAGCCACAAAAAAAAGATATTATATTAAAAATCAATGACACCGTTCTAACTAAAAATAAAGAGGTAGCGAATGCCTTCGATAAGTTTTTTTGTAACATTTCTAAAACTGTAACCCATTCATTAAACTCCTCCGCCGAAAAGGCTGTAGATTTATTAGAATCATCTGTTGATAAATGTGTAGATGGTTTCGATTTCAGTTACGTTGACACTGACGATATTGTAAAAACATACAAGTCCCTTAACATAAAAAATACTGAGGACCTTTGGAACATATCAACAAAAATGCTGGGTAACATCATTAACGAAATTGCACCTTATCTAGCTCATATTTTCAATAAGTGTATTGAGGTGGGTTTATTTCCTGATCTCATGAAACATGGTAAGCTTGTCCCTCTTTTTAAATCTGGCAGTCATAATGACCCTGCCAATTATAGGCCTATATCAGTGCTTCCTGTCATGAGTAAAATATTTGAAAAATTATCTTAAATCAACTTACTGAACATTTTAATTTTAACAAATTATTACATAATAACCAGTTTGGCTTCACCAAAGGTAGATCCACTAATGATGCAGGTGCATTACTACTAAAACACGTCTTAGGGGCCTGGGATAAATCACAGAACGCTATCGGTGTATTTTGTGATCTCTCCAAGGCTTTTGACTGTGTAAGTCACGTTACGTTATTAAATAAATTAAAACATTACGGTATTTGCAGTAAAGCATTAGACCTTCTCCAGTCATATCTGACAAATAGAATTCAAATAGTACAAGTTGGAACTGAAAGATCCACGGGCTCAAAAATAGAATTAGGCGTGCCGCAAGGATCGATTCTAGGACCGTTCTTATTTTTAGTATATGTAAATGATCTTCCTTTTTATGCCAAGGACCTTTGTGACATAGTTTTATTTGCGGATGACACCTCTCTAATTTTTAAGGTAGATAGAAATAAAGATAACTATGACGACGTAAATAATTCTTTGTCGCGCGTACTGAATTGGTTTACTGTTAATAATCTGCTACTAAACGCGAAAAAAACTAAATGTATTAATTTTAAATTACCAACTGTCAGAGAACGTCCTATAAAAATAATATTAGATAATGAAAAGCTTGATCTTGTTGACTCAACAGTGTTTCTAGGGCTACATATTGATTCAAAACTTCAATGGAAACCTCAAATTAATGCTCTTGCGAGTCGACTTAGTTCAGCAGCTTATGCAGTTCGGACTATGCGGCATATTACTGATGAGGCCACCGCGAGACTTGTTTATTTTAGTTACTTCCATAGTGTCATGTCATACGGCATCTTGCTATGGGGAACGGCAGCTGATATCCAAACTATCTTTGTTCTTCAGAAAAGAGCGGTGCGTTCAATCTATAAAATGAAACCACGCGACTCCTTACGAGATAAATTTAAGGAAATAAATATTATGACTGTTGTTGCTTCACAATATATTTATGAGAATTTGCTGTACACACACAAAAATAAGCAAGATTTTCTAAAAAAGAGTGATTTCCATAATGTTAATACTAGAAATAAGAATAAACTACATATCCCTTCATTTAGATTACGTAAGGTGGGGAAATCTTTTATGGGCAATTGTGTCCGTTTTTATAATAAACTTCCGCAGTTTATAACTGACCTACCCATTCGAAAGTTTAAGTTTTTAATTAAAAAATGTCTTTTGAAAAAAGCCTATTATTCTACAGAGGACTATATCAAAGACGATAATGCTTGGTCAGATGTAGCTCGGTTCCACTAGGATGGACAAAATAGCTAAATTTAGTTTTTTTTTCTGTTATGTGCATGTTTGACTAGCATTTATTTGTAAATGTTAAATGTATAAGTAACCATGTTGTACACCAATATTGTTATAATAACAACATAAGAGATGGAAGCTGAGTTGTTCTATTCGCTTCTCAACTCAGTGTAAAAAATTGAAGCGAACTGTCAAGACTATGTTATTTCCTTGATTATTCTTAGTTTTTATTTAAATTAGATTTAAGTTGACCTGTCCATGTAAGCATAGGCTTCTAAGGAAATAAACGTTTTGACTTTGACTTTGACTTTGACTCAGATCTAGTAATTTAAGATTGTTTTGCAACACATAGAAATCTATTACATTTTGTTATTATAAGTATTTATACTTGTGAAACAACTGCAAGAACTCCTTTGTGGTCGTGATGAAACAGTAACTGATTGAGAAATAATGTTTTCCAAAATTGACCTTTTGCCTGTTGCAATTTCTATGAATATATAATAGACCAGATTTGATGGATGGTTTTCATAATCAGGATTAGGGCGTTGTTGGCCTTGAGGAATGAGCCCCGGTTACACCATTGGCTATGAACGCGATCAGGTCCGGTTAAACTCGTTTTACCGCCTAAGTGAGATCAAATTGACATTAAATTGTAATTTTTCTATGATTGATCTTGGTTCAATGAAACTCTTGAACCAAGATTTGTAGCATAAAATGGATATACCGACATCTAAGTAGGTAATATATTTATTTATATATTTTTATGCGCATTTTTTATGCGTGTTAAGTCAATATCACTAGAATGGTAGCTTATAGAAATCTTAATTTTGTTTGTTGTTAAAATTTAGTTTTTGCCTTTTTTGGTTATTATACAAAGTCTTTGACTTTGACTAGTTGATGACTGAATCTTTTATTCAATTTTTAAGGGGCTGTAAGCTAAGCGATCCGTTTTATCTAACCGGGCATTATTTACAACTATTTAAGTTGTGAAGCTATACCTGATACAAGTTTAGCTCATCTTACTTGGGAGTTGGGTTTAATTTTTTGATGTTTGTAACCTACAAAAACCAAGGTATGTTCTCCCCTCGCGTCTAAATACAAGAGGCTTAGTAAGAGCGAGAAATTGTATTTTACTTCCAAAGGTTTTATAAACAAGTACTTACAAATTTAAATTTTGTAGCACTAAGACCTAAAGGTACCCATGTATATATGATATGAACGTCTACACTGCGTCTAAACTAATAAATAAATAGCAATTTCTTTACACGTTATGCGTAATAGATACTTAGATAAAAATTTATGGCATTTCTTGTGTTGGCCAAGTAATAATTCGAGTAACCGTGTTTGAAATATGATAGTGTTATGTCACAGCTCGTGAATACCTCTTACTAAGAAAATTAGTGTCAAGGCTTTTCTTATTTTTCTTTTGGTGTATCAGTTTCGTGTTTTACTTTTGTAAAGGGAAAAAATATCTTTATAAAGTAATATAGATTTATGAAACAACATTTTATGAACGGAGAATAATTACGGAAAATTTCAGTCATCTGAAATAGCTGGTGCAATTTGTCAATATTTTTAAGCCTAGATACTTTAAGAAGGAGGCTGTGGAATATTTTAATTCCTGTTTCTGATATGTGCTAGGAAAGTTTGGAAAAATACATTTTTAGCTGTTATTTGCATTTATAAATATTATTGATAAGGTAGTCAAAAATTAAAGAAAACTCTTTATTAACAAAAATGTATATGAATTAATTGCGTCTAAGTAAAATCATTACAAATATAGTCCATATAGTAAAACTTAAGTTTTACTAAAATAATAATATAAAGTAAATATACTTCATTATAATTATAATGAAGTATATTTACTTGAACGATAAAAGACGTCTCTTTTGATTTATTGAAAGCGTACGCTGCTTACGTTGTTTGTAAATTATCTAATATCGTAAACAATATTGTTATGTTTGTTTTATAAATTAAGGACTTACGTGCAGTCAATGTATTGTCTTCAGCAGCTCCGTTCCGGCAGAAAACTGTCAAGCTCAAGATAAAGAGGGATAAAACGCAGCGGTCAGCCATTTTCATTGTTCCTTTTTTGAAAACAAAATAAACACGCTTTGTTATTTTATTTGTCAATGGAACATCGTTCGTTCACAGTTCGATTATCACTGGCAGTTTGCAATTCGAATTTAAAATATAGTTTATTTTTTCTTGACAGATTATTTCGCCGCGTCCGCTGTTCTTCGGATTTAGTTGGTAATAGACGCGTTGTGGTGTTGGCGGACCGGCCGTCTCATTTTGTAAATGTGAAAGCACACCGCAATGTGTTTTATTCGTGTGTGTTTTTCGTCATCCCTTATCCCCACTTGACCATGTTTGGCTAGAGTATAGGGAAGATGGTAAGAAAGAATAGGTGAATGCCAATGGTATAAACAAACGGTATGATAAAAGTAATTCATCGGACTAAGTATAAGAACAAACTTGTCTATGGTTGTTACTTTTGAATGCAGAAACATCTGAAGCTCCGTTAAGGGTGGCGGGTTTGATTCCACAAATAAGAAATAATTGACTATATAGTCTGCAAGTAGATACTTAATTGCACACAGCCTGGGTGTTTTCTATTTAAAATAAAACATATCTATATATTTATGAATGTTCTATATATATAAGGGGTTAAGATTTAATATTTATTTTAAAACACTTTGTGGAAATAAAAATTTTGAACCTTAGAGTTTTATCCAGATAAATCGAAAATGTTTTCTTTATTGGGTCAGGTTCTAGTATATTTTTTTTTATTGTAAAATATTTTTAATTTACATACTTAAGGATTATATAATGTATTGTACTTATTCATCTAATTAAAGGCTTCAAGCAATTTTTTGTTTTTATTTATCATTGCTGAAGTATTTGGTAAAGTTATGGTTAAGAAGTGAGGTTTAACACTCATAAAATATCATTAAAAACATCGATAGATTTCGTTTATAGAGCTAATTACGAAATAAATATTTCACGATGCGTATAACTACAACAAACGATTTCCTGCAGCTTAATGAATTGCTATGCAAACATACATTAAATGAAGTGGTTCTATAAATATATAGAACAAATAATATATGTAAAAGTTGGCCCTGACTTATGTTATATTATTCTTCAAACAATAGAGTTTATCTGTATTTATGTAATGAATATTGGTAAATCATTGAATTGACTGCCTCAGTGGCACGGTAGGTGAAGGTCCGATCGCAGTGCAAGTGGATTCGATTCCCGCCGAGGGGTCAAGTGTTTGTAGGTCTGCAAGCACTTTCTCCTTGGTCTTATATTATACTAGCTGAACCCCAGCAAACGTTGTTTTGCAAAATGAAAAATAGATGTTGGCCGATTCTCAGACCTACTCAATATGCTCACAAAATTTCATGAGAATCGGTCAAGCCGTTTCGAAGTACGGGAACGAAAACTGTGACACGAGAGTTTTATAATATAAGATATTATAGTTGCCCTATAACTATTTTGAGCAAGGAAATAATATAAATATATATAGTTATATACTCAATGGTAGAGCAAAAAAATCCAAGAAATTACTGGTTAATTAAAAATATATACATGGGATTTTATTGTTTAAATATTAAGCACAGGTGAAACTTAGATGATTTCAAAACCTTTGTTAAATAATAATCATTTATTGAAAAAGGTCTTTAAATAATATATCACTCTTCCATTTAGAGTATAAAATCCCTAGCTTACAATATCCCTAGAATTTATTGATGTTAGTTCATACTAACATCAATCCGAAAACCGCGCTGGTCCTATTCCTTCATAAAGTATGTATGTATTAGTGCCCTGCCTCATTAGGACGACGCCATGGCGACGTTGCCTGGCTACGTACACACATTGGCTAAAGTTTGCCGCCTATTGGCATCCATCCAGATACGTTGCCAGTGTGGTCGCCATGGCGTCTTAATGACATAGGGAACTATAATATAAATAAATAAATAATAATGAAGACACCTCCGCTGCATAGATCTTTTAAAACAATCAACGCGATTATTTCCAATTGCAGCAACACATAGAGATTAGAGGTAAAAGTTATTGTTTACTTTTCTACCATGAGAAGCCACGGTGAATACTGAATACCTCGTAATATTATTAAAATAAGTGACTTTGTAACTAAAATGTATATTTCTGTTATTAATAATATTGACAGTTAAAAGCACTAGAACTTATTCTACAGCCATAACCTGTAATAATGCTCGCGCTTTCTAACCCTTTTTCTTGGAAACAGGTTAAGTCTAGTGAAGAAGTTACCAGATACTGTTTGTTTCATTATGTTATCATCAAATAACTGAATGAAACTGCTTTTGAATATATTCGTTTTTAATTTTTAATTTTCTTTGGATTTTATATTATTACTCCATGTTTCATTTGCTGACTTTTTTTTAATGTTACGATGATAGTGATTTGAATAACTTAAACTTACTTAGGTTTTACAAACGATAAAAATCAATTCAAATACTATAGGTTCTGCACAAATTAGTTTGCTTTCTAGGAACATCCGACCATACACTAGGTACTGTCTATAAGTAGGTAAGTTAAAACGTAATTATATTATCGAAAGCAAACAATTATAATTATCTTCAACTCGGTCATTACTTTGCCCCGACTTGAGACGAAGCGACCTTGATACAAAAGAAAACTTTGTCGTTTTTCATACATTTCTGATTTAGTTCCATATTTGACATATTTGACTTGGGTAAACAGCAATGTATATAGAAATAAAATAAATAATCAAAGTCTATGAGCGGTTATCATATAACACTGGTCCAGATTGTATCCAGAAGGAATACTCACGCATTCAGAGTTTGGAAGCCGTGTCGTGAACTTAAAGACATTTATGATAACTGAAATTTAAGACGATGCAAAATTTCGAGTGATATAACTTACTAAAGTTTTTTAAATATTTTCAGTATATTGTAAGAGACTTAATTATTAAAAATGGGTTTTAATTTCACTCAAAGACAGTGGTCAACAATAGTGGTGATTTCAATAGCTGATTTTTGCAATGCGATATGTGTTGCGCTTCAAGCACCTTTCTACCCCCAAGAGGTATGAATTATTGGTATTTAATATGAAGTAGGTAACGGGCGCCATCGAAATAAAAGGAGAAGTATGTATGCTAAATAGATTTAAGTAACCCTGACATATAAATAAAACATACCTAGTTTGGTTTCTTCGTTGCTGCTTCTGTTATATAAAATACAAATCTTGCCCTTCCGTCCGAATATAATCTTCGTATTTTGGTTTCTACCACTCACAACCCCATCACTACACTATTCACTAGCATTGGTGCTCTATAAAGAATAGCATTAGTGCTCATCGTCTGGGAGCGCATCGGCTTGGTGCTTATTGAGGAATACCTGATTTAATTATCAGTTTAACGAATATAATTATGTGTACTTAATAGAAGAGGAGCCTACTATGCTAAATGAGGATTTACCTACTGGAGCATGACCATTGGGTTTCGAAACTTGGGTGATGATAAGTGTTAAGAAATAAAAATATCTTATAATTTCCTAACAACGGTGGGGAGACTCAATATGACCTCTTGCATGATGGCTTTGAATTGATAGTACGTAGGGTTGAATTAACAAAAAAAACAACCCGCACGCAAGAGAGAAGTCCCTGTGTCGCAGCATAACTTATAATAGGTGTGCTGATGCTATACCTCTGTAAAGCACTGGAGTAAGGGGTTCGCGCTGACCCAAGACAAAACTATTTTGCGACTGACTACCGCCTTCCGCCGACAGTGTGCGTGGCTTCATCTATTCTGATGAATCCACGCACACTGTCAACGACAAGTTTGTGTTGAGACTAAAATGTTTGAAAAAGACTTGACTTCAATGAGCCCGAAGCCTATATCCAGAAATCCTTTCCTACCATTATAATGTTTAGTCGTAGCTTTTAGCTGTATTCTATAACGCAATTTACAGCTTTTTTACAAACTTTAATGTTTTGCAAATGAAACCTAAAATTTGAAATGTAGGACAAATTTTATGAAGAATTTGCCTTTTTAATTTATTATTTTTGAATTTAGCCACTTGGATAAGTATTAATATATGAAAGTCTGATAATAAATCACACCAACTATTAATGCTGGGCCTAGAAACTAAGTTTCAGTGCAGTACCTACTAGTGTACCACAAATTTAAACATCACATTGGTAACTCAAACAAAAACCATCTCTATTTGCGCAAGAGTAAAAAAAATAAAGCTTTAATAATAAAGCAAATATTGTCCAAATTTGACCCACTTCACAATTATTATCAAATAAAAATTTGTTAAAGCATGTTTTACAAAAGCAAGGGCCACTGTGTGACAAGACCTTTTTGTAATTAAATCAAGAATAAACAAAAATAGCATGTTTGATTCATCAAATTTTGTGGAATAGTCCGGTCAATTTAGACATAAAAATAGTGATCAAATAAAGAAAATTCCGACACAGCCAAATCTCCGTAGAGACCTTAGGTTTGCTTTAAAAAATAAAGTGTCAAAAGTCCCCATCGATCCCATGTGAGCTAAGGGTAAGGGCATTGGTAATATTTTTATAGAGAATTTTGAGATCTACAACTTTTTCCTGAGGTACTTTTTTATAAAAATTACCGTTTTCGAGAAAAATCCAAAAAACCCAAAATGTTGACATTTGGGCGCGAATAACTCCCTTAGCTCACATGGGATCGATGGGGACTTTTGACACTTTATAGCTTTTATAGCAAACCTAAGGTCTCTACGGAGATTTGGCTGCTGTGTCGGAATTTTCTTTATTTCAATTGTCTATATTGACCGGACTAGAAATAGAAAATGAACCAATGTAGAGACTTTATAACTTCTTATTTTGGAGTTGGTTAAAAACAAACAAGATGTGATTAGCGCCAAAATAGATGAATTTAACAGACAAATAATCAGCAGACTGGCTGAGTGATAACCTCTGGTAGCGACAAGTCACAGATCTCACGTGTTATTTCGACGTGGATTCCTCTTTTGCGTAGAATTTGGAAAGTCCATTATGATATTTATGTTTATCTTTACGTCCTCGGATTTACTTGTAATGGCGGCTATACACACTCGCGAGAACCTCTCGTCCAGTCTCGACCGAGAAGGCTCTCGACGTGTGCATGACTGTACGAACTCCTTCTCTGAGTTGTACTCTATTCGAGATCCTTTAACTCGTCGAAAATATAATAAAACAATAATCTTAATATATTTTTTTATATTAAATTTAGTCTAATTAAATTGACATTTCGGGTACAAAGAAATATACCAATGTATATTATATTCACATAAAAAATAAAGCATTTATTTTATCGCATTTATAGTATTTTGTGATCTCGTCGTGAAAGTGTACATAAATATAATACAAGTAACACAATTTCATTTAATACTTATAATAAATATAGTTAAATCTAACGCTGGGGTTCATGACCTGAATGTTATTATTTTTCGCTATCTCAAAAATAATTATTGTAAGATTGCGAGCGCCTAACACTCCTTATCTCCATATTTAATTGAAAGCCCAACTAAAACTTAATATATTCTAATTTTACATTTGTAACAATTTAGTTTTATTAATTTTAACCTGACCTGTTCATGTAAGCTTGTGCTTCTAAGGAAATAAATGTATTGACTTTGACTTTGACTCCATCTTTTTCAGCTGCTGAAAAATAAAAGAAACTTTCAAAAAATAATGGTTTGAATGGTTGATAAATTATAAATACAGGTAGCCGAGCGATTTGTGTTTGTATGTTCTTCAAGCTATTATTAGCTATATTAGGATTCAAAAAAACTAATTCCGTAACATAAGATAAGAGCTTGTGTATAAATGTAGACATGCATGAATCAATTATTCATATCATTTAGCAAGTAGATAATTAACTATTATTTAATTCTATTCGTGGATATGATAAAACTCGTAATATGATTAAGTTCTATCGCCAAGCTGATGTAACTTTAAACACTAGATAGAGGAAATATGTAATGTTAATGGTCTTTGTGTATAGGTACGCACATGCCTAGAATAGGAAATCATATTTCTGCACAATACGTGAACAACATATTTCTCGGTTTGGCTTGTACAATGTACAATGGACAAAGAGATTGATTTTCACAAATTGTATGGACAAAAGGACGTCATTTATATTTTTCAGAGATTCTGATGAAAGATAGTAATTCTTTTCTTATCTTAACATTAAATTGATTGAGTAGCTATTATAGTTTTAATATATTTCTACTAATGTTGTATGTGCTGATGTTTTCCCTAGAGAAATAAATAATAAAGATCCTTTAAGATCACCTTGTTAAAATATATGCGCAAATTATACTTTCTTACAGTCTATTTATGGATATTTAAATAGAAAAATTAAATTTGAAGACTGTCATCTGTATTTGATTTAATGTAGGTACTTATCGATCTCAAATTTAATTCTGCTTTACAAAACTATGAATAAATAAACTCGTAGTATAGAAAAATCAAAACCAGCCCGTTGCTTCTTTTTCTAAGTATACTTCAAGTCTAGAGAGAGTAGGTACGCGTCGTTATCTCTACCTTACTGGTATATTATAATATAGTTAAGTAGAATATAGTTCTATGGTCCCCTACACCCTACAACTGAAACTGTAAACTACCAACAAACCTTTATCCATACTAATATTATAAATGCGAAAGTTACTCTGTCTGTCTGCTCCTCTTTCACATAAAAACTACTGGAACCGATTTAAATGAAATTTGATACACAGATTCTCTAGAGCATGTGAAAGGACATACGCTTTACTATACTATACTTTGTAATGCCACAAAAATACATATTATTAAACGAGCAACACAGCGGGGCACTACTGGTTTATAATAATCACTAGCTGACACTCTATGTATTGCAGAAAACCGCTTAAAGATCCGTTCAACAGTTTTTGCGCTTATCCCAAACCATATTCGAAATAGTGAGTCAAATGACCCGATAGCACAATAGGTGTCGATGGAACCCTACTGGTGAAAGCGGAAATATTCCAATTAATCATAATGCATAATTAAATTATATCTTATTCCAGGCTGAGAATAAAGGCTGCAAAGCGACGGAATACGGTCTGGTTTTCGGTGTGTTTGAGCTGGTTGTGTTCATCATCAGCCCCTTCTACGGAGCCTACCTCAACCGGATAGGACCCAAGCTGCTCTTCAATGGAGGCATACTCACCACTGGAACATGCGCTATTTTATTCGGGTAAGCATCATAACTAAAAATAGGCACCATTATTAACATGCCCACTGCTGGGACACCGAGACTTCTTTCCTTTAAAACACGTTTTTAAAGCACACATAATTTTTTCAAGAAGATAATTATTGAAGTGTATGGCTAGGTTTGAACCCAAGACTTTGGGAATGATAGTCGAGAGTGCTTCTTCTTAGCAATGATTTCCTCGAAATAACAATCAATTACTATGAGTGTTTTATCATGCCGACCTGAATTTGATATTATATTACGCGTATCATTTATTTGCATATGGATTTTTTCTATTTATTGGAATAGGCAACTTTTTCAGAACATTTAACAAACTGTAAAAGATACAATTAAATATACGTACATTAGTATTCAAATAAAAGGTGAGCACGATATTCGTCCGAGATGATAACGTGAAATAATGAACCCTTTAATAACTTTATGATAATTCGTATATATATATTTTTATTTTAGCATGTTAGACAAAGTGCAGGGGCATATTCCGTTCATCACCCTGAGTTTCGTGATTCGAATGGTGGAAGCGATGGGCAACGCTGCCTTCCTCACTGCCTCCTTCGCGATCATCGCTAAGGAGTTTCCTGATAATGTGGCTACCATGTTTGTAAGTAGAAACTGTTATTACATCAAATGCAATGTGAGGATTGTCTGCAATCTATTGACATAGACATACAGGTAAGAAATATCTACAAGGTTCTTTTTTGTCATGTATTCGTATTGGTTAAAAAAAGTTTATTTACGAGACTGAAAGAAACACTATTACTGGTGTGAAAAGCAAAAATCTGATCAAAAATATTACCCATAACATCCGCCAATAAAAACGCAACTAAAACTAATAGAACGGTTGCGAGTTTTTTTGTTAGTAAAAATTTTATCTTTGATAAGTGGTTCCAGTTACCTGAGGTATCCTCGCTGATTAGGGGCCAGTAATCTCCAAAACAATGGTCCTATACATTTTGTGTCTTCCAGGCATCTCTTGAGACGTTCTTCGGGCTCGGTCTGATCGTGGGCCCAACTGTAGGAGGAGCCCTGTACAGCTACGACGGGTACTATCTTCCCTTCGCCGTGCTTGGCTCGGCCCTGTTCTGTGCCGCTATCATGAGCTGCGTGGCGCTTCCGAGGGGCCATGAGGATGAGGACGTGTCGCCGTCCGGCCGTAAGTAGATTGTATCCCTTCTGCCCTCTTCAGCTACAGCGGATACTTACTGCCCTTCGCCGTGCTTGGCTCGGCCCTGTTCTGTGCCGCTATCATGAGCTGCGTGGCCGCTCCTGATGGGCAATGAGACGAGGACCTGTCTCCTTCCGGCCATTAGGATACCGGAATCATACAGTGAGATCCCCGTTTGGCAAGTACTCGGGCTCGGTCTTGATCTGTGCCGGTACTTAAAAATGGTTCGTAAGTTCAAAGATATTTATTTTCTCATAAAAACTACAAACAGTTTATTTACAATGAGATTACAATATTCACTTATTCTAAATAGTTCTGCCTCTGGACTTATAAAAATATATTTAATCTTAAATAATATTATAATATCTTATCATCAAATTTAATCTTCTTGAACATTTATGTTTTAATATTATGATTTAAAACGGGTAACATACCATGATTGGCGGTTTTTGAGTTTTCCGATATTTCCTACCTGTTACCTAGATTGGTTCGGGAGGCTATTGAAATTACTAAATATAGGAACTTCAATCGTGAAGATGGCTTCCAATTGTCAGGAGCCTGTGGTGCGTTTATGCAAAACTCAAACACATGTAACACCGGTTATTCGCCAAGACACGGTCAGTGTAGTGTGTCGTGATCGAGTTGCGTTCGAGAATGATACAAGTGGTAGTAGCACTAGTGAGTGTATACCTCGCAATAAAAGACTCAGAAAGAGGGTAGACCGGTTCGTTTGTGAATAACCGTGTGCCCAAATCGCAAAGACAATGACAATTCAGTTGTTTCCGTGATCATGGCGCTTGCAACAGCGTAGAAATATCGGAAAACTCAAAAACCGTCAAATCATGGTATGTTACCCGTTTTAAATCATAATATTGTTAAAAACCATGATAATTTAAAAAGTTTTATGTTTTAATGCATAAGGAATATAAGGATCTAGCGTTAACCATTTACTGTGTTATACTTTTCTATTATGTTATATTTTCGGTTTACAGCCTCAATGTTTAGCCTGCTAAAGATCCCTGGAGTTCTTCTCGCCGCAATCAGCATTATATCAACCAGCATGAGTATTGGTTTTCTGCAGGCAACGCTCGAACCCCATCTAAGACACGTAAGCTTAGTTTATACACATACCAAGTTTTTTTTTTTAAATATTGTATATGAACAAAAAGGTAGGCTTTATGCCTAGGCATTTACTACCTGCATATCTGTATTTCTTGCTAACGTTGTTGGCGTGCTATTATACAGTAAATATTACTGTTAAAACCATATTTTACAAACAATAAACATTTTATTTACAAATATTTATACTCAGGGTAAGCTTTATCATCTATTTATGTATTTCTTATTTACAAAATTGAATTTATTTTATCGCCGATTGTAAAGCTACATTCAGGATTGCGATTTCCACTAGTTTTCCAAAGAGAGTTCGCCAAGAGCTGTGTTTCATGGATTTTCCACAACGACAACTTTTATCCCGTGGTAAATAGCCTTCCTCGATAATAACTATCTGAACTAAAAAATATTTTCAAATAGGACCTTAGTTCCTGAAATAAGCACGTTCAAACAAACAAAACAATCAAACAAACTCTTCAGCTTTCACCTCTGAAACGGCTTCACCGATTCTTATGAAATTTTGTGAGCACAATGAGTTAGGTCTGAGAATCGGCCAACATCTATTTTTCATTTTGCAAAACAACGTTTGGTGGGGTCACCTATTAATATTATACTCTTTATATTATAAAGAGGTAAAGTTTGTGAGTTTATTTATGACGTTGTAGGGGGTTTGTTACAGGATCTCTGGATCTACTGAACCGATTTGAATGTAATTTGGTACATCGCTTGGAAAGCTTCAAAAGTGACAGTCTACTTTGTTTAACAGGAAAATATTATACCGCGGGAAAATCCATTAAAGGCGGGTAACGCCGTGGGCTACTGCTAGTAATATTAGTACAGATATTAACATTTTTTTCGGAGTAAATACATGTTTCTTTTACGTCTTTTCTTTTCGACATTTTTACATAAATTAAATAAATAGATAGATTCGTAGTCTTTTGCCTTAAGCAACCTTGCCGCGCCTCGCTTCGTCGTTGTCTGAACTGACCTTTAGCCAACATGACTTTTTTAATAATAATATATGTATGAATATTCAAAGCTTGTAACTAAATAATATTCAACTCAACAAAACAAAACAAACAAACTTATATTGCGAGCAAAATAATACCATTTTTATTTACGTTCACAGTTAGAACTTAGCCCCGTGGCCCTTGGTCTGATGTTCGTGATAAACGGAGGATTGTACGCCCTTTCCGCGCCCATCTGGGGCTGGGTGTGCGACCATCCGCGCATGAAGCCCAAATACGTCACCATCATCGGCTGTGCTTTCGTTTCCGGCGCTTTTCTGCTCATCGGGCCAGCGCCGTTCATCGATATCCTTCCGTAAGTAGATTTAGCTCATCTCGACCATACGCGCATGAAGCCTAAATACGTCGTCCATAATCGGCTATGCCTTTGTCTCTGGAGCTTTTCTCCTCATTGGGCCAGCGCCGTTAAGTAGATACAGCTCATCTCGACCATTCGCGCATGAAGCCCAAATACGTCGCCATTATCGGCTGAGGCTTCGTGCCGCGTGTTTTTCTGCTCATTGAGCCAGCGCTGTTTGTCGTAAAATATTACCTTCAAATGTATTTAGACAAAAATTAAATTAAAACCATTATTTTTAAAAACGTTTACCGATGTAAATTATGGCGATATAATTATAAGGACAACTCAAAATACAACAATACAATTCTATTCAAGAAACTAATGATTATTAAATGTTAAATATACTTTACTGATTGCTAACATTGTTTTGTAAGGAATAAACGTAGGTTTTCAATTTGGGCTTGTCAACCTCAACGGGTCTTAGTTATAAAGGTCCGCCTAGCGCAGGTTATCTCTGGCTTATAAATCAGTTTGTATTTTATCACTATCAATACTCTAAATGAAAAAGATGTATCAAATGCCTCAGTGGCGCGGTGGGCGTGAGTCCGCTTGCGGCGCAAGAGGTAGCGGGTTCGATTCCCGCCGAGGGGTCAAGTGTTTGTATGTTCTGCAAGCACTTTCTCCTTGGTCTGGGTGTTTAATATGTATAATAAAAAATATCTATGTATGTGTGTATATTATATTAAGTATATCAGATGTCTAGTACCCGTAACACAAGCTAAGAGCTTATCACGGGGCTAGATGTTGTTGTGTGGATTGTCCGGAAATATTTATTTTATTTATCTGTCAGACCCATCAACTAGTTACATAATAAAGTTTTGAAAATATTTTGTTTTCATAATGATAAGAAGATTTATAGGTTTTCAAAATAGCTCTTATACTATCATGTCTTGTCGCGTCTTTTTGTGTTTGGCCCAAAATGACGCTGTAAACGCGTTTTGTGTTTTAGTTTTGTGAAGGAAACGTTCAAAATATTTACGAAAATGTATTTACCAACCCTTCCTTTATTCCAGAAAAGATAAAGATATACTTTGGGTGACAATACCCGGCCTGATCTTGCATGGGTTTGGCATTGGTAGTCAGCTCGTCGCATCCTTTACTGATGCCCTCGGCACCGCTATGTAAGTTAACCATATTCTTCTATCTACATACCGAGTTTCCTAAAAATGTTGGATGACCCTTCAGGAATGGGGCTCACACTCCAAAAACAAATATGCCAAAAGCCCGCGATTTAAAGTTATTTTTATTTGTTGAAATCACGTGGGCTTTATGAGACGTAGTTCTGATTTTTTCTTATAACATATTCGCTCAGTTACGTTACATAATAGTCTGAGTAGCACTAAGTGATACAGCATGCTCTCTAAGCACTTTATTTGTACATATTTAAATAGGTCCTTAACCTCATAGGTCCATGTACAATTTACGCTTGAAATTCCAGTGCGAGCGGTCTACCAAACTCCATTGAGACGTACGGTCTGGTCTCCGGAATGTGGACCTCAACCTTCGCACTCGGAGCATTTATCGGGCCCACAGTGTCCGGAGTTCTGTTCGACACCATCGGCTTTCCCTACTCTACGCTGTTCATTTGCGGACTACATATTGTTGTGGTAAGTGTCAATTTAAGATCTAGTTTCTGTGTTACCTGATAACAATCAAAGTTTCTTCAAGACAGGAGGGAGTAAGTTTCAGCGAAATCTTCCTACATGACACGGACAAGTCTTGTAGAGGACATTTAAAGGAATAAGATAGAAATATTTTGGCCATTGTGATCCATCCACGTCCACTTCCATAAAAAAGTCTATTAACCCATTTTATATTCTCACAGGGGCTAATAGTGCTTACATTCGTTTGTACCTGCGACCGGTCCTCCAAGATGGACGTGTCTGTTTCCGCGGGTGACCTGCTTCAGATCGATGGCACCCTGGACGAGAGCGTGCTGTGCGGAGACAAGTTTCCCGCGCCACGGGCTAAGAGGTATACTAGAGTCTAGTCTAGTTGGTCTACCTGGTGTGAGACTAGCACGAAGGTTATAGAACACACATAGTGCACCATCTGCCAAGGCGTAGCCTGCTGCACCCCCACGGCACCTTCGATGAGATCGTATTGTGCGGGGACAAGTTCCCCGCGCTACGGGTCAATAAGTATTCTACCTACCCCACGATTCGTACGTAGATTATATAGGCCGTAGGTCTCTAAGTCCCAAATTATTCATTAATTCATACCATTTTAAAATATTCTTCTTTACACACCATTGTTAAAATACCTAAATCTCAATGCAGTAAAGTCATAAATCCGAGAAGAACACCAATTTTACGCTAATAATTATTTATTTATTATTTATAATGACGAGCACCTTGCTATTGCCACGCAACCAGTGGTGAAGTTCCACTGGGCCACGGTGAAGCTAAGCTGCTTTCGGTGCAGGAACCAGTCAAAGCCAGAACCATTTGCATCACAACATCAATATCCTACACAAATATTCGCATAGTCACATCATAATAACCCTTGGATTTCCACAGCCTAAGTGTTGATAATGTTTGCAGTCGCAAGTGCGGCATCTCAGTGGAACAGTCACGGCCGCCCGGCATGAACTCGCTGATCGCCTGCTCCTCCTTCAAGAACCGCCGCAGCCCATGGAGCCAGCGCACTCCGGTCTACCGCCCCTCGTACGGCAGCCTCGACCATAGATACAGAGCGATACATACATAAATAGATTCTGGTGGTAAAATAAAATGATCGGTGCTTAATATACTTTTTTGTCGTTTTCTTTTCGTTCTACAGCAACCTCTTTCTCCGTTCACGTCCGTAAGTGTTAACCCTCTGAAATTATTTTGGGTTTCGAATGTGGTCCGGAGAACCTTCTAGGTCATCATGCCCCATCATAGACCACATCGTCACTTTACATCAGGTGTGATTGAGGTCAAATCAAGGTTTATCTAGCATAAAAAAAACCTCTCATACCCGTTTTCTCATTTTATTGATAGTGCCTAATTTATTTTCTTGCTCGCCTAGTATGGATTATTTAATAATTTTTGACATGTAACCTATTGTTATCAATAAATGAACTATGAGCTACGATGATTGGTAGAGAATGCTTCTAGCATTAACTCCTCTTCTGTACATTGTTTTTTGTGCACAAAGTATAAATAAATAAATAAATACCCACGTTTACGAAATATATACCTAAGTAAGAATTACAAATCTAAAGAACTAACATTTAAACTCCATTTCCGAAAGAAAATCGTAATCACTTAACTATAAAAGTTAACTCAAAAGTCGAGTTACACACAGACACAACTCGCCTAGTTTGGATCTAATTGTTAAACAAGAATGTCAAATGACAATTAAAACTATGCCAATTTTACAATATTGTTAATGCTTTTTAGAAATCAATATATTATTATTAAAGTGGCTTGTATCACAGTACCTGTACAAAAACATAAAGCAAGAATGTGGTATTGCTATGCTTTTACCTTAAGAGTTTCGGGTTCCTAATGAATTTATAAATCGTTTTTATCTTTTTCGTAGCTATCAGTTTTCCAAATCTTTTAAAAAGCAATATACGTACATAATATTAAAAATATTGCAGAATATTGAACTAACACATTTTTCTGAAAATGTACTAGAATCATTTATAGTGAACGCTGAGACTAATGAATAACTCAAATCAACAAATCTTGTTTCGAAAACTGTGAAATGTTGTAAAGTAAAAGTTATAGATTTATTGTCATTTCCGTAGTAAGCAGAATTCAAGTGAAAGACGTTTACACGAATTCAGTTAAGATAGCATCTTCGTTAAACGTTATTCGCTTTGCGTTTCGGTAATTGAAAGCTCAAGAGAACTCTCACTTGCGAAATTCCTCGTTTTATTGCGCTTCATATGCGCTTTGTGTTACACAATGAGTACTAAGAACTTATATAAAAGACACCAGATAAGGAACCGATGCCTGTAAGTTATAATTACACAAACGAAATTAATTTTGAGAAAAAGGTTACTTGACTATATGAAATGATACTAGATTAATAAGATCTTTTTCCTCCGTCTCCTCCCGTAGGTGCCGTAATACCCAACCAAGGGATATTTACCAGAAGATCCTTCTGCTTGGTCGTCAACACCAAAAACGATACTCGCTTACCATCCGTCCAAAAAAATGCGAGTATTGTCAGACCACCCTCACAATTTTATTATAGCCAATGAGAGACCTATGAGGCGCATTGGACGATCGTCTGAAGATTATGAACCAGTGGCGTAGCAGGCTAGGCGGGGCAGTGCTCCGGAGCCCCCAAGGCAAGGGGGCCAACAACTTCTTATCAGCATGTGAAATAAAGACGAAAAATTCGACAAACTTCATTACCCAAATAAAATATGTTGCAAAGTTACTTAACAACAACATCATGATCTTATACAATGTTACGATGAGATTTCTTATAAAAAAGTGAAATGAGGATATTGGAATTGTAGCGAATCTTCGCTATGCTATGTTTTTAAAAAATATCTAATCCCGAATAGATATTCGGGATATAAAAACGGAGTGTATTGAGTCATTATATACGTGAATACTTAAGGGGTTTTGCCCCAGGGCCCTTAACCACCTAGCTACGCCACTGTGATAAACCTGATCTTCAAATAGCAAATCTCTCGGAGATAGAGTTTTATCCGCTGTAAAAAATTCATCGTGTTCTGAACAATCGTGGTTACTGTTTGATTAATACAACATATTAAACAAAAAGGTCAACCAACAGCTTTTACTCAATCTCCGTTTTATTTAGTCTGGGAAGCGGCTGTAATCTGAGCTGAGTCGTGACCCAACCCTGCCCGACGGGTTTCTGAACAGCTATTGTAGCTTCCATTGTGTACAACTACTCTCAGTATTGAAAGCTTAAAGAATTTTTGAGCAAGGTTTATAGAAACTCATTGAAACAATCGTTGAATATTTGAGTAGCTGAAGGTTTATTTATGATTTGTTAAAATTTAATTTAGAGAAATCTGATTAGTTCTTTGGGACATGAAGACTCTTGATAAAATACCGGTACATCTTGTTTTGAGTTCTGACTTCAGGTTTGTTCCCGGTAGATCCAATGATAAGATCCCTCATGGATCCAGTGGGTCTTTTCCCCATCAGATCCACCCAGCAAAAACTATTATATATAACAAAGAAAAAAAAAACTTATGTAGTTACTAGGACAGACTATGTCTAATGAGACCATAAGTGTTATTAGTAGGTAAGGTATGGTAGCTACCTTAACTTTAGCGCAAATATAGATAGATTATACTAATATTCCACAAGGTATGTGGAAGTTTGACTGTTTGCGTTTAATATATTTAATTCTACATTGAAGCTCCGGCTTCTATTCGGATACGAGTGTAACTAGACTAGATTTATTTAACTTGGCATAACATACAGCTAGATTATATCCCGAAAAGTGAATAATTCTCATGGAACAATTTAATATCTTGTTATCTTATTACCTAAATAAATATTTCCGGTCTAATCACACAGCATCACTTAACCCGAAACTAAGCAGGGCTTGTTTTTTTTTAAATACATATATTTGATACACAATGATTGTTAACAATATGTACTTTCTTACCCTTAAACAGAACCTTGTGTTTATGTACTAGGAAGGTAAAATTCACGGCTACACTTCGCTGCCTTATGATCATCGTGTTACGGCGATCAATATACGCTATCATTGATCAAATACCCAATGATTATGCTCCGTCAGGGATCGTTTAGGTAATCCAATGCTCGATTCACACAAAACGTGTCGAGGCTAACGGAATACTCACGAAGTCAGTGCAAGGGCACAAATTTATATGTTTTGGAAGGAATCATGTTTTATATTAGGTTATAATAACGATTTCTGACGTTTTTTCTTGAAGTGGATCTATACTTGTATGTGGATCTATAGTAGTCTACTATGTGGCGTCGCTCTCGCTTTTTAAAAGAATCAGTTAATGTCCGAATTCTATATAAACTGTCATCAACTTGCGTTCTCTTTAAGATGAGATCTGGTGAAAAGCGCCGATTTCAGCTGCCCAGGACTGTCGTGGATAGAGTTTATGTATAATGAATGGAATAATTAAAGTTATAAACATTGTCCTACTGCAAAAATCTGAGAGTATATATTACTTATTTATTCAAATAGAAATGACGTGGCGTCGATGTAAAATGTTACCAAAAACCACTCGGGTCCATTACGCCCCCGGACGATTACTAGTAGTATGTATGACTAATGAAAACAGAGGTGTTTACTTATTTAGAAAACGCGTCATTGGACCATTCCAAAAAAAAAATATTCTATTCACTTTCAAAGTCATCGTGAGTACGTAACACTATAATTCTTAAAATCTCGACTTCCAAAGTCCGAAACGTTGAAAGTTTATCAACTCTAGTAGTGAATAAATCCCGTTTTTTTGAACGAATATTTCTATTCGATTAAATTAGATCGGTAACGACATACTTTTTAATTCAAGGGTGTTATAGATGAAATCAACAGTAAATGTTAAAATTTTACCTACTAAAAAACTACCTTAAAAAACTACCTACTCTAAATAATTAAAAAAATATTATATGTATTTGCATTTATCAGAGAAATAATAAAGATAATCGATTGTCCATTATTTTACATATAAAGAAAGCATACATACCTTTTGAATTATGAACCTACGTTTTTCAGTCGGGTAAAAAGAATATCAAATGTTTCCTTTAATGACAGAATTTAACCAATCTGGATCACAATCAATATAAAATAAGAACTAGAAAATTGTATCACTCAATATATTTGTGTAATCAAAAGACATCAACGCGCCTTAAGCGACTGATTAACTTTAATTTATTTCTAAATGTTAATTTGCAAATTATGTTGATTTAGACGACCCCACATTCATTTTTAGTTCGCGCCTAAAGAATCAGAGAGTAAACCGGTCTAACGGATCGAGGATCTGTTCACCTTGACATCCTTAAATGTCAAATCGAATAACATATTATGATTAGATTAGCTTAGTTTTGTTGTAGCCTCGTTATTGTTTTCCATTGACTTTTATGAGATTTTAATACAGATTACAATAACACAGTGTATCTTCTATAATTATTATAAACTAGCTGACCCGGCGAATTTTGTTCCGCCTTAGACGCCATAAATGAGCAGATTTTTGTATTGTTTATCAATATAAGATTGACAGAAGAATCCGTTTTAAACGTAATTTTTTTGTTTTTCATCCTCTTTGACTACATTTGCAGCACGCATTCAGTCAATTCTATGTCAAATGTCTTAAGGTTACATTTAAAAAGGTTACATTCGCTAGCTTTTTATATGGTGGTTAAGTAATTTAAAATTTTCTAATATTCCGCGCAATTTTCTTATTTTTTTCTTTCATAAGAACCTTCTCCTGATAATAACGAACAGAACAAAAAAAGAATTAGCGAAATCAGTCCAGCCGTTCAGGCGTGATGCCGTGACCAAGGGAAATAGGGATTCATTTTTATATAATATAGATTACAGTTCCTATGTTCGCGATAAACTCAAAAACTTCTGAACGGACGTTTTTGCGATTTTCAGTAATAGGTAGAGTCATTTAACAGGAAGATTTCTAGTGTATAACTTAATGATGTGTGAAAATTCTTTAAATTATTATGATAATTGTTGAAGGAGTAGGAGAAAAATCGAGCACTTACTTCGTAAGTTTTGTTTGTTTATAGGTATCCATGTGGCAAAACAAAAATGCCAGATCAGTTAGTTAGGTACATACATATTTGTATTTGAATAGACAATACCATATATCTGATCAACCCTCCCAACCTTTTAGTTTTGTTTCGGATTATTTCGGGCCTTTGTACAGAGTTAAACAAGTGGGCTTTCTTCCCAACTGTGCCCATTTGACGACTAAACATGTTTATACCTTGGCTTGTACTGAAAATTATCATTAAAACATTATCTATTATTATGTATAACAAAAACTATCAATGTGTGTACTCAATTATATTAGAAGTAAGTTTAAGTTTCTAAGTATATCAGATGTCTAGGACCCGTAACACAAGCTTAGAGCTTACCACGGAGCTAGAAGTTGTTGTGTGGATTGTCCGGCAATATTTATTTTATGTTATTATTATTATTTATTAAGTAGCGGTTTTTGGGTGTAAATAGGATTTTGAACATCATACTAAAGATTGAGATTGTTAAACATTTTGCAAATACGGATGTCTATAGTAACATTTTAAGTGTAACTATAAAACTAGAATTAATTTTCAAATTGGCAACAGATTCCAATTTCCTCTCAAAACACTCTGCATCAGTAAAATATCCTAATTTTGGAATTTAACATTTTTATCGCTTACAAAACCTTGTCAAACATATTTCAATACAATGATTATGGATCTAGTATAGTCTCACAATATAATGTATTATATTACATAAGAAAACTCGTCTCGATTTCCAAATTAGCACTTCTAGAATCCGGTAGGCCAGCAACTGTGCCGTCTGTTTGCCTACGTAACGAGTAGCCAAACAAATGTCTTCATGCCTTTTCATGCCCTTCACTTTCCATATTATTAGCGTCTCATCTTGTTTAAATAGATAAACTTCAATTTTCGAACTATGAAGAGCGTCGCTTAGTAAACGTAGACGCAAAACGCCGTAGTAAAAAGACCAGTCCGAAGCCTTCCTACAACTATACTTATGATAGCAGTGGCCAACTGCACTGCGCGCCCTGCAACTAAGTCTTTAAAACTAAATTTAAGCCACATTCGGGCGCACAGTAGAAAATAGAATTAGTAAAGGTTCGCCTTTGTCGGATACGACACGGAGGACAACATCATCATCAACATCAAATAGATTAACAAACCTGTTTAATTAGTTACTTAATATTCGTATTTAAATATTTAGTAATTTTGGTTTAGGTCGCAATATTCTAAGGTCAAGAATACATTTTTTTTTCGAACCTGATAATTCACACGGCTCCATCTAACCGCATAAGCAGCTTGAATTCATTTTAAGGTACCGTACCCAAAGGGTAAAACGAGTCTCTATTACTGTCTGTCAGTCCAACTGTTGTCCAAGAGTTGAAATATTGATGGATGATGTATTTCACTTTCATCTATAACAACTAATAATTATTAAAACTGAGATATAATATATAAATATATATGGTGGCTTTCATACAACAAACGTGACGTATTTTATTTTGTCTTGTAATATTAAATGTATTTTAATTAAGAGTGTGTATTATTTTTTGTCTGTATTTCAGTTTTCATTTTATTTCTTTGTTTTGTGTTTTTTTTATTACAATATTATGTAGGTACCTACCTTCCATAACATTTCGTTATGGTTTGCATCCTATAAACAAACATTGCTAGGTTATTCAAACAGCATCACTGAAGACAATTAATAGTTGCAGTCGTTACTTTGCGGAATTCATAAACGTACTTATACTCGTTATGTAACCAAATATTAAAATAGAATCAGTACTAAATATTTACTTCCATATTAGGCATCATTGAACCCCAAATAAAAAGAACTCGCACTGTAAGCGTAAACGCGAAAGATTTATAAACGGGCAAAAAACACGGAGTGAAAAACTTATTTCAATTTAAATTTATAACAGTAGGTATCTACCGCATATTTTAACACCAGCAAGTAATTAACAACATGCTTAAGAAATCACGCTTGGATTTCTCCCGTTTTATGAGAAAAAGAGAATAAATTCTAAAGAGATGGCATAAAGCCATAACTATAATTAGTAAAACGTTTTCTCTCTCATTCATAAGTTCACTGTTTCTATGTTTTATTTACATCTGAGTGAATTACATCGAGTTTTATACAACAGCTTATTTCATTAACTTGTATTAAGCCAACATATTTTTTGTTTATTTTCAAGTACATTAAGCTATTGGTTCGCTTAAGAGCCTGTTTAACAATATCTTAGAAAATTAGACAATGGTTAAAATATATACAGTTATTTCGCTCAGTCACATGTGACTTTGGGTTTTTTAATTTAGTACAAATCGCACGAAAGCGTTACGTCACGCGAAACATAAATGCACTGCACCGTCTCAATTTTTGGTTTGCAAGTAAAATAAAAAGTTGGTTTTTTATTTTCTTAAATAATCTAAATGAAGGTTTATTTTAGGTTTTTTTAAACCTTTTAGTATTCCTCCTCCTAGCTTCGTTCCTCAGTGCTGAGTGAGGGTGACCACCCTTTAGAATCACTTTCTCTTAGTATTTTTCTTCTAGTATTATACACACACATATGCTTTTTACTAAACCTAAATCAAACCACTTACGTTGCGTAGATTTACAGTAGGCAACGATTATATATCATCAAGGCATCACAAAAACTCTACTTCCTCCAGGAAAGAAGTTAATGAACTTTGATGTATCTAAAATCTGGCAATAAGCAATTAAACTCGTATTTTAAATGAGTCAGCGCCAGTCACCGGTCAAAAGTCCAAAACACCCAATGGCATGCCGGATGATTTTCGTGAGAACACCATTATTTCATTTGACCTGATCATTAGAGTTTGAGTCCACTGCGCGTTACGAAAATGCATTATTAAAACAAACTGGAAAATCCACACAACAGTCTAACCCCGTGGTAAGCTCTAAGCTTGTGTTACGGGTACTAGACATCGGATTTATAGAAATACATATATAGTTTTTTTATTATACACATTAAACACCCAGACCAAGGAGAAAGTGCTTGCAGAACATACAAACCATTGCCGCAAACGAACCTACGACCACCACGCACCACCACCACGTATCACGTGACTATGCAAGGTATAATGCAGGGTATTGAAAACGGTTAAATACCCTTTAGGGGTAAAGGGTATTTAACCGTCATCATTGCCACCTTCCCCAGATCAGTTCTCTTGCATAGTCACGTGATTAGCATATGCGAACCTAATCTCACCTCAACCTGAAACCGGAAAGTGTTTCAAATTAAACTTCTAAGATTTGACTGTACAGACAAGCCTTGAGACCTCTGAAACTAAAAATAGCATAATAATATACAAAAAAAGATACAGAAAAAAGCCAAGTGCAAGTAGAACTCGCGCAAAGAAAGATGTTTCGTACCAAATTTCAAGATTCTGGGTAGACTGAAAGTTTGATTTCCGTGCGAGTGATTTTGATCAAAAAAATACGGTTTTAATTGTTGTTTCAATTGAATTAAAAGTTTTATTTTTTACAAATACAAGTAACCATAGTCTTTAGTAATTGGGATAAATAGAATATGGTGAAAGGGGTCTTTACACACAGATAGACGGACAACAAAATTTCAGGGCATAAATATAGATATTAATAATACGATTTCTTATAAAAAAAAACTAAATAAAAAAAAGTAAAGGTTTAGACAACAATGTTTTTTTTTGGGATAATGCTGTCATAAGTTAAGAAGTACTAATACTTTACGAGAAATTAATTCTAAAGTTAAATATTCGGCATGTATACAATGGAAAAGGTAGCTTATGTTAGAGACCTTTAAAAAGACTTAGCTCTTTGCAAAGACGAGCCTCTCACGAGATGTTAGCCTCAGGCGAATGTAACACAAATGCTCTCAGTTTTGTGCAAAACCAGTCTTCGATATTCGCGAGATATTTTGATAAATTGCTGTGAACTTTACAGATGTAGAGTAAACCTCTTCTATGTCTATTCCAATCCAAGTAATTTACTTGCAAAATTCGCTTTAAAATGCCTTTTTGGCCTAGTGGCAGAACCCTCGACGTTCGTTCCAAAGATCGTGGTTTCGAGCACCGCACCGCGCACCTCTGGGTTTTTCTTCTTGAAGAATGTATGTGCGCTTTAAACACGTGTTTTAACACTGAAGACCGGCATGTTCTGAGAACTTGGTTAGTTTAAAAGACATGTGACATTCACCAACCCGCACTTGGCCAGCGTGGTAAATTAAGTCCTAATCTCTCCCGTTAAAGAGAGAAGTCCCTGTGTCCCAGCAGTGGAAACGTAAATAAGGGTGCTTATAATGATAACGATTACACGCAAAGTGCAAATCGATAGTAATGTAATTTAGTTTCATATATTTCTTTATATTCTGTGATTATTTACTTGTTTTTTTTTCATTTGTAGTACCTTAGTTCGCCTATCTATAGGTGTGATTGTATATTTGTATACCTGAACGAGATAATCTCACGAACCGGTCCAATTTACAACATTGTTTCAGTGTTAGATAGCTCATTTACAGAGAAATGCTTAATGCTACTTTTAAACGTGGAATAATACCCTTGGGATGGATTCCCTCGGGAAAATCCATGAGACACGAGCCACTCGATATATTCACACGAGATATTCTCCCTCATCCTCACTTATTGAACATCTAGATAAATTCATTCAACCGTTTTAGCACTGAATTGTAAATTACAAGATACGTTATTAGCTTTTACGGTTTTAACTTGTCAATATTACATAGACACAACATTTATAAGCACAATTTAAAAACAATTATAAACGCGAAAGTCGGTGAATATCTAAGTAAGTTTGCTACTCTTTCACGAAAAAAAACCACTGAAGAGGGTTCTTTGGAGCTTCACAATAATGTAGCATAATTATCAAAATAACACAAGCTTTTTTAAACCGCGGTTAAATACCAGTTCGGCGGGGAAACCAATGAAATATAAAAAAAAAAAAAAAATATTGCAGCAAAAAAACATTGACACTTATAATCTAAACACACTTCGAAATAAAAATAATACAGTTATTTGCAGATAGCTTATAGAGCAGACAGTATATCTGGTGACTTCTTCACTAGGCTACCCCTGTATCAAAGAAGCCTGTACATTTTTGCAGTTTGAATTATAGGATATTTTTAACTGTCAATAATAATAATAACCGGTAGACTAGAAAAGAAAAAAATGTAAAATAGTTATTACGAATAAAGCCGATTTGGATCCAAATTTGACACGACCAAGCTTTTTTACCAGTAAATGGCAAGAGCTACTTTTTCCAGCAGGAAAATCTGTTATAAAGCGCGCAAAGCCGCGGGTGGACAGCTAGTTTATAAATAATTGTGATTTTATATTACTTATTTGTATACCATAAAACTTACATATTTTTAATTCCTCTTCGCTTTGACGCCAGACGAACACAAAAAACTGACCTCAAGACCCAAACCGAACCACCAACAAAAAGGACTTCAAACAAGCCACATATTTGCTAACTTGGGGGCCAAAATGACGTCAGGATCTTAACCGGGCGATGACACCAATCCTGTTAACCCTGAAAGCTTCTTGGAAGAAGCCTTAAGATGAATATAAGCTCCATGAGATAAAAAAAAACTGTAGGAAACGATGATTCATTTTAAGCAATGAGATTTGACTATCAGCTGATTGATCTGGCTGGAATAATCATCGTATCATCTTTAAAAATACATTTTGCGTTAGTGACTTATAATTTAGTAGCGGTTTGATGACAAATAAATGTGTTCATAATAGGCATGATAACTATATAAAAAAATAGTATTATGTTAAGCCCGTCTGCTAAAAAATACTGGATACCTATTTTTTGCTTACTCAATTTAATAAGAAAGTAAAATGTTAGAGCTTCAAATTTACTTCTTTGGCGTGGGGGCTTGTGACTGAAAAAAATTATACAATTCATTCATAGTATTGTATCTATGATACAGATAAAATTTTCCATTATTGCCCTCTTGTGGTAATAGACAAGAAATAAACTATTTTTACGTACCGTTTTAGCTAGAGTACATAGACAGTTCATAGATAGAGTATGTGGGACAGCCGAATATTGAGACTATCACAAGTATTTAGATATATAACGGGATAATTACCATGATTTATTGTCTTTCGAGTGCTTTGATAACGGGTGAACCAATACCTGGTTGGCATTTAATAGTATTGATAATCACGGTAGTTTCAAAAGCCATTTCCCATGTGTACCTTATTAAATTGTTTTTCCTAATTGGAACTTTATCTTATTTTTATGAATGGTGAAGAATAAAAACAAAAATAGGCTGATCCAAAGATCATGATTATAATGTAGTCAGTTAGGTTATTCTCGGCGTCACTCACCGACACATCAGATTGTGAGCCGTTGATGAGTCACCAAACGGATCCCACAACAACCATAGCCGTTAAGATTTTAAGTTTTTTGGATCAAGGTAACGCAAACATTATCACGATAGTGTAGAGTGTTCCTAGCTCCAATCTTCACGTAACTTTATTCATTTAAAGCTCACCTAAAGAGTCTATAGCTTTAAATAAATAAATGATTCTCTACCTTTAGAGTAGAGGTAGAGAATAATTTGTCTAATCTGAGGTATTAAAAAGTCTACATCTAAAGGTTTCCTCTAAGTTACAGTAAATATAAATGTTGCGCCTGAATGCTCCATGTTTTGTTCCTACTTTATTTGCTTAACCCGACCTCGTACATAAACGTGGGCTACATATAAAATGCACAAAAATGTAAACTAAAATTTACATATTTTGCAAAACAACGTTTGCTGGGGTCAGCTAGTATTTTATAATAAGAGGGAAATAATATACTTAGTATGGGGTAACTACAAATATAAAAATATCGAAATGAATTGATTATTTCGACTGGATGGTCTAGCTAGGAAAACATGATATCTATGACCTAATGGATCGGAGTTGATAACATACAATTATTTCTTTAAATATTTTTTCATGAATAAGTGTATTGAATAGTCACCTGAACAAAATTTTCCTAGTATGACAAATTGAATATACACAACAATCTTGACAAATCTCACTTGAAATGTAAAATATAAGCTAAATCAGTTTTTAATTTTTAAGTTGTCACAATACAAGAGCTTGGATCTGGCAATACGAAACGAATATAATATTGTTTTGGTTTCATTGTTTATCAAAATATTGCATAGTTATTGATAATCTAGTACCCTGAAATTTATAAAACTTTCAGAATACGTAGTAGCGTTATTTATTTTTATGGATTGTATTTTATATCAAATATTTATTTCTTTAATCAAATGTATAATAATTGTGATCTAATAAATAATAATAATGTTCTATTTTATAACTGTAAATTTATAAGATTTTATAACTGTGGCGTTCTATGTTCTATTAAATGAATAAATTACTGTATATTTTGTAAACGACTCAGATTAATCGATACATTTTGAAAAACATTAAGGACACATTTAGGTAAGCATAGGTTCACTTAGGTACAATATGGCGTTTCTGGATGTAAAGTTAAATAAAATAAAGTGAAAAATAATTAGTAATAGTATTAGTCTTATGGGTGAGGCTTAAATAATTCTCCGACAGAAATGATGACGATGATTAATAAAAGAGCTACCTTCAATGTTGTGATTCATTCATCAAATTATTCGAATACCTTTCGCATCTTTGGTACACGATCCTTGAATGTTAGCGCCATTGTGCAAAGCAGAATGGTATTCTCTGGAACACATCCCATTCATAAACTCAGGTAGGAAGAAGAATACATTTACTATACTTATTCCTGTCTGTACGATCTTTAGCATTCTTAGAACAAGAATCCGATGAGAACTATTTGGTTCTTTTTTTTAGTTTTTCTTCGTAAAGTTTTAAAAAACTACCTAATCTCTTCTCTATTTTCATAATTATCCGAAAAAGTACATCTACGAAATCACCTTTGTACTGGGGATTAACATTAGGCCTTTTTAATGCTAAGCTTTTATTCAATGCTTAAGACATTTCTTTCTTTTTTAACTATTATAAAAGTGTCTCAGTTAAGAGCTTTAGTCTTTACTCTTTCTTAATTATAATATAATCTGTTTTTACTTAATCTTAGTAATCAGGTAAATAGCAAAAATTGTTGCTTATGTAGTTACATTCATATTTTACCATCTTGTTACGTGCAGCTCAGAAAATATTAGCCTAGTTCTCATTGTTATCATAACATGTAAACCGACGATTTGGTCTTAGGCCCTCGCATACAATAAGTCATGGTCAAAAGGTTGTACACAAAGTAAATATTCCCTAAGTTATAAGTACTGTCGAGGAAACACAATACCGGTAACTTTCTATAAATTTAAATCAAGATATCCCTCAGCCAAGTTATAATGTGTGGTGGACGGTCACGGTCAAAGTTGCATCGGACACAGTGTACTGAGATAAGTAGGGTTAGTATCTTTTTCTATGTTGATCTATTAGGATAATTCATGTCGGTGCACAAATTAATAAATATTTATTATACGTGAAAATTCCAGGAAAACCGTTACGGGTTTCAAAATATGATTATTATGCTCTCTGTGGCTCATAATAATCATTTTACACAGGGTCCGAACAGGGTTAATTCAATGCAACACAGACAAGAATGCATAGTTCAAAAATAAATGTTATCATGATTGATTATTTATTATAGTATTGCGACTATCTAACTAAAATTTAAATTACTGTCGCTTTTATTCGAATCAAAATAAGGATAGTATTATTAAATAAAGTGCATTTTAATCGATTTTTATAATGGGGAAGTTACTATCACTTATTTTTTACATTTTATTAGCCTCGAACGGGTAACGACGATTCTTATTTCTTTTGAAAGCTGTATATGATGCAATGCAATATCGTTGCACAACAATATACCATTGCGCTGCATCTTTTAATTTTACTGTTTATTGGTTCGTGTCTCAGTAAAAGTTATAAGTCGTTTTTTACTATAATATATAATTTGTATAGTTTACTTATTTTAGGATAACATTCGTGTTTGCGGTACATCGTGAGTACTCGTGTGAGATGTGGCATTATATCGTCCACAGTAACTGTCCTCTACGTAACTTGTCTGTCGCGTTTCAACGCTACTTCTTGCGACTCATGCCTTCACATTATACTATAAGTAGATATTAGCGGTAAGACCGCCATTTGTCACATAGTTTTTTTTGTGTTTATATCTCGTGCAGCTTGTCTGTTCCGCTTCGCGGCTCAGAGCCCACTTGTGCATCACTTCCTGCGACGCTTTTATTGACCTTATAACACCTACTCGTGTGAGATGTGGCATTACACCGTCCACGGTTGGTCTACTGACTGCTATACCCTACGTGCACCTTGTCTGTTACGCTTCGCGGCTCAGAGCCCACTTGTGCATCACTTCCTGCGACGCATGCCTTCACCTTATATCTCCTATTCATGTGGGACGTGGGATTCGGAACACTGATAGGTGAGACGATAAAGATTCATATTAGATCGGTCAGTTTTTGCATTAACATTATTTATTGCGTGATATAGACGACAACCGTTGATCTTGTACATAAGTTTACCACGGGGTCTCAATGTGTGGATTGTCCGAAAATATTTATTGTTTTTGACAAGGATAGTTAATAAGTGTTAGTTCTTGTACGATAAATGTAGTAGCTAGGACCATTAGCTATTTAGGCTATAATGATAACATAACGTCTCTAAAGCTATTTTAGTACGTTGTTCTTTTTTTTAACGATGCGGTTCATGTATAAGATAAAATATTAAGGCTATGACATCATTCAAAGTATTTAAAATATGATTTGTGAGTATAATAAGGATCAAATTAAATCAAAAATAAACAAAATACACCAGTTTCAATAAGCTATTTCTTACGCTAAATCGTTTAATATTACTTAGATCATTACATTCACTTAAAAAATCTCTTAGGCCACACTTAGGCCTTATAATATCGTAAAATGATACACACCTGAATTACACTAATAATAGGACCGCCTAGGAACATCTCGTTATTTTCGCCAACAAATAACAGAGAGTGCTGAACACGTAATTTTCACACCAAATAAGTACTTTCTCTAATGTTCATCACTTTGCACTGATTGGGGCAAAACGCCCGCGCGTGAGATCAAGATTGAAAGCTCTACAGCATCTCAAAGCAACTTTTTGCGTAATTTACAGTGGTTGCTGCAAGTGTTGTGGAACCAGTATTTTTTGTAAATAAAAGTAAATGCTAGGCACGAATACCGAATTGTATGTTAAATAACTTTAGTAGGTACTTTTTTATTTGGTTTCTTATTATTTTTGTTAGCAGTTAAAAAACTTAATATTATACTAGCTATACACACCGTGGTTTTGACCGTGTTTTACGAATTTTCCTGAGATAACGGCGTAATTCACAGATGAAGTATTTATAGAGGAAGGCTATTTTAAAAATAGTCTTTTTCATAATTCCTGAGATTAGCACGTTAATGCAAACAGCTTTATAATAACAGTATAGAAAAGTGTGCTTTTTAATGGTTGAATTACGTGGAACTGGTTGAATAAATAGCTGTCATTTTTAACAGTTGCTTTATTTCTTAATTGTATACATTTACTTTTTCTACGCGTTATTAAGCCATATGCAAATCAAAACGAACTAAATACTTACTTAGAATCATGATAATTAGGTACCTAGGACAAGGTAAATTCCCAAATGCATCATTATTTGATAAAACAAAAATTTTAAATGGTTCAAAACACAGCTCAAGCGTATCCTAATTATGTAAATTTTTCCAACGTATTTAATTTATGATATACGATATTTTATTAAAAATAATTATTCATGAATTACAAAAAATCATACAGGTAAAAAAGTATTAGAAGTGTTTTTGAAATCATTTATTACATTTATATTAATATTACATACATTTTTTCTTAAATTGAACGAACTTATATCCTATGCTGCCGGAAAATCCGTTTTTTTAAACAATAGCTCTCTGCAAAATAAAACAAAGGAAACCTATTCAAGAATGCGTTAACCCGCGTTTGCAAAGCCGCGATAGAACAAATGAATGCGGTGGTTGTAATAATCGAGCAATTCCGAGTATTTCCAGGGGCGATAACGAGCTTACCTGGCCAATGATCGTTGCTAGACGGGTATAACCCGACTGAATTCGAAAGGCTCTTCAAAAGCTAAGGTTTCCGAGCGCTTGACTTCAAGGTCCCGAATTCGGAATTCGAAATTCTTCGCTAATCGAGTACTTTCGGCGTTCAATCGATTTGATTGATTACTTCTGTAGATATTAGTCATAAGTTTTTTCATGATAATACAATCTTTATCATTGTTTCTTTTTAATTAAATTTAAATATTAGTATTTTCTTTTTTCTTATGATGAATATAAAACTATTTACTATAGAGTACGGGATCACGGAGGATAAAGGCAGCTGCCAGCCGAAATAACTGGAAATATAAGTATGAGGTAGGCTTATGTATAGCAGTGGACGTCCTATGGCTGTAATCATGATGATCTAATTCACTAAATTACCAAAATAATAATATAATACAAATAAAATGTTAATACGAGTGGTGATCACTCGTATTATATTGCCCAAGTTTAGCACATGAATTAGTTAATTAGGGCAATGAGGATGTCATTGTCCTAAAAACCAGTACAAAACCCCCTGTCTGACAACCACAAAAAAATTATGAGTCACCGAACCTGTTTAAAAACTTTGCCCCAAAGGAAGAAGGCACCGGAAAGGGAAAGAACTTAACCCAAGTGTAATATGCACATGCTACCTCACAGCCTGCGTGGTATGAGATCCAGAAAGCGAAATGCTTTACTTTTGAGAGAACCTTATCTTGATGTTGACTACTCTAGGCCTATTGTCAGTACAGATAACATCTAGGAATTGTGAGTTTGGACTAAGTTAAAAAAATGTCGTAATTATAGTTCATTTATGGTTTTTGTTATTTTTTAATGATTCTTATTTTCTTAATATAAAGTTAATAAAAGTTTTGAGCCTGAATGCGTTCTTTATGTTTAAAAGTTAAATTATACATAAGAAAAAATCTATCATAATATATAAGTTTAAAACATAAATAAACAGAACACTTTCACTGTAGCAAAAATGACTTTAAAATTGAAAAGGTACATACTAATTTAAAATAATGATTTGGAAATTTTAGGTATAATATGAATAGGAATTTAATCTTTCCTTTTTTGAATAGCGTCAAGGTTAAATCATTAATAATTTGATCAATGATAAATAATTGAAATTAAATAGATTGTCTACCCACTGTCCCCTGTGACCCCTACATCGTTTAAATAAGTAAAGCTACTCGACCCCCGGATCCCTCAAAGCTCGGTGCACTCACCATTCCAACTCGGCAGGGTAACAGGTGGCGGTGGGCGGGCGCACGTGACCGGGCGACATTCGCGCGCGCACCGTCGAAGCCGCCGTTCGAATTTGAATCTGGAACGTTGGAACGCTCGCCCGTTCTTTTTTTATTTTATTTTTGTGTGCCAGTGACATTTCATTGAGGATTTTGTGATAGTGATTTTATTTTGTGCCCGTCTTATTTTTGTAAGTATTTTTTTACTTCGCTAAGATATAAAATAATATCTATGAGTGACCTTTAAAAAAGAAATGAAAGAATAAATGTTATATTAATAGAGGTACTTTTTTAAATATAGCATATTCTAAAATAAGTTATTAGTACTATGTTTTATGTTTTTTTACAGTATTAATAGATTCCAACGGCAGTTGATTCAATAATGAAGCGTAACGTATAGTAACGGATCTCGGAAACTTTTATTTTATCCATAGCTTTTTGAGCATGCGTGCAATCACATCTAACCAGATAGGAACCTCATATTTTAAGAAGGATCATTAAATTTAAGTTTACTTTTATATTTGCTATACTAAAGTTTATTTTAGTTAAATCCATATAAAAACGTGGTCAAAACTTCTTTTACACGATTTTTTACCTTCTTTGCATAAAACTAATGAAATTATTTGTGCGTGTTTAGAATAAACGTGACTTATCATCACGTTTAGTATTATATTCGTGTGCATGTTACATGATAGATACATAAATGTTATGCTGACGTTTAGTAAATACCTACTGAATCTATAGGTCATCATAATAATATTTTATATTAGGTTGGTACTGTACACACTTGGAGATTTATTATTCATATTTATTTACCAATTATAACACGGGGCGTTAATACAAGGCAAGTCAAATTAAATAAGAATTTTATCTAGTCTAGGTATTATAAATCATGTCCAAATTAAATAGAAAATAATAATAACAAGAGGAAACACAAACATATAAATTTATATAATATGTATATGAATCCAAAATATGTATGTATGTATCTTATATATAAAATTCACGTGTCACAATGTTCGTTCCCGTACTCCTCCGAAACGGCTTGACCGATTCTCATGAAAATTTCCATTTTATGCTATTATAGATATATACTAGCTGGGGTCAGCTAGTATATATCTATTATATTAAGTATATCAGATGTCTAGTAAGGTACCCGTAACACGAGCTAACTACTTACCACGGGTCTAGACTTTCTTGTGTGGATTGTCTGGAAATATATATTTTTAAGTAAAATGTCATTGAAACCAGGGGTCATAGAGGTATTTCAAATATTTTGGATGCTAGAACAACAGAACTAATTTTGACCACTGTAAAGTCAGTAATCTATTAAAAACTTTAACTTGAACTGCAGCAATATAAAATGTATTGTGTGAAATTTGTACATATTACACAAACTATAGTGATTACCGTAACTACATAATAATTATTAATTACTGCAAGTTTTTCCATTACGTAAAATAGTTACAAAAGTGAAACTATACATTTTATTGATACAATTCTTATAAACCGTAAGTACATAGTAAGTCAATATATATTTAGAAATCTCGTTTTACATATTAGTAATAATGTTTTATATACACTAAAAACACTGGCCATTTTAATACACATAAAACATTACTTTTAATTCCTTATTTAGTTGCATTTATTGATATCGCTACTTGGACATCAATAACATTATTTATTCGTGTTTTCATCATTTTTCAACTTAGTATATTTTATTCATGTTTAATTAAATACAATACAATACTCTTTATTGAACACAACATACAATAAATTAAAAAAAAGATAAAAATGTACAAAAATTGTAAATCAATAGGCGGCCTTATCGCTGATAGCGATCTCTTCCAGGCAACATTAGGATGGACACAAATCATAAAGCACGAATAAGACGGGAGTAGCAAATTATAATGGAGATACGAGTATTACTAAATAAATGTAATTATTCTTCAAATCCTTGCTTTAAAAATGTATGATACACGATTTTAATATCCGTGACGTACTTACCTTTATTTTGGTAATACTTACTTTTATAATACATACAATTCAAATCCAATCCAAAAAAAGACACATGCTGCATTGTTTATTATGTTTAAAATATTTAATTTGACTTTAAAAATGTTTCAAATGTTCAGTTAATGCAATTGTAGTAAAATTATAAATAAAAAACTAAATTAGTTGAAATATTTTTTTCAGCCAAGGGAATATACTCGTACCAATAAAATACTTGAGTACCTAAACTATTAAACCAACTTAAATTAATTTCATACTTCAAGACTATAACTATCATTTATGTATATTTATTATAATAATTTAATACATGTCACGTAATAAAATACAACCGGTAAATAAAGTTATGATAATTTTATTATTAAAGGTATTATGGAGATCTGAAACTAGTTAATATGGAAAAGGTCGTGTATTATATATAATATAAGTATTTTATATAAAATCTGACGAAGGTACAAGACGATTTTGAATCATCATCATCATCACACTATTAACGTTCCCACTGCTGGGACACAGGGACTTCTCTCTTGACGAGAGTGCCTAGAGTGTTGAATGAGTGAGTGAGTAGGCCTTAATTCACCACGCTGGCCAAGTGCGGGTTGGTGAATGTCACATATCCTTCAAACTCATTAAAGTATTCAGAACATGCCGGTTTCCTCACGATGTTTGCCATCACCGTTATAGCACGTATTTAAAGCGCACATACATTTCTCAAAAAGAAGAATCCAGAGGTGCGTGGCGGGGTTTGAACCCACGACCTTCGGAATGAAAGTCGAGTGTCCTCCCACTTAGCCAAAACGGCTTTTTATTAATGAATTTTTTTACTTCATTTTGAATAATAAATAAATAAATATTTATTTCTGGACTACTCACACAGAATATTATTTATAATATTTATTATTCATAACTACACCACATAATATATATTTTAATAATTAAGACTTCCTGTAATAAATGTGGCTTGGTGGAAAATTATACAAAAACAATAACCTATTTCTTTTTGTTTCATTTTTTGAAACGTGGCTTTGCAATGCAAAATATACATGATTTTCATAAAAACCATTTTGTTGAAACTAAGGAATAATTTTGTAGTTCCCCTCGAAGTCACCCTTCGCTTGGTTCCGGTATTGATAAAATATGGTGTCAAGAAGCAACATGACTCTAAATCTATGTACATACTTCAAACTTAAGTGTTGCCAGTATATTTTATGCGCTATATTTATGTATGTATATGTTATGCTGTTTGACAAGCCGTATAGAATTGCTATAACGAAAAATATTATGAAAAATAACAAATTTACTTTTTCAAATTTAGGCGTTTCTAGGCTATGAAAATTAGTATTCTGAAGCCTGTGACTTGATTCAGTTTTTTATAAAAATACGAGTTTACTCATGTTTAGTATTCTGAGAGTAACGTAAAATTTATCGAATATTTTATCAAGGTCACGTGTGTCTCCTAGAAGTCTTTCATCAGTTTACAATTTACACATTAATTGATTTGATATGATAGGTATAGGTATTTAAACTTTATTTCAGTGTAGGTAAAGAGTATATTTTATACTATAAATTATAAAAAATATATAAACGTTATCACTTCCATTACCTATAACATCCCACATATTACATAGTAGGTATATAGGGATATAAGGTATATAGAGAAAGGGTTTAAACGTATTCTTTCAAAATAATTTGCAGATTTATCGTTCAAAAAGCCGAAGGAATGCGGCGACGTTTTCATATATTTTGACAGAGTTCCAAGCCAATATTAGAAACAGTCTACGTTTCTACCTTTCAGCTCTTTTCACACAAAAGACTAGTTTTCTGAACATTAAACTGAATAGGAGTTTTGCTTGTTCTTTTATTTACGTGCTCGTTGTATTGAAACTTTCGTCATGGGCGACAAGGACGGCATGACGTGTACAAATGAGGTCAGAGCGAGAGGTATGCAGTCGTATTCGGCGGTAGGAGCGGTGCAGTATGCGTTTTTGCTGTTGCATTTCTGTAGTTTAGCCTCTGGCGTATGACTTGGGCGGCGAATTCGATATTGAAGAAACATAAAAGTAATATAATTTAATATACCGTTCATGATATCTAATAAAACAAAAAATAATTTTCTGTTTTGGTGTGAGGTCCAAAACGTCAAATAAATGTATTCTACCCGAGTTTATTTACGTAGACGAGTTTTTCGCAACGCATTTTATAATTTACTAGCTAACAGCTATGGCTGAGGACTCTACATTGGTAACTACGGTAGAGCACAAAACGATGGCCCTTATTATCTGTGGTAGAAGTAGAAATAATGGTTTTAAGGAAACGTAGACGATCTCCAACTATAGAATAAAACACTGGTTATTGTATAAATTAACCTGTAACACACCGATGTTCGCTACACAATATTTATATTTTAGGAAATTAGGGATAGATCCCAAAACTGGCCGTCTCATATTTGGACTATTTCATAGCCAGTTTCCAACGATACGCCTAGCCTATCTGTGCATATTTTAATTTGGAATATTACTATTTGTGACCAATATACTATCCTCATCTTGCTCGTTTAACTCTCTGACTTTTCATTTTGGAATTAACCTTGGTTACACAAGTTAACGTAGTGATTTATATTTTGTTTGGAATATATCTAAATATCAAAAAATCTATTCAGATTATAGGACTTCAGTTAGTCTGAAGTCCTATAATCTGAATAGATTTTTTTGACAATAAAATTATGGCGTATTATGAAAACTCCGCGATATCTTATGCCTTAGAGGCGCGTTAGACAAAAGCGCAGTCGGCCGGGCGGCCTTCGGCGACCGGTTGGCCGCTTACTTTCGCATTGCATCCAACCAACCCCGACTCAATTATATCAAACTGTTCGATTTATTGCAAGATTCGCTTGCACTTGGCTAATTGTTGTAATTATGGACGTCTTTAGTGTGTGAGCTGGTGCTGAAACTACTAGCTACTCTCTGGGATCTATCTTCCAATATAAATTAAATTTTATTAATATTTTTTATTCTATCTGGAATACTTCCTTGTAGAAATCAATAGAGCCCGTAGATTTTATCAATATAATAGCTATCTCGACTAAATTACTAACATATTTACTTCATTTTATAAATAAAAAGCTTTTCCAGAAAAATACACAAACGGTTAAAAAAATTAAAGTTACTTTTCAAAATTTCTATTGTGAAATTGAACGTGATAGAGTAACTGACAACCTCACAACTAACCTGTTTTAGACCTTCACCATTTCTTCTAAATTTTACTATTATTATTGAAAAATACTTTATTACCCAAGAAAATAAAGAATTGTACAAAAAGTGGCCCTAATCAATTTTGTACTATGCAAATTATAACATACAATTTACGGCGCATCTTCTCAACATCTCAAATTTATAAATACTAATGATTCGCATAATATTATAGCCAAAGTTATTTTTTCTCTTCATCTTTCTTTACATCATAATTAGTAGGTAATTGGTAAAGGTAGATAAAACAATGAATTACTTGAAAAAGTCTATATCAGAGACAATGCGTTTCTTGTATTGAAAGTGAATGCGAAGGGCACAACCAGCTAACTTAACGTAACTTAACGTTCAGTACAAAATACTGTTAATTCATTTAATTAGTGTTTCGCAAGAGACAGACAACCTTGTATGCAAAGAAACATTTGTTTAAAGAATTCTTCAAGTATTTACTCATCCATGCCACTGTTGAAATCTAGATTCTTTTAGTGCTATCCAATCGTTAAATGCAATTGAAGATATTCTGTTTTATTCGTATTTTATAATCATTTCATAAGCAAAGCTGTAAAGTTACTTTTATCCTATATTTAATTATTCTGTGCCGTGTTTTTAGTTTCCTACATAATTTATCCATCCAAAGGTTGCCTGGAAGAGATCGCTCATAGCGATAAGGCCACCCATTGTACTCCAACATTGTGGTTATATACTAAGTCTATGTTTTTTTTTGTGTATTTTGTGTGGTGTGCAATAAAGTGTTATCCAATCTAATCTTATTTCTGCTTCCACAGTGACGTGGCTAAAGAGAAATCTAAAGCAATATTTTAAATAGATTTGTAAGATAAATGCTCTAATCTCACAAACAATTGGCCTGTTTATAGAAAACTGGTTTTACACGCCACAGCGTTGCCCGTGTTCTTGGATTTTACCGCGGAAATAACGTTTTTTTTTGCAAATAGCCTATAGCCTTCCTAATAAAAAGGCTCTCGAACACTGAGAGATTCTATCAAATCGGGCCAGTAGTTCCTAAGATTAGCGAGTTCAAATAAACAAACAAACCCTTATCTTTTTCTCTTCAATCAATCATTTCAATTGAGTATAGAAAGACAATATAGTTTTTGTCCAAATCGCACAATAAGTTACCTTAGGGCTTATTTCACTACCCCTGCGTAATCTTAGTCAGTGGTTAAAATATAAACTAACTAACTATCCTGGCTCAGCGACCCAAAGTGGGTCTTGGCCTCCGAAACGAGAGACTTTCACCGGTCTCTATCCTGCGCAAGCTCTGACCAGTTCTCGATCCCGAGCTCTCGCAGGTCGGCCTCCACCATGTCCTTCTAGCGATATCTGGGACGACCGACTGGGCGCTGTCCAGTTTGTTGTCCAAGGTATGCTCTCCATACTCCCCGATCCTCCCCCATTCTGACCAAGTGGCCGAGCCATCGGAATTGAATTGAATTTGAATTGAATTGAATTTGAACCTTTTTCCTGGTGTAATAAATAATACACATGCAATGTTATGGCGTAAAAGCGTATTCATATTTCTTTCAAATTCTTAATTGTTTACCATTAAATGTTAAACGGTTCAAATCACATAATAGCCGTTGCTTAACCTCTGATTTGTCTCTCAAGTACCTTTCATTAGTGACCTTCTTGTGTCAAGAGTTACGAGTAAGGTCATGATTATCTGTATCTTAATTAATGTAATCTCTTAAAGAGTCTAAGCACAGGTAATTTTTTTAATGGTTAATTAGTAACACCGTTAAATTTTTTTTTGCGACACTGCTAAAAATTGGTTTGAAGTTTCTAAAGCGCACATAATGTATATTTAAACTGATTTAAACTAGAAATATGAATGGTGCTCTGGAAATAATTTACATTAAAACTTGTTTGATGGACATTATCTATTTATATTTTATAATGTTCCTTGTAATTAACATACTTTAAAATGATTAACATAATTCTATCGATAAATAGTACATAATGTTTTATTTGTTTCTTAATGATAGTTACGTATCTGCATAGCATACAGTCATATAAATTATTTATGAAATACGAGCTTTTAAAGCCACGGCGTTTGTTGCCTGTTTTTTTATACGGAACAACGTATTACTTCCCGTGGTAAAAGCCAATATAATATATATTGGCTTTTTACCGCGGTATAATATTAATATAGATAAATAGCATTTAGCAATACTAGAAATTGTCCGTTTAAAGTTTTCAAGTTGTATTTTGAATTTAATTAACGTAACCATCTTCTGTGACGTAATGTAATTATAAAATCATGTCTCATTCAATACAGCGCAGATTTTACATGCGAGTATAATCGATTTATTTTATAGTTAAAGTCGCTTATGATTCGGTTAGAATACGAACACAAAAGTTTAGAACGCTGAATGCCTGAATCTGATGCCCTCATTTTTTATATGCAAAGTTACCGTTTTACGAAAAAATAAAATTTAAGTTTTTGTGACTTGAGGCGAAAGCAAATGTCATAAGTAATCTATACTAATATTATAAAGCTGAAGAGTTTGTTTGTTTGAATGCGCTAATCTCCGAAACTACTGGTTCGAACTTTTTGTGTTGGATAGTCCAGTTATCGAGGAAGGCTATAGGCTATATAACATCACGCTACAACCAATAGGAGCAAAGATATAGTTATAAATGTGTAAAAAACGGGAGAAATTGTTCATCTTTGAAGCCTTCCGTTGCGTGCGCCGTGAAAACGGTTCAAGATACACAAAAAATATGTATAAAGAATAATAGCTCTTTTAATGATCTAAAAAACAGTCCGTGATAGTATATGTCTATCTTTTAAGATTAACTCACAAAAAGCGTTTTTATGGTACCTAATTTGGTCAAAATAATTTGTTTAAGTTGTATCAGCATAATAATATTAATCTTTATTCAAATAAATATGTTGTTGGTTAAGAGTACTTCATCCATTATAACGCGGGTAGCACCGCAGGGCACAGCTAGTCTTTTATAAATATATATTTTATATTTCTGCGTATAGCAACAATATGCAAGATGCCTATATAAAAACAAACTATTCTGTTTAGTCCGCGTCTAAAAATACAGGTTTTTGCTTTATCAATTTAAAAATATTATATATGAACCATTGAAGTTCCTGAGTGCGGCTAGTAACGTATAATAGATATGTATGTATTTAGTATATTTTGCTCGAAAGCATTATGTCACGCGAAACCTTAATCCACTGTATTGAGACTTTTCGCTTGCAAGAAGAATAAAGATATAGGTACAATTTTTTAAGTACATTATATAAATGACTTCTCTTATTATTATATTTTAACCTTCAACCCTACTTAAATAACATAGGTAAATAAAACAAACAAAAACTATAATCCCGAACGTATACAATTTATTTATGCATGATCTTCTGTCCTGTTCCATCTATGACATCACCAAAACTCTTATAGTTTGAATGTCAATAAAATAACAGTGACAAAGTGCTCGAGATGTTGCGACACGATTCTGTGTCAAAACCGATACGGCACGATGTCGTGAAACCACTGTGAAACCGAAACCACTGAACAATATTTACACGTACATGTCACAACACTTATTCGCACTCATTACATCATTAGTACTACTGCATTGGACTATTAGAGCGAGAACGGAGAAGATGAGTCCATGCTAGAGTCAAGTACTAGCACAGATTAAAAAATAGTTTAATAGTCTGTGAGTTCCAGAGCGCTTCTCTCAGATCAAGGAACTCTTTTTAATCTGTACCAGTACTTAACTCTACATGGCATTTTTTTTTATTCTAGATAGGTATATATACGAAATTGAATAATAACTACATAATGTGATTACCTTTATTAGCTTATAACGAAGTATTGTCTCGTATTAAGTCTTAGTAAAGGCTGAACAACAATAGAATTCCTTATTCTGGGAACCAATAGCCACACAAAAGGACCAATTTGCGGATTACGTAAAATCGGCGATAAAAAGTCGCGCGACCACGAGTAGGTCATCAATATGACGAGACCCACACTCGTAGTTGACATTTAAAAGGAATTCGCTATAAGACAAACACTGATGTAACTATGAATCTTGTTACGACCTTGAGGTTTGTGGAAGAAATGTTAGCAAAACCCGTTTGATAATGACTAATGAATGGTACCGGTCTTCGTTCGACAGGAAAGTAAAGTTAATGTTCCTGCCACCTTTCAAACACGTTTTGGAATTCTTTTAGCCACCGTATCAACGATATAACAACATTAAAATTTTACTATGAAGATATTCCCGCGCATGTTTCAAAGATTTCGCTTTTCAGAGCACAATAATCGCTTCGAATCATCGCTGCTTTACGGTACTATTACTCAAACTCCTCATACCCCTAACGCTTGTTCTTCCTTATCATAATTGTATCTTAGTTTTACCCCATTATGAATAATAACTAAGTCGAACTAAGACGAAACGCTTTACCTACTAAGCCCGTCGACTAAATCATCGAAAGTTACATTAAAACAACGAATTTTGATCGCCATGATCTTCAGGTTATTCGATTTGTATAATCTTATGCAAATTTCCGAACATTTCACAAAAACTTCGCAACGGTCAGCGGTTTATGTTACAGCGCATCAATTAATAATGGATCGAGCACAGTATCGAAACTGATTACAATTTGCACATTTGCTGCAACAGCATTGGGCACTTTTACTACACGGCATCGGCACATCAACGATGTACCTACTCGTAGAGCGTCTGTAGTAAGTGGAGACAAGTTATTGCTTGAAGCAAATATGATGTTTGCTTCTTGTGTGAAAATGTAAAAGGAGCCGCGCAGTTCTATTACTAATTAATATCTGGATTTAGTGTCAGTTCAGACCGAGAGGCGCGAGGAAAGACTATGCTCTGTGCCTTTTAAAAAATACGCGCCATGCCTCGTCTCATCTCGGTCTGAACTGACCCTAAAGAGTAGCTTTTGCGTTTTTAATATTAGTAAGTACTTAATTATAACACATGGAAAAGGATGTTGACTCTCTCGTCATAAAAAAAATGTAATTATGTAATGTATTGGACAGTGATTTAAAGTTTAATGTATAAAGTTTCATGTCAAAGTTATTACAGTGCAACGGCAAAAGCCGTGTTCTCAAATGAACGAAAATGTCACATTTCATATGTTCATTTTGTCTTATGCGAAACAAGACAACAACAAAATGTACACTAGCCGTGTAGTAAAATTGAAAAAATACATTTGCTTCCATATAACTTAAAATAGAAAAATTTCTGCTCTCTCTCACCTGTCATAACCTAATGTTAAGGTTGCAGGGATTTAATTTACATAGATTTTTATTTTACATGACAAGAATTAACGTAAACATATCGCAAAGTATGAACTAACTTATGAATTAAATGGCAGGTTATATGCAGATATTGCAGATTTCTGGCAACATCAGCGTGCGCATTCGTGCGTACGCGGCATGGCTTGTGACCCAGATCTAGTTGATGGCTCGTTTTTACGATAATGCACATACAATTATGTTTAACTTGGAATGCTACTAGAATTTTATCATTGCGTGAACGTATGTCTGGTTACATCGCGTGCAATAATAGTAAATTCGACAGTTCATTAATTTGTTTATGATTTTGTTTGAGTTTTTGAATTTCTAAGATTTGTAAAAATAATCAATAGACAATAATGTTTTTTTGTATCTTAAGTATATTTAATTTATAGTTGAGTTTGGTGTAAAATGATAATGATTAATTAGTGCAACAATATTTAAGAACTAGAAATGGTTTATTTGCGCAAAAAAAAAGTTACAAATGACATTTACAAATAATATAGTAGGTACATTAATGGAATACAAATTATATATTACTACGAGAATTACCTACCATTCTTCCATCTAGTTACTTATTAAAATATTATAAAATAATAATATTGCTAGACTTTCCACACAGTTCGTAAAAACATACCTATAAGTTAGAATTAAATATTTATTTTGTTTCTCTTTTGTTCCAGTTTGAAACAACGGACTCTATCGAATAGAAAATGCACGTAAAACGTATCACGAAGAGATAGCGTCTTTTTGTCCAAAAGTGTACACACAGATTTCCTGCAACCCTACTGTGGTGTCTCGACGGACAGCCACAACCAATCTCACTTAGCTGTCAAACCTTGGTAAGTTCATTTTGGTAATTCAAGATCATAGATTAGTAGACAGATTATTAATAACACCATTTCACCCGTAGGACATAGGCCTCTCTTAATAAAATCCAGTTATTTCGCGAAAAAGCAGTCTGCATCAACCCTGAATGGAAATTCCCAAATCATCCGTCCATCTAGTTAGTGACCGTCCTACGCTGCGTTTGACAATTACTTTTCTGGCATATTATGAGAACAGATGTATGGTGAATAGTTCCCTTATGATATTAACAGTCATTTTTCTGAAAATCTTATGAATAGACATGAATACACATTTTGTGTATTCAACTGTAAGATAGATGATTTAAGTTTCAACGGAACAAACTTGGAAATTCTTATTACGCGCATAAAAATAAAACTGTTAGGTATATCATAGCTATTCATTTTATTGCCTCAGCTGTCAGTAATAATAACTCACCAATAAACTAGGTATCTAGATATAATTCCGCAACTTTACTGATAGAGAAAATTATGAAGATTTCAATTATTGGCTAACGGAAATTGAAGAATTTGACTCAATATAAGAATATATAATATTAATAAGAAAATTATTAAAATAGTAAGGCTTCGATCAAACATAACTTAGCAAAGCGGGACTTTTTTGTCAAAAAAAAATCCCGCTGTGTGGTCGCGTAGGTGTGCAAAGAGCCATATTTATTAATATAAGCAGCGTCCGCCGCGCGGCAGACGCTCACGTTTCGCAGTCTTTTTAGTCGCGCAGTTTTGGCCGAAGCTTAAACAGATATATTACATATTAAGTATAAAACTGATTTCATAATATACCTATGGCAAAAACGCCAATGATAAATTTTATTTCAACGCTCTGAAAATTATCAGGATCAATGGCGTCTTTCCATTCATTTTCTTATAATTTGGACTCTGCTCTTGAAGCGTCAGTTGTCAAATTAAATCTTTATTTAAATAATTCTTCTGTGAGTGTGTATGTCACTGAACTTCTCTCAAACGACTGGACCAACTGGTGACTGGTGTGTGTTTAATTGGATCTGGGAATGGTTTAGATTCACAATACGGTCAACTGGATATTGTTTTTTGAGACGTGGGACAGGACAACGTCTGTCGGGTCGACTAGTAAAATTATAAAATGAAAAAACATTTTGCGTCTTCGTAGTGATTTATTAAACGGTAAGGTATTTTAATATAACCAGCAAAAAAACATAATCTAAAATGAATTAATGACCTACGATTGACCTTAAAATTCCTTCATATCTAGCATGAATGTTAAAAGTTACTCGTTGAAAATCGAATTTTTCTTCTGTGGTTTAAGTGGACTCCCAGTTTTCCGCGCATTAGAACAGGAAATACGTCACTGACAGCTGTCATCGTGATACAGCAACTGAGGCCGTTCTGCCATCGGATGTGATTAGAGGAGCCCTTGTACATAGCCAAGGCCATGGACATGTCATGGATATTTTTTATGAAACGAAATTAGTCTGATACGTGAAGTGGAACCAACTAAACAATTTTTATCACGGCATTATAATGGACGTGAATCACATATAAAATGACATAAAGCTACAATTTGTAACAATATAATGAGAAGAAAATGTAACAATTTGCAACAAAGTATCAGAATAACAATTTAAATTCTACAATGTTTCCAACAATATCCCAAGACTTTAGCAGCCTCCAGACACAATTTGCGAGACGTCTGACGTCACGTGTGGTCCCCTCAAGGCGAGTACAGGTTCATGCGTGTCCGAGGGAAAGTAAAGGTGTGTCCGACAGGTAGACTTGTTCCTTATATCGAATTGGCTATGGAAGAGGAAATGGAAAAGTCGCTCCTGTAATGAGGTGTGACTTGGAATTATAATAGTCGATTTACTTCTTGTCTCTATAAAACACAGATGTGCTATGGTTATTCTTGTTTTATGTAACTTATCAACTGTTTTTTTTTAAACGAACTTATCTTCGAACCAGCCTAAATATGCAATGAATCGTTCTGTTATGATAACATTCTGCTATAACTCTATTTTATTGAAGAACAGATTTCCAAGATTTTATGACAGATCACTCCTAAATCAGATATTATAGGGAAGTACTGGAAAGCTGAAGTAAGGCAAATCGACCTACTTCAAGAACCAGTCCTTTACATAATTTGCGACAATCTCTTTCAATATCAGCTGGGTGCCTCGAGACACAACATGCAGTTTTATTTTCGATACAATCACTTAGTAAGGCACTATAAAAATAACTGTACAACATCTTTGTATTATAATGGAAAGTCTATACATTTATAGACTTTCCGATTAGTTTTGCTTTTGTTGCATTATTCTACCTTATCAATTTAGTAGTTTTTATCATTATAAAAAGTACTAAATTGATAAGGCAACAAAAGCAAAACTAATCGGACAAGAAGTTCACAGAGCATCACACAAAAAACACAGGCATTGACCTCAGGCGGAGTGCAAAAACAATTGTAATTTTTCTGCAAATAAAAGATTATAAACTTGATTGATTTGGTTGTAAACATTGTAAGTAATTATTTCAATGACAGATTCGATGAGCCAAGCGTGCCTGTTGAACGATTCCTAAAAGCTCAGAGAAAAAACGTTTTCGTAACGGATGCATGTACAAGTTTCACAGAAAAGCTATTGGTTAAATTGGAGAAAAAGATTATGTATACTTATCTACTAGTAAATCTCCATATTATGACAGGCTTTCAAAAGTTTATCACTATAGAAGCTTTAAGCTAGAGCTTAGACTGCATTCCTACGGTTACAAAATATCTTCATCAACGTGCAATAAAAACCGGATTATCGGGTAATGTCGACGTTCGGATACCAGGACATCAGAAAGTTGAAGTAGTGGTCATTCCGAATAAGGAGGAGCGGCTTTCGCGTACCGGGCCGTCTGAAGCGGCAACGGCACTTTTCTGAGAAAAAACTTACCTCTGCAAAACCTCTTTGGTAATGCAAAAATTATGTTTATGACTGCCTGTTAGCATATTTGCTTGTTAATTTTATTATAATCTAATACTTAAAGGCTCTTTTAATGCAAAGCTAATATTTTTTCAGCTTAGACATTACTTTTGATGAAAATGTAGCGGCATATTTGTGTCAAAGTTGCACAAAATGAAGTGCGCTTTGACAAACCCGTTAGACAAGGAGTAAAATAGTTTGCAGGTACCCTATAATACCTAATTTATGTAGCAATTTCTAGAGAGAGGCAAATAAAAGCTGCAATACCTATTTCCTAGAGCTTGTTAACAATTTATGTAACTGAACAACAGCATTGGAAAGCAGTGCTTAATATTGAAGCTGTAGGTAATGCGTCTGTTTCGTCACAAGTCACAGGTCTGACGGTCTGTCGCGTATCGTGAGCTTCTCTTTAGCACTTCTGATGCAAAAATATCAGTCAAAACGCAAACATTCGTGAATGTCTCATCATTCTTGTGATGTTGAGTATTAGCGGTATTAGGGTGCGGCGTCATTGGGTATAAACCAATATATAGTATTCATTTAATGTATGTATTGTATATTCTTCATCAATTCAATCGTTAGACAGTGAATATTTTTTTTATAATATTTTACATTGCATTTACGTTACAAATTGGAGCGAATGGCACAAACTCTTGGAGGTCAGCAGTGGGACAAAAAGTGGATGCGAATGATGATTTCGGCTTAAGTCTAATGGATTGTCCATTGATAACAAAAATGCCAACCAACATCTTTCGAACATTTTTACAGGGGCACTTAACAGTTCTATTCCCGGTTTATTCAAAAAATCTTAATATTATAATCTAATCGATTTTAAAATCATAATGAAGTCATCTTCCAGTAAAATGATCTATCTTCAATATTTAAGGTACTTCCCCTCCATGAGGGATGGCCGTGGAACACTCTGTCTATATCCACCTAAATGTATATGTAATAGCATGTTTGCGCAGCACGTCTAACATTGCACATGTTAATAACAAGTCTGGAGTGAAATTAAAGGCTCATTAGTAGTTGACGTGTACTTACGTTTACTTGGCTCAGGCTCATTTGCTTCCTATTATCTATACTAATATATAAAGCTGAAGAGTTTGTTTGTTTGTTTGTTTGTTTGAACGCGCTAATCTCCGAAACTACTGGTTCGAATTGAATAATTCTTTTTGTGTTCGATAGTCCAGTTATCGAGGAAGGCTATAGGCTATATAACATCACGCTACGACCAATAGGAGCAAAGATATAGTGGTAAATGTGTAAAAAAACGGGAGAAATTGTTCATCTTTGAAGCCTTCCGTTGCGTGCGCCGTGAAAACGGTTCAAGATACACAAAAAATATGTATTAAAGAATAATAGCTCTTTTAATGATCTATAAAACAGTCCGCAATAGTGTATGTCTATCTTTTAAGATTAGCTCACAAAAACCGTTTTTATGGTACCTAATCTGGTCGAAATAATTTGTTTAAGTTGTATCAACATAATAATATTAATCTTTATTCAAATTAATATGTTTTTGGTTAAGAGTACTTCATCCATTATAACGCGGGTAGCACCGCAGGGCACAGCTAGTCATATATAATCTGTGGTATTATCTTACGCTGCGCAACAATAACTAACATTCAACTTGATGTGATTTTGTTTAACTACATAATTTATCAATTTGTAAACTTTGAGATATTTTATGACTGCCTATTAATTATATGTAAATCTATTGCGATCTAATTTTAGTACGAGCTGGTTCCGGTTTTGCGCGGTTTTAAAACCTTCATTTTGATGAAAACCGCATAAAGATCCTTTCAGTAGTTTTTGAGTTTATCCCGTACACATAAAGACAGTCAGACGCGGCGGCAGCGAGATACTTTCATTTATATTAAGTATAGATATCAGATGTCTAGTACCCGTAACACAAGCGTAGAGCTTACCATAGGGCTAGATGTTGTAGTATGGATTGATCGGAAATATTGATATATTATTGTTATTTATCTTTCTTGTCTTATGCAACGTTTGTACCTTCAGATTATAGTAAAAGGTTATGATTGTCTTTGTAGGTTGGAAATTACATAAAGAAAAAGGTAAAGAATAATGTTTTCATTTTAAATACCAACCAATAAAAATTATACCTAAATAGTTTGGCATAAGTAGGTATTATTAAATATTAAATATTTTTTTTATTAGCACTTTACATTTTTAGTATTGGCAATTATTTTTGTTTTTGTTGTTGTTAATAGTATGTTTTATTTTGTTTACTTCGCTTCCTGAATTCAATTATTTCCATACAAAGGTTATCTGGAAGAAATTGCTTTAAGCAATAAGACCGCCCATGCTAGGTTTTATTTTACTATTAATTATTTTATATTTTTGTTTATTGGTGTGTGTAATACCTAAAGAATTTTCTATCTATCTACTAACAATACCTACTATTTTAAGGATTTTCTGCGAAAAAAAAAGTATATCTATAAGATGGAAGACCTAAATGTACAACAAACAACATGTAAGCACCAAAATTGATTGTATAATACAAATCTATTTGTCAGCCTGTTTGACCAATTTGCTCTGTGATGTAACGTTCTACTTTCCACACGTGCGAGGATGCGATGCAGTAATGGGATTAACGCCAGAAGGAGAATGGGCACTGCATTCAAAATTGGTTATATAATGATTGTTGTTTACCGAGTTAAAAACGATGATCCAACTATCGGCTATTTTGTTGAATCTTAAAAACGAATGCTCGTGTGAACTCTAGCATTGATATACTGTTGCCACTGACCCGGACCCTACAAAAATGTGTGAGTGTTCTTACCAATGCAGATATCATTTTATATATTTTCATTGTATGATATGTGATTTTATTATTATAACATTTGACGAAGCTCTTGATTAGCTCTATAGGCCCTTTACCTACCTAGTACCCTATCTACATTTTGGTGTAGGTAGGTATTAGGAAGGCGCTACACTGTGGCCAATGCTATTACATATTAAAAGACCAATGTCATTGTCCGTTTAGTCTTAAGACTGATTCCTTAAAAAACGGTCTCGATAGATCTTGTAGCCTTTACAAACCAGTAATCCTAACTGCCATTAAATCAACAGTTCTAAGAAACTTCCTTCCGAACAGTATCATAAAATTATAATGACTATACAATAATGTATACAAAATGCGGAAAATTATCGCAATGATCTTAATGCAGGATATACTATGTCGTTATGCTTGGCATTGAAAATCCTCATATAATTTCGTTTACAGGGTTAAATATAGCCATTAGCAATTTTCGACCAACATTAATAATACAAGATGAAATAACCTCACATACTCAAGAACTTAATATCTTCCCTTGGGGTTCCCTAAACCAATCACATTTATCACTTTTGGCTAATCTTCATTTATTAATTTATAACCGTGTTCTTCCGAAAATGTCAATAAAGTAGTTCGCAATCATTTTAAAAACAAATGGTTCATTTATTTTTAAAGGCTTACCTATAGTTTGTCAAAGTGTTGGCACCCCTGGTTCAAAACTTAAATCAATCTTCTAAGTAAATAGAGGTTGAGAAATTGCCTTTCAAAGATTAATATACTTACAAGGCTACAGCAGAAGCATAGCAAATAGCAAACCCTGCAATAAATCGTACACAGCACACCATTAGCACATGTCAACTCGGCATTACCCACTTACACACGATAATGAATATAATTGAGGATTTACATAATGATCAAACAAACATTTTTTGCATTACATTGACCAAGTCGTATGAAAGCACATGTTGAAACTTGGACCTATTAATTGCAAGGCTGGCAGCAGTGCGCCCAAATATGAATTTGATTATGATTTATTCGAAATCGCTTGTTTGCAACACTTTTAAATTGCATGCACTGGCACGCGTTTCCCCAAGAAAAAACTTTGTCTTTTCGTTCCGAATTTAATGAGGTGAAATATTTGCAAGTACGAGGGGTCCAGATTGTAATGCACTCGCACTGGCCAATCCCTATCACTACTTTTAATGTATGTGAATGTAAGTTTGTTTGTTACGCTTTCACACGAAAACTACTCAACCAATTATCATGAAACTTTGTACACATATTTTTGGAGGTATTAAAAGTAACATAGAATACTTTTTATCGCGGGAAAAATATGTAATTCCGCGTAAAAATGCATTTAAACGCGGGTAACACCGCAGGTCTCAGCTAGTACGGCATAAATCTAAAAAGAACTAAATTAATCGAGAGAAAATCGGTATCTATTTAGAGTTCGAAGATCCATGACACCTTTTTTAGAATTGTAAAATCAAACGGTGAAGCCTGCCTGTTCTACAAACTCGTTGTGTTTCAATTACTGCGAAAGATTTGCACCTTGCGAATAGTTTAGATAATTTCCTTCAGGTTAAGTTTACCGCTAGCTTTTCTGTCGATAACCTTGTCTGCAGAGCCGCAGGCGGAGCTCACGGCCGTCTGCACCCACACGTCACTCTCGATTTCAACACTCGTTTAATTTGGACCACTTATACCGCTATCTATGACAGGTTATGCTCTACGTTGTAATTGTAACCTCCAAGCCTTTCAGTTTATTCGTATTTTCCTCTCGATTCTCGATTTTAGCACACGGCGAGACTGTTGGAATAACTCATTATCCCAACACTCGATTAATTTGCAGCATTTATATCGCAACTGATGACACGTTATGCTCCAAGTTGTATATTTATAGCCTCTTGGAATTTAAATTGCCTTGCAGAAGAAAGACTGTCCAAGACGGTATTTTCCCTTGATATTTAACTTTTTATTCAGCTCGTAGCCTTCCTAAGTCATATTGCTTAGCAATGCAGCTTTATTCTCAGGATTGTTTCACTCAATGAGCTGTTGGTATTTATAAAAACGCGGCTTTTTCCAATTCCTCACAATTCTCCACTTCTCTTCTTCTTCCCTGAGTGAGACTTTAGGCCTCTATTTATAAGAAGTATTAAAGTAGGTATCGATTAAAAAGCTAAAGAATTATTATGCTTACACGCAAACTTTCTTCTAAATCAAGTCACGAACTTTCTCAGAAAATCAGTGAATCATCTTCGTCCTTTACGCTATCCCTTTGTAGTTTTTTCCTGCCCATCACGAGGCCCATCGCTCACAGTGTAAAACCGCTCATTTAACATTATCACAATGTTACTATTTTTTAATAGTTTGTGTAATACATTTAGTTTTTTTTATTGATAATCGTGCTCGTCAGTTTAATTAACTAGTGGGCTCTCACGACTTCGTACGCGTGGAGTTTTTTATTTAGCTAAATACTACCTGATGAAAACACAATAGATAAAACATAGGTAAACAAATAGGTTTATAAAAGTACACCTCCACATCATCTACCTCTATAGAGCCATGGACTAAAAACAAAACGTTTACTTCATCTATGATAGAGCATACATTTTAAATTTATATCTCTTAAACGAATAATGACTGATTTCGAAGTATTCCCGTTTGAGCACCTATTTTTTGTTCAGGACTATAAACGTGTTTTTGAAACGTCATTGAGTTTCGTGTATAGGTTTATTAGTTAATTCGTTAGGTTAATTCGAGCGATTGTCACATACACATACTCGTACTCGATTACAAAATAACTTTGCAATCGACAGTTGACAAGTCGAGATCTTACAAATCTGCCCTCAGCATTACCACACCCATGACTATCTGTCAACTTAATATTTCACATACACACGACCTCTGAACACAGAGGTATATTCGAGTGCGTAGGTTTGATTCAGGCGACCGACATGCCATGTTTAAACTTCGGCCAAACCTGCGCGAGCAATGCGAATGCGATTCCGACGCTTCCCAGACTGTACTATGGCTCTTTGCACACCTACGCGACTACAGAGCGGGACGTTTTGGGGCAGAAAAGTCCCACGTTGCAGACGCTCCCGCGTTGCAGTCGCTTCCGCGTTGCTGACGTGAAGGTTTAGCCTTAAACTTGTTTCTTACTCCCAATCTAATAAAAAGAGCCAGTACCTTCTTATTACTTACAACATGAATACCTTTTGGTGTAGGTAGTTTATCTAGTATCTAATTTCCAATGATTGTTTAATTTAAATCTTGTTGATGACTTTATATATTAATACTAACTGATTTCATCATTGTAATCAATAGGTACCTAATTTGGTCTGGTCTTAGGTCAGAAAACGGGGACGAACCTACATACGTTGTATATTATTCCTAAGTTTCTCTACCACTGGTCGTGACCTGGAATGTCCAAAAGTTCTTAAACGTAATGAACCAATGATATGTTTACTAGTTATTTCATATACTTTCTTATTTAGAAGTGTGTCGTTGAAAAGTCATAGAAAGGGCTTTCTGTTTGTGATTTCTCTAGTTAAGTCGCATTACGTTTACACGCTAAATAAGCATCAAATTATTGAAAGAGCTTAATGCCAGCATCAACTTTATGTTGAATAGTTCAACTTTATGATGAATGCCTACATATTGTACATGCCATCACATTAGTAAAACTAATACCGATAGAATAAGGAATGTATTCTAAGCGCAATTTATTTACACAAAAAGATTTGAAATTTTTTTGATTGCGTGAATAAACTTAACCCAAAATCTTTATTCAACTCAATAAGTTATGTAAGCTTTCTTAAGTTGATTGGATTTAAGTGAACGTAAGGCAAATAAAGTTCTCGCAGTGAACTTGTACTCATTAGCAAAGGCACTTACGTGCCGTTAAGCGGATAATGCGCGATTATTACCAATGGTTACCTTACGTTATGTTACCATAAACTGTCCGTATATCCGGCTACACCGGAAGAGGCATAATCGTCGCGTGCGCACCAAGTCTAGACGTTTGTATCTGTGTCACATGCACTAACTACTTTATTTAGTAAGGCTTCTTAATTACCTTCCTTTAAATGTTTCTAAAAACCCAAAAAGACTCTTTGCCTACAAAATTGTTAACATATTCGAAACACAAATTTCTTCTATATTTAAAGATCTCAGTGGTTCGGTGTTGGGCGCAGATTCAATTCTAACTAAGAAACCAACGATCTGTAAGAATTCAACGATCATCAATTTCTAGTTCCAGGTTTTGCAAATGTAATTACACGACACTGTAATTTTTAACAATTGGATATTTGCAATGTATGTAATCCCTTATTGATAGTAATCAAAGATTATTTAATTTTGTGATTATGAATTCCGGCCTAAGTAGGTATATTAATCGCCTCGCACCCATAATTATTTAAGGTTAGATGAAATGATGATATAAGTACCTATGGCAATGTAATAAAGGAAAAAGTATAAAAAAGCAAGAGTTTCCCTACTTTGTTGTTCCGCAAACTACAGAAAACCCTATAATATAATATGTAAATAACATTGAAACCAATTTTTATCCTTATTATCTTGGAAAATCCCGTCAAATCATTTACCTAAAGTAACCAGCGATCGACCTTTAGGATTTTATGATGATTCACCATTTGTTACCGCAGACTCAAAGATACATTGAAATGAATGCCGAGGTCGAATGGACCGGCCGTGGTCGGTCGCCGAGTAAAAGTCGAGTAGAGTACATACTTCCTGTTACTTATAATAATAGATATCTTAAGGTAATCTAGTATCTACGAGTACATTTAATACCTTTCTATTGCTGTAATACAAAAGATAAATAAAGTTGGAATAATTTATTACTTATTATGTAAACTAATCTAAATAAGTATAGATTTAATCTGTTACAAATCTCTTTTATTTTTAACTTTATTACACAGCGGCACATTAAAAATAGTTATTTTCGTATTCACCAGAAATTATAAAAACTACATTCCACAAAATCTCGTCCAAGCTAGTAGTAGTAGCTCTTTAAAAGTTTTGCAGATTTTTTTTTTTTTTTTTTTTTAATAAATATAAGCCTTCATTTGACCACAATCTCACCTGATGTAAAGTGACGATGTGGTCTAAGATGGAGCATGAAGGCCTAGAAGATGGCTTCTCCGGACCACATTACGAAACACGAAAAAATCGCTTCACGCACTGGCCCAGCCCGGAGGGTGGTGACAAGCCGCGGCCGAAGCCTACCACCAGAGAAAAACAACAGAGAAGAAGACTTTGAGATAACGACTAGAACGGAAGATTTAAAGCTATAGAAACATAAACAAACTCATTAACCCAAGTGATGTAACTCTAGGATAGTGATCGTTGTTAATGCCGTTGACCTGCCGATAATTACTTAAACAATACTTAAAACACTTGTGATAATATATTCAAAATACTCCCTATTGTGTCACGAGAATGCAGGCTGTGCAGGTCGCACCCAAATTCCTGCGCACTGACAGACTTATGAATGTGAATGATACTGCTGCTAGGAAATCGGTTATTCCACCTTGACATACCATAGGATAAAGCCTTTTCTTTGTCAAAGTAAAGTTAGAAAATGTATTCAAATTCATTATAATAATAATCATTTATTGCATGAAATATGGTAAATAAAAGATATTAAACTTAAATTAGGTTCACATACCTCACCAAAAAACATTGGCATCCAAAAATTTTATATATTGAAATATAATAAGTCAAGATTAAATTAAATGTCAATTACAGCCACTCAATCATGGTTCATTCATCAAAATTATAAATGTCAATTAATAGACATAGTCAAAATTAAATTCTAAATAGTCTTTTACACTGTAGAAAGCATTATCTGTTAATCATAACTTTAACTTTTTCACAAATAAATTTATATTACAAAAAATTTAATAGTTTTTATTGAAAGAAAAAAATATTTCAATTACATATTCTTACCTTTATAATGAAATACAGTGTTTGCATTAAGTTTTATGATTCCCTCAAGTTGCACTGTAAACTACACAATACTTAACTAACAAACAATTTAATCAGTTTAAGTATATTATCTGTAAATTATTTTTAGTTTACACTGAGAAAATAATTATATATCTATGGCATATCTTTATACGTAATAAATAAATGTTTTATTTTGTATCGCACTTAGCTCACGCTTCAACAGGAGTATTTGAACTACGAACCTTTTTAAAAGAGGATTATGTCCGCTACACAGTTTTATTAGAAACTACTGCAAACATTATCGAATTCCTGTAGTTATTAAGAATCTGTAAAATTCCTAAATAAAGTATATTAAAGTCTTAAAGTTTCAAAATGTAACTCGATTGTTACATACCTGGAGAGGAAAGGAAAGCGATGCGAAAGCTTGCTAAGATTAAACAATATACTTATGCGAGCTGACTTTACATATTTCGCAAACGCATGAAACACCGTCATAGAGTAATACATGTTATAAATCTAGCATATTCTTGTTTCTAACAGATATTTTCTAATAACTTTTGTCTTCATATCAAGCTTTGTCTACCAAATGAACAAAAAACTTCGTGACACAATTACTTCCTTCATTCCAATAGAATATGCTTTCAATGACACGCTCTGTTCAGTTGATATTACCATTTTTGATTGGTTGTGGCATTCCGATGACTTAAATGACAGAAATATATGTTAATATCCCTAGTACCACCATTTGAAGCACGTTGTAAGAATTATAGGCTTCATTATGGTTATAACTACTTGGATCCACACAAATCTCGAGCTTGATTAACCGACAGAGGTGAATGGAGATTCCATTTATTCAGTTCTTTATCGTAAATACGAGTAGTGGTGATTATGAAATTGGATATTATTTTGTGTAGGTAACGTAAATAAACTGTTTTGATGTAAAGTTAGTGTTTCTAAAGCGTAACTTACCAAAAATAATACGAATGTATATATATTTTTTTTATTTGAAATACAAACTAAAATAAAGTAAAATCTACACCAATCAGTCGGTGGCTATTTAAACAGCATGAATATTTTAAACACCAAGAACATTTTTTTTAATTTCTTCCATAAAATTTTAAAATATTTTATCCTGAAAAGTGAGGTTTATCACTTATTAAAAATCATTAAGACCAAGAACAAAATTTTAGATAAAACAAATCTGATATCTCCATATGAATCGAACCCGCAATATCTTGCAGCTGAGGCGGACTTACGCCCATTTATTATTAATTTGTATAACATGTTGATCAAAAATACTAAGTGGTTTCACTCTTAGTAAGGTTTCACTAGTGAGAAGCCTGCTGCATAAATTACTGTGTATTCCTAAACATTTAAAACCACGATAGTTTCAGAAATATCTAAGACCATGTTGAACTGAACAACAAGCTAACTTAAAACCCATGTTAATGATGCTCCATTACCGGCCAGTTCAACAGCCAATGTTGCCAATGGCAAGTACAGTTACATCCGAAACACGCCGCTTCCGCTCCAAGCAAGGTACCTCACGAAGATGCTCAATCAATCATTATTTCGCTTCAACAATCGCAATTCAATCATCATAAGCAATTGTAGCTCTATGCTTACCTTTTTTGTTTTTAGTTGCGGCGAGACTTTCGAAAGTAACAGACTTTTTGTAGCACAAAACTATACTTAGATCATTATAAGTATTGTTTAGGAATGTGTGGCCCGCACTTTACTGGTTCCCATGGCATTTTGGTAGTAGAAGATGCATTCGATTCATTAAGTTTTGATAATTTAAAATAACACTCACAATAGCTACATTAGGCACACTTATTAAGAACTCTCATGTACCCTTCAATTAGGTACACGACGTATACCTAAGCATCTTTGTTTTACGCACTTCACACGGCAATGTAATGATAATAATATATTTTTAAAGTATGTGCATAATTGTCTCTAATAAATTTAATTGAAAACAAAATATCAGGTTTTATTAATGGACACCTCACATGAAATGCAAAAATCGTAAAGTACGCGATATCCGGTATGCTATAAAAACTATGTCTGAATCTAAAAACGTAATCGAAATCAGCATGTCTCTCCTTGTCGATGTGATTCGTGATTTCTCTCGGAATATTTGAAGAAAACGACCTTCGCAGAGCTCTTAAGGTTTACTAATATTAGCTAACAGCTGAAATACCAATAAGACCCTATCATCAGACATTTGCTAATGACGAAACAAAGTAAGTGCTAGCTAAAGACACACAACACAGCCTTCCAAATAAGACGAGAATTCCTGCTTATACTTATGCATCTGACATTCCGTCGTGTGACCTCGAGCCCTAGTAGGTCCTTAATTATCGATGGGAAAGGTTAGTATCCTAAGCCTTAGGATTCTGTTTATTAACGTGCGATTATAATAATCAAGTAAATAAGCGTTCAGCAGCAAAATGTAACTATTGTTAAGGGAATGCATATCCGAGAGTTTTTGGCAGCTTTGCTTAAGTTAAGGAAGATTTAAAATTTGGTATCAGAATCTTTTTGCATGAATAAAACGAGAGCTATTAACCTTTTTTATAAAATGTTCTTTGATAACATTTTTGAATATCATTCGATATTCAATACTCTGTAAATTATTGAAAATCATTCTGGGTGGACAATAATAAAAAAATCCCTTTCTATGTAATTCTGTAGGTATTGTCATTGCAATTTAGTAAAGTCTAGGTTATATTTAAGCTTTTTCTTCTTCAGTAGATATTCCATATGGGAGTGATCTTTGGTATATTTTAAGTAAGCACTCATCATCAACACCCTTTTAACGTTCCCACAGCTGGGACAAAGGGACTTCTCTCTTGAGAGAGATAAAGGCCTGTGATGTTTAGAATTACAAGTAGGTACTTATATTGTGTAGTATTTGGCATAAGCGCAGCTTCAAAGCCCAGCAAGGCTGTCATGTCGTCCGCGCGTCACGACCGACTACTGCTTATGGATTAGCATTCCACGCAGTGCTCGTGCACGGCATTACACAGGCGACAAACACATTACAAATCACATTAAATGCCGTAAATTACACCTTGATCTGGAAATCTTGGAATATCGAACCATCGGGGAGCAGAGTTTTGAAATAGGTTAGATAACTAAAAAAAATTTATTCGTATTTTTGTCAGTTCTTGCAAATGATAAATAAGATGGATTGAAGTTAAGATACGGTGCGTTAAAGTTTCGCGAGATGTAACGCATTCGTGCGATTTGTACAAAATATAGGTGTCCATTATTTTTGGAAATACTGTGCGATTAGGTATAAAAGTTAGGCAATTCGTTTGTATTGGTGAGTAGATCAACAAGGATTACAAAATAATTATAATTCCCAAGTTAGATGTGTCATGAGCCAAATTCAAGCTTACTCCTTCGTAGTGGTATGTGGGCAACACAATCGAAGCGTGAACACAATGAGCTTCCAAGGGATCCCACGCACACGATCTAGGGTCAAACTGCCTACACGGGGCTAGGGTTACTATCAGATAGGTCTAGATAATAACTGTACAATATTGTTAAGGATACGCAATGTAACGGGATGAGGATGGAAATAACCTGGACACGATGATTTTGTTTTGAAGCAGTATTGGCTTAGTAGGAGCTCACTCGACTTTCATACCGAGGTCTTGGGTTCAAACCCCTCAGCATACCTCTGGATTTTTCTTCTTGAAAAATGATGTGCGCTTAAAACACGTTCTTCAACGGTAAAGGATAACATGGTGAGGAAACCAGCATGTTCTATGAACTTGGAAGAGTTTGAAGACACACACATTCACCAACGCGCTTTTGAACAGCGTGGTGAATTGCCTAATCCCTATCATCAAGAGTGATGTCCCTGTGTCCCAGCAGGGGGAACTTTAAGTGGGGTGCTTATGATAGTTTTGTTTTGAGTATGAAGTTTACCGAAACTCCTATTATCAACTTCCCTTGAATATTTCCAACGATGTGGTTATTTTATTTGCCATTCATTAAGTTTATATTTTCGGAAATAAATCACTATTATTGATGTAACCTATAAAAGTGGCAAGGTCAATAAAATAATAATAAGGAATTATGAAACAGGTAGTAATAAAATTAATTTCTCTATTAATAACAATATGATTAACAAGCGGAAAAGTTTTTATATTTCCCGATATTGTGCAGCTAATAAAATTATCAAGATATAATTTACAAAGATACCTTCGTATTGGCCCCTTGAACTGATTCTTCTTGCCTGTCTTCATAACTCAGCGATAGACTTTGATGGTTCGTCGCTTCGTCTTCTAGTAGGACCTTGAGTAATGTGTTGTGTTGTAGGAGCAAACTTACCTAACGTAAGGACCTTTTATTGTACCTATATCTCAAATAGCTTCAGACTTTTCACGTGTGAATATAAAACAATAAAAATCTTTTGAATGACTCTATCGATTACTCAAAACAGTTTAAAATCCGTTGAATAGTTTAAAAGATCGAAGCGACTTATATGTGCATAATTAGAAGTGACGTTATCATTCTATGTATAAATCTTAAAAACAAGTCTTAACATTTTCCTCCAACGGCTGGCTGCATCTGGAAAAGTGAGTCATTAACATTAAAAAGCAGACCTTTCCTTAATCGAGAATCAAAAGGAAATTGAAAGTAAAGGAAAATCTTACATATACGGCTTAGTTGGCAAGTTTGCCTAACCTTGTCCAAAAAGACTTACAAAATCTTTCCACTAGGACACGTGCCAATACAATTTATTTTCCAAGGCGATGCTTCAACTTACTGAACAGGTACGTTGATACCTACAGATTATAATTCCTTACAAGTCCTTTCAAGGCCGGAAGGATTTTATTAACATAACCACAGGTAGGTAGACTTACAAATTACCTAAAGAGGCTATTGGATATGCATGCGCTGTGTATGACGACACAACATGAAATCTTGCAGAATAAGCATCGTATCTGCATACAATCGTCGGTGTTGCCAGATAAACACCGCTTGAAGCCTATTTTGATTATTTGTGAACAGTTTTACTTTCAAATGTAAGGACTAGTTTATCTTACAAGTTTACTTACAAGAATAACACATCCCTTGGAAAGAAAGGTATGTTACTATGATTAACATTTTAACCGATTTCTAGTATGAAAAAAATGGCAGCTATTGCGATTATAGCCGAACAGATTGCTATTAAATTACAATGGCATAAACTTCCAAGCAACAGCTTTCGTAAAATCAAAATCGGCATACGGAGCTAAAAGTTCAAGGTAAATTGAGAACCTTCACCATTATTGGAAGTCGGCTAAAAACAAACATCATGGGTAATTACTTAATTAGTCAAGTCAATTAAGTTATGTAAACATTATCATACAGAATATGCAATACCTTTATGTAAGATTTAATGTATGTAATAAATCTGGTAATGTACGTGTTTTATAATTGGGAACAAAATTCAATAAAATCTAAATTTAAAATTTAAGAAAAACCATTGATTTCAATGTCAATAAATTTTCTTAAACGTAAAACAACATAATATTACGTAATGTGGACGCGATGCGCTTTTATTTGATACCTCACACTAGTACATTTGCAGATTTTCGGTTTTCCTTCCCCACTCTCACCCTCATAACTTTTAAACAGCTCAACCGATTTTCATGAAACATGTTTAAGAACACCCGGGCTAAACTCACCTTTTATACCACAAAAACTACATTGAAATCGATCCATCCGTTCGGGAGCTATGATCTCCCAGACAGACAGACAGAGACAGACACGTCAAACTTATAACACCCCTCTTTTTTTTGGTCGGGGGTCAATAACTATAACTATAACCGATTGTACAACAAATGTGGCTATTGATTGTTATTTTTAAGTTAGTCTGTAAGCATTGGTGTGCAATAAAGATATTATCTATCTATCTATCTAAAACATCCAAATAAAGTTTAAATACTCATAATTATTTACTTTATGCATCAGGCTGCTTCCACTTATGGATAATGTTAAAACTATTTTAATAAAAGCATAATTATTATCTAAAAGCTCATTTAAGTTGGTACATTTAAGCTGACGAAGATCATTATCATATGATTTAAACAACATTATTATTTATGTTGTAATGTTGTTTAAATTATATCTATTTATTTATTAATAAGAAATTATATATAACAAACAACACTACACTTTTAATTTATCCTGATCAGTTACGTTAAGGTTTGGCCAAGCCTGCGCGTCAGCAACGTGGAAAACGGGACGCGACGCGGGAGCGTCTACATCGCGGGACATTTTAGCCTGAGAAATTAAAGTTGGGTTGGGCAGTTTCTTTGATTGCGCAGGTTTATTATAAACAATGTGATGAATAAACGTTAAATAGAATAAATAATTCAGAAATGGTGGATTAGATGGCAATTGGACTACAAATTATGTTTTCAAATTTTACTATTGCGAAGGCAAGTAGGTACCATGCATTATGGATGTTTGTCGCACTTCCATGCTCTGATTTCATTTGAATATATTTTGCACAAAATTAGCACATATTACAAAATACCTAAAACCTTCAAAGAAACGATTTAAACGCGTTCCTTAAACGTGAATAAATCCAGTATTCATATTATACTCTTAGAACGAATGACACATAGATACCTACTTATTATATCAGTGTAGTCATTCTTTATAGACACGAAAGTAGGTAATATTATTTCTAGCTAAATTTACCTCTAAGTTTATCTTTTTCTTGCGGCTAATCCTGAATGATGTCACAGCTAATGAAGTGTACCTAATCGCTACTTTTTCACAGTCATATGTCAAGTAGTTAAAAACACATTGACGACGACTAGTTTTTGCTTGAGACTAGCTACCTTCTTGTAAATTTGCTTGCGACTTGCTACTTGATACTTGGCCCTGAGTGTTTTCTATGTAAAATATTTTATTCAATTGTGTTCAGTAATTGCTACCATTGCATTAGTTATTTCAATCTATTAAACATTTGTATTTACCTGATCTGAGTTTGCTTGTTGAGTATGAAACATGTTTTTAATTTTTTCGCTTCTCTTACGCTAATAGTGTGGGATCTGATTAAGCGTCTACCGAGATACGGATCCTCTAAGATACAGTCTCTAGGCCTCATTAGATCAGTAGGATCCGTACTTTTGATTGTTTGCGAAAACCGACTCATACAATAGGTGTAATTTTAATTTAGTTTATTTTAAGATCATCTTTAAATACATCGTAAATAACGATAAATTGTACCTTTTTTAAAACAATTTTACAATAAACATCATTATGTTTTTATAATAAAGAGTATAATGAAAAACTTCAGAATCAAAAAACAAAAATTGAAAATGTTATTGTGTCACATTCTTTCTATGTTCTTGCACTAAACCTGGGATCCATGTTTGGAATTATAAATATGATTTCAAGAACTTTCTAGGGACAAATATAAATTGTATGTTACCCGTTGTAAGTCATAATATTGTTAAAACCCATGATAATTTAAAAAGTTGTTAGGTGCAATAAATATTTTAGAGTCTAAGCTTGAACAAGTGAAAAGACAGGCTCATCTCAAACATGACCTCTCTGTCTCCTTTCACTGTTAGATATTTAACCTTATTCGGGAACAATGCGGCGGATAGGCTGGTTCAATGAGCACACACAATGTGGCCGCAACATGTAATGTACCTACTGCCTTGTGTTTAAACAGGTAAGGATGCTGGTAATGAGACGATTTATAAACGAAAGTTAGCAAAATGGAGTAGTCGTTTGTGTGTTCTGTTCAAAAGTGAATTATAATTGTATTTCATTTTATAATCATAGCTAATTTTTAAAATAGCGACATTGAAGCCTTTTCTCAAAAAAATCAAAGTACTATTAAAATTTCCAGTACAATGAATTATTTTCTTTTACAAATAAAATCATGAACAAAAGAAATTTGACATGCGTTTTATATAAACCAGGCAGATCGCACACCTTATCACACACAAAACATTTTTTTTTGTTAGGTACGCAAAAAGAAACAACGTCCTTATTAAGTTCGAATTGCCAGACACAAAAACAGACATTAATTGAATTACTGAATCTGTCATAGTTTTTCTTGTCTATGTAATTTGTTTTGTGTACAGCACGGTGAATTTTGCGTCTCATAGCCGACTGTAATGTTACAAAATATCCGTGTAAAAATACTTTTCACAAGTAATAATTGGCTTTTTGAATTGTTCTTTAAAAAATAATACCTCCTTTTACATATATCTCCCGGACTACTATATCTCCGGACTAATCACACAGCATCACCTAATCCCAAACTAAGCAGAGCTTGTACTTGTTGTGTTTATGGGTGCTAGGTGACTGATATACTACATAGATATTTTTTTTTAAATGCATACATATGATACATATCAACTATGTAAATATACGTATTTTTATTCGTCCCATCTCCGAGCAGACTGTGATTCTTGTGTCCTACTTCTATGGTATCACGCGTGCTGCTGAGCAGCTGTTTAACTTTAATAGCAATAGACACAACATTTTTTAAAAGCCTTATGATTTAAACCTCCATTTTGTTAACAACCATGACAATAAAAAGTTAAGTGGCAAATTATTAGACAGGATCTTGCGATAAAACTGAAACATAACGAAACGAAAAACCTTGGAATTCGATTTGTTTAGGTTCTGCAAACTATTTACAAAATTCTAGATTTGTAATGATAATGGTCTGGATTATAGATCTATAACGCAAGGATGAAGTTTTACTAAGTTTTGAAAATATTTACCTTATAAGTTATCGCGTAATAACACTAAGCTAGTGATTTTAATAATGTTAAGTTAGTATTAATTTAATAACATGAATACAATCAGAAACACGAAAATAACATTAGAAAACTAATAAATTATCTACATAATGTTACTTGATGTTGATTAGTTTGGTGCTTTTTACGGGTCGCTATCAAATTAATAACCGTCTCACTACATTACTATTTCGAGACGCATAATGGCGTTGAACTGAGTAACATCAAGTATTTCACTTTATATTTTATTTACCTCGACAATGGCAAATTGTCGCTTCAAGCGCAAAGTCCAATTACAAGAAACTGAACTGAACATTACCATTTCAACTAGATGAAATAAAAGCAAAGTAGTTATTAACGAAAAAAACTTAAATCTAGTTAAATAATAATAAAAATAATAGCTGACCCTGTTCAGCAGTTGAGTTTATCATGAACACAAAGCAAACAGACGCGGTGGGGACTTAAATTTATAATAAGTATGGTTAAACCAAGTAATAAGTATTGTTAGTAGTAAACGAACGTCAGTTTATTCTTTGAATGACCACGGATTGTCCATCAGTATTCTTTTAGCGTGAAGTCATTCATACAAATAGTATCTACAGGATGCTTTCACTTCGCGATTCATACATCAGGTGTTTTATAAAAATGCATGATATATAGTTGTCGAATTTTCTACGTCTGACTGGTCAGGTATAAACCGCACAAAGATTTATTATTTGCTATTTAATAGCTATTTCCTATTTTATTGGAATAAAAATAAAACCGTTACAACCACCTGTTTGCCGTATCCTATACGAGTAATTAAAGGAACACGATGTTTCTAAAACTAGTATTAGAAAATTTTGTCCAAAATTAATTTGATATGTATGAGATAGACTACTAGTACCTTTTATACACAATTGCAATAAAATAGAGTCATAAATCTCTCTGGGACAAAACCGCTTATGGGATTTTTTTTTTCGGACTGCAAGAAGGAAGGTTAAAGGGGATCTGTTCCGATTTTACTCATTTGAATCATATCCCAAGCGGCAAGAACAAGTATGGCGATTGGTAACTTTGCATAAAAAATAGCGCTTACCATGCAAATTAATTGAACCTGTCTCCATCTAAATGTTGGACATATCCTGTAGATACAGCACGGTTTATAAATACATCATCCATGTTCGCGAAGAAAACAATATTATTGTTTACATTATTGTCTGGTTGGTAATCTGAGTAAACAGTGCGCCGCGTTCACCAGTTTCTTACTTTAGCCGACCTCAACGCTCGCCAGATCCGTATTTTTTCACAAAACAATTATATTTCGTTCAATTGGCTATATTTTCCCACAAACAGTTTGCCAGGAGAGGTTTATCAGTATAATCAAAAATTGGAGCCATATAATCGCTTCAGTTTATATTTGTGATATTTATCTACGAATTCCATCAATGGCTTTACAAAAACTCCTGATATAAATAAAAACGAGTCTTAAGACAATTATATCACCAGAAAGAAAAAGGATATTGGGCTAGGATAATGTTTTGAAACGGAGAATGTGATCGAAGATGACGGGCGGAGGCAACCTAGTCCGCTATGAGAGGTACCGCAAGTCCCCAAAGTGCTCCCGGTCTGCGCACGCGCGGTACTACTACACCAGGTCGCTGGTGCTGGACTCGCCAGTGAAGAGGAGGCACAGGAACACGCCTGGCAGGTAACCGAGGAACGGAGGCTGTAGGTGACATTTTGAAGCTTTGATGATGCTTTCGTCTCCACTTTCTCTTTATCTAGATTTGAGACAATAGCATTCTTTCTAATATCAAACACACGTAATTTGTACGAAAACACTTCAGTCTTAAGTGTCCCGATATTTTTGTGGAGTACCGATTACTTAGTGGACCTCCACTACTCGTGTTTCGCCATAATGAGGGCGTATAAAACTAGCACTGTGATCTAGGGCAACACAGGCATCACTACCTAGTGAAATAAATTGATACCCAATCCTGTGAATTATAATAATTACAGATGAAGGTAAAATCTCCATCGCTTGGCTAAATTATTAAATCTGCGGCTTTCACCAAATCATCTCTCATACGGATCTTCAACCTCTTTTAAAGATATATTGAGCGTGTGCTACGAGCAAACCCGAAACCATTTTGAACAAGCTAAAATATACTCTATGTGCTTTGGATGTCAAAGCACATAGAGTATATTTTAGCTTTAATTATTAAAAGAAGTAGCAGTAATTAATTGAAATATTACAAGCTCCTCTTTATACTCATTTATACTAACATCAAGTAATTTTCTAGATAAAAACATTATCAACAGTTGTTACCAATAGTTTCTTGAACCTTTTGCTGACAATGATGAACATAAAACCATACATCTTGCAGCGAAATCGCAGTTTCAACATGCTAGTGGAATCCCAACTAAAGGTTATAGTGTACTCTACTACTTAAAGCATGATCTTATAATAACTACCAACATCTTAATATTCCTCTCTCTAAATTGAGCGAACATGAATAAAAACAAATACACGTCATTATTTTCTTGTCCCACATTACGAAGGGTTGTCTCCCATTTTTGGCCTACTTCTTGCCTCATATCCATCAAAAACATAACTTCGCCCTATCCATGAAATAACTTTTATACCATATACCTATACTATTTGGTATATATTCATATTTACGCTACTTTTGTTAATAGACTCAATAGAATCATAAGGGTTTGCATTGGGCTGCCTAAAATTTGACTCCATTTGATTTATGTGTAGAGCTCAAGTTGACTACTGCATAATGGGTCGAACACTCAAAATAAGACACAAGGCTAGGTCAGATCAGGTCTTTCATATATATATATCCACATATGACCTCTAATCCACCTGACCCACTGTCAACACTAAATTAAAGCAATGCTGGTAAAAAGTTGTTTGCCTCGCCGTTTTACCATTATTGCCAATAACGGCCGATTGAACAAACAGTATTACAGCCGCATATAATACGCATGTCGCCATAAAATGGCTGTCTGATCATGTTTACTGTTTATTATTTATGAAAACAATACACTTTATGAATATCCCTACTCGTTTTCCGGTGGGATGTGTATTTAAATAAGATAGTTGTGTCCGGTGACATTCTATCAGCCGGGAAAAGTGTAGAGGAATCGGGGATTTCATTTGCTTTATTTACGATGCAACATAAAAAATTGTGCTGATGGTGGGTGTCGTAAATAGAATGTTTATATGTTAGTAAATTATACTTATTGACATAATTATCCTATTAATTAGATTGGACAAGTATTTAGTACAAGACAACACAAAGACATTTACCATGATTGATTGTCTTTCGAGTTTCCCGATATTTATCCGTTATAAATCTAAATAATATGAATAACCATGATAGTTTCAAAAGTTATAACACAAAGACAATACAAGAGTTACACGTTACTATCATAAAATCATTGAAACGATTAAACGGTTACATTAAAGATTTAGAATGTGTTAGTATGATTAGATTGACAAATTGTAAATCGTTGTTATATCGTTTCTGTTGCATTTAAGAGCAACTATCATCACCGTTGGCAATTCCGTAATGACAATTCTTCAAAATGATGTACTAGATTTGCGTTAGTTTCAGAAGTAAAATTATTATTAATGGTATTTGCATACATTTGGGCGACTGTGTTACTGGACAAGGACATGCTAGGAGTTGCTTTTCTATAAATATTTTATGATATCTTGGCATACTTTTACCGCTAAATACAGTAAAACCTACAAGTTAATACAGATTTTTCACATATACGTTTCATATGATATCTAAATAAAATGTTCCTAAGGTCACTTATTATCACTGTTGTAAGCGACGCGTAGTGTTTTTCATAGTTTTAAGTTTTAATTTGGTTTTCATTTCTTTAGTTTATGTTAAAAAACAGACCTTATATTTTTGATCTGTAATTTAAAAACATAAATAAAGATATATGCTGTGGCGCGCGGGGCGACGATCGGTGAGGTACGCGGGAGGGGAGGTCAGTGTGCATGACGACGGCTCGCGCGAACGTTTGTTTTCTCGCTCGCTATTGCTTTTTGGTACAAAACCTATGTTTTATTGATACAACACCTACAACTGTGTTAAACAATCTGAGAAATAAGGCTTTTATGACCTAGTTTTTTTGTCTAGTATATAATACCGCCCAGAATGACTGGTAGAGAATGCTTCTAGCATTAAGTCCTCCTCTGTACATTGTTTTCACGTAATACTAGGTTTTATATAATATGATTTATGCTCCATTGTACGCCGTGCTGCAAATAAATGAATCTGTTCTTTCAATTCTACTCATTCAGAGAAACAATATACCATCACTGGTCAAAAGTGTATAAACAAATCACAACAATATTTCATCAAATCATCAAGCAAACTTCATTGTGGCATATTTCGGACTTGTTGAAAAAACAATGAGGACTCGATTGCTAGCGGCATTATGCTGTCAATATGTGCGTCATAAGCCAGTCATTTTTGCGGGTAAAAGAAATAATTAACAATAGTTAGCTGGGGACAGTAGTAGCAATAGCTTTACCATTGTTGTGTTGGTGGTGAGATATTCTATTGTTCGTGAGATGGACGAAATTGTCAGGCCTGACTGATTCAAGCGTTCCGGTTGTTATCGGTTTAATTTATCCATGTGTCTAGTACATATATCTGAAAATTAAACGTTACTTGAAGAATAATCAAATATTAAAATATATTTGATGCAAGTAATACATTAACTCCTTGTAAAAATGACAGTAACTTTAGTTGAGAGTAATTGATGATATTCTGGCCAAAACAATTGAAATTAATTTTGAACATTGAAGATTACTACTTAATACTTGCATTAGTTTTATTTACAACCTGCACAAGTACGGTCACGTGAGCAAATAAAGCCAAATAGTGAAATGGTTACCTATCAGTGAACGTACGAACCTCAGAATCGTATGCCTTCTTCTTTCGACTCTTAAAGACCCTTCTACACCCTCGTTCTTAAAATACCGTTTCTCACTCTTATCTGATGAACAAAATATAAATCTACGATCTTCTGACAACCTTTTACTCGCTATACCCTACCACAGTACCTCTTTCATAGGAAATTCTTTCTCTGTAGAAGCAGCGCAGCTGTGGAATAGCTTCCCACCTTTAAGAAAAGTAGAATCTAAAGATCACTTCAAACGAGCAACTAAAGATTTTTTTAGGTACCTACAAAAATATTTTGTTTTGGTGAATACTACGAAATAATAATATACCTAATACTTGAGCATAATAATGACAATAAAACATTCAGTATTTAGGATTTTATCTCATTATAGAGAATCAACGGAATCTACAATAGTGATTATAGCTTGAGCTTAAAGGCCATTCTCAATTGATTGACGCACCAGGTATATCTTAAACTATGGCTCCTTTACAAGACTTTTAGCCAACACGATATCGTTTATTCACGTACTAGTTTCAAAGTGAAAGTTCAATTAAACGTAAACAAGGAGTCGTTGAATTAATTTGCTCTATGATTTGTTTCAGATGTCAGTCCGCCCCAAAAATAATGGATAGTCACAGCAGATCCGCGTCCCCGCGCGACGCGATGCGGCCGCAGATTCGTCCGCCGTCTCCGCCGTCGCCTCCCGCCGGCTTCGACAACCGCGCCTACCAGCACGACGAGGCCGACCCCAACCACAATCAGGTACGTTAATTCATCCACTTATATTTAGTTTAGTTTAGTCCAATGATATGCGAGGGCAGATTCCCCAGCAGTCCCCTACGTCGCCCCCGGCGGGCTGCGACAACCGCGCCTATCAACACGACCAGGCTGACCCTAATCACAACGTTTGGTCGTTCTTCTCTATTTAGTTAAGTTGTTGGGAAGATACCGCGGGCTTCAACTGTGCTTACCAGCAAGACGAGGCTGACTCTTATTACAACCAGGTGGGTTTACTCATTCTTCTCCATTTAGTTAAGTTAATAGTAAGAGCAGATCGGCGTCCCCGCCGTCGCCCCCGGCGGACTTCGACAGCCGCGCCTTCCAACACGACGAGGCTGACCCTTATCACAACCAGGTGGGTTTAGTCATCCTTCTCTATTGTGTTTAGTCATAGGTTTAGTTGACTGGCCATATCCAGGCACTGTTTTCCTTTTGCAATCGCACCACAACTCAGAGCTTAGGAATACAGGGACTACTTAGGTAATGTACACTAATTTCGACAACCTACTTGTTAACACGTTGCTACATGCCACTTGTCTACAAATACCTACAGTGTTATATATATAGCTTTAAAGTTTAATCAACGTTTAAAAAACCAAATCATCATTCACTAACTTTTAACATTTGTCAATCTAGCATTGGCCAATTTTACCTAAATTTTAACATTTCCCAGTCTTTCACCTCAAATGGAACCACCGCCACGCCCGCCAACGGCCACAAGCACATGAGCGACACGAAGCTGGAAGCCGTCAACTTGGAGCTGATCAACCTGACGCCCAAGAACGGCTCCAAGAAGGACACCACCGTGGACATGAACGCCACCAACCCCTACGATGAGTACTTTGTACCCGTCAATGAACATAGGAAGTTTATGAGGTGAGTTTTGATAAGAAATAAATCCGATTAGAAGGGACTTACGAGTTGGGCTCACACACCTCTTTGGCTAGCAATTTATAAACTAATTTAGTAGATCAAAACTTGCACGAAATGATTCGGTTACAATTAAAAATAAAGACTGCGCGCTTAACTTCAAAAAAGCGTTTTTGCTGTATAGCTCCTTTAAATAAATTATTGATGATAGAAGATGATGAGATTACTATTTAGCTGTAATAGAGGCAACAGAAATACAGATATCTGTAACTATCAAACAACTATCTTACTAATATTATATGAGATTTGAGTTTCAATATCTAACACGAAACACACAGCTCATTACATCAGACTAGGGCCGCCTCCGATTTATAAGCACTTCAATACATCCCTAAATGTAAAAGTTACATGAGAACTATTTGAATGAATTATTTACTACCTACATACATTTCCAGATAATTATACAATTATCTTCATCTACAACGAGAACTATCATTTCCAGATAATTACGCCATCAATACCGTTTACTGTATACCTGTATACCCAACCGTGTAGCTAATCGCGAACATCGATCGAAAAGAATAAGATTGGCCAGATGTATTTCGATTCTCTTCTGATCTAAAGCCTGTTTGTTCACCTCGGCAGCGTGGGCTTTGATTTATCGAACTATAAAGTTAAATTAGATCGAAACACGATTCACAGCTGAGCCAAACCCGACCGCGATACGACATACACCTAATCCTGAAATCCTAAATTATATATAACTCGTATACATATATATACTGTATATGTATGTAACTCGGTAATGAAAACACCAGGTCCGCTGTCATATTATTTGTAGATTCAGACTGACCGAAGCCTTAACTCCATATTAAATACTTCAAATAGATATTACTGGATTCTATTTTATTTGAGAATGGAATTAGGACTGCGATTGTTTATAAACGGTAGATTTGCTGGCATTTTTTTATCTTATTCCATTCTAATGTATACTAGTTGTTCGCCTCGAACATTTAACTCTCGGATACAATTTTTACCTCTTTTTTTTAAATTTTGGCTTTTCTATGACACATTGTGTTCTTATTTATCTATATTTTTTTGTTATTTAATGCATAAACCTACCCAAAGCGATTTAAATTTTATTGATTTGCCGGATATATTTTTTTTTACTACAAAAGTGTAAATATCTATTTTGAGGGCGACTAAACCGATTTGTTGATATAGATACTTTCTTCCTTTTATTAAATTCAATCAATGGTTCGAAAGCTATTACAAACTTACATTCCTTCAAAAAACTTAATTTTACCTCAATTTGAGTTGTAGAACTCATTCGCTTCGCTCATAGTTGAATAAATATACCTATCTATTGAAATACAGTTGATTTTATCGGCCACAACAAATTGCAATTTTGCTAAAATTGAGTAGTTACCAACTTATTGCAATTGTCTGAGCAATTTCTTGATGAGTCATTAAATCCCAAGGCTTCAACCGTGTCTGGACAATTAGTCACAGCCCCCATTTCCGCTTCTACACTTAAGTTATTTTCGAGTCTGTCCGTCCTTGGAAACATTTACCTGTGAAATAAGCAATTTGTTTAATCCGCCATAAATTTTGCCATAATGATGTTTGACAAGCCATTGTCTTAGTTCGAAGACATTCTTCCTTGAATAGTTTGGTGACTTAAGTAATCGTTTTTTTTTGCTCGGACATATAACTTGACTTATTTTGTTCTGAAAGTTTGAATAGTTTGTATTAATACCCTTAAATAATCCAATTGATTGGTGAAAGTAAACAGTTACTACCAGAATGAAGAAAATGGGTAATCTTGACGGTAAAACATATATTGAATAATAGCACAAATGTTAAGTTCGAAAACTTCAACCTATTTCAACACATTATTACATTTTATTTTAGACATACATTTAAATATCAATATCTCTCAGAATCAACTAATTTCTCGAGCCCAAATTGCCGCTATACATACCCTACTTACTTACCTATAAAAGTCAACATCAGTGATATTATTAGGACTCATACCCGAAAATAGATCAAAAATTACAGAGGTAAGTATACCTACATACATAAATATCTAACCAACTAATCAACAAGGCAGACAAGGTTGGCCCAACTGCACCAAGTGGGTTGTGGTACCACAGAATGCGGGGTTTATGCAACCGCTGGCCACTGAACTGTGACGTCACTGGCTAGTTCATTCCTCTAGCAATATTTGCATTGGCAGCGTTTACCAATCATTGGCAAATTTCGCCGATGCAATTAGGTTTTTGTGTCGTGTGATGGGTTAATATGATTACGTACATTAGTAGGTATGTGTTAGCCTTTTCTTATAACAGATATTTTATCAATCATCGATTTGATTACTATCGTTACTCAAAGTCAAAGTCAAAACGTTTAGTTCCTTTGTTTACTCGATTTTTCGACTCAATTTTAACGGAAAAACAGGGTTATTTAGACCCCGACCTTGGATCTTTTTAGCTAGAAATATAACCGACCAGGTTAAGCCCGCATTTTTGTATTGGCCTTGAATATTAAAATTCCGAATGTTTCACCGTCCACACGAACCTTTCTGAATAACTAATAAGTTAAAATGACGTGCGTAAGATGCTTTAATTCAGCAGAGGTGGAGTGGTCAATATTATACAAACAATTAAATATTTCCGGACAATCAACACAACAACATCTAGCCATCTAGCGTGGTAAGCTCTAAGCTTGTGTTACGGGTACTAGATATCTGATATATTTTATATAACAGAAATACAAATATAGTTTTTTCTATGCATATTAATGCACCCAGACCAAGGAGAAAATGCTTGCAGAACATACCAACACTTATAATATTATAAAAATAATATATTTAACTTTGCTACAGATAGAAAAGGTTGAAAGGTATAAGGGATAGGGAAGAAGCCTTCGCCCTGCAGTGAGACGCCAATGGCTAGTTTAATAACCGGTATAAAATACAATACAATAATTTACCTTAATTCACCTAACCAGAGGAGTATGCTCTAGACAAATTCTGCTGATAAATTAATGAATTCAAGAACAAAGTTATCTTAAAACAATTATTTGTCTCGTTCTATGACTGCTTTGTTCATTCAAGTTAAATATTTAGAAAGTTATTATTACTCATTGTCCGGCTTTGTTATACTAGAGCAACAACAATGTGTTTACGAATAAATGAAGTGCTAACCTGACCTACTGAAAAATGTTTATTTTCCTTGCTAAAGTTATTTGCGACCTGATTTTTTTTTATTATAGCAGCTTTGAATAGCTGGGTCATGGTCACGCCACACATGGCCATCGCGTTCACGCGGGGCCAATGTGGCGCCGCGCCCTCCGGTCCCTCCGGTCTTTTATCCAAACCAATTTCTTTTGTGGACCACGAGAAATCCAATCGATATCGCAGTATCTGACCCTCAACCACCTACTTCTGTCTTAGTAGACGCCGTATGACGTGACAATACCGCGCGGGTCTGGTTAGTTGGAACTTTAAAATAGATAATAATCTTTCTTTTATTTATTTTATTTTTACAATCTTAAAGATACTAACAGCTATTTAAAATGGTAAAGGTATAAAAACATATTGTACTGAAAGGCTTATTAAAAGTTTCCACAAATAAAACAAGAAAATAACATAAACATGGGCACTACACAAAAAAAATAAAAATTTAAACTTAACAATTTTTTTACTAAATTTAATAAACAAATGAAAAGGGAAATATTTGAAACATAGGGAATATTTTAAAGGATCATAAAATAGTAACATTTAAGTACTTGATTGCCTAGGCCTACGTAGCATCAGGAAATATTTAAGCCTCAATATCCTACTCAAATAAACTGACGCCCCCATTCACCCACGCTACATATTAATTACTAGTTACTGCAAACATCCTCAATTCGAGTGAAACTGAAATGTTTCAACAACGCGTGCCACTTGCAAAACAGCTCCTTAAATGTTACGATAACATTAATTAATTAAGTTGATTTGTTTCGTCCGTCGTGTGTAATTAGATGGTTAAAGACGGGAAATTGGTAGTTATAAATGGTTTTGATTTAATTGCTTTGTTCTAGGTTCTAGGTTTGTATTGCTTGGTACACTGTTTTATCATTTATAGTTTACCTCTCCTTCGTATAATCCATTCCGGCTCCTTCATCAGATCCGGTTCTATGTAATCATAATATTGATTCGCGATTCAAATATGCTTGCGAAGAAATTCAGCTCAATCGACAACCGGGAACCGGAAAAGCTTAACTAGCAACAGTCTGTCAAATATTGGGACCGGTTTAAAACACTTCAAAAATATAATAATATAGCTCCGACAAAAATTAACACCACAAAACAAAACCATTTACGAAGCAAGTGACTTGTTATTTATTTGTATTAATCAGTAGGTAATAATTATGTTTTTATCTATCATTAATTCATTACACCTGATTAAACATACAATTTGGGATATTCGCCAAAACAGTGAACGTTGATTCAGTTTCAAGCAACGCAAGGTCAACCGTTTGATTTGAATTCACGAAAAACTAGATACTGGTCCATTCAATACTATTTTAAGCCTTTAGGTACCATTAATAAAAATAGATCACCATAAGCAAAAAAAAAGTGACTATTACTTTTAATTCCTAAAATGTTTGCTTGAAAGGGGTTCTCCAAGGCCATAAATGTAATAATTTTAAGTTTTTGAAAAACAATATTTTTAATCTATACTAATATATAAAGCTGAAGAGTTTGTTTGTTTGTTTTTTTGTTTGTTTGTTTGTTTGTTTGAACGCGCTTATCTCCGAAACTACTGGTTCGAATTGAATAATTCTTTTTGTGTTGGATAGTCCAGTTATCGAGGAAGGCTATAGGCTATATAACATCACGCTATGACCAATAGGAGCAAAGATATAGTGGTAAATGTGTAAAAAACGGGAGAAATTGTTTATTTTTGAAGCCTTCCGTTGCGTGCGCCGTGAAAACGGTTCAAGATACACAAAAAATATGTATTAAAGAATAATAGCTCTTTTAATGATCTAAAAAACTGTCCGCGATAGTATATGTCTATCTTTTAAGATTAACTCACAAAAACCGTTTTTATGGTACCTAATTTGGTCGAAATAATTTGTTTAAGTTGTATCAACATAATAATATTAATCTTTATTCAAATAAATATGTTGTTGGTTAAGAGTACTTCATCCATTATAACGCGGGTAGCACCGCAGGACACAGCTAGTGTAAAATAAGTGGTGATATGCATTAGTTGCACGGGACCACTGAAGGACGAGCATCTGAGTCGAGACTTTGAATCTAAATATAAAATCTAAAGCTTCGGGAAATTTATTATTCTATGCTTCGGCCAAACAAGCGCGACCAAGCGACAGCGAAGGCAGCGCCTGCCGCGCGGCGGACGCTTCCTATACTTTACTATGGTTCTTTGCACACATACGTACGACCACATAGCGGGACATATTCAAGCCAAATGTATGTCCCACGTTGCAAACGCTCCCACGTCGCGTCCCGCTTCCCGTGTTGATAAGTGAACCTATGTAAGCCTACTACACCAGGCTAGAGGTTGCGGTGTGGATTTTCCTGCTATATTATTGTACCTTCATAACATTGACATTTGATAATATTTGCATACCTACTTGCGGGTTGAATACAACTCTGTCTAGTCCTTATGTTCTTGACATGTTTGAAAAATTGTATTCTGCAAATAAACATTTGATTTGGTATATTTATTTACGTGTTATTTTTGAAATAAGGTCTCAATAGTGTTATTAATATAAATAAAACAAAATCCAAAACGTATCGAGGGCATCCATTGAGGACAACTAATTACCAACGCTTTATTTGCATCTGGCAAATTATCACATTACTTGGTAATTTCGCAGTGTCAATTCAAAAGCTGTACTTTCACTAATGAAATAAAGCTATCCCACGATTGAAAGGCCGGAAATTCCGTGGAAGCTCACGAAGTTAATTCTTTATGCATTATTATGCAATTCATACACATTGTTATGTGAGGTGTACGCTGACTCTGACTTGTGTGGTCACGATAAATTAAATAGAGATTGAAGCCTAACGATGATAAATCTTCAGCAAAAGTTACTCTATTCAATAGAACAAGAAAAAAAGTCAGAAGTAATTCAGATTTTAAATAGCATTTTTTTTAAAAACGTGCTATAATGTACCTATCATGTATCCATCATTCCTAAACCTCTGTTTCTTTAAACTTATTATTTTGTAATGTGCACGAGATGCGCTTTTATTCGTGGCCTCACTCGAGTATATTTGCAGACATTCGGTTCTTTTGCCCCTTTTTTAAATGCTCAACAGGTTTTCTTTAAACATTTCTAAGAACACTCACGCAAAAGTCAATTTTCATACAAAAAAACAGTAAATTGAAATTGCATCATTCGGGAGAATTAATGCCACAGACAGACAGAAACGTCTAACTTATAATACCCCTCTTTTTCGGTTGGGGGTTAAAAATAGTTTCAAGTAGAAGTGAACTCCGACTGCAAAACGGTCCGAGAAACACACTTAATATTAATTTATTCAGACATATCATAAAAACAATTCTTATCCACAGTGCTTACACTACATCTTTGTTTTTAAATGGTTTCCTGTTCCACACCTGCAGGTATATACCGTTATTAATGACATTTAGGTAGGTACAATGATCTACCTATCTATACAGTTATAGCTGAGCATGTACAGACTTTTAACCATCGCAAATCAACGACTAGGTACATCGTCATTGTTTTCGCCTGAATAATAATAATATATTATTATTTATAAATTTGTATTTTTGTATAAATAATAATTAATCCCTGCTGTCATAGGTCATCGCATACGTTAACAGATGAACGAATTTATTAAGGACTTTTAGGGATGTTATTCTAATGGTCATAACAAAAATTGGTCCGTTTTATATCATGATTTATAAACCGACACAGACATTTCCGTTTTTGGGCACAAAACCTATGATTTTACGGTATTTGAGTTTCCAAAAGCCGTCTATATATACCTAACCTATATGTAAAAATCAAGGTTATCTAATCTCTTCAAACAAAATTGTAAGAGATACTGTTAGAACTCTCAAATTCAAAATCTCAAAGCCTTTGTTCCGGTCCATCTCCGCATTGTCATCTCACATGCATATTCAACAGCACACAATACGCGTGCGCAGAAGGCTGTGAAACTTCTTTCTCCAATTCTAAGGCTTCAGAAACAATGGGCAATAGTTGTGCAACCTGAAACCATTCCACCTCTCAGGCACGTAATATGAAAGTTCGGAATAGGATTGTTTTTCTAAAGCTGGTGACCAATACGCTTGACAGATTTAGGATCCTGTGAAGTGAAATTGCCTAGTGCGAAATGGTTTAGTTTTATGTTTGTAAGCTGACACTCAAGCGTCATTGGCGCGGTTTCGATTCGCATGTTCGATTCCCGCCAAGGGGACAAGTGAGTGTATGTTCTGCAATCACATTCTCATTGGTCTGGGTGTTAATTACGTCGTAATAAAAAATATCTATATATAATGTATGTCTATTATATTAAGTATATCAAAATGTCTAGCACCCGAAACACAAGCTTAGAGCTTATACGGGGTTAGACATTGTTCTGTGGAATGTACGGAACTATTTATTCTTAATAAAAAAAAAACAACTACATAGGTTGTGATACTTTGCTATTGTAATTTCTATACCTACCTTAGTACCCGTGTTATAATGGATTTCCCCGCGGAATGTTATATGAGCCTGCGGTAAAATTTGCATACTTATAGAAGCTTAGATCTTTAAAACTACTCAATAAATTTTCATGCAGTTTTTAGCTAAATTAAATCATTTTATTGTAGAGGAGAGTTTATATTAAGAATTTGCAACCATGTGAAATCGGGGCATGTCGCTAGTATTCTACCCATAAATATCAAATAATTCACGGCACGGCCTTCCTCAAAAATTTTAAAACAATGGAATATGATTGTGCCGAAGAGCACAATCATATTCCATTTTAATTACACAGTAGTTCCAATCATTCGTTATTCCCATACACGTTTCTTGGGTCCACCATGTGAACGCTATCCTTTTAGGTAAGAGTTACATTGGCTTGTAAAATTTTATAGATAGACCAAATAGACAGTTTGTATGCATTGGATTCCTGTTCCCACTTACATCATATACACATTATCTAAGTAGTTGTATCTCTTGTTTTACCTGTTTTGTATTACTTTGTAACCGTGATAACAGTAAGCTTTGTGGCATATTTATTTCAGTGATAATGATAACATAGAATAATCTCGCATTTGTAAGTGCGTCGCGCCGGTATTGTCAAAAAAAAACTTACTGAGAATCACAAATAATTAAAATTTACCATAGTTGCATGCTAAAATCACTTAATTATGCAATTAAATGATTGTTATTATTATTTAAAAGGTATAATTTGCTATATCCATAGACAGTATAAAATGAAGTCACTTTCGCTGTCTGTTTACTTAGATCTTTAAAACTACTGAACGGATTTTAAAGCTGTTTAGTTAGCAGGAGATAGCAGGATTCAAGATTTATACGTAAAACTAGCGGTCCGACCGTATTAGTTGACCGTATTATGAATCTAAATCATTCTCGAACACACTTAAACACACTCAAAAATTAATCAAAATCGGTCCAGCCGTTAAGGTGGAGTTTAATGACTAACAGGCGTGCAAATTGTAGGTATATCTTTTCACTCAAAAAAATTAATCAATATCGGTCCAGCCGTTAAGGTGGAGTTCAATGACTAACAGACGTGCAAATTGTAGGTATATCTTTATATATATAAAACAAACGTGCGAAGCCGGTACAGAGCGCTAGTTAATAGAAACTTGGTCTGGGCTATATTTTTCTACCTAGTAACATTAAGTTAAACCAATATTAAATTATGATGATCATCCATCATTGATAAAGTGATAGTTAAAGTAATTATATTTAAAAAAATCGTCACGTAATAGATAATAACTGATAATTAAAATAATTTGATATCACAAAGATATGCATTTATACTTAAAACCTACTCTCGAAACTTCATTCTGAAATCGGAGACAATTCAAAATTAACTCGAAAAGGCATAACCTCTTATAAAGGCGTGAGTGTGCTTTAAAAGCTAACCCCGACATGCAGAATTGTCAACTAAAGCTATTTTAGCTAAAATGCTGGAAGTATTTGTTGGTCCTTTGCGATCACTTCGAAAGTTATGTTTTTTAGAAAGAGACAACATTATTCCACTTAACGTAACGATTAACGAAATAAGATTCCATTTCTGCCGTTGAATTTTGTACGATCTTCAATTTCTGGTTTCGGGTCTGGGTGGTATTCACAAATTAAAATATCTATGTGGTAAATCAGTCACCCAACATCCATAGTATAAGCTCTGCTGAGGTTAGGTGATTCGTGTGATTAGTCCGGAAACATATACTTATTTATACTAACTAAAATGAGCATGCTAAGTATTTTGCATGACATAGAAAACAAAAAATAGCTCTGAAAGCTAACCTTTGATAACGGCACTAGCATGTCACTCACCATGAGTGAATCTCGTCACCATTGCATAAGTGAAATGGCCCACTGATATTTGCATCCATTCATGTTTCAATGGCTTGCTCAATGCTGCCATCTCAGCACTCGAAACCGGCTCATCTAGGCGCAAGCACACCTTATTAATCTTATTATAAAATGATTAGTTTCATCATTAATGACACATTCTCTTTATCTTGTGAAGGGGCAACGGATCTTCCACCTTCAATAAATTAATTTAAAATCTAGCATTTCCAAAAAGGAAAATTTAGATAAACTCACTGGTTAGGTATGAAAAATCAACTAATTAATTATTAACTTACTACAATCAACTTACGTCTGGTTATAATAATTAACTGACCTTTAATGGTTATAGCTACGCGTCGTTGTTTTCTTAAAAATAGCCATCGTAGCCAGTTTAACAGTCGGTATAGACAACGATTCATTTGAAACGGGGCTAACATTCTTAGAGTGATACAATCAAACACTCCACTCGTAATAAAATAAAACAAAATAATGAAAACTAGAAACGGTCGGCAGTATCGTCGTGGTGTGATAGCAATAATTAAATTTAAGGGGTTCCTTCAGTAAACAGGTTTCGCTAGTTCAGTACAGGCCAGCATCTGTGTTATGTACGGCGACCGGCCATAATTCCCTTAGCACATTACTGTGTGGTCTACCTCGCCGTTGAAGGACCCATAACAAAGCTGATTGTTCCGGTCGGGTCTGCCAGGAACAAAGGAGGTCGGCGAACCCGCGACCGCGCTCCACTCTTGCCCCTAGTTTTAATTCAGACTACGCAGTCTGGGGGTTACGTTTAAGAAATACGGTAATTGAATCTAGTTATTTAATAAAATGTGGCATAAAGCGTACAAAACACAAGTCAAATTTAAAAACTTTTATTTAATTATAAGCACAGGGCATACCTACATGGACCGGTCAACTTAAAGTTCAATTAAATTCGTTTAAAGATTTAAATTATTTCCAGACATTTCCAGAAATTTATCAAGGCAATAACATTTTCTTGACAGTTCGCTCAATTTTTTGAACTCACTGCAAATATCGACCACCGCGTGTCAGATGTTTCTGAAATTCTGAATTAGTTTATCAGTAATGAATAAAACAATAATAAGGAGCAATAATAATAGCATAATAACTTTTAAACATTGTTTTAAAAAACCTAAAGTTGAATAAATCCGATCACTTAAGTTTTTGAATACCCAAAATTAAAAGATTTTGGCAAAGACGAAGTTAACGAAGTTGTTAGATAATCTCCTATTCTCTACTTTTTATGAAAATAGAAGAATTACAGCTTCGTTTCACCTATTCTATAAGCATTTCTATTATATCTCTTATCATTTTACTATTTACTTTTTCGTTTTTTTTTTTCTATTAGCAAAAACAATAAAAACTAGCCAACCTCAAAACCCCTAACATGCTATCCTGAGGTGGTCCCTGTAAACATGTTTATAATAACATATTTTCAGATAGCTCCGATGCCAAGGCGAGCCCATAGGCAGAGTATCTATAGGATATAGGATATTAAATTGGCTAAACCTGCAGGTTTGACATGGTCATTGATTGGCTAGAAATACATTCCTTAGGAATACATTATTCGTGTTATGAAAAGTAATCGGTTTGCTTGGTTTTATATTAATACAAACGCATACCACATAGGTAGGTAGGTATGCATTTCATTTCAACTTTCATGTTTCGACAATTATTGTAAATTTTATAAAATCTAAATAAGTCAAAAAATTATTTATCTTATATATAAAATTATCGTGTCACAGTTTTCGTTCCCGTACTTCTCCGAAACGGCTTGACCGATTCTCATAAATTTTGTGAGCATATTGAGTAGGTCTGAGAATCGGCCAACATCTATTTTTTATTTTGCAAAACAACGTTTGCTTAGGTCAGCTAGTTATCTCTAAAAATATTTCAATAGACTAATATGTGCTGCTTTAATGTAATTTAATTATGCACAATTGTATACTAGTCGTAAGAATATTATGCTTTACCTCTATGTAACGATTGGTGTAAAATAATTAATTTAATCAAATCTATTGTTGTGTAGACTGTCCGGAAATACCTATTTATCTTATTTATTATCACAAACAAGTACATATTTCTACACAACATAAAACAGCACAATCAATTCATAATATAGGAAAAAACACGACACTATTCTTAGTTTTTCAATAAAACTGCATGCAATTTAATGCAAAAAGGCCAGTGTCCAATCCGTAAAAAATTTAAAAGATGAGGGTAGTTGTACATGAAATATATTTTTTAAATTCGTTGTGCGTTGCGATTTGACATTAAGTATCTCACAAACCGGCCACGATGGAGCAGGGTCCCGCCGAAAGTCAGCAGCTTTTACAAACTAGTGATGGAAGAAGAGATTACGAAAAGTAAAGTATCATTATTACGTTTTACTGGGAGTTTATCTAGGGGAATCAGTTAGGTTGTCAGTAACTTTGGGTATATTGTAAAGTTATAAGTCCCGGGCCGTCGGTGGAAGCGTTATTTATAGGACCGTTGTGGCTGGCACAAACTCTGGGAGGCCTATGTCCAGCAGTGGGCAAAATCTGGCTATGGATAATGATGAGGATGATAATGCAAAATTGTGTTGGTAAGCAGCTATTCCTACTAAATTCCTTCCTACTTTTAAAATAAATATAATTGCTTTATTGGTTTATAAATTAAGTGTGAACAATGGAATAATTATGTCAGTTTTGTAATTGTTGTTTTGGCTTTAATTAATTATTAGACAAGCATTATTATCAACAGACAGCTTGTTTTGATACGTGTTGCCATCTGCTCAATGGATGTCTTTGAATGATGTCATCAAGTCAATATAATTGTGACTAGGGAATCAAATTCCTTCTACTATTAGGTACCTTAAATATTATTAAATAACTATTCGTATTCTATGCGTTCACTATTTGTATTAAATCATCGCCGAAATGCTAGTTTTAGTTAGTTTTTAGTACATACCAATATTTTTTTTGTACATGCAATGAAAATATTTTTATTTTAACTATATGAAATGCCAAAGTTCCGTTATTGTTGCACTGCATAATATATTTTCCTAGCAGGGTTCACATAAGTTACCTACAATTTACCTACTGACTGCTGCTGTACTTACTCGTAGAAGCTAACACCGAGTGATCCATTGCGATTTCTTCCTTCTCCGTGGGAGCAAAAACACTCAATAATCTATGTCTATACTAATATCAAAGAGGTAAAATTTGTGAGAATTTTTGTGACGTTGTAGGGGGTAGTTTCTAGATCTATACCACCTATTTAAGTAAATCAAACGCAGTAGTACAGTACACAGATTCATCAAAGCTTAAGAAGTGACATAGGCTTTTTTTACCGCGGGATAATATGTGATACCGCGGGATAATCCATTAAACGCTGGTAACACCGCGGGGTGCTTGTCCTTTATAGTTTTATATAACTTTATTTTTCATTATAATTTTATATTTGCTTTTAGGTACCTGATATAGCAATATATATTGACAGTTAAAGTACCTGCTTCAGTTTATGCCAAGGGTTTCTATCTAAAAAAGACAATTTATCTCTCTCCCTCTTCAGCCGTAGACCATCCACGAATGTAAAAAAACAACGTCATAAATTTAGGGGCGTTGGTTTGTTTCCCAATGTTCTACGACGCCCACGGAAAGAAACGGGGATACCCTAACGCAATATTCTAACAAAGGTGGGTTTATTAATTTGACTGTCCTTATTTCCAGAGGAGAGAAGCTGTACGTGACGGCAGACAAGCGCGGAGAGAAGAGCAGCTGCAAGCGGCCGCTGTGCTGGACCCTGCTGGTCCTCGTGGCGGCTGCCATCGTGGCCGTCATCGTGCTGGCAGCCAGTGAGTACAAAGATCGCATTTATAAACAAAGGCTGTTTAAAAGGCATTAAGACTATAGTCAGGCCACTGAGCGATTGCGTTTTTGACACTTGTCTATTCGTTATGACTAGTGATGTACCTTAGATAATATTTAGTAACGTTATTAATATGATTTGGTTGCGTTGTTTTAGGCATATTTTTAAACATACCATGATTTGACGATTTTAAGTCATAATATTATCCATGATAATTTAAAAGTTATATATTTTTTAAAGTTTTAAATTGAACGACAGTTCGAAGTTATACCGCCCATTCGATCACGACCAGTCAAAAACACAATTGAAGAAGCCAGACTAGATTGGATTCTATTTAGGTACTTACTCTAAAATAATAGATTAAGTGTACCCGTAACTAGTTTTTAAACCATGAACGATGATTCATCTCCCATCACTAGATAGGTCGGCATGCCCATTAAGTATTACAATAACAGCTATCGGCTGTACTATTAAGAAAGTCAGGACTTCATTTCATAGGCGTGATTTTACAGACAGCTGTCAGGAACACAATCTTAGAGCGGCGATACTATACATACAAAAATTGGTATTCTGTTTAGTCCGTCTGTTAGCCCGTCCTAAAAAACTGGACACCAATTTTGCTATATCAGTTTAATTACCCCATTCTATTCAATAAATAACAAAACCGAACCCAAAATCTCTCCACCTTTGCCACTTAAAACACGCCACGAAAAACTTATTGAACTACATAATATATAACAGTTATCATAAGTCCTGTTTCTACAAACATTTCTAACAAGTAAATCTCTTTCCAGCCGGCGTGCTATTCTCAGGCCAACCGACGTCTCTCAAACCTTACAACAACACAGTATCATCGGCGCGAGCATTCGGCGCAATCACTGGCGACTTCGATGAGAGCGACCACAGTGGGCACGACCACAGTGGGCACGACCACAGTGGGCACGACCACAGTGGGCACGACCACAGTGAGCACGACCACAGTGGGCACGACCATAGCGACCATGATCATAGTAGCCTTGACCACGCGCAGAATAATCAACACGGACCAGATAAGAATGCGCAGAACGACGAGGCCGATAAACTAGCAGAGGATGATGGCGATATGTCAGTTTATGGTGAGTTATTTTTGGAAGTTCTTTGACTGCCACATTTTAAAATTGATAATTCGATGTTTTATCTCGTGTCTCCTAGAATACAAGAAAATATGGGTAGGTCCAACTTAAAACAATAGTGATTGAACAGTAGATCTCATCATCATTTCATCGTTCGCAAGCAGCCAACTCCTTTGCATTACGATGGCAAATTTGAATTACTAAATTAAAATAACAGCCCAATTATTCATACTGACATGGACAATTCAAAACACTAGCAAACCACCCAGGTCTGATTATTAAATGTCTTATTCCAGTGCCGCGAACCTTGGAAGGCAGCTTGACCATCGACAACGAAGAATTCACCCCGGAGTTGAAGGACCCGGAGAGCAGCGACTACAGAGAGTTTGTCAGCAACTTCGCGCATGGCTTGAAGCAAGCGCTCTTCGACAGATCCACCCTTGAGGCTGGCGACAACGATATCATCGTCGAAGTTGTGAACATCAAGTAAGCCAAATTGTACCTATACAATAAAACTACAACTAGAAGTTTAACTTGATGATGCTGGTGAAGCTCGCAAAAAAGTAAAACACTATGATAACTGATAAGGATAAGGTAATAGACCAGCAATCTTGATTTAGAATCTACAAAAAGTTTGGTAATCAAACCATGAAAAATTATAATTTTATTAATACATTCTAAATATTAACATTAATTAAATCATCGTCACTAAACTAAATCTATTCTTTACGTTCCAGGGAAGATCCAGTAGTTGTGACCTACCGCGTTCACTGGAAGCCGAAAAACCAAGCCAAACCTGCTGAAGATCTTCTAACAGCGGAAACTTTACAGAGCAAACTGAACTCCTACCTCAAGAACAACAACCAAATGATCAACGTTTATCATATTGCCGAAGAAAATGTAAAAGCGAAACCCGTCCTCGATATCTGCAACGTGGACAACAATCAGTGCGACCATGACTGCGAATTTGATGAGATCAACCTCGAATTCACGTGCACATGTCCGTACGGTCAGATATTGGATATGAATAACAATAAACATTGTGTTTATCTCTTAGATCAAGGAGAAACACGCCCAGTATTAGCGAATTCACCCTCACTACAAGATGATAACAAGGAATTCAGAGTTACAGAGGTACAATCTAATCCATCCACGATGAAGCCTGCTCCTGATAGTGAAAAGCCCATTAGCGAAACCTTCGACTGGAAACAAACAAGTCGCGATGTACCACAGACTACGACAGAAAGCGAAGGTGATTTAAACTTCCAACACATATTTGGGTCTGGTGAACAGAAACATAAACCAGAGGGTACGCCAGAGCCCTCATCTGAGCCTGAACCGACGGCAGAGCCAAAAGCTGAACCAGAACCAGCGGCAGAACCAAAAGCCGAACCAGCACCGGTGGCCGAACCGGAGCCAACAGCAGAACCAGCGGCCGAGCCAGAACCATCCGCAGAACCCAAGGCCGGTTCGGAATCATCAGCAGAGCCAGAACCAACGGCAGAGCCAGAACCAGTGGTAGAGCCAGAACCAACAGCAGAGCCTAAAGCTGAACCAGCAGCAGCAGCTGAGCCAGAACCTACTGCAGAACCTAAAGCCAAACCAGAACCCGCTGCAGAACCAGAACCCACGGCAGAACCTAAAGCCGAACAAGAACCAGCTGCAGAGCCAGAACCCACGGCAGAACCTAAAGCCGAACCAGAACCAGAATCAGAAACAGAACCCAAAGCCGAACCAGAACCAGTAGTAGAACCGAATGCAACAGCAGAACCAGAACCGGCGGCAGAACCAAAAGCTGAATCAGAATCATCGACAGAACATAGATCTGAGCATGAAACAATCTCTGAGTCAGCAGTCGAACACAAACCAGACTCAGAACCTACTGCTGAACCAGCGGGAGATTCCGATATCAAACTTACAGTTCAGCCAATAGCGCATTACCCAGTTGAGCCCATTCTAGGACACAAAAATACAGCAGAACCCACAGCTGAACTGAAACCTACTAATGCTTCCACGTTAAGTGATTCGGAAAACATAACGAATAAAGTTGTGCTTATGGAACCAAATTCAAGAAACTCAGAAACTAAGTCCGAATCCGAAACAAAAGAAACTAAATCTATATCAGCACAAACAGGTACACAGGTATCTGATCAAAAGCTTATGCGAACAGGTGACATTAATTATGATTTCGATTTAAACCCTAATACAGAATCCGGAAGAAACACAGAAGAAGAATATAGATACGAAACGGAAACAACTTTAGCGCCAATGTCGAACATGGAACCAATAAAGACAGTAGAAGAATCATCGCAACTGGAAAAGTCCAAGCCAAAACGAGTCACAAATAACATGTACGTTTCAGGCGACAACTTAGACAATGATAATGAACAGGATTTCAACTTAAAAATCAATGAAGAAATGGAAACTTCCACACCTCAACTAATAGAAGCCACTAGTATTCGTACAACGAAGGAATCATCAGAGTATGATGCCGCGTCCGATTTAGTTTCAATTTTTGGAAAAAGCAATAACATTGATATTATGGCCGGTGAAGATGAAAAGAGCGAAGTGAATGAGAGCTCGAAGGCCATTGAAACCACAGATCTCAACGAGTGGTTAGAAGATACTACACAAAGTGTAATGCATGCCCTGGATAATTCAGGAGTAATAAAATCTCAAACAATGGACCATAAGCAAAAACCTGTTGAAATGTTCCCAACAGAAATAAACGAAATCGTAACAACCGAAAATTATGTTGCTGAAGCCAATACCGAAAATAAAGTGGACACGACGACTTTAAACCAAAAATCACCCACAACAATAGAAACATCTTTGGTGGGCAAGGATGAGAATATTATAACTACTTCTACTCATTTAACAAACGAGGGACCAAGTACCGAATCTGCTGAATACTCTACTTTAGAACACACATCTGATTTTAAGCAAGAAAAACAATTAATAGCAGCACTCAATGAAAAAAAGAATACCACTGATAATTCCGATAACAGCACACATGACGATGTCATGGACATAACATTCGATGCTATAAATAATGGTATGTTCAATCGCTCTTCTAAGTCGATTGAAAATCGAACTATGGATAATCAAAGGAATGAATCTAATATGTTAGGTAAAGAAAATAATACAGAATCTGATTGGCTATCGGAAACGGTTACAGAGCTTAACTACGACGATGAAAATAATCATCAAAAACAATTAACGACTGAGTCGATACTTACTAAAGTGGATGATATTTTAAACGATGGACATACAAAGGATGATTTCGAACCAGATTACTTAATGTCTCACAACCAAAAAACCACTGATCATGACATATCTTTATACGGAATGGGACTAGATTATGAAGACGATGACACAAGAGTGAAAAGAGTAAAAACCGATGCCACTACTACCCAAATGTCAAAGAAAGTTAATGAAACAGAAAAAATAACAACTGTCTCCGATAATAATAATAACAAATTAACTGAAAAAACCTCATTAGGTGAAACAACAACAGACGAGGTAAAACCTGCGCCGGTTTGGGAAAGTTCTGAGAGTGATTTAGCAGTAAAAGAATTACAAAAACCTACAACCACCACAGAAACAACTAGTTCTCGTTTTGTTATGGTTGATGATATTGTGATACCTTCAGATTCATCACCAACAACAATCACCACTTCCGAAATCACCACACCTTCACCAGAAACAAGTTCAGTTTATGATACAAGCACAACAACAGTAACCGTATCTAGCAGTTTTTCAACACCAACACCACAGGGTAACAATCTAAATGTAACAATTTATGAAATACCAAATCATAATAATTCTGCGAATGCGAAAGATTCTCAAGGAGCAGATTTTGAAGACCACGAGACTGAAATGAATCCATTTCTTCCAGAAGTCGAAAATAATAAAGTACTAGTAAAAAAGCTTCAAGAAGGCCATGACATTGAACCAACCAATTTAACAGACACTCAGAACGATAACAATGAAGAACACAATAACGTCTCGGAAACTCGTCCTGCCAACGCAGATGAAAAGCCAACAACGATTGTAGAATCGATTACACAAGCAGTTACAACAACCACAGAGGATTACACTTCTTTCAATTTTCTAATGAAATCTCTAGAGAATGACACCAAAACTAGCGAAGTTGGTGATAGTGAATCTTCGTCAAAACCAGTAAAATCGAATTCACCAATTTCCACTTTTCTAACAGATACTGATGACTTGGATGTAACGAAGGGGTCAACAACAGAACAGACAACTGAAGAGATTAGTAAGACAACGTCAGCAGATTCTAATTTAGAAATAAAAGTAGTCACCGAATCTTCATATAACGTGACAGAGGACGACGGAGAATCGTTAAGCGTTGTGCCCATTAAAGAAGAAAGGTTAATCGAAAAGGGTGCTCTGAAAACGTTTAATAGTGAAATTATGCAAGAGCTAAATGACATAAGTGATTCACCAAAAAAGAGTGATAGAAGGACATTCGATAACAATAAATCTCATTCTGTTTTCACAAACGAAGCGTAGTAGTTTCAAAGAGTAAGTTGTATTTTGTGTAAATTTGCTATCATTTCCTGTGATGCTGTCGGTTATAAAAGAGATTTTATTCATATCACTAATAATATCAATTTTAATATAAATGCATTGATACGGTTAAAGAATGTACTTACTGATGATTACGATTTATAGATCAAAATAGTTTAATCTTTAGACTAGTCAAACTAGGAGGGAGTCATCTTGAACAATTACATAGATTTATTTATTACTTTGCACCTAGAATACTACGACGACATGACCCAAAATCTATTTTCTCGTAATGTATAAAATTATTTGATGTTTTTATTAAAAACATATGTAACTCTGTCTAACTCATTTGTTACCATAACTAAATGTACTTGTTTTCCGACAAAATTATAAATGTAATTTTCATATTACTTACTTTTTTATGAGTTAATGTGAATGTCCCTTCCTATTAGGTACATGAGGGGCAGACTAGGTTTTATTAAAATTATAATAAGTAATGTATGAGTGTTGTTGAAGGATTTTTGCCTGCCATGCCGTTTGTGATACCTACATTCCAATTTATAAAATTTTACTTAGTGATAAAGGTCTGATAAAATGTATAATAATTAAATTTAGCATATATTTGTTAACTGAATATATTGTATAAATGGTTGAAATTGTAAAAATAATGTTGTAAATAAATAAGTTAATAATATTTATGATTTTTATTTCGTAATTATACAACATACGAGTACATATATCTTTCATCTTTAATACTTCTTACTGATAATAATAACACAAATCTAAAACGTATGTAAATAGTTGTAAGTACGTAAGTAAGTACAAATAGGTATCTATGTTACATTCTCAAATACCTTAGGTACATAAATCACAGTGTTAGCTATGGGCAGTCTTGGGATGAGGTGTGATATCATCAATTTCCTGAGCCATGACCGACTGGTCTTCCACGGCCATCATCCTGACACATAGGCAGCTACCTCCATTTACGAGGCAATTGCCTATCACATCTTTACACGTCTGGAACGGAACAAAATTTGTATCTCTTAATTTATTATCTGTTAATCCTTCTAATGTGACAATATCGTCATCGAACGTGTCTTTTATCTTAATAACCCCATTTCTGTACTCAATATTTGAAGAAAAATCTTCTTTTATCGGCAGGTTAGTATCGGGAATATCGTACATAGAAATCTTTGCGTCACAAATATTAGCACAATCGCAACCTTCACACATGTCTCTTTGTTCTAGTTGATCATTGAAAGGAACACTCTCAACTTTTACAATCAGGCCTCTATCCAGTCGTTTTGCTGTGGGAGTGTTTATTGGCTTCTGATCGCTATATAGACGTTTACCTAATTTTATATCATTATCTTTCCCTTTTATATGAATATTTTCTTTAATAAGATCAGCAGCGACTATATTCGTTTTGTAATTAATTGGTTCAAATGGATCACTTGGCCATTCTTCTACATACAAGTTAGAAACATCATCCTCGTTACTGATTTTAACAATACTATTACGATTATTGTCAGACTTTTCTTTGCTTACAAAAATACTTTTGGTATTTTGGGTTGCTACATTTACATAAATCGATTCAACAGTGTCTTTCATTTCATAATTATGAGGTTTCATATTGTTTCTTGGCTGTTCTCCGTTTTGTTCCTTTCCGTTTGATTCGCTAGCGTTGTTATCTACAGAATTAACGTTGTTAATCGTTTCTGTATTTTCCTGAAGATTAAAATCTAGTGAATCAGTTTTTAACTGATTACATTTCTGCACATGCACCAGATTCTCCTCGTGTGGAACAATTTGTCCACTGTTGATACAGCAGTCTGAAACAAATATACAAATGTTGGTTTAAGACATTAAATAAATAATTCCAGACTACTCACACAGCAACACCTAACCCCAAACTAAGCAGAGCTTGTACTATGGGTGTTAGGTGACTGATTTACTACAAAGATACATTTTTGTTAATACATAAATACGAAAAGAAATACGAAATTGTAGATCATACAAAATCTGGTCTGGTCTGGTGGTGGTGGTTTGGTGGTACAATACTCATTTCTTATTTGAACCAAGTTCACATTCTGAAGGTGTGTATAATATTAATAATATACATTGTGATGTGTACCTACTGAAAATGATAGATATAAGTAGGCATAACGAGCCCAGATTGTAGATAGTAGTAAGTACCTGAAGAAGCTTCTAATGCCGTTCCATCACAGGATGTGTCTCTTAATTCAAGTTTTATTTCTGAAAATTAAGGAAAGGTCTGGTAAATTTTTAAAACATTTGATTCCTTTTATTATTATAGGTTCTAATTTTCTAGTTGTACAGTATTAAGATAGATTTAGATTATGTACCATGCGACGCCATATGCCTCTTCCTGGCGTAATCAGTAGAGAACTTTTTACTGCAGCCTGGAAACTCACATAGCAAGCGTCCAGCTGGGTCGTGACTTTTCAAATGAGACTTTAAGTGGTGAGATTGAATGAAACCTGCAATATAAAAACTTCATTACAAATACATCCAAGTATAACAGAACATTTAGTTTAGACAATAAAAACTCAGAACTATCTAGATAATTTTGACAATTCAAATTCTTTAGCCTCGGTAGCATGCCAAAAGAACTCAAATTCCCTACGTTCATTTAAATTTAGGTAAGGGGTATTTTATTAATGCCTTTTGGCTTGATTGAAGTATGTACCAATTTATATGATTTCATATTGAGCATTTCCAGCACGTACCTGCTTACAATTTTTAAATTTGTTTTGTGGCTGGTGTGTCACCACAAGACCTATTGTGATTACTACTTTTATACCATCCATACCTACTGAAATTGAATTTAGATGTATTCAAGAAACAAAACTCAAAAATGAAATAGCTTACCTTTACCACACACACTACAATAGTGCTGTTTGGCATTAGTGTGTGTGAGCTCATGATGTTTCAGGTGGTGCGAGAAATTGAATGTTTTGGTGCATCCTTTGTAGCTGCATTTGAACCGCCTCTCTGCTTCTGGCTGATGTGTCTTCATATGTGTGCGCAAAGCTAGTTCACTGTTGAACTTGGATTTGCATTTCTCACAAATAAAAGTACCTGTGGAGAATTTATAACTTCAACTACAGGAATAGAAATTAGTTAACTATTATGGTAGTTCATAAAAGACTTGCAAGAACATAATCACAACAATTAATTATAATTAATGCCTTAGATTATGAAGTAAGATTGAATTTTTTTTTTATTCAAATAGTATAATTTATCCAGGCAATGCAAAATTATATGTAATAATTGCTAAAAATTATTTGTTACTATTACCTTTATGTGCATATTTAATGTGTCTGTTTAGGAGAACCTCATCTTTAAATTTCCGTTTACATTTCTTACACTGCACACTGCCTGTCCTCTCATGTTGCTTCTGATGTCTTCTCAATGCTGAGCTGTAAATGTTAAATTAACACTTTATTTAACTTGAATTAATGTGTACAGTAAAACACTCTATGTATTTTACTGGTCATTAATAATATTGATCCAGACTTTGTTTTAAATTATGCAATATTTTAAAAGCTTAACTTACTATTTGCACTAACAACTTTTAAGTATGTATTAAAATAATGCAAAAATCCAAACATTTTCAGTGGTTATCTATTTAAAATAATAATTTTATTAGATTTAACTTTATCTAAGGTAATTGTCAAACAAATTAAGTAGGTAGGAACTATACAAAGTAACTTAAACATCCAGACCATGCAAGGACAAGTTTTTCACTGTAAAATTTAATATTTATTCCTAATCTAAGTTAAATATAAGTTTGCTGTGTCAGTATGAATAGGTAACCAGACAAACTAACATGCATTATTGTAACAGTACAAAGTCCAAAACATAAGGATGAATACAAGGAAACTCAAAAGTTAATTCAAATGTGCTAAGAAGTGTAAAACATAATTATTGCATGATTGTAAAAACCCCCCTAAGACCACTTTTGCATTTTGTGTGAGGTGTTTTTTTATAATCATGTATTTCTATTGTGACACTGAGATGAAGAAATAAGAAACGAATTAGGCCAATTTATGTTTTATTATGGTATCACTGCGGCCTAAAAGGCAGACTCAGTATAACACATTAAGCAAACTGTCAAGACAACGTTATTTCCTTGATAATGTTTGTATAGCTGTATTAATTGTAAGCTGACCTGTCCTATAAGCCCTGTGCTGATAAGGAAATAAATGTATTGACTTAGACTTTGGCCCATTGTGATCGCTAATTTACCTTGGTTCTGCCTAAAAGTAGCAGCGTTATAGTTCACCATGTATCCTTTCAGCTATTAAGAACCAAAGGATTTTCTTTTGGGGGAAGTTTCATAGTTCATCTGGACATAGCTGATGCTTGCATAGGTGTGTGCTACATTTCTGCATCATTGCTATAAGAAGAAAGATATAGAAGACTATAACTTTAATGTAGAGAAATTTAAACTTACACAAAACTGAAGGTCTTGCTGCATGTTTCACACTCGAAATGCGCGAAATGGCTTAATTCATGCCTTAACTTTTCACTATTATACCGGAACTCTTTAGGACAATGAGAACACTGTAGCATTTTGTTAGCACTCTCCTCCAATCCTTTCATAGTTAGAGTTCTATAGTACCTAGACCTATTTAGTCACAATTTTTTTATACCTTATGGGCAATTTTTCCCCTTTATAGAAATATTTAATGGGAATTTAACAGTAACCAATCTTGTGCCATTATCAATTAATTGTTTCAATAAAGATATATTTTTTTCGCCGTAGTTCATGTTGCAGACATGTTGCAGATAGAACAACTGCGATTAAAATTCTCGAATTACTGCAATACAATGGGTTTAACACCAAAAATAATGATTTGTTTTGATTTTGCTGATAGTCAAAGCCAAGAATCAGCTGTTCTCTATGTGTGCAGTGCAGTGAAGTGAGTCTTCCACTCACTCCACTCACTACGTATGTAGGGATGCAAACGATACATCGATGTTTTAAAACATCGAGGTATCGTTCATAAACATCGATGTTTTATGAACGATGTTTGAATGCAGCGCAATCTTTTTGTTTTGTGCGTAAATATCATTTGTGTCACATGACCACGAACCGTGAAGCTGGAGCTATAATTACCCAAGAAAGAAACCGGTTGCTCGGCAGTAGATTGTCGAAATTATTATTTTTGAATTCTATAATGAGAAAAAATTGTAAATAAGTTTTGTTCAATTTATGATAAATTTGATTATCTTTGTCTTTCTGATATTTGTTTAATTTGTTGTTCTACTACTTTTTATATCCTAATACGTTATAGATGTATCGTTTGAAGTAACTAATTGTTTGACATTGTCAGTCATGATTATGATTACTAAAATGAATCCAAGTTATCAATATTTTAAAAAGGTTCAGTAAAGCGACAAAAGAATGAGATCACGTAGTTTTCACATACACTAACACACGTTAAATGCTCAATTACAAGCAAGTTTTAAACCGTGTGAATATACATACACACCGAAATCTGCTCTCTCGCTCTGGCTCACTAATTACAGGCGACTATTGTATTTGTGTCTCTTACCTGTCGTTTTTTTCCGTTGCGTCCGGTTTTAAATCACAACAATTCTAAAGAAGAAGGGTTTCACTTCAAAAGCCTTTTCTCTGTATTTCAAGGCTGTTGCTGACCCTGCTAGTAATTAAAGAAAACATCGAAAAAACATCGATGTTGCACTTAAAAAAATATCGATGTTTTTTATGAACGATGTTGCATCCCTATACGTATGGATGAGGAGTACAAGTATTGTGAGTTAATGTGAGTGAAGCGAGCAACAAAATGTCAATATCATGGTCTTGTCATTTTCAAACTTCGTGTTTCCTCTAATCTGAAAAGGTAAGGCCACAAAAAGAAAAAGATAAGGTAGCGATTTGCTAGATTCTGCTTGAGGCCAAACCAAAGAGATCACTATGGAAGTGGAAGAGGCAAGTTAGTAGGTAGTAAATCGAAAGTAAAGTAGCTAAGAGGAGGCGCTTGCTTTTGGAAGTTGAAGTTGATTAAGTAAAATGTGAGGACCGGCAAATATACTCAATTTATAATAATTTGTTGTGAAAAATATGAAAAGATGAAGAAGAGTGAAAAAGATGTTACTCAGTTAAAAATTGTCTAGGGATAGCAATTTTTCCGAAAAAGATCGTTTTTTAGATCGATTCGAATCATGACCTGACAAATCCACAAAAAAAAGGAGGTTGCTTTTAATATTTTGTAAAATATTTATACCGGTACGGTAGTCGGTAATATTTTATTCCATTATGACGTTACATCGTTGAATGTAGTGTAGATGTAAATAAATGTGGCTAATCAAATTGACTTAATTTTATGGTAAATTCAATTCAATTTCTCAATTATTGGACTCTGCGCTTGAAGCGTCAGTCAGTCAGTTAAAAAAAGTAGTGATACACTGGCAGATTGGTAGCAATAACGAGCGGTACAAATACAAAGACAAACAAGATAAGAAGAAGAACATATTTCTTCTCTGTGGGTGTAAGTAAGTCACTAAGTACTGAATGTTGCTTTCAAAAATCATTCTCAAAAATAAAATTAGGTAATATTAGTCTTGTTTGTATGTTTACAATATTAATAGATTGTTTGTATTTTTATTATTCTCGAAATCTATCTTCATAATACCAAGTTACCAAGTTAAAAGTTACGTCATACAAAACATCATTCATCACGTCGTCGTTGATGTGCTAAGCTTGCACTCAGTTTGTATTATGTCAAGAATGACGACCTTTCGTGAAGGTAGCGATACGATGCCGGCGCAAAATACGATTCCAGTTAGCCAAGAGCCTCGTGACAACGCGACCGCGTCCACGTACTAATCTTACTTAAGTCGTAGCCTAGCGCGGCAAAATGCAAGAATGGGTCAGAGTAACGCTAACGCTATGCGCATTCGGCACGTTACGCGAAATACGGCCGTCTGAACCTTTCGTAACAGAATTTCTTCTGAACTTCAAGAATATCACAGAAACACAGGTGAACCAGGATGTGTATCCGTACGCCACATATTCCTACCTTGGTCTGTTGGTTATTGTCTTTCTTGTCACAGACTTTCTAAGATTCAAGCCTATTATCATCCTCTCAGGTAAGTTTTAGTTCAAACTTTTTAAATGTTATCGTAGAATGCTCTAACCATGTGTTGTTAGTAATCTTATTTTTATTTTCTTGTGAATTTTAACGATAAATTCTTCGCAGCTAAATTAATTAAATAATGTATTTTATGTGATAACCATCTTAGTCAATTGTAACTTATAATATCTTGAACCTGAACTAAACAGATAGATAGAAAATACTTAATTACACACCAAACAAAGAAACAATACATTAAAAACTAAACCTATAACATTAAAGAATGTGTAATGGGTGGTCTTATTGCGTAAAGCAATTTCTTCCAGACAACTGAAAAAATTATTGCTTTTGTTATTAATTGGATATCATTAATAATTTACCATACTTTAATTACTTAATAATATTATATCCTATTACTGATCTGAAAACAAAATTTTAGAGAGTATGTAATAAAAGTAATGAAAATAATAAAGTCACTGACATTCAAGGTTGTCTGGTAGAGATATCTCTTTAGCGAAAAGACCACCATTTGTCACATAGTCTTAAGTGCTCATATATTAATTATGTGTGCAATAAAGAATATTTATCTTTATCTTATCTTATCACAGGAATAAACTTAGGCAGTTCTGTGTGTTCTGTGTCTCTACCAGACTCTACCATCTTAAAAAGTGCACACAGTATTTTTTAACTTAGTTAAAAACCATATGTGTTCTATTTGGTTTTTACATGATAAAATTATAAGTTAGTTTCACTCACTTAAAATATTCAAATAACATGATAGAGGTCATGTCATATTAATTATGGCTAATCAAATTCAATTGCTCATCAAGACAATTTGCTTGAATATATCTTCAAGGCTACGTTTTTAATATAGATACTTATCATAACACCTACCTTATTACCAAATAGAACATGTATATTATAAGCACCCCTATTTACGTTCCCACTGCTGGGACACTTAGAGAAGGCCTTAATTCACGCTGGCTAAGTGCAGATTGGTGAATGTCATTATGTACTTTAAACTCATCAATGTTCTCAGAACATGCCTGTTTCCTGCCTTCACCATTAAAGCATGTTACATGTGTGCTCTAATAAAATTACATTAGCTCTTGAACATGATTATGCTCAGCTTGGCTTTGAACAGATTTTTTATAAAAAAAAGAAACTTAATTTTTATTAAAATGTACTTAAATATTTTAGCCTGGGTAAAAATTCTTGATGAGTTTTGATAGTTTTTGAGAAGGTATTAAAACACAATATGAGTATTTCATAAAAAATCTATAATAATTCTGAATAAATCGATTTTCCGCATCCACGTTGTTAGAAGCCGGTAAGGGAAGAGAGCAAGACAAGCGCTCTTCCATCCCACGTGTCATTTGTTTGTTCTCGTTGAATAGAACACTGCATGGGTTTTAGAACTGTCTGATTGGAGGAAAATATCAACACAGATACAAATCAATAAGCTATACTTTGTTTTCAATTACAATTCGAATTGGCGCTTAATTTACATATATTTAGTTCACCACAATAACGATTTACTTATATTTTCAGACCGTCCCGTACTGACTAAAACTTTTGTTACACCCTGTTTAGCCTAAGCTTATTAGAAATAAGCTATCTAAAACGGAAATATTTTTTCAAATAGTACCGGTAGATTCTGAGATAAACGCGTTTAAACAAACGAACTCCTTCAGCTTTTTAATATTAGTATAGATTTATGAAAAAAATATTCCGTAAGGAGCCGACCAAGCGACTGTACGTAGAGTAACCGTGACCACCGATCGCCGACCGATCCTTACTGCCTGCGTCGCGGGTTTTAGTTTGACTATAGTTAAAAATAAAAACCATGCTACTTTAAAATGTTTATTATTCACAGGCTTTTTATTGATTATAAATTGAATCACCTGGCTTCTTTTAGGGCTCAGTGGGATTGCTGTTTACGCTATACTGCTATGGACAACAAGTTTGCAATGGGTTCAAGCATCACAATTCTTCTATGGACTCTATTCGGCTACAGAAATAGCATATTATACATACATTTATGCAAAGGTAAGCCTTATTCGATATAATAATGTAACTTGCTCTTCACGCCACGCCACGCGTAGGCCGAAAAACAACTGACTTTTAGTTTGAAATAAATTAATTAGAAATATAATTAAAGTAGCCTATGTGATCCGGTGATTCGTTGTGACATTCACCAACCCGCACATGGCCAGCGTGATAAGTTAAGGCCTAATCTCTCTCGTCGAAAGAGAAGTCCCTGTGTCCCAGCGGAGGCAACATAAAAAGTCATGATGTCCTAATCCAGTGTACAACCCGTACCTAATTTTAAGCTAATCGGTTCAACCGTTTGCCCGTGAAAAACGGCCAAACAAACAGACACACATACACATTCTAATTTATAATATTAGTATAGATTAAGAGACTCGGGCCGCGGGTACCGGCATAATACCTATATCCTCCCGTGGATGCAACCATTTCCCAACATATTCGATACATATTAAAAACTCGAATACTAAAAATACACGCCAAAGAAACTCCTGCTTTTATTGAAGTGGTAAGAAATGCGCGAACACTTAATATTTCAATCACCAATACCTAACTACAGAACCACTTTACCGATGTTATAAAATTTAAATAGGAGCAACTTGCGCGCCACGGCTTTCATTTAAAAAATAATCATCTTTATCGGTCCACGGAGACTCAAAGATCTGAGGTAACAACCATAAAAAAAAGGTAAAAAAAAACATACGCGACGAATTGAAAACCTCCTTTTCTCGTTGAAAGTCACCACCAACACCAAAGCTATAGCCTTACCTCGATAAATCGGTGGTGGATAATTATATTATAATATTGTCACAGTTTACGCGAGTATAACCCGTTTCCAAAATGAATATGCTATCTAATTGTCAAATGATTTCTCAAATTTGACCAGAGATTTCTGATATCAGCTCGTTCAGCTTTATAATATTAGCATAGATAATATAGATAAAATATTTGCAGGTTGACTCGGGGAAGTACCCCATAGTGTCGTCCTACACTCGCATGGCGGCGCTGACGGGGCGCTTTATCTCCGGCGTCTCCTCACAACTGCTGACACACTTCGGATTGATGGACTACCGCCAGCTCAACTACGTCACCTTCGCAGGTGAATTAAAGGTTATACTAGACTAGCCAAAAGCCACCGCGTTGCCCGTGTTTTTGTATTTTTAACCTCCGACCATAAAAGAGGGGTGTTAAAAGTTTGGCGTGTCTGTCTGTCTGTGTGTCTGTCTGGCTCCCGTACATCATAGCTTCCGAACGGATGGAGCGATTTCAATTTAGTTTTTTCTTTTGTATGAAAGGTGAGTTTTGTTTTTAGACATTTTTCTTGGAAATCGGTTGTACCGTTTAAAAGTTATGGGCGTGAGACCAATCTCACGCCAAGGAAGGAAAACCGAAAATCTGCAAATATACTCGAGTGGGGTATCAAATGAAAGCGCATCGCGTGCACATTACAAAATATTATGGTGTTTTACTTTTAAGGAAATTAAAGCATTGGAATCGAAGGGTTTATCTTAAATTTTAAATTTAGATTTATTAACACTGGGTTGATAAACGAATAGAACAACCCAGATTTCATCTCTTATGTGGCATTATAACAATATTGGTGTATATCATAGTTATTTCTTATACATTTAACATTTACAAACAAATGCTAGTCAAACATGCACATAACAGTAAAGAAATGGATAATGCCTACGGGGCATTAATTTATCATTAAAATTACTGACCTATTTTATTCATCCATTTTTTTAAAGTTTAGAACCAATAGGTGAATTATGTTTCATTTTTGTTTGCAGCTCAGATCTTGGCCACAATTTGCGCCTTTAGGCTCCCCTCCATGCAGTACGGCATCTACTTCCATCGCCAGAACTCGCCGCACAGCATACCGATGGATTACATTGATAAGAAACCCGCTCTCGAAGAAAAGGTAAGTTAGGTTCATGGTTGGCTTTTAAATGACATGAGAATGATTTAATAAGGCGTTAATCTTTATATATATAATTCTTCTGTGAGTGTGTATGTCACTGAACTTCTCTCAAACGACTGGACCGATTTTGATGAAATTTTTGTGTGTGTTCATGGGGATCTGGGAATGGTTTAGATTCACAATTTTTGAAAATAAATTGAATAAAAACCCGTGCGAAGCCGGGGCGGGCCACTAGTCTTATATATAAAATTCTTGTGTCACAGTTTTCGTTCCCGTACTCCTCCGAAACGGCTTGACCGATTCTCATGAAATTTTGTGAGCATATTGAGTAGGTCTGAGAATCGGCCAACATCTATTTTTTATTTTTCAAAACAATGTTTGCTGGGGTGCGTTATTTAATATATATTTATTTATAATAATAATTTGTAAAACTATGTTATGCTTACCCATAATATTGTACCTCTATTTCAACTATAATTTTACAACAGCTGTCGGGCCGATGCTTTGCCTGCGTGATACAATATTTCCGCGTAGCCTTTGTCCTTTACTGGGAAATCAGCTATGTCCGTGCCAAATCGATCCAAATGAAATGAAATCGTTCGGACATCGGACTTTGCACGCAATAATTGATTATACCGCGAAAAGAAGCATATGTGTTGTTCTGATATACTTATTTAAGGTACAATATTATAAATTATTGGAAAATTTCATCAAAATCCATTAAGTACTTTTGGCTTGAAAGATAAAAGGTAATCACTCACATACATCCTCAGAAACCTTCACGTTTATGATATTAGTAGGACTATGCAATGGACAATTTCTTTTTTTATTCATCACTAGTGGCCCGCCCCGGCTTCGCACTAGTTTTTATTCTTTTTTTTTTCCCGGCAATTTTTCGATTTTTTCTCGCCTTTTAAACCTTCCCTAGACCTCCACGAATATTTCAAGACTATGATAAGATACATCCGTTCAGCCGTAGTAGAGCCGTTAATCAGACTAACGAACAACAATTCATTTTTATTTATATAGATAGATAGATTGCTCCTTTGCATTTAATGATTTAACGCTGTACTTGGTGTCTTTTTTTTGCACTGAATAAAATAATCCAGTGGTTTAAAATATGATCTTGATTTCCCTTCACCCTTCTGTATACATATTGAATATAAACTTCTAAAATATAATTTTTCTTCTATTTTCCAGCAATCCTTCCGATCAAATGTCAAAGAAGCGAGTTCATTGATCGGGCGACATGCGATCGCTGCGTACAAGCGACCTAAAGTACTGGTGTGGTCGGCGCTCTACGCCGCGGCCTTGGCGCTCTTCGTGCAGGCGCAGGTCTACATGCAGCTGCTCTGGAAGGAGGTCCAGGGCGAGAACAATGAGATGGTGAGTGGCGGTATACACTAGTGCTGGCGCGTTCGAGCCTGTTTCAAGCTTAAGCTATCCCAGGTTAAAAAATAGTGGTGTCGATGCACAATTTTTTTAACCCCCGACCAAAAAAGAGGGGTGTTATAAGTTTGACGTGTCTGTCTGTCTGTCTGTGTCACCATGGCTCCCGACTGGATGGAGCGATTTCAATTTAGTTTTTTTTTTATGAAAGGTGAGTTTTGCGCGAGTGTTCTTAGACATGTTTCATGAAAATCGGTTGGGCCGTTTAAAAGTTATAGGGGTGAGAGTGGGGAAGCAAACCCGAAAATCTACAAAAATACTAGTGTGGGGTATCAAATGAAAACGCATCGCGTCCACATTACATAATATTATGTTGTTTTATATTTAAGGAAATTAAGGCATTGGAATCGGGGGAATTTCTTAAATTTTAAATTTAGATTTATTGTTTACTGTATTCGGAACGCCATAAATTGGTAAATTACCTACAACATTTGTAGGACAAAATCAGCTGTTGTGTCAGGAGAGTGTAAAAAGTTTCTTTAAACCAAATTATTACGAGTTCATTAATCGGATCGAACTTAAATCATAAATAAATAAATAATTTATAAAAAAACCGTCAGTTTTGAGGTGGTTTCGGTCGACGTTTTTTCTCAACTAATGTGAGGATTTCAACGTCGACTTTCCTTTTTTGACTAACGGGATTCTTCGTCACAAATCACCTTCTGTTTAGCTTCGGTGAGTTGACACGGATGAGAAGATTTCGTATAGGACGCTTGAGCGTAACTCTTCTGACTTCTGGCACGTGGGACTGAAGAGGGCTCAGTCACAGAAACCGGGGCAGTCGCTTTCGGGACCGAACTCATCGGTGCGAAGCGTCTGTTGGACCTTTGTGTCGGTAACAAAGTTTGCGTTTGCATTGCATTTTCCGAAGAAATGCTGATCGGAGATATTTGATGACGGTTCGTGACACCGTCTGCAATTACAAAGATCTGAGTCTGCAATTACAAAGATAGCTAAACTTGTTGATATATTTTATTATTATGATAACTTATCTATGTTAATAAAATTATAGCTATCTTCATTGTATTCTTATCTATTTGGACAGATTACAATGATAATATTGTTTAAAGCTGTGAGGCAACAAACTTTACATAATGTTTGTTTCCTGATTCTGCGTTTAAGCAAAGTATACAGCAGTTAAGAATAAGCCTCGACAATGATGCTTTGTTATGTCTGGTCTTCGTTTACAGTGTTAATCATTGTAGGTAACAAACATTAGTAGTTCTCGGTTTAGGTAACGTTTATTCAAGAAGACTTGATGACTACATATAAAATAGGTATTCTGTTTAGCCCTTCTGTTAGCCCGTCCAAAATTACTGGACACTATTTTTCAATGTAATAAGAAAGTACTAAGATATAGTTAATATCGTTATGCATCAAATTTCTGGAGTGGGTAGGCTCACTCCAGAAATTTTACGTATAAATTTAGTACAAATCGCGCGAAAGGGTTACGTCACGCGAAACTTCAGTGCATAAACAAACTAGCTATTCACGCCACGGCATTGCACGTGTTTTAAAATAAATGGCGATAAATGGGCTTTCGTTCACTGAAATTAATATTCAAATTGGACCAAGTTTCTGAAATTATTATTATTATTCTCTTTATTTCATTTTAAACACGTAAAAAATATATTTTTTACATTAGATTACATAATAAATTATATAAAACTACCTACTGTAAAAAATATATCAAAACGGAGAATCACTGGTCGCGAAGCTAGGCTCAAGCGACCGGTGACTAGGGCTGTAGAGAGAGGAACTTCCTGACAATACGCGCCGAGTCCAGAAGTACTGCCTTCTGAATCTGACCCTTGATCCAGCTTCCCAGCGAGAGCCTCTGAAGGTGTTGGTCGAGACTCTTCGCTATTAGGCCGTTAACGGACACGACTATAGGGACGATAATCGCCGACTCAACATCCCACATGATGACAATCTCGCGGGCCAAGTCATGATATTTGTTAACCTTATCATTCTCAGCCTTCACGAGATTGGCATCATGCGGGATAGTGACATCAACAAGTATCGCTTTCCGCTTTAACCGATCTATCAGTACAATATCAGGTTTATTCGCTAGAATAGTCCTGTCTGTAATGATAGATCGGTCCCAATAGAGCGTTGCACGGCCGTTTTCGAGAACTGGCGGCGGTGTGTATTTGTAGTACGGAACCTCAGGTCCAGTGAGGTTGTATTGAAGAGCAAGTTGTTGGTGGATAATCTTGGCTACTTGGTTATGCCTGTGCAAGTATTCAGAGTTGGCAAGATGCGAACAACCCGAAAGTATATGCCTCAGGGATTCCCCTGGAAGATGGCACGCTCGACATATGTCGATTGTGCCATCTTTCATGATATACTTTCTGTAATTGTTCGTCTTTACCACCTCATCCATAATAATTGCACAAACAAAACCCTCGGTTTCCCCAAAGAGGTCACCAAAGCGCAGCCAAGTTACCGAACTAAGGAGATCTACATTAGACCCTGTTAAGGCCTTGTAGTATCTCCCATGCAACTCCTTGCTCTCCCATACAGCCTTCCTGTCCTGAGTGCTCATCACCGCGGGTTTGCGCCAGTTCTCGTTAGCCAACGAGAGTGGGGTAAATCCCTTGTCAACTGCTACCAACGCACGATGCATCTCGCACTCGGTTTTCAGGAAATAATCCCTGAGATTGCATACCTCACGGGAAACGCTCCTTCACCGACTGTTTTACATCGCCATCCACAATACCTAACGCTTCTGACATACCAAGGTATTTATAGGTTTCACCTTCAGAGAGAATTTTGAGGGACATACTCTCGGAAAGTTGTAAATTATTAGAATTCACAACTTTCCCTAGTTGTATTTGTATGACCGCACACTTATCAACACCAAATTCCATGTTAATAGCACTGCTAAATGTCTGAGTGATATTTAACAAGGCTATTAACTCGGATTTGTTTGGTGCAAAAAGTTTGAGGTCATCCATATACAACAAGTGAGAAATGACCTCGCTACCTCTCTTAAGTTGATAGCCTAGTCCTGAATTCTTCAGTAGTGTACTGAGCGGATTCAGGGCTAGGCAAAACCATAAAGGACTCAGGCTGTCGCCTTGGAATATACCCCTCTCAATCCTTATAAAGTTAAGCGAAGCAGAGGGAATCTGTCGGCTGCCAGGATGACGAAGGACGGTGGTCCACTGTCTCATGCACGCGCCCAAGAATGTTCTTAAAGTTGTATCTATTTTATACAACTCTAAGACTCTCTCGAGCCATGCATGAGGCACTGAATCATACGCTTTCTTATAGTCTATCCAAGCAGCCGAAAGGTTCTCTCTACCACGCTTAACCTTTTGGCTAATTGCCATGTCAATGAGGAGGAGCTCCTTAGTGCCTCGAGACCTAACCCTACATACATTCTGAGCGGGTGCCAAAATATTGTTCCTCACAATGTGGTTGTTAATTTTAGTGGTCAGAATAGATGTAAGGAGCTTGTAGATGGTAGGCAAGCATGTTATAGGTCTATAGTTCTTGGGTTCCGAGGCACTACCGGACTTGTGGAGCAGGAAAGTTATACCAGTTGTCATAAAATTTGGGAGAGATCCGATTTCTACGGCCTCTTGGAATTGTGTAGCAAGAACCGAGTGCGAGCATCGAAACCATTTCAGCCAAAAGTTATGCAATCCATCCGGTCCAGGACTTTTCCAGTTCTGGGCCGAACGGATCGCATTGTTTACATCTGATGGAGAGATGGAGATGGCTTCTCCGGACCACATTACGAAACACGAAAAAATCGCTTCACGCAATGGCCCAGCCCGGAGGGTGGTGACAAGCCGCGGCCGAAGCCTACCACCAGAGACTGTTCTTAGCACCACCCGGAGGTCACGTGTAAGGATTCTGAGGGTTACCACTTACGGACGTGAACAGACAAAACCTCCAAAATTAGCGCGTTCAAGTATAATTACTGCGTTCATCAGACAAATTCATCAGCTTTATAATTAAAGTACCTTTCTATAGACAGAAGAGCGTTAGATTTGATTGATGGATATGTGGGAAGAGGTAGGTCGAAGATGGATAAATTGTGTGAAAATGACGGCTGATACAGAGAAATGGAAGCAAAAAACATGTTGTGTCGACCCCGCGTAATCTATACTAATATTATAAAGCTGAAGAGTTTGTTTGTTTGTTTGTTTGAACGCGCTAATCTCCGAAACTACTGGTTCGAACTTTTTGTGTTGGATAGTCCAGTTATCGAGGAAGGCTATAGGCTATATAACATCACGCTACGACCAATAGGAGCAAAGATATAGTGGTAAATGTGTAAAAAACGGGAGAAATTGTTCATCTTTGAAGCCTTCCGTTGCGTGCGCCGTGAAAACGGTTTAAGATACACAAAATATATGTATTAAAGAATAATAGCTCTTTTAATGATCTAAAAAACAGTCCGCGATAGTATATGTCTATCTTTTAAGATTAACTCACAAAAACCGTTTTTATGGTACCTAATTTGGTCGAAATAATTTGTTTAAGTTGTATCAACATAAGAATATTAATCTTTATTCAAATAAATATGTTGTTGGTTAAGAGTACTTCATCCATTATAACGCGGGTAGCACCACAGGGCACAGCTAGTGTAGGATAATGGAAGATGATGATGGTGACCTGTAGACAGTATATTTACTTTTAATTCCAGGTGCCATTCAACGGAGCCGTAGAGGCGGCGCAAACGCTGCTCGGTGCGGGAGGGGCCTACCTCGCCGCTCTGATGACGTGGTCCGTGATCCCGGCGCCCGTCGGCGTGGTGCAGGGCATCGCCCTGTTCCTCGGCACACACATACCCAACGTGTTCGTGTCCTACGCCGGGTACATCGTCGTGGGCATGCTGTTCAACTACGTCATCACTCTAGCGAGGTACGTGTAGGATAGACCCTCAGATTACGAGAGAGTACTCAGTCTACCAAAATAACTGGAGATCTTGGAGATGTCTAGAAGTGGACGTCCTACGGCTGAAATTATGATGTCAGAGTCTTACTTTTTCGTTTTTTTTTTTAATAAATGGTAAGACTAACCAATTGGTCATTCACTGATCATTGCAAATCATGGTGACCCATTAAAGCTTTGAGTCATCGAAAACTTTTGACAAAGATTGTTAAAAAGAACTGTTTTTGCTCAGCAATTTAACTTTGTAATTCATTTTTTATTTTCTAATATTTGTAAAACAAATTGGAATAAAATGCATTGAAATAAATGATCTTGTATCTTAAACATATGGGCTAACTAAAAAAACGAAAATAAAGTTAATAAAGTTATTGTAATTCTATTTCAGTGCAAAAATCGCGAGCCAGCTAAGTGACGAGAGTTGCTTCGGGCTGATATTCGGCGTGAACACTCTCGTGGCCACCGGACTAACAGCGGTCGTGACCTTGGTGATGATCCAAACTATGGAGCTGTCGATCCAGAGCCAGTACTACACGGTCAGCGGCCTGTTTATAATCGTCGCCGCCGGCTGGATGGTCGGCTGGTCGGCGCACCAGTGTCGGCAGAAACAGACCTTGCAGATGTCGGGTGCTATGCTTGCATAAGCTGGTCACGCCAGACAAGCAAATTTTTAGTTCATTTAATACCTACCCTAAATATTAATTTCATCAGAAATAGCCAGGATCCTCATGATTTTATAAAAACAAAATCTATGATTTTGAATTTTTTAAGAGGCAATTACTTCTTTTCTTCAAATTTAAGTCCGCACAATCCGTATTTTTATTATCACGTCATCGCATCTATCGCGCGACCCGACTATACGTTTTTTATATTTTGTAGCATGAAACAACATTACAAATAGAAAAGAGAATCAAGGTTTTAGTATCAAGAGGTTTAATTAGAAGCTTATATGTGACTTTATCCAAACTAATAAGTATGTATGTATTATGAATGCGAAATAAGTTTGCTTGTTTGTTTAAGTGATCATGGTTTATCTATTTAACCAATCTTCTTGAATTTTAACTCGGACACAATTTGAGAGTATGGATAAAGATACAAGCTTTTTTGAATCCCGAAGGAACGTCCTATTCACGGGGGATTTACGATAATCTCACGCGTCGTAATTCAAATAACAATGATGTTGGTAGGCAAGTATAAAGAACCATAACCATATTTAAATATTGACGCTGCTGGGTTCCGTTAGTTTTTTGACTATATTTTTTATCTTGTTTGTGTTCACTCATTATACCAACAATATAAACTCAGAAAAAAAAAGATTTTAAATCGTTGCTTATCATTATCACTTGCTGTGTTTCCTATGGGTAAAGTTAAATATAAACATTTATGCCATACATCATGTCCTAAAGTCTTGGTACATACGGAATAGTGACTATCACCAATGATTAAACAAATTGAACTATGATATCTTAGATTCTAGGCATTTTAATGCATAGGACAGTTTGTTATTCTTTTATATTGACGGTTTAATAGGTTGTTTCTGTTCACGTCCGTAAGTGGTAACCCTCTGAATCCTTACACGTGATCTCCGGGTGGTGCTAAGAACAGTCTCTGGTGGTAGGCTTCGGCCGCGGCTTGTCACCACCCTCCGGGCTGGGCCAGTGCGTGAAGCGATTTTTTCCTGTTTCGTAATGTGGCCCAGAGAAGCCATCTACCTTCTAGGACTTCATGTCCCATCTTAGACCACATCATCACTTTACATCAGGTGAGATTGTGGTCAAATAAAGACTTATCGAGCATAGAAAAAAAAAAACCTATTTCTTAGCTTGCAGTTGGCAGCTTGCAATTATATGAATTATAATATATCTGTGGCATACAGATAATAGTAATAAGCTGTAATTTACTAGACTTTGCTAAATCATTCTTAGAACAGATCTCAAGATTAACATAAAAAAATGGCTGGACCATTTTAAAATTATTTATTTCAGACATTCTATTGTGTGGTTGTAAACACTTTGTGCAAAGTATGTAGAAAATATATGGTGTAGTAATATATTAAAGAATGTGAATAATATTAGATATAGAATACATATTTTATTTTTTTATATTTCAAAACTAAACTGTGCAAGTAGATATTTTCCTATTGAGTGTTTAAATTTCTACAAAATCGAAAATTATATGCAAGTTTTCACACCTAGTTTTATATTTAATACCTTTCTAAATGTATTAATAGTACTATGCCTACCTAGTCATTTTAGGTTTGGTTGTTTTTAGTACATTTTTAGGCAAACTGTGATAGTTTAGTTGGTGTGAAGATAAAGAGATAAATATTTTATAAGATATTTATTTAGTGACAAGAACTTGATGTTTACCTATTAAAATATTAAATAATATTCATATAATATTTACCTAGAGCAACTCATATTATGTAATGGAAAAATATTTGATTATTTATGTAAAGATTAAGTGTAGGCTGTTTACATTAGAGGTAGACCTCAAGTAAAGAGTAATAAATGAAAGTACTTAACACAATCAGTGATTTTATTGCCACTTACAACTTACAATTTTGAAGGTTCTAGTTTTATTTGAACAAAATACCGAATAGAATAATAATAAAAACCCTAGTAAAACAAAAAATTTCATTTTCAGCTTTGTCCTATATCCTATAATTTAATTAATATAATTGAAGAAACTAAGGTGGTTATTACAGTCCCTCTATAATTAATCCTATAAAGCAGTTTGAAAAAAAGTATAAAACAATTTAAATTTCAAAATAATTTTATTTATTTAAAAATAAATTTAAGTAGTTAAAACTAATAAATATTTACAATACAATACTCTTTATTGAAATACAAAAAGAACAATGCTTAAGAACTTAAATACATTAAATAATAGTGTAACAATGGGCGGCCTTATCACTAAAAGTGATCTCTTCCAGACGACCTTTGGATGGACTGGAGAAAAACAAAAAACGATGGATGTTGCAAATTGCTAAAATAATATAAAGATAATTGTTGAATAATAAATATTATATTAGTATTTAGTTAGTATTCTTGATATGAAAATTTTTAATGGAATGTTCATTACATGTAGGTACTTTTTTTTTTTTTTTGAGACATTCAGCAAACTAATTATATAAGATTACCAACAAAGGAATGATAATATCCATAACTCTTTAAACTTCAATTAAGAATTAATTTAATTTAAAGCGGTTTGCTTAGAGCTTGGTCTAGTCTTCAAATAAATATAAAGACATATGATAAGGAAAACAACTGTAAGGGTGGGCAGAACGACGGTCTGGATTTGCTGACGAGATTTCGCGAAAACCTGTTTTCTTTCGCGTTTTTGTTTGCCACTCTCTTTCATAGTACCCGTTTTTATACTACGCATTGCGTACTGAAACAAAAAGAGGTACAATTCAATTCACTTTCATGCCACGTAAGTTCATATTTCACGTAAGCTTCGTATAATTAATTACACATTATTAATAGAAAATAATAATGACTAAGACATAAAAAAAACTTAAGAAACTAAAATATATATACCTGCTGCATCTGCTGCAAGCTCTGTTCAATTAATAGCTAGTTACCTTTGAGCTAAACGCTAAATAAAAATGAACGCAAAACCAGCTATACTTTACCTTTACCTCCTCGCAATGGACCATATTTTTTTGTTTAACCATTAGTCAATCATTATTAAACGCCGTTTGATAGGTACTATAAGCGCCCCGTTTGCTGTTGTAGTTAAACGTAGTGAATAAATTATCTTTGGTTGTAGTAGTACCGTGACGTATTTATGACGTGACACACTGAATTTTTTTTTTATTGGACATTTTGATGCTTTTGATCGCAGATGGCCCAACCCAACCAAACCCAACCCAACGTGCCCCTCATAGTTAGTTTGGAGCAACACGCACAAGGGCTCCGCTCCGCTTAGGAAATGTAGTGATTTTAAACTCACTGCGCTTAGGGACGGACCTCGGCTTGGGCTGTTGCCAGTATGAGTTACACCACGTTACACCTACGGGCGAAAAAAGTCGGCCCCGCCGCGCCGCCGCGCCGGCCGCGCGGTGGGTCCGGTTTTTGTGTATATCTACATTGGGTCTGACTGACATTTTTTTTAGAGGGTCTGTCATTTTACTGATTTATTGTCTGTGTAAAGTCCCTAGATATAGGTCAGTGTCTTTTAATCATTTCAAATCATAGATGAGTGAATGACAAGTAGGGATGGGGCGTGCCGATAGGGAAATAACTATCGATAAATTCTGTTAATTAAGATCACTGCAGGTTCTTTTAATAAATAATAAAATATCTGATATTCATCTATAAATATATATAATTCTTCTGTGAGTGTGTATGTCACTGAACTTCTCTCAAACGACTGGACCGATTTAGATGAAATTTTTTGTGTGTGTTCAAGGGGATCTGGGAATGGTTTAGATTCACAATACGGCCAACTGGATATTGTTTTTTGAGACGTGGGACAGGACGTCTGTCGGGTCGACTAGTATTTATAGATTTTTTTTAAATTATATTTATAGTTATGCTGTTTACATAATGATAATTATTTACTTGTTGTTTAATGTAGTACATTTAGGTAGGCTATGATGATTATGATTAAATAAACGTCATAACTATTAATAATTATCTTAAAATTTCTATAAATATGAATACCAGATATTTTAGTCAGATCCTAACATGAGCCCCGTTAGGGCATTTTAACCTTATGTTTACTTGCTACACTACTTACATAAATATGTATTTAGACATTTGCTTTTGGTTAAAACATAAAAATTTGGTAGCTAACATAAATAGGAATTTATAATTGTGGACCTGGAGAGGCTTTGTCCTAACAGTAGTAGTTGGCAGTGCGACATCTCTAATGTGATCTTGTGAGGTATGGTTATTAGTTACAGGTTCAAAAGACGAGCTAAATTTCTGACAATAGTATGGAGTCATACCTTTGGGCTTGAGCATTTCCTTTGCTTGTGTAACAGGTGTATTATGTATTATTGTGTATTAATATTGAGTTTTGTTAAAAACATGTCATCCCTGTTTACAAATGCACTAACTGCAGCTCCGCCTCGTGGTGCCACATCATATACAATCAACTTCCTACTTATTTTATAGTTATTTTTCTTTTTACTTATTTATTTATTTTGTTTCATGAGACATGAGACTAACAAATTGCAATTAAAGGGCTAAAATAATTACAGGCTAATATTAACAAATAATTTATTTTTATTAATAGAATTTTACACAGATGCAGCATTTTTATGTCATCATTATTTTTATGTTATTACATTTACATAAATACAAATATTAATTTGGTAGGTATATCTAATTTTTTTTTCAAACATGATATTCTCCTCCATCTAACTTTTCATCAGACAATGACGATAGAATACTAGCAGAAGTGCTCTGAGAAATCCAAATAACATACATAATCAAACCTTCAATAATGCCAACACCTGCACCACATACTACATCCAAAATGAAATGACGCTCAGACAACACTCTAGACAAGCAGGTGGCTGTAACCCAAGCCATTAATGGAGGGAAAAATATTATTGAGACTGGGTCTAAAACCATTAGAGTGAATGCTATCAATACAACTCTGCTAGCATGACCAGAAGGGAAAGAGTACTTGTCGGGGTTAATAGATATCAATTTGTTCATGGGTATTGGCCGACGTCTTCTAACAAATGCTTTGAGGGTGGCTATAACAATAATGTCCAGGATGAGAGCTGAAAAGGAAACCAACATTAAATAATTAATATACTATTTTTTATAGACCATACTCTAAAGTTTGAATGTAAAGGATTGAAAATAAATAAACTTATATATAATTTTGAAGTCAAATTCCTAATTTCTTTTTCCTATTATAATACAAATAAGCAACTAATTGGAATTGAAGAACTCTAAGTCTTTACATAATTTAAATTACCTATAAGCAGGTTCACTTGTAACTGATACAGTTCTTTATTGTTAAAAAGCCAGATGAATGACAGCCATCCTGCTAACCACACTATTCCATGACATGATACCTATAAAAGTACAACACATATTAATAAATTAAATGACACACCTACTTATCTTCAATGAGTGCAAGACTGTTGAGACAGTTTACTCTGTGTATTCAGACATTATAAATGATAATGATAACAGTTCTATCTACCTCTAGAAATCGAGCATGGTTACGTAAGGATCTCAGTGCAGTAATTCTGCTCGAAAGTTCCACCAATTTTTTTGTAATGTGCACATCATAGTTCAGAAGTTTTCGTAGCATGGGTGATACTTCCCTTTTTGTTTCTACACCAAGCTGAAAAAAATATATCAATAAGTTACAATAAAATATTGTGTGTTGCAAAATCAGTTTCAAATGTGGGTCATACAAAGTATGCATGACATAATTTTAATTGCACAGCTGAAAATTAGAATAAATAATCTCATGAGTCATCATCTTCACACGAATACGGATTAGTTAACATGTTGAGTTTACATGATCTATGTGTTGTTTAGATATTTAGTACTGTGCTACCACGGGTGTGGAAACTTACCATGTCCATTTTCCGCTTTAATCACAATATTTTCTTTATTCACAAAGACACTATTTTACCACACCAGAGAATACGGATAGGGCCTAAAATATGCCGACTATCTCGTGATATATCGTTTAAATATATATATATATATACTATATCGTCTCATGCGTTAAGAAAAGCTTGGATATGTGACCTCAAAAACACTTAACTTACACAATTTTTTTACGCAAATCCGTAGAAATAAGGCTTTTATTGTTCTATTTTATTAATGAAAGAAATTTTAAAATAGAGAAAATATTTATTGACGGAAGGTAGGTCATGTCATGACAATGACATTAATGACATTGACAATTGACATACAGTGAAAGAAATACAATATAAAAAAAAATAAATAAATAAATAAATATATATTTATTTATATATATATATATATAAATAAATATATATATAATATATATAAACTTATGTTTCTGCATTCTTGATACCGATAAATTTTTTTGTATAGCTTACTAATCTTTCAAGTAACTGAATGACACTGGCAAGTCGTAGCATATGGCAAGCGCGATGCCAATACTAAGAACTGAACTGAACTGAACTGAAATACAATAGTGACGAGGCGCGTTAACATTTACTCACGCGCCGTCACTGACGGCATCGGCTTAAGCCCCGCTCTATACGTAGTGATTTATATTATTTATCTTTGCGCTAACGCGTTAACCAACAGCGAAAGAGAATATAAAAAACTTATCTAAGACAGCAACAATCTATGTAATAGTTACAGATACGTCACTTGATTTAAACTTATTATAATATTAGATTAACATTATATTAGATTGATATCCAGTCTCATAAGATATGTGTTTTTTTGTTTTTTAGTTTTTTTTTTGTTGGATAAGCCTTCATTTGACCACAATCTCACCTGATGTAAAGTGAAGATGTGGTCTAAGATGGAGCATGAAGACCATGCTCTTGAAAATGGTAGGTAGTGAATTAGCATGCCGTACCGGGACCGGCCAATGCATTCCATAGCATTGTTATTTATAATCCTGTAAGTATCCATAATTAATTCATATTTGCACACAGATCCCCTTATGTCTTAATGATCTAATACATTCAAGGTTGTCTGGTAGAGATCACTCTTGAGCGATATGCATACTATAGCACTTTTTGGTTAGTATAATATAAACACTATAAACCTCAGAACAAGGAACTTTTTTCACACTACTATATCTGTGCCATAAACCTATAAACGTGTGATTTATATTGTCTTTGCACTAAGTTTGCCATTACTAAAACGTTGTGTAAAACGTAGTGATGTAGTGATTATATACTCTCTGGTAGTGACTATGTACTCCATACAGAGAGTATATAATCACTACGTTACTCCATATTAAAACATATTTTATCCCCCTTTATTTAGCGCTACACAATATAATATATTTAATTTCTAAATGGCTCGGACAACTACTCATAAATTACTTTAATTATACGTACTTGGAGAGTATTATGAATTTCTTTGGTATTACTTTATATGGTCCACAAAACAACATCAAAGACTCAATGAGGCCTGAATATCATGAGCCAGTGAATAAAAAAGATGCAATAAATGTTTTGAAAGCTGTTAAAGAATATTCTACACTGCCTCAAAAGGTACTATTTAAATTTGGATACCAAATGCTAGTACTATTGAACCTTTCTTGACAAACCATTATTATGTTACAGTATGTAAGGCCAGATATCCATACTATACGCGTCATGGACTGTTACATAGGCAGAGTTGATGGTTTCCCATATGGATCTACACAGCGCTTCACGAAAATGCGACGCAAGGCTGTTATAAAACCAACTGGGCCTTGCGATATATTCAGGCAACCTCCTATTACATCGTATGAAGTTAGTATTAAATATTTTTAAACGTTTGTGGGCATTATTATCCGTCTGTTATTATGTTTAATGTGCCATCCATACTTCGTCAGATGCATCTGCAGTTTAGTTATTTAGCATCGGCATCCTGCCTTCACATTTGCCTGTTGTTGGTTTTTGTGGTAAGTGCGAGCGGTGTATCCACATAATATCTGCAGACGTATCATGATCGACGTATGATTAATTTTATTACCACTTGTTGTAACACTTGTCTAATAGGAGAAATAAAGAAAATGTCCGATACTTCTCAGCTACGATCTCAATGTCAGTTTCCAAGCATGCATGTTGCGTCTTTAATAAACCAACACACAGACCATGTACGGCATGTACTGTTGTTCATCCGCTGAAGGTAGATTGGTCTCCGGACAAAACATGATGATATGTAGGGGCCTACGTAAATACATAATATTAATAAGATTTTTTCTTTTTAGCTTGGATGGTTTTACCATGATGAAGCCCTTAAGGATAAAAAATGGTATAAAACCATGCCCAGATTCCCTCAACCAGCATCACCGAATTCGCTGCTCCTAGATAGTGCTAAAAAATGTAATAAATATGCGTCTTTATTCTAATTCCATTTACCTAATTGTAATTCGCTTTAACATTATTTCATAAAAGTGTGTTGGCTAATAGTAATACTTTTCCTTACAACATGATTTTTATTTGTTCTCACACGAGTTACCCCTCGGGGCACTGCTAGTCTATTCTATGTATCTTTATCTTAGTCATAAAAAGTTTTCTGTGATCTGTGTATATTTACTAAAATAATTATGTACCTATTTAGGTAGTATACCGGTCTGCTAATGCCTGCTCTTATCTCTCGTCAGCGTCAAGCGTGGGTGCACGAGAGTGTAGTCGGAGCCCTCGAGCACTAAACTTTTTTCCGAAACTATAACAACTATTATTTTTCTTATTGTATTGCGCGAGGGACACATCCAAAATGGACAAATGAGTGTGTGTGGGTTCCTGTTCTTCTGTAAAATTAGAGAATGATAAATCTAAAATATATTTATGATGACAATACCATGCAAACTTTTAACGGTAGTTGTTTTGAACGAGATCTAGTAAGTAATTTTTTTGTTAATAAAGTCCGCAATTTAATTTACCTATCCACATTAATATTAGGAAAACTTAATGTGATGTCAGTACCTACTTGAATGGAAGCTTTTTGCACTAGTTTTTTGAAGTGAAGTTTTCAAACCGGATGCAACGGAAAAAACGACAGTTAAGCCAATCTTAAACGCTAACAAGGTTAAGCAACTTTGCGCGACGCCAGTACTTGGATGGGTGACCGCCCGAACAAAATCTTTATGCACGTTATTATTTTTTTTTTTTCATTCTTTTGTCGATTTACTGAAGTTTCAGTTCTATCGTGTGTGAATCGCACACACACACCTTTTTTTATTTTTATTTTAGTGATTCTTTTTTTAACAATTGGCGATGCAAAGATTATCCGCACGCCTCTAGCGGTGAAATTTAGAAACTGTCTAAGAACGACACTTTGTTTGTTTATCTGATTTGTATTTATTATTTATGTTTTTCTCTGACGTTAATTGTAACGAAAACTGGCAAAGTGTCGTTCTAAGACAGCTTCACAATTTTGACACTAAAGGCGCTAGTTAGAATCTTTGCAATAAGGGTATAATACTTAATCCTTACAATAATACAAGTGACTAGTTAAAGTTCGTTCAGCGCTATGAACAAGGAATCTATTCTTTCTGTTCTGTGGTTCTTCTTCTTTCTTGTTTTATTTCGATGGCTTTCTGTTCAGTTCAGCGCTTTAATGGAAGGGGGCTATAACCGTCAAGCGCCAAACCTTCATACTGTCAGTGTCACAGTTACGTTTAGTTTCTTGTTCTTTTCTTTCTTTTGTGTAACGTTGTGAACGGCGGAGGTATTGTCGTCGACGATGTCGTAAGTTGCCGAAATCCATAGAAATCCTTGAAATCAATGTTCTTACCTAGGCATATATTTAGCTAATGCCTTTTATATTTGTTTATCCATAAAATGTTGTTGATAGTTTTGATGTTTATGACAAATAACACACCGTGTCGGTGCATAACCTGAAAATTTAGTAGGTAATTTATCTTTCAGGTCCAAAGTGTCCCGTGACACTCTTTACGAGTGTGTAAATGCTGTAATTCAGTCGTCGAAAGACAAGAAACGTAACTTTTTGGAAACTGTGGAAATCCAGATTGGTCTGAAGAACTATGACCCCCAGAAGGACAAGCGTTTCTCCGGCACCGTCAAGTATGTTTACCTGGAAAGAGCATTTTAGTGCGACATTTTTAGACCCACTATGGTCCCACTAAAGTGAATCTGTACAGGGAGTCGGTAACCCGACGGGACTTGACCCAGAGTCTTAAAATAATGGGCAGGTTAGCTTCGGCATACCGAAATTGTTCACAATATTATTATCAACCTACACGGACTCCTGCAAGACATAACTGTTGGGTGTAGAGGTAAACATCACATAATACAAGATTTTCATCATGTAAATAGAATAACATATTGGTTACATTAATGAATGTCTTGTATAATGTTTGCGAGTTTGCTAGGATTTAAAATGTTATTCCATTCTCAGTGTTAAATTTTTTCAGGCTAAAGTACATTCCCCGTCCCAAGATGCAAGTATGCATTCTCGGAGACCAACAGCACTGTGATGAGGCTAAGTCTCAGGATGTTCCCTGCATGGATGCCGAGGCTCTGAAGAAGTTGAACAAGAACAAGAAACTTGTTAAGAAGCTAGCCAAGAAGTAGGTTACCTGGAAGCATTTTATAAACTTACAAATGTATTGTTTATTTGCCAAACCTGGTCTCTAATCGATTATTTGTTAAACCGGCTAAACTTTAATTTTTTATTGAATTTAACTTCTTGACCCTCACCTCAGGTAATAAGGTCAGGTAAGCGGTAACCGGTTACCGCTTGGGGATTAACGAGTTAATTGAATCTGACATTTGCAATGATTTTATTTACAATTAATTTTACCTTTTTCTTGAATTGTATACATAAAATATTTTCATGCAAATGCAATGATAAGCAAAACAAGTTTAGAACTGCAACTACTAAACATGTTTTTGTTCATAGATGTTACCCATGTTTACAAATACATTAGTCTTATTCTGCTCTCAAATTGATTATAGAGGTATATCAAACCGAAAGAATCAGCAATTTGATTTAATACTGATTTCACTGATTCATTATAATAATAGAATTTTTTCTATCATATCTTTAATACATGTAATTTTTTTCCAGGTATGATGCTTTCCTGGCATCAGAGTCCCTTATCAAACAGATCCCCCGTCTGCTTGGTCCTGGTCTGAACAAGGCTGGTAAATTCCCTGGTCTCCTTTCCCACCAGGAGTCCATGACTCAGAAGATTGATGAAGTCAAAGCCACTATCAAGTTCCAGATGAAGAAGGTAAGGCATTACCATTATGGCCCTGCTCAATGTAATTAGTCACTGTTTAGTAAAGACAGGACTGTTCTTTCAAAGTTATTAAACATTATTTTACAGTTTAACATTTTCCAGCAACAAAGCTTATGATGATGACGTCATATAGTTATTCTGATGTAACTTCCTAAATTTACTGATTAAAATTTAAGTTACATTACACAGGTTAACAGTATTTCTAATCTAATTTTACATTATTCTTAACTATTATTTTCAAATTCAGAGTCTATTATGTTTCACAAAGACTGACAAACACAGAACTTACGAGCAAGCAGTGAACGAAGATCTAGTCAGTTGATTCCATTAAGAAATAAGATACGAAAACAGCCTCAAATTTGCCTAAATAAAATTAACTACTAGTTTGTTTTTAACTACAAGCGATGTCAGAATCGGCACTCATATCTATATGCTCTTTACTAGGACATCAATTTGCATTTGAGCTCTCTCAATGCCTAACCTATTTTGCTATTTCAGGTATTGTGTCTGTCAGTTGCTGTTGGCCACGTTGACATGACTCCTGATGAGCTTGCCCAGAATGTGCATCTTTCCATCAACTTCCTTGTGTCACTCCTCAAGAAGCACTGGCAGAATGTGCGCTCTCTGCATATGAAGTCCACCATGGGCCCACCCCAGAGATTGTACTAAGTTGATGCAATAAACCTTGACCTAAGTTTTAAAAGAATTTGTTGTTTCATTTCCCATAACTTCAATTGTAATACTTCCGGCGCATCTATCTATGATTAGATAAACTCAAAAACAAGGTAACTACTGAATTGATCTTTGCGATTTTCAGGAATATCAATATCTATGGGATTAAAAACTTAAAGTTTGGCGGGAGGCACATATTTTTGTCAAATTGTTGCATTCATTTGTACAAATTGTGGTCTTAAAATTTTATTACAGTAACATGACCCCAGGCAGAGCATGGCAATATTATTTAGTTTAGTAACCATGCAGGCATTGTAAAGACACGGTATATTTCATTCAATTTGAACCAGTATTAAGAATTATAATGGGTCAAATTTCTTAATTTTGTCACTCACTGACTGACTCACCGATCATCAAAATTCTAAGGCACTTCTAGCAGACCTAGAAGCTTCAAATTTGGAATATAAACTAAGTACCTAGTGTTTGGTGTATGAATCAAGGAGAAACTAAAAAATCTAGAAAAGACCGGTATAGAGGGCGCTGTCGCAATACCACGTATATCTATACTAATATTATAAAGCTGAAGAGTTTGTTTGTTTGTTTGTTTGAACGCGCTAATCTCCGAAACTCCTGGTTCGAATTGAATAATTCTTTTTGTGTTGGATAGTCCAGTTATCGAGGAAGGCTATAGGCTATATAACATCACGTTACGACCAATAGGAGCAAAGATATAGTGGTAAATGTGTAAAAAACGGGAGAAATTGTTCATCTTTGAAGCCTTCCGTTGCGTGCGCCGTGAAAACGGTTCAAGATACACAAAAAATATGTATTAAAGAATAATAGCTCTTTTAATGAACTAAAAAACAGTCCGCAATAGTATATGTCTATCTTTTAAGATTAACTCACAAAAACCGTTTTTATGGTACCTAATTTGGTCGAAATAATTTGTTTGAGTTGTATCAACATAATAATATTAATCTTTATTCAAATAAATATGTTGTTGGTTAAGAGTACTTCATCCATTAATAACGCGGGTAGCACCGCAGGGCACAGCTAGTATGAAATATGTAGGTACTATAGTAATAACAATGCGAAATATAAATAAATCCAATCTGGACCGGCCAAAAAAAAAAAGAAAATAATCAACTTCCTATTTTAATTTGATTCTCCTAACTTTGTCACGGCAGTCGTCATTACCCGTTTCAACTATATCTTGATAAATAATGCTTGTTGAGTTTTTTTTAAACACCCATAAGAAAGGGGTTGTGAACGCTAAACAGCTCTCCGCTTTTTTCCGTTGCAACTTAACAAACAAGTTTGTAAAATTGAAATTTGTGGAAAAAACGTGTTACCAAAATGACGTTAAATGAAAAAGAGGAATGTCGAACGTTGCCAAAATGATTTATTATCTTAATATAAAGTTTAATTGTTCTTCAATTGTGTTTTGTTTAAAATATAATCTGGATCTGGATTGGACATTTTAATGCAATAGACATATTACGGGCTATTATAAATTTTGAAACAATCATGGTTATTAACACTATATAGATTCATTAACTAATATTCACCATGACGGGGCTTGCCGTATTAGGATGTGATGGTACGAGTTCGTGATACCATAGGCCACGGTTTACAGAAAAGCATTCTGACAGATATCTCCACGCTTGAATCACATCACCACCCTCTGCAATTGAATTCAGAAATACCTGCTCTGTCAAACCGGACGTAATAACTCTGAGATGCCGACAGTTTACAAGCTGAACTTACTCCTGTATATAGGGAAACTCGCGCCGCGCGCTCCCCCCTGTACCATGAAACGCAGGGCTGCGTTTTTAGTAGCTCAGTCGTTCTCGTGACTTGAGGCATGCGAAAGAGTCGCTCAATCAGCTAAGGAGAGCGCTATGACCCCAAGCATTACGTGATCGAATCAGAAATGAGAAGATACGTAGAAGAACGAGGGTCATCACCGACATAGCCAAACGGATTAGCTCTTTAAAGTGGCAGTGGGCTGGCCATATTGCCCGTGGAGCAGATGGTCGTTGGGCTGAAAAGTTCTCAATTGGAGGCCCCGTATCGGCAAGCGCAGCGTAGGACGTCCACAAACTAGATGGACGGAAAATTACTACCAAATTATATACCAAAGAACAAAAAATATTATTATTATTTTTTTGAGGTGAAACTTCTATAGAATCGTTGTGATTTGAAACTGTATGCAACGGAAATGGAAATAAGATTGGCTTACCTGTCGGGTAAGCCAATCTTAAACGCTAACAAGGTTTAGCAACTTTGCGCGACGCCAGTACTTGGATGGGTGACCGCCCGAACAAAATCTTTTTGCATAGTATTTTTTTTTGTTTTTTTTTTATTCTTATTCTTTTGTCGATTTACTGAAGTTTCACTTCTATCGTGAGTGAATCGCACACATACCTTTTTTAAATTTGCTATTGTATATTTATTGTACATCCTTGTTTGTTGGGAAATCATGTTTTGTAACAATATATTTATAGTGATAAAAACAGACTACCTACCTGGATTGTATGGTAGTTATACGCCAGTTCCTTAAAAAATATTGATTCATATACCTATCTAAAAGTAGGTAAGTTGATTTATTTTTCAGTATGTTTTAAGTATTTTTAATAATACAACTCTCGAAATCACTATTTTAGATTTGATATTAAACTAAATCTTGAGAAGCTGTCACTATCGGCAACACTTCGTCATTAATAAAGTCATTATTGGCTACAGATCGTCATTATCGCCAACACGAAAAATTTTTAATATTCAATATTTTGAAAAATAATGATTTATTTGAAGTGCCTCTTGTTTAAAAATGTTTGATTGCGACAAACTTGTAATATAAGCTTCAATTAGAAGCTGCAGCACCAGTTTCGTTGACGAAAAAATAAATGTATGTATGAGAAAATTGCTAGGAGAACCAGCCCCTTACGAGATAAATTTAAGGAAATAAATATTATGACTGTTGCTTCACAATACAGGGTGTAATCAGACGACTATCGAAAAAAAAGGGGGGGTATGCAGGACACCAAACCAAATCAATATAAAAAAACCGCAGTCCAAAAAAAAAATTGTAGCCGGAGATATCGATGGTTGAAATTTTCTGACTATTTAGCCAACCAGCAATGTAACCAGTAATGTTTTTATCGATAAATGGCATCGTTTCGTAGCTGTAATAAACGTTAGTAGTAGCAGGCAGGCAGTGGGCGGACACTCGACTTTCATGAAATTCTTCTTCAAGAATGAAAGTCGAGTGTCCTCCTACCTAAATAGCCCATTTATGCAGGAAAATATTGGATTTTACCGCGGGAAAGTACTAGTACGCGGTACAGCTTTCCCGCGGTTTTTACAGCAGATACCCTTCTCGTAATTCTAAAATCTCTCAGGTCATTGAACTTACTCAACATTCATAACATACTCTAGAAACATAATGTCACGATTTTGACTTAATAATAATAACACTTGTGGTGTTATTATTATTATTACTGTGAATTATTGTTTTCTTCAGAGCCGCGTTGGCTTAGTGCAAGCACACTTGACTTTCATTCTGAAGATCGTGGGTTCAAACCCCGCCACGCACCTCTGGATTTTTCTTCTTGAGATATTTATGTCCGCTTTAAACACGTGGTTTAACGGTGAAGGCAAACATCGTGAGGAAACCGGCATCGTCTGAGAACTTTAAAAGAGTTTGAAGGACATGTGACATTCACCAACACGCACTTGGCCAGCGTGGTTTAATTAAGGCCTAATCTCTCTCGTCAAGAGAGAAGTCCCTGTGTCCTAGCAGTAGGAACGTTAATAGAATAACATTTGAAGGCATTGAATGTAGGTACTTAGTTACTTACCTAATTTCGCTGTCGCCTCGGTCGCACTAGAAATGGCTCGAATTGAGCTCTTCCTCTTTCATGGCACATCTTGTACTCACACACACACTGGCACTCTGTGGTCCTCTGGAGGCATTTCCTCATGCCTCGCCGTAACACATTCACATTTGTCCATATTCTCTCGCACTAAACATTGCCAAAACCACATCACACTAACATTTGAATAACAATTACTCGTCACTTTACACTACTAACCGAAATAGACAAATCTATCCATCTATTCATACTATAAAATAAAAAAAATACTTTAACTAAATTTTTTGAAAAAGAAAGGATTTTACTAAAACTAATTAAAGAGAAATACTAGAAAAAATAAGCTGAACAGTGCATAGATTTGCGATGCGACGCGCAAGTATTCAATACGAGTTATGAACACCGACTAAATTGATTCTCAAAACATGAAAACACTACGAAAATAATAGGCAATAATACATAATCTTCAAAAAGCACCGCCACGCGGCGCGGCTTATGGCAAAGGGTGCCGACATTGCCGGCGTCTTTTGTCAAACAGGATAATTTATTCTTTGCAAAAGCCGTGTTCACTATGCCTACGAAAATAATTAGAACAAACTCCGTTTGATAAATACCTTTCCCTATGTTAGGTATGACTACAAAAATAAAAAATAATTGATTATTTTTTAATGCGAACGAACTCGAACAGCTGGTTTAGATAAACTTACGTGTATTATTTAACATAATATTTTTTTTAAATGCTGTTATTTGAGTAGTTTTTAATTGATTTTTGTTATTTAGACTAAAATACTTACTTATGTACCTACCTAGGTTAGGTACCAAACTGTTTTTAATAAGAATATTAGCAATTTTATCCAGATGTCGTTCGTACAGTAGGCAAAGATTGCAGTAGGCCGATAATCTAATAACAGGGTGAGTTGAGTTCGTTCCAGCCCTAGCAACTCCATTACAGGACATAGGCCTCCCTCAATCTTATGATAGGTAGATTGAGTAATAAAAATAAATTTTAAATTATTTTGTAGGTAGGTACTTTAACTTAACTAGGTAACTTATGTGTGGCGGGAATTTTGCATGGATTTTAATAAAATCCATTATCTAGGTCACCAGAGTTTATTGCGCTCGAACAGCTGTTTTAGATTTACGTGTATTATTTAACATAATATTTTTTTTTAAATGCTGTTATCTGAGTAGTTTTTATTTGATTTTTGTTATTAAGACTTAGAATAAAATACTTACTTATGTAAGTACCTTCCTAGGTTAGGTACCAAACTGTTTTTATGAATATTAACAATTTTATCTAGATGTCGTTCGTGCAGTAGGCAAAGATTGCAGTAGGCCGATAATCTAATAATAGGGTGAATTGAGTTCGTTTCAGCCCTAGCAACTGCACTGCAGGACATAGGCCTCCCTCAATCTTTTATAAGATTGAGTAATAAAAATAAATTTTGAATTATTTTGTAGGTACTTTAAATTAACTATGATGTGGCGGGATTGTGCATGGATTTAAATAAAATCCATTAACTAGGTCACCAGAGTTCATTGCGCTTAGAGCAGGATAGCGCTCGCTTGCGTGTGTGCGTATGGGTCTTACACGCAAGCGCTATCACTGTGTGGATGCCATCAGCTGTGATTACGTGTTATTAGGGTATTAGAATGAAATTCGGCTCGGCGCGCCGGCCGCGAAAGCGAGCGCGACAGTGAAATTAGAATCACTGATGTTTTATTTTTTTTTATTGTATTTTTTGTATTATTAGTGTGTTAATTACGTTGGCATGTTCTTAAATTAACGTATAATGACTAAAAAACCTATAAATAGAAAAAAAAATATTATGAAAAAAAAAAAAAATTGCCTTTTTTTTTCGATAAATTTGTTCAGTATCGTGGTCTGAATCTCCCCTTTCATTTTTCGATAGTAGTCTAATTACACCCTGTATACAGGGTGTGGCGTAATGAGTGGATAATCCTTCGCCCACGGTTGGGGGGCATCATTCTTAGCATCATTAGTTTTTTTAATTCAGAGCTAGAGATATCGTATGTTATACCATTTTGGAATCCTAATGAAATAGGCTAATTATTTATTAATTGGGCACTCATGTCGCCATACATTTTTTTACACCACGAGATACCAAAGTTAGATAAAAATAAAATGAAAACACAAATTTTGCGTTCAAAAATAAAAATAGAAAAACTATGGCTATCGTACAAAATTGGTAGTTTACATTTGATAGCACCACTATCTAGGAATGCTATTTAGAAAACAGACTGAGAAAATTCTTTGTATTGTAAATTTGGTACTTAAAAGAGTGGGTCAGGTCTTAACATTAAAAAAAAAATTAAAAATGCCTGATAACTCGAAAACCGTGACACTTTTACTGAATACAAATTATCATTTTCCGAACAGTCGCGATGCCCCCCAACCGTGGGTAAAGGATTATCCACTCATTACGCCACACCCTGTATTTATAAGATCTTGTTGTACACACACAGAACTAAGCAAGATTTACTAAAAAAGAGTGATTTCCACAATGTTAATACTAGAAATAAGACTAAAATACAAATCCCTACATTTAGATGACGTAAGGTTGGGAAATCTTATATGGGAAATTGTGTCCGTTTTTATAATAAGCTTCCGCAGTTTATAACTGACCTACCTATTCAGAAGTTTAAGCTTTTTATTAAAAAATGTCTTCTGAAAAAAAGGCATTTTATTCTATAGAAGACTATATCAAAGATAATAATGCTTGGACGGATGTAGCTCCCTTCCACTAGGATGGACAAAAATCTAAATTTAAATTTTAAGAAAAACCCCCGATTCCATGCCGTAATTTCCTTAAATATAAAACAACATAATATTATGTAATGTGGACGCGATGCGTTTTCATTTGATACCCCACACTAGTATATTTGCAGATTTTCGGTTTTCCTTCCCCACTCTCACCCCCATAACTTTTAAACGGCCCAACCGATTTTAAGAACACTCGCGCAAGACTCACCTTTCATACAAAAAAAAACTAAATTGAAATCGCTCCATCCGTTCGGGAGCTATGGTGACACAGACAGACAGACAGACACGTCAAATTATAACACCCCTCTTTTTTGGTCGGGGGTTAAAAATAGCTGAAATTTGATTTTTTTCTGTTATGTGCATGTTTGACTAGCGTTTGGTTGTAAATGTATAATTGTAACCATGTTGTAGGTACACCAATATTGTTAATTTACCAACATAAGAGATGAAAGCTGGGTTGTTCCATTCGCTTCTCAACTCAGTATAAAAAATTTAAGCGAACTGTCAAGACAATGTTATTTCCTTGATTATTCTTAGTCTATAATGTTATTAGCTATAAGTTGACAAGTCCATGTATGCATAAGCGTATAAGGAAATAAACGTTTTGCGTTTTGCTTGTTTATAGCTTCAGATTCAGAAACACGCACGTATTAATATATGTTTGTTTATTTTAACAACACAAAGTATTGTATAAAATATGTGTAACATTTCTAAAATGCTGGATGCTTTGTAGTGTTGAATAAAAAAAATGAACTGTAGGTATCTGTCCGTATTATCCGGATAAAGGAGCTCCCATTATCCGGATATGAAAATTAGCTGATATCCGGATTGCAATCCCTATTCTCGAGCTATCTTCCGTACTGTTAGCCATAACTAGATTAAACTGAAGGTCTGTATCTCATGAATAGAATGGGTGATCGACCGCAATAATTTTTAACTTATACTCACTGTTTTCTCGATTAGAAACGACATTGTGCAAAATAAATAAATAATAATTAAACGACAAGTTTTGATGTAATTTTTTATGAGATAAGAGTGAGTCATAACTAGAAGTTGGTAGGTACACTATAGTTAGGTCGCCTTAGATCGGATGTGACATAAGATCGGACGCATGGAACAACTCCAAAACACGGCAATATTTTCTACTGCTGGCACCACTACTAGATCCGACATTTTATTCTGCCCTTCCCTCACACTGCGGCCGGCAGGGCGTGCAAACTCGGTTAGATTTTAAGGAATTTCCTGACCTGATTTAAGGACCCTGTGTGAAGGACATAGCAAAGAATTAACTTACATACCAATTAAAACTAAGTAGGTACCTATAGAACATAACAACTTAATACTTAATGTATCGACGTAAGTCCGGATTTTTCTAATGAATGTGTACTATGTACTTTATTACTAAACGTAATAGAAGTGAAAATACTACATAGTCCGATATTCGGCAGAAGTGTTATTTTCTTCACTATGGTAAGTTGTAAAAGTGTGCTTTTTAAGCTCATAATTTGCTTAGATAGATAGCATCTACGCAAATCATAAATAACTAATATTTCTTTATCATCAATTTACAGTTGACCGCAACAGAAACGACATCGAATCATGAGCAATCAAATAAAAATGCAGTACGTCTAAAATTTTCGACAAATGCGTCCGATCTTAGGCGACCCAACCCAACACAATGACGATTAATTAAAATAATAATGTACACAAATTATTTTTATTACTAATTTAAGATCTTAGCCCTACCAATATGAAATTTATAGACCTTATGTACCTAGCTTAGACTATTTCAGTGTTAACATTTCTGTAAGTTTTTAACAATAGGTACACATATTAAACAATATCACTAACACTTTTAGAGTCGGGGTCTAATAAATCTTCGTCGCTGTCGTTAATGTCATCATCGTCCGGCAGCTGTTCATCACAATCGTCGAGAGATTCTTCATCTATGCTTTGCTGGGTAGCAATAATTTCTCCATGTATATTCTTGTTTTTCAAATTGCCCATCCAAAACGCTTCTGAGCATTTATTTGCAGCTAAAACCGCCTTTACCTTGTATAATAAAGTTTCAAGTAGCTGTCTCATAAATGGTACCTTGCTCATCAAAGCTGAGTCCTTTTTTAACCTTGAATGACAGCACAGCGACTGTAAAAATCTGGTTGATTGCTGAAGAATTTTCAAAATCTCTAATACTTCTTGCGTGTCGTTTTTGAATTGGAGTTCAAGTATCGGCATACCCTGGGACATAAACAATTTTAATATCGGCAAAGATTTCTTGAAAAATGCAGATAAGTTGTTACGATTATCAAGTGATTTAGCAATATCAGACATATATTTAAGAGTAGTTATTACGTCTGCCCAAAGGGCGAGGTGTTCAGCATTAGTCAAACCTTTATTCAGTGACATTTTAGTAGTATTATACAAAGAGTCTCCTAAATTCCTGTACAATATCGGGAAATTATTTTTGTTTATACATTTCATAGCAGTCAATGTATCATTGCGAGACTTTAAATTGGCGACGTCAGTACTAAGCTGCAATGATAATTTTTTCAAGGAAATAACTTCATTCTTCAGGAAAAAAATTGATGCGAGACGATCTACGCATTGATTAAATGCCAGGCCCTTCTCTGGTAGTCCATCAAGCGTTTTCCAATTCTGTGACATAAAATTCTGAGCAAGATTTTTTACAATTTTTTGGACAATAATATTATCACAATGGTATTGAATCGCCGACATGAATTCTACTAAAGCAACAGCCGTAGATAACTGCAGACAAAATCTTTCATGTTCTTCAAATTTTTTAGAAACAGCTAATACCAAATCTTTTAGTGATATAATTGCAATATTAGAATTAGCAGCAGTCCGTAATGTAGATTTGAGAAGTGCATTGTTATTACTATTTCTAAAGCCAATCCATTTGAAAAATATTGTCATCATATTGTAAATATTTTCAAGGCATGTAATATATTCTACTGTCTTGGCAGAGTATAAAACTCCGCTATCTTCATGATTCTCTGGCCTTATGTGCTCTTCTATAACTTCTGTTATTTGGCCTAAGTGGTTCATTAGTTTCGGCAAAATTTCAGCTACAGCTTTAGCTGTTTCATTAGCTTTATCAGCATCATATGTAATGGTTTCCTGCTTCGAGAGAAAAGTCTTTCGTTTAACCTTTGATATCAAAATATTCTCAAAATGTTTGTTTACACATTTTAAAAGAAATCTTAAAATTTTTGACGTGAGCTCAGTCTCGGAATGGTCTTCAGTGGTCATGTCCAATTTGAACAGGTGAAGTAGGTTTAGATTCAACTGCCTGAAGTTTATATTGTGGGAATAATCTTTATTTTTCGAAGCAGTACTCTGTGTAGTTTGGGTTCTGGCTGTTTCAGGTATTGCAGTATCATCAGGCATTATTTTCTTTTGTTTCTGTTGAATTTTAGTTGCTTTCGTTTCAGACTGTTCCCCTGTGTATTTAATGATGGTAAAAGTTGTCACTGGCGGTTTAAAGGATATTTTACTTTTTAACAATATTTCACAAATAAGAAGCTCTAATTCTTCAATCTGCAGTACTCTTCTCAGAATTTTGCTTTTTAGTGCTTGATCATCTTGGGTCGAAAAGGCATTAAGTAATTCTCTGAACCAATTAACACAATGTACAAGACAATCCAAAATCTTAGTGACATGGTCTTGATCCATATCTTCTATTAAATCTATATCAAATTTAGGCATAACTATGGCACATCCCAGCAGTGCATCAATGCTGGTCAGGTTGTTGTCTTGTTGTTTGCTGTGTAAAGTTTGAACAAGTTGGAAGAGTGGTGACAAGATCCCCACACATATTTCAAATTTTGGCTGCAAAGCAAGGCCTGCAATATTTATTGCAATAATTTCATCCATTTCACTATCAGCATTTAGGCAATATTGCATACATAAATCAAAATCTTCTACTGTCTCTGTCTCAATAGAATCTACTACGAAGTTTTGTTGAAGGTCATTAGTTACAGCATCAGTAAGCCATGATAAGAAATGTTTATTTATAAATGTAGAAGTCATTACTATTTTAGATAGTTCATCATAGAAAAAAGCTACCAAATCTGAACATTGTTTAGTATGGCAACTTATCAGTTCTATTATCTGAGCAGCTTCTCTTAGATCACCTTCAGCTAGATAAGTAACTGAGCCATAGCTTATATCATCTGGCATTACATGTGTTTCATCATCATCAGCTAGTGCCATGAGATACTTAACTGCATGGATTCCAGCAAGTATGCCTTGCACTTTTGTATTTAAATCAGAACTACTCAGTTGTTTTCTTATGATCATGTGCAAATCATCTCTGATTACAGAGTTTTCATAACTGTATGCAAGGCCACAGAGTAAGTTCATCACAGCTCTGACTTCATTTAGTGGCATGTTAGTTGTTCTGTCTAGTAATGTCAACATTTGAATACTTTGTGGCTTCAGTATGGACATATTCTGATTAGCCACATTGTTAAGAATATACAAAACATTCATTACACATTGCTTAGAATCAAGGCTCAATTGCAACAACTCCGCTACTATTGTTAGACAACTGTCTCCCAATTCAGAAAGCATCAATGTATACAAATGGGAAGCAAAAGATTCTACTTCTGGATCAGTTTTGGTCTTCAATAATGAGTTAGCAAGTTCCATTAAATGTTTCAAATTATCACTCATTATTGGTTTGAATTTTTCAAACGCTTCATCTAACAATTTCTCTCTCAAAATATCAAGTTTGATTTGTTTCCTAATGAGATTTTCAACTTGGGTTTGTTTTTCTTCTGAGATAGTAAAAATAATCAACAATATAATGAAATCTATAGGTTTCTGGTCTGTGCTTACTTTGCTAAGACTTATCATTTTAAGCCAGGCATTAGCTATTTCTTTAGAGGAAATCATTGTCTTTCTTATGGCTGCAGCAGTTAATACTTGACTTGAAGCTACTTCTTGCATCTTTTCTCCGGTAGTAGGCCACCCAAGAGCATTTCTGATTCCCTGAACAACTTCAAAAAATGATACACCTGCCATACGATTGATTAGCAGGAATTTGATGAACTTTGGGAAATAATTATATTTTGTAAAAGTCATCAATATATTTAATGTTTTTCTTTGTAGTTTTTCATACTGTTCTTCTGATAGACATAGGTAGGAAAGGCAATCCAATACAGCAGGGACGAGTTCATGATCTTCACTTAATATTCTGCTCATTTCAAAAGCAATAATGTGATGTTCTTGGTCACCAATTATATCTGGTAATGCTGTTATTATATCATGTTTAACCATTTTTTCAGAAGTTATATCCAAGAGATTGATAAGGTTTGTAAAGAGTTTTTCACTTTCAATGATATTATCAAGTGTTGAGAAGCACTTCAGAATCATTTGAATCCATGGCCCGCATGTACCTTGTGCAGCTAGATCTATGCCCTTTTCAAATACAAAATCAATGATTTTGGTTTGTAAAATTGGTATGCTGAGGAGGATTTTAATCAAACTGTCACTGACAGCATGTTCTTCAGAAAGTTCATCTGATACCTTTACAATGTTTGGGAATAAAAAATGTTTGAAAACCTCGTTATTATTACATGATTCCATAAACTTTTTGAAGAAATCGGACACATTGCGTGGATATTCAAAATGTTTCTCGAGATTTTTCTTGATATTTCTGACTATCTCAATAGCTTTATAAGATGCTGCACACTTTTCTGGTGGTAACTTGACTACCAAACCGCTTTCTTTTAGTGTCACGTAAAAGTAGTTGTTTGTCGCACAGTTTTTAGTCCTCTTTATCTCTTCTTGAGATTGCTGCGTTGAAGTACGTTTCAAACTCATGTTTCGTCAATTTTTTACTACACAAATAAATAAATTATAATTTATAATTATCTAAGTTCGTTTTGTTTTAAATTTAACAGCAAGGCTGGCCAATGGCTGTGGCCAAAGAGATTTAAATTATAATTTTAGATGCACTACGTTTATCTGTGGCTGGTGGCTGCCGGTCATTGTATGTTTATATTTTGTTGTTTTTTTTTTCAAAGTATTCAAGTTGACATCACATAAATATTATATCAATGCCAAGTTGTTATATTTATGTCAATCTTAACTCAATGTTTGTGACACTTACATATGTCCACCATCGAAATAAGAGAAGAAGTTATGTTGTATCGAGAGTTTCGAGACAAACTTTGTAAATTTATCTCTTTATATAACATTAAATTGTAAATATTTATTTATGTATTATTTTATGTATTTGTAGTTTTTAATAATCCATAGATATTGATCTCACATTTAATTTAGGTTTATTATGTAGTTTCTCAGTGTCAATAATCAACTTTGTTAATTTATTTTTATTTTTGATTGTTAGGACATTTTTTTTTGTTTTTGTTTTTGATAACTCGAATCCCATTGTTTTATGGTTGAAAATCTTATCGAATCAGCAATGTCCAACAAAACATACGGACATTAGCTGTTGACGGCCATATAGCCAGTCACGGACGCCATCTAGTAAAAGAAGAAGAAGAAGGAACGGGACCTTCATCCATCCATCATAATCATAGTTTTCATCTAATAAAATTTGAATACCGGAAAATTGTTTAGGCTCGAAATAAATAATTGGTATTGGTGAAAGAAAGTTTTCATTTAAATTACGATGAATTTAAATGTATTAAATACTAGCAAATTTATTTGGAAATCACAAGTTGTTGCTGGTTTATCAGTGAGTAATTTAAGGTTACACATAGTGAAAACTACATTTCAATTTCCTAAACTCCGTGAGCAATCAATTTTACTGAATTTTGCAATATCGTACTGTATTGTATTTTCTGTACAATTTTGTGCTAACCTAACCCCAGTTGCTTTCTTGATTTGAATACATAGTAAGTAGTTAGATAATATGGGTTGTCGTTTAAATTATTTTAAATATTTCAGTTTCAACAAATTCGTAATAAATGGGCTAATTGTCACATGATTCGAGATGTAAAAAGACGTCGCATGAGTTCAGAAAACTTCCTTGAGAGAACCAGGATAAATGCCTTAAGGAAAAATGATGTACTACCAGTGGAAATTAGAGAAATTGCTGACAAAGACATCAATAAGTTTGAAATGAATTGTATACCAATGAGAATAAACAACAGATGTGTCATAACATCTAGGTATGAACATAAATTAATATTATACTATAGATACCTTAGAGTACCATAAAGTAGTACTACTACTATTTAAGATATAAACCTGCTCTATTTCATAACACTATCTATGGTCTCGAATTTATTTGGGATAATTTATGCACCATGTCTGATGATCAAAATTGTTGAGAAACTACAAGAGTACAAGCTATCAACATCTACACTAATGATGTATTTCACCATGCTGGACAAGTAGTGCTGGTTGGTGTATGTCCGAAGTCCTTCAAACTCTCAGAACATGCCGGTTTACTCATGATGTTTATCTTTCTCATTCTGGCATATGTGTTAAGCACGCATACATTTTTCAAGGATAGAAGTTTGAACCCATATCCTATGGTATGAAAGTAGAGTATGCTCCCACTTAGTCATCAAAAATCATGCAAAGCTTAATATCAACATTAAAACAAGTTAAGCCAAGGCAGGCCACTTGTGAGTAATAACGCAATATTATAAATAATAATTATGTGTTTCAGGCCTAGAGGAATTGTACCCGAGTGGAGGATGAGCAGAATAGTTTGGCGTCACTTAGCAGACTACAACAAGCTCTCTGGAGTACAAAGAGCTATGTGGGGTTAACTATCCTGTTTGAATCCTACAGAACCAGATTTAGATTAGATTTTTAATAAATTGATTGAAAGCAAGAGTTTGAATTTAATTTTTATATTGCACCAATGGTTCCACCTATTATAATTCATTTCCCTACTTATGGATGGATATCTACTACAGTTTACAGGAAAAGTTTCTAAATAAATATTGTCTACATTATTACATTATACAAAGGATAGAAAAATTTCGAATTTTTACATACCAAGTATGACTATTATTTTTAGGGCCGATTTTTCAATCGTCAGATAAACAGTCAGATAGCCTTTATTCGTCGAATAGCAATATTCATGGTTTTTCAATGGTCAGATAGTAGTTAACTGTCGAATAAGGTCCCTATCAGAGGAATAAAGTTACCTGCTACTTGAAGGACCAGATAAGGTTCTATCCCGCCGATAAGTTTGACGTTTAGGTTATGTTGTATAGTTTCGTTCGTTTTATTTTGTTTGATAAAACCGTAAAACGACATAGGTTCTTCACGTGATTTGTTATAAATGGATGTATTTAAAGCAATTGACCACTTATCAATCGAGGAAGAACAAGAAATACTTAATTATCTATACCCTTCTGATAGAAAAACCCGAACTTTACGAGAGAGGCCTGATAATTTAAACACATGGAACGAAACTGAATTTTAGAGAATATTTCGGTTGAAAAAAGAAACCATAGCCTAGCATAACTTTCATTGATTGAAGAAATAAATCATTAGTTAAATACTGGTAAAAATAAAAGAAAGATTAGTTAGAAGTATACATCTGAAATACTGAATTTTTTAATTGAAAATCCACAACCTACTTGCAATATTATCACTGTCATTACGTGGTCTAATATTCTAGTCCAGATGTATTGGAGCATATTGCCACACTTTATCTTCAACATCATTGATATCGGGGGCAGTAGAAGTTCGGCCACCTGTTCTATACAACTCCTGTCTAAGGACAGTCATCTTTTTCTTCGTAAATTTTTTACGCCTTAGTACTTTCATTTTAATGTTGTAGCCGTGCGAACTGCAGTTTCACTAGATGTCTCATTAAATGTTGTTGCAATTTTGGTCTAAGCATCATCTTTGTCTTTGTTGGTTACGGCGTCGGTTTTCTTGTTTTCGATTACTGACCGATATTTAGTTACCAACTTGGTCAGTAAACGTACTTCTGAACTATTGAAATTAGTAGTACGTTCACGTTTCTTGGATAATTCCATTTTCTGATTCATTTTTAATTCGCAAAAGAACACTAATCGTATATTGATATTGTAGAAATAACAAGGTTTGAACTGACTGAACTGTCAAATACAGTTTTGTTGCTATTCTTCACTAACACTTTGAATACAGTATCTGTGTATCTCGCTTGCACACAGATGGTGTGAAGTTGGTTTGGATAAACCACTGATAGTTATTCTCTATATAATAGACGATTGAAAATTTGAAAATACTTATTCGCCCGATAAACAGACAGATAGTTTTATACGCTAAATAACTATTTGACGACTTAACTGAGGATTGAAAAATTGGCCCTTAGTGTAATGGCTATACAACTGTTTTTTCAGATAATTATGAATATTTATGAACTACCAATATCAGAAAACTAATTACAAAGTCTGAATAATGACAATATGCTAGCAAACAAATTTTGCATTATCTTTATACTTCCTTCGTAATGGGGAACAAGACAAGGTGGTCACATCCCTATATAGATTTTAGAATAGATGTTAAACAAGGAATCACATGTATGATGCATAAATTAATTTTACAGCTTAATATTCCACACTATTTTATATCACTGGCAAAAACAGTGATTATAATATAATATGTATGTACCATGGATTTCTGTATTATTCAGAGACTTGGTTTTAACACACAGCTTTGCTTGTGTTTCATGGATTATGGGAACAACATATTTTAAAAAGCCTATAGCCATCTGTCTTTCTAATTCTTCTAGTTTGGGCTTAAATTTTAATGTATACTTGTTGAATATAAAATGATAGTTATAGGGAAATATAGTAAACAAAAGCACTGGTAATAGTTTGTCAACTTTTAATAAAAAGTATATCCTTACAGTTAAATACTTCTTGAAGCATTTTTATGGAATTCAGCTTTAACGTAAAGCCTTTTAGTCAAAGAGACCTGAAACAAAGAAATATTGTGATTAGAAACCAGTTGACCTAAGCCAAACTACTGTTGACACAGATAAATATTGGTAATTTTTCTCAGTGAAATTATGTTGTCAACATTAGTTCAGCAGCTAATACATGCAAGCATCATTGAAAAATTATATGACCTAATAGTTATTTATAGTTTAATGTAGTCTGCTATGGTAAAATAAAAACACCATCCACAGCAGTACTTTATGTTGTACACGTCCAATACTAACCGAAGCCCATATCGTCATCAGACTCTTCGGGCTCCTCCTCCTTCTTCTTCTCTTCCTTAGCCTCGGCAGCGGGGGCAGCGGCGGCGGCGGCAGCTGGCGCACCACCAGCCGGTGCGGCGCCCACACCGGAACCGATGTTGGTGATGAGTTCCCTCACATTCACACCCTCAAGGGCTTTGGCGAATAGTCCTGGCCAGTAGGGCTCAACGTCTACGTTAGCCGCTTTCAGGATGGTGGAGATTTTCTCACCCTACAAACAAACATGAATAAACACCGATTCGCGCCACAACGTACCCACGAAATACAAGTGTTCTATGAAAGAAACTGAATTTACGTTAATAAAACTAAGAAGTATCGACAGATCCAAGCGATATTCACCAGGATGAACATAGATTTTGGTCAAAATTTTATGTTATGGTGGGCAACATAACCTTAAAGACATTTTATCAGCACTTTTATGAGTTTCAACTTACAGTGACGGCCACATCATCATCAACGAGGATGAGAGCGGAGTAAACACAAGCTAATTCAGCCTTAGACACCATTTTTAAACGATTTCGTGCAAGTTGCCGAGAGGCCTTAGCTCGAAGAGAACAAGCACGATTGACTTCTCAATATGAAAGAGCAAGTCCAAGCAATCTGTCCAAATGCAATGCCAAGAGGGTTGTCACAGTTTTGACATTGACATAAATAATTTTTGTCTATTGACATTGACGTAAGTAACAAAAAATGGCGTTCAACTGAGTAACATTATTTTTCACTCTATAAGTTTTTGGAGTTAACTCCTTAGGAAACGATTTGAGTTATAAGGCCCGGTACGGAAATTTTAAGAGGAGTAAAATCAAAAGTGTAACACGAAAAGTTGAGGCGTTACGTAGAAAGAGACAAACATATATATCTGTACGATTGAACGTGTAAAAGAATGAGATGGAATACATTACACAGCGTATCTCATTTCTCATAATTTATTGCTTGTAAAAAGGTTCCATGACGGCATTTAAAAATAAAAAGGTTGTAGGCTGTTCTTACGATATTTAAAAATAAAGAAGGTTCTTTCACTTTTTGAAAACAGAACACGAGGCTGTATGCAATATGTATTCGATATATATCATAATAATTATCGTTCGTAAGGAGTAAACTCCAATCGTGCGTCGTAGCTGACACACACACACACTTTTTTTTGTAACATACTTTATGTAATACGCTTTATTGAAGTAATATAAATAATCCGAATAATTACATATATATATGTTTGTTTCTCTTATCATTTTAGCAGATGCGTTCAGTTACCCTTTTTTTCTATTCGATATATATATCATAAAATAATCGTTCGTAAGGAGTAAACTCCAATCGTGCGTCGTAGCTGACACACGCACACTTTTTTTTTTAATCCTCTTTGACTATATTTGCAGCACGCATTCAATCAATTCTATGTCAAATGTCATAAATTAAAACATTAAAAAAGTTTAATTATTTTATATGGTGGTTATGTAATTTTGAATTTTCTAATTATCCGCCCAATTTCCTTAAATATTTCTTTCTTAAGAACCTTCTCCTGATAATAACGAACAGAACAAAAAAGAATTCGCGAAATCGGTCCAGCCGTTCAGGCGTTATGCAGTGACCAAGGGAAATAGGGATTCATTTTTATATATATAGACTAGTGGCCCGCCCCGGCTTTGCACGGGTTTTTATTCCCAGATCCCCTTTAACACACAAAAAAAATTATCAAAATCGGTCCAATCGTTTGAGAGAAGTTTAGTGACATACACACTCACAGATGAATTATATATCTATAGAAAGATATAGATTAACGACTATTAGTGACATTTTTTATATTTTTCAGTAACTGTAGGTACATTATTAACAAGTCCCCAATTCGAAATCGTATCCTGTGAAGTTGGTACAGTATATCTACTTCCTTTAGTCCTAGCAAGCTGAATTCACTTTACAATGTAAATTAATTACTTCACTTCACAGAATTAATATTCCAAACCAAGACTTGTATTAAAAACCCGACGAAATGTTTCGAGAAATAGTAGGTAGTGCCCGTACGCTTCGCTTCTGATTAAGAGACCGCACGTCCTACAAAAATATGAATCATAACTATTATCTTAACCTGACGCAATTCTATAATTAGTATTACAAAATTTAAATTTTTATTTGTAAGCATTCATTAATTAAACACCGCAGGTTGCGTCACATCTAAATCGTCATATTATTGAGTAGGATCCCAGATTAAATGGGGTAGGAGCCTAGGAGCTAGTTTTAGGGTTCACTTAGCATCCCCTCAAAAATCTGACGCGCTCTAGTAGATTTTCTTCATGTTCAACCCTTACGCAGGTACCAACTGCCACCGCCATCATGCAAACGGTCATATTAATCTCACCATGTCACCTCAGTTTCGCAACACATTAATGCCCGCTTTCCACTGCGAGCGGAACGGACCCATTACGGACTCCGCTATACTCGTAACGATAATTTTCATACATGTGCTTCCACAAAAGCGGAGCGGAGTGAGCGAGTTGAAAGAGTAACATAAGAGGTTAGCGAGTTGAGCGAGTTTCCCACGGACTCCGTACGAAACCCTCTGAACTATAATATTTTTTTTGAAGTGAAACTTCTATAGAATCGTAGTGATTTCAAACCGGATGCAAAAAGATGAAACGGAAATGGTAAGAGACACAAATACAATGCTTTATTATATTTCTTTGCGCGATACTTCGTAGTTGAGACTACGAAGTATCGCGCAAAGAGGTATTTATTGCTGTATTTTATTTATATTATTTTGTAACATACTTTATGTAATAGGTACGCTTTATTGAAGTAATATAAATAATCCGAATAATTACAGATATATGTTTGTTTCTCTTATCATTTTAGCAGATGCGTTCATTTACCCTTTTTTTCTATTCGATATCTATACTAATATTATAAAGCTGAAGAGTTTGTTTGTTTGTTTGTTTGTTTGAACGCGCTAATCTCCGAAACTACTGGTTCGAATTGAATAATTCTTTTTGTGTTGGATAGTCCAGTTATCGAGGAAGGCTATAGGCTATATAACATCACGCTACGACCAATAGGAGCAAAGATATAGTGGTAAATGTGTAAAAAACGGGAGAAATTGTTCATCTTTGAAGCCTTCCGTTGCGTGCGCCGTGAAAATGGTTCAAGATACACAAAAAATATGTATGAAAGAATAATAGCTCTTTTAATGATCTAAAAAACAGTCCACGATAGTATATGTCTATCTTTTAAGATTAACTCACAAAACCCGTTTTTATGGTACCTAATTTGGTCGAAATCATTTGTTTAAGTTGTATCAACATAATAATATTAATCTTTATTCAAATAAATATGTTGTTGGTTAAGAGTACTTCATCCATTATAACGCGGGTAGCACCGCAGGGCACAGCTAGTATATCATAATTATAGTTCGTAAGTAGTAGACTCCAATCGTGCGTCGTAGCTGACACACACACACTTTCGTCGATTTACTGAAGTTTCACTTCTATCGTGTGTGAATCGCACACACACCTTTTTTTTTTTTTTTTTTTTTTTATTATTGATAAGCCTTCATTTGACCACAATCTCACCTGATGTAAAGTGACGATGTGGTCTAAGATGGAGCATGAAGGCCTAGAAGATGGCTTCTCCGGGCCACATTACGAAACACGAAAAAATCGCTTCACGCACTGGCCCAGCCCGGAGGGTGGTGACAAGCCGCAGCCGAAGCCTACCACCAGAGACTGTTCTTAGCACCACCCGGAGGTCACGTGTAAGGATTCAGAGGGTTACCACTTACGGACGTGAACAGACAAAACCTCCAAATATAGTTTTTATTATATTTCTTACAATTACTTCCACTACAAAAGAGTAAAGCAGAGCGGAGCAAGCAAGTAAAGCGGAGTCCGCTGCGTATGCTCTTGAAAACTAGTTTTGAACGGACTCGTAACGTCCCGCCACCCCTTCCAGACCCCTCTCCTTCGTTCGTCTCTTGCGTGCCGGTCAGTTTTCGGCGTAACGCCACGCTATTGCAGAAAATGAACGGAGTAGTTAAATACCTATACAGCATCGTACCTCCCCTACTATAAATATAATATATATTACTAGCTGATCCGGCAAACGTTGTTTTGCCATACTAAAATGGCTATTAAAAAATAAGGGTTGATCGTAGAAGGGTGAAAATTGAGGATTGTATGTATTTTTGTATGTTGTATCATAAAAAAAAAATTAAAAATTCTGTCATAAAATTAAAAAAAAAATTTAGGGGTGGACTACCCCTAACATTTAGGGGGATGAAAAATAGATGTTGGCCGATTCTCATAGATACCGGATAAGCACAAAAAAATTCATCAAAAGCGGTCAAGCCGTTTCGGAGGAGTTCGATTACGCACCCCGTGACACGAGAATCTATACTAATATTATAAAGCTGAAGAGTTTGTTTGTTTGTTTGAACGCGCTAATCTCCGGAACTACTGGTTCGAAATAAATAATTCTTTTTGTGTTGGATAGTCCAGTTATCGAGGAAGGCTATAGGCTATATAACATCACGCTACGACCAATAGGAGCAAAGATATAGTGGTAAATGTGTAAAAAACGGGAGAACTTGTTCATCTTTGAAGCCTTCCGTTGCGTGCGCCGTGAAAACGGTTCAAGATACACAAAAAATATGTATTAAAGAATAATAGCTCTTTTAATGATCTAAAAAACAGTCCGCGATAGTATATGTCTATCTTTTAAGATTAACTCACAAAAACCGTTTTTATGGTACCTAATTTGGTCGAAATAATTTGTTTAGGGACCCCAGTTTTTTGACCCAAGGCCCTTGGTCACCTAGCTACGCCACTGATCACCTAATGAACACCGAGCCGTGTTGAAACATGATTGTAACAAACCAACGAGCGTTTTTGTGTGATATTTTATAGTGCCTTTGCGTGATTTGGCTATATTAGCGGCCTACGGCGAGTATTCGGGCGAATACAATGTTTGGCGCCATCGTCGCTACAACTTTTTTTTTATGTTCGATAAGCCTTTATTTGACCATAATCTCACCTGATGTAAAGTGACGATGTGGTCTTAGATGGGACATGAAGACATAGAAGGTAGATGGTGGGATGGTAGATTTCGTCACTTAAAATCATAATATTATTATGTTGATACACAACATAATAATATTAATCTTAATTCAAATAAATATGTTGTTGGTTAAGAGTACTTCATCCATTATAACGCGGGTAGCACCGCAGGGCACAGCTAGTTTTATATATTAGATTAAAACATTTGACCAATGTCGGTTAAATGCTTCTAGGAAAAATATTCAGTGAGCTAGGTACACTTCACACGTCCCCAACATCAGTAATAGCGTGTATGATTTTTTGGGGGGTGGGTCATGCGCTAGTTTTCCCCGGTACACCCTATGTCCTAAGTGTCACGAAAAACTAAGATATTGAGCTTTCAAAGTGGTAAATCAGTTCAGTTTCTTGTAGGTAATTGGACTTTGCGCTTGAAGCGACAATTTGCCAGTGTCGAGTTACATCACTAGGTACATAGTATAAAACAAAGCCGCTTTCTCTGTCCCTAAGTACCTTTGTATGCTTATCTTTGAAACTACGCAACGGATTTTGATGCGGTTTTTTATAATAGATAGAATGATTCAAGAGGAAGGTTGTGAATGGATGTTATATGTATAATAACACCCATTAAAGAGTGGAGAAGTACTGTTATTTTTGAGGTTTCTAATGTGATGTCGTAAATAATTACATTTTTTCCGCTTACATTGCAAACGCAGGCTGAACCCTAGGAGTTTTATCATAATAATGTAGGAAGTGTTGTACACATTTAAAAGGTCTACAGAAAAGTCCGTGATGGTATATGTCTATCTCTTATGGATAACCCACAATAACTTTTTTTTGTCATTTACTTTTTAGGGTAAATAATGACTAATTTTTGAAGCGATTTTAACCAATACAGCTTTAATCCTTAACCAATTAAATAGGTACCTTGAATACATTGTTCATTTAATATAGATCTATATGGCCCTTTACACCGTATGCTTTAAGTGAATATTTTCGAAGATATTACAGATTTAAAAATTGCGGGACGTAGCGTTTGCGGCGGTACCGGCCGGTCGCCCGGTGCGGCAAGAGCGTGCCTATAAATAGCGCGTCTGAGGCCGCGGTTTTCTCAAAACTAATGGATCGATTTTAATCACATAGGCTATATATTTTGTACCCGTGCGAAGGAGCGGGCGGCCGCTATGTTTTTTATACAACGTTCACAGTTTTTCTGTAGTGTACATATTTAGTATCAGCATTGCACCCGTGCGAAGCCAGGGCGGGTCGCTAGTAAAATTATAAAGTGTAAATAAAGATGTAACTCAGTTGAACGCCATTTTGCGTATTTTTCAAGTGGTAAATCAGCTTAAATCAGTGTATAGTTCTGAAAATTGACAACTTCTAAATTCAGTATAAAAAAAGTAAAAGTTATTTGGAATGTAGCTTTCTTTTCAAAATTTCTTTATAACATTAACAGAGTTAATCACTACGTTATATTAATTGCTCACCGGCGGCACCGGCCGGACGTTAGCAATGTTGCGATGTCACTACTGATTTTAGGGTCGCGGTCGGTCGTGTGTAGCCTTAGACAATCTTATGTAGGAGTAGTACCTAATGTATTGTATTTCAAAAATATTATAAGGGCCATTAAATTTGTCAAAATAATAAAGAATTTAGAATTTTTAAAGCCTTTAATTATAGTAGCCTACCTACTCTTTTATATTTTAGTTTGATATTTTAATACATAATTTAGATAAGTATTTGGTAGTGATGTCGTAGGCATGCCGGTGATCCGGCCTAGCATTCTTGGCCTAGAGGTATTTTAACATAACTTCTTTGCATTACATACCTACCTAATATATAAAATTTATAAAGTTAAGTAACATATTATAAAATTATGTACAATTAAATGAAGGAACATAAATTCTTTAGAAATTAAATAACATTCTAGTTAAGTACTTAATATATGTTGAATTTTATTTACATAATAAAAGTAATGTATTAAACTTAAATAATTTTAAACTTAATTATTAAGCGGAAAATATGATTTCGATATTTTATGGAAGGAGTTATAGCTTTAGTAAGCTGCTTGCATTGACATATTAATGTTTTGAATTATGTAATTATCTCGTTACAAATCCCATGAAAAAAGGTGGTGTTTTACTAACATATCTCTTACACCTTCCTTTAAAGGTTGATTTTGGGTGTCTTTTTTTACAGGTAGCTCCCATTCTGGATTTAAATTAAATCCAAACTGTGACAGTATACGTAATTCACATTTAATTTGAACCCAGCCAGGAGAATTAATAAATGACCATGGGTGGTACCACTTCTGGACTACATCAACACATGAGCACAGAACCTCCAACCATAAATGAAGAGCCTCCTCATTTAAACCCATGCATATTAAAGTTCGCAGCTTGACATCCATTTGTGCATGAGCATTATCATGCGATAAATTAATTGCCTGAACGCATCTGTAAAGTAATTCCTCTGGGGTTAGAACTTTACCATCCTCATCCAATCTGTAAGTTTTACATAGCACTAAGCGACTATAGACTGAATTGAAATCTCTTTCAACTTCTCTTGATGAAGCTTCTTCGATAAAAAGCCATGGATGACAAGGTCCATCGAGAAAACTTGGTCTTTTAATACCATGCAGGAGGACTCTTTTAAAAGCCGGCGCTAAAACACCTCGCACTAAATGTGCTATCTTTTCCGTAACTGAATCATCGCCTGCTCTGCTATATTTCACGCCTTTTTCATCTAAAAGTTTAACAAAACGGGCGGGGAACCAACCCCTTAAACCATTTAGTTCACCAATCCAACAGTGTTCATCGCGAGAACTCAATACGTCAATAACGTCATTTTTCCTGAAACCAAGTTCATCTCCATCTCTTCTTTCAAAATCTAATAGGGCTTTTGCTCTTCTTTTTTTGCTTTTAGACACATTAACGTATCTTTGCCTATCAGCGGCGTGACTTTGCATTGTGTAATCTGCAGTCATTTGAACTTCAGAAGCCAATTGAGGTTCAAGGGCAAGGAAATGCCGAGCCACTTGAAGTATAGCTTCACGCAGATCTACAAGAATTTCTGTTTGCTTTACGTTTTTAGATATTGCATCTTCATTGTTACTTTCTTCTCCAAAGAGAATGGTTTGTATTACTGATTTATTTTTCTTGATTTGTCTCCGTTGCAATTGTTGCTTAGGTAAATTTGAAACAGCACCTGGGTTACCCACTAATCCGCCTTGATCCGCCATTAGGTATGCAAGGTGTCGCCGTCTATGAGTCTCAATTAATGTAGGGCTCAAAGTATCACCACATACTTCATCAATTGTTTTAATAAGTAAATCAACATCATTTATTTCTCCTGGGATATCAGAAAGTGCATTGAATATTTGGGCTGAGTTTGAAATTTCAGTAAAACGATTTTCTTTTATCTTTAACATTGCCAAGGTCACTTTGAACAGTACAAGAGATCCATCTAAAAAGAACAGGTCCCATATTCTTAGCAATATTTTCATATGAACCACATTTGCATATAGAGTTAAGAACCAATGCATTGTTATTAATGACAGTTCTATATCATGGGCATTTAAAACCTGGTCAATACCTGGAAGGTATGTAGAGATAAGGCTCCTTAATACCTTTTGGTCTGCTTGTATCCCAATTAATGTTGATGAGTAGTATGAAGCTGGTAACAGATCTTCAACAGTTGTGCACATTATCCAAAATGCATCCTCCTCTTCCATCAACAAAAGCAATGATGCGGCAATCATACCAGTGCCTTGGCAGTAACCAATGTCAGGATAAAGCCATGCTAATGCTCGTAGGATTCTTCTTAATCTAGGTACACCGGTGCTGGTTGGATGTGAAAAGCAAACATTATTTGGTAAAATCTGTACAAGGTCTTTCTCAATTTGTTTGCTAGTGACAAGGCCATCGTCACTTGATGCTCGTACAATATCATGATATGTTATTTCTGTAGAATCTCTTTTTTTATTTGCACCACAAAGATGCATCCAAACCTGTGGTCGAAGTGAATGTGGTACACCATCCTTAACCATATTCTGTAATTTATCTGATTTTTCGAGTTTACCATCACCATCAGAGAAATTAATTTCTTTACTGTAAAATTCCCACTGAAGACAATGCTGATCGTCTTCAACATAACTATTTGAAATTGGTAATTTTGATGTTTGTTCCGGGTCATCTTCATGATCTACACAAAAGCCAAATTCATCAAATCTGTAGTCTGGAAGGCCACCTCGTCCTTCAGATTCTGGCTGGGCTAATTTGGCCATAATATCTTGAGGAACCATACTTGATGTAAGTGCTGAAAAGGGCCCACCTGGAGAAGGAATCAGTTCATCGGCCAAGTTAAGGCCCCGTATAACGTCTATCACGTCTTCGGGATCATCATCAGCCAAGGAGGAACATATTTTGCGTTCGTGATCTTCCCTTCCTACGTAGCCGTCATGGTCTCTAGAACTGAATAAGGACTTTGCCAGATCCATTTTTCACTTATAGGATTCCTACCTACCGTATATCCATAAATTTCCGTGAACTGTTTTTGTAGGAAACTGAAAGGTCAACTTAAACTTTCTAAACAAATTCTATGTATTGATTTTTGTTGCCAAAACAGCAAATGTGTGTGAAATGTGAGTGACATTTGAAGTGATTATTGCCAGTATTAAATATAACTGATAATATTTAGGAACCACAGACCATGTATATTGTGGGCACACGTAGTGATAACGTAGTGTTCTAAGGCACTGGGCACCATGAATAAATAGTATTGGAAATATTGGATTGCGATAAGGTTGTGGTCCACGCCGCCGCCAGCGCCAGTGCCAGCCCCACTGACTGAGGCACTGAGCAAATCTTAGCTACTGATGTTCCGATTCAAGTAAATACGAGTGTGTACTCGATACTTTTGTTTCGATATCAACTACTTTTAGCATCGAATAAATCTATCGAGTACCTACTTGGTATCGAAACAAATGTACTTGAATCGAATCAAATCAAACCAATATGAAAGGAACTATTTTTTAAGACTCACCAAGGAGACGAGGTGTCACTTTACCTCTCAAACACTGTAGGATCTCTAAAAAATAATCCATTTGCTGAATGGGATGACATCAAGGTAGTGTTTCCCTGCCTGTATAAATATGCACTTCAATATTTACCAGTAGTAGCAACGTCGGTGCCGAGCGAAAGTATTTTTTCCAAAGCGGGTTTTACAATGATCAAAGTTAAATATATTTATGTCTTAGAAATAAAACGGTATAAAGATAACGTGTTTTGCCATTATTCCAAAAAATAATACTTTAATATTAGGTCCTTACATATGAAATTGGCGTTTTGTATGGGAGGAACAAAAAGTCGAATATTTTTTAATATAATATATTTAATTAATCAAAGTATGAACCATTATTTTCTATGCACTTTTGCCATCTTATAGGTAGTTCATTGATCCCTTTACTAAAAAAACCAGTCGGACGGGAATCAATAAAATCTTTGAAGGCGATTTGGACTGCCCCATCGGAGTTGAATTTTTTCCCTTGCAAGAAGTTATCCAAATTTCGAAAAAAATGGTAATCTGTTGGAGCAAGGTCCGGGGAGTACGGAGGATGTCTTAGACTTTCCAATTGAAGCTCTTCTAATTTAGTAGCCGTCTGTTGCGCAGTGTGTGGTCTAGCGTTGTCGTGAAGCAGCAGTGGCGTGGAGCGATTGACCAGCCTAGGTTGTTTAGCCGCTAGCTTTTCCATCATGGTTTGCAATTGCTGACAATAGACATCAGCCGTAATAGTCTGGCCAGATTTGAGAAAACTGTAATGAACAATACCGGCACTAGTCCACCAAACGCTTACAAGTAACTTTTTTGGGGTTAATTTTCGCTTGGGGCAGGATTTGGCTGGCTGGCCAGGATCCAACCATTGCGCTGAGCGCTTCCGATTATCGTAAAGAACCCATTTTTCATCACAGGTAATGATTCGGTTTAAAATACCTTCATTATTGTGCCGGTTTAGTAATGTAACGCAGCAGTCGACGCGCGTTTGCCGGTTTGCTTCAGTCAATTCGTGAGGTACCCACCTTTCAAGCTTTTTAATCTTCCCAATTTGCTTCAAGTGAATTAAAACAGTTTTATCACTAACACCGCAGCCTGCAGCTAACTCGGACGTGGTTTGCGATGGATCCGCTTCCACAATAGCCTTCAACTCTTCATTATCAACTTGAGTCTCAGGCCGTCCACGGGGCTTGTTCTGCAAGTCGAAATTTCCAGAACGAAAACGTTGGAACCAAAAACGAACTGTGTTTTCTTTTGCAACACGACCGCCATACACATCATTCACCCTTCGAGTTGTTTCCGCAGCACTAGTGCCACGGCGGAACTCGTACTCGTAAATAATGCGATATTTTAAGTTTTCCATTTTGTAAAATGAGTGACGCAAACAGAAAAAAACAGAAGAAAAAAAACAAATGAATGACGATCATCGAAGCACAAATACATGAGTCTATAGCTGTACAAATTTGAATTTGGAATTCCTTACCAAAGAGGAGAAATTTGTGATTAAAGTGGCCAGTACGAAAAACGCCAATTTCATATGTAAGGACCTAATATATCGATATGAGTAGGTATCGATACTTTATGGTTGAAACCATTTGCGATACTACTCATCTAGGTTAAACATATATGAGTAGTATCGCAAAGCGATATGAGTAGGTATCGATACCTCATAGGTACCTGCTTGCGGGTTGAATACAACTATATCTAGTCCTTAAGTTCTTGACATGTTTGAAAAATTTGTGCAAATAAACATTTGATTTGATTTGATTTGATCGGAACATCCCTAATCTTAGCATAGTTTCTTTTTTTGGCAGCTATTTTATTTCGTTTGTTACTTTTATCTAGATTTATTATTGTCTATGGCTTGTGTGACACAAGTTGTGTCTATGTTTATTTGTCTTGTCTGTCTAGCAATCAATAAAAAAAAATATTTTATCTATACCCTCTGCCTCGGTGTTTTGTTTGTTCTTTCGGAAATTTTTAATCAGATTTTTTAGAAATGTGTGTTTTATTTTGGGTCAGTAAACAAACTCCGCTGTAAAAATGAAATCTAAACGTGCTACGTATTTCGATTCTTGGTAAAAACCAATGAAATACGTTGACGTGAAGCAAGTGAGTACATAACAATATCACTCTAGTGTGAGTTTTCACTATTTTCTGGCTTCTTACACAATCTAACCAGCCAAAAGATGGCTATTAGTATATCCAACCTTATAAACATGTCTATAGTATTGTATAATTACTTGAAATACAACTACAGTGACTTCTTGTTAATTATGATGTAAGTCTCACAGTTTTATTTAGGCTCTATAAACGAGCCTGATATCCTTTTGTGTGTAATTAAATTAATATACATCAATTCATATTAGGTACCATAAACATTTCGCGTTTCATAACTTAATTCCTTCATAGTTGATATTTGAATTGAACTTGTAGAGAGTGAGGGCTTCATGCCCTCTGGTGCCAAACCTAGAATGCCTTTAAAAAGATGTAGTGTTAAAACTTGCAAATCATGCACCACAAGAAGTGAGGACAAGGGTGTTACATACCACAAGTTTCCTAAAGATGATAACTTACAAGGCCAATGGAAGACTACTACACAAATCCCCACTGTGAAAATGATGCCCCCTTTGTTTATATGCTCAAGGCATTTCTGTAAAGGGGATTTCATTAAAAATATGGATAATAAATATAATTTAAAGTCAGGTATTCAGACAAAGTCTTTGCTTTAAAGATGTTGTATCAGTCTCTTCTAGTTTATTTTTGTTGTTATTTTTATTATTTAGCTTAAATCTTTCAGTAAGTAGTTAGTTGTTTTATGTTCGCATGATAATCTTTTGAAAGAAACTGAATGCTCAAGTTAATTTTACACTTTGATACCTATGTATAATGCAAGACAGTTTTTTTTATGTAGGTACTCACCCTCATAAAACACATTGGGCTTTTATGTCTGCATTTTATTTTTTGTTTCTTTCCTATGTTATTTATTTCACAATGTTTAGGCACATATTTAACATTATTATTCTCATTGTAGTTTCCTATTCTAGTTGGTGTTTGTTGTTTTTATAATTCTGGCTGTTGGCTTAATAGTTTATGTGGTGTTAAAGTTATATAAAATAGTAAGTACTTAATAAATTTGTATTTTAAATTACACTGGATAATTTTCAGATGCGGTTCCATCAATATTTCCGTGGGATTCTAAGACTCTAAGCATGGAAGCTGCAGGAATCGAGGGTGATGAAGAAGCCAATGTTTCTGGTGGCAGCAAGGGGTCTGAGATTGAAAATCTTGATAATATAAAAAAGTTTATTGAATCTCAAGAAAATGACATATGTGAGCTAGGTATCAAACCAGTTGAAACATGTCCCCAAAATGTTGAAAACTTGGAAAGCCTGGAGTCTCTTGTTGGAGCTTTAGAAATGGAACTTGGAAGTTTTGAAAATATAGAAAAACAACAGGTTATTGAGAACATTGATGTGAAAAATTCATCTGATACTGAAGTCAAGAATAACGAACAAGAAAACTTTGCAGTTGCATCAAGTGTTATGGAGATGATTTTAAGCAAAACTGAAGCTAGTGAAATGAAGGGTCCAATGAAGGAAATTCCAAAATCCACTATCAATTCTGGTAATATAATATTAACTTAAAACATAAATAATAATAAATAAATATTTCCGGACTACTCACACAGCTAACCCTAAACTAAGCAGAGCTTGTACGTATGGGTGTTAGGTGACTGATATACTACATAGATACATACATTTTTTTTTGTAAATATATACATACATATGATACATAGAAAACACCCAGACCGGAAACTAGGGACTGTAGATCATACAAATCTGGTCCCCCGGCGGGAATCGAACCTGCAACCTCCTGCGCCTCAGGTGGACGTTCGCCCACGGAGCCACAGAGGCCATATAATTATGTAAATATTGTGGCTATTACATTTGAGAAATACATTTTCTGGCCCTATTCTCACCTGCTTTAGCCACCATTAACTAGCTACTCTCTACTGGTATAGGACTTCTCAAGCATGTCTCCGATACAACACATAATGATCATGATCATATTAATAATTCCCAATATATGTACATGTTTACTTTATACTAAGCAAAAATAAAAAGGTAAAATTATCTTTTATTTTCAGGTAACAATAGTATGGCTCTTTCAGTTGGCTGCAAAGTTGAAGCCAAAGACTTCAGTGAGGATTGGTATCTAGCAGAAATTGCTGAAGTGGACTATGATGAGATGGAAGTCCTTGTGCATTATGAGATTTCTTTAAAAAAGTATGTATTTATCTACTATGTTTTAAAAACAAGTGTTCCAATTTATCAAAATATTTTAATTATTTTATGCTAGCTTCAGTGCTACTGATATTAGTCTTATTCTATTTTTGGTACATACTAGAGCCCAATAGAGTCATAATAAATTTTTGTTGACTGCAGACTCATTACAGCTAGTAAAAAAAAAAAAAATTGTCAAAAGTTTTACAGCTGTTCTTATTTCAAACATGCAGTTCATCTAGTATACGTGTTTTACGCCATGACCATATAGTTGGACGCAAAATGGCGTACAACTGAGTAACATCTTTTTTACTTTATAATTTTATTTAACTCGACACTGGAAAATTGTCAAGTGAAAAGTCCAATTACAAGAAACTGAACTGACCATATAGTTTTCTTTATTTTCGTAACATGTCGTATTCCTATGAAACGCGATATAAAACGCGACAACGAGAAAATCTAGAACAAAGGTAATTTTGTTAAATTCCCCTAATGGGCGTATTTATTGTGTTCTGTATTTATATAAATATATTTTTATGAATTATTTTGTATTGCGGCTATTCCAAGCACACTCCTTGGTGGTCCTTGGAAATTTATTATACCTTAGATTATTTAGTCCTTGCACATTAAATGTATAGATTTGTAAGATATAAACTAGTTATTAAGTTTCTAGTTTCGGGTCTGGGTGTTTCTATGTATTATACATACATAAATACATATCTTAGGAATGTATGTATGTATTTACAAAAAAAAATGTATCTATGTAATATATCAGTCACATAACGCCCATAGTACAAACTCAGCTTAGTCTGGGGGTTAGGTGATGCTGTGTGATTAGTCAAGAAAAATAGATTAATGTTTATTTTGCAGACCCGATGAATGGATCAGTGTGAGCAGCCCAAGACTGCGTCCTTACAATGGCATTGCCACCCCCAAACCAGAGCAAACACAACCGGAACTTGTAAAACTGCTTACAGAAATTAAAGAGGAACCAAAAGATATCAAGATAGAAGAGAAAAGTAAATTTGTAGTCGGTGAAAGATGTTTGGCTCGATGGAGAGATAATAGAAGATTTGTTGCCATCATTGATAAGGATTTAGGAGATGGTTGGTAGAAAAACCATAAAACTTATTTTTGAAAATTCAGAACTTGCATTTAATTTTGATGTGAAAACTCTAGTTACTGTCTAATAACTGGGTTGTCTTTTTAGGTTAAATAATTTTGATGTGAAAACTCTAGTTACTGTCTAATAACTGGGTTGTCTTTTTAGGTTAAAAAATTTGTTGCTAAGGCTTCCTCATTATAAAATGATACTCTGAAAAATAATTATAATTAGTTTAAGCAGCAATGTATTATTTTCAATCTGTTAGAAAAAATACATGCAGTATATTACATTTATTTTTTTTAAGGACAATTTGAAGTAATATTTGATGACGGCTCTCGTTGGCCCTGCTCTGTGTCACGTCTAAGCAAGCTGAAAGCAAACCTCCTTTGCATAGATACTGGTGTCCCATCATCTAACGATGCTTCTTCTCCAATCCTACAAGGCGGACCAACAACAAGCTCCTTATCACCCCTGACATTACCTGCCTACCACACACATCTTTTTGACCCTACAAGAGACTATTTAGGTTCTAAATCAGAACGAAGGGAGAAGAAACGAAAGTTGAACATAAAGGAAATCTTTAATATAGGACAGAAGAAGGCTAAAATTCCTAAAGTTGAGAAAGATAAAATGTCTAAAGAGAAAAAAATCGTGAAAACAGTTGGAAAACCAAAACCCAAGTCGGAATTTAAGCCTGAAAAACCTGATGTGCCAGGTAGTAATTTTGTTTGCTTAGCGATAGAATGTTTTTTATTATGCCTGAAAATGTTATTTAATTTAATACTGTATGACAAACACAATAAAACAGAAGATCTAAAAGATGAGACAAGCAATACTCACAATGTAACCATGTTGTCCAAGGTTTAATTACTTACGACAGTTAATATTTTCATAAAGGTATATTTAAAATTATATTTATTCTCAGGTGCTGTAGCGTCTATCATTGGAACATGTATAAAAACAGAAATTAAAAATGAGTTAGAAGATGAAAGTAAAAAAGATATTGATTATGGCATGGAACAACCAGAAGATTCTCTAGACTCCAAATCTGATTTAGACATGGTGAGTTTGTAATTGCATAGTTTAGCTAACTTCTATGTATGTAATTTTAACAAAAGTTTCATTATTAACTTGAGTTTGAAATTATTTAAGAGTAATCTAATTTGCGCTTATTTATGAAAACTATTATAAGTAGACTAGTATTAAACACTTGATTAACAATTTGTAAATATATTTCGTTTTGCTGTATTTACGAATATAGATTGAAGAGGAAGACAAATTGGAACAGTTTGAAAAACCAGACCAAAAGATGCACAATGAAGTTATTGACAAAATGAGGGAAGCCATAAGTAAACTAGAAGATCGAATTAAAGAAGAATGTATGTCACCCAAATCTGTTGCTGAGGAAAATGTAAGGATTCAGCCATTGTTGGAAGAAACAGTAGAAACTGCAATAAAATTTGAAGAACTAAACTCTGTAAACGTAGCCACTAAGATCAACATAAGTCCAGATGTAGATGTTTCTGAGATGTTAGTGCCCAAAATAGAAGAACTTGAGCTATCAGCCACAAACATTGAAACCTCTGTAGTAGACATGCCATCACCAAGCTTGATTGATACTTCTGATGTAGACTTTGAGAAAATAGTGCCCGATGATGATACTACTAAGTCAGACATCGAGTTGGGCCCAGAATCACCAAGATTAGATATTGATTCACAACCAATCTTAGTAGATATAGACGCACCTCTTGATATGGATCAATCTGACGATGTAGCAGACAAAAAGGCATCTACAAAGCTGAAGATTAAGGACTTTGTGAAAAAGCCAAAGAAAGCAAAGAAGGAACAGAAAAAGAAGCTGTGGAATCAGAAATGGAAAGAGGTTGACAAGGTCAAGAACGAGTTGGCCGAGATGAAGTTAAAAATGAAGCAAATGATGCTTGAAATCGAAAGGGAAAAACAGGTATGCTTAGTTTGTCAACATGTTTAACTATGTTAAGTAACATGAGGAAGCTCTTCAAACTTTGGTAAATTCAGTTTTTTATCACACACATGTTAGACGAAAAATATCTAAGGTTATTTATTTGTTAAAAAAATTCTTAGTTGTTAAATTATGTAGCAAATTTTATGATTAAAATAAAAATGTTGGTGTATATTTATGTAACAATCTAGACACAGACACAATGCACAGCTCATGCAAGCCACTGGGAATAAATTGACACATGAAACCATGAATATAGCTTGACTAGACTAAATTTTTGCCTTTTTATTTGCTTATAAAACTAAATTTTTTTACTTTGATTTGCTTAGACTGGTAAATATAGTAAAACTAGCTGATCCCAGCAAACTTTGTTTTGCAAAATGAAAAATAGCTAGTAGCCAATTCTCAGACCTACCGAATATGCATATAAAATTTCATAATCGGTTTAGCCGTTTCGGAGCAGTATGGTAACTAACACTGTAATAAGGGAATTTTATGTATAATATATAACTAAAATTACATCCAGTATAAAAAATATATAGAGGTAATTCTGTCGCAGGCTGGTGGTGGCGTGCCGTTGCCAGAGAGTAGCTTATTGCCAAACGAGTGGGCGTGCCACTGGGTGAACGGGCAGCCCGTGGGCAAAGTTAGCGAGATGGAAGCAGATGTCAAAGCTGATCCCAGCGGGAAACCTGCCTTACCCCGCCGGAGTGTTGAGGTGATTTTTTTTTACATAGGAAAAGGATAAATAATTTTTTTCATTGACTAATTTCGGTTTATGCAGTATTCGTCGCGAGAAAAAATCCTCATTCGTCTCTATAATACTTAATATAAAAAAAATCGCTTACGTCCACTTTCAGGGCCACTCGGTTTTTTTTTTTTTATATTAACTATTACAGTCAATGCAAAATAAATCCTAACTCGACTTTAATATTATATTGACGAGTCTTAGGTAAGTTAAGAACATCTCACCTTTGTTTTTAAGGTAAAGATAAGCATTTGATTTTTATTTAAATTGACATACCCCGCTAACCCGATTTGTCCTAAGAAATTATGAACAATAGATATTTTGTGTAATAATGCAGGCTACTTTCACAAACCCATAAAAAATTCCGACTCTTAAATGAATTACGCCCTACTCGAACGCAGACAGATTTTTTCTTGTGTTTGGGATAATCAACTTTATAATTGTGTAATTAACTTATCAATGCATATTCTTTTCAGGTGGTTGATAAGCGGCTACCACCCGGCTGGTCTAAACATATGGTGCGCCGCTCTGTCGGACACTCGGCTGGAAAATGGGACGTTGTGCTTGTGAAGTGAGTTATTAGTTATTGTCTCTAACAAACTGAGGACGGAATCCATAGTAACACATAAACTCTTACTTTTTAAATTATAATAGTTTTAAACAATATTATTACTTAAACCGGGTAACATACCATGATTTGACGGTTTTTGAGTTTTCTGATGTTTCGATGCTGTTGCAAGCGCTTTTGAAATGACTAAATATAGGAATTTAATTCGTGAAGATGGCTTCCAATTGTCAGGAGCATGGAATCCTGTATTGCGGTTATGCAAAACTCAGAAATATGTAACACCGGTTATTCGCTAAGATGCACGGTCAGTGTAGTGTGTCCTGATCGAGTTGCGTTCGAGAATAAAACAAGTGGTAGTAGCACTAGTGAGTGTCAACCTCGCAATAAGAGACTCAGAAAGAGGGTAGACCGGTTCGTTTGTGAATAACCGTCTGCCCAAATCGCAAAGACAAAGACAATACAGTTGTTTGCGTGATCATGGCGCTTGCAACAGCGTCGAAATATCGGAAAACCTAAAAACCCAAAATCATGGTATGTTACCTGTTTTAAGTCATAATCTCTTATTACTTTCAATCTATGATTGTATCTGTAAATGCCTATAGCCAATTGGATATATAATTATGGATTGAAAGTAATCACTAATCACAGTGTATATATATGTTACTAGGAATTCCAGCCTAAGAATTTATTGATTATATTGACGTTTAAAAATTATTTATATCTGAATTGCAAATAATCATCACAATATACTCTTACAGCCCGGCTAATCGTAGATTCCACACTAAAACGGATATGAGGAATTTCTTGGAAACAGCTGAGGAAAGTATCAAGGCCTATGAATTTGCCCTCATGGACTTCGGCGTTCATTTGAAATTAGCTCGTAAAATGGGCTGGATCGTGAACACGCCGGATGGAGCCACAGAGGCCCCCGAGACCATTCTACCTGCTGATAGCAATAGCAGTTTGTCTCCACTGATCAAGCGAAAGCCGTTGAGCCTTAAGAAGCGCCCGGTAGGATCGAAGAAGGAAAAATCTAAGAAACCGATTAAGCTTAAGTTGCAGCGCAGAATGCATACCGTAAGATTTTTTTAATTTAATTGGTTAATATATATAGCTTATGTTAAGCAACACATGAGAACCAAAACATAAGTTTGCCGTGACATAATTATGCTCACGTCGCTACCGCCCAATGTCGACTCTATCTCAAATTAAACTTAAAATATTTGGTGTATTCCCAAATTAATCCAATCGATCCCCCAGTATGCAAAGTATATAATAGGCACAGATTAGGACAACTATTGTCATTTTAGGACATTTAGGCGTGACATTTATACAAATGTGATCGATAAAAGCCCTAAGGCCTGACGCTGCCTTACGCAGCTTGCTATCGTCTAACTTTATTCGGAGATGATGAAATGGGCCCTAAGAGTATGTGTTAATCACTTATTTCGCTTGCAGTACGATTCGCAACTTATTGATGCTGACGGCGATAATGCGACGCTGATGGCTACGGGAATTGAATCACCCATAATGCCCGCTCTTGAAGATGGCTTTGGTGGGTAACATTTCTTAAACATTTAAAAAAATATAAATTGATAATATGTGTGTTGTATAATTAATTTCACTTATCACAATTTCTTTATTTCCAGTGTGGGTAGGGTCTTTAAAAGTACAGATAATTGAGAACTTACTTCGTTGTCCAGCCGAGGGTTGTTTTAAAAACTTCCGCAACAATACCCTCCTGCAAATGCACATCAAACATTACCACAGAGAACTTTGCACCATGATGGGAGCAACCCCCAAAGTTCTAGACCTCGCAGCTGCGCGTACGAAGCCCACGGCCGCGGAGCTGGAGCGTCGCGCCGACCCTAAAATTCTAAAAGTCAAGATCAATAGACCGCCTAAACGCGAAGAACCTAAGGTGGAGTTCAAACAAGAGCCAGAATTCAGTGATCCCATACTTACCCCAACCAAAAACGAAACGCTACCTAAAGTACCGCGTAGCCAGGATTCTCCAAAACTACGGAATGCCCTCGTCAATAAACCAATGAAACGTCCTAAGGTTCTTCTACCCGTGAGGAGGTTGGAACCTGAACTCAATCCTGAATTTATGGAAAATGATGTCTTCGAAACTGAAACAAATCCACCATCTGATATCTTGGACTTTGAAACGGCTATTTCCACTCACACTGTGACTAAGCCAGCAGACTATAAGAGGAAGAGCGACAAGAAGAAATCCTTTGCATCTTTCTCTAAGAATATAAGTGAGGATGAAGAGTGGTTCGCGATGAACTCTGATGAACTGGAGACGCGGTCGAGCTTTCCACGGTCCGGCACTCCAGATGATGCGAAGGTTATTGACTCTAAGACTGGTCTGTTAGTGTCGTCTGATGCTATGGATGAGCAGCTGGATCCGTCGTCATATACCTACACAGAAAGTAAGTAGTGTGCGGCATTGATTCAGTATCTTTTTTCTTATTTACTAGCTAGCCCGTTCCGATTGTGTTCGGATGCGAAAACCTATCTCTTGAATCACTCTACCAATTGCAGATTTTAATTTAGCTTTTGACTTAATTCAGAACATAAAGACGGAAGACCGACAGACGCGTCGGGGGTCTTTATATTATGTATAGGTTATATTTTATTTTATGTAATATCTGTAATTGTTTTTATGGTTCTTGTTTTGTTTTGTAGATGGACAGCGTATAAAGATTGTCCACATGAGACGCGAGGAGATAATCAACTGTCACTGTGGCCTTCGAGAGGAAGATGGGTTGATGGTGCAATGCGAGCTGTGTCTGTGCTGGCAACACGCTATGTGCCATAATATTCAGCGCGAATCGGAGGTATGTTTTAACCATCTTCTAAATAAATAATTCCGTTCATACTGCTATATAGGCCAAACGATACCAAGGCTTTAGCTGTTTTTTTTTCTGAGTACAGCTCTCGGATATCCATATTTTAAAGTGGAAATAATGTGTTGTGGTGTGAGAAACGCTGACATAGTCAGTCACACACATTACTCATAATAATCATAGTCTTATGCCCGTTTTTACCATAAAACTGATAAAGCTGTGTTGTTCGCTCCTCAACTTAAAAAAATATATCATAAAATATTGCAGCAACCTGTCAAGACATTATTTACTAGCAAAAATTTGTTAAAATTATTTGGTTTCATTAATTTTAAATTGACCTGTCCATGTATGCCCTGTGCTTCTAAGATAAGAACTAAGACTTTATTTTTTCTTAAACGTTAAACGGAAATAAACGTTTTGACTTTGAGTTTCCTGAGTAAGAATTCGTTATCCAAAGAAGTTTGACACTGTTTTGTTTCTTAAGAGTGACGAGAATTTAAGAATCTTTGCTGTAAACAGGCGTTATTCTGACTTTGTACTGTACATTTGGACAATATTAAATACAACAATGAGACTTAAACAGTCTTCGGATTTAACAAGAGTTACCATTGATAAATTTTGCATTTACAGGTTCCAGAGAAATACACTTGCAGCATTTGCCTAAACCCGCGTCGTGGGCGGCGCTCGAAGCGGTTCCTGCACGACCAGGACCGCCTGTACGACGGCATCCTGCCCGGCGCCAAGGCGGACGACTGCGTGCGGCGCTCGCACGAGCTCTCCGGCAACCTGCTGCGCATCGAGGACGCGCTGCATTCTCTCAGGGTCAAGTTCTACGTGGCCAAGTAAGTTTGTACAGGGCTTCCAACATTGTTTGTTTCACTGGCCGCAAAATCAAGTTATTTTCAATAGGGGAACAGGAAGGTACATTTGTTAAAATATTGGCACCCCTTTATTTTCAACCTATACAACGTTTGCTCTGGTGGGAAAGCACTTTCTTCAAAGAATATTATACCAATTTCGGAGAGGAGTTTCTGTGTAACGCATGTTTCGTATTCCGAACTAATATATATAATAATATAGCAATATCTTCTTTCTGATTGAACTATAATGATTCGTTTTAAGTGTTGATTGCAAATTATTCCCTAATTAATTTAATAATCGAACCAGTAATTTTTGATGCATATTTTTTATATTGCAGTAAAAAGGATCATCCTAAACTCTACCTTTGGGCCAAAGACTGGGATCAAGCGGAGATGACGTACAAGACGAACTCTGAGTACTCGGACCTCAGCGTCATGATCAACGGCATGGACAAAGAGAACTTGCCGATGAAGCCGGAGGACCCCCACCTCATGGACATTCGCGGGGCCAGTGAAGAGGATCCGGACAGTGACAGGTAAATATTACAATCATGTTCCTAAACTGAGTGATTTTTAAACTGACTTTCTAAACAAAGTGGTGGTTTACAAAATTCGGCTCGTATTTTTTATCTTAGAACGTGTTCTACATAAAACGATATGTTTTTTTTTTTATATTATTAAAATTTAGTCAGTTTAGTCTTTGAGTTATATAAAATAGTCCGTATTTTTTTTAACAGATTTTTGTTAAAATTTATACTTGAGCCAATCTAGAAAACCTGATAAGTTCTTAAACAAAGGTTTTTGCTTTTTGTTTAATTACTATAACATAAACAATGATATCTTACTTTTCAGATACTCTCAACGAGACAGTCAGCTAGGCTCGCAGGCGTTGCTCAGCGGCCTGCTATCAAGTCCTAGCGCTGCGTCATTGGAATTGCCCATCAGCACTTCCGAACTAGAGCGTCTTGCTAAGACCGTCCAAGGTATAATTCATATCGCATTCTTTAAGCATTTCTTGTGGCCTGGCCTGTGATGAATAAATCATGCTCGCGTTTTCGTCAATTAAGGAATGCTTACATGTTGCATATAAACTATCAATACTTTGACACGCAGGGGCAATGTCGCGTCAGCATCAGTGTGCACATAATAAATATTGCAAACTACGCCTATCGTCATCAGAAATATATTCACGTATATGTACGTCATAACGCATTCATAGAAAATACTGATGATTTATTTCTTTGCAGAAGCGGCAGCAGAATGGCAAGGGCAGCCGGCACCCGTGCCGCAGCCGGAAGCGCCCATTGACAACGATGTGTGTCGGGAGCGATTACTAAAACACATAATTCGATGCCAGGCATTGTTAGACTCGAGAATGGATTCCATTGATGCGCAAATTGCGGGTAAGCCTTCGTAATCAAAATACTCTTTTACACCATGTACGGAATATATATGTATTTTAATTTGATTAGAGTCAATGTTTGTGTGGGGACTTTTTACCGTTTATCTAGTTCGAAATGTTGGAATGTCTGACAAGCCCTATGCTATTAATGCATAGTACCAACACAATATATTAACTAGTCCTTAGGCGTCTAAACGCTGGCCCATAATATTACTTAATTGTTTGAAATCTTTTAGAGTTGGAATCTCAAGACCCGTCGTTCGGCGAGCACTATGAAACGGCCGAGCACTACCCGCGCATCAAGCAGACCGTGCAGATGCTGATGCGCGACCTTGACACCATGGAGGAGCTCGGCATCATCACATAACCGGAGGCTCTTCACGCCGCCCCGCGTGAAGAGTCCCACGAGTCCGATGTGCCGAGTGATGGCAGCGTGCCGAAGGACAAAGGCAAGACTGCAGCTAAGAGCAGCCCAGTGAAAACTGCGCGAGTGTTGTTACCGTGTGTGCGGGTCCCGGCGCGCAAGCGTGTCAATACTAATAATACCAATAACAAGGAAAAAAAATGAATTATTAATAAGATCTCATGATACTGAACTTAGAAGTAATTTTAAGACATCAGACACAACTCTTATAGTTGAATCCTGTTTGTAGCTATGTTACTATACAATGCACAAACAACATTATGTTGAAAATATCCGTGAAAAATCTGAGTGTTTTAACTGTGTGTTTCCTTTTGGTTAGCTCCAGATATATTCTATAGTACCTTCAACCTTTGTTATTTTAATTTACGCAGCATTATAGCAGAAAACAAGTCATGAGTTTGATGAAAGATAACTAAAAGCTTTCATCAATGTATAAATGGGGTAATAGAATGACAGTGTCATTTTAGTACATAATGTATTTACCTGTAATGCTTCATAAAGCCTCGACCCAGTAGTAGTTTAAGGATAAGAAATATAAATAGTGATAGTTTTATGTAGTGTTTATACTGTATAATGTGTAAATAATAATAAATAAAGCACATACCTATGGTTTTATTTTACAAGCTTCCTTTTATCTTTATTTTTTTATGTGTTCCAAGGATATTTTAGGATGTTTTTTGCGGAATCGGTTCTCCCATACGAATTTAACACTTCAAATGGTGGACAATCCACACAGTATTATCTATTGTAAGCACTAATCACATATAACAAAGAAATTGTGCTTGCATACAAACATATACAACAGGTCTACGGGAAAATGTAAAAGATTCTGCAAATTAGAGCTTGTCCAGAAAGGACGAATTCGCCGCGATTCTCTCGCGCGTATTACGCGCGACCGTTGCGTCCACAAGTTGCGTACCAACGCGCGAGCATTTGGGGAGGAATTCAGTACGAAACATGGAGTTGAACGAAGCGGTCACGTTGCGGTTAGCTTACCGTCGCTGGAAGAGACAGAAACGGAGGGAAAATAGAATGTACTAGTACATCCAATTCTTAATGATAGAATGACACATAGTATGTTTGAAACTTTGTATCCGAAATTAAGACAACATGAGAAGAAATTTTTTTAACTACTTTCGTATGTCCGTGAAATTGTTTGATGATTTACTTTTATTAAGATCGTTTGATGATTTACTTTTATAATTATCAGAAAATATTAACACCAATTCTTCCCAAGACCTACGTTTTAAAATCCTATTAGCATAATCAGGTGATTCCAAATCCCATATCGCCGGTCTTTTTTCTATGTCGTCTATAAACAATTCCGTGTCAAAATTTTGGTGTTCCATTTCCCTCGATACGTCCACTCGCTCTAGAGTTCGCGCGTTAACTGGACGCAACAAGGTGTCCCTAGTATCTCGACTCGCGCGCAATACGCGCGAATCAAGCGCGAGTCGAGAGTCTGGCGTATTGCACGCGATTTACGCGCGTATTTTGAATTCGCGCGATGCTTGTGGACGCGATGTATTGATGTCTAGTACCTCGAAAACGCGCGTATGAATTCGCGCGATACGATTCGCGGCGAATTCGCCCTTTCTGGACAAGGTCTATGGGTCGGTACACATCTGACGGAAAATGTGTCGAGCGTATCATCGGTCGCGTCTATTCCGTCAAATTAGACCTGCTACATTAGGCGTCTAGTCAGTTTCTGCGTTCAGTATCTACAGAGCGGTTGTGTTGTGTGATATTAAATTTTAAAATGAAGCCCATCGAAATAATAGCTATTTCGACCGACAATGCGTTGACGGAAACGGGACAGATGCTGTACGCTCGACGCGCTAGCTAACGCATCATCGGTTAGGTGTGAAAGGATGGATGTTTTATTAATATTATATATTTGTTTGTTTTGGCGTTTCGCGACCGATAATACGTGACGCATCTTCCGTCAGATATGTACCGACCCTTAGTGTGCCATAGTTCCGCGCAGCCAAGCAAGGTAGCAACACTTTTCAAACAGTAAGTGGGTCATTCTCAAATACGGTCAAAATCTATGTCCCACCAATAAACTTGCGAACTGTATAGTTTTTGTTATTAAATGTTCTAGATTTCGTAAGCTAGATTAATAAGGAAAAAGCAATCAAGACCGTTTTTAGATTAAGTGGCTAAAAAAAAAAGTAGTACCGGTTTTTGTTCTAAAAACGTCATTACCACTCATGTCACAAAGGTGCATTTCATGCTATATCCTTGTACAATTAATTTAACACTAAGATATTGTCAAATTATGTGTGCAAATATTGTTCTTTAATGTTTTAACAATACGTTCCAAAAATAAAAGCCTAATTTTTTTACTAGAAGTTAATAAAAAACGGCATCAAACAATGTTAAAAAAAATATCGTCATTTATGCCAACCGTGCTATTTTGTAACACTATAAAAAAACGGAATGCGTTAAAAAGCATTGCATGGCAATTCTGGACACTCCCCCCGTCTCTCTGTTTGCCGATGCACTTTAAAGTGGTTCAACGTGCACATAGTTCTCACATTTTAAGTTTTAATTTGATTCTCCTAACTTTGTGACGGCAGTCGTCATTACCCGTTTCAACTAAGTATGTCTTAATAATTAATGCTTGTTGAGTTGTTTTTAAACACCCATAAGAAAGGGGTTGTGAACGCTAAACAGCTCTCCGCTTTTTTCCAAACAAGTTTGTAAAATTGAATTTTGTGGAAAAAACGTGTTACCAAAATGACGTTAAATGAAAAAGAGGAATGGTGAACGTTGCCAAAATGATTTATTGTCTTAATATAAAGTTTAATTGTTCTTAAATTGTGTTTTGTTTAAAATATAATCTGGATTAGGATTGGACATTTTAATGCAATAGACATTTTACGGGCTATTATAAATTTTGAAACACTATTTAGATTTATTAACTAATATTCACCATGCTTGCCGTATTAGGATGTGATGGTACGAGTTCGTGATACCATAGGCCACGGTTTACAGAAAAGCATTCTGACAGATATCTCCACGCTTGAATCACATCACCACCCTCTGCAATTGAATTCAGAAATACCTGCTCTGTCAAACCGGGCGTAATAACTCTGAGATGCCGACAGTTTACAAGCTGAACTTACTCCTGTATGGGTATAAGCAAACTCAGAGTCGCTCAATCAGCTAAGGAGAGCGCTATGACCCCAAGCATTACGTGATCGAATCAGAAATGAGAAGATACGTAGAAGAACGAGGGTCATCCCGACATAGCCAAACGGATTAGCTATTTAAAGTGGCAGTGGGCTGGCCATATTGTCCGTGGAGCAGATGATCGTTGGGCTGAAAAGTTCTCAATTGGAGGCCCCGTATCGGCAAGCGCAGCGTAGGACGTCCACCAACTAGATGGACGGAAAATTACTACCAAATTATTTACCAAAGTACAAAAAATATTATTATTATTATTTTGAAGTGAAACTTCTATAGAATCGTTGTGATTTGAAACTGTATGCAACGGAAATGGAAATAAGATTGGCTTACCGGGTCGGGTAAGCCAACAAAATCTTTTTGCATAATATTTTTTTTTGTTTTTTTTATTCTTCTTATTCTTTTGTCGATTTACTGAAGTTTCACTTCTATCGTGAGTGAATCGCACACATACCTTTTTTAAATTTGCTATTGTATATTTATTAGGTACATCATTGTTTGTTGGGAAATCATGTTTTGTAACAATATATTTATAGTGATAAAAATAGACTACTTACCTGGATTGTATTGTAGTTATACGCCAGTTCCTTAAAAAATATTGATTCATATATCTAAAAGTAGGTAGGTAAGTTGATTTATTTTTCAGTATGTTTTAAGTGGTTTTAATAATACAACTCTTGAAATCACTATTTTAGATTTGATATTAAACTAAATCTTGAGAAGCTGTCACTATCGGCAACACATCGTCATTAATAAAGTCATTATTGTCTACAGATCGTCATTATCGCCCACACGAAAAATTTTAAATATTCAATATTTTAAAAAATAATAATTTATTTGAAGTGCCTCTTGTTTAAAAATGTTTGATTGCGACAAACTTGTATTATAAGCTTCAATTAGAAGCTGCAGCACCAGTTTCGTTGACGAAAAAATAAATGTATGGAGGAGAAAATTGCTAGGAGAACCAGCCAAGTACAGTTTGAGGTAGGGTTTTTGAATCGAGAATTATAGCGTATTTGTATTGGATACAAATAAAAAATAAAGCCTATGTTAATATCAAGCTTAAGATCCATAGATTACAATTACCTACAAAATATCAGCAAATACTATAAAACTGCTTTTTTTAGCACATCAACGGACATGGGTCAACTTCGAACTAAGTGTAGTCTGTATTCTAGTTAAATTTATTTATTTTAGCACAGTGGCTCTACCAAATATTTTTCAGTCTAATTTACAGTCAACAGCAAAAGTAGCAACAAAAACAAGCGTGACGTGCCAGATGCACGTCACGCTTTTTTTGATCACCGTAACAAGTTATAACACAGTAACAAGTTATATAACAAAGTATCAGTTCAAAATGAAGTTTCTACTAGTCAAAAGTAAATGATTCTAATAACACCGAAGTTCGATATAAATATATGCGTTATTTGTTCCTTTATGACTATCAAACTACAAGAGTCAGTAACTTTTGACTTCATTTACCTTCAATAAAACCTTATTTCATCTGTTTATTTTGCAGTTGACTGTACTCACCTACAAGAAGCAAGTTGTTTATTTTTATTATTTTTTATAGAGTTTGCCTTGGTTACGCAGTAATTTATTATTCTATGCCTTGGTTATTACAGATAATTTTTAACACCTTGTCAGCTTATTTGATGATTGGAACTCCCTTTTATCACTTTGTTTTAATGTTTTCAGATTATTTTGACTACTCTGCTGCTTATATCCAATTGATGCTGGCTGACCTTGTATTTAACTACATAACAAACTCCATGCCTGGAGGGTTGGGTCTCTAGTTACTAATATAACTAAAACAGGGTTAGAAATGAAATGTTTTATTTGTAAATCCTTAATAAAATCAACCCTCATAGAATTTGGGCAGTTTATCACCCAGGACCACTGATCGTTCAACACCCTTCTCAGTAATCACACCTAGCCTGACCACACCACCCGAAGAGCCATCTCTGAACATAGCCAATGAGAGGGTTTTGGTAACAAATTCTACAGCTTGTTCCTTGGTAAAGTTGGGCTTAAAGTTGGCATCCACATAACCATATACATAGCTGGATCCAGATCCACCAATGGAGACTTTCTGACGTGTCACCATGCCTCCAATAGGGACAGAGTAGATTTGACCTGTAAAAATAAACAAAAAGTTACACAATAAGCCCACAGTAAATTAATTTATCATATTCTAAATTTAATTTTATGTAATTAGTTTTGCAAGTGTGAATAGTAAATAATTAGTTTGTACAAAACTGAACATACTTAATCATGGGGTGGTAACCTGAAGAAATGCAGCTTTGTGCAAAACATATACTGCACCATGCATGCACTCTAGTGGTGAGCTGTGGAGCTAGTTACTCATTAGTCTTACTATTATTATATAAAGAACTACTTGATCACAGATGGTGTAGTATAATTTTATACCCACATTCTCCATGTTCAACTACTTAGGTTATAATTATAACAAACAACATCTACTGAAAATTTATTTAGATTTATAACGGGATATTTACCATGTTTGATTGTCTTAAAAGTTATATCTACTGAAAATTTTTATGAACAATAATTAACTTCTCAGTACTAGGTTGCTATTTATAATTACGTCCGATTTATACTAGTAGCAGCAGCTCGTATGGAGTAGCCAGAAATACAGAGCTACTCCATCTAGCTATATGTTTTGGTAATTTTTAGAGTTTGCAAATCTTGTTCGCTTAGACATGTCATACTTCCTTGGCTTAGGAGAAGCTTCTATTACGTAGTAATTTATTATTCTATGCTAGAGTAGTGATTTTGGCATAGCCAGAACTATTTAGTTTGCAAATGGGTTTATTAAATAGTGTAAATTGCATTTGTTTTGAAAGCAAAATAGCCAGTAATTATACTTAAACATTGAAATAAGATAAAGATCTATATAATAAAATTATAGTCTTGAAAGAATAAAAAATAATTACCTCCTTTTTGCTTATCCCATCCTGCTACTAGAATACCAGCAACTAAAGAGTCACGGTAGTTGTAGCAGAGTTCCCGGAATATGGAGGCAGCAATCTCAACCTTTGGCGATTCTCCAAGTTCCATCTTGTGGAAGTCTAAAAACAGAATAATTTTGTCAAGTTATCAAAAGGTATAAAAATTAGAAGAACAACAAAATGGTGTGTTTGTTACATTTTGTTGTTGTTCTTTTGATCTGTAATACAATTTGTATTAAACATTATTTGGCAACTTGTTTATTGGAAGTAGGTATAGTATTTAACAAGACTTGAATAACCAAAGACACACTTACTTAGATGGTATGTCACAATATCAGCGATTGCTTGAGTATCTGCAGCAGATCCTGAGCGACAACAGTAAATGTGATCTGTGATCCTGGTTAGCTTGTCTGTGACTCTGTTGGCAATGTATGCACCCGTAGTGGTACGGGAATCAGCTCCGATGACGACACCTCCCTCAAACTCACAAGCCATGATGGAAGTTCCAGTGCTGTGAGGTGCGTTCATCCAGTTCATGGTCGGATCCCCATAAGCATTGACTACTGAAGTTGCCATTTTACTGAAATAGATTAATCTTGTTATTGGATTTCATGTTTGAAAACAAAAAGTCGACATTGTGGTTGGTTGAAGCTGATTGTACAATGATGTGGTATTTAAATAAGAAATAGTTATTATTGATATATTTAATAAATACGTTACATAAATCTACAGTAAAATGTATAAAATCACCGGTATTCTCCCACAATACAGTAAAATCTCCTTTCAACAAGCTAACAAAATAGGAGTTATGAAATTTAGTTATAGCAGGATAAGTATGATGGCAATAAAGATTGTATTAGACTTTATCGTAAAAATATACAATATTTTCTAAAACTTACACAAAGACACGAATAAACTTGTAAAATTAATTTTTGAAAGTCACTGAACAACGCAAACTCCGGCTGGGCTAGCAAAGCTTTGTGTTACCAACTAACTTTCATGATCTTTGACAATCTATGTCAGGTCAGGCAGGTCATTCGGATTATTTTGTTACTTATTTCTTTTATTTTTTAAAAATAGAAATACCTACTTATATTGCATGTTCTTGTAATGCATAATGAAGGGAAGTAAAAACAATGACTCGACTTGTATTCCGGTTGTGCATTTTGGATTAAATATGTGTAATACGATAATTAATTATTATTGTAACTGAAGAATATTTATTCAGGACAGACGCTATAGCGTCACAATCCTGAAGGATATTGAATGAAACCATAAATAGAATGTACAATAAGTGATAGGTATGCTGATAATTTTCAAATAGATATGCCTTCTAGCGCTTTAGGAGAGAGACTACCACCTACCACCTGCCATGTGAAAAAGGGATGCCATATATCATGAATATTACGTAACGAACAGGTTCGCCCTCCCAGAAGTTTTGATTTCAAATAGGTGAGGTGATGCATTAATAAAAGCTTCTTTTAGCGATTTCTGTTATGATGTGGTAGCACAGAAATTGTTGGATAGAACAAGTCATGCTGTTTCTAAAACAATCACTGTCAATTATGCTTAAAATGCCAAAGTCAAAATTTTCTTCTTCTTCTTTTAACCACTCAAACGTTCAGGGCCCGATTGGTTGCCCAAAAATTAATAGATGGCGTCTGTGACTGAAGTCAAAATTTTGAAGAAGCTCAAAGGAGTTGGCGCGCGGGACATTGGCTGTTTACGGCCATAAAGCCAGTCACGGACGCCATCTAATAAAAGAAGAAGAAGAAGGAGTTGGCGCCAATATCTGAAAATTATAGCTACTGATATTTTAAGCTTTGTCAACATGAAATGCCCAATATGCCCATCCACCTTTGAGTAATCTATCTATGGCCATCCACGATGCGTCACAGAGAGTATATAATCACTACGTTTTATATTTTTATTTATTTTTATATTTTTACGTTTTTTGTTTGCTGCGTCCATTAAAACGTAGTGATTAAATGACATAATTGTCATCTCAAGGATCATTGTCAATTTGTCACCTGTCAGTCTAGTACTTGACATTTAGGACCGCAAATTTGTGAAAATTATGAAGAACTATTAAGAATTAATAAAAATTCTATTCGATGCGAAATCTGCAAGAAACTCATACAGCAGACAAGTGAAAAAAGCTTATAGCAAAATTTTCCCTGGATAAAGATCGGTGAGTACATTTACCAATATGTTATTTATTGCTTCAGAAAACAATTAGGCGTGTTGCTTACACGCCTATCATCGATATATTTTCATATCAGTAAATTGCAAGTCCACCAGAGCTAAATGGTTCTTAAATGCTACAAATTATGTATGAATTATTCATCATCATTTTTATTATAGGACATAAGCCTCACTTCAAAATTGTATCTCTAGCAAGATAATACGCTATGGCCTGTTATTTTTTTTCTATAAATGATAAAGAAGTTGTCTCCCAAATCCTCAGTTCAACACTCGTCATCTCAAATATCAGCTTAACCATCAATATGATCAGAAGTTTAAATATTATATATTAATTAATTTGTTATTGTGCTGTTCTTCCGAATATATAAAACTTTTATTTTTAATACATAAAACTTATTTGTTTGATATTATCTGATCATAATACCAAAAGTTAATTATTTATTTATTTTTTAACAACAATATAACTTACTATTTCTTTTCAGGATGTTTCCTAATCCAATAGAGTAACTCAAAATACAAAAAAATCAAATTATTATATACTATTAATAAATTAATTCAATTCAATAGATCATGTTACCATCATGATCATGTGATTATGTTTTACATCTCGCCATTATTTGTAAGCACTATGAACATAATATATTGTATAAATAAATATTTTGTTTTGCACATTGTTTTTGTACTATATATATCCTCCTTCCTGTTCCCAATTTCAGTATGTAGGTCCTACCTATTATTGAGAGAAACCTAAATCATCGATATCGATAAAACTCGATTCCGTACGAGTGCAACCCTTTCTTCTTCTTGGTTTAAAATTACTTAAGTCATCTTCTTCTTCTTGGTTTAAAATTATCTTTATGTTGGTACCATTGCTTTCAAACTACTATCAGATTATTTATTATGTTGCTGTTTTCATTATAGTAAACTCCGATTTGACATTTGGCTAGATTAAATATTTCCTTCTTAGTCCCGTCTCCTAAAACGTAGTGATTATTTATTTAGTCTCTGATCCAAGTTTGGATTTCAAAACGGATTGAAATCCCTGCATCTAATGCAAATCTAAGTAGTCCATGGCCGACTGTGAATGATAAAAACGTAATCCAAGCCATTTGACGCGCCGTCTAGATTATTATTAGTGAATGGGTAAATTTACGTCCATTCTTCGTAGCATTCAGCGAACGATACAATCCATAATAGTTTGTACCCAGTACCTGTAACTATGCGAACGTATAAATTGTGTGCATTTTGCAATTAATATTAATATGTCAAATTATGTTTTAGCAGAATATAATAATTAACTATAGACTGACGATATTATTATAAGTAGGTAATAAGGATTCGCTCATAACTGACTATGCCCAGCTGTGGACTGGACGACAGCTTAATGAAACAATGATGTGATGTCGATTAAATATATCGGTTAGTAGGTACCTGTATTGTGTCATGTAAGACTATCAGAAGGTTTATCTATACTAATATTATAAAGCTGAAGAGTTTGTTTGTTTGTTTGAACGCGCTAATCTCCGAAACTACTGGTTCGAATTGAATAATTCTTTTTGTGTTGGATAGTCCAGTTATCGAGGAAGGCTATAGGCTATATATATATAGCATCACGCTACGACCAATAGGAGCAAAGATATAGTGGTAAATGTGTAAAAAACGGGAGAAATTATTTCATCTTTGAAGCCTTCCGTTGCGTGCGCCGTGAAAACGGTTCAAGATACACAAAAAATATGTATTAAAGAATAATAGCTCTTTTAATGATCTAAAAAACAATCCGCGATAGTATATGTCTATCTTTTAAGATTAACTCACAAAAACCGTTTTTATGGTACCTAATTTGGTCGAAATAATTTGTTTAAGTTGTATCAACATAATAATATTAATCTTTATTCAAATAAATATGTTGTTGGTTAAGAGTACTTCATCCATTATAACGCGGGTATCACCGCAGGGCACAGCTAGTACGAGATATGATGACAGGACCCTTGCTCAAGCTGAGCTCAGGACAAAATGTTGCTGTGAGATTGTCTAACTACATAGGTTTTTTTTACAGATCTCTAAACGTTCGGATTCTTTTAGTCACTTCGACCGCACTTTATCGCAGACCACGGCTTTTTTATGCTTACAAACCATACGCAAACACATCCCCAAAGGTTTAAAGCTGTATAAATTTTTACTGAACAACCAACGGTTCATTCAGTGAAGAGTAGGTACCTACCTACCGGGGGATATCTACCAACTGAAGGACATTGCAAACAGTTGCACCCCACAATGGAAACTGCAAGTCAGCTTTGCGTGGGTGTCCTCATTAGCCTGCTTTGTCCCCCAAACGCATCTTAAAATACAAAAAAAAAACGAAATTCGCCACGCATCATTTTGTACGTCATCCCAAAAACGATGTTTATTTAAAAGTTATAAAAGATCGCCATGAATGGGCGACGTATTTGATAAATCGCTATTTTATTCGACAGTTCCATTCAATATCGAATTTATATTATTCATGAATATTGCGATTCGCCACCGTTGTTCAAAGGTGATGTGATGGCACACGTCTTAAAAATGTGAAAAAAATGTCATAGAAAACTGTGACAGAGTGTGTTTGTTCAAAGTTTTCCGCTATCACTTAGCTTTAGAAATAAAGATTGAATTTGCAGAACGAACCAGACCTTTGTTAGGGAGCTACCTACCTGGGTCATGTTATATAAAAAATATTTTTATTTGGTAAATATAAATACGTAGGCACAGTAATAAAAATGAAGTTACATATAAATTATAAAAGACATAATTTCAATTTCAAGGTCAGATTTCATGTTCTATAACTAAGCAATTTATGAGCAGTATAAATTACTGTTTATTAAACAGTATAAATTACTTATTAGTTATTATTTAGTATTTACTACTAAGGTACCACATTATTAGAATAATATTGACCCATCCTCCAAAAATAGTCCTATCTTTTTCAAGTTGCTCAGCATATACAACAAGGCGTATTATTTAACGTTACATGTCACAAATTCACCTTTTGGACAAATCACGAATGGAAGTGGCTGTCAATCGCTTGAATAATGACGCGTGCGGTGCATTCGTTTTGTTGCCAATTTTATATTAAAATTCTATCAGACTATACAGGGTGGGTGGGTGAAAATATTAGACAGTGGTCTGGTGTTCTTATACATAGTTACTACATTTTAGCTGAGGATAAGAATACCTATACGACGAATAAAGAGATGTATTTTTATAATACTCAAGCTTTTTATAATAAATAATATTGTCTGTAATATTTTTGTACGCAAGTAAATATTTTACTTTCTTTCTTTATTTTGGTAGATTTCCATGCGAATTTTTGATCAAAACAATATGTATTCCGTATAATATTAAATATGCTACGACCGATATAGATAGGTACCCAACCTACTGCACATACCTTCAACTTATCATGGAAAATCGCCAATCAGTGGTTAAAATTTTGTAATGAAACAATCCTAAAATCTTAAGTCAATCAAAGTCAGTTTTACCAAACGAGTTTTCGTGTGTTTTATAAGTTTAATTCAAGAAGCATTATAAAAAATGTATCTAAGTATATATCAGTCACCTTACACCCATAGTAAAAGCTCCGCTTAGTTTGGGGTTAGGTGATGCTGTGTGATTGGTCTGGAAATATTTATTTAGATATGAATTATACCCAAATAATGATTTTTTTATAGATACTAGTAAATGAAGAGCTCTTCTTTTGATATAATTTTTACATGATTTGAAGTTGAAACCTCTTAGTTTCGATTGTTAAAATATCAATGTAGTGAAATTTTTATATTTTTTTTATAAAGAAAAAAATTATATTCTTTACATTTGTATCCTTGACAAAAATTAGCGAAGGTATATGTTTAATTTTAATTAATCTTCACAAGCATTAAGACGTCAATCCTTTCTTTTCAAAAGAGCGACAATTTACGAAAAGGATTTATGATAAACGTCCATGCAAATCATATGCATGTGAAAGCTGGTTTTACATATTAAAAATTTGATTTTAATAATCCACTTCGATCTATAAAGCAAAGACTTTACTGTTCTGTTGGAAAGTTAACAATTGACGAACATTTTCTTTTGAATTTTTTATACAAGATAAGTTATCAACCATACTGCTACTACTGATATACTCATACCTACCTAATAATAAAAATAATATATATTTCCGGACAATCTAAACAACAACATCTAGCCCCGTGGTAAGCTCTTAAGCTTGTGTTACGGGTACTAGATATCTGATATACTTAATATAATATACATACATATATAGATATTTTTATTATACATATTAAACAAAGACCAATAATTATTAACCAAGGAGAAAAGTGCTTGCAGAACAAACAAACAATTTTACCCTCGGCGGGAATCGAACCAGCTACCTCTTGATGTTGGCAATTTGTGACATGTAACGTTAAATAATACGCCTTGTTGTATATGCTGAGCAACTTGAAAAAGATAGGACTATTTTTGGAGGATGGGTCAATATTATTCTAATAATGTGGTACCTTAATAGTAAATACTAAATAATAAGTAATTTATACTGTTTAATAAACAGTAATTTATACTGCACATAAATTCCTTAGTTATAGAACATGAAATCTGCAAGCGGACATTCGCCCACCGCGCCACCGAGGCAGTCAAAGCTAATAAAGGCTAATAAGCTTGTGGAAGTACATATTATATTACGATTTATGTATTTACTTAAGTATCTTATTTAATGTACAGACTTCGTTGGTCATTAAAAATAACTTATGTATAACCTACCTAATATTTTAATCACTATCCCAAATTTAATATTTTAAATCTGAATGATTTTTTATAACGAGCGTTTTTCCTCACTTTTTAGGTTAAACTATTATTAAATTTTAAGACACATCCGTAACCACCTGTGTGCGAAGGTTACGGATGTGTCTTAATCTTTTTCACTATAAAAATTTCAAAATTTTATTTTTAATGTTTTATTACAAACCCCCTGTGTATGCCGTCCTCCCCCGCGACCACCAGACAATAGCCAGATGTTGGTTCTTCGGTGACAATGGTCGAAGTCGACGGTTGCAGGCCGCTTCCGTTGGCCCCCGACATGACACCGGCTGAAAAGGCCAACTGAAGCGCGCGTAAGGACCATTTCATTGGCTTTTAACGTCAGTTGGCCCAGTAAAACGTATTTTGTTACGATGTAGACGGAATTGTAAGGGTGTTAGGTACCTTCGAGTACGTATCTATTTAGCAAGATGTCGACTAAACTAGAGAATTTGCTTAGTCCTTTTTGTACTATATTGTGGAAATCATTATGTTAATCTAGTAGCTTTTTAAACATTATATTTACCAAAATTTTTATATTATCATGATTTTTAACAATTTTTAGACTTATTTATTATAAATTAAAACTAAAAAAAACTGTGAAATCATGGTATGTTACCCGTTCTAAATCTTAATATTCTATTTGCATACCATAATATAATATTGTAAAGTTTATTCATTAAATGGCGATTCTTTTTTGTTTCTTGTTGACTATTTCGGAAATATTTATTTATTTATTTATTCCGGAAAAAAATATTTATATTTAATTGCTTAAACATTTACCCTACTATAACTATATAAAAACGATTAAAATTTTCAATTGTAATTAGAATTTTTAAATTTAACTGACGACTACTTATTTCTAGGCTTAGCTAAAGATAGCTAGATCTACGTAGTCCGTTGGACCTATCCAGTCCTTTTATGAAAACAATAGCTTTCCACCCACGGCTTTTCCCGCGTAATAATAGATTTTTCCAAGGTAAAAAGAAGCTCTCGTTGTTTACTGGGACACCGTCTATCTATATATTTTTCATCGGTCGCCTACACTGCAAGGCGACATCGACACCGCCGTAACAGATGATCCACGATGCTGACACATTAGTTTATAAGATTTATATTTTTTATGTATGTTAGTCTATAAGGTATATGTTTATATGGGCCTTAGATGCCTGAAATAAATGATTTATTATTTATTTTTATTATACCCGTGGCAAATTTTATCCATATCGGACTTCGCTCGAAGCCTATGTTATTTTGATATGTTAGCTACAGTTAAGTTTTATCAAAATCCCTTTAGTAGTTTTTGCGTGAGAGAGCAAAAAACTCACTTGCCAACATTCTCATGAACTTTCGCGTTTATCATATTAGTAGGATGCGTATACAGATTAGATTCTACATATATTATATACCTAACCTAGTCTAATGTTCTTACTCTTTTAAGCAAACATCAAACCACTAAGCTAACCACTTTGATCCTTAGATACTTATACAGGTTCAATACACATTCGCATGTTTTCCATCAAAGACACCATTTTGGCTTCCGCCCAACCTTTGAACTTTACTCCAACTCACTGAACGAAGCCGGTAATGTACTTAGAAAATATGTAGCTAAAGAAAGAATTGCTGGTTTTCTTTAACTGAAACCTTTTAGTTTCAAGTTGCAATTACATTTTAAATAATTAAAGGGGATTTTGATTGGAAATGATTTTCTAATACTTACTTAACCAAATTATTATTACTATTATAACTACTTTAGAATTTATTGTTACTCTGCATTTTATATCAAATTACTAGCTGAGCCAGCAATCGTTACTTCGCCATGCGCATCGCAAAGTGACTGCTTATATCAGTTGCCCCGGAGATAGAATCTTCTTATATATAAAATTCTCCTGTCACAATGTTCGTTCCCGTACTCCTCCGAAACGGCTTGACCGATTCTCATGAAATTTTGTGAGCATATTCAGTAGGTCTGAGAATCGGCCAACATCTTTTTTCATTTTGCAAAACAACGTTTGCTGGGGTCAGCTAGTAATATACATTTAACTACCATGGATAATTAAACAATACTTTCTAAAAAATTGTTTGATTTTTTCCCAACTCTTTGAAGCATTATCATCATAATTCAAGGAATTCTCACACATCCCTAACAAGTTATACATAAATACCTTCCACATAAATCACTCTAAACTCACTTTGCCAAATAAAATATTTTAGAAAATGCCTAATTAATAAAAACATTATGAAATTATATCATGTACATAAACGGTTTTTAAACTTAAATTATTTCGTAAACAAATACAACTTTTTCCATGGAATTTAGGATTCTAAAAAAATATCGAGAAAAGGTTTCCAGGTACCTATTGAAAATATGTATTAAGTACACTGCAATTGGAACATGCTAATGAATGGCGAGGCGAGAGTATAAGTGTAAACAAATATTATATAATCTGTGGTCTGAGTGTAAGGTTACATCTGATGACGTCATTACGAAGAGTGTGTTATGCACTCACTTATTTGACTAATTGTTTTAGCAGTTTTTTACGGAAGTCATTGTTTATTTACATTTCAATTCATAGAAGGGGGGCTTCAGTGTAGCTTGTCAATACGTAAAACTGAAAGTTATTCTGTGTTCGAGCTTAGTTAACAATGGAGTTATTTTACGCTGATCCATTGAGACGTACCTAGTAACTATGTATCTAATCTTGTATCATGTAAGTACCTAATCTGTGTTATGACTATGAGTGTATAATGTATCCCAATAATCCCAATAAAGAATAGTCATCATCTAGACTTCAGTGGTTTGACTCGGCTCCGACACCCATCCTTACATGGCGACCTTGCCAGGATCCTTACATGGCGACCCTGCCAGGATCCTTACATGGCGACCCTGCCAGGATGATTTAAATAAAATAAACTATCATTTATTTTAGTTTTCTTATTGCGGGGGAAATGAGATGTAGTAGGTAACTATGTATCTAATCTTGTGTCATGCATGCACCCAATTTATATATATTTATTATTCCTTATTTATATTTCAGGACCTTTAATGGAGGGAGCATTTGTCCAATAACAATACTTTAGTGTTATCTTTTATATACAAGTGATGTGTATCCCTTGTTGGTAAATAATTTCAATTGTATGCCGTAATTAATATTTTTTTCTTCCGATCGTCTTTTAACCCTCTTCATATAATCATTTGTATGGTCAAATCAATAAAACTTTAAGTATCTGTAATCTAACAACATTTTAATTTAATAAGGTGACTGACGGCTGGCTCTTTACTCTTTCCTATCAGGACATAGATCATTGAAGATTAAATCCTAAAATATCTCCCTATTCTTATACTCCCACATAGGGATACAAACCCCTTATATACTTTTATCACTCTAATTCAACAAATAATTATTAAAATAAAAACATCCCCAATTCGATTAGATAAGGCAGTTAATATCCCAGCATTATATGATTTTAAATTTTGGTAATAAATTACCAAACAATAAGAAATTAATCCTAACCCATCTCATTCTAATAAAATTCTAATTATATTTGGTCTAAAAATCAATAAAATTATTGAAAATTCAAATAATAAAACGATTTAAATTTAACTCAGAACTTATATAACTTTTTCTAGTTAAAATAAATATTAGTAACGTAAACTTTCATAATCTGGATGTACAGAATGCATCGCTAACTGGTAACCATCTTGCAGTAGTGGTTTGTATGCAGAAGGGGTTACCAGTTACATTACATAGTTCCTTTTAATATGCAAGAGCGGAACCCACACATCTTTTAAGTATAGAAATACACAGGTATTTTATACTTATAGGGAGTTTCCGATGTATTAATTTGTAACGTATAGATTTAGTTACTGAAATAAACTATTTATTTATTTTATCTTTATGCAGGTACGAGGTTTTACTTTATGCCACGTGCGGGATGTCAGTAACGAACTAAAGCTCATAATACACGAACAGCCACATAGTCGACTGAATCCATCAAAACATCAAGTTCATTCACAAGCAGAATCAAAAGGTTTTTTGCTCCTTCCTCGCGCCACAATAGCACTTCCCATTATATAAATTTGATACGATATTTTATAGGAATGCTGGCGCTCGCACGCGCGGTGTTTTATATTTTTTTCTCGTACGTGTGCGGAGCTCTCCCCTGCGGAGTCACCCCGTGGGGTGGGAGGGTGGACTGCCCCTAAAAAGTTATGTATTTTTTCCTCTTTTTTCCCATCGACGAGATGAAACGCGGGGCGGTATCGATCGGCCGGGGGAGGTTTCATATTTTATGATATTTCAGTGCGTATCTTGCTTGCTTTTCTGGAGCGTAATGTTTTTGTTTTCTTTATTTTCATCTTAGTTAGATATAGAAATTAATGTGTTATCTTTATGGTTGGTAACTAAAAAATAGTTATGGTGATATTTTTGTATCTTACGTTGTCTGGCTGACAATATCTTGCGATTCATACCGCAACATTATTGTGCGAGGTGTAGGAGGACGAGTAAGTTATTAATATTTTTATAATCTATACGAACTAAAGAAAATTAAAAGAAGGTACTTAGATAACTAAGCGCCTATTTTCAATGATAGATAAAATTTAATTAAGCGTCGTTTTGAAGCGTTTTGCTAGATAACTTACGTAAGTAATAAAAATAACAAGAGTTAAAATTAGATGTACAAAATCGGATTTTTAGGTATTTATTGACAAGGTACTTAGGTATTACCTGTTATTGAGTGATGACGATAATTCAGGAAATCTTTTTGGTCGTGGAATCAATTTGTCCCCGTTACATGTTAATAAAATTTCAATCACTAGCAAATATGAAACTCACTGTAAGATTTACAAATGTGAGGCCAAGTTATTTATAATCTATATAAATAAAAATGAATTGTTGTTCGTTAGTCTGATTAAAACTCGAGAACGGCTGGGACGATTGAGCTGATTTTGGTTTTAAAATGTTTGTCGTAGTCCAGGGTAGGTCTAAACGGTGAGCAAATAAGGAAAAATTGCCGGGAACTTTTTTTACCCGTGCGACGCCGCGCCGGGCCGCTAGTAGGTAATAAATTTGTTAAAAAGCTTTTGAGCATTACCTACTGGGAAAACAGCTATGTCCATGCCAAATTTGACACGAATCGGGCTTTGCTCGTAATTATTGTATTTTACCGCGGTAAGAAGGAGACTATGTGGTATTCTGATATGTAAGCTATATTATTGAAAAGTTTCATTCAAATCCATCCAGTAGTTTTTGCGTGAAAGGGCAACAAACACACACTTATCCTCACAAACTTTCGCGTATCTAATTTATTAATTGTTGTTGTTGAAATTAATTTACTTTAACCTAATTACTAACAAAAAATTATAAAAACAGGTTATTTCAAAACAACCTTTTTTTTTAAGTTTTAAGTATCCGGTCTTGCGTGCTGAGAATAAAAATACAAAGATGTACTTAAATTAAATAATACCTACTTTAACAAACTAAATCTAATTACTACGTTACGTTAGGTTACGTATAATAACAGTTCTTTACTTGTTGCACTCAAGTAAAGTTTTTGTCGTAAAAAGGTAAGTAGTAGGTAAGTAGATAGTAGTAGGTACATACGCATTTTGCGTTTTACTTGATTTTGACTGACTTGAGACTTGAGTGTTTAATATGAATTTCAGCTTACTCTACGCGTTCCTAAGAAAAAGAAAAAGTTAAAAAACAGACAGACAGACGGACAACAAACTATCCTATAAGGGTTCTGCTTTAACTTTTGAGGTACGGAACCCTAAAAAGTGTCTGATAATAAAATCATAGCTAAATAAAATATTCTGATAATCTATCTTATTTAAAGACTGCGTATTCCAATACGGTACGAAGCGTGTCCATATTGTTCTTGTTTTTTCATGCACAGGTGTGTGACGCGAGTCCATCCTTTAGTCCTGCAAGCTGCGATGCATCGAGTGGGCAACCACTGAGCTTCTATGCATAGGGTGTCCCATTACGATGGAAATATAATATACATATAAATATTTCCGGACAATCCACACAACAACATCTAGCCCTCGTATAAGCTCTAGGCTTGTGTTACGGGTACAAGACATCTGATATTTGATATATATACTTAATATAATAGACATACATTATATATATATTTTGTATTATACATATTAAACACCCAGACTAAGGAGAAAGTGCTTCAGAACATACAAACATTTGACCCCTGGTTGGGAATCGAACCATATTTTAGGTCGCGTTGAAAAGCGCCATTGCGGATAACGACAGACGTAAGTAACCGTCGAAATAGCAGTTGTATATTTTGACTTCATAAAGGATATTCGTGTGTTTAATTTGTTTTTTATAGATATGATAAACATATTTTTGATAAATCCATTTCTTTGCTTAACACCACCTAAGGGTGGTCAAAAATTCTGATTTATTTAGTAGTTCTACTAATACCTAACAAGGCTTTTGAATTATTGAACGTACCATACGTGCCTTTCAGGTTTAATTGCTATTTGATAAAATATGTACTAATTAATTAAACATAAAGTTCCTACTCGGGTTCAAAAGGAAATAATTGTACATTTGTATCTTTATTTCACGAATTGAGCATGAATATTAATTATGGTACTTTTGTAAAGGATTTTAGTTCTGGTAAAATTGATTAAATCCTTATGTTTGAAATTATTATCCTGCTTCTGTTGCCTGCTATAACAGTTACGTACCTCATTTACCTAGGTACATAAGTTATGAGTTTCCAATTATATATATAATTTAAAAAAAAAACAGAGGTGCGCGGCGGGGTTTGAATCCAACCACCTTCAGAATGAAAGTCGTGTGTGCTCCCACATAGCCATCATGGTCTTTTTTATTTATATGTGAACACTCGTAAACATTTTATTTCGTCCCATAATTATTATTACGTAGTGTAGCCAAATGCTATAAATAACAAGCAAAAATCATAAAAAAATAGTTACCCATTTGTTATCAGAATGGTGTAACTGAATATGAACACTTGTGCAAATGAGACATTGTTACGAAGCGAATTGTTTAAAGTTATAAATAGACTATTGAAAAAAACATAGAATTAATTTAAAACATTATTTTGTTACTACGGTAATTTTATAACAATTCGGCATTTTAAGACGTAATCTTTTTCGGTTTTGGTAATTTGTTTTTATGACTATTAATTAGGTTTTTTTTAATATATAATTAATTACGTACTTCAATACTAAATTGAAGCAATTCTAAGCAATTGTTAAAGCTGGAAAAAGTTTTCCTTGTGATAAGGTATATTCATGGGTAATTACTAATTTAATTTATATATGTATTTAAATTAGGTAGGTATAATTTTAGATATTAAATTCATATTGCTGTTCGTAACGATAAACATAATGGTGTAAGACTTGGATGAATGAACGATAGAAAATAATAGCCTTACTATTTATAAATGAGTTATTATTATTACTATTAATTTATGAATACTCTTTTCACACAAATAAATAAATATTAACAAACAATATAAACAACATATAACAAAAAATATTTAACTACTGTCTACTTTAGCTACTTAGTGTTTCAAGGTTTCTCTCTAAATATGGCGTCCCTCTAAAGGATATAAGATGGAATATTTTTAAAGCACAAAATTCAATATTTCAGCAAGCTCGGGAATAAAGCATTTTTAAAATTTTAGATATGAAATAATTAATTTAGAATATATTTTTTTAGAATAAAATATTAATAATTGAATTTTTGAAATTATGGATTTCAAAAATTTAATTATTAGGTACTTAGGTATATAAAACACGGATATAAAGCACTAACTACCTCACCCCTAAAATTATATTTCACAATCACCCTGTAGGTATATATAAAATGTAGCCATGAATAAAAATCCAACAAACGCGAGATTATTTTTTCAACCGCTGCCGAATCAATGGTCCGGGGCCGAGCCCGAGCACTCTTTGGGGTCACTTTTTGGAGATTATTCCCTTTTGTGCGCAGGAGTCGAAAAGAAGCACAATGTAGGATCCCTGTTGACTGACCGACGGGTTCGGATTATGTAACCTTTGTGCAAAATGCCAGATTATGGCTTCGTAAAGATCGGTTACATATCTTGATTTGCGCGTGCGTGATATGCATCTTAATCAAGATGTCCTATTTGATGGGACGTGAAATTGGGCAGTTTTGCAAGAAGTTAGAATTCAATTGTGCGATGATGTGATAAGGTGGTTACTCTGCCACGTGTAGTCAGTTTAGCACAAAATGAAAAGTTGTATAAGTATTTAAAAAAAACTTTTCGTTTATTATATTACTTCACTTGGAAAAGCTCAAAATTTACTTTGTAACATTATGTCTCAAATATATTATATGCATTGTCTTCATAATCTGTAATTTATTGTTGTATAAGTGTTTGAAATGAACACCATTCTAAATTATAAAATTATAAAAATCGGTGTTGGTAACATGTTCTGATACCAGCAAAGATTTGCTATTATTAGCTATTTAAAATTTTTAGTACTTTTACGTGTTGAATATTGTATTAACAAAATTATCACTGATGGTGATCATTGCAAAGCACTTCATAAAACAAGTTTCAGAATATGAAGTCAATGCATTATACCATTATAAACATTTAGTTTCATGGTCAAATTAACAGCTTAAAGCCTTCATTAGGTTATAAGATTAAGGTTTCTCGTAGTTTTATCGAAAGCAAGAATTTTTTTTTAATGTTGTATTGCGTAATTTCGAAAAAATCCATGACATAATTTCTATGAACAGATCTTGATAAGTCTTACAGTTTCAGACCTTCTCATACTGATCGAAATTCATGTTACACTAAGTACAGTGTTGTCTGGGGAACATATTTAAATGCAATTTCAAGTAGGTAATTATAATCAATATTCTATATAAACTATGTTGTCTTCTCATTGGTCAGCTATATATACATATATTTATACAAAATATAATATTATAATGCCCAAAGCCGCAAATGAAACAAATGGAGTCTATATGGATACAAGATTATGTCTATTAAGTTTTGTTTGTTTAATTTGATAACTATAAGATGGACTCATGCTACACCTTGGGTTTCATGACAAGTTTATACACGTTTTGAAATAAATAAAAAAAGCCATAATAATAATAAACATTTTCTTCAAAGTGCCATAAGTTGCAGTTAAAGCGGTCATCCATTCAAGTACTGGACTCGTTCAACATCGCTAACGTAACTTTAAAAATCACGTTGTATGGGAGCCCATACAATAACTGTTATATATTTCTGAATTGTGTTTTTAATATTTGTTGTTATAGCGGCATCATCCCTTAGAATTGCAGCTCTCTGACACGGTTCTTGAGAGAAGTTGAGGTTTTAGTTAAGGGAGATACAGCCTGGTGACAGACGGAAAGACAGGCAGACAGACGATGAAGTCTCAGTAATGGTTACAAAACCCTAAAAAGTAACAACTCATGATTTCACATGACCTTTTTTTTAAATGAATCTTTTTTTTTACTTATCTATTACTAACAATGTACCTATCAGTACAGATAATACATAGATAATAGGCACAATAATAGGTAATAATGGCGTTTTGTTCCCTCTTTTATCTATTACCTACCCAATAGTGACGGTTTACACGCTTCATGACAAAAAATGCCCTAAAAAGTCCCCCATGTTTTTTAACTGCACCTCGAGAATTGCCCTCCAATTTGGCTCATAGAGTTTTTTATGACCTGTTTTATTGACGGAAGTATTAACTGAGGTGTTAAAACAAGGGTTGTAAAATTTGGTAAAGAATACTTCGTGGGGGATCAGTATATTTAATTCTTTTAGCTTTAGTATATAATTGATCATGAAAAAGCCGTGTTGGCTAAGTGGGAGGACACTCGACTTTCATTCCGAAGGTCGTGTGTTCAAACCCCGCCACGCACTTCTGGATTTTTCTACTTGAGACATTTAATTATGTGCGCATTATGCACGTGTTTTATTAGGTGAAGGAAAACATCGTGAGGAAACCGGCATGTTCTGAGATCATTAAAGAGTTTGAAGAACATGTGACATTCACCAACCCGCACTTGGCCAGCGTGGTGAATTAAGGCCTAATCACTCTCGCTTAGAGAGAGGTTCCTGTGTCCCAGCAGTGGGAACGTTTATAGAGTGAAGATGATGATTATGAAAATGTTCCCTACACCCTATTAAAATATCTTCTCCTTGTTTAGGGTGATTAGGTGATAAAAAACTGTAATATGTAATTATAACTACCGAAGATCTGATACTGCAGTAGTTATTAGTTATAGTTTACTAATTATAGAACGAGTAAACTTAGTATTTGGTTTTTAATAAATTATAGAGCAATCTCGGTTCAGACATTTACTGACAGTAGGTAGTCAGTTGACTTGATAGCTCTTTATTTTTATCATTGACCAATTTGACTCGGAGATTGTTATACAGATTATATTTGAATAATTCCAAGCAATGTTCGCCATTGTTATTAAGTATACACGGAATAAAAAATATTTTATGTGCAACGTATATTTAGGTACGTGATCACAATCTCACATGGTAGCGTTGGTTTATATTTTTAGAATTAATAATTTCCTCTATTATATTATTATTTGTCAAATACAGCAATATGTCAGCTCAATCCTTTAGACAAAAAAGTGTGTGTGTGTCAGCTACGACGCACGATTGGACTTTACTCCTTACGAACGATAATTATGATATATATCGAATAGAAAAAAAGTGTTACACTTGATTTTACTCCTCTTAAATTTCCGTACCGGGCCTTATAACTCAAATCGTCTCCTCCTCCTCCTCCTCGAGTAAACTCCAAAAACTTCTTTCTTCTATTGGCGATGCAAAGATTATCCGCACGCCTCTAGCGGCGAAATTTAGAAACTGTCTAAGAACGACACTTTGTTTATTTGTTGAAGTTTTATCTGATCTTAAAACATCATCAAACAAACGTCATATTCATTTCCAATTCAACCACATTTTTACACATGTGCGGTGAACACAAAAACACAATAAGAAGTGCGTGCTCGTTTTCATTAAAAAGTTATAAATAAATTATTTGCATTTTTTCGGTGGCACGTGTGTGTTTTTTATTCTGTGGTTTTATTTAAGGGCGGGCAAATGTCAAGTGACTTGGTTCCGGTATTGTGTGCAACCCTCGAGGCCAGAGGAAGTAGGCAGGATTTGAACTTGGAATTTGGGCACACTTCACACACATTGTATTGTTAATATCTGTTCGTTAAGTACTGCACCTTTAAAGAAGGTTCTTACGATAATAATCCTTTAGTTTAGTCTGTAAACAGCTAATTGGAAGGTAACATCTGTTATCTATAAACCTTTCTATTTTAATTGTGGTTTTCTTCACGTTCTAGAAGGAAATGTATGTATAATTTATGAATATTGTATTGTGAATCAAATAGCTGTGTCGAATGAGGATGCTTAACAAAAAACTTTCTTTTTGGCCTGAAAACGCTTCTTAAAATAGAAACTGTTTTCTTCAATTCCCATTTCATTATTTTGACTCATTGTCACAAACGTGAGCGACATAAAAATTAACCCGTCAATAGCAAAATGGGTACAAAATGCAAATCGCCTGTTTGAATATGCAAATATATTACTTTTAGGGCGGCCGTACACGGACTGCTTCAAGCAGTTGAGACCGACTGCTTAAAGCCGCGACCGCGCGGTGAACTATAGTCATTCATTCGCTGCCGTACACACGACTGCTCGAGCAGTCGCGACCGCTTCAAGCCGTCAACTGCATGACGAAATTCCATCGTGCCGTCAACCGCTCGCGAGCGATCGCGAGGCATACACCGACTGCTCAAGCCGTTGACTGCGCTAGAGTAGTCAACAGCTCTCCGACCTCCCCCCCTGGGACTTGTGGGAGATAGTATATTATTCAATTCATCAAACGAAGTGATTGACATTCTAAAATAGTTGAAAAATTTTTCTTCATCACTTCTAAGTTCCATAAACAAATGATGGAATTGTCCATGTTGTTCTCTTAATTCCAAAATTGGATGAACCCAAAATTTTTCTCTTTTGACGTCGCCGCCGTCGTCCTCTCCGCTTGAGCAGAAGCAGCAAAAATAGTGCTTCCTCGTCAGAATCCATGACTCGACTGTGGTATAAAATCAACTGCTCGAGCGGTTGGTAGCGTAGCTCGAGCAGCCAACAACCGACCGCTCGAGCAGTCGACGCCGACCGCTCGAGCGGTCCGTGTACGTCGCTCAGCCGCTAACTGCTCGAGCAGTCCGTGTACGGCCGCCCTTAGTACCGACAACAAAAGGCCGGCACCCGACGTCGTGGACTGTTGTAAAAAGCTTAGAAAAATTACAAAGAAAATGTTCTAAATATTACCGAAGCTAACGGTCGCGCACCGACGACGGTGGTAAAAAAGGGTTGCCATCAAAAGCACAGTTTTTGCGATCGAAAATCCTTTTAGCTTTGATTAATGGACAATGGCATTAATTTTGTTGGTCTTTGTTTTTTTAGCCTGTGTACACTAGCTGAGTAACGGGGCTTGTGAGAGCTTTCATGTTTCCGTTCCAAAAGGGATTATTGCGAAAAAATTCGACCGGCAAACAAATAAAGCGACTAGAAAAAAACAGTTTTCACAGTCAGCCGACCATTAAATTGAAAAAGATTAAGTTATTCCTTGGTCATGTAAAACTGTTTATTTAGAGAACATTTTAGATATTCGCTAAGTTACAAAATGCTATTTTTTAAATGGTTTTACACATACCTTTTTAACTATAGATAAATACATAGTTGTAGCAAAGAAGTCTCAGATTGTATGTTATTATTCTATCTAACAAAAATAGTTTTTTATAGATTAAGCATGCTTGCAAGATCGTATGTACTTTCATATGCATGTTTTTGTGATTAAGAAAAAAAATGGATTTTGCAAGCGCAAATATATCACCACCTCCAGTCGCAGAAAGTGCACAGTTGTATTTATTATTTCCTTATTTATTTCCGATTTCTGTTTAATCAGCTTGCATGTACCTACCCACAATTAACGACTCAGACCAAAGTCATACCTATTTAAATATTATCTAGTGAACGTTGAGTTCTGCGAAATTTGCGGTGGCGAGTTACCTAATTATGATATTTCAATCCCAGAAGCAAGTAGTCATACGCGTATTTATAAATATGTAGGTTAGGTACTATCTAATATTACGTATAAAGTACGGAAAAGTCAGAAATATTAATGGTACCTATAATACATAAATTATTAAAACACGATTAGGTGGGTTTTGGTGTATCCTTATAAGGGTATGAATTATTTAAATTATGTTTAGCTAATTTTAGTAATAATTAACCACCTTTATTGCATCAATAAGTAATCAAAAGTTTTTTTATCCTTACCATAGAGTTTTAAAATATATTTTTGTAATATGGCAATAACTAGAATAACATTTAAAAATGGAATGTGCATGTGGCTGTAAAGGGACAGTGTAAAGCAGGTACTCGCGTTTTTGCATTTCCTTTCCTTACTTTTTACAATAAAAACTTTCTTTTAAATAAATAAAATCCTGACATCGCTTGACGGGTTCGGCAAAAATAATAATTGTCCGAGATTTATTATAAAAAATGCTACGTTCAAGATAATGTTCGCGAACCTATCTGAGACCAACGATTTTTTTAAACGCTGTCTGTGACGACTATTAAATTTTATTCTTGAACCAAAATGGTTGATGGATGTGTGAAATGAATAACTTCTACCATACATAACAAAATTTAATTACCTAGGTACAACAAACGAAACATAAACTTCTTTCTAATAAACCAAAATAGAATCGGTTATATAAAAACTTCATTGTACATAGGAGTCCGAGCTGGTAGAAAAGAGGGTGGAATTGAAAAGGAAAAGCAGCCATAAATTGTGGCCGCCTCATTTGAATTTCGAATCAGTGCATTTATTAAAGCTCTGGAGGGGAAACGGAACGCTCCGTACTACGTATTCATCACATTTGACATAAATAAAACAACAGAATCCATTATTCTTATCGTTTTTTCCCCTCTAAAAGAACCACTTACTTTTACTTTACGAGTTGGTGTAAACTAAGCTAAGAGTGGTTAACTAAAATAACTAAGTTTAGTGTTTGTACTGAAGTTTAATAGATATTCAAAACATTTGCAATTTAGTATGCTCCCGAAAATAGAACATACACTTATAATATTACAAAAGTATTACCAAAATCCGTCCACCATTTTTTATGGGCCGCTGATAGAGTTCTATGTTTTATGTGTCACGTTAAGTAGGTACACATATTTTATTTTAATCGAAAATTTTACTTATGAGCTATGAGGTTGAATATATTAGTGAACGTGTGGCGCTTTGTTATTTAAGTATCTATAATCTACGACAAAAATAATTTAACAAGGAAAAAACTATTTTGTTACCTGTCCGGAATTCTAATCTCGATCGAACTTAACCAATCTTTTGTAAGATTTATTCTGTGGATTTCTAATTCCTTAATCCTCTGAATGCTGAGTGTCGAATGCAAGATGAGATTCAATCTGCAGATTGTATAAGTATGCAAACTCATTCGAAAATATTTAAATTTATTGTTTGTAGACGATAATGCAACCACGTAATGCTTTTGTTTACAAAAAAATATCGGAGTTTTGACACCAACTCCCATATTCATAAAATTATTTCAATTTTTGTATTAGTCTTAAGGAGGTTAATTGATCGTTAGATAAAAATCGTTATTAATTCTAAATTGTTGCTAAATCTGTTTCTTATCAGTTCAATAAAAGCTTTACGCCCTTGTTTATCACTATAATAGTCGCAAAATAAGGCATAAATAGCCTTACTGTGTGTGTGCCAATACAGATATATTAGTCAGAAATTGCAGTTTTTATGAAAACAAGTAAAAATAAATATTATATACTATTAATATAAATTACTGACAAATAACATGTTTTTATCCTTCTTACAAACCAAATTACTATAGGTACTTACCCTTACGAAACGGAACGGATCTACCTCTATAAAGAACTATATTGTATAATGGGTTACTAATCAAAATGATTGTACCTATTTACTAGATAACTCTATGAATCTATATATTAAAAAACAAAAAAAAAATCATAAACCTCGAATTCTTTAAAAACTCGATTGATGTAGTTCTATACTAGGAAGAAGAAAGTTTTTTTTCACAGATTAAAAAACTCCTTTGCCTCAGACCTAACGCGAAACACGTGTCTAACCGAGAAAATGAAATAATAGAGAGGCATGTGTGGATGGAAGATTAAGCAAGTGTAACAATCTGCACAATATGTAGCTCAGTAGGCACACTCCTAACACTTTTGGAACAAGGCAGAAGTAAGTCAAATACCTATTTATTTTCACACAGAAAACACACATAATATAAAAAAATAATATAAAAAAGCCTAAGCTAAATCATGATTATACCGACTAATAATACTATGTTAATATATAAAGTTAGTATATGTGATGAACGTGTGTGTTGCAGTGTAGCAATATGACACCAGTTCAATGATGAGTGTTGCACAAAGTGCACTTAGTTACGTCGAATTAAATTGGTAGCGGCATCAAGCCCCTTTTTTAGTATACAATTAGCTTGTAAAATTAAAGAAATTCAAGTAGTAAAAAGGTAAAAAAATTATAGCAGCTGAACTTCTAAGGTAGCATTTATTCTCTATGAAGTACTTTTCGTTCACATTTATATACATTTTCCATTTTTGGTATCACCATTTAATCCATTAGGTACGTAATTCACATTTAATTAGTAAAGCAGAATTAAAATACATAAATTTAAAACGAGTAATTATATAAATTAAAAACGAGCTGAAATGCTAATAATTTATTTTTCCCTGAATTAATTAGTGGTTGCCTTAATTTTGCGTACCTACACCACAAAATGTGGAAAACCCTGATTACTGAATTCCACTTTCATGTTAACAGGATACAGTTTTTATTATGTATAATTTTATTTTTGCGTTGCTAGTATAATTATGTTTTCAATGTCACACGAGGTATAAAAATTCCGCTTAAATCTACCTAATCTAGGTACATTAATCTTTTTGAATTATCATTGTGTTTACACGAATAGTAGCATAAATGTACCTTTTTAGGAAGGTTCAAGTAATTTAGCCCCTAAACTCATAATTCTGATTCCATCTTCAGATTTTCAATATATTTTTGACATTTTTAATACGGAAGCAGTGTTTCTTCGGTTATGGTTAACGATATTGTGCTCCTTCTCTTCCTGGAACGCGCCAAAATTTAAATTGTAATATCGTTGCTTGTTTTGGGGATTACAGGCGGAAAAAATAAGGATTGTGGTGTAAAAAGTTGCATTATAATGCAGATGTGCGGATTAGAGTCGACTGAGATGGATAGACACGTATATTTTTGACAGTTTTTTTAAGTCATCAGTAATTCCAAATGATAATTGATATATATATATTTTTTTAAGTATTGAACAAAAAAAAACTATGTTAGTCACCTAACACTATAGTACAAAAGCTCAGCTTAGTTTGGGGTTAGGTGATGTATGATTATTCGGAAAATAAATTTTATTTTTTTGTTAATGTAAATTTGGCAGTTACATTTTAAATTAGATTTTTTGAAGGTTTTTGCTTGTCCCATAAAATACAAAAATTCTAAGAAAATCCACATCTGGCATTTAAAAGAAACTCCAATAGTAGTATCACTTATCCTAATAAAAAAATTGGACGCTATGAGTGGTCATCAAATAACAGCTGCTTCTTGGCGAAGAAAAAAAATTCTTTGGTTAAAAAAAAACCGGCGCGTATGAGGTTTCGAAGCGTGCCGCCTCCAAAACGCCTCTTTACGCTAAGAACTGTAATTTTATTTTTAATACGTGGTTTGTATAAAAAATAGCGAAGACCCATGGTCAGTAGCCATATGGTTGATTAGATTTTTCGCCATAAGATAATTTGTACAGTAGGCCGTTGTAACCTATTTATTGAATTACAATGCAATTATTTTATTTTTCATACCTCATTCATGCTTGTATTTTAATTTTCAATTTTTAATGCAACTTGATTACGGTCATGGTCAAATTATATTTATAGGGTTTTTTAAATATTAATAAAATATTGCTGGACAATCTAAACATAAATATTTAACCCCTTGGTAAGCACTAAGCTTGTGTTACGTGTATCAAACATCTGACATTATACCATAAACATTTTCTAGATTCCTTACTTTAAATTCTTGCACTACATAGAAAACACCTAGACGAGAAAGAGCATGCATAACAAAAAAAACCGGTCCCCCTGCGGGAATCAAACCCGCTTCCCTATTCACCGCAAACAAACTTTTATTTCCAAGACACCACATAACCCCACATAGGCAGTAAAATAGTCTTTAATAAAATTTAAGATTTCAACAAAAAACTAATCTTTGTTAAAAACGTAACTTCTAAACGTCATCTATCACTTTACATTCTTTACATTTTTAACGAAGAGGTGTGTGTGAAAAATTGCAAATTATTAGCCAATGGACCATTATTAACTCCGTTTTCACACTAATATTCTTTAAATAATGTATCTTTTCAATTTGATGTGATTTGTTGCAAATTTATTTCAGAAGTTTAGGTAGTTTCAGAGTTATTTTTAGCACATGAAAAAAACGGCCCCAACGATATTGTTTTAACAATTGGTATTTAAATCAAACATCTTCGTGAGTATAAATCGTCATGGTAAGTACGTGGGTATTATAATTTGACATTCGACAAATCAGAAAGAAGTAATACAAAACTACGGTTATTAACTTATTACATATAATAATGATGAAAAGATAAAAAAAAAACTTGAAGATCATACTTGTAATGATTACGAGTATGAGATGCATTAATTTATTTATTACATACGAACATAAATATTTTTTATGCTTATTTATAAGCTGAATTAAATATATGTATATTAAATCAAAAAAATATATTTAAAAAATAATCATCCTAGTTGAAATTTTTTGAGGTAGGTAGTTAGCTGACCACCCCCCCACCCCCCATTTTCGTATGTTCAACGTTCTTCCGAACACCCTGTATAAATCAAATCAAATCAAAAAGCTTATTCGTTACTAAGAAAGGATATCTACATACATATAATCTATAATATAAAAATGAATCGCAAAATGTGTTGGTAAGCGCATAACTCAACAACGCCTGGACCAATTTGGCCAAATCTTTTTTTAAAATGTTCGTTGAAGTTCAAGGATGGTTTTTACGGCGAGAAAAATTAGAATATTTGCCGGGAAAACGATTTTGAATAATTACCCGGGCGAAGCGGGGGCGCGCCGCTAGTATATAATAAAAATGGATGACACTGTTGATGATTATCGTCGACGACCTTATAAATTGACGTTCATTCTGAATATGAATACTAATAAGAATAATTTATTTGTCATAAAACACGTGAACACAGGATAATATTTGTTATTTTATACAGTTTTAACATGTTACACCAGTTGTATGTAAAGTTTTAGTTTTAAAACAGTCTGAATTTATTATAACCTTACATAAACAAAACAACATACTTCAATCATCATCAATAATAATCTTCCAATAGAAGATTATTATGATTACATATTCCTAAAGTTCTATAACAGATAGGAGATAGATAATATCACCTTGCATATAGTATAGTAAAAAAAGTATATAAAGACTCCTTCGTACCAAGGCCCCCCTGTCACGTTCCGTGCAAAGGTATTAAAAACTTCTTTAAAAAACCTTGCACGTCACGTTACACTTTAAGTATCGAACTGAAATGTTCCAAATTCAATAGATTATTTGCGATTCAAATGCATGTTTTATGCAGGTATTTTGGAATGAAACCTTTTCATTGTACAGTCTGCAATGACACCTGCATAGGCACGAACTTGACAAAAAAGTGCTTTTCTAAAGAGCCACCGATTCATGGTTTTATAGGAATGTGTGGTAGAGGAAGATCTGTAGAGTCGATATTATGATATTTTTGTTAATCTATTTATTTTGCGTGCCTGAAGTAGATTTCTGTGTGTATATTGAGACATATTTGTTTCTGTTGTTTGGACAGACGTTTTCGTGACTAAATTAAGTTTGTTATTTTTATTAATTAAAATGATTACGTATGTAATTTTTTTCTGATCAACCTATAGAAGTATTAACAGTTTAAATTTTCAAATAAACGTTCTTTTTTGGAAATTTTCTTTTATACCTCAAATATATATTACTAGCTGGCCCGTACCAGCTTTGCTCGGATGCGAACACCTTGCTCTTGAATCATTCCACCTATTGCGGAAAACCACATAAAAAACCGATCATCAGTTTTAGATTTTTTCTCGAACGTAAACACAGGCAGATTGACAGACGCGGCGGTGGACTTTAACTATAATGTTTATAACAGAAAAATTGCGTCTCCTGGTATTTCTGTTCCGTTATCTGTATGGAGTTAAGTTGAATTCTCTTTAAGTATTTTTCATTCATACAAAGTAGGTAACATCCGCTGGATTTGGGTCAGGCGACAATTGTAATTCTCGATCGGTGGGTTGAATAGATTTATATTGATAAAATATTGCAAATGTGGAAAAAAGTGCAACGCATGATTGTTTGGACCTTCTAGGAAGGTATAGAGAACACCCTGTACATAAAAAAAAAGATAAAAAAATATCTTAACTATGTTTCAAGTACAAACTTTTAAATTTTAATCCTACGTAAGTCTGTCACTGTTGTGGACTAGCCAATGAATTAACTTTATAGACCATAGATTGAAGGCCTGTTTCACCATCTCCAAGTAACCATTTGATGGTTAACATATACTTAGAGCTGTTTCGCTCAGTCACAGATATGACAAAGTAAGAAATTAGAACTTTTTCGTACTATTTACCCGACTGCTAAGAAGAAGGATAATGTGTAGCAATGTGTAGCTATTGCTACACATTATCCTTCTTCCTTAGAGAGGACCTCCCAAATTAGACTAATGAGGCACCATTGGATTCGTCTTGATAGGGCGAGTATAACTGATTCGTAACATAAAATTCTTGATGTCAAAAGTGATGATTTGAAAATAAGGAGTCTTTATTAATTAGGTGACTACACAAATTATACTTGTTATAATTTTTACCATGTCTTATATAGTTTAAAAGTAAACCTATTTTATGGCAGTTATAGGTAAAATTTTATAATTTAGCTTTATACTAATAATTTATTATTATTAAGGTATTTTTATTAATTTTTCTTTAGTATAAAGTTCACAAATATCCATCTTAAATTAAAACATTCCTTACCCTTATATTTTTTAAGTTATATAAACTTAACATAAAATGAGTACCTGCATATCATAGCTCTTCATGCAATTATAATGCTATACCCAATCCGGGTCATTATTGATATATTTAAGAATACTGAATTAAGGCCCAGCAGTGGGAACGTTAATAGGGTGATGATGATGATGATGATGAATATATTAATTCTTACCATGTAAGATATTTTTGTGGGACAAATATAAGGTTATGGATTTTTTTAAGGCAGCACCGGCGAGTAACTGGAGGTACAAGTAAAAACGAGGTCACAACTGTATTTAACACAAATGTTTTCCATGGTATGTAGGTACTTAATGTGTTCTCTGTTTAATCTGTAATATAAAAAGTAGCTGTGAGATACACGGACAGACAGAGATGACGAATCTATAAGGCTTCCGTTTATTGACATTTGGCTACGGAACACTAAAAATTAAACGCAAAATGTATTGGTAGGCGCATAACTCAACAAACGCCAAGGTCATTTTGGCCTATTCTTTTCTTAAATGTTGTCTGTTCAGTTTGTCCTTTAACCCGTCCAAGATATGAGACATATATTTTTCGTTTTATCAATTTAATTAGAAAGTGCCAAGCTATAGAGCCGTGTTGGTTAAGTGGTAGGACACTCAAGCCCCGCCACGCACCTCTGGATTGTTCTTCATGAGACCTTTACACTTGGTTAGCGTGGTGAATTAAGGCCTAATCTCTCTCGCCTAAAGAGAAGTCTCTGTGTCCCAGCAGTGGGAACGTTAATAGGATAATGATGAAGCTATAGAGCATAAAAGTTCTGGAGTGGGGGCTTGTGAATTGCTAGAAAATGATAAAATAACACCAAGCTTAGAGCTTACCACGGGGCTAGATGTTGTTGTGTAGATTGTCCCGAAATATTTATTTTATTTTATTTATTAAAAAAAAAAAAATATTATTCGTCCGCTTAGGGATTGTTTAAATGTATCCGATTTAAACAATCCATATGCGGACGAATATTTTTTTTTTTATAATAATCTAGCCTATTATATTATTTTAGCTTGTTTGCGAGTGGTTTTGCTACAATGTACCTCAAAACAGTTATGACGCAAGTATCTTTGTATTTTTTCTAGGCAAAGAAATGTGACAAGAAAATTGGTTTTTAAAATTACCTTCATGTACCTCTATATACATAATAATATATTATCTACTCTGCGCAATACACAGAAAAACTGAAAATCAATATAGGTACAATTCGTATACCTACAGCATGTTCATATCTAGTTTTTTTTTTTTTTGTTAGATAAGCCTTCATTAGACAACAATCTCACCTGATGTAAAGTGACGATGTGGTCTAAGATGGGGCATGAAGACCTAGAAATGTTACTCAGGAAAAGCCATTGCTAATTTATGATCGTGACTAGAGGACGCCGACGGAGAGTTATTTATTTGCACTTTGCAGGTACTCGTTTTCAAAAATCTCTTTGTTAGAAAACATAGGTCTTAATACAAAATGTTAACACCTGTTTTAAGCCTAAAGGGGGTATTGATTAAAAGAGATGCATAAAACACCTCGACACCATATTAAGACCATACATTTATAAAGTAAGTACGAGTATCTAAATTTAAAACATTGGACTTTGTTAAAAAAAATCCAACCCCCTTTTAACCCCTCGGTAGTGGAGTTTCGTTAATTCGTTTTTTAGCAAATGTTGTCAAACTATAAAAAAGTCCCCTGTCAAATATCACTTCACGAGTGTCATACAATTATTAAATAACCAACCCATTTTTGTACTCATGAAGTATTAGCATAAACCACCCTATTTTAGTTCCCACTGCCGGGACTAAGGGACTTTTCTCTTGACGAGAGAGATTAGGCCTTAATTCAACCCTGGCCTAGTGCGGGATGGTGAATGTCACATATTTTTCAAACTCTACAAAGTTCTCAGAACATGCCGGTCAGCTCACGAAATTTGCCTTCATCTTTAAAGCGCACATAATTTTTTCAAATGAAAAATCCAGAGGTGCGCGGCTGAGTTTGAGCCCATAACCTTCGGAATGAATGTCGAGCGTGTTCCCACTATTTCCTAACTTAAGGATTTCTTCTCGTTTGTTCTATGGCCGAAAAGTAGATATCAGCCCTAAAGAGTTGCTGCATAATTTTACCAAAGCATTGATTCAGCAGCCGCAACATTGATGAATCAGGCCATTTCTAACCGAAATCTTTGGAAATCTTAAAGATATAACTTTAAAGTGATTTTTCATTGGTTTCACTGCGGTTTGGCTGCCTGACATATTGTTCGCGATAAACTCAAAAACTACGGTACTGATCTCTAAGCAGTTTTCTGTAAAGGTAACATTTTTGCATTCGAGCAAAGCCGGAAGGAGCCAGTTCATTATACATATATATTTATAATGTATATAGTTTATAATATTTACATATTTAAGCAAGGAGTAGACTTTTGCTCAGCACATGTTAAGAATAAATTTGAAAAAAATACGAAAACACGTTTAACGTTTAATAAGTATAGGTATACTTATATTTCCTTTAAACAAAAACTGGGGTATCGCATAATATTGTAATAAGATTATTTTATTAAGTGTTATCACTTCACATGGAAAGTTGTACGAAAATTCTAAAAATAACTCGTCATTACTTACCTACCGGATTAAAAATAACGCCATTTAATTTGTATATCATTTTGCATAATTTATTCATGATAACTAATTATACGTTTTTAAATGCAAAAACAGTTTTTGTAACGAAGGTTACTAAATTTTATGTTAACTATGTGTTTTTTATTTTAGGTGCTTACATAAATTTTATCTGCGAAAATACTTGAGTGGGATCTCAAATGTAAGCGCATCATGTGCACATTACAAAATAGTATGACTTTTTCTTTTAAGGAAACTAAAGTAAAATCGGGGTTTTTTTAATTTACCTAGATAATTGATGGTGTGCCGCTCGAAGTCAAAACGTTGCTATTATGGATTCAGCTATTGAAGAGCTATTAATAAATTTAGTCACATTATTGCGGTTCTAATGTGTGAAGTCCTGAGCGTGAAAAATAATATTAAAGGAAATAAAGTAAGATTCCGATACCGTATCGTCAAGTTAAAACTGGTGGCAAGTAATAATAATAATAATATAACTTTTATTCAGTGATAAGCTTAACATAATTCACATTGTTGAAGACACCTTTTAAGTAATAATAGAATACTTGTGTTAGGTGCCTTTGCTCTTCCACTACTGAGTATAATTTAAAAAGCTATTAATTACATAAAAATAAATGAATTAAAAAACATGCATTAAAAGTTATTTATAAAGAAGTTTAACAAGATGAATTATAAAACAAAATACAGTAATTTTAAAAATAAAATTTAGGGTAGAGATTAAAAAGAAACACAAAATTTGTAAACACCGACTGGTCTTAGCGTATGGTACAAGTTAAGTGTGTGTTAGATTCTACTACTGTAATTATTTTCGTTAAAATATATCCCATCAAAAACAATACTTGTCAAAAAAACCAAGTCGCGCAACTCAGTTGTTCTGCGGTAAAAAGTTGTGAGATCCAAGTAAAACCAAGTCTTCAAATTTCGTCTCAAAATTGTTTAATGTTTTATATAAATATATTAAGACTTGGCCATCGCCTGAAAACACGCGTTAATTCAATCGCCTGAAAACACGTGTAAATTCAATTATTTAGTGCGATGGCCAAGTCTCAATATATTTATATAAAACATTAAAGAATTTTGAGACGAAATTTGAAGACTTGGTTTTACTTGGATCTCACAACTTTTTACCGCAGAACAACTGAGTTGCGCGACTTGGTTTTTTTGACAAGTATTGTTTTTGATGGGATCTCATTTTTTTTTGTATTTTGTAGACAGTTCTACTTTTTTCCTTTTCGATACCTTCTACTTATTGTAAATATGTCCATATAATTTTCTTTTTGCCGGTCTAGATTGGATTTATTTATATTTCGCATTGTTATTACTTTAGTACATATTTCGTATATACGTGGCGTTGCGACAGCGCCCTCTATACCATTCTTTTCTATATTTTTTAGATTTTCCTTGATTCATACACCAAACACTACTTATATTCCAAATTTGAAGCTTCTAGGTCTGCTAGAAGTGCCTTAGAATTTTGATGATCGGTGAGTCAATGAGTGACAAAATTAAGAAATTTGACCCGTTATAATTCTTAAAATACTGGTTCAAATTGAATGAAATTTGAAATATACCGTGTCTTTACAATGTTTGCATGGTTACTGAAAATTTCAGTCTTCTAGTTTTATCCACAACGAAGTAACAGGGGGTCGAAAATGGCCTGAATTGCTTCGAGAAAAGGTACGACAGCGCCCTCTATACTGGTTTTTTCTAGATTTTTTAGTTTTTCCTTGATTTATACACCATACACTACTTATATTCCAAATTTGAAGCTTCTAGGTCTGCTGGAAGTGCCTTAGAATTTTGATGATCGGTGAGTCAGTCAGTGAGTGACAAAATTACGAAATTTGACCCGTTATAATTCTTAAAATACTGGTTCAATTTGAATGAAATTTGAAATATACCGTGTCTTTACAATCCTGCATGGTTACTGAAAATTTCAGTCTTCTAGTTTTATCCACAACGAAGTTACAGGGGGTCGAAAATGGCCTGAATTGCTTCGAGAAAAGGATGGTACGGCCGTGCCGCTTTTTTGCTCGACTTGGTGGGGGCACTACCGTGCCCCCAGATTTACTAAATATTTTCGAAAATTAGATGTACGAAAATACCACGGTTGGCAAATATACATATTCATAAGAAGTTTTTACCGTAACTGCGACATACAATTGTTTTGTTACAAAAATAACAACATGTACATTTCAATTGTGACTGACAAGAGAATAATTTACTTAGGAATGTTTTAACTTTGACGGCATAATTGCGACAATGTTCGATTTTTTATATCAAATTGTAATTGTTTTAAAATTTATGTAAATTAAATTCTAGGTCAAATTGTAATAAGTTTAAGCTAGATGAGAATGAAGCCGGTGCAAAAAAAAGGTTAAGGTAAAGGTACTTCATTATTTTCGGTTGGGGCTTTGCATTACCTATGTGCTAAGTAATACATGCTTGTCTTCAAATGTATGTATAAAACTCTACCTTAATGAAACATCAATTGTTGAAAATATTATATTCGATTTGCAAGATAAGTTTAATCATTGCCTTTATTAAATACGTGGTGATTAACCAATAAATATGTGCTAGTATTTTTTTAGGGTGATGGAAATTTAAAATGAAAATACAGAAATAAAATTATAAGTTTATTATGCGCACGCATTCAACACACAAAGAAAACATTCGATGATTACGTAGATCGAGGTACATGCTTGACTGTTACATTAAAATTACATACAATAAGCACACATGCTTAGTTTCTACCCAAACATAACTTAAATACATAACATGTACTATACTACTCTAACTCGTAAAGGATAAATAAATATAATATACTTTTTCTCGAATATAAATACACTCTGATTCACATATTATTCGCATTTTTTATACAATTTATGCATAGGTATTTCCGACAAGTTAGGCTATGACTAATAGGTAACTTTACCGCTTATTTTCAAATTTACATTCGCTTAAAATAACAATTTTAACCAAGAGAATTCTATTTTTGTACTTAATAAAAGATTTACAGTCTTGTCGTACATTGGTCTTTTGTTTCTAACAATATTTTGTTGATCATTTGCAGGTAAAACTGAAATTAAGACATCGTAAGTATACAACGGTATATTAATTTGAGTTTTGAGCCAAATCATTTAAATTACTTATTATTATGACGGTTTTAAATCAAGATTATTATATGAGTAAAGTGCAAGGTATCTATGTATAAACTAAACAATATCATCAATGTTTTACCATCGCAGTATTTTTAGATACTTTTATTTTGTAGATTTAGTATTGTCAAGTTTCGAGTTCAACGGGTATATTATAAAACAGATCCCTAGATCTGCATTTAAAAGCAACATACACGAATGACAAATGTAACCTACCGATAAAATGCTATTTCCGTAAGGTATGGACACATGAAGTTACTACATGAAATATAAAAGCAAAGCTAATGTCATGATTTTGACTAAACGTTTTAATTCTAAAGCGTGTACACGACATGCGTCTTTGGCCTTATCTTTCAAACTCTACAATAATTTATTATTTACAAACTAATCACTATTATCCAAGCTTTGACTAGGAATACATGATACACAATCCTATCTGCTGACCAATCGTAATCGAAGATATTAAATACTTAGATATACATTTCACGGTGTGACAAATAATCAATGTTAACATAATTTGGCAAATGGTTTTTAAAATTTTTAGTAGTATCTCTTAGTCTAGCTCAAATGCTGAGCTCGCCCAAGATGGATAAAGAAGGCCACTTTATCAGCGCTCCTCTCGCCGCATTTGTTGCACATGAAGGGGTCGTTGTACCCATGGAATCCCATGTGGATGGTGTGCATGGTGAGGTCCCCAAACGTGATGTCACAGAACTGGCAGGAGTAGGAGCTGGCCGCGGGCGCGCTGGGCGTCTCCACCGAGGCGTCAGACTCCGACTCGGAGACCTCTCCGTTGTGGACTTTCTCGTCCTCATGTTGCAGCATCAAGGCCGCTGGTTGCAGTTTAAAAGCGCGTCCCTTTCTTCTGTTCTTCAGGGCTGTGGTGGGAGTAACGGCAACAGCGCGCTCCTGGGTCGTCTCCTGGGTCCTGGGTGGAGGAGACCCTGCCTCGCTGGTTTTCGTACTAGTCAAGTCTAGAGCGTCTGTGGTTTGTATGGAGGGAGATGTTCGCTGTACTGGTGAATTACTGTGCGCTGTAGGGGTGGTGGGTAAGCTCACTGGAGACTTGGTTGGTGGGGAAGTGATTCCAGATTCTGATGGACGCTCTGAAGCCAAGCGCTGATTTAATGATAGCGCGTGTGTTGGAGGAGATGGGGTGCGCTTATCCATTTCAAGTTGTTTGGGAGAGGAATGCTGTTCATAGTTGTGGTTCGGTGGGAAAAGGAAAGAGTGTGGCAAGTTAACGGGGAAATAGGGGAGATTAACGGGGAAATGGTTTCCGAACAGCGGATGCGTCGGCGCAGGCTGCTGCGGCGGCTGATTGTTGTTCATCTGTTGTTGCTCGTAGACTTTGCTGAAAGGCTTCTGTTTCGGTCCACGACGTGTTCCGTACACGTCAATAATTGGGAGCGGGTTTGGAGTGCCGTCCATGTTCAGGACCATAGCCGGGTTGTGCTGGTATTTGCGCAGGTGCAGCTTCAAGGAGTGGCAGTATTTAGTGGCGTAGTTACAGTCTGCGCAGCGGTATTGGTAAATGTTGGAGTGGGATTTAAGATGCGAGTTGAGCATGGATTTATTAACGCATGAGTATGAGCACTGAGTGCACTGAAATGGCTTAGAACCCATGTGGTTCCTCATGTGGTATTCCAGGTGATGTTTATATTCTGTCACGAACGGGCATTTTCGACAGCACAGCATCTTTTCAGGTTTAATATGCTCCTTGCTGTGTTCCCAGAAACTTAGTTTGGTTACAGCAACGAAATCGCACTGCTTGCATTTGAAAGTCTTTACTTTGCCGTGGGAGTTGACTGCAGGGACGCGGAGGCCGGGCTCATCGAAGTCCTCATCCATTCCGGAGCCATCGCGATCCTCATCATGGTCCTTGCCCTGTGTATCGAATCCTGAATCTTGGAAGCGTTCGAAAGAGCGCCTATCGTCTCTGTCTGGAGACGATGGGGTTCTGGGTGATTTGGGCGGAGTGGCGTCCGCGCGGGCTAGAGGTGTTGATACGTGTGTGGGTGGCACCAGGGTTCTAGGTGAAAAGCTGTCATATCCCGGGGACTGTTCCCTGCCGTCGTTGGAGCGAGAGCCGAAGCTGGGCGGCGTAAGCAGGCTGTAAGGGAGGCCGTTGCGGAAGGCATCTAAGTGCATACCTAGGTTGGCCTTGGCTTTGAGAGGCATGTCGTAGAAAGGGGCGGAGTCACCGGCGCTGCCGACGCTGCGGGGCGAGTGTCCGTTGGAGTCCTTGGAGGAGGATGGAGAGGCGCTGTGGAATCCCTCTGAGTAGAAGCCACTGTTCTGCTCCTTAGCGAAGCTGCCATCATCCATTGGTTCGGATTTCTGAAAAAAAGTTATGCATAAGATATTGTAACAGTTATGCGACCTAAATATTTTATTCAAATGAATTAGTGAGTTACATTGATTTTGAAAACGGGTTTAAAAATGAACGGGTTTTTCGTGAGGGGAATAGAAACGTTACAATTGAATTTAATTGCAACTAAACTTGAGTAAACCCCGTTTTTAAAATGGAAAGTGTAGTATTTATATTTAAAACTGGAGTGACTATACAAAAGGTTTTATAATAATGTTAAACTTACGACTTGCGGAGGCTGTAGCAGCGAACCCCACGATTGCGGATGCGGCGCGGCCGGCATGCCGACGGGAGACGCGCAGCTTAACATTTCTACAACAAAATAAACGATAGATAAGAACATTGATATTAAAACTTCTTCGATTGACTAATGAGTTCGATTCGAATTGTAAACTTATTCAAGCAATTGAAGAAATATTGCTTATCTGACAATCGTGCCATTGCGTTATTGATGTTGTCAACATTTTTGCGTACACAGCAAATATAACAGCGTAAAAAATGCGGAACGCATTAGTCACGTATTTTTAAAAGGTATTGAGTACTCCCTTTAGAAAAAGAAGAAATAACGAAAGTTAGTGAGAATTAAATACTTTAACAAAAAAATATGATTACTGCAACTGATATCGTTTTGGTTAATTAAGACTAGTAATAATTAATAAGGTAATTCACAAAGGCGCCGACTGTTCTTTGAAATATTAATTAGATAATTATTAGGGTAAATTATATCTACCTAGTGATTAGAAACTTTCTTATAAAACATTTTCTTTCTAGTTGTTTTAACAAATAAACTTCCTTAATTGGGAATTCTTAAGATGGATGGTTATAATGTAGGTGGATTTGTAAAATATTGTAAACCTAAAAGAAAAACTTAATAGGTAACATATGAAAATTGTCTTAGTACAGAAACATTCGTTATAAACTTCTTAATCTTTCTTCTTCTAAAATCTTTGATATCTAAATGTGTTGATTTACGTTTATTTGTTTAAATGCACAATAAGCTCGAAATTTCATGTTTCAACTACTCAAAATTGTTACCTAAATCTAATCATTAGTACCTAAATCTAAATTAGTAATTGTAAGTAGATGTTGGTATTGAATCCTGAAGATGAATAAATGTTAATAGTTACTTAATAAATTTGTTGTTACAATAAGACACCATTATAGTTGTTACAATTGAACACATAAATTATTGTGTATGTAATGAAATCCCTATGTACTTTTTATTAGTAGTATTAAAAGTACTGACCCCAGTAAAAGTTATTTTGCAAAATTAAAAATAGATAGTAGCCGATTCTCAGGCCTACTGAATACGTATATAAAATTTGGTAAAAATCAATAAAGCCGTTTCGGAGGACTACGGTACCTAACTAACACTGTGACATGGAAATTTTGTACCTATGATTGATATTATAGCATGCTAGCTATTATGTTTCTATTACATAGCTTGTAACAAAAGTTAATACAATAAACGCATCAGACTCTATTGAATAATACTTATGATTTATATCTATTATTAAATAAAACTTATAAATAATAAAACAAACAGAAAATAAATAAATAAAAGCAAACATACCTGAGTATTATTATTTATGCTTTACTATCACAACACTGAACGATTTTTCATTTATAGTACTAACTTCACTTAAGTCTCGCTTTCACTATCCACCTAATTTATTAACAGACGTTTTTTGGGGACAACCCTTCGCTTCAGCGGGCGAGGCACGTCTGCGCGCTTCAAGCTCTCACAATGAACTGAAAAAAATCTGTCAATTTTTATGCTCCGAACATCGATAAAATGTATTCTACTTTTGAAGGCGACGAGTTTTCTCGGGGGAGGGGGACGGCGCTAGCGGCAGATACGCGCATCTCTTTCAGTCGCCCCACAGCCTATTTTTATTCGAAGTGTTCGAGCCAATACGAGGCCGGCTACTGTGGGAGGGGATCAAGTTATTAAGTTATTGTTTATGCGATATTAATAATAAAAAAATAAGCATCCCTTGGTGATTTCGTTGTTGTTGTTGTAGGTAATCCACATTATTATAACTATACGGCGAGCACAAAAGGAAATTAGATTGTTTTTGTAATGTATGCTCGCAGTAATGGGATTTTTATGAGTATTTGTCTCTTAATTACCCATGGTTCATTTAGAAGTAAATGATTTAAATATACTTAAAGAGTTAACAGGATACAAGGTTTTAAAATATATTTAGGTAATTTGCCTCAACATCTGTTAAGCCACGATTATAATATAAAGTTTATTTTTCTGTACCTACGTTTCATGTTGGTTTATATAAACATACAAAAAATATGTATATGGCTAAGTTCTGCTTTGTTTGGGTTTAGGTGATTCTGTGCGAAAAGGAAAAGCCAAGTTAATTTAAAATTGTACTTATTGTGATTTTTAAATTTCGCTGTAGGTTCTTGCGATTTCTACATAATGTAAGTGTATGTACGTTATTTTTCAGATTTTTAACATAACGGTATAGGTATTTTTTTTTATTGAGGAACCTTTTAATTAACCCTGAATTAATTTATTTCGCATTTCCGTTACGACGCGTAACAAAAATTAAGACCGATTTTTAAACAAAATGCAGAAAAATGAGGATTTCAAAATTAATTTTATTCAAGTTTTATTTTGCGTCTTATCTCACTGTGGACTTAATTGAGCAAAAGGATATCTAAAGGAAATATAGAAACACTAGCTGACCCCAGCAAACGTTGTTTTGCAAAATAAAAAATAGATGTTGGCCGATTCTCAGACCTACTTATTAGACATATAAAATTTGTTAAAAATCAGTAAAGCCGTTTCGGAGGAGTACGGTAACTAACATTGTGACATGTAAACTTTATATATTAGATTTATTTCTTAACGAATCAACATGAATATCTACCTCTATAGATAGAATTAAAAATCAATATATTTATTTTTTGTCTATACACAAACATATATCTTATACGTATATTTATATCGCCTCATCTTATGTATCGGATGGCTCCCTCTCCATGCGTCGTTTTTTACGCTCGGAATAAAAAACAACGATAAAAAGCGACTAGGGGCCGACTCGGCGAGGGGCGTGCTTTTACAGCCAATCACGTTGTATGTATAAAAAATATACATTTACGTGAACCCGTGGTTCTGTCATTTGGGATTAATTAAAGTTAATTAGGTATTTATGACTTTTTTAACGCCCAGAAAGGATTGAGGTTAACTAAAACCAGCTAACTTTAATCTATTTTTGGTAGCTTTCACTATTTTGGAACTGTTTCGGCAATTTTTGTCACATAGTCAAATCAGCATTAAGATATGTAAAATTCTTAGGGTTTATTAACTAGGAGTGAAATAAGCAATGGTTAGTTATGTAATAGATACGTGTTTATGGTTAGTTTTATCACGAGCTATCTCGTTTTGTATAACGTGACTAAGCAAAATATAACTAATGTTTTATTTTTCTCGGAGATGGTAAAGCAGGCCTTTTCAAATAAACACTAAAATATGGGAAAAGACTAACCGTTCTTATGAGTTAACTGACAGTTTTCGATGTTGGTTAAAACAGGCGTTAGGAAATTACCTTTTGTACAGGAAACAGCTTTTTAATAAAATATAATATATTATTCATTTTTTTTGACAACTTCTGTGGCTCGGTGGGCGAAGGTCCGCTTGAGGCGCAAGAGGTTGCGGGTTCGATTCCCGCCGGGGGACCAGATTTTATACGATCTACAATTTCTGGTTTCGGGTCTGGGTGTTTTATATGTATCATACTGATGATATAGTATGTATGAGTATGTATTAAAAAAAAAATGTATTTATGTAGTATGTCAGTCACCCATAGTACAAGCTCTGCTTAGTTTGGGGTTAGGTGATGCTGTGTGATTAGTCCGGAAAAATAAATACATTTTGTTTCTATACATACGCCTAGTACCTAGTGAAATTGTTTCGAACGGAACATGTTTTAGGTCAACTTAAGAGGTTTGTTTCAAAAAAGGATTTAAAAGTAAAGTTGTCATTGATTTAACCGAAAAGGATTAAGTTCAACCGGCCAATATAATAAAAAAATAAAAATTAGGAAATTTAAATTACGACGAGCGGCCTACTTAATAAAAAGGATTAACTTTTTAAAAACAATAGAAAGTAAAGTTTCGTAGCGGGTAGCGGTAACTAGAGACTCCTTTGTCTATGGTACCGCTATTAATATGAAAGGTTGTTTGTTTGTGCGATTTTTGGGGATTATTTTAATCCTTAAACAATTTTTAATCCTATTAAGGTAGAAGGTAACGCTGTATAAAATAGTTGAGGAACTAATGAAGTGCACAGGTATTTTTTAAAGTAAATCCTAGTTATTTACTATGCATGTATTAGGAGATTTCTTTGATGTTTGTCCTGGTTATTTTTTTAAATATAAGTAGGATTAAATATAGTAGTGACGATTGGGAAGAGTATTGAAATTCATATGATTTAAAAATTACCATCATAATTTTTTTTTTCGTTTACTTGCAGAGCTTTTGTTTTAATAACAGCTATCATGAGTGTAGCTTATAAAAAATCACAATAGGTATTTTTTCCTGTCAATAGTTCCAATGTAATGAAAAATAAAATTTATGGTAAAAGGTAGATTTCAAGAGAAAAGTTTATTATGTAAGTATAACTTGTAATCATGCTAAGATAACTCAAGGGTGGACTTTGGATCCTTATGATTTTCAATGGACCTCAATGGAAACACCAACTTTCAAATAAATACCTCATCGAAATCTTTTCACGAAGATAAAAGTTCGAGGTTAGGAACAATAAAAAACAAACACGAAATTCAGAAATTCAAATTCAATATCTCTTTTTTTGATGCCAGTCAGAAACACGATTGTTGTGGCCATTAATTACCACCAAAACCACTCGATTTACTCCATATTAATGAAAATTACTTAAAAAACTTGCCCAGACTCGTTTGATAGTAATATAATAATTAAAAACATTAGGCTGGCGCCACGCTGATCCACTTCGTTACATTTATATCAGTTTATTAACTGGAAACAATTAAATAATAGATAAAAAGCTGTTTATAATTAACTAGCGACTCGACCTGGTTTTGCACGGGTTTATATCTGCATCATAATTGTAACATTACGTTACGAGACTCAAATCTTATAGATTCGTATATGTCTATAATATAATCTGTTTGTATAATATTTTTTTGTTATTGTGATGCGAGACTATGTAATAAGTTAAAATATTCATTTGAACTCTGTTCTGCAAACTCTTATTTTTTTTTACGATCAAAATATCTATTTCTCTGATACTAAAAAAGTAAGTAAAAAGTAGTATTACCTATAAGTAATTTAATCACAGAATTATCTTGTAGGTACAGTTTACAGTTTAGTACCACCAAACCTAATTATTGTGAGACAAATAAACAGATAAGTGTTTTTATTTTATCTTGTTTAAGTTTCCCACACGTTGCTTGTCGATATCGGTACATAGGACTATGTTATTTAAACTATTTTTGTATTATTTGCTTATAAACTAGTAAATTCTACTACTTACTACTACTACTAGTATTTGTTATGTATGAAAAATTCTGTAACGTTATGTATGTTGTAAATAAATAAATAATTATTGGTACTAAGTAGAACTTGTATTATTTCCTATCTCTTTGATTCCTTGCTTAGACTCTACTAATCTTTTGCACTATCATTGGTAACAATTATATGTAACGTAGAGCTGAATCGTTAGCCGAGCATAGAGTTTATAGTTGATTTATCATGAAAGTACGGAAATAAATTTTAATGAGAGTTAACCAGTTTTTTCTACAAAGACTGTAGTAATAAACGCACAGTAGATTTATTAAATTAGAGATACAAAATTTTTTTTCGTAAGTGTCAAAGAGCGTATGGCGTTTGATTGAAGAATGAGCAAAGCGAAAGAGTTCTTTTTTCAAATGATTGATTAAAAATTTGAAGAAAATAAGAGAGTATGAAGAAACTGTCAAAATTTGACTCTCATAACTGACGTAAGGAGGTTACTGAATTATATTTGATGAGAAAAAAAATGGCGTTCAACTGAGAAAAATTTTTTACACTTTATAATTTTATTTAACTCGACACTGGCAAATTGTCGCTTCAAGCGCAAAGTCCAATTTAAAAGAAACTGAACTAAATTATATTTGGTAATAAAGAGATTATAAAGTATGCGTCATAGACCAGCCAATTAGTATATTAACAAATATTACATTAGAAAAATTGTGTTTATGAGTTCTATGTTTGAGGCGAGCAACTAGTATTTTTCTTTTCAGCGCAGCATCATGACAACAGCATTATTTTTGAGCGAGAACAAAACCAAGAAATTGCAGTACCTGAAAATATTTTTACTTGGTCGCCAATAAAGAACTTTGAACTTTTGTATTGTAAGAATATTTTAGTCTAGATCGTTTTATTCTAGAAATGTCTCCTAGGCCCAACTCTGACGGTATCTTTTCTTAATCCCTTTCGTTTAAAGCGCTGCTTAAGGGCGTCAGATAAGTCGCGGTCGAGGGTGGGAGGCCGATGAGCCCGGGGGATAGATTTGAAGGTACTATCATTTTTTATGCGAAGGGGAGAACGTGATACACTGGGTGTGTTGTGAGGGGTATGAGGGAAGAATGAATCTACCGAATTTAATGGCTGGATGCTTAAATTATAGTATCTAATTCGCCGTGCAATTTTTGACAATACAGCTAGGAGTAATTTTAGCTGATTCGCCAAAATTTAAACTTATAAACATTTATGTAATATTTCCTATATTTTTAAAAGAAATACCTTACAAACCACTTCCATAAAATTTTGGTTTTCTATCTACCTAATACGGATAAATAATATTATCTGTCTTTGATAGCCATCAATAATAAATAATAATAATAATAATTTTAATTACCTATTTAAAAGGGACATCAAGCCCAAACACCAGCCGTTTTATTTGTAATAAAACATTCATACTTAAAAATGTTTAGAAGAAAGTCCAGTCAGCCACAAAATTCAACTTGCAAAGAACTGAGAATAGGCATCTGATTTAATCATTATGGCCGTTGTTATTAGAGAACCTTTGTGGAGAAAGATAAATTACTATTATTCCTATTCCAAGTAACATGACTCTACCAAAAAGTTTAAACTATAGTGGAAACCATCGGCACGGCACTTCCTCCCGATGTCCACCGCCCTAGGCCCTCGGCCGACCCTCCGTAATAAAGAGCGTGTCCCGAAACTGCCATAAAAGCTGAACGCATTACTTTTTACTCGCGATAAGGGCGTTTTCTTCAGGGCCCTAAATGCGGGACATATTTCTGCGTAAGTATCTACCGGAGTTACTGCTATTGGATCCAAGAGTTGGGTGTAGTGATGTGACTGTATTGAACTTCAAGCAGGTTTTTATTCAGTAATACTGATTACGGGCATCATGATGCGTGAAGGTAAACGTGGTGAGTTTGAAGGACATGTGACATTCACAAACCCGCAGTTGGCCAGCGTGTTGAATTATGGCCTAATCTCTCTCGCCAAGAGATAAGTCCCTGTATCCCAGCATTGGGTACGGTATTCAATATCCAGCTAAAACTTGTAGCTTTCGCCTTACATGACCCAACACCCACCTTTACCTAACACCCATAGTGTTCTCTGCTTAGTTTTGGGTTAGGTGATGCTGTGAGAATAGTCCGGAAATATTTATTTATTTATTTTCCATGACCAACTCCAACACCAGCGTGTCCCATCCCTAGCACTAACAGTAGTGACCGCCCATACACATCCAGAGGGCACATCAGATATCACGCGTGCACACTTCGGAATGCAAACGGACAGGACAATTCATATTTCAAGCATCTCCATCACCAATTATAGCTTTGGTTAAGACCAAGCGAGTTAATTTCCTTGTCGGATCTTCAATGCAACAAACTTAATTTGAGAAAAAATAGAATTTATAAGTACTACATAGGTACATACAGTAGTACATAGGTAAGTATAGTATATATATATATGATTTGGCACCATTTTTATTTGTATCTCTTACGGTCAATACAGATCAAAATAAACCTCTCAAGCTACAAAGTCAAAGTCAATACATTTATTTCCTTAGAAGCACATGCTTAACATGGACAGGTCAGCTGCAATCATACTCTCGAAAAACAAAACCCTCCTGTTGTCGGCTAAAAATAGAACAAAAACTCAACCGACCTCAGTGTTTCTCAAATTTGTACGATAAGTACCTACATGGTTCCGAAACGGAGGTGATTTTTTTTATACTTATCATATTTATTTGTTTATGTAGTATACCAGTCCTCCAGGCCTCTTCCTCATCTAAGTTCTGCTCGGTAGTCTGTGACGCTATGGATAGGCACTGTTGGAGGTAGATTTTTAAATACAGGTGCGACACAGTACCGTTGTCAGTTGTCGTTGTCGTTACAACCTGTGATGACCACGATCCTCAGCCATGAGGGAACGATCCCAGAGAGAGAGAGTATACCAGTCACCTAACATTTATATTACTTATGTGGGCTACTTCGTTTGTGTCTTTCTTCATACTTTAATTTAACATCGTCTTACTAATATAATAAACGCTTAAACATTACACATAAAGTATGTGAGGATCTATATAAGAGTGTGTCTTTGTGTTTGTTGCTCTTTCAAGCAAAATCTACTAAATGGATTTTGAAGAAACTTCACATTAATATCTCTCTATTGTAAAGTTTTCACCTACTTCTTACCGATGTAAAATACTGTTTTGCGGGAAAATAAAGGATTAAACTCCAAAAGCTCGTTCTGGGTCATATTGGCAAGGACATAAGTTAAGGACACAAGCCAGTTTTTTTCACGGGAAAATGTTTAGGCTGCTAGTTCTCCATATTCCTCGTAAACTTAAGGATTTTACTAATTTAAAACAGTGGCCAAAACTTTAAAATGCCAGGGTGCTGAACACGATAAAACGACACTCTAATTTATCTGTTTGTTTGACTTGTTCAAAATAAGGGCTACGTGCCATTTACTACTAAATGTATTTGTTCTTGATTACTGGCACTGTTTTGTAACTAATTATTGACATAACATTTGTCGCTGACCTAAGTCGATATCATAGTACTAATATAAGTGACAATTGTTTCCAAGAAGAGTTTGATAGTAAAATGAAAATAGAAATAGATTCTAATTTAGGTACCATAGGCTGTAATTTTTCTGTGTAGGTATTTTAGATAATAATGTAGTTTGTCATATATTTTGTATCCCTATAAGTTGCTGAGGAAACTTATCATCCTATATTTCTAAATGTAAATAATTTTGCTAGAGATTTCTAAAATGATTTTCAAAACCATCTTACAAGAAAAAAACAATGAGATAAAAAAGAGATTTCCCAGATAACCCCAAAAATAAATTTATCGTAACTCGTGTTAAGAAAAGATATGTAAATTAAGATCCTATTTTTAAAACTGAATGTTAGGTAAGTATTCAATAAAACAATTCTCAGCCATTCGTCATAAAAAATCTGAATGCAAATTTTTACAACCTTTTAAATTTGTTTAATTAGATATAACACACGAAAAACTTAGTTAACATAAGGCTCATTATTTTTTAAAAGAATACGCGTTAATTTGACTGCAGTGTGACCACTTTTTCATCAGTCGATCTACCAAAAACGAGGCTCAAATCTACCAAAATCTACCAAGTTCTATTTATAATTCTACATAAATTCTTCCTTTAATATCTATCACATCTAGGTGGTTAAAATAATACATAATATGAACAAAATCTAGTATTTTTATTTATTTATCGTCATAATCATCATATTTTTTAATATTTTTATATTTTTTTTGTAATTTTTCATGACTTCTAGCATAGATGCTTCAAGTTTAAAATTTTTGGAATCCCTAGCGTTTTTTAACCTTCTTTGGCATGTAAGATTGCACAAACATTTTTGTTACAGAATCTGTTACGATCATCAGTCTTGATTCTGTTTCTAAATGAAAAAACGAAAAACAAAGAATGTGTTTCTTTGTTTAGCGCATACAAATCTAATGACTGACAGAGATAGCGATTTCCTAACGTTCTGTTTGCTTAAGTTACGGGATATCCCCTGAAACAGATTTCTCGTCGTCCTGTATTGCCAGCTTCAGTGACAAAAAAGTATAAAGTTCGTTTTTTTGACCTGGATACAATAAATTGTATAAAGGACGACCCATTCATTAGAATGTTCGTAAAATACCAATTTTCTACCAAAATCTACTAAACGATATCGCACTACTAAATCATCGTTCTCTTTGCCTCAAATCTACCAAAAAAGTAGAAATCTACTAAAAGTGGTCACGCTGTTTGACTGCCTCTGTTGCGCGTTGGGCGAACGGTCGCTTCCGGAGCAAGAGGTAGCGTTTTTGATTCCCGCCGAGGGATCAGTGCTTGTATGTGTTCTGGAGACACTTTTCCCTTGGACTGGTTGCTTAATATGTAGAACAAAAGCATATATATATTTATGTATATTACATTAAGTTTATCAGATGTCTAGTACCCGAAACACAAGCGTAGTGGTAAGCACTACGCTTGTGTTCAACAGATGTTGTTGTATGGATTGTCAGGTAATATTTATATTTATTTACTAGCGACCCGCCCCGCATTCGCACTTTATTCATAAATAAATACAGACAGACGCGGGAACTTTTGTTTTATACTATGCTAACATTTATTTTATTTACTAATATTATTATGCTAGGGAGTATATTTGTTTGATTGATTGATCGTGCCAGAACGTATTTTAAAATATTTTCTTGTTCGGATATCCTGTTTATATTATAATTATATTATAGGTACATTTGCCATGTTGGCTAAGTTGGATCACACTCGACTTTCATACCGTAGGTCGGGGGTTCAAACCCGCGCCGAGCACCTCTGAAAAATCACGTGTTACGCGCTTTAGGTAAACATCGTGAAAAAACCGGCATTTTCCGAGAACTTGAAGTGTGACTTTGAAGAGTTTGAAGAACATGTGGCTTTCACCAAACTGCACTTGGCCAGTGTGGTGAATTAAGGCATACTCTCTCTCGTCGAGAGAGAAGTCCCTGTGTTCCAGCAGTGGAAACGTAAATAGGGGTGCTTATAGGTACATTTTACTATGAAAATAGTTTTCACTGCGGTAAATGTAACACTATTTTATCTCTACGAAAAGTGGGTAGTGGAAGTAGTTACGGAATCTTATCCATTTGTATAATTTGTCTATTAATTTAAGAACAATGGCTCTAAAATATACGAGTTTTTTTTATTCAAGGTTACTGCAAAAAAATAACAATGTGGAGTCGCATGAAGGTTGTAAGGACATGCCTACTTTTAAAATAAAATATTCAATTAGTAATTTATGGTTTACGCAAATACTATTATAAGAATAATGAGGTAAAAAACATAAAATTTGATAAGTGTAAGATGGACACATAATACACCAAGGATACTAACTAGATCTCGTTTAAACCAATTTTCAGTGGAAGTTCGCATGGTATTGTACATAAAATTATATTTTTTTAGTTTATCATTATCTTATTGGAATGATGTTTGCAAATTAAATCGTATTTTTAAAACTCTCCTTTAATGACATTAAGTAATAGTTCTTTTACGTACCTAGGTCAGCCAGAGGTCGATGGAATGCTGAGATAAAACTCTGAGAAAACCAGGACATTCATCTCACCAGCCGGCAAGTCTGTTTTTGGCATGAATTTTATCGTAAAAGTATGCATAAGCCAACGAACATAATTTTTTTAACACTCAAACATAGAACATTTTTAAAATCAGAGATAAAACTAGATATAATAAGACCAATAGCAAGCAAAAAATTATATGTATAAGATACCTTTATATCATTTTTGAACACCTATCCATGAATACAGTGGCGTAGCTAGGGGAGAAAGGGCCCTTGTGCATAGTGAGAGAATCGGGCCCTCCCCCTCTTTCCGAGTAGTTTTACCTTATTGATATGAGAATGAGTGACATCGAAAATGTAGATCTTGTCAACACCTTTCATTTTAACCCATAATGGAACGTCTAGGATGTGTAGTTTCAGGCATATATTTACTGTTTTTGTTTTGACAGCCTGTCACCGAAAATCTAGATCTCATCAACATTTAAAAAAAAATACGCAACCAAAATGTAACCAAGCACCACCAAAGCTGGCGCGACACCATTCACGTAACCCCGCGATGTTTTATGGTTGAGGTACGTGTGGGCTGGCCCTCATTGGAATATGATTTTTAAACTGAAAACAGGAATATCCATCCATCTCTGAACAGAAATCATTTATTAATTTTTGCTTTAAAGGGTTCTTGCTTACAATCTCTGTGTGATCAATATATACTGAAATTATTTATACTATGCTATGGTATGACCGTAAGGTCACGTGATTGTCGCGAGAAACATGATCCGTGAAATGGTCCGTCCTCCGTGAGCGCCAGAGAGCGACTGATCGGTTTTACGAAACGAATTTTCGTGCATTTTGTAAGTATTCTTTCACAGGCATTAATAAAGTCCATATAATAAATTTTTGCTTAGTACTAGTAACTCATTTACTAAGTAAATGACGAACTCTTTCTTTTGATATAACTTTTATATGTTTTGAAGTTGAAACCTCAGTAAAGTTGGTTTAAAAATCAATTTAATTAATGTCATCTTTTACACATTTTATTACCGTCCAGATTTATATATTTTTTAATTTTATCTTTAACAAAAAATAGCGTATTAACAAAAAATTATGAATTTTAATTTTATTTAAAAAAAACGTGCAAATTATTCATATTTACGGAGATAAAATCGTTAGAAAAATTGATAATTCGAACCGGATCTAGCTTTTGCAATTATTTTTTACTTTCTTGACGTTATTTCCGCTTTGCGGCTCCGGTACGTTCCTTTTTTAACCCCCGACCAAAAAAGAGGGGTGTTATAAGTTTGACGTGTCTGTCTGTCTGTCTGTCTGTCTGTCTGTCTGTCTGTCTGTCTGTCTGTGTGTCTGTCTGTCTGTCTGTGTCACCATAGCTCCCGAACGGATGGAGCGATTTCAATTTAGTTTTTTTTGTATGAAAGGTGAGTTTGGCGCGAGTGTTCTTAGACATGTTTCATGAAAATCGGTTGAGCCGTTTAAAAGTTATGGGGGTTAGAGTGGGGAAGGAAAACCGAAAATCTGCAAATATTCTAGTGTGGGGTATCAAATGAAAACGCATCGCGTCCACATTACATAATATTATGTTGTTATACATTTAAGGAAATTAAGGCATTGGAATCGGGGGTTTTTCTTAAATTTTAAATTAAGATTTTTCTTTCCATAATTTTCAATTGGTAGCCATCGAATTTTTAGAAATTCGGAGTACTTACTGAGATTTTTCTTTAAACAGGAAGCTCAACAGAAAATAACCATAAAAAAGCTTGTTTGGTAATGATGCCGTTAAATCAATATTAATTCTGTCAATTTGAACTTGCTTCTTTTTTTTTGCGAAAATGAGTTTTACCATACTTTCGTGCCAGATGGATGGATGTGCAGAATAGAAATCATATCATTAGTAGTGGTGACACTTGATGAAATAAGGCTGTTAGTAGGGAATTACTCTCGATCTAGTTCTGTGGGAATTACGAATAACAACAGTCAGCAACAAACAAACAGTACGTTCCAGATCCAAGATAGTTGAAAACATTGCCGGAAATATCATAAATAAGAACAAGGCAAGAGCGAATTAAAACATCTCACGACCGTGAAGCACGTGAGCTGATCTTTTTATTTTTCTTTTTTTTTCAAAGATGTGGCTAGAGGGCCCCCTGAGCTCAAGGGCCCTTGTGCACTGCACAACCAGGCCCTATGATAGCTACGCCACTGCATGAATACCACAGTGATAATCCACAGTTTTTTTTAACCCTAAAACAACAAATAAGTTCTATGACGGAGTTACTAATTTTTCCGTATATTTAAAATTCTGAATATCGCAGTAATCATCATGTTTTATTCTGTTGTAAACAGAAGAAATGCTAAAAGTCAGTGTCAAGGCGAAAAGGTGGTTTCGTATAGCAACCATTTTTCAGCTGTAAACATTTTTAGAACTGTAGGTGGTATAGAGGACACTTTTTTTTATTAAATTAACAAAAGTATATTTACCTTTATTTGACGACAATCTTACCTGCAGGTAAGTGTCCGTGTGATAGAGTATGGATCACAAACACCTAGAATGTAGAAGGTATCAGAATCAAGTAGGTAGTATCTGTAGTTTATGATAATCTAGAAGGTGGTAAGGTACCAATTTACTCTTGATGATAATCAGGGACTGCATTCTAAACCTTTGGTGGGTAAATTATAAACGTTTGCAATACTGACTACTTTAATCCTTATTTCCTCATGGATAACCAGTTGTATTGATTGGATGCATTGTATTCATCGTAAACCCGCATTTTCCTCTTAACCAATTATGAATTGTATTAATAAATAGTGGTCCGCCCCGGCTTCGCACGGGTTTTAATTCAATTTTTTTCCCGGCAATTATTCGTTTTTTCTCGCCTTCTAAACCTTCCCTAGACCTCCACGAACATTTCAAGACTATGATAAGATAAATCCGTTCAGCCGTTCTAAAGTTTTAATCAGACTAACGAACAACAATTCATTTTTATTTATATATAGAAGATAGTTACTTTGTCTGTTTATCCGAGATAGCAATTATTTCGACTTCATCGTTAACATATCCTTCTTTCTGTACATAACCCATGACGTTTTTTGTTTCCCCATAAAACAGTAACAGCAGCCACGTGTCGATTTTTCGCCCCAAATCGCGGAACAGACAAAAAAACAGTAGCAAAAAGCGAGAGTGGTCGTAAAAGCGTTTTCTACTAAAATAATTTATTGCGGTGCATCGGTATAGACATTAGATTCAATTGTTTAGCGAATCGGGTATTTTGACCCAAATTTTGCCACGTTTTGCGAGCTTCGCCTTTGTTTGAGATGGGCTTCGTACGTTTTACAATAGTGTAGGGTGTTGTTTGTAGTTGCTACTAGTGTTTTGTTATCGCGGTGGTCTTATCGTTTGAAAGTAAAAGCTCGTTTTTGGTTTTTTTATTGAAGTAAAGATAAGAACTATAATACTCAACAATTTTTTTTTAATAATAATTATTAAAAAAAATTTTATTAGATGTAATACCTAATAGTTTAATTATTCTTAAACTAATCCAATTTTTTTTATTTTATTAAAAAAAAAATTATTAGAATATTAAAAGAGCTAAAAAGCATCTATCACATCTGCTTACAACATATTGGACTGACCAATGAAAGTGAGTTTTTTTGCTGCATAGGTGAATGACGGCGTCAGTTCAGCTGTCCACTATAAATCAAGTATTGGCCAATTCAAGCCAAATTGGTGGTCTTTTGTCACATCTATTTTAATGGAAAACTGACAAGATAAAACTTGTTTAAAAAGAGACTTTACTGTACGAGTATTCGTATAATATTCAATTCATTTGTTATTAATATTTTGGTAAATCAGATATTTTAACCATCATAGAAATTCATAATATAAAATGTTTTTCAATATTTACATTAATTTAAAGATATTTATTCAATCTCAATGATATTTTCAAAGAACACTTCTATCACATAAAGATAACGTTGTTTAGAAACAAAAGTTGCCAAAAAAATGGCAGTTAGTTAGGCATGCAAAAAGCTGCGCGGGCGCAAGTTAAAGGCACGAGGCGCAGCTGCCATACTTCCTCTTCCTAATGCGGTAAAAAATATCGTTGGAACTTGAGAGCTGTCGCCAAAGAAATCGAAGCGTATTATTATTGCAAAGATTATACATACTTTGAAATGTTATTTTAGTTCTCAATGTTGAGTTTTGTCAATTTTCTGTAAACTGCTTAACATAATAGTATATATTTCTAAAATACTAATCTCCATGCATTTGAGTTGTGCTATGAAAAGTCCCTGACCTCCTTAAAATTAATAAAAAATCTTCTAAAATACTTGTAATTCTGGAAGATTGGTAGAACGAATTGACGCTTCGTGCGAATGTAAAATCAGAATACAAAATTGTTAAAAGTAAAACTGTATTGTCTATTGTTTAAGACCCGTGGGTGTCGCAAGCCCGGTAGCAAATTTGCATTAATTCTTAGAAGGACTTTGCACAAAAAAATGCTTAACAGAGGTTAAATGCAAACAAGCTTTTTGTACACTTTCATTATCTACAAAGCTAAATTGAAAGTGCTTCTACATAGAAATTTTGTTGGAAAAAAATCGCACCCTATTACAAAATCTAAAAAAAGTACATGGCAAATAAGTGTACGTTCTTGTTAACCTTTTTGAATAAAAAAGTCAATTCACTTCGGGGTCGCATTAACAGGTTTGTAAAAAAACGCTGCAGGTTTTTATGATAAAACGCGGATCGCGAGGGTCTTTTTTACCCACCCCAGTTGTTACAGGTTAGTTTTTGTTGAGATACCGATCTCTCTCACGTTTTTTAAAAGTTTTTTTACTGGCGTATCGTGTTAATTTACACGATTAAGGGGATGTTTAACTTTGATTTCTTTTGTTAGTTTGTTAGGGGTTTTTAGTAGAAATACGTGATTTTTTTATCATGTGCTTAAGCTTATAAAATTGGCTCATTATTTAGAAGCTTTTATAGATATGTATCTTTTATATTTTAGTGTAGGTATAAAGACATTATTTTGATTGTTAATGTATTTTAGATTTTGATATTTTAGAATAACTATGACATTGGTGACATATGTATTATATTGGGGAACCACTTTAAAAGCCAAATTGGGACTTATTATTTATGTTATCAATAAATGACTATTATGCATATTATAAATGAGCTTTTCTCGCCATTGGGCATTGCCCGGTTTTTTATAATTTTTCCCCGACGGCAATAAAGTTTTTACGAAAAAAGCTAAGCAAAAAATAGCCTTCCAAAAATTGGACAATTTGAAATTTTACTTCTCAGTTTAATATAATAAAAGCAAAGGTTTTATACTATGAAATTACTTAGAAAAGAGCCTTTTGAATTGACACATAGAGGTTAACTTTTTGTTACATTAATTTTCAACTATTATATTGTTTCCCATGTAGGGTCAACTGACCTACAACAGAAAATGGAGCGTTATATTGAACATAAAAGAATTCAATAATTTATTTTAATGGTGACCTTTGTACATTTCTATTGTAAATAGTGAGTAATTTATAATTTATGTTATCTCAATAAGCATTGTGATTGGTGTTATTATTGCCCGCTGCAAGATGCTGTGCTTTGTTGCCAACTCAGTAGGGTCAAATGGACGAGGGGTCAAAAATAAAAAAAAAGAACAATTTAAAACGGAATTATCTGAGTATTGAATACCGAGTTAAAGGAAGATTATATAAAGTTTTGCGTAGTTAATTTAAAGAATTTATTATGAAACGAAAATTATTTTAGTAAAATTGTATCGTTACATTAACTGTATGATTGCAAAAGCACTTGATGCGATTTAGTACTTGTACAGTCTTTTAACGTCGCTATTTTCCAAATCTCCTATTACAATATCATCAAACAGTTGCGTATCTTTCTTTTTCAAGAGTTTTTTTTTATTTTTATTTCAAGACCTTTGAACCGTTTATATCGGTCAGATACATTAACAGTTAGTTAATACCTATAAACAAAATAAACCACTTTTTACCTACCTTATTACCTTAACTAATGTAATCTATGATTTTATATGCAATTAACTGTGTAAGAATGTACCGTATAAAGGTTCGTGGAAAGATACTTATACCGACGCCAATAACTTATTATGTTCCTACACAGTTACCTACATATTAATGAGACTGACTATCGAGCATTAGCCAGCTCATAAATGATTTGAGCTTCAATAGAAACTGGAGAAGACAAAAATCATCTGGAAAGCGCCGATATTTACAATATTAATTCCCTGTTCTTTTAGAACAACCTGCCTCTCGGCTTCGGTTTGGGCTCATTCTACCAAATTAAGTAGACATCTTCTCTTTTATTACATACTTCACTATTAGAGAGAGAATATTGTCAGCATAATGCTATTTTTAGCCACATTATTACAAACACAGACTAATTCAGCACGAACTATCAATTTATGCGCAAGTTAAGTAACCGTTCCTATATTGGCTGTTATGTTGTCTTATATTATGTTTGTTGCATTCATTGCTAAGTCCTCCGGGAATGACGTAACATATTTTAGAAGTTTAATGTACTTATACAGAATTAGTGAGGAAATACAAGTCTCCATTCAATTCTACATTAACAAATACTTGAATAATCCGCTTGAATAATCTTTGTGGCGCAATAGTAATATGGCATTTCAGATACACATTGTATTTTAATTTTTTTTTGCAGATAAAGATTAAGACACTTCCTTAACCTTCGTACGCAGGATTCGAACCTGCAACGTCCTAACCTAGTTACACCTAAAAAGTGAGGATTATAATTAATAAAAAAACATTTTAGACATTGTATTTTCAATTAAATTGGTATTCAGTAACTGAGTCTGAGGTGTAGTCTACTTACTTACTGTGTGTACGGGAGCTTCTACAAAGGTAATTCCACCATATTGTACATACACCAATATTGTTATAATAACAACGTAAGAGATGAAAGCTGGGTTGCTCTATTCGCTTCTCAACTCAGTGTAAAAAATTGAAGCGAACTGTCAAGACAATGTTATTTCCTTGATTATGCTTAGATTTTATTTAAATTAACTTTAAGTTGATCTGTCCATGTATGCTTATGCGTCTCAGGAAATAAACGTTTTGACTTTGTAACAGAAACAGGAGTTATTATAATACTAAGCTTATTCCGACTGATGAATCATAGCTTGACCAATAATTGGGTCTATCTCACCTTAATGGAAATTATTAATTTTGACGTGGTTTCTCAAACATACGTTATCTAAATGATTTTTAATTAGGGATAAACCTCACATTTTAGGTTAAACTCTTTTGAATTTGTTTGTTACGTTACGTATTTTTAATCTTATTAATGCATAAAATTTAAAATACTTTATTTATACACATTTATAAATAAATAATGATTATAAAGACTTTAATAACGCTAGATGGTTAGCACACAAAGTTAGAGCGTGTCTTTCGCTTTGTCATCACTAAGAATATTCAATACTTCCAGTTTCAATGCAAGCTACGATTACCTTTGTGCCAATTGTTGCAGAACGTTTGCAGACTCAACCAATTTGTAATAAGTTCATTTTTAATTACTTTTCTCACCTCTGATGTTTGAATTTTGAGCGTAAGACCAATGCGCAAAAAATTATCAATCCTTTTTTTTAATTAACTTAAACAACATGCAATATATGAATATTTTCAATTGTAATTTCCAAATACAATGTTACTATTGTGAAACGTAATAAATTTATGAATTATAATAAATGATCAAAGACCTGTCCTGTCAGTAAGTAATTTTTATTTTTTTATATGTGTCAATGATTTTTTTCTTACTAATAAGAAAAAAAATCATTGACAAGGTGACCTCACTAATAAGGTCACCTTTGCAGTCATGCAGTTACTCGTGATGTCGAAGCAACTTCACTTGTAAAGTTATTTTTTTCTTAAAACGTTTTTCCGACATCTTTCATCGACCTTTCAAGTGTCTAGAAGTTAAGAAAACTACACAAAGAAATAATATAAATACACAGATTTACTTGCAGTCTGTATCTGTGTGTGTTTAGTTTTATTTATGTAGACGTAACAAATGACCTCAAAGTATGCTAAAATGTTAGAAAGAACAAAAGGTAGTAATTTTTAGGGTTCCGTTTCTTAAACTGTAAAAACGGATCACTGTGTTTTCCGTTTCTTGGTCAAGATCCTTTTTCTAAGGAACGCGTGGAGGTATTTAGCTGAAATTCATATATGATATACAGATCTACTGTTCCTTGTAGCTGTAAAAACATAAAACTTCAAAGCCAATCAAAAGATACAACCGTTAATGCCCCGTTAATTTACGATATTAAAAGATTTTTTATATTACTTCCAATAATCTTAGAATCATTAAATTCGCCTTTTAATTCTAATGAACATACGCCTTATCTCTCTCACTCTGTTTTGTTATATAGGGAAAATATTTTAAAATAATTCCAGGTTCAAGTACCTACATTTTAATATATGTAGTAAAAAATGAATAAAAAAAAACATTTATTATTTATTGGGTAACGCAGTAAGTGAATTAATACTATTCATGTAGAAAAGGAGCATTTTGATCCAAAAAAATATTCAACAAAACTAGGTAATTTTTTTTATCCAACTAATAATAGGATTTATAAAAAGCGATTTTTCATGTATACTCTATGTATATTTATTTTGCTTTATTTTTGATCATGCGTAAATTAATTCTTATCATCAATATACTATACTGATATATTATATCTTTAACAAGGTATGAATGTGTTTTTCTTTTACTGCATTATACCTATAGGTTTGTACGGAACTCTCGGTGCGCGAGAACGACTCGCACTTGGCCGCTTTTTGTATATATCTACTAGGTGACCCCACAATCATTGTTTTGCCATATGCGCATCACAATGAGACTGTTACCTACCATTCAAAAAAAAAACTATCGAAGTAAATGCTTGATTTTTCCACGGCACCTTAATTCACATCCTTAACATATTAAACACCAGGACCCTCCTCTTGAATTACTCCTATTGCCGAAAACTGCATGAAAATCCGTTATACAGCTTTTGAATACTTATATCCTAAACCTAAAGACAGACAGATGCGGGGACTTTAATTTATAATTATGATTAGATGGTTTACTTCTAAACAGTGAGGTCACGTTGGCAGTCACGCAACAATAATTTGTGATTCCGAAGAAACTTCACTTGTTAATTTATAAATAAATTCTACATATATAAAAAAACATTTTTGCACAAAAATTGTTGCAAATTGCTTGTTGCTGCAAAGATTTTTAATTCATTCAATTATTTAAATATTCTATAGAAAAATATCGTTTGTACCTTTTTCGACGACGACCGTTAACCTATGATCTTAAGACGTGTGCGACCTACTGACCGTTATGTCATTTATATCCCAACACAATCGAACCTATTGACCCGTAACCTAAACATCTTTTTCCCATCCCTAAGAATTCCAATTTCAAATAGTTTTCTACATAAATCAAAGGTTCGAGCGTTCGATTTACGTAAATGTGTCAAAATCGAACGCAACGGTCGCCGGACAATGGCCGCCTCGAATATACGGTTACATTTTATTTTATTTCGGCAAAAATGTAACAATGTACAATTGTTATCAAGGAAAAAGGGTAGTTGGTAATCTTCTTAATGGCGTGTGTGAAAAGATTATAAATTAAAGTTTCTGTAACAAATAAAAGTGACCCCTGGCATTGTCGGGGTGTCAATATGTGTGACCGGCGCTTTGTGACCCCCGGCGCGGGCTTTGCACCAATTTGCGATCTACTGCGCAGCTTGGATGGATTTTAAATTCTAAGGATTTTATATCATTATCGGAATATATTGAATGGTTATTTCAATGAATAAATGTTTTCGAAAACATGTTTTTCGTTCTCTGATGATGATACTCGTACTATTTGAATTCTTTTATAAGAATTTAGAACTAAAAATAATAAAATGAATAGCTATATTGTAAAATATGGCCGATATTTAATCCTCTGATACCGTAAAAGTAGCGCTTACTGTCAAATATACGAAAATAGTTGTCAGTTAGCTTAACTAAGGATTAAAATAAATTGTTAATCAATATTATTTTTGCGAGATAAGGCTTCATTTGACAACAATCTCACTGATGCAAAGCGGACCACATTACGAAACACGAAAATATCGTTTTACGCACTGGCCCAGCCCCGAGGGTTTTAACAAGCCGCGGCCGAAGCCTACCACCAGAGACTGTTCTTAGCACCACCCGGAGGTCACGTTTATAATTACCCAGAAACAATGAATAACGTAAAATTTTCTCGGAAAATAAAAGGAACCACAATACAACAATACGTAAAATGCATAAAAAAGTGGTTGACAGAATTTTATATAAAGTACTGAAACAAAATTCCAATAATTCACTCTTTCTGATATGTACGTCTCGAATAAGTAATAAAAATTCAACAAAACCATGGCGATATTTCAGCGAAAATCTAAAAATCAATACGCATTCAAAATTGTAGCAATAAAATGCATCCGACTGCAATAGCCGACCATTGTCAATCTTGACCCCTCGGTAAAAATAATAGCTGGGGGCAGATAAATTAAAATTGGTCCAAAATACCCCTTGACGTGGCGATTTATTGTGGAACTTATGTGCCGGAACATTTTAAAGGCGGGCCGATGTGTCGAATGAAATATAGGGCCGTTATATCCAGAGGAAATCATCATCATCATCATCATCATCACCCTATTAACGTTCCCACTGCTGGGACACAGGGACTTCTCTCTTGACGAGAGAGATAAGAGGAGACAAGAGGAAATAAGTAGGTATAACTCGTCTAAGCAACGGTTATCATCAGACAAATAGGTACCCATGAGATTTGTAATAAATAAAAATACTGAAGTGCTTCTGGGAGAAAAAGAATACTTACTTTATTAAGATCTGAGGAACAACTAGAAAATAAATAAACATTTCCGGACAATCTACACAACAACATCCAGCCCTGCGGCACGCTGGCCAGCTTGTGTTACGGGTACTAGATGTCTGAAATACTTCATATAATACACACATATATACATTTATATTTTTATTGTAAATATTAAACACAGATACCAAAATCTCGGATTTTTAAATTACACTTTTAACTTTTTTAGCACACCAAAAAAACGTACGTATTTTTGGTATTGTGTGCTAAATGTTCTAAAAAAGTAAATGCTAAATGTTCTAAAAAAGTACAACATAATGCTTACTAGGATTAGGTAACAGTAAAAGTACTATACACAAGCATAATGTGTCTGCCTGTTATAAGGATTACACTAAGATTGAGATATTAATCTAATATTTGTTTTAGTGTAATTTCTGTCTGAATAAATAAATAAATCATAACATTGCAGCACAGTTTCTAACTAGCACAGAAGGTAAAATCCGAAAGATTGCGTTAATTATGTAATACTTTCCTTGGTTTTTAGCAAGTTATTGATTAATTGAAATGATATTGTAACATATTTTTTTAACCTTAAAGCTATCACTTCAACATAAAAATCAACTTGAGTGATGCAGGGAAGCTCTGATTCAGGATTACTGCCCATGCGTTGCAACACAGTAATTAGAACACCATAATAAACTTTGCTTGCAAAGTTGCTTGCTTTAGTATGTTTTTCTTTCGTCCTATAGGCAATAAGATCGAGGACCTTTCGAGGAGTTTATAATTTTATTATTTCTTATTTTACCAATATATAACTTTATTTTTTTACTTTTGTAAGACCTCGTCATTATTAATTTAATAGGATTACGCAATTGAATACCGAAAACATGTTAAAATTATTAAAGAAAAAACAGTATCTGATTGGTTATTACATAAAATTGATATTGATTATGATAATCAAGTATTCGTGAATAGTATCGGACTTTAATGAACGGATATTTTTTGTACAAAGTCAGTAAAAAAAACTGTGAGGCACGGCTGGTTTTGTACTTCATTAAACGCATTGCCAATAAATTAACTAGACACATCGGTTTCTTAAAATTAAATGCATAAAAATTACAAATATGGAGTCAGTTGAGTTTTTTTTTAAAAAGAATTCAATATCTCATTGAAATTAAACAGAAACTTTCTAAGCCGTCCAAGTAATACGAAAAAAATGTTTTAAGAGGATAAAACGCAAAATTCCTTGCGCAACAATGAACGCAAAAATGTAATCTTTAGCTGCCACAAATTGTAAGATAGATGTGTTTTTTTAATACTACGTTTTTAAGAAACGACTTATTCCGTAAAAGTGACCCTTATGGCGTGGGAGTTAGAATCTAAAGATTGAGATTTTATTTCATGGAAGTGTACTTTTTAATGTTCTCTTTTGTACTTTTTAGGGACAAGGCGATTAGGGATGTCCATTTTGTTGCGTATTATAGCCAAATGTACTAAATGCCACTTTTGATTGATGATCTGCGAGCACCTGCGAATTTTTAACACTAATTCCTTACTTCTAAACGTTTTACTTTTTTTTTGTAAAAGCTCGTCTCTTTCACAGAAAGAACGTTCTTTTAAATGAAAGAAGTAATTTCAAAAACACAGATATCATAGTTAGTTATATGGAAGAAAGTAAAGGTTCTCAATAAATAATTATATATTTCCGGACATTCAACACAACAACATCTAGCTAAGCTCTAAGCTTGTTAAGGGTACTGACATACTTAATATAATAGACATTCATAGAAACATATTTTTATAAACATATTATACACCCAAGGAGAAAGTGCTTGTAGAACATACAAACACTTGACCCCTCGACGGGAATCGAACCACTGAGACAGTCTAATGATCAATCAATCTTTGTTCGCTGACTTAGTTAATGTTCCCTATGGATGCGGTCATAACTGTATGCAAAGAGAAGCTCTGAGAAACAAAAAGCTGATATTCACCGTTCTATGAACCAACGAATGATGATGATGAAATGATGAAGAAACGAAAGGACCAATACCAAACTAGAATGAAACCCTTAACTAGATTCTCCGCATCACAAAAGAGTAAATAACAAAAAAGATTTGATCGAGATCGCAGATACCTCTGATTCAGCCCGACACCGCATGAATAAAACATGCTCTATGGGGCGGGGGTGGCAACCCTTTCCTTTAATAAATTCACCCTGCTTTTTTGCGACAGAGGGGGTAAAATCGATAGTTTTTTTTTCAGAGAAAGCTGCGAAAGTATATTGATCCATGTGCAGCAGTTGGCATTTTGAATGGGGTAGTTTTTGTTTGGTATTTGGTACGTTCTCTTGTGTGAAGATTTGATGACTACATTTTGTAACAACTTTATCGATATCATAAATCAATACTGTAAAGCTGAAGAGTTTGTTTGTTGGATTGTTTGTTTGAACGAGTTTTTCGTGTTTCGTCATGTGGCCCGGCGAAGCCACATTACGAAACACGAAAACCTACCTTCTAGGTCTTCATGCCCCATCTTAGACATCGTCACTTTACATCTGGTGAGATTGTGGTCAAATGAAGGCTTATTAAGCTTTAAAACGCGCTTATCTCAAACAAATGGTCTGATTTTAATAATTATGCCACTGATAGATTTCTATTGTAGCATAAGGATAAATGTAATTAAGTATAGGTTAGTTTTAGGTATGGCATTAGATATTAGGTATTAATATTGTATAAGCCACCGTCCATAACACTTGTAATGTTTTCTCTCCATCCACGGTTGTCTGGAAGAAATTGCTTTAAGCAATAAGACCGCCCATTACGCATTCAAGCTTTAGTTTTAATTTCTTATTGTATTGTTTCTTTGTTTTTTGTGTAAAAAAGTATTTTCTATTCAATTCTTTAGACATCTATTTATCGAGGAATGTTATAGGTTAATTTTAACCTCGGGGAATACCACATTCTTGCGGAAAAATCCATAAAACACAAGCAACGCCGTGGCGTGAAAGGCTTGTTAAAATATAGATATAACGTTTATTTCGTTGTTTTATAGGAGTTACAGTAAGCGCAGTAGTAACTAATTGTTGTGTTCTAAGAAGAAGAAGAAGCTGCCCTTCTCCTGACTCTCTTTTCTTGACCGTACACAAAAGTCGCCGTACCTTTACTGTACTTTTTAATTAAATTATTATCGTACTTGGTTATAAAAATATTTTAGAGAAGTTAAAAATAACTTATTCAACTTTGATCTTGATCTTTGGCTTGACGTCACTTTTCAGGCTTAGACTAAAGGTTAAACGGCTCTTTAGTAGACCGGGCCCGCTCGAGCCAGCCCCTCGGGCCCGGTCGACGTAATATAAGTTTTGAATCGGTCAACTAGTAAATTTATTATTAGAATAGACAATCAGAAAAGTGTTGCAACTTCTTAAGCGGAGGAGGATGTGATGGTTTTGGTTTGTACCTTTAGTTTTCGAGTTATCTTCGATATTCTTCTCAATTTATGTCATAAATGTTGGTAAGTGGTTGCAAGGGGAGGAGATGGAGGCAATATTCTTATACCGGTGCCCGCGGCCCTTGTATACTTTATAATAATTGATATACCTACCTAATCCAACTAAAAGTCGGCTGTTTTTATTTAAAAATGAACTTGTAATGAATAAAAAATTAAAACGCAAAATATAAGTGCAAATAGTTGCTGTCAGCAGTCACCCATCTTAGAACTCATCGCTCGCAATGTTGCTTAACTTTATAAAATCACAATAGTTGTTGGTTTTTTTATGGGGAACCATTCACATTTTCCGACACAAGAAGTGAAGTGTTATAAAGTTTAACGTGAGTATAGTAATTTAAAATGTGTTACCTGTGCTTTTTAAGTATCTTCATTATTACAGATTATTTTTATCATAAGTTTACATATTACAGATAAGTATAAAATTGGTGCCTATTTAGTTTATGCCCTCTTATTTTATTTGTTTATTTAACTATTAATTATATAAAATATTCACGGTGACAGTAACTCAGAAGGAATAGTCTGAAAACCAGCGTTACCCTGTACCTAGTTTAAGGTAGCATTCAGCTGAGACTAATTTCTTTTTTGTGCGCACCTAAGTTCAGGCATCACAATTTTCGCTCCTACATACTATAGGTATGTCTAGACGTATACCCAGTGCCCTGCCTATTTAGTGTCCTATGTCTTCGATGTTTTGTTTTGTTTTCATGTAATGTTCCTTATAAGCGTTTCACAATTTTTTTTTTATTATATTATTGAATGTAGGTACTTACTGTGTTTTTTAATTGTCTGTACTTATGTGTTTCGAAATAAATGCTTTTATTATTATTATTCGCAGGCTCAGTTGGGGATTATTAATATGAGAGTAGTTCAGTTTGTCAGAAGGTTTCTTTTAAGATAACCCAATAAACATACGTATCGTATTTTGTTATTAAATTACCAAGGTATTTAATTTTTATTTACCTTGAGTACGTCATGTTCACATCTGTTACTGATTTTAAATTAGAATATAGATTTCAGTACAAATTTGTAACGGGTCCAGTCTACAAAAGAAAAGTAATAAATTAAAGTCAACTGGCCCCGCTGGGCCGGTTTTTTGGGGGCCCGGTCTACTAAAGAGCCGGAAAAACAATAGGTTCGTAAGTCTCTACGCAAATAGCACTTATTAAATGGACGTCACAGTTGCGACACTACAAATGTAGGTACATTATTTAAAGTAATGTCATAATAATAAAAACATTTTTTCCGACTACAGACACATAAAGATATTGAAAAATAAAGGATTACAATATAATACAGAATATACATGTTGCAAAAGAAAGAAAGAATAGTTGCACATTGTGTTTGCTGCATTACCTACGTGAAATGGTCGAGGCTCAACGTGAAACATGCTTTAGGCGAGCAAACGCAGATTTTCTGCCATAACCTATAATAGTAGTGACCAAGCAGAGTAACATAATATTCACCTATTTATTTTAATAGTTATAAATTAAATAATAAATCTAAATTATAATTTAAGAAAAACCCCCGATTCCAATGCCTTAATTTCCTTAAAAAGTAAAACACCATAATATTTAGTAGTTAGGGCACGCGATGCTCTTTCATTTGATACCCCACTCGAGTATATTTGCAGATTTTCGGTTTTCCTTCCCCACTCTCACCCCCATAACGTTTAACTCGGACACACAGCAGACAGACAGACACGTCAAAGTTTGACGTGTCTGTCTGTCTGCTGTGCATCATCATAACATCCCTCTTTTTTGGTCGTGCGTTAAAAAGTTTAATTAATAGATTTAAGTATAAATGCAGGCAAGCGCAGCCACAAATTACATACTAGCGTAGGGCGTTCATCAACTAGTTGTACGGATGACTTATTAGGTTTCCGAAGATGCAAACAGCTATCAAACGAAATAACTGTATAGTAGTAGGTATGTATAGAATAAGGCTGAAAAATGATGATGATTATGACAAACAAAGTAGAATTTGTCAGGATAATGGGGTTTTTGAGTGTACTTATTCCTGACCCCTTTGACACTTCCATAATCCAAAATATTATCATCTATTTTAATAGAATATAATTCCATTCTCACGGCACTTGGTAACGTTATAGTGTGAAGGGGGCTTTAGAAATGACGCTCTATTGTGTTACCCCTTTTGCCAAATCACGCGAGTTGCAAGATTAAAAAATATGTACTAGGGGAAGGGGATTTAGAAGTATATGGCAATAAGGTGACTTATGTATTGGTATTGGTGAAAATATGCGTGGTGTTGGTCTCTTTTTGCTTAAACGACTTTGTCTTATCTGGGTCGCAGTCGGGTTATATTTTTTTCTTAACTTCAGCTTCCAAATTGAGTAACTGAGTTAAAATTTTTGTATAGTATATATTATAGTAACCATCTACATAGAAACATGTTCAGTTGTCTCATGTTAATTAATATTTATGCTAATGTATTTTTTTACTCCAAAACTAATCTTTAAACCTAACCTCTAACCACTCAGTAAAAAAATTCAACAAAATCTTACACGTGCGCCATAATTATCATATTTATGAATATAAATAGTCATAGAGAAACAATCCGAAAAATGAATATGAGAAAGGAAATATATAGGAACATTTTGCAACGTAAACAATAGCATCAAGAATGAATATCGTGAGATTTATGAAGCGATATGACTTCAGTTTTCCTTTTCATATAACGAGTAGGAAACTTCCAAGGGTCCTCGGATCGAAATGGGGTAAGTATGAAAATGGTAAAACCGAAAAGTTGAAATATGGATGAACTAGCTGTGCCCTGCGGTGCTACCCACGTTATAATGGATGAAGTACTCTTAACCAACAACATATTTATTTGAATAAAGATTAATATTATTATGTTGATACAACTTAAACAAATTATTTCGACCAAATTAGGTACCATAAAAACGGTTTTTGTGAGTTAATCTTAAAAGATAGACATATACTATTGCGGACTGTTTTTTAGATCATTTAAAGAGCTATTGGGGAATTCTGTAAGTGAATTCCTAGAAAATTATTATAGTAAATTTAAAATTTATCATAAAACGAACCTACCTGATCGTTACATGCCTAAATAAATAGATAGGTAATAAATAGATAGGAATAATAGTTTACAAATTATGTATTTCATTGTATTTGACGAGAATTTGATAACACTGAACATTAGCTTATTAGCCATTGTTATTTGTGTCTTTCACTTTTAATAAATATTTTCATTTCATTTCAATACTATGCACATTAAATTTGTAAGATGAGGAAACGCGAGTTTTTTGTAAATGTAGGCTCCGACCGTAATTATTGGAAATGTATATATTTATATAAGATATATATACATATATATATATATCCTATATAAATCTATATTTATAAATCTATTTTATATTTTAAAATAAATATAGATTTATATAAATATATGAGAAAGGCCTATGCAGTGGTCGTTCTACGCCTAATAATTGAATGATGATGATGGCTGTAAAGAATAATGAACTATGATAGATAAGAAGCAATGTACTTTTAAAGAATTACTGTAAACTTCCTTTTGAAATAAATATATTTTATTATTTATTCTCTTTATTTCATTTTAAACACGACAAAAATATATTTTTATAATAGATTACATAAAAAAATCATATAAAACTACTTACTGTAAAAAGTATATCAAAACGGGCCGGTGACTAGGGCTGTAATAGAGAGAGGAACTTCCTGACGATACGCGCCGAGTCCAGGAGTACCTACTGCCTTCTGCTTTGACCCTTGATCCAGCTTCCCAGCGAGAGCCTCTGAAGGTTTTGGTCTATTATTTTATTATTATTAACTAATGTCAATAAAATAATAATAAAAAGCTGAAGAGTTTGATTGAGTTTTTGTTTGTTTGTTCGTTCTAATCTCAGTACTTATTGTACTTTTTACCGCGGAAAAGTACATTGTTCCCGCAGGAAAATGCAAAAACACGGACAACGCCGTGGCGTGTACCTAGTGTTTTGTGTAATAGGTATAATAAGGATAATAATAATCTAATCTTTTTGTAATTGAAAAAATAATTACGATAGCTTTATTATCTACATTTAAGCCACTGATGCGGATTATCGTTATGGGCCATGATTTTAGTTATTTTTGTTTTGAGACGAGATACACCTACAATACCAATAAATATATAATTGGACATATTATGGAATAACTGCTTCCCCAATAAAAAAAATAAATTAAATCAATTAAACACCAATGAAGTTAAAAGTTAGTAGAAATACGTATTGGTGGTACTTATTCTTATTAAATACGAGCGAAAATTAAAATTTGTGACTTAAACACCTTTCTATCCACGCTCCTCATATTTTATACTCCTGTGAGTGAGAGCAGGACGGATAGAGCGGGAGGGAGAGGGAATAAAATCCATACTTATAATATTTGCAGCCTCCACACCCACGAGCGAGATTTAGCGCTCCGTCGAGACTCTTGGACACTATAGCGGGTGTTACTTTTTATCCGAGAGTCGGCACCAAAATTTGGGAAGGTGATTTTTGACATGTGAAAAATTGAGAACTGTCAGTACTGTATTATGAACGGAAGACTTAAAATCGTTGGTTGAATAAGAATTATTTCATTATTTTTAGACACATTTTACTAAGGTTTTCACGTTAGTTCTTAAGAATGTATAATGCCTAGTGCTAAATTTAGTTTTTTCTTTATGAAAAATTGCAACTTAAATTACTAACAAACTTAAAAAAGATCTCATTCTGCTCCACATATGGGTCTTAATTCGGATAACTTTAACTAGCCGCCACCTTTATATAAATAGCCGATTGCTCTTATAGGCGAGACTATTAAAAAAATCAAAACATATTAACATATTATTAAATAGAACAGTCTCTGGTGGTAGGCTTCGGCCGCGGCTTGTCACCACCCTCCGGTCTGGGCCAGTGCGTGAAGCGATTTTTTCGTGTTTCGTAATGTGGCCTGGAGAAGCCATCTACCTTCTAGGTCTTCATGTCCCATCTTAGACCACATCGTCACTTTACATCAGGTGAGATTGTAGTCAAATGAAGGCTTATACAGCATAAAAAAAAATAATAATAATAAGTCAATCTAGATTAGTGAATTAAATTTAAAACGTATATTTTATTTATTAATCTTGCAAACAAAAAATAAAGACGATACATTAAATGCATTGAAGTTTCGCGTATCGTCACGTTTAGGTACGATTTATGCAATACAGTGACCAAAACGAGATCCTAGACGAGAATTTATGCTCTTTAAATTCGTACATTTTTATTTTTTTGTTGTAAAAAAATATATGTCTAGTTTTTTTAGACGGTCTAACAGAGGGACTTAGAATACTAATCTTTATGTCCCTAATGCTTATAATATTCCAATAACTTATACTTTCTTGCTAACTGAAATCTAAGCATCTTAAAGACGAGACGTCAAAAATAAAACCGTTTCCTCTAAAAATAACTAAGGAAAACGCACCCTGTATCACCCACCCACATCTCCGCTCCTTCGGAAAAAATGTACGGCGCCATAAAAAATCAGCGGCGTTTCTCTCCCGCAATTTTTACCCGTTTTTTCCCCTCCGAGGGTCGCCGGTTGCTATGGCAACCCCGCCCCGCCTCTGGACTCGCTAAAAGCTTCAATATTTTTATCGCAAGTAAAAGCTTTGCTTTTAGGGGTATCTGCTGAATTAAATTTCGAATGTGCGTTTTCTCTACTATTGGGATTTTCTAATAGAGATATTTTTATAGTAGAAACAAATTGTAAACTTTGACGCACGGACCAAGTAAAAGCTATGGTTTTAACTAATTAATTTTGAAGTTCCTTAGCAAAAGTATTAGTGATATTGCTTAATTAAATTTCGCATTTTTCTTTACTCGTGATTTTGAGTACGTGAGAAATCGCTATCTTTGACGTAAGGATCTGGCTCTAGATTATTAATGACATAGATTTTGGGGTGGTTTGGTAATATTTCGAATTATTTGTTCTCCACTGTGTGAGTCCCATACTTTTTGTTGAATAATAAACAACATAATACAAAAAAAAAATGAAAAAACAGAAAATCTTGTGTTTTTATGACCTGTGTCTGTATAGTTAAGCAATCAGTCGGAAGTTTAACCAGGACTTGGTTTTTTTGTACCTCTATGCAAATGAAACTTAAAGTATCTTTGAAATTTACCAAAATGTTTTTTTTTATATTTTCAGTTATCCACGTGTCACGACTTGAGGTGACGTACATAAATAGAATATTGCGTAATTAATTTTTTTTCGTTACATTGTTAACAAAAGACTTCGAATTTACGCAATTTACAATCGGTATGTAACTTGTATTCCCCTCCGCGCGTCGATTTCCTCATTACTGAGGGTCGTGATACTCTATTTGTGGCATTATCTTCATTCGGACTGTAGAACTGTACCTGAACTGTACTGTGTGTGAACTGTACCTACTGGACTGTAGTGTGTAAGAACTGATAAAGAAAAAGCTGAAACATTTGAAAAGCACCGTAGCGTAAAATATATATTTTTTTTATTTTTTTTTTCACACCAAATGCATCCGACCACACACACAACATCAACAATGGTATTGAAGCAATACTCCAACAAGACTTGCAATTAGATCTTCCAATTATAGCCGTTCAAAAATACAAAATCTTTATTTCATAACCTAATTTAACATTTGACTAACAGTGTTTGAGGGTTTTCAAGCGCGTGTCTAGCCGTTACACCCAAAGAAATAAAATATGAGATAATATGTCTTGCCAACAAAAAATGTCCTGGATTTGACTTAATAACTAAGGAAGTACTAACACAGCTCCCTAAAAAAGGTATAGTCTTCATAACTCTACAGTTTAATGGAATACTCCGGGTTCAACACTTCCCATCACTATGGAAAGTATCACAAATACTCATGATACACAAAGAGGGCAAGGCGCCAAACGAAGCTAGCTCATATAGACCTGTAAGCTTATTACCGGTCTTATCTAAACTATTTGAAAGAATACTCCTAAAAAGGATGGTTCCAGTTATTGCTAAGTACAATGCTATTCCTGATCATCAGTTTGTCCAGATCATTTTTTTTAAAACTACAAAGAATCTGCTCATAGTTAAAATAAATATATAAAATAACTTAACGTAGATGCAAAAGGAAAAAAAACTTATGTTATGTTAACGCCAAATATTATATTTTAAAGTAGTCATATTATATTGTAAATAAGTTGAAGTACCTACAAAAGTATACTTACTTAATTGTCTAGAATGAGATCGCAAACAAAAATATATCAGTTCTGAGTAATTGAACAAACAAGCGATTCGTCGTAACTTAATATTCGGAAAACAATTATACGAAGAACTACGAAAATACTCTAATACATCGTTATGAATCATATTACAAAGTAGATAGCTATATTAGGGAGCTTTTCACATAAAAAACTTATGTAAACACAAGCCTACACCTCCTTATTTAAAAAAAAACGTATTTACTATATCATATGTAACCGTACTTCAACATAAAAAAGTCCCCTAACCTTTTTACCGTTGTAAAAAGCTCTCCTATTGGTTGCGTTCTCCCCATAAAAAAGCTAAAGACGCGTGCTACACCATTCAAATTCAAATAAGGAACGCGCGTGCTACCGTACGTTACATACGCAGCGCGCCTGCAAACAGTACCACTCTAAAAAGGATGTCCTATAAGCCGTTTCATACGCCAAGGAGGGTCTACACAAAATGGATGAATGAAAATACACACACGGAAAAAATATAAAATAGGGATGTATTTTTAGAATTATTCCGTTCTCCCTTCAGAAGGGGAGTGACGGCTTGATATATTGCTAGAGTTACTTGGGATTTTAATAATACACAGCGTGTGTTGGTTCACTGAGGCCGTAAGATTTGTCAATATGGCAAGCTGTGGGCGCTATTTTAGGTTGGACGCGTGGCGCCCTACGGATATCGAGTTTCTAGATATTGTAATGTTTACTCAATAACCAGCATTAATGGATCCCACATGACTAGAGGTATGTCTTTGAGTCTGCTACAAATTACCTGTTCTATAATGACAATCGAAATGATCAAAGAGAAGAAAGAATATAAATCACTAAAAAAATATGTTCTTTTACTTATCTGTCATGAGTGTAAAGAGAAATAGTTATAGAGGCCATTTGTTTTTTGCAAGCACTCTTACATAAAAATACAGCACAAAAATAACGTATTTGACCTTAGGTATTTCTCTTTAGCATTTAATTTTCCTATGGCATAGTATAATAAATTACTACGTAACCTATGGGGAGTATAAATATCATAATATAAATTAAGATATTTATCCAATCTAAATAGCTTTTTCCTGGGATATTTAGTTTTTTTAAGCTACTAAACTAAATATAGCTGAATTAGGTTTAGTAAATAGTTTTTTATCCATCCCTTTGTGTGAGGCCGCTAAGGTTTTACACAGACGGGTGTCTGATATTCTTAGATAAGGTAGTTGTAAGATTTTTAATGTTATACGGGGCTGGCATTTTCCAATGCCAAAAAAGTCCCTTACAAAAACCTAAGAAAAAAAAAGCTACTAAACGGATTTCAAAAGAGTGATTCAAAAGTGTTTTATTAAAATTAGTAAGACCCACTCCAGCGAATATATTATACCGCTAATTAATTATTACCAAAGTATGGAGATTAGGAATGTATGCGTCCAAGCCATAAGTTGGTTAACTGATCCACGTTGTTTTAGTAATAATATATATGTTTAGTAATAACGTTGATGATCCATTTTACAAACAGACAAAAATAAAGATCAATTTAATTATCATTACTCACGCTAAGCCCGGTTGAAACCGACAATTTATGATTATGGACCCGTATCCAATTTAAAACAACGCACGGCCGAATAGATCCATTTACGAGGGGATTGTTTTTGGAGGTGGCAACACTGAGGGGAACGAAGTTGAAAAAACAATTTAAAAATAAAATGTAATAATTATAAAATGGAGGGAGCGGCGCGTGGCTTATTTATTCCGAGAGAATCGTCAGCTGCCGTAACGCCGGGTGACATGTGGTTTGAAAAAGGTTTGCTACACCTGTCTTTGTTCATGTGCGTAGATGGGTGCTCTATGGTACTTATATAATTTAATTCTGCAAATCGATTTTCAGAAGTTTGACGACAATAAGTATGTAGTATGGATGTTAAACCAAAGGTTTATCACTTAGATATTTTTATTTCAAGCACATAATATATTCATGAGTCAATATATGTTTTGAAAATCAACTATACACCATATATAGGTACCGCTGGAACTGTTAATTTTTATTTAAATCCGTATCAGGCAAAAATGCCCAATAATATCAAAGACAAAACGTTTGTTTCCTTAGAAGCACAGGGCATGCATGGATGCATAGACAGGTCAACTTAAAGATAATTTAAATAAAACTGAAAATTACAGTTCATATAGTCGAATATGCTTTATGGTGTGCGACAGAACACTCTTTCAGTAAGCTAAGTGTCCAGCACTTATTCGATAACCATCGCTGATGAATATCTTAATTTGTAGTGGTTCTGCAAGCATTATCCAAATGAGAGCTGACCGTTTCACATGAAGAGATAGCGACCAATGCGGGCCAAACGTAATTAGCGAAATATTTATGTATATTGGCTTATATATGTCGGAGAATCGTTATTCCTAACGAGATCGTCATAAGCGGTAACGTGTTTAGTGGGCGTCATCAGGGTGAAATGCGAGCACAAAACACAATATTCACTGTTTTATAAGAATTTAATCGACAATTTGTCTATTTACAAATGTTTCAAATAAAATGCACTGTAACAACCGAGCAGCGAGTTCAAGGCACCAATCTCACTTCTAAACAACGAATACACCCAACGATCCAACTCGATCCGTTGGTGTCTCACTAAGTAATGTTCCCAAAAATACTGTCAGCCACTCTTAAGTAAAGATGGCGCCTCGACCCCACTCGAGCGACGTGCTCTGCTCTGATTGGTCGTTACGTACTTCACAGTATTTTTAACTTAATAAATTAAATGACCTTTATTAATGATTTCAAAAATGTAACAAATCAAAATAAATTGAATTATGATTTTTACAAGCAATCAAAATGTAAACAGATAATATTATTTGCTATGCATGTAAACAACAATCAACTCGACTCATAACTGCCTCCGACACAGCCATCCTGACATATCACACGCCCTCGTGTGATAATGAAGGCCGCGCATCATCTGTCAAAAAAAACAAAACATTTTAGTAACGTTCGGCCACTCCTGATCAAATAACTTCAACTGCCTTTATAGAAAAGTTTCATGATGTTAGCCTCAAACAAAATGTAAAAAGTAAAATCCATCGAATCAAAACAGGCCCTCTTTTACATTTGGCCACCTCGCCCTCCAACGTTGGCCACCTCGCGTTTGCAAATTGGCCACCTCGCCTTTGCAAATTGGCCACCTCGCCATTGCATATCGGCCACCTCGCCGTTTCTAATTGGCCACCACGCCGTTACAAATTGGCCTCCTCGCCGTTACAATTTTGGCCACCTCGCCATAACATATCGGCCAACTCGCCGTTACAATTTTGGCCACCTCGCCATAACATATCGGCCAACTCGCCGTTACAATTTTGGCCACCTCGCCATAACATATCGGCCAACTCGCCGTTATACTACCTCGACACATAATCAAAAGAAACATAGTATGAATGCATTCTACAGGAATGGATCCAATTCGGTTGGGACATAATGACTGAGGGAGTGGCATCGGGACTCTGCATGTGCTGCGCGTTTGCTATAATATTCGACTGGATGTAGCTTTGTATCAGGTATTTGGAGGAACATCGCGCCATGACCTTCACTACTAGCGTCAAGACTGCTAAGAGTTAATCTAGCTAATATTTGTCATAATACACATCTAAAGAGATGCATTGTGAGATACCGGACCAAATTGTTTTTTTTTTTTTTTTTTCGTTTATAAAAATGTATCATCCAACTTCATGTACCTACATAGAGGAAGGCTTCGATATGAGTTCAGATCACTCACCCATAATAACCCAAAGGTCAAAATAATGGTATTTTGACCTTTATACCTGATATTTTTGTAAACAAAAACACTGACTGGGAGAGTTTCAAGTCTGACTTGGACACTGTTGTTGAACTAAAGCATTGAAGAGTCGAGAACAATTCGACGAAGACTTAGGACATTTTATAACAAACATCCAACAAAGCGCACGGAATAATACACCCTTAAAAAAAACAGAAGACCGAGAGGTTACCAGTACCCGATGGAGATAAGGATGTTTTTACTTCAAAAAAAGGAAGAAATGGCAACAAACTAGGTGTTCACAAGAAAAATCACGTTTTATAACCTTACAATAGAGACTCAGAAGGATAATAAAATCTTCCATGATGAAAATATGAAAACTTACTTAAGTTAGCTTAACAATGCTTGACAAACAGACTATTCACTCTGAAAAGCCACGAAGAGCCTCAATAAATTTTGTGAAGAACTGGAAATACAACGAGTAACGCCAAAAGAAGTACAAAGAGAAATAAAAATGCTTGACCGTAAGAAAACTCCGGAGTATGATCTAACCACTGGTGAATAATTAAAAAAATCTGAATAGAAAGGCCATAATAAAGCTTACCACACTCATAAACGCGGCATTTAGGCTTAAATATGTACCAGGTGGAAAGTTGCTGAAGTCATTATGTTTCCAAAGCCGGGAAAACCAGAACATGAAAGAACATCATACACACCTATTTCTCAACAGACCCATTAACCCCATTAAAAGTTGATCCCGGACTTTCAATTTGGTTTTCAGGCAAAACACTCCACCTTAGACCATGTACAAAGAATAACGAAAATAATACAAAATACATTTGAAGAAAGAAAAGTCTGCACAGAAGACAATAGTCTTCAAAGACGTAGCGCAGGCGTTTGATAAAGTTTGGCATAAAGGGCTTTTACATAAAATACGAATTATATTCCCAAAGCAATTTTCTGTTTATTGTTATTAGAGATACATTAGAGACTTGTCTACCCAAAGAATGAGATTAGAGTTCCTTAAGATGACGCTTACTCAGATCTAAGGAAAATTGAAGCTGGAGTGCCACAAGTAAGTGTCCTCGTCTTGTACTTACCTTATACTGCAGATATTCTAGATTTAGAAAACAATATCATTGCCACATTTGCTGATGATACAGCCATAATGGCTACTGGTCACTCATGCAAAAGCGGCAGAAAAGCAGTGAACACTGTTTTGAACTGGACACAGAAATGGCGAATTAAATTAAATGAGTCAAGGTCAGTCCACATTTACTTCACAAATAAAAGACCAAACTATAATCCGGGTACATCAATGATAAAGTACCATACCAAAATACAGCAAAATACTAAGGTATGTCATTAGATGCAAAGCTTCGCTGGAAAGCTCATGTCAAGAAGATATGTGAAGAATTAGGGCTTCGCTATAAGAAGATGTACTGGTTACTTGGAAAACACTCTGCGTTATCAGTGAACAATAAACTACTGCTATATAAGCAAGTCTTAGTGCCAATATGGACGTACGGTATTCAGCTTTGGGGCAGTACCAAACAGAGCAATATTCAGATTGTCTAACGATTTCAAAATAAAGCACTTCGGAGTATCGTGAACGCTACGTGGTACATAAGAAATGCAGACATACATCGGGATCTCAAAGTAGTTAAAAATAATTAAACGTTATGCCGAAGCTCACGAAAAAAAAGACTTCATCAACATGTAAACATCGAGGCCATCTAGCTTCTCGACAACACGCACTAGTCTTTCCTACACTAATTAAAGTAACAATTGCATTTTGCAATGTACCAACAAGTCTGCCAGAGATACTTTCTTTAATTAATGACCAATCATCCCCGGAATCAAAACAAAATGAAAACTGCTCACCGAATTGTGTAATTGTACCGAAGACAGGTTTCATACCGCACACGTCCTCTCTCTTGACAGTACTAGTAGCGGCAGTAGGCTGCGCGCTGCTGTTTGCATTAGGCCCCAATTTTGTGCAACGCGATGTCACGTGACCCTCAACTCCACACTTGTAGCAAATCACAGGGAACCTCGTAACAACGTCTGTTTTGGAGCGATCAGGGGTCGTAGTTGTTTGCTGATTGTCATGTGGTCGGCTGAAACATTCAAAAGATTTATGATCAAGTTTTCCAAACATCAAATTCACTGAACTTAACCTAGGGCGTTTGTTATCTTGTTTAACTACGTTTTACGATAAGAAAAAGCCATAATTTCACGTTTCATTTTGCTGCGGGTAGATATTTCTTTAAAAAAAATGTTGACGCTGTAACCGTGGTTTGTTAGTGCTAGTATTAAGGATAATATCATTTATTTTTTACCTAAATTACCCCACCGAGACATAAGTAATGTAAACAAACGGCTTGCATATGCAGCAAGACATGTGGTTTACCACTAATAATTTTTAACGCAGACTCGGCACGCGTTTTTAAGGTCTCAAATCGCAAGAGAAAAATTTCGTAAATTCTACCCATTTCATATCTGGAAACGCTATTTGAGAAAACCACGTTGCAGCCGAACCTATCATAACCTTACAAAGAATGATAATTAATTTTACTTCCCTGTATGCTGCGATCCAATAAGCAAATGTCAGCCGTCGCCAACCAGGCCCGCGCGTCGTTTTCTGCCTCGTCTGGCTGAAATGTAGGCAGCGTGATGTCCTTGTCCTCGTGCTTCAGTGGGTTGGAAAGTGCCTTCACGAGAAGCCTCAAGCTGAATTGTTGCGTTTCGAATAGCGCACGTCAGCGATAGTTCGCCGATAGCTGCTCTTTCACGTTTTGTGCCTGCACCGATCCCACTTCTGATGTCGGAGAATCGTTATTCCTAACGAGATCGTCATAAGCGGTAACGTGTTTAGTGGGCGTCATCAGGGTGAAATGCGAGCACAAAACACAATATTCACTGTTTTATAAGAATTTAATCGACAATTTGTCTATTTACAAATGTTTCAAATAAAATGCACTGTAACAACCGAGCAGCGAGTTCAAGGCACCAATCTCACTTCTAAACAACGAATACACCCAACGATCCAACTCGATCCGTTGGTGTCTCACTAAGTAATGTTCCCAAAAATACTGTCAGCCACTCTTAAGTAAAGATGGCGCCTCGACCCCACTCGAGCGACGTGCTCTGCTCTGATTGGTCGTTACGTACTTCACAGTATTTTTAACTTAATAAATTAAATGACCTTTATTAATGATTTCAAAAATGTAACAAATCAAAATAAATTGAATTATGATTTTTACAAGCAATCAAAATGTAAACAGATAATATTATTTGCTATGCATGTAAACAACAATCAACTCGACTCATAACTGCCTCCGACATATATATATATATTATATACTTATACATAATATTTATAATTAAATACAAAACGATCATTACGTTACTTCCAACAGTAAAAAAATCATAACAGTATTAAATTTTATCTTAAAAATGCAGCTATCTCTCTTTTCACAAATAAAGGAATGTTTATTTTCAGTTTAATGAGCTTAATAAAGAATTTAATTGAATTGCCCTCCTTACTTATAAATTTTTAACCGCCAATTTGTATAATATCGAGGAAAAAACATTAACAATATGCGCTGAACAGCGTTAAGGTGTAGGTAACTAATATGCTTAATTGTTTTATCTCGGTTGTAACATAAAAAATGAGGTATTGAAAATCCCGTAATTTTACCTACAGGTTTACAATTTGTGGTCTTACTTAATAAAATAATAATTCTATATGCCAAAAAAAAAAATAAGAATGAATAATATAATAGGTACAGACAGAGGCACTTCCAATTAACAGCTCAAAGTCTACCGCGATTTTTGGCAATTAATCTAAATCTGTCAAAGCAAAGGTAATTTGTTGTCTTTGGTCAGTTCCGTTATCGGTCATCTTGCCACCTACAATTTCTCGGAGATTGCAGATTGTTCTGGACCGTAATTAAATCGTTTAAGATACACACCTTGGACCACCCATTAGTTGTTTTTATTTATTTGAATGACGCATAGAATAACTACCGTACGTATTTCTGGAAACTAGAACTAGAAAGTCCAACTGCATATTATGGGTCAGTAGAAGCTTTACAACTACATCTCTATTTGACTAGACGCTCGCTAGATCGCTTTATGTATGACTAAATCTTGATACGAGTATACTAAATTACATGTAGATACAAAAAGAGAAGGCAGAGTATTTTCATAAAAACAGTTTCTTTTTCCAAAAACCTAACTAAACCAAAAAGTTTGCACAAAAGAGTTTCAACATACATATCAAAAAGTCTCGCTGGCCGGCTCGCGCAAAAAAGAGGCGCACCGAGAAACCGCTCTTACTCCATGGTGTTCTTTTTTTAAATTGGCACAACAATGAGAAGATTCCTGTGTTCCCTGCATCTGCAACCGGACACTAAGCGATAACGTTAGACCACAATGACTACTGCATACATAAATCTCCTTCCAGAAAATTTACAATTATTTTAGGATATTTTTTGTTTCGATTATTGATCGTCCACCCTCGCATCAGGGGCTATTGTAAAAAGAGTGTGATTTTTTCTGGTCATTTTGGGGTGCTTTGTAAAAAGATGTCCCCTAGCGGGCAGCTGAAGCACGTTTTTGTTCGGACTTTGGAAAGTGTGGATTACAGACGGGTGGTGTTCGAGAGATCTTTATTGAGTCGTGGTCAAGTAGGCTTACATAAGTTGCTAACCTACATAATGCAGATTAGGTAGGATAAAGATCTATTTCTAAATCAAACAGGGAAAAAAAACACTGCTCTTTAGATATTATTTCAGCAAAACTACCTTTACGTTAACAACGCATCTGATACCTATTAAAAAAATGTAGATGTTGTTTACATACTTCATTCATTAGAAAACAGCAGTTTTTTTTAATTGGTAAGTCCTTTTCACAGAGTTTTATTTTATGGATCTTTAAATTAATAGATTAACAGGCCCAACATTGCATATTAAATAATAGATTCTAAAGTATCAAAAGAAACGAACACCACAAAAATGTATTTTTTGGATTTCGTAATAAAATATATTAAAGGTACTTGTTATGTTTACTATATACTTATTTCTGTGTGGAAGTAATACTTTTATAATAACTGTTCCTCTTCCCTTTGGCAATCCCATCATGAAAATCCTCCTCTTGAAATAAAGGTTGACTGGAATAAATGTGCAGTAAAGTTGTTATCTATCCTCGAAAATTAAAAAGTATAATGTTCAGTATTTGAAACATTCGTGTCCAAAAAGGTCGCGGTGTAAATTGACCTCTCAGCGTTCTGTGACACGGGTGCGAGTGACGTTGACAGACCTGTCTGCGTTACTTCGCAAGTTGTGCCATGTGCCGAACGAACACGTCGAGACGTGTGATATAAAGTGTAGAATTTTCGGACGAATTTTGAGCAGACTGATAGTAGGATTAAAAAAATAGATCCTTTCTGATGTACTTACCCAGAGATAGTTTTTTACCCAGATCATAATATAATATATTGAAGAAGTGCACTTTTACAGCTTTATTACACACGAAAATTATTATAGGACACCAATTCCTCGGAGGTAATGACATAATACTTTTTGCTATGGTTAAAGCAACTTTGGCTTATTCAACTATAATATAGATATGTAACTGTGACGATAGACCTTTATGTATTCTAAATATTACACAACTTAACTTTACCACTAGGAATATAAACCCCGATTTCATGATTGGTTCCACCAGACCAGGCTAAACACGTTTTACTGAATAACTGAGATCAAATTGAAATATTTTATAATAGAATTTTTTTAAATGGTTAACCATTTAAAAAATAATAGTGCAATTGGGGCTTAATGTTTTCAAAAAGGGCTTAATCAGACAAGTGTACACACTCTTAAATGTCAAAGATGAGTGATAGTTCAGTAAGGCGGCAATCTTTTTATGAGTTCAAACATCAATTCGAACTATAACCGCCTCCGTCACATGCAATGAAGACGAACGACCCGTCTAACGAACGACATTTGTGACACAGAGTAGACACTGCTTAGACTATGCTGCATACATTTTATAGAATAAGAAATAATATACCTACCTACAGAATCTGCTTATAACTAAGTATCAATAGGAATGCATTACACTCTACTACATATTTCAATAAAATATTCAATAAAACATTTAAATGATTTATTAGATGCCACAAATATTTTTTTGTTATCCTTTCTATTTACCGCCAAATCGTCAAGACTGTAAACTAAATTAGGCAAGTCGAGTCGAGTAAAATAAGCAAGGTGGCATTAAGTTTCCAGAAAAAATATAATAGCGAGATCTGATGATATTGACATTAACACGCAAAAAAAGGGAACAATTTATACACATAATCACCTACCCAAGTGTTACGATCGTCACTCTGCAAGTCTGCCGTGGTGCGAAAACTTAATAGAATACAATATCCGTTTTAATTGCAACAACTGGAATTCAATTAGGCTCGTTCTATGTCTTACGACTGAAATGATGAAGCTGTAGGTACTCATAGCAGCTCTACAAGATGTCCTGTCTATCTTTCTAATCTATAACACATTTGGTTATTTGGTTTTGGAATGAGCGGCACTTGTTCCGTTGAAGACCAACTTTTTATGTGAAACTTTTTAGTTGAAATAAAAAACAAACCGTAACACGAGCCTTGCAGTATGCGGATGTTATTTCTTGTCATTCATCATGATTTGAGGACTTTTACGTAATTTACCTACTATTATTTTATAAAATTAAAGGCCAAAGCTTTATTGTGCTTAAGCATTAAATATAGGTAGTTACGCTGAATTTTTTTTATAATATTATATTACAGAGAAGTTCCAAGACAGATTTATTAAATTATTTTGCTCCTAATTTATTTTATTTTTATTTTTTTTAATCGGAAAACAAACGGTTTTAATAAACTTATTAAGAACACTAAATAAAAATATCTATGTACCATTTACATGTATAGCGCATCTATCTAAAAACCTGTCAAACACTCGAACAAGAAAAAAGGGAATAAACAAATTATATAATGAAAACAATATCGATAGAAATAACCTCTATTTCTTATTACCACAACAAAAACATTTTTGGCACTATAATTCATAAACTTAAATTTTATAAGTTACTAACTGACCCCAGCATACGTTGTTTTGCAAAATGAAAAATAGATAGTACCTAGCCGATTCTCAGACCTACTGAATATGGATCGAAAATTAAATTAAAATCGGTAAAGCCGTTTCTGAGGAGTACGGTAACTAACATTGTGACATGGAAATTTTATATATTAGATTGTAATATTCAAAAATAAAATAACCTTAAAATATCGAGATTTTGTTGGAAAATAATGATTTTCTCATAAAGATGCTATCAGGGTGAATCTTAATGATTATGTTTATAAGGTATTATATTATGTGTAATGTTTTAATCATAGTATTTTTAAAGTCTCAACTTTATGGTTAAGACTCACCTGTAACCTTCGCACGCAGTATACGGATGGGTCTTAATTTTTTTCTGCATAAAAATTAAAAATAAATTTAACCTACAGTGAGGTTTATCAAAAAAAAATATGGTATTGAATAAATAGGTACAGATATATTTATTAATCTAGGAAAAATCCAATCAGAACAGAGTAGTTTTTTTACCAACATGAAATATATATATATTTTTTTGTCATAAAAGTAATTTTGTTCCAAATCATTAACTGGACACAACGCAGGCATCGGCTTTTACGAAAAATTACTTAGGCACCTATCAAAAATGTTACAATCGGACTCTACGCTCTATACATAAACTTGACGATTGTTCTGGTTGGCTTATCCTCCGATAAGAGGAGAGAGAGAGAGAGAGAGAGAGAGAGAGAGAGAGAGAGAGAGAGAGAAATAGAGAGAGAGAGAGAGAGAGAGAGAGAGAGGTCGTAAGTAGAACTATATCTTCACTTTATTCATAGGTCATAAATAAAAAATAATATTGCCGGACAATCCACACAGCAACATCTAGCCTCGTGATCAGCACTAAGCTAGTGTTACGGGTACTAGACATCTGATAAACTTAATACAATATACTTACATAATGACTACTACTACTGAAAATATTGGTCTATTGAAAATAAATGTACCTACTAGATTCACCTATGAAGATTATATCCCAGCCGATGCATTGTCTTATTTTTGTGGTGTACAATAAAGAGCTACCCATTTTTTTAGATGTTTCAGTGTGTGGATGTAAGGCGCATCCAGCGCCTTACATCCACAGTCAACAAATATGCATCGTTAAATCATTATGATATATCATTATTGTTATGGAACGTTTTTTATCATAAATTGTACCTATTTGTTTTATTTTTACTTGACAATGGGCCATAACTTATAAGTATGTATTACTGAGAACAAAAAAAAAACAAAAAAGGTGTGTGTGCGATTCACACACGATAGAAGTGAAACTTCAGTAAATCGACGAAAGAATAAGAATAAAAAAAAAGTATGTGTGTGTCAGCTACGACGCACGATTGGAGTCTACTACTTACGAACTATAATTATGATATATATCGAATAGAAAAAAAGGGTAAATGAACGCATCTGCTAAAATGATAAGAGAAACAAACATATATCTGTAATTAATCGGATTATTTATATTACTTCAATAAAGCGTATTACATAAAGTATGTTACAAAATAATATAAATAAAATACAGCAATACATACCTCTTTGCGCGATACTTCGTATTCTCAACTACGAAGTATCGCGCAAAGAAATTTAAATAAAGCATTGTATTTGTGTCTCTTACCATTTCCGTTTCATCTTTTTGCATCCGGTTTGAAATCACTACGATTCTATAGAAGTTTCACTTCAAAATATGTTTTTGCGTCGTTAAAATTAATCTACTAAAAAGTTTGATTGCGAACTTATGTAATTATTTTACCTACCAAGTTTAAAACATTTGAGAAGTATCTTAAAAGATTTCATAGCTTCCGTTTAAGTTTGAATCTATTTTAAGTTAAACCCAAGCGTTGTAAAGGGGTGACTTTTGTGTTTAAAATACAGAATCTTTCTAATTTCGTAACCTCTTGCTTGAGCTCAGCTTTTACGAAACGATTTTAGGTCTTAGTACGTCATGTCATGTCATTATTTTGTTGCATTGTAAGTGGGTCTGGCTGTGCAACATAGTGATTCTACCACTGCTTTGTTTTACAGACTTAAACTACGTCCAACATTTTTTTTCGACTATTCTTGCATTAATTTTGTCTTGGTAAGTAGATATCATGATCGGCAGTTACTTTTTAAAAAAATAATTAAACTAGCTACCACCGAATAGAACCCAATTATACATACTTCGTTCAATACATTCTTTAAACTTGAAACGTATATTTTTTCTCTGATCGTTGCATCCAAACTTCGCAACGTTTTTTTCTAAATTCCTTCAGGCTTGCCGCAAGTTCGCTCTACCAGGAAATGACGTTCTGGAATGAGGATATGTACTCGTTAATTTGCGTCATAAATCAACGAAAACGCTCGTTTTCCTACAGAGGGCGGTGATAGAGCTTTTTGTCGTTTCGCTCCGTAGGATCAGGTTTCTGCGTTTTTTCGTCGAATCGGCGACGCGGTGACGTTTTTGGACGTGGTGACTCATTAAGGGTTAAGTTTTTTGAATATTTGCGTTGTTGATAAAAATGGTGGTTCCTTCATGTACTACAACCCGAACAGACCAAAACATTTATATTGGTGGTGGATAAGTTAGGACTGTCGCATCAGGGATGATTGAAAAATCAACAAACGCAATGTTTGAAATCTGATAACAACTCAGCATAAGTTGTTTTTGGTAGTTAGTACCTTAATGAAAGGTGTCAAAATAATAAAACTAATATTATAAAGCTGGTGCTGAGATGTTTGTTTTAACATCATGTTAAATGTATAATTGTAACCATGTTGTACACCAATATTGTTATTATAACAACATAAGAGATGAAAGCTGGGTTGTTCTATTCACTTCTCAACTCAGTATAAAAAATTGAAGCGAACTGTCAAGACAATGTTATTTCCTTGATTATTCTTAGTTTTTATTTAAATTAGTTTTAAGTTGACCTGCTTGTCCATGTATGCGTAAGCGTCTAAGGAAATAAACGTTTTGACTTTGACTTAACGCGCTTATTTCGGGAACTTCTAGTCTGATTTCAAAAAATATTTCACTGTTACAAAGCCTATTTATTGAGAAAGGCTTTAGGTTATGCTTCGTTGTTTTATGCAACAAAATGCATAATACATCGTGGAAAACTAGTACATAGTAAAGGCTAAAGTATTTCATATCCTATTTACCTTCTCCTAGGCATAAAAGAGAAAAGTCGCGTACAAAATTATCAAGCTTTAACATGATTTTCTTAAAAGATTCTCGCAAACATTTTCGCAAGTTCTTATCAATTCGCCAAAAACACTCAACCGTCAAAAAACAATCACAGAGAGAACGGAAAACATCCGAAGCAATTCCCGCACAAAGTTATGTATTTTCGAGGATGATATTACGATTGTTTTGGGAATTTGCCAGGAATTATTGACCCCGGGGGAACCAATCGGACAACTTTGCAATACTTCCCACTATTAAAATGTGACGTGATTTATACTGGGAAGTATAAAAAGGTTTGGGAAGTAGGCTTGAGTTGTTAGTTGGTCTCCTGGGTTTAAGTTGTTTAGCTGTTCTGGTTTGATGGAACAGTCTCAAGATACACAAGGTATATACAGTTAATAAACATACTCAATTCATTTAAAAAACGGGTATCTATTGTTCACGTATATTGTTAGGATATTATGTATATCTTCCTCTTCCTACATTTCGGTTATCGTCAGGAAGGAACCGTTCTCAGGGAAGCGAAAGAGTCTTTCCTAGACGTGCGTCGCTTACTACAAGATTCATAGCATGCTCTGTGCGACTAGCAGGAAACCTACTATTTAACTTTTGATTGATACCGCGGATCGGAAAGCGATGTGTAATAAGTGCGGTATACATGATTCACCTGGGTTAATTCACCCAGGTGCATTAAGTACACTTTTAGGAGACTTCAACGACATTATATAAATTAATGATTATGGTAAAGTTCGCGGGCTGACGGTTTTACCAACCGTGCCAAAGATCTGTGTGGTAGGCCTTCTTCACCAGAATTCAGTCCGTACAGCAGTATCTAAACATTTGGCTAAAAATTTTATTGGAGGTAGGCAAATTATAATTTTAATTTGCCTCGTTTGACGACTTAAGTACTCCCTGATTACATATTTTCGAAGAGACTTCTAGGTTGAAAGTCTCATTAGTGAAGATGCTCAAAGGATGAACTCCTACAACCATAACTCACACTCATTAAGTCCACCTCAAATGTCAAACGGCTACCCTTAATTAGTAGCGTACAGTTAGGAAATACCTCGAATACCGGGCACAAGGTTCGAGTCCCGTGAGACCTCATTACGGAACCACCAACCACCTGCGAAAGCACGTGGACACTTGAAAACTTTTTTACAGGATTTCACACTTTACGGAGCTCTACGTTGAGTTGTTCTCACCCTTGTCCGTAAGTTCGGAGTCTCGATTATAGAGATGTTATTCCGGTATTCCGGAACTGCGAAAATATTATTTATTTATACCTCGACTTCAGTGGAGGTTCTCAATTCAACTAAATATCTGTGTTTTGTATGTTTGTTACGCGGTAAGTTATGAAATAGAGGGAGAGCCAGGGCCTGCCAGACCTACGTTAAAGTATAAGACCTGAATTTTTTTTCACGTGTTCTCACTGGTGTAGGGAACAATGTTTGGGGGTTACGAACCTGGAGTAACGCTGCCTTCAGTAGGTATCAGGCAATCAAGGCGTGCAGGCCCTGGCTCTTAGTCCAAAACGATTATAGTTATTGATTTGTTTCATTCGAAAGGGTATGCTTGCTGAAATATCCCATTGTCAACTTGTCAAAATCGGATGATCCCGGATAAATCTAGAGCAACCCTGGACTTTTATTAGATGTTGAATTCGGTTTTTTATACGTAGTTTATATTTTATTGCTAATTATTAAAAAAATACCTAAACGCTACGACCTACCAAAGGCTACGAGGAATTGCCAACATAATAAGTAAAATCTGAAAGCATTGGACTTTACGGCACTACGATACCTATTCACTTTTAATATGTTGGTGTAGTCTCGACGTAGTAGTACAGAAGATTCTAGGCGTCTTCAAGTATCCATCACTGAATTTTTTTGTGCATTATCAATCCAAATGAAATGGGGTAAAGCACCCATTGTTGCCCATCTTTTCAAAAACACCTTGCGGATGTCGAATATGTAATACATCATCGCAATTTCTATTCAAACGAGTAAACTAAAAACGATTTACATCAATCCTTCCAATCTTCTTTCATTTTTGTCTTTTTTTTTTGCATATTTTTTTTCAATCTGAACATCCTTTTGTGGAAACACTTGCGTAGACGTTTATTTGACAAAAATGTTTTTCTGGTCATATTTACCTGTGAAAGGTGTTCCATATTTGAAAGTAGGGTAATGTCCGCAGCTTTTAACAACAAGGTGTGCTAGATGGGTTAACAAAAATTTTAGATAAAAAGATTTTAAACATACATTATCCATATTAATTTTTAAATTATCATACCTATGTATAATTATCATACAAACCATGATTTGATGGTTTTGAGTTTTCAGATATTTCGACGCTGTTGCAAGCGCCCCATTATCAATAATTTATAATACAAGTACATATAAACTATACATAGAAAAAAGTATGTAGATATACGAGTACATATAAGTGAGGCGTATAATCTCTCTCGCCAAGAGAGAAGTCCCTGTGTCCCAGCAGTGGGAACGTTAATAGGGCTAATGATGGGGCGTAGATTCATTAAAGTTATATAAGAACTGCTGTGGCTAATAGGTATTTGGCATAGTAAAATCAATGTTCAGTTTAATTATGTGTTTGAAAACAATGAAGGTAAATTGACCTGAATAATAATTTTATTTATTTACATAGTTAAAATTAGATACCTCATTTATGCATAAAACATTCACAATTTTTTTACATGGTTCTAACAAAGTACTTACCTACACTTGTTTTAAAATCTAGGTACAATCTTTTCTGTGTGGCTTAAAGCCCTTGTAATTTTGAAATTAATAAATAAATCTTTACTATTTTTATAAATAATTAGTATATCTACAGAAACTTTAAAATGGGGACTAACATTTTAAAGTTTCCGTAGTTATACTTATTATTTATAAAAATCGGGTCTTTATATTTTTTATTTGCATGTCCATTGCCTCAAAGAAAGCACGTCATATTTGCATTCCCACAAACCAACCTCTTTGATCAAACAGGTAAACCTTTTTTTATTTGCAAAAAAATTCAACCCTAAAGACTCCCCGGTGAAAGTCTTGTACAAAAATTCATTTGCGAACAAACAGGCATAATGCAGTTTTTTTCTACATTAAATAAAAAAAGTTCGGACCTTTCCCCGAAAAGCACAAAAGGGTTTTGGATTTCACATCCAGATGTGTTTTTTTCTCTGTAGCCTTGCAAAAATGTGAAATGGCATATGACATCTGTCATTTGGTAAAATTCATTTCTAAACATAAGATATTCTTTCCATCACATTTATTTAACGGATACACATATGACTTAAGCTTTAACGACAAATTCTAACAGTACTATAATATGGACTTTTTAATTTGAGGGTTCGTACAACTTTATTCTTCAGAACCCTCAAATTAAAAAGAAATCGATGTTATGACTAAATCAAGCCACAATCCGTGCATGACAAGAAAATTATTCTTCGCTTTGATAGACAGGCACCTTTGGACCCCTCAAATATGACACGCGCGACCTTTCAGTAGGTATATTCAATATTTATACAATAATCTGTATCGGCCGACTGCTAAATGTCAAAATGAAATCAACCATGCCATTTTATTTTGACAGCTTCTAAACTGTGCTTATAAAATATTGCTAGTGGGATTCCCAGGAGTAAGGAATGCATGCCCGAGCCTGATTAGCACTTGGAATACTCATTAGAGCTTTTTTAAACATTACAATTTATAACATAATATATGTTTGGACTATAACAAAAAACTAGAAATAACAGTTGCATTTATTTAATTATTAATCATTTCTTCAAGCGTTGCGTTGCAGAACTTTTATATTACTATGCCCCGTTGTAAGGGCTTATTGATTTTAACTTACTTGAATGCATTAAACGACTTTGAATTTGAATAAGATTTCGAAAGGCGTATTGTGTAGCCACTAACTACACAGCGAATTAAAGTTAAATTTGAAATATAAAATCGCTAACTTTAAACAAAACAAGCCTTTTCCACACTGCATATTTATGGTGAAAAGAGTTGTGGGTTAGTAAAGTTTACAAGAAAACACGTCATTACTTTTCTTTAATTGTTTTATTTGACAAAATACCTACATAGATACATTTTAATAGTCGTACCTACGTATCTAGTAAATGCAAAAAATGCCTAAGTTACTCGGAGTTCTCAAAATGCATAATATAAATGACAATCTTATCCTACTTTAATCGTCCCGGATCGAGTCTTATTAGTTACAGTTTCTTCGAATACCTTAATAAGTTAATCTAGTCATCTGGGAAGCTTACATTTTAAGCTTCCAAGACGAAAATTTACTTGCTACAAACTGTAATAATCTTAAAATTACAATTGCAGCAAATACCCCATGAGATAACCTAAAATTACCCTTAAATAGTCTAGACTGGAATGAGTATTTTATGTGATTCAAATGTTGTTTTTTTTTATGCTGGATTAGCCTTCATTTGACCACAATCTCACCTGATGTAACGTGACGATGTGGTCTAAGATGGGACATGAAGACCTAGAAGGTAGGCTTCTCCGGGCCACATTACGAAACTCGAAAAAATCGCTCAGTAAAAGTAATTGATCAGGTTTATATTAAAAAAATAAATCAACCTATAAGCGGTATGAAAGTTGCTTAAAAAAAACTGCGGCTCAAATACGCACCAATAAGGCGTGTGACTTATCACTGACTGTTAGTACTTTACCCTAAACTGCATTTTTACACAGCTGTATCCAACTACCCTGAATAAAATTAAATTAGAAGTCTTAGGAGTTCAAACGTTTTTAGATATAAAGGTCAAAGTCGAAAGCCCCGCCTCCGCTGAGGTAGTCGTAAAGGTACACCTCCATCTCCTCCAGGGCTTCTAGGCTGGGGTCCCGCGGCGCGTCGCGCGTCGCGCGGCCGGCGCGGGAGAATGATCTAGAATGATGAGAGTAAATACAGAAATGTATAACTTTAGATAGCTTAAAATGAAGTCACATACACTTTCTGTCTAATTCAAGTATTTATTTATTTATTTAGCTTCCCAAAGAACACATCAATCTTAATTAAAAACTTCAAAAATAATTATGTACCTACAGTGTGATCTGTTACTTACGGGCAGCAATAGCTAGCTACATATAACTTTAAAATTAAAATTTTAATATAAAAATTAAATTAATAATTATTTAATCAATTTTGATGCAGTTTTAGCAATAGGAGAGTGATTCATAGGGGTACTTAGATAAAAATTTTTAGTCCGTAAGCATAATTTTGCAATGATTTAAAATGTAAGATGCTACGAGACCCAAGTATCATTTTTTTTTATATTTAACGTACCTAACACAGTTTAAGTGGTTCTTTCAATATCTCGGCATTCCCAATATTAAAAACTAGAAACTAAGTTAGTTTTTGTTGTGGGATGCCTATTCTAAAAAAAATCCTTATATCTTTTCCAGAAGGAATGGTACTTACCCAAATTCTGGTTCGGTGTCCACAGAGTACTCCTTGCTGAAATGCTCGCTGATGTCTTTCATAATGCAAGCCTCCAGCTTCTTATGCTGAGAACAAATATTACAAAAAAGGTTAGCGTAACTTAACTTACTTTAGTGAAAATAAGGTAAATTAGTAATCAAGTAGATAGATTCTAATCAAACAAACCTAAATAACAATATAAGCTATGACAAATCTAAAATATTAATTAATTTTATTATAAATTATTACAAAAAACAAAAAATTTACTCTCGACTAAAAAAGAGAGGTGTTATAAGTTTGACGTGTCTGTCTGTGTGTCTGTATGCCTTTCTGTCAGTCTGGGACATCATAGCTTCCGAACGGATGGAGCGATTTCAATTTAGTTTTTTTGTATGAAAGGTGAGTTTGGCACGAGTGATCTTGGACATGAAAATCGGTTAATGCTGTTTAAAAGTTATGGGGGTGAGAGTGGTAAAGGAAAAATTTCAAATCTATACTAATATTATAAAGCTGAAGAGTTTGTTTGTTTGAACGCGCTAATCTCCGAAACTACTGGTTCGAATTGAACAATTATTTTTGTGTTGGATAGTCCAGTTATCGAGGAAGGCTATAGGCTATATAACATCACGCTGCGACCAATACGAGCAAAGTTATAGTGGTAAATGTGTAAAAAACGGGAGAAATTATTTCACCTTTGAAGCCTTCCGTTTCGTGCGCCGTGAAAACGGTTCAAGATACACAAAAAATATGTAGGTATTAAAGAATAATAGCTTTTTTAATGATCTAAAAAACAGTATCTGGGGGCACGGCAGTGCCCCCACCAAGTCGAGCAAAAAAGCGTCACGGCCGTACCATCCTTTTCTCGAAGCAATTCAGGCCATTTTCGTAACTTCGTTGTGGATAAAACTAGAAGACTGAAATTTTCAGTAACCATGCAGTATTGTAAAGATACGGTATATTTCAAATTTCATTCAATTTGTACCAGTATTTTAAGAATTATAACGGGTCAAATTTCGTAATTTTGTCACTCACTGACTGACTGACTGACTGACTCACCGATCATCAAAATTCTAAGGCACTTACTTCTAGCAGACCTAGAAGCTTCAAATTTGGAATATAAGTAGTGTTTGGTGTATGAATCAAGGAAAAACTAAAAAATACCAGTATAGAGGGTGCTGTCGCAACGCCACGTATATACGAAATATGTACTAAAGTAATAATGTTTGTTTGTTTGTCTCGAATAGGCTCTGAAACTACTGCACCGATTTAAAAAAATCATTCACCATTCGAAAGCTACACTATCCCTGAGTGACATAGGCTAAATTTAGTTTAAAAAAAAAAATCTTACTAAACCTCCGATAATGTAACCCAAGGTGAAAAAAAAACCTGAAAACTTTCTTAAATCGTGAATGCTGCGAAAACTATTGAATATATAACAAAGTGATGTATTACAACTTTGTAGAACTTATTATAGTTCTCTAACTATTATAGTTTTGTGACATTAAGCGATTTTGAATATTAAAAAAAATATTAAAATACCACTGCTTGAAAAGGCTATATATTTGTACCTTGGTACTAATCCTTAACAATACCTTATATATAAAATTGCCATTCACAATGTTAGTTACCGTACTCCTCCAAAACGGCTTTACCGACTTTCGCCAAATTTTATATGTGTATTCAGTAGGTCTAAGAATCGGCTACTATCTATTTTTCATTTTGCAAAACAACGTTTGCTGGGGTCAGCTAGTCTGCAAATATGTATACTCGAGTGGGGTATCAAATGAAAGCGCTACGCGTGCACATTACAACATATTATGATGTTTTACTTGTAAGGAAATTAGGCCATTAGAAACCCCGATGGTTTTTTCTAAAATTTAAAACTTAGATTTATTAACAAAGGCTTCTTTGTTGTTTTCCAGACTTTTTACTTGTGCGTCATCCAATTGAAAACAGAATCTAATAAAAACGTAATAAAACAAATTAATAAATTAAATTAAAAATTAACCCCATTCATTGGGTTAGTTTTTTATTTTTGAAAGGTGAGTTTGTCGCGAGTGGTCTTACCTCTAGACATACATGTTTTATGAAAATCGGTTGTGCCATTTAAAAGTTATGAGGGTGAGAGTGGGGAAGGAAAACCGCTTCAAATGAAAGCGTTTCGCGTCCACATTACATAATATAATGGTGTTTTACTTTTACGGAAATTAAGGCATTGGAATCGGGGTTTTTCTTAAATTTTAAATTTAGATTATTATATAGAAAAAAAACTTGTCTGACTAGAATTACTTTACCAACCTTGTAACACCTGAAGAAGAAGATGGCTTTGATCTGTTCTTGAGGGCGTGGAACGATGTTCCTCTTGTCCTCTGGCACGCATTGCTGTACATAATAACAAAGTTTTGTTTATATCAGAAATTGTTATAATTATTAAAAAAACTTGAAAGAGACTTTTGATTTTAACTCTTCTTCGGTTCTTTATTTTTTACTATTCAAGAAGAATTTAAGAATATTTTTTATTACCTATCATTTTACAAAAACAGAGCTTAGGTAGGTACTTATATAATTCAAGTATATTGTTAGAAATTATGCATAAAATATAATATAAACTCTACTTTTAACTAAATAATCATATTTATTCCGCACATAGTTTACCAAAATAGATAGATAACACTTTATTGCACACCACACAAAACACACAAAAAAAAAACAAACATAGACTTAATCATAATGTTGGAGTACAATGGGCGGCCTTATCGCTATGAGCGATCTCTTCCAGGCAACCTTTGGATGGACAGGATCAATAGTAACAAAAAGACAGTGGTGTAAAAGGAAGGAAACATATAACTATATAACACAAATAAATATATACATATAGTAATACTGTTTATAAATATACAATACTTACTCGAGAAAGGGACAAATGGTATTGAAAGTAATATAAAGAGATTTTAAACGAATAAACTTAATAAAAAGATTAAATATATCATACATAGTGAAACTGCAACTAAGAAGATATAGCATAGTAATCGGAAAGTTTTTTCTTGAATATAGGAAGAGATTTAGCATTTCGTAGATCAAGTGGGAGAGCATTCCAGAGGCGGATAGCTTGAACAGTAAAAGATTTTTCATAGAAAGTGGAAGTATGATAGGGTGTTTTTAAAAGTAAAGTTTTAGAAGATCGCAGTGATAGAGCGTGAGAGTCAGAGAGAAACTCAAAGTTATCTTTAAGATACAGAAGTATTATGTTTACAAAACCCTTTTTGCCATTATTTAAGTTAAAATAACGGTACCTAAACGTTTGGAGATGCAACTCCCGTGCTGGACGAAACTGTGTTACGGAAAAGTAATAATTCCCATCTTCGACTAATGGGATAATATCATGTATTACTGTGTCAAAAAAAAAAACAACTTGTCTTTAAGGGCAAATCGTCTGAGTTCAATAAGTCTGCAAGATTTTTGGCTCTCGTCTAAACTGCAGCTTGTCTATAGTAGCTAGTTATCTAAATTGCGGCCTGGATGGTGTTTTAAACCCCTGATTATGATAAAATACTTACGGATACCTTCTTGCAGAAGTTAAGTCACTTCTGGATGTCGTTTTTGAGCCCAGGCACGACGGGTTAGTTGTTGATGCGCTGTGATGAGCCGGTAGTTGTCCAAAGAGTCTATGTACCTGACTGAAACTGCATCTAATGAGAATACTTACGGAGAACTTCTGGCAGAAGTTGAGGCCCTCCTGGATGTCATTCTTCAGCTCTGCCGCGACCGGCAGGTTATTGATGCGCTGTTTTGAGCCCGTAGATCTTCAGAGTTTCTATGTAACTGAGAATCAGAGAATACTTACGGAGAACTTCTGGCAGAAGTTGAGGCCCTCCTGGATGTCATTCTTCAGCTCTGCCGCGACCGGCAGGTTATTGATGCGCTGTTTTGAGCCCGTAGATCTTCAGAGTTTCTATGTAACTGAGAATCAGAGAATACTTACGGAGAACTTCTGGCAGAAGTTGAGGCCCTCCTGGATGTCATTCTTCAGCTCAGCCGCGACGGGCAGGTTGTTGATGCGCTGCGTGATCAGCTCGTAGTTGGGTTCCAGGTTGTGGTCGATGTATCCCAGGGCTTGCATCACGCAGGTCACGTTCTCGTTCTGAGGACGGTTGAGGCCGAGACGGGTGCGGAGGTTCAGTTGACGCTGTGGATAGAAATGGAAATAAATAAATAAATAGTTCTTTAATAGCTTTAAATTTGTCTCCGTTTTTAACTAGACTTTATTATCTCTGCCTCTTTGTATTTTTTATCTCAAAGTTTAATAGATATTGATTTATTTTTTTAATTATTTAATAAAGTACACTAACACGAATTAACAACCAATTACATTAGTTTATGTAATCTGTGGTTACACATAATTATCATAGAATAATACACGTAATATAAAAATAAGTCACAAATAATTAAATTAAATCAAAAATAATTAAATATTATTAAAGATTTGGTACATTTAATACATTCATTAGAAATGAAATAAAAAAATAATATTACCATGAATTAAATTAATACAAATTAAGCACACATCTTTCCATTCATTCATCACTCTCGCAAAACTTCAGGCAGTTTCATTCAGGCTTCATTTTATTGTAAAATCTTATTCAACAACAAATAGCAAAAAAACAACATACAACAAGCGAAAATTTCAAATTTACTATTGATGCAAAAATAATTGCTAACATTCGTTTGTCGTCTTGAAAACAGATACATAAGTACTTAATTAAATACCAGTTATTCATGAACTGATCTTGATGGTCAAAGAATCAACCTTCACAAGTAAATAAGTAATAAGTAATTCTTTATAGTTTTTTTTTTTAATTTAACTTTTCATAACGACTTACAGAAACCCTGTTGTTCCCATAGTAAGGTTGCGGGTAGTATCCCTGTTGGTACTGCTGGTAGTACGGGTTGTACGGGACCTGGGGCGGGTAATACATGCCCCCGTACGGGAAGGGCTGGGGCGCGAAGGGCCGCAGTTGGGGCACTCCTCCCATCATGAAGGGGTTCATGGCGGATTGGAACTGGCCCTGAAAAAAGTATAAAAATTTAGACCCCACAAAAAATAATAATTCATAAAGAATTAAAAAAGTAAAAAAATATTAAAAGGTACCTACGTTTTGTATAATTAGTGTTACTAAAAAGTTATCATAAAGCAGCATACTTAGCTTTAGATATTCATTCATAACAAAACATAACTCGATGGTGTTACGTCCTTTTAAAACTAAGGACCTATTACCTAGGACCTTCCAACTCCTTCAATCTATGTATCTATGTTATCATGTCGCATAACGTTCAAAATTTTAGCTCAAACGGAAACCGGGACTGTGTAAATTTAACTATAGATTTGATTATAGACTGATTGATGAGGTTTGAGGATATACAAGTGAAACTAAATGAAAATAAATTTGACTTAAGTTTGAGCTCCTTGTACAGTTAATACCTACACATCATGCAAAAAAAATATATATATAGATAAAGCCTGGTGACAGACAGACATACTATACAGACAGACAGACAATAAAGTCTCAATAATATGGTCACGTTTTATTTAAACTTTTGGTACGGAACCCTAGAAAGATCTTATAACAGTAAAAACTTAAAACTCTTTTATAAAAATAAACATAATTATATTAAACATTCGAACTAAAAAACTAAACATCGGCAGACAAGAATCACTCAAACGATGACTAGCTAGGTTATCACAATGATATCACCAGTTGACTCATATCAATGATAGCTAAAAATATCTGATTCGTAATTTCAGATTACATAGTATCGCCTCTTTAGCTCAGTGGTAGAGCACTGGTCTCGTAAACCAGGGGTCGTGAGTTCAATCCTCACAGGAGGCATCGTGATTGTATAGTTTTGTTACTTTTTGCATTATAAAATGTAATTTTTTATTTGTTTTACCTGTTGCTGAGGTCTGAAAGCCAATACACCACCCATGGGAAGTTTTGATGGCTGTTGGGGTCCATCGTTAGGCAAATCATTTTCTTGGTTGTTGTTCATAGCGCCATCTGTCGGCCGCGTTATGGTTTGCGAGTTCGGGTCCATCGCGAACCCGGGCGGTAACTTGCTCAGCAAGATAGCGGGAATGTGTTGGTTCATCTGTTCTCTCACAGGTGGCGCTACTGAACATTTTGCGTAAGCTTCCTTTAGTTCTGCAGCAATTTGTTTCAATAGTGCCGTGCCAAAACAGCTTTCATAAATCTGTTAGAAATGATTTGATAAGAACAATTTCTTTCAATCTTATAATTAGAATAAAAAAAATATTACTTAGCATAGAACATCCTAGTTTTATGTCATGGAATAATAAATGTAATGTTTAATTTACGTAATTAATAAACTTTGAACAATAATTATAAAATTACCTCAACGCCTAATTACACTCATCATAATTTTAAACAACAATTAAAAGAAATTAAAATTGGATTACTATGTAGTTGATGGATTGTTATATTTTTTAAATTGCAAATAGAAAAAATATATTGTTAAATTTAAAACTTTACCTAAAAATTGTAGTATAAAAGTTTATCGATGTTTATTTGCAAAAACCTATTAATAAAATACATAATTTCGTATCACTACGCAGAAGCAGGCGTGGCCGAGCGGTTAAGGCGTCTGACTAGAAATCAGATTCCCTCTGGGAGCGTAGGTTCGAATCCTACCGCCTGCGAAACTTTTTGCAAGATCTTTTTCGTACCTTCAGCATTGCATAATCTTTTATGAATTTGTTATCACCGCTGTCCAGTCCATTTGCTGCTGCACACAAGGCAAGACATATTAAAATTGTTCTCTGCATCTTTTGAGAATTCTGTGAACAATAAATAATATTATAGGAAATCATTTCCGTGTCGATTGCAGAATAATGACGAAATATTATCGGTACTCATGATATTATTCATTAGGTTGGTCAGTCTTGATCATGATAAAATGTACCATGTAACTTTTTGAGGATACGTTTTTAGTAGAAATAAGGTTCAACGAGAGACATTGATCTAACGCAAATGCATGTAGGTACTTAGCGGGTCCGAATCCCGACCAAGAGTCGAGGGTCTTTGCCGAAAAAATATTAAATTAAAATTCACATTACGTTGCCGCGTTTGCTTTGGCCGTTTCATAGAATAATAAATTACTAGCCGTTTGATCTGACCTTTGTGTGCTATGAGACGAGTTATATACAAGACAATAAGTATAGACAAAAGTAGGCACGCTTGGTTTCTATACACAACGTGATACTTATGTTATCTAAATACTTAGATAAATCTGTAGTTTCAACTTACAGAACTTACTACAGGCATATCTCAACTTTTAAGTTCAAACATTAGAATTTGGTTGAGGATAGAAGATAGAACGCAAGGTGTCTTAATTGATTGCCCGATTAAAGCATCTAGTCAAAGTCGAAACATTTACCTATTTCCTTAGAAGTACAGCGCATACATACATGGATAGGTCAACTTAAAATTAATAAAACTAAATTGTATAAACAAAAATTAATCAAGGAATCTTAAGACCGCCAACATTACTTACCTACGTAAGTTATGTTGGCGTACTGAATTAAGTACCTTCCTAGGTTATCGTTATAGATTATAATAAAATAAATAAAAATACTCATCATCCTACCCATCGTGAAGTTTAATCATCCAATTATTTCGTGTGGCAGGATACTACTGAAATTATCGCTTTAACCAGATACGAAAGAGGTTATTAATAGTAATAAACCGTATAAATAAAAAAGTACAAAAAGTCTATAACACCTGTTGTCGGGAAGGACTGAGTAATCTACCGATGTACATATTATGTATGTATATTATATTAAGTATATCAGATGTTTAGTACCTCAAGCATAGAGCTAACCACCATGTTTTTGTGTGGATTACCTGGAAATATTTATTTAATTACAATTTTTATGAAACAAATAGGTAACATGCTTTTCTTGTTTTTATGCCTTTCAATATATCGTTTTAAGGTTATCAATATACATAGTTAAATAAATAGGCTGGGCATATTACAGTTCTATGGCAATATCTGTCCGCTCGCAGCTTTTCATAGGTAATATTAGTTCATAAAGTCAAAATCAAAGTCAAAACGTTTATTTCCTTAGAAGCACATAGCCTACATGGACAGGTATAGATATTTATGGTCATAGATATTTATTCTACGTAGGAAACATACTGTACACTTGACTTCGTTTCAATCTATATACCTAAGTAATCTATATACATGTAATCTTAATTTAAAGTAGTACCTATTCAAAGTAAGCACTCTGCAGGTCACAGACAAGACGTTGTATAAAATACAATAAAACATGTAGAAACAATATTCACCACAATATTACGAATCTTAAAATTCTTATTGTAATTATATTTTGCTTGTTTCCTCTATAGAAACAAAGTGAGCAAGGCGGTAGCATTCAAAGTTAATTTAATAGCACATAATAGTCACAAAGCTCTCTTTAGTAGGTATATTAACCAATAAAACCTCCTGCAGCAATGTAAGCAGTATGTTTACAATACAAGGTACCACAAAACAGAAACAGTAAAATACCAAGTGTAACCAGATAAGATAAATTTATTTCCTATTTATCTCTAAGTTCCTACCTATGTTCAATTTGTTTATGTTTTTTGTATTTTCTTTTTGACTTTTCTAAGAATTGTAAAATCAAACAATGGAATGAAATGATTTTGTATCTTGTATTTCAGCCGTAGGACGTCCACTGCTGAACATAGGCCTCCGTCAAAGATCCCTAGTAACCTCGGCTGGCAGCTCATTAAATCTAAAGGTAATTAAAAGACATATCGATGCCAGAAACTCTCCGTTAGTAATTGTACTATCTGGTCCTCTTAACGGGACCTCACATTTACATGACGGTTGAAAGATTTACCATCCTCCCACCACAAGTGCCGGTTAATGTCAAGAATGGGGAATATGATTAAACTCACAATGAGGACGACCGGTTTAAGTTCATTTATTTGTTACTAGCGACCGGACAACCGACCCATCTTAGCACGCGATCACTATTATATATGTATATACTTACCTTCATAGAAAGAGGAGAACGCAAAGCTAAAGCTACTAGTCCGCCATTTTGAAAATAAAATGATTTTGAAGCCAGTGATAATATGCATGTCAATCGACAGAGTAAAATGCCTAACAAAACGTGTTCATAATTCAATTTTAAGGTTTCTGAGATATTTGGGTCTACGTTTTATATCATAGGGGAAATCGGGGTAATTTATGAAGTAAAAAAAAGCCGTGTTGGCTAAGTGAGGCACAAAATACTTTAGTCGTGGGTTCAAACCCGCCAAACACCTCTGAATTTTTCTTCTTGAAAAATGTATGTGCGCTTTAAAACATAAGCTTTAACGGTGAAGGCAAACATCGTGAGGAAACCGGCATGTGAATTGAAGGACATGTGACATTCACCAACCGGCCTAGTCTCTCTCGGCAAGAAAGAAGTCCCTGTGTCCCAGCAGTGGGATAATTACGGCCTAGGAATTGCTGCTGCATTAAATTTATCTTATATATATAGTAATGTGTGCTTTTATATAAAATTCTCGTGTCACAATGTTCGTTCCCTTACTCCTCCGAAACGGCTTGTCCGATCCTCATGAAATTTTGTGAGCATATTGAGTAGGTCTGAGAATCGGCCAACATCTATTTTTCATTTTCATCTAAACAACGTTTTCTGGGGTCAGCTATTTATATGTATAAATAAAACATTCAGTCACAATGAAGAACTGAACTTAAATTATAAACTTAACTCATCTAACGGATGCCTTTACGCTTAATGCTAATGAAATGCTAAAGGTAATCACGCACCTAATCATACGCTGGAGCAAAAACAACAGGAAAGGCTGCTTGGGCCACATACCGAGAAGTACACTCACCGGCGGCGATAGATGACTACGTTTCTTTGTTCAATAATCTAGCTGACATTACTCGAAAGTTTAATCGACAGCAACGACAGCTTTTCAAGAGCATGAATTACTATGTCTCAATTTCACCATTTAGTAAATAAAATATAATTGAGTAAAATCGCCTTTGATACAGAGATCTTAAAAACATTCTCGAGTTAAACGTTATTATAGTCTCTTCATATTCAGTGATTTTACAATATATCTAAAAGAATATAAATATACATATATTAAAAACTGGAAAGGTTTACAACTGAAATATATAAAATAAAATAAAGTTATTCAGGTTATTTATGTTTAGTGATCTTTAACTTTTAATCTAAACTTATATTATAAATTTGTTTATTTGTTTGAAAACGCTAATCTACCGCTAACTTTTTTTTTTTTTTTTTTAATTTTTATTTAACACATAAATAGCACAAAAAACCACTAAGGTTTAAACCCGTGCTATTTGAAAACTGAGACGCAGGTTCTCACTAACCTATTTAGTTACACAGATTATTTTGAAATTAGGGAACTATCTAAACTAACATTAATTGTACATTATTTCTTTCTTTATTTGTACCTGAATAGTCAGATCAAGTATTACTGATGAAAAATTGTTTCAATTTATATTTAATGTTTTGCCGCGTAATTTTATGTCGAAGTTCAGAGGGCATGTTGTTAATCAGACGCGGAACCATAAATGCAGTAGTGCGCTCGCCATACAGGTTGCAAGCGCGTTTGCAACTACGGGTCCGATTTGAATAATGTTTTAGATATTCTATTTATCGAGGAAGGCTATAGGCTACTTTAAGCCGCAAAAATACGACTATTTAGTAACAAAGTCCTACTATTTAGTACCAAAGGTCTATTGGTTTACTTGCACTATTTGGAAAGATCTTGGAAAGGCTGTTGCATGGAAGTTAGGGAATAACTTTTGCCTGCACACCTGAGGATAAATTCTCGTACGAGTATTCTCGTCGATCTCGAACTCGATTATTAAATCTATAGCGGGTGTCCCAAAACTATGAAACAAAAAGTACTTTGATTATCATCGATCAGGTTAGTTTTCAGACTTTAAGTAATTTTAATAGTTCATTTAGGTACACGTGATACTGCATTCAAAGATTTTGTTAAAATAGCTTGTTTTGTCTAAAAATCTAAAGATTTTAAGTTTTATAAGTAACTTAACACAAATAACTTCCTTCAAAGATTTATATATAAAATAACTAAGCTTGTCAGGAAATCGGAATTACGCATAATCTTCTCCGTCCTTGTAGTAAAAAGTGAAGTAAAGCTTTTATCTAAATCGTTATTGCAATCGCTACATCCATTCAAATCGCTTCAAAATGGCCGCTGCCGATTCACCACGGGATAATACAAAGTTCATCAGTGGAATGAACCGAAGCTTACTGCGGAACTAAAATTATACAACGTGAGAAAAGACGGTAGCAAATTATACACCGTTATACAAGGTGCCACGAAATTAGTGTGTGAAGTTCCCGATCTGGGAGACACGATGCTTCTTGGTTGGAGTCCTTTTTCGTTAAAACTTGTTACTTACTGTCTGATGATATAAATGTTAGGCATACAAATTTAAATATTATTTTAGGTGACAGTTTTTGCAACACAATTAAAAAAAGTTGTTCGATGCGCGTTTGTATATAAAAATATTATAAAGCTTAAATTATTCAATTGAAATTCAACTCAGAAAAAAGTGTTTATCATCATTTAAATCATCTAAAAAGGCATTAAAAAAAGAATAACTTCGGATTATGTGAAAGCATTTAACAAGCAGTTGTCAACAAAGTAAGAAAAAATGAAATAGTACTATACCTAATAAAAACTTCAGGTGAAACGAAACAATATCGCCTGTCATTTCACTCGTAGATATTTAAATTGCTATTTTTATTTTGTCTTCGAAGAAACCTGCTTAGCAGCAGACTTTTTCAGATTAAGTTAATTTCATGCATGTATCCCATGTGTTTAAGTTGTTTTCTATTACGTCAAATTAGCTATACGATTTCTTAAAATTATAAAATAAAAAAATATATATAGTTGGTTTTGTTTTATCTATAACGATTATAACAACGAAATACAATGTAAGTTAAAATTATTCATGGGAGATATGTTATTCTGTTTTGTGGTACCTTGTATTGTAAACATACTGCTACATTGCTGCAGCGGGTTTATTGGTTAATGTACTAACGAGAGCTTTGTGACTATTATGTGCTATTACATTAACTTTGAATGCTACCGCCTTGCTCACTTTGTTTCTATAGAGGAAACATGCAAAATATATTACAATAAGAATTTTAAGATTCGTAACTTTTTGTTGGTCTTTCCTGAGGTGGTCGAAGCAGTTTTTCTTTTTAATTTATAACATTTATCTTTTTTTTTAATGTTCAGTCGCTGCATATAAACATGTTTTTTAAATTAATTGTGCAAATAATATATGAATAATTGGTGATGCTACTTGTATATAAATATTGCTTAGCGATTATATGTATACTAGCCGACCCCTGCAAACGTTGTTTTGCAAAATGAAAATGTTATATGTTGGCCGAAAATGTTATGGTTTAGCTCACAAAATTTCATGAGAATCGGTCAAGCCGTTTCGGAGGAGTACGGGAACGAAAACTGTGACACGAGAATTTTATATAAAAGATGTATAGGTTCAATGTTTTCAATGTTGGGAAACATGATCACGAAACCTTATGAGATGAAAACTTAAGCCGTCTGCGAGTTAATTTTTTTTGGGAATGTGATTTGAATTGACTTTGTGAATTTGTACTGCCATAAAACCTATGTGAGGATGGTTGTTACGCAACCTTGAATAAGCGGTCAGGAGAAAACTAAAATATATTTTTTTTTTATGCTCGATAGGTCTTCATTTGACCACAATCTCACCTGATGTAAAGTGACGATGTGGTCTAAGATGGGACATGAAGACCTAGAAGGTAGATGGTTTCTCCGGCTCACATTACAAAACACGAAAAAATCGCTTCACGCACTGGCCCAGCCCGGAGGGTGGTGACAAGCCGCGGCCGAAGCCTACCACCAGAGACTGTTCTTAGCACCACCCGGAGGTCACGTGTAAGGATTCAGAGGGTTACCACTTACGGACGTGAAGATACAAGATACAAATACAAAATCATTTATTTCCATTGTTTGGTTTTACAAATCTTGGACACGTCAAAATAAAATACAAAAAAACAAAAATAAAATAATCAGGTGCTTAAAGATAAGTAGGAAATAAATTTATGGTATCTGGTCGCTTCGCTTTTTTTACACTAGAGCAAAGAAGCGATTAGAAACTCTAGCTCATTTTTGTATTGAAACTTTACAATCATTATTTGTTAGTCTTGTTTTTGATTTTGTGTTGGAGCGGATTCCGTCCCAAGCAGTTTTGTCCTCAAGGTAATCCGATATTTTACAATAGGCTTTTTTACAAAGATTGTTTTTACAATATTCTTAAATTTAGTAATTGACAACTGTTGCAATTCTTTGGGAATCTTGTTGTTGTGTGAACAGACAAAACCTCTAAAATAGATTATTAAATACCTATTCAATGAAACCCCACTTGACATAGTTTGTTGACAAGCATTTTATTAATTTTCACAATATGTCCAGTAGTCGACATATTGAATTTGACAAACTTCATGTCTTTAGTGGAACTAGCCGTATTACTAAGAGGAATTAATTGACGTGTGCATCATCAAAATATATAGTTCTTTCAAGGAAAAAAGATAATTACATACACATATCTAGAGGTAAAGCCGTGTTGGCTAAGTGGGAGGACACTCGACTTTCATTCCGAAGGTCGTGAGTTCAAACCCCGCCACGCACCTCTGGATTTTTCTTCTTGAGAAATTTATGTGCGCTTTAAACACGTGCTTTAACGGTGAAGGCAAACATCGTGAGAAAACCGGCATGTTCTGAGAACTTTAAAAGAGTTTGATGGACATGTGACATTCACCAACCCGCACTTGGCCAGCGTGGTGAATTAAGGCCTAATCTCTCTCGTCAAGAGAGAAGGCCCTGTGTCCCAGCAGTGGGAACGTTAATAGGGTGATGATGATCTAGAGGTATATGACAAACAACCATAAATCTACGAAAAACAATTGGTCCGACATGAAAAAGTTAAAGCGTGACGTTAACATAACATTTGATTAAAAACCAAAGTATTCCAGTGGAAAAAATCCTGTAAAAGTTGCTGGTTAGAAAACTAATTTTAAAATAATGAAAGCTACACAATGCTGTTAATAAAGCGTAGGTTTTTACAAGGCAGCTGATCTGCGCCTGAGCAATTTGAATAACGGGCTCATAATTATTATAACGCTTCATTTTAAATTACCGTTAATTAGTTGGTTCATAACCTAAGTATTTCTTCCCATCGTACATTATTAAATTTACCTTGATTCTGCCACATACAGTTTTGCTAATGGCAACATTTTAGCACAATGACACTTTGCATCACGAATTTTGTCACTTTTTTGGGCGCAGTACCTGCTTACATAAAATGCCGTTTTTATGTCATTTAGGGCTTATTTTCAATTATGAGACAGGTTTTACCTGACTTTTATTTCACACATTTAGCTAATGATACCCGTGGTTTATAAAATTTAAGTAAAACGTAACATTAAATAACGTATTTCGAGCAAAAAACTGAAAACAACAAAAATTTTTACGTAAAATTTATAGACGCAGTTAATCACTATATCTGAATCTATGCCGTGTTTTATTTAACTAGCCCCTGTAATGGTTAAAAATAATATAACCACGTATTTACCCGTCAGGATAATTAAAATGTTTGACATAGTTTTATATTACTTCTATTGGAAGTTCTTTTAAAATGAAATACAAGTCATCTTCGGTAGTTTCTTTTATGACTGATGCAACAACGCATTTTATGATTTTTCATCAACGTAAAGACAAATAAAACACAACGGTTATTCGCGTTAAAAAGATGTTAAACAAAAACGCTATAACTTTGAAAACATGGCCGACTTCGGTTTTCCTACTTTAATGATTTTTCTTTGAATTGTAAAAATGTTAATGGTAAAACATAAAATGTTGACGGAATTAAACGTTTATTAAATAGTTTTATTATAAAATAAAGCTGAATAGTTGGTTTGATTAGTTATACCTATACCTTAGCAATCTTGAACCAGCGCCAAACAATTGCTAAACAAAGAACTCAAATATCTATACAAAACTATTTTATTGTTACATAGTCTTAGCTCGGATTTTTTTTAAATAAATTAGTATTCTTTCATTCGTGTAGGAACTTCGTTAATAAAACTAAATAATTATGTAACTTTTTTACTATAAAAGAAATCGAAGAGTTGGATTAAAAACATTTTTTTTAGTTTTGCGTGACTAGTTTATTTTTTATTATTTTTACAGAAAATTTTTTGCGGAGTTATATATCTCAACTTAATTTACCAATTTAACGTGATTATAATGTACAACAACATAATTACAAAAAAGTCAATTAAAATCAATTATAACCTGTTTTTCCCCCTGAATGAATGGAATGAATGTTTATTTTTTTTTTAATTTTATGGGACTTCAGCATTAAACATTTTGAATAAAAAATCCAAAACCAGACTAGTTACTATGTAAAAAGTAAGTCATTGTAAATAAACACACTAAATACACTTACACGTAAACAATTTAGAATACTATTAACGTTAATTGATAACATAAAGCTTAAGTGTTGGAGTGATTGGTTATATTAAATAAAAAAATATGTAAATACCTATTCCAAAATTATTGATACCTACACACCTACATACATAATAATATTTGAACTAATTATTAATTTTTTTTTTTTTTGTTTATGTTATAGAAGTTTAGCAATAATTATTACCAAACAAATATCACCAGCCTGAAAGCTGTTTTTATTATATTTGCTTACTAATAAATAAAAGGATAAACATTATGTGTTTCTTTTTATAATGTCATAATATTCAGCATTATATGGTTAAGTACCATTTAGAAAAGTTTACTGCTCTAAGCATAGCTGTAATTTTACGATTAGTAATAAATGTTTGTAACGCCTATCTTCAACTTCACGTGAAAATAATGATATTATGCATAAATAACTACATAGTAGGTACTTCGAATATTTTATGAGTAAGAAGAATGCCCCCTCATATGTAGTAAATAAGTTTGTTGCTATTTTTAGGTTTACAAACTGAAAATAGAATTTGCACCTTAGATATTATGCATATATTTTTAATATTTATTTTCTAAATATATTATTAAATATTTAAAATCTAATGGTAGCCTCAATTTAAATATTTATTATATGAATTACTTCGTGCCTGCATTAAAAAGCTCTAGCTCAATTTCAAACATATCAATTTACTATATTTTTTTTTAATCCAAAACCAAAATTAAATATATATATCACCGCAAAAATAAATAAACAACACACTCACCGCACAATCTCTCCCACGGAGCCGCAGAGCCTATCTGCACGCTCGCGCCTATAGGAGCAATGACTTCCCGCGCACTTGACCTTGCGAGTAGCCGCGAAACCACTCTATGTACACGTTTTATACCAGCAGTGGCTCAACTACACTCCACTGGTCTCAAGTCTAGCGAGCAAAGTACCCCAGGATGTACAGGTTTAATACCAGCAGTGCTTCAACTACACTCCACTGGTCTCAAGTCTAGCGAGCAAAGTACCCCAGGATGTACACTGTACAGATTTTATACTAGCAGTGCTTCAACTACACTCCACTGGTCTCAAGTCTACCGAGCAAAAGTACCCAGAATCACTCTATGTACACGTTTTATACCAGCTGTTGCTTGACTACCCTCCACAAGTCTCTATTCTAGCGAACAAAGTACCGAGAATCACTCTATGTAGGTACACTTTTAATACCAGCAGTGGCTCAACTACAATCTACTGGTCTCTGGTCTAGGACAAAGGGCGCCCGCACATTACCGCAAAGCGAGCTCACAGATATTTGCGATGCGCAATTATCACAGTTGTGAATGTGCAAGCCGAACATAGAACATAAGAGTGTACATCCTACTTACTATTATAAAGGCGAAAGTTTGTAAGTATGGATGTATGGATGTTTGTTACTCTTTCACGCGAAAACTACTGAACCGATTTAAATGAAATTTGGTACACAGAATCTCTAGAGCCTGTAAAATAACATAGGCTACTTTTTACCGCGGGAAAACGTCATTCCGCGGGAAAATCCATTATAACGCGGGTAACACCGCGATAGTAGAATATATTTAAGGTATTGTCTTCAATGAGCAGCTCGAAAACAAGCGGCGCGTATATTGGACGTGTAGCATCGTTTAAATCCATGTTCTCTCCATTGCAGTGAACCCAAAAGTTATTAAATTTTCATAAATAAAATAACTCGTCTCACCATTAAAACATTTTTGGCATTTCGTACCTCACGATTCACTAGCGCCTCTTGCGGCGAATTTACTCGCAGTGATCTTTTTGCTCCAACCAATTTTCAAGCAATTGGTGCAGGTCTTAACTGACGTGCAGGGTGCAATAGGTATACCATTTACTAAGCGAACGTCACAGCAAATCATTAGATTAGTTATAAATTGACGAATGCTCTTGCACTATATTACTTAATATTTTCTACTAGGAAATCTGACTGCCTCAGTGGGGCGGTCAGGTTGATTAATATGTATATTAATAAATATCTATATATGATATGTATAGAAATATATAAAAATACGAATATCAGATGTCAAGTACCCGTAACATAAGCCTAGAGCTTACCACGGGCCAAGGTATTGTGTGGATTGTCCGGAAATATTTATTTAATCTGGTATTTCCTTTCAACTGAGAACAGAGAGTCACTCAAAATGCAACCATAGTTTGACCATGTACAAATTTTATAGAACAGAACGATATAAGTAAGGTAAAGCTTAAAGCTCTCCGAAGAGATAGTCCGTGTGTGCGCCCACTTACTCATTACCAGTTGCGACGGGCTCGGTGATTGCACCTGATGTAAAGGGACCATCGCTCCTTCCATCGGCTTTTTGTTTACGCAACTGCGCGAGCTGAATGTATGGCTGTATCAAAGTATTGCCGTACAGATAAAACGAAACGGCCTATTTAAAATTTTAAACCTTTTTGCTTGTAAATAAGATTGAAGAAGAGAGTAGAATAGTTGCCTTTGCCTTTAGTTGAAGGCGAATCAGATGGCTCATAAAAAGCCTGTTAAATTTAAGAACTAAATTCAAGTTTAAAGTCAAACTACATATATCAATACATTCCAACTTTGTAAACTAAGAAAATATGGCCAATTATGGTATTTTAGATCTTATCTTATGTTCAGTTTTGTCCATAATTATATTTAATTAGGAATAGGAACCTAAAATACTTTTCCTATTCGAAGTAATAATTACTAAATTAAGATAGTTAACACAGATAAAAACAGAAAAATTAGCGATAATGTTTTTTTTAAACTTATTGTAATTTGTTTTTTTTTGTTAAATGTTATTACCTTAGCCCAGCAGTGGGACACAGGGGGCTTATAATAATAATAAATGTTATTAAGAAATTTTTCAGTTTAAGCAGCTTAGAAAATAGAGAATGTTCTCAATCGGCGCGTACTTTTACTTCTGGAAAAGATGAGATTTGTTTTTTTTTTTGGAGGCGCGCTTCTTTTTGGTTATTTCAATTTCAACCGACTTCAAAGATAGGAGGTGTTCTGAAATTGGCGTGTATTTTTAGTTATTTTAAATTCAATTATATTGAAAATTCAGAAATGCTTGCATACAAGGGAGGAGAAGGGGCGAAGTCTGTTTATGCCGATGCCCGCGCGGTCCGAGTTTTAATAATTCATTTATTCATATTTTCCAAACAATAAATTAAAAAAGTTCATTGATAACCTTCTTTCCGGGGAATATTGTTTACGGATATTATAAACTTGTTGCAAACCCTGTAAAGGAAGTTAATGGATGAACGGTAGTTTTAATTGCTGAGTTTCAATGAGTTCTTAATTATAGTGGCGAATCGAATGGTCTAGAGTGTTAGGTTCAACAGACCTCTATTCGACCTGATTGGCTAGAACACTCAGGTAGAATGTATGAATGAAGCATACTCGTACGTGTATTTAGCGAGTTTGTTTCAAGCCTCCAAATTACTTGGGTTATACAATTACTTTAGTTTTAAGAACTTTGTTGATAAAATGAATAAACATTATTATCTTAAGCTTTTTCAGTTTTATGTAACTTTTTAAATTATCATGGTTTTTAACAATATTTATGATTTAAAACAGGTAACATACCATGATTTGACGGTTTTTGAGTTTAACCGTCAAATCATGGTATGTTACCCGTTTTAAATCATAATATTAATTTTATGGTTCATGGTAATGAAAAATCTAATACGGTTTTTTATAAAACAGAGCTAAGAACATTTTTGACTAAACCCCCTTTCAAACAATAGAAACATAATCAAAAATAGACGGTTCGCAAGCAAAAAAAAAGGTGGAGGGGAGGGGAATGGATCAGAACATCCGCCGATAACATGGTATTTTTATTTTCTCTGGTGTCTCAACTAAACGAATTTGAGCATTTTGCCGGTCCTCACATTATGTAAACTTAAATTCCTATATTAATAAAACTACTAATAAAAGATGTTTAGAAGCATAGTAAATAGTTATTAATCCTTACTCGCAGATATCATCAGTTCAGCCATGACCACGGCGCTCACAGCTTTGAAATATAGTATGTACACTGCACCTCTACCTACTCTTATTTGTTTAAAATTTCTTCATCACCACAGGTTTGCTGTAAGAAAACTCTTATAGGGTTAAGCTTGCCTTTGTACATGACCATTGTTACTAAACCTTAATACGTATAATAACAATAAAGACTTTATAAATGTATTATAATAAGGAAATAATGTTGACGGGGTGATAGAGGGAAATGGAAGAAGAAAACATGTTGTGCCGACCCCACGTAATGTAGGATAAGGTCAGGAAGATGATGAAGGAAATAAAATAAATAATGTCCGCGAAAATCATATTATATATAATATCAAACAACTACTTTGTTTTTTAATGCTTTTACTACAAAACATGTATACCTAATATTATTTTCGATTGTCATATTCTAAGGTACAAACCCGTTTCTTATGATTTAAATACAGGTGGCTTATCATAATCTACAAGTATACAGATTTATAAAGAAAATCTATAAGACTATATAAATCCGTTTATTTGGCCTTAAGTTATAACAGAACATGTATAAAGTATTTTAATTAAGGGCTGTGGATTTTGTTAAATAAATCAATAAAGTGGAAACTTTGTAAATAAATGAATCAGTGGATTTTTTGCGTACAAACTCAAGGATCCTTCAACTATCTAAGTATTATTAAACTTTAAGGTTCAACGTTATCAAAACATGCAGGGTAGGTACTTTATCACTTGCAAAGTTGCAAATTGAATGTGTAAATCAGAGAGATAGTACAGATTTATGAAGCTGCTATGAATAAGTGGAAGCAGTCTAGCCTGATACTAATGCAAAATTACTGTTCTTATCAATGCCTAGGTTCTACTTATGCTAATGCTAAAAATAAGTAAAGGTTTAACTGTAATCTAGCGGTAAATAGCAGTAAATACCTATAATGATTTATGGTTTGTTTCTGCAAATTTTATAAGAAGATATTACCTATAAATATCTTTAATTGTGTAGAAATAGAGTTTTAAAAAGCCGTGTTGGCTTAGTGGGAGGACACTCGATTGGGGTTTGAATCCACGACCTTCGGCATGAACCGAAGGTCGTGGATTCAAACCCCACCACGCAACTCTGGATTTTTCTTCTTGAGAAATGTACGTGCGCTTTAAACACGTGCTCTAACGGTGAAGGAAAACATCGGAAACCGGTATGTTCTGAGAACTTTAAAGAGTTTTGAAGGACATGTGCCATTCACCAACCCACACTTGGCCATCGTGGTGAATTAAGGCCAAATCTCTCTCGCCGTGAGAAAAGTCCCTGTGTCCCAGCAGTGGGAACGTTAATAGGGTAATGATGATGATGACAGTTTTATTTTATTAGGTATGTTTTTAATATCTGTATCCAGTACTCTTAACACGTTTGGGATTAGCATGACCTAAAATCTCGTATTCATAAGAACTGCTATTTCTGGCAATTTTATCTTAATTGGCAAAAATACACAATTTATGCCTTATTTTGTATACTTTTATAGAATAATAAACAAGGGCGAAAAGCTATTGAACTGTTATTACATAAATTTTGCACTAATATTGGTTTATAACTAACGTTTTTTACTTAAGAATTGGAATGTCACACAGCTTATCAAATCTGAACGAAAACTTTATCTTAACATAACGTGTTTCCATCCGAAATGCCCTGCCTCAAAATGAAAGTCCCTCCAATTCGTGTATTATCATTATCAGTATCAGTAACTTTAACGAAATACAAATTTCAAGTTTTACAGTTTAAAAAACAATGTAAAAGAGAAGAGAAGATCACGAAGTAGGGAGCGACCCCCAGCAGGGAAGACAGTTTTTACTAGTAAGTACTGTTTAAATGCCGGCGTAAATCGTTCAATTTGCATATAAAAATAAGGACGTGTTTTTGCTATTTAAAACTTAAAAAAATGCCGTTCCAACGCCTAATTTTTTACGGAGATAGTCAGCCAGTCCAATGACAGTGTAAAATCTATATAATGATTTACTTTAGAAAAACATTATGGTCTTCTACAAGTGTTAAGACATGATCCAAAACTTGACACTTGCAAAAAATCTAAATTTTATGTTCCCACAGCTGGGACACAGAAACTTCTCTCTTGACAATTCAATTTAAAATGGTAAGTATGATTAAAATAATAAACCTTACACTTAAATAAGCAGAGCTTGTTAGACTGTAAAATCATATTGATATACATATATACAAAGAATATGACTTGTAAAAGATTTCAACGCGCTATTTAAACACTCAGATGACGTTATGTTTTCTAACGGGGTGCTAACGGGGTAATTCGATTAATCCAATCAAATCAATGAAATATCATTGTGTGTTTGCTATTAATTGTACCCACCGCCAGCGGTTGGCAACCTTTTAATTGGCATAGGTAGCAACATTGTGGAAAGATGAAGTAAGGGCGGGCCTCAGCAACATAGTAGTTGCAGGACGTATGTAGCTGGTAGTGGGATAGGCCAGTTAGGGCTTTATTGGCTCAACTAATGGTGTGCAATTTATATTAGTACCCTGAACATGAAGAAATTCAGCTTTTCACATACAACCTTTTGAAACTAGTTATGAACTTGATATTAATCTAAATTAACGCCAGAGTTTGTTTATGTTTGTTTGTTACCTCTTAACGACTTACGTGTATTTTTATCTAGTAGGTATATATATATCCGGATAATCCACACAACATCATCTAGGTCCATAGTAAGCTCTCAGCTTGTGTCACGGATACTAGACACCTGATAAACTTAATAGAATAGACATTTAGAGATTTTTTTTATTTTAATATTTACACAAATAAATTGTGTATCATAATTTATTTCTGCTTATTTGAAGATCTAAGTTTAATACCTTGGTCAGACAAGTTATGCCTAAACTAACTTAACACTCTTACTTTATGTGATGCATGACTACCTATTTTATCATTCTAGGTAGAATTCTAAATCATCCCTTACAACGCACCTCAGCTGTTAAATTATTATATATTTCCTTAATCCGGCGGTCATGAACTCAGGTAAGTCATAATTCTCTCGGGATATAACCGGCAGAATTACCTAGACAACGACGGAATTACGGTTTCGTTCATTAGAAGCTTTTTGTCTCGGTTATTTTGTATAACAATATTATGATCATAAATGTATGTATCTAATGTATTAGATTTTATTATGTGAAGTGTCAAGTCCTTCGAACAATTTCCTTAAAAGAATGGTCAAAGTTTTCACTTCCCTTAAAATCTTGATACTTAGGGCATATTTCACCATCTCCGAGGTAAATAAGTCAATACCCTTAACCTCGTTCGTATTCATACTAAAACTTCTTATTCTGGCTTGTATAGTAGAATAAGCTAAAACACACAAACTACAAAGTGAGTTAAAGTTTCAGGAAATATTGTAGAACTGGGATATACAGAAGTTTTGAGCTTCAGTTCAGTAAATTTATATTGAAATTAAAAATAATGTTATATTTATAGGGAAATTGTTTGCTACAAACAAAATCCCCAAGAAAGCAACGCGCTTGATTAATCATTATAAAGGTAAACGTTTTAAAACAGTAAGGTACTATAAGTAGGTAGGTACATAATGAGATAGGACAAAAGCTCTAATTCATTATGACGACCTCTGTGGCTTGGTGGGCGAAAGTCCGCATGAGGTGCAGGAGGTTGCGAGTTCGAAACCCGCCGCGGGAGCAGATTTTGTATGATCTACAATGTTTGGTTTCGGGTCTGGGTGTTTTCTATGTAATTTATGTATGTATAGACAAAAAAAAATCTATGTAGTATATCAGTCACCATACCATAGTACAAGCTCTGCTTAGTTTGGGGTTTAGTGATGCTGTGTGATTAGTCGGGAAATATTTATTTATTTAGTATCTATACTTATTTTTATGGTTGTCCTCGCTAATAAGGGATCAAGCCGATAATACATTTTTTTATAATTAGCGATACTTCTCATCAATATTTTTTAAACTTAATATAATACTATTATGAGGTAAAGCATCTTTTATCATTTATTCCAGTCCATCCAAAGGTTGTCTGGTAAAAAAATATTGATCACTTTTAGTGATATGGCCGCCCATTGTGACACTATTATATGTATATTGTGACACTATTATAGTGTTCAAATCCAAAAAACGCGGGTTACACCGCGGGGAACTGCTAGTCTAAATTAAATTACCTGTTAGCAAATTCAATTCAATTAACTCTTTATTGTACACAACCTAAATAAGGAAAGAAAATACATATTAAATTACAAGATGAACCCACCATTAAACGACCATTACTGACACAATGAATAAGCAGGCATTACCTACTTAAAGTATGAATAGTAACTCAGTAACCTATAATAGTTTGGTGGTGCTAATGGGGAGGCACTTGGTCACTGTTTTGTCTAAGATTAGGGCCAATATATAACTAACAACCAGTTTTTTCAGGGTTAGCGAAGGAAGTGTTTCCTCCTCCAACCAAAAAAGTTATGCTGGAAACTCTGAAACAAAGAAAAGGTTGCTATAACCGGTACCCCAAAGATGCATTTGGAGTTTACGTACCCACACGAATGGAGAAAAACGATTCAATTGTGACGTCAGAATACGATTAATATTCATATAATAGCAAGGAACTGATCACCCCGGCAAAATCAACCACTTATTACTTGAATTAAGATGTGACTATGAACATAAATTAATTAATTTACTATTTACATTGCAGTCAAGGTGTTTTAGAAGTGACATCTGACTGTTAAATGAGTAACTAGGTTGTAAAAACTACAGCAGAGACATCTATTAGTTATTTCATGAAACGTAAGTTTAGTTTAAAACTGCTTTACCAAACAAATAAGTTAAGTTAAAACATATTATTGTTATTTTATGACAAATTGTATTAAAACGTTATAAATATTAAATTAGCAAGTCTTGTGTATATTTGTATAACCAGCGTGACCAGAGCTTAACAATAAAAACCTAGTTCAGTTCAGTTCCTTTTTAATGGCTACTGCGTTTGGTTTGTCGCAGTTTACCAGCGTCCACGTCAAAGCTTACAATGGGTCCTGAACGAAAATTTTGGTTAATGACAAATGACATTGACAGAAGTAAAGTAATGTCTTAATCTGTTCGCAGTGTTCGCTGTTTTTTGTAGGTTAGAATTTTGTTTTCGTGCCGATTTTTTGTAAACAACAAACGAAAAGAAGTTTCTAATATAGTTCAGATATAAATAGTTAATATGACGAGCAAGCCTAACTCGAAGAGAACGATCTACGTCGGTGGTTTAGCTGAGGAAGTTGACGAAAAAGTTCTGAATGCCGCTTTTGTGCCCTTCGGCGATTTAGTTGATGTCCAAATTCCTTTAGATTATGAATCAGAGAAGCATAGAGGGTTTGCATTTATTGAGTTTGAGAATGCTGAAGATGCCGCCGCTGCTATTGACAATATGGTGAGCTTTCTCACGTTTTTTGGTATAATCCAATTAATAAAATGTTATTTTCGTGGTACCTAATGCTAGGAACTTACTTCACTATTTACATATGTTTTTGTCTCCATATGCCTAGACAAAAAATTATAAAAGCACCCAAAGTTATAAAACTAGGTACCAGTTATCTCATAACAGCACGCCAACAATGTTAGCAACCAGTATAGGTTGGCAGGTAGGCAGTAGAAAATGCCTAGGCATTAAGCCCACCTTTTTCTACAAAGTTTTTGTTCAAACAAAGTATTTTAAATAAAAATATCCATGAAAAATCCTTGCATAACTTGTAATTATACCCATCTACAGTAATTCATAACCAGCTAAAAATATTTTTAAATTGGGCAAACCTAGAATGTCTATTTCATATTTTTCAGAATGACTCAGAACTCTTTGGACGGACAATAAGAGTTAACATAGCAGCTCCACAGAGGATCAAAGAAGGTTCCACTCGACCAGTGTGGTCAGATGACAACTGGCTTCAGAAGCATGCTGGAGAAACATTACAGATAAATGATAAAGATGGAGAAAATGGTGATCCTGGCAATAAAGAAAAATCCAAAACAGTTGTAAGTAGAACTTCTTTACTTATGATGTATTGCTAACATTGAAAATCCTGTTAAAAAATTATTATCTATTAAGTATATCATTAAATTTTTTTGAAAATTACAGTTTGCATGAAGTTTGTTATAATTGATTATCTCTAGCAACCCACCCCAGCATTGCACAGGTACAAATTACGCATACCCTCCATTTGAATCATAATCTGAATATTGTGGATAACTGCATTAAAATCCTATAAATACAGATGTAAGCAAAATCAACTTCATTTTCTACTATCTATGTTAAGATAGAGTAAAAGAAATTATCCCCTTTATGCATAGCTTAGTTTCTTATCATTGTAACAGCATTTAATATTGCCTTCATTAAACACTATGGTATTTGTGTTTGTTAGAAGAGAAAGAAAGAAAGAAAACACATTTTATTTAGGACACATTAAACATAGTACAAAAAAATATATATATCATACAAACACACAGCAAGTGTCCCAAAAAGGCCCTCAACTCAGCATGTGTTATTTTGCACGTGACAAAATAACGCTGATCTTCCGTTGAAAGCCTTTCGAGTAACAGCCACATACAATTTAAACAAAGAACAATAAAACACGTGAAAGAAAAGAAAGTAACAAAATTCATTTTTAATAAAATAGTTTTTTTTGCCACCAATTATTAAGCATGAATGGCCTTCAAAAGGTTGATAGTAGTCAAAGTGCTGAAAGATTAAAAGATTGTCTGTTGAAAATGGTCTGGTAATAGATCAAAATGGTGTTCAACTGAGTAAACATTTTTTCACTTTATAATTTTATTTAACTTGACACTGGCAAATTGTTGCTTCAAGCGCAAAGTCATAGAATTATATATAAGTATAAGAATTTGAATTGAATTTGAGGGAGACCCAAAATGGCGTTCAACTGAGTAACATCTTATTCACTTTATAATTTTATTTTATTCAACACTGGCAAACTGACACTTCAGGCACAGAGTGCAATAACAAGAAATTGAATTGTTATTAGTGTCAGTAATTTTTATGTGGTCCATACCTGTAAATTTCTTCAAAATAGCAAAAAAAAAAAATACTTTTCAGTAAGATAGTAGTGCATTATAAAATTTAAGATCAGATATCTCATCTCCTCATCTATTAATTCAGTCAAACTCCAAAATTGTTGAACAATTGGCTATCTATAAATTGAACTCAAATCAGGTTTTTGAATTCTTTGGAATATCTGTTTATTAAAAAACAAAAATAATAGTGAGGATTCTAAGCTTCTAGTTAGGGAAACACCAACACCAACGGTACATCCATTTCAAGTTGATGCTAAGAATGAGAGGCAGAAATCAAGCTATTTGTTTACTCTGGAACAAATGGACTCGGGCACAAAACTAGGTCCATCTGGTAAACCTTATAAACCAATGCATCTCTTCGACAAATCAGATACAATTACACAAAACACGAAAGTTGATGCGAAACTAGAACTTAAAGCGACAAACCCGAGAATACCCAGTAATATGGAACATGGCTGATACAAATAATATCATCAAATTTCACATAAATATTGAGTAATACTCGTTTTTAAAAAGAATAGAGCAGTCATAATGTATTTGAAAGACAAAATACAGTACCCTTCCACTCGGAAGCTCGTGGGACGAAAATAAAATAAAATTCTAATTACAATAAAGACGGGAAATCTAACAGCCCGTTTACCTACTGCTTGGTAAAGGTCTCTTTATCATGCCAACTTTTACAGTGCGAGCCTCCATTAATTCCTTCCCTCAAGACGATGTAGTCCTCTCAACTGATAAGTGGTATGTTGCAACGACGTTGAGTAAGGTTAGTAAGTTAGGGGGGGCCCTAATTTTTCCGCACTTAGACTCAAGGTGGTCCATTGTGCGTGGAGGGGGGCGCTAGTATAACCAGCCCAACTCCGACCAAAAGCGCAGAAGTTTCCTGGGGTCTTCACAAGCTTCTCGGAGTGACCTTGGGTTCTTAAGGATTTCACGTTGAGTAAAGTATGTAGCTGCCTTGCTACCACTTACCTGCTTACCGGTTACCTGATTGCACATTACCTTACCTTACCGGACGGAAATAAAACACAACATCACATCTTTATTATGAAGCGAAGAAATGAAACGCAACACAATCACAGCACAACTTTATTACGTCCGCAAGAAACACCGTGAAGAAACAGCGGGAATCATTCGCTCTGAAAAGAGCGCCATGATAACCCCAAACACATCACAACACAGCAGCAGGACCCCGGAATCAGCGCAGCACTCATCACAATGCACCGGCAGGACCTCGGTGTCACCACAGCCCGAGATGAAGACCACGCGATGACTCGGCGTGGCGCGCCAGCGCTCCCGTCGTCCGACGTCCGCTCTCCACCGTGGCTCGCAGCGCAAAAGGGAGAATTCGGCCGCAGGCCGATATAAGTAGGCGCACGCGCATTCCTCACGGCGCCAGCGCGCGTCTCACCCCGCACGTCTCGCCCCGCGCGCTGTGACCACGCCACTCTCCGCACATCACGCTCGTCCGTTCACAGATGTTTCAAAGATTTTATATTGTAATATATATACGCAAATAAATAAATAAAATATTCCAATTCTCATTCTACAACAACAAGTCTTTCTTTTAAACATCTCCAAACCTCAAAGCCTAAGCACTAGGTAGGATAGGAGATATTGTTAGCAGACAGCATAACCACAACAACCTGCTAAATTGGTGACCCCTGTCAAGAACGCCACCGCGCCGCCGCGTCCCGAACAAGTACGCCATAAACACAATACGCCACAAGGATGATGTCACAGTTCTCCGCCGCCGAAACCATGCCATCCACAACGCACACGCCGAGCTCCGATACCCAGTTCCTTATGGAAGAGATCTGGAAGCTATCATTTGAGATCGCCGCTCTCAAGGCCGCCCAGCAAACGGATCAGCATCAGCACAGCTACAGACGTCCATACCACCGCCGTGACGACCGTTCCTCAAGCCGAGATAACTCCAGCAACAGATCGCGCAGCAAAACTCCATCGCCGCTCTGCTGCTACCATCGCCGCTTCGGAGCTGACGCCAGAAGATGCACAACGCCGTGTTCATTCAAGTCTCAGAACTCGGAAAACTAGCATCTACGTCGGCCGAGGCGGGACCCGGCGTACATGAAAATTCCAACCGCCTATTTGTCACAGACAAGAAAACAAAACTCACATTTCTCATCGATACAGGCGCAAACATATCCGTGCTACCTCCATACAAAGGACAAGAACAGAAACCTCTGAATTTTCAACTCTACGCTGCGAACAACACCGTCATACCCACTTACGGCGAGAAGACAATCGAACTGGACTTACACCTGCGCCGTCCTTTCAAGTGGCGATTCATCGTTGCGAAAGTTAGCAAACCAATCATCGGAGCCGACTTTCTGCAACACCACCAACTGATAGTCGACATCAAGAACAAGAAACTCATCGATGGGATAACCAAGCTCGAGACACACTCTTTCGTCCGTGCCACGAACATACCCACAGTTCGTAGCATTGATCTTCAGCAATGTTATCACGACATCCTGGCTGAATTTCCCGGCATCACGAGGCTAACTTCGATGAAACTCACTCCCAAGAACAACGTGGAACATTTCATCGAGACAACCGGACCACCGCTTCACTGTCGCGCAAGACCTATCGCACCACATCGCTACGAGCTAGTCAAGAAGGAATTCCAGAACATGATCGACCAGGGCATATGCAGACCAAGCAAAAGCCCATGGTCGTCACCACTACACATCGTACCCAAGAAAAATGGTGACATACGAGTATGTGGAGACTACCGAAGACTGAACGCGATCACAGTACCGGACCGCTATCCAATCCCTCGCATCAAGGACTTCACATTTCAACTCGCCAACAAAACCATCTTCAGTACTATCGATCTCAACCGAGCCTACCAACAATTGAAGACGCGTGAAGAGGATATCCAGAAGACAGCCCTGATAACTCCCATGGGCCTTTTCGAGTTTCCCAGGATGGTCCCAGGTCTAAAAAATGCAGGACAAACCTTCCAGCGCTTCATCCACGAAGTACTACACGGATTCGACTTCGTGTACGCATTCATCGATGACCTACTCATCGCCAGCCCGGATGAAACCACGCATCGGAAGCACCTACGCACAGTACTGGGACGACTCGAAGAAAACGGGATCACAATCAACCCATCAAAATGTATCCTTGGCCAACCGGAAGTGAAATTTCTTGGTTTCACAGTCAACCAACACGGAATCAAGCCTCCTACAGAAAAAGTGTCCGCAATCTGCAGTTATCCGCTTCCCAAGTCGATTGAAGAGCTCAGACGTTTCCTCGGTATGATTAATTTCTACCGGGAACACATACCAAAAGCCGCCGAGATCCAAGCACCACTCCATGCATACTTACACAACACGAAAAAGAAAGATAAAACGATCATAGAATGGAACGACGAATCAAGGAAATCATTTGAAGCTTGTAAACTTGCGATACAAAATGCAACTTTACTCGCTCACCCGTCACACGAAGCCAACCTAGCTATCTTCAGTGACGCATCAGATCAATCAGCCGGAGCAGTCCTACAACAGTACATCAATGAAAAGTGGCAACCTCTTAGCTACTTCTCGAAGAAATTCACCGACGCTCAGAGAAACTACAGCACATTCGATCGAGAGCTACTCGCAATCTACATGTCCATAAAACACTTCAGAAAAATGTTTGAAGGAAGAAGCCTGATAATTTTCACCGACCACAAGCCGCTCACCTTCGTTCTTCAAAAACCTCCTTCAGCATCAGAAACACCGCGCCGTGCAAGACAACTCATCTTTATCAGCGAGTTTACTACGGACATACGTCACGTAAGTGGGAGCGAGAACATCGTCGCCGACGCCCTCAGTCGAATTCCTATGATTGAGACAATATCTTGCCCCACAACACTCGACTACACGAAGATCGCCGCAGCACAAGAAAACGACCAAGCTACCATCTTTCAACTCGCCAGTCAAAGTAACTTAACTCTAAAACGAGTTACTTTGCCGGATTCGTCAACGCCTATCTACTGTGAAGTTTCAACTGCGTTCGTTCGACCATACCTGCCAAAGGAATTTCGACGAGCCGCATTCGACGCACTTCACAACATTAGTCACCCTGGAATCCGAACAACAAGAAAACTAGTCTCACAAAAATTCTTCTGGCCGTCCATGAACACCGAAGTCGCATTGTGGGCAAAACAATGCTTACAGTGTCAGCGATGCAAAGTACAGCGTCACACACAATCCACGCTCGCTTCGTACGCACCTACGGAGCGATTTCAACACGTCCACATCGATGTAGTCGGACCACTACCTACTTCGCCGCATGGACACAGATATCTCGTCACAATGATTGACCGAGCGACGAGATGGCCCGAAGCTATACCAACCGAAGAAACATCAGCTGAAACCATCGCGAGAATTGTCTACGAGCACTGGATTACTCGCTTTGGTGTTCCTAGCAAGATTACCACCGACCAAGGAAGAAACTTCGAGAGCCGCCTATTCAACAAACTTCTCGAAACAATGGGAACACAGAAGACTCGCACTACGCCCTATCACCCACAGGCCAACGGCATGGTCGAGCGATGGCACCGCTCACTGAAGACCGCACTGAAAACTCGTCTATCACTACACACAACGTGGATTGACGAGTTACCTACAGTACTTCTGGGACTTCGCGCCGCCGCTCGCTCAGACACAGGTGTTAGCGCCGCCGAACTTACCTATGGCTACAACTTACGCCTACCGAGTGATTTTTTTACTGCCCCAGCAAAGCACGAAACAATGGACGTTGATTACGTAAGCCGACTACGAGCATCAATCAACGCAAACAAGCCACACATAACATCGCATAGCAGCAAGCGCTCGATCTTCGTCCATAAAGATCTACAAACATGCGAGCAAGTGTTTATAAGAAACGATGCAGTAAAAAAATCACTACAGCCTACCTATGAAGGACCCTACAAAGTGCTAGAGCGAGATAGCAAGATCTTCAAGCTCCAATTACCAGACAGACGGTCAGCTGCCATATCAATCGATCGACTCAAGCCTGCCTACACAGTGAATGAGGATACCTGTTCAACATTACCAAGCCAAACCACATTACCACCAAGCCAGGATACCTCAACTGCATCACCGCTCCCGCCAGCCAGCCAGCACCCGGTCACGCCACAACCAAGTCAAGCCCAGTCATCAATACTGAAGACAACTCGACTTGGCCGCCGCATAAACCTTCCGGTACGCTTTCGCTAGGGGAGGAGTAATGTAGCTGCCTTGCTACCACTTACCTGCTTACCGGTTACCTGATTGCACATTACCTTACCTTACCGGACGGAAATAAAACACAACATCACATCTTTATTATGAAGCGAAGAAATGAAACGCAACACAATCACAGCACAACTTTATTACGTCCGCAAGAAACACCGTGAAGAAACAGCGGGAATCATTCGCTCTGAAAAGAGCGCCATGATAACCCCAAACACATCACAACACAGCAGCAGGACCCCGGAATCAGCGCAGCACTCATCACAATGCACCGGCAGGACCTCGGTGTCACCACAGCCCGAGATGAAGACCACGCGATGACTCGGCGTGGCGCGCCAGCGCTCCCGTCGTCCGACGTCCGCTCTCCACCGTGGCTCGCAGCGCAAAAGGGAGAATTCGGCCGCAGGCCGATATAAGTAGGCGCACGCGCATTCCTCACGGCGCCAGCGCGCGTCTCACCCCGCACGTCTCGCCCCGCGCGCTGTGACCACGCCACTCTCCGCACATCACGCTCGTCCGTTCACAGATGTTTCAAAGATTTTATATTGTAATATATATACGCAAATAAATAAATAAAATATTCCAATTCTCATTCTACAACAACAAGTCTTTCTTTTAAACATCTCCAAACCTCAAAGCCTAAGCACTAGGTAGGATAGGAGATATTGTTAGCAGACAGCATAACCACAACAACCTGCTAAAAGTATTTTATTATAAATTCCAGGCGATACCAGCTAAGCCGTCAGAGAAGCGGAACCCTCAAGTATACTTCGACATATCGGCGAACAGACAGGAACTCGGCAGGATCGTGATGATGCTGCGGGCGGACGTGGTCCCTCGCACAGCTGAGAACTTCAGGGTCCTCTGCACGCACGAGAAAGGATTTGGGTACCAGGACAGCTGCTTCCACAGGATCATTCCGGACTTTGTATCCTTTTAATCTATTTACCTCGGTGGCCCGTTACTATGTCAAAGCTTTTGGGAGCTCGCTGGGACTCTGCTCGCGTTATAATTTATTTAACCTAGTTCAAAAGAGGCTTAAGGGTCCTTATAAGTTAACTTCGACACGATTGTTATGGTACTTTTACAATAAAAAGGTGTACTTACAAAATATTATGTACTTACAAGGCCAGTATGTTATGATTAATTAAATATTGTTATCTGCTATCTGCTTCTATAAGAAAAGTAATTTTGTGATTTGCGTAGAACGCGCCCAGATTGTTAAACAGGTCAAGTTTGATGGCATAAAAGAAATTACACTTACAAGTTAATTAAATGGTGAAAATAATGTAGTATGTTTTAATTTTTTTTTAATTTAAGAGTTATTGAGAAATCCGTTTTTATTAGGATCCTTATTAACCCGATTGATTTTTTTTTTTGATGAGTTATCAACTTTTTTGAGTTTAGTCAAAATAAGTAAATTTGTTCGCAAAATTTGTGTATTATATGGGAGAAAATTGTATTACGATGTCCTGCCACGCGACAGGGAATATACTTAATACTCATTTCGCAGTTCTTTAAATATTTGTGTACTTTTTAGAAAGTAACCCAAGTCTGTCTCCCCCAAGTCTTTACCACTGTAAGCTCCGACCGCGCTGCTCTAAAGGTATAACACTCAATTGCTTGTAAAAAACGAACAGTTCGATGATTTGTAATATCCAACAAGCGTATGGGTGGAACCGTTCGTTGAGTGTTTGCACAAACGCGGGAGAGGCGCGGAAGCCATTTCACCGAAAAGCAAATGCAATGCCAAAGTTCTCGCAGTGAGCATTACGCCTTACATTTTGCGTTAAACTCAGAATGTTAAATAACAACATATATTGTTATTCCAGAGTATATAAACAAACAATATTATCAGATACCTACATAATTCTAATGAACTTAGTGAACATACGAGAGTGCGCCCGAAATTTCTCGTGTATAATTTTATATGAACAAGTACTCCTTAGCTGCATTCAGATGTGCCAAGGCGGCGACTTCACGAACCACAACGGCACGGGCGGCAAATCTATATACGGACGCACGTTCGACGACGAGAACTTCACGCTGAAGCACACCGGCCCCGGCATCCTCAGCATGGCCAACAGCGGGCCCAACACCAACGGCTCGCAGTTCTTCCTCTGCACAGCTAAGTAAGACATGTTTATTGAACACACACGTTCGTAGAGAACTGCTCGCTGAAACCGGCCCCGGCATCCTCAGCATGGCCGACAGCGGGCCCAACACCAACGGCTCGCAGTTCTTCCTCTGCACAGCTAAGTAAGACATGTTTATTGAACACACACGTTCATAGAGAACTGCTTGCTGAAACCGGCCCCGGCATCCCCAGTATGGCCAACAGCGGGCCCAACACCAACGGCTCGCAGTTCTTCCTCTGTACAGCTAAGTAAGACATGTTTATTGATCACACACGTTCGTAGAGAACTGCTCGCTGAAACCGACCCCGGCATCCACGGCATGGCCAACAGCGGACCCAACACCAACGGCTCGCAGTTCTTCCTCTGCACAGCTAAGTAAGACATGTTTATTAAACAAGGCGGTATACGCAAGTTCATAAAGATTTACACTGAAACAATTCTATAGGTAGAAAGATAGATAATTCTTTATTTTACACACCAAACAAAGAAACAATACTATCTGAAAATAAAAACTAAGCAAAGAATGTGTAATGGGCGGTCTTATTAGTCAGATATCCTTACGCATTATTTATTATATGCATTTATTTATTTTTTACGTATTTTCGGCTGTCGCGGCAAGACACTTTTTACAAGTATAGATAATTTAAAAATATATGTTTAATAACTTTTATGAAATTTCTTTGTCTTTCTTATAGAACGGAGTGGCTGGACAACAAGCACGTGGTATTCGGTCACGTGATCTCGGGGCTGGACGTGATGAAGAAGATGGAGAAGTTTGGCGGCAAGTCGGGCAAAGTCAGCGCGAAAGTCATTATCAGCAATTGTGGGGAATTACAGTGATTTTATATACTGCTGCCTTTTATTTCCCATCAGTATTTAGTTATTTAGCGAAACGCTGGTATTTAAACAAAAATCAACCGACTTTTAGCGCTCGATGCCGCCACCGCGCCGCTGGCACACCGCTCCACTGTACCACAAGTTCTGAGGTAAAAACTGGTAATGTGTTTTACAGTCTATGTATGTATGTATGTAATTAAGTATGTGCGTTCCTTTGTATATATACAGACCAAACACCTAGGCTGATTTCTATTATTCACATGTTAATCGAGTCCTCTTAGTACGGCGAGGTTGGAACGGGGTGGTTTTGGAGGTTTTTCTGTTCACGTCCGTAAGTGTTAAACCTCTGAATTCTTACACGTGACCTCCGGGTGATGCTAAGAACAGTCTCTGGTAGTAGGATACGGCCGCGGCTTGTCACTACCCTGCGGGCCGGGCTAGTACATGAAATAATTTTTTTCGTGTTTCGTAATGTGGTCCGGAGTCCTCATGCCCCATCTTCCGTTTTACAACCTGCTTCCCGCGTTGCTGACGCGTTAGTTTGGCCGAAGTCTTAAGATCAAAATTAAGAATATATTATTGAAAACAATTCAGTAGGTAGGTTGGTACGTGCTGAGTCTGAGCTATTAGAATTTATATACAATGTTGTATATTTTTATTAGTTATATTTTTTTAAGGTTATGATTTAAAAGTATTCTCATTATTTAAATAAAAAAAGGTATTCATAATGAAAACTTATTAAAATTTCCTTTGTTATTTTAATTGGACAGATATACCTATTTTATTTATTCTGCTTGACACAAACTAACTAGATTAAACAGTCCGATGCCAGTCGTGCAGAGGCCCCACAATTAATGTTATCTCAAAAATTAACATTGAGAACCCTTGTTCACTAATTAAATTATATAAATCACACTCGCAGTAAATATTGCTACCTACTGGCCGCAAACAGAGTGAAGTGATAAACTGTGGCTCAGAGAAGGGAACGGAATGTATGAATTGAAAACTGTCTTGTTGGCACGAGCTTGATACAGAGGAAAATTAAACCACACACGATTTATTTTGATCAGTCAGATCTTCAGAACTTAGGTAATAGGGTAGATGACTCAAAAATATTAGTTAATAATAAAACAAGACAATTCAGTGCATTAAAGTTTTGCGTGACTTTGATGATCTATTTTTCAAGATATAGCGGGAAATAGGAGTTTAATTTTCTGGACGGACTAATCAGAATAGCATTTTATTTCAGCCATCATGCTTATTAATGTCGTGATCTTATTGAATTGCCATTTTTCACGAAGTAAACAATTGAATAAAACGTGATCATTATAATCATGAATCGATATGAATATGACTATCACTACCACAGTGATATCACTATCCGTGTGTCCATCAAAACGAAAAATATTGATATTATAGACAAGGTTTCGCCTTTATTCTAGATTACCTATCTAATGATCGTAGGTACTTTAATGCCAAATGCGTTCCTAAGTAGATAATTATGTACATAAAGACCTAAAACATGATATTAAAAAAAATATTACTCAGTTTTAATGAAATTTGTGTACTTATCTAGAAAAAAAAATTGATAGGTACTATACAAAAAAATGTCCACCACCGCGTCTCTCTTTCTTCCTTTTTTATCGCGATAAAGCCAAAAACCAATTAGCCGATCTTATTGCGGTTTTCATAAATAGTACCTAAGTCAAGAGTAATGAGTAAATTTTTATGTTTATATTATTTTTAATATTCATGCATCATTGCAAAGCTGGAATTGGGCAGCTAGCACATAATAATTATGAAGTAAAACTCGCTCGATGTCGGTACATATCAAATCAAATCAAATCAATCATTTATTTGCCAAATACATTTTCAATTCAAGTACATGTCACGATATAATTATAGTACAAGTAGTATATTGTATTGTAGCGGGTATGCAAATGTTAAAAAAATTAATTATAAAATAATCAAAAATCAATTGTAACTTAAAAATTAAATGAGAAATTAAATAAAAAATTAAACAAAATATAAGTCATCGATATCAGAATACAAATTAAAAGTCAATACAAATGTCAATAACCTACTTAAAATCAATATACTCCTTAACACTATAAAAACATTTGTCACTAAGCCAATTATTTAATTTAATTTTAAATAGATTACCCCTAAGTGCCTTTATAGATTCCGGCAACTTATTATAAATAACAATACACATATTGAACACATTTTTTTTATAAATAGATTTATTACATTGTGGATCATATAACAGATTATCAAATTTGGCTCTTTTCTGTCGGGTGATTACATATACATAGTCTAATAAAAGGAAACACGCACACATTTAGGCAGTTGTGTGACAAGCCACAGTCATTTCCCCTGCTGATTTAGCCTGCGCCATGGATCTTTTTAATTAAGACTGGTGTAGCGTGCGTGACTTCATTACTTAAACCTTGAACATTCGTTTTCGGGTAGTCGAAATAACATGTGTGGTCTTGGTGTAAGACTGTATGTAGTTACATAATTCTAAACTTCAGAACTAAGCTAAGATAAGATAAGATAATCATTTATTTGCTCAAAACATAGGTAACATTTTGGTCTCATATAAAATAAAAATAAGTTCGGCTATGTTTTTGCCTGAAAGTAGGCGTACAAATATTAAAAAACATGCAAGAAATTCTATAGATTTTTATTTCGACTGATAACGATCTCTACAGTTTTCCAAATCTTGATTTTTTTATTACGAAAGCTCCACTGCTGCCGATATCAGCTAGGTGTATTATATAAATATAAAATGCTACAGATTTTCATTTCGACCGATTCTGAATCCTACAAATTGTCATTGTAACAGTTTCCCAATCCTACTCGCATTGCTGGGACGTGATCCTGTTTGAATTACATTAATTTTGTTTAGGTACAGTCAGAATACTTTGCCATTAATTAGGTTCTTCCGTTTGAAGTATCACTAAGTAATTAATAAAATCATTAAGTACTTGAATCGAATTCGCTAGATTTAGCGCCAAAAATACATCATAGATAGTAATTAATTACTATCATAATTATACCTAAACAGTACCTTACCAACGGAAATACAAAGATTAGTTGATTTTATAAAATAGGTATCTCTTACAAATTAACGCCCACCGAAGCCTTACGGCATTATTAGATCTTGCTAAATCAATTCATAATTATTTGTTCATATGAATTGTGATAAAAGACATAAACAAAGTTTATTCGTCTGTTATTTTGTTGTTGAAACTTTTAAACAGAGTTTCTCATTTTGTGTGTCTGAGTTATAATTATGTTACAAAGTCACGGTCCAGCTGGTTATTTGCTAATTTCTCCACACACGTCTGTATAGCTTGCTAATTTGTATTCAACTCCGTGCTCTCATGCTTAGTTTTACAATTTAGTAAAGGTACCTATTCTCCCAAAAGTCTATATAACTCTGAGATACCTATTAGTTTTTTTGTTATTTGCAATTTGTGGTGTAGCCAGCCTCACGGGCCCTGGTTGAAAACCGTCGTGTCATAGTGCTCCTTGAGGATCTATGACAGATGCATTATGCTGAGCCTGGATATTCTACGTAGGTCTTAGGAAGTTTAATTTATTAGTTTTAGTATTATGTTGTATTTGGTTCTAAATTGTGTGCATATTTGTTATTCATACTAATTTTATAAATGCGAAAGTAACTCTGTCGATTCTTCATTCACGCAAAAAATACTTAGGTAGGTAACCGATTTGAATGAATGTTAGTACTTACACAGATTCTCCAGAGCCTGAGAAAGCCTGAGAGAGTCACTTTACCCCGGGAAAATGTCCAGTGTGTGTGTGTACTATAAATACTTTTCTTTCTTCTTTCTATAGTTCATTGTAGGATTACCCTATCAAGCACAGTAAGCTTGATAGGGTATCCTAACGCTATCAAAGCTCGGGTTTTAAAGTCTCGGTATTTTGGTTTGATAACTTTTATGTAATAAAATAACTCAACTCAGAGTTGTAAATTCGGTGGAGAGGTGAGGACTTAAATAACAAATTATGTAATTGCTTTAGGCATTTCTCAATGACAGATGGTGGCGTTTGTTGGTTGGGATAGGTAAATAGGTTTTAGGATAGGTAAATAGGTTTCACATTATTCAGCAGCAACCCTCTCGGGTACAATAATACCTACAAGTTCTGTTTGGGTTAAATCCCAATTTGCATTCGACCGGTAGGTACATTTAGGTATTATCTATCTCATCATTATCAACATAACCTAAGTTTAAATCAAAACGTAAAAATATCAATAAAAAAGGTTAATTTTTGTTTATTTTGACTTTTGATTAAAAATATAGATTACTAGTATTCTGCTCGCGGCTTTGGTAGCGAATCTGTGTAACGTAATGGTTGATAAATTTAGTTAGAGTGGTTACTCTATAAAATCTATGTATAAAGCTAAATAAATGTTAATTTAAAACAATCAGTTGATTGTTTTAAATTTACATTTTAGTCAGTAATTGGATGTTGCATCAGAATAGCTCCTATGTAATTAAGCCATATTATGTCGTTATTTATTTATGTATTAAAATAGGTTACACCAACAGAATAAATAACAAACACTTTAAAATAATCAATACATACATTATTATACTATGACACATATTCTAATGAAATAATAAACAACATAATTTAAATTTACAATTTAAATAAACCCCCGATTCCTGAACTTTAGTTCCCTTTAAAGTAAAAAGTCATACCATTTTGTAATGTGCACGTGTTGCAATGGGCAGGCCATGTAGCGCGTAGAGCAGATGGCCGTTGGGGCCGGAAAGTTCTTGAATGGAGACCACGAATCGGCAAGCGGAGAGTAGGACGTCCACCAACTTGATGGACGGACGACTTGGTGAAACCGAAATCACTGGAAGTCCTTGAGGGAGGTCTATGTTCAGCAGTGGACGTCCTACGGCTAAAATGATGATGATGATGATGATGACGTGATATGCTTTCATTTAATACCCCACTCAAGTATATATATACAGTTTTCCTTCCCCACTCTCACCCCCATTACTTTAAAACGGCACAACCAATTTTCTTGACACTTGTTTAGAAACTCTCGCGCGAAACTCACCTTTCATACAAAAACAACTAAATTGAAATCGCTCCATCCGTACGACAGACAGACAGACAGAAACGTCAAACTTATAACACCCCTCTTTTTTGTCGGGGGTTAAAAATAAATAATAACAAGTTTCATGACAATAATGAAAAAATATAATGGATAGATTGAGAAAAAACAACTCAGTTGTTGCATCTTATGGGGAAAAGTGCATGAACAGCTTACTTTTAAAGACTGACTGTGAGTATTTAAATATATACTTAAGACAAACTCAGAATAGCTACCAATATTAGTATACATAGGTTTTAGGCCTAGACATTGTTCAGCCCATTCCTCTTAGGTACAATAATATCTACAAGTTCTGTTCGGGTTAAATGGCAATTTGCATCCGACCACTTCGCTTAGTTAACTATCTCATCAGCATAACCTAAGTTTTGGGACTATATCACTCGTTATGCATTGTATCGTAAACGATAACGATATGTTAATTAAAATTTGGCGTTCATTACCGGACAACAAAATGGACGGATGACTCGGTCAAAGTTGGCTCACGGTGGATGCAGTTATCTTAATATATATAAATCTCGTGTCACAATGTTTGTCCTCAATGGACTCCTAAACCACTTAACCGATTATGATAAAATTCGCACACCATGTGCAGTTCGATCCAACTTGAGAGATAGGATAGTTTAAATCTCAAATTATAGTCGCAATTTTAATTTATTGCTAATTTTATTTGTCTGTTATTATCTACAGGTTAACAAAAGTTTAAAATAAATGTCTTTTTATAGGTTGTCTATGATTTTTCTTGATAAGCTATTCATACGTGGTGGTTACTATGTCTCGAAAGTTCAATATTCAAAATAGTTTTCAATCATTTTTCTCTGACATGAGTTTGAAGTAATTGTATTTTTTTTATGCAAGAAAAGCCTTCATTTGACCACAATCTCACCTGATGTAAAGTGATCATAATGGTCTTAGATGGGGCATGAAGACCTAGGATGAAAGATGGATTCTCCGGACCACATTACGAAACACGAAAAAATCGCTATTACCCTATGCGCAGCATTGGGCGTCTAACTGCTAAAATGATGATGATGATGATCATTATCGAATCGACATAGAAGGGTTATTGCCAATGAGCTTTCAAACAACACGAGATATTGTTTTTTTATACAGATTTAAACCAGTGAAGCTACTATTATTCAGTTTCTAGGGTCTTTTAACTATCAAGCGGACCTTTACAAATGGCCGAACCGAATTCAATGTAATATGTAATTTAAATATATTTAATTTCCTTTTAGTACTGTACAATCACTCTTTTATACTTTTTTAAGATCGAAATTTTTGTTTCCTAACCGGACCGTGATGTAATTTTTATAAAGGTCCTTTAAATAAAAATGAATATGATAATAAAAAAATACCCATACAAAAAGGTGTCTAATGCCCAATTAATTATATTTTCAGAATGCTTCTTACTACAAAAACAGAAGATTTATCTTTCTGTGTTATCTCAGAACATGAAAAAATACTCTGTACAAATACATGCACATGCCGAAGGTTAACGCATCTTCTTCGATATCATGATTTAAAAGTCAAAGTCAAAGTCAAAACGTTTATTTCCTTAGAAGCCTATGCTTACATGGACAGGTCAACATAAATCTAATTTAAATAAAAACTAAGAATAATCAAGGAAATAACATAGTCTTGACAGTTCGCTTCAATTTTTTACACCGAGTTGAGAAGCGAATAGAACAACTCAGCTTCCATCTCTTATGTTGTTATTATAACAATATTGGTGTACAACATGGTTACTTATACATTTAACATTTACAAACAAATGCTAGTCAAACATGCACATAACAGAAAAAAAAACTAAATTCAGCTATTTTGTCCATCCTAGTGAAACCGAGCTACATCTGTCCAAGCATTATCGTCTTTGATATAGTCCTCTGTAGAATAATAGGCTTATTTCAAAAGACATTTTTTAATTAAAAACTTAAACTTTCGAATGGGTAGGTCAGTTATAAACTGCGGAAGTTTATTATAAAAACGGACACAATTGCCCATAAAAGATTTCCCCACCTTACGTTATCTAAATGTAGGGATATGTAGTTTATTCTTATTTCTAGTATTAACATTATGGAAATCACTCTTTTTTAGAAAATCTTGCTTAGTTTTGTAAAACGGGTAACATACCATGATTTGACGGTTTTTCGCCAAGACACGGTCAGTGTAGTGTGTCGTGATCGAGTTGCGTTCGAGAATGAAACAAGTAGTAGTAGCACTAGTGAGTGTCAACCTCGCAATAAAAGACTCAGAAAGAGGGTAGACCGGTTCGTTTGTGAATAACCGTCTGCCCAAATCGCAAAGACAATGACAATTCAGTTGTTTCCGTGATCATGTTCAGTTGTTTCCGTGATCATGGCGCTTGCAACAGCGTCGAAATATCGGAAAACTCAAAAACCGTTAAATCATGGTATGTTACCCGTTTTAAATCATAGTTTCCGTGATCATGGCGCTTGCAACAGCGTCGAAATATCGGAAAACTCAAAAACCGTTAAATCATGGTATGTTACCCGTTTTAAATCATAATATTGTTAAAAACCATGATAATTTAAAAAGTTTCTTCGATATCGTTCTAAATAAGAACAATTTCAATTAATTTATTACACCAAAATCATAACACAGGGCGTTATACGAGGTAAGTCAAGTTTAAGAAGTCAAGGCATTGTAAATAGACATGACAGTCGCTGCAGATTCGTGCTATAGGCTCCGTTTCTCCTACGGGTATTATGGTATATCTACTTGTGGTGTACTGACATACCTAACTGCGTCTAATGCACGCGGTTCCTGAGCCGAGCTTAGTGCATACATACCTATGTAGTAGTAGATATAGGTGTCTAAAGTCACCAACTTATCTGAAGTTGTGCAAGCGTTTACTCGAGATGTGATAATAAAATTTAAGGCAAGAAAAGTAAGACAATGGTTAAAAAATACAGCTATTTCACTCAGTCACATGCCTGAGCGAGATAGCTCCTGTCATAACTAATCATTGACACGTAATTTTGGAGGTATTGTCTGTTCACGTCCGTAAGTGGTAACCCTCTGAATCCTTACACGTGACCTTCGGGTGGTGGTCTCTGGTTGTAGGCTTCGGCCGCGGCTTGTCACCACCCTCCGGGCTGGGCCAGTGCGTGAAGCGATTTTTTCGTGTTTCGTAATGTGGCCCGGAGAAGCCATCTACCTTCTAGGTCTTCATGCTCCACCTTAGACCACATCGTTACTTTACACCAGGTGAGATTGTAACCAAATGAAAGCTTATCCAGCACAAAAAAAAATTGGACATTACCCAATGTTTAGTTTAATCCAACGACGTTAAATTAGCATTAACAGCATATTCCATAGTAGGTAGTGGTAGGCAATTACAGATGCAGCGTTGCGTCGCGGGAACAACGTATTTTACGGCGTTAAATTAAAAAAAAACCTGAGACCTGAATTAGCGCGTCAAACAACCAATCAAATATATTATTTCTAAGGCCCACTGTCTGTTACATAAACACGTTCAATATAAAACAGATGTTGTCAGCTCATCTCTGACCGACGACCGTCGTACCTATAACCGTTCCTTAGAGGCCACTCAGTGAGCGCTTCACTCCTCATAACCATTATAGGACGTAGTTAAGCAGAAAGGACTCAACCCACACTTTAGCCAAAACTGAGTTATCTATGCCAAAATGGTCCTAAGGATCGATATTATCACCTCGCAAAAAATATCCCTAATCGGATAAGGCTAAGGTGGTTTTTTTATGTATGAGACTCAAGCCATAGACATAAGCAAGTATGGTGGATATTTTATTGCTAATCACTCCATGCTCCAGGCTGTATAAAACCCTATTAAGAAAACTAAATTTAAAAGAAGTGTTCATCATCATCATCATTCTCTTGCCCTTATCCCACATTAGTGGGGTCGGCACAACATGTTTTTTCCTTCCATTTTCCTCTGTCACTTGTCATCTCAACACTCACTCCTTTCTTACACATGTCATCCTTCACACAGTCCATCCATCTTTTCTTTGGCCTAACTCTTCCCACATATCCATCGACATACATATCTAACACTCTTTTCGTCACATGACATTTATCCCTTCTCATAATATGTCCATACCATGCCAACCGATTTCCCCTCAACTTGTCACTGGTGCTACTTTCAAAGTTCCTCTTATATACTCATTTCTTATTTTATCCTTCCTTGTCACTCCACACATCCATCTCAACATTCGCATTTCTGCCGCATGTATTCTTCTTTCATCCGTCCCCTTTACAGCCCAACATTCAGATCCATACATTACGACAGGTCTTATAATAGTTTTGTAGAGCCTCGGAGGCATTCGGGATCACAAACAGTCCCTGAGACCTGTCGCCAATTCATCCATCCCGCATTTATCCTATTTTTTACATCTCTGAAGTAAAAAATAATTTAATTTTCAGTGTTATAAGAACTCATATAACAGAATTATATCAGAACCCATTAAACATTTCTGACAAATTTATTTTCGTAGAAACTCGTCAATTTGTAATTTATTTTAAGCGACTCAAACTGTGTAGGTCGTTTCTGGTAAATTGTTTAAATATTTTATTATAATGATATAATGATTATGTGGAGTAATCTCAAAACCTAGGTATTATGGTGGAGCCCTATAAGCAGTGGACTAAGGTGAAGCATGCAATGAGACAGCTCATTCAACTATGAAGTGGTCTAGTTCAAGTGTTCGTACGTAATACTACACTGATAATGATATCGGCTTACATAAATCTACCTACGCAGCCTCCATAGTAGGTAGGTACATATGTACGTATTCGCGTCTATGATTATGACTTCGGATCCAATTAAGTCCTGCTATCTTATGTAGGACACCGGTTAAAACAAATGTAGTTTGGGTTTGACACAAGATACAAAATCATTTATTTCTATTGTTTTATTTTACATCTCCCAACAACAGTCCAATTAGGTAGGTCCAATTTCGAGAAAGAGGTCAGTTGCCGAATCCAACTCGGATGGGCAGCGTTCGAAAAACTAAGACACGTCTTTTCATCGAATATACCGCAGTGCCTCAAGACGAAAGTCTTCAATCAATGTGTGTTGCCAGTGATGACATACGGATCCGAAACGTGGTGCTTCACTATTGGTCTCATAAACAGGCTCAGAGTCGCTCAAAGAGCTATGGAGAGGGCTATGCTCGGGGTTTCTCTACGGGATCGAATCAGAAATGAGGAGATTCGTAGAAGAACGCGGGTCACCGACATAACCAAACGGATTAGTTCTTTGAAGTGGCAGTGGGCAGGCCATATAGCACGAAGAACAGATGGTCGTTGGGGCCGAAAGGTTCTCGAATGGAGACCACGGATCGGCAAGCGCAGCGTAGGTCGTCCACCAACCAGATGGACGGACGATCTGGTGAAGGCTGCGGGCTCACGGTGGATGCAGGCCGCTGCCAGCCGAAACCACTGGAGATCTTTGAGGGAGGCCTATGTCCAGCAGTGAACGTCTTACGGCTGAGATGATGATGATGATTTTACATCTTAGAAGAATCTTGATTATAGATACAAATCTTTCTCGTCAAAGAGCGAAGTCCCTGTTTCTACGGTACTTATACGTATAAATTAGGTACTTAAATGTTAATGTGTAAAAGATTTCCAGAATACGGAGGTTTTTTTTCTCAGAATTTAAGAAAAACATAACAGATTTTAAATAAAAGCTCTCGTTTACCCTATTAAGATGTTATAAGAATATGTATTTTTTTTTGTATATATACTAAGAAAATTACTTGTTCCATTCTCTGATAATAAATAATAATAATCCATCTATACAAATATTACAAATGCGAAAGCAACTCTCTCTGTGCCTCTTTCACACAACAACTACTGAACCGATTAAAATGAAATTTTGTTCACAGAGCCTGAGAAAAGACATAGGCTTCTTTTTAACCGCGGGTAAATGTCATTCTGCGGGAAAATCTATACAACGCCAGTAACACCGCGAGGCACTACTAGTGTATCTCTTTGTTAATTGTATTCATAAACAGTCAAATAGAGTTAATAAGAAATATTATTATGAAGTATTGAAGCGAATAAAATATAACATACAAACTTGCACACAATATTCTATCTATACGATTCAGTGGCGCAGTGGGCGAAGGTTTTATGAGGCATGAGGGGTAGAGAAGGAGAGCTTCTGCTTAGAAACGCTTATGCAAAACCTAACTAGCACACACTTGTTGTTGTTGATCTGGGTCTTATAAAATATCTGTGTAAGGGTGCTTTCAAGGTACGCTTTTCGTCACGACCTTTGTATGAAAATAATTGACCGGACGTCGAACGCACAGCTGCGGCACAGCAGAAACGTACATCACGAAACGCATGAAATGAAACTACCGCTACATATTATAACCCCCATACAGCATTATATTAAGTCTGTGTTTTGTATAATGAATAAAGATTCTTTTTCTATTCTAACTCGTGGTCTCCCGCGTGCAAGCGAAAAGCGGGCCTCGAGACTATGAGTTATTTTGCAGGTCTTTTTAGTATTTTATTTTCTGTATGAAAGGTAGCCTAAACCCTTTTCCACACTCGTAGATAATTATCTTGTAATTATCCAAAATTCCGAGAAGATTGGTTTAGTACGTTAATAAAGTGTGAAGAGGTAACAAGCAAACTTGCCTTCGCATTTTAAAATACGCAGCATCTGACTTTATAAACAATAAAATAAAATTAAGATAACCTAGGATTTTGTACTAGCCTTGTACATACCTAGGAGATGGAATGTCTAGTAAGTACCTACAGTCAGCGTATCAGTCATAATATGCGTCTAGAGTAGTCAATGTAATCTGAACACATGTAAACAAATTGTTATAAGCAGTTATCAATCATCATAATATTTTATACGCCCAATGTGGTCGAATAATTCACTAATATTGTTTAATTTTTATTTTTACAAAGATAAGAAAATGATCTGTGCAAACAAAACATAAAGTATATAATTAGGATTATTTTAACTGTTTATATCAATTTGGTTTCAAACAACAGATTATATTGACTACTCTAGACGTTAATTTCAATTCGAAGCTGACTGTACCTGTAACACCACCGTCAAAATCATAAGCCTTAACTTCGTGTTGATTGTATGGAACGTGTCGTGAACTATTTACACCCTCTATCATTGTCAGCAAGTTGTCTGATGTTAATTAAGTACAAGGGGAATTTCATCAATTCATCATGATTTGATGAATTAAACTACCTCGACAACTTGTAGGTAACTTCTATGTTAATGAAACAAAGGAAAGGATCACCGTACACCACACGAAGCGTGGAAGTTATATGAATATGGAGTACGTATAGTGGTGAGATATTTATGGGGTTTTGTTTTATTTACAAGGTATTGACGTCTCTACGTAGCTGTGATACGAGGCAAAAATACTTGTAAAACTGAAAGAATTATGTTTTGTGCTAAAGTTGGATGCGCGAAAACTCGAAAAGTACAATTCAATTAAGTTATTTAACTTTTCGAACATAGGAGAACACTACGTACGTCAGTAAAAAAATAAAATAAAATAAATATTTCCAGACAATTCACACAACAACATCTAGCCCCGTGGTAAGCTCTAAGCTTGTGTTACAGCTACTAGATATCTGATATAAGTACTTAATATAATAGTCATACATATATAGATATTTTTTACTTTACATATTAAACACCCAGACCAAGGAGATCGTGCTTGCAGAATATACAAACACTTTCACCCTCGGCGGGAATCGAACCCGCTACCTCTTGCGCCGCAAGCGGACCATCGCCCACCGCGCCACTGAAGCAGTAAATTAATAGATTCATAAATAATAATTTAAAAACTTATTAAAACAATTCATTTATAGGGCAGCTGAACAGTCTGTTCCTTCTGAACGTTCTGTTTACCAAATTTCATTTAATTCGTTTTAGACGCAAAAGCGTGATAGTGGAACAGACAGACAAGAGTTACTTTCGCTTTTATAATATGTAATATTATCTAATATATAAAATTCTCGTGTCACAGTTTTCGTTCCCGTAGTCCTCCGAAACGGCCTGACTGATTCTCATGAAATTTTGTGAGCATATTGAGTAGGTCTGAGAATCGGCCAACATCTATTTTTCAAATTGCAAAACAACGTTTGCTATGGTCAGCTAGTAATTTATAATAGTAGTATTGGATAAAACTTCAATATTTTGACAGAGTAGATTACAATATAGTGAATGGCCTTTGTAATAGACAGAAGTCTTTGAAACTTTTTAATTTGTGATCGACGGAATGCTATTATAACCTCTATAGGCACAAAGGCCTTCATTTTGCGCGCCAAAATTTCCGGAAACTAGTTAAGTGAAATACAAATTAGAACCTCCTTTGTGGTTTCCTAGCAGGGCGCTATTATTATTGAAGTGAAACTTCTATAGAATCGTAGTGATTTCAAACCGGATGCAAAAAGATGAAACGGAAATGATGTAAGAGACACAAATACAATGCTTTATTTAAATTTCTTTGCGCGATACTTCGTAGTTTAGACTACGAAGTATAGCGCAAAGAGGTATTGCTGTATTTTATTTATATTATTTTGTAACATACTTTATGTAATACGCTTTATTGAAGTAATATAAATAATCCGAATAATTACAGATATATGATATATGTTTATTTCTCTTAACATTTTAGCAGATGCGTTCATTTCCCCTTTTTTTCTATTCGATATTATATCATAATTATAGTTCATAAGTAGTAGACTCCAATCGTGCGTCGTAGCTGACACACACACACTTTTTTTTTATTCTTCTTATTATTCTTTCGTCGATTTACTGAAGTTTCACTTCTATCGTGTGTGAATCGCACACACACCTTTTTTTTTAATAGTACAGTCCGTGTCAAATTGTTATTCTGCGTCTGGAGTAGTTGAAATAATCTAAAATAAATACCAAGTTACGTTTGAAAAATAGATTGGTAGAAAATACTTTATTACACACCAAACAAAGAAACATTACAATAAGAAATTAATTCTAAACCTACAATGCGTAATGGGTGGTCTTATTGCTTTAAGAAATTTCTTCTAGACAACCGTGGATGGAGAGAAAACATTACAAATGTTATGGACAGTGGTTTATAACTTTGTTTACACAGATTATTTCGAACACCTTGTCAGCTTGGACATACATGAAACAATAGAATTGATAATTATATTTTGACCGCTTTGGGCGCATACAATATTATGATAATTGGAACTGCTTATATCATTTTGGTTTTACATTTTTAAGATTTGTTTGACTTATTTAGACGACTATATAAATTTTAACTTAAAGTCGTTTTGACCGCAGCGAGTCCACTGCAGGAATCAGGCTTTCCTCAATCACAATGATTTGCCAATAGGGTACTCACCGCGCTTGGCAGGCGGGTTGACGTGCGCAGTATTAAGTGTTGTGAAATAAAATGAAATAAATTTTATTTGAGACACACAATACATATAAATAAAAGTAGAATTAATTAGTAAAGTCACATAAAGTGTCCCAAAAAGGCTTCCAGCTCAGCATTTGTTGACTTGTATGTAACAAGACAACGCTGATCTTCCATTGGAAGCCCTTTGAGTCACAGCATGCCACTAAATAAAAAAAATAATTTCTTTTGTTGTGGTACAATAACTACTGCTGCTTATCTTCTGGTTAGATTTATTTCGCCGGGTACCTTCCTGAGGGGCAACATTCTTATACTGTTGACCGCGGCAATGTTTAATGTTTTAATTACACTAAAATAATTTTTGTACATTATTAGTATGTAGTAAGTGAACATTAATGGATTTAAATGCCAAATATCTCACGATGTAAGTTTTTATGGGCTATTAAACCATGAATGACTTTGACAGTAGTTAATAAATTTGATAAGAGAGTTTGAGATGGCCTCATTCACTAAGGGTTCTGAATATTACAACAGTTTACATAGTTAATGTAATAAAAAGAATCATTTAAAAAATAGGGAAAAAGTTGCAGCCTAAGCGGTCGCCCATCCAAATACTGAAATCAACCAACGTCGCTATACTTTAAGAATTATAGGTAATTTTACGATTTATATTCAATTATTATCATTTATTTAAGAAGTTCTTATAGTTTCGGAAAAAGTGTTTGTGACATACGGACACACAGACAGACATACATGACGAATCCATAAGGGTTCCGTTTTATGCCATTTGCCTAACGACCTAAATAATAACATTTAGGTACTTACTTGATTAACGAATAACTTTTAGACTTGAAGTATCCAATATCGTTACAATTCATTCAGTCTCGTAACGACTGTATAAATATCACCCCAACACTTGAAAATTATTCATTGTAATAAAATTTAACAGTAAAGTAGAAGTTTAATTCAGTAAATGAGTTGAAGAAGCGTAATAATTGACCCCATTATGTATAAATTAAAATTTAATGGGTTGTTGATGAAAAGCGATGACTTAAAAAGAGAGGTAAAGGGCTGTTCTCAGGGTTTATCTACGGGATCGAATCAGAAATGAGGAGATACGTAGTAGCTTTTTTATGTGGCAATGGGCAGGCCATAAATAAGATGGTAGTTATAATAATGTTTGATAATTTTTCAGGCAGTACACATACATAGTTGACTAAAATAGCCTTGCATTAGCTTTTATTTTAGTTAATGATTACTCAAATACCTGATCTGGAAGAATCGTACTATGGTAAACTGTTCTGTGATGCATTGGACCTTTACGAAAGCTCGGAAATGTCACGTCGCTACAAGTATCATTTTGCCGGGACGATCTGAACCGTTCTCACTACCATTACTCGTTATGAGATTCAGTAATAGTGCACTTTAGTCGTACTACCTGTGTCTTACCGAGAGCTTGTAGGTTATGGAATCTACGTGCAACAGTTCATGTAGGTATATTTTAAATCTTTGCTAAAACAAAATACTGAATGGCTTTACATTTTCGTTTTTTAAAATAGGTAATTGCGCTGAAAATTTGCGACGAGCTAAAAAAGCGTCTACAATAGGAATTGACTTCCTCATTGGCGCGGTGGACGGAAATCCGCTTGAGGCGCAAGGATGTAGCGAGTTCGATTCCCGGTGAGGGGTCAAGTGTTTGTATGTTCTGCAAGCCATTTCTCCTTGATTTGAGTGTTTAATATGTATACTAAAAATATATATCTAGCTATGTAAGTCTATTATATTAAGTATATCGGATGTCTAGTATCCGTAACACAAGCTTAAAGCTTACCACGGAGCTAGACGTTGTTGTGTGGATTTTCTGGAAATACTTATTTTTTATTTTTATTTATGATGGGCCCTAAGGCTGCATATAGGTGTTATTGGCAAAAATATTAATTGTCTATAAAATAACATAAAATAAAATTACAATAAATAAAAATTACGTCAACATAGCACTATCTACATTTGGCCTACCAATAATCATAGTTGGATAGACGGTATGGACAGATTCCAACAGATTGATAATATATGAATTATGTACCAATAACATGGCAATTACCTTTTTATGGTTGTGTTATGTTCGGATAAACCGCAATTTTGAAAGCTTAAAACCAACCTGCCGCAAAGATCCGGTACGGAAGCGAATGCGGGTATAATTTAATTAGTCTAACTAAAATATTTATGCATTACTAATTATCATACTAGCTCATTAAATAGGGAAACATGTACAAAATGGCGTACGCGTACAAAAAGATTAGGCTTTATCGACCACATAAACTTTGTCGGACAAGTCTTAGTACTTAGTGTTCTCTCCCAACTACTTACTTGCCAACTTGTGAACCAGTGTACCCCCATAACTTCGATTTTGCGCTCAGTGCTTGTTTTGGCGTAAGTTGATATTTATTAATTGAATATATAATATTGAATTTAGTGGCCCGCCCCGACTTCGCACGGGTTTTATTCAATTTATTTCCCGGCAATTATTCGATTTTTTCTCGCCTTTTAAACCTTCCCTAGACCTCCACGAACATTTCAAGACTATGATAAGATAAATCCGTTCAGCCGTTCTCGAGTTTTAATCAGACTAACGAACAACAATTCATTTTTATTTATATAGATTTCAACTTGGGGTAATCCCGGAATAACTTTAAAATGTTATGCTTATAATATCCTACTAAATATTACAAGTACGAATGTTTATGAGAATGTTAGTGTGTTTGTTGCTTTTTCACGCAAAATCTACTGAATTTATTGAAACGCCAAGGCGGAAAGCTAGTTACCAATAAACTACTTTTATATCTTTTATATCTTCTTTACGTTACGCCACTGTCTATGTCGTTCTATTTCTTTCCTGTCCATCCAAAGGTTGCCTGGAAGAGATCGCTCACAGCGATAAGGCCGCCCATGTATTGTCCTCCAATGTATTGTCTTGTTAATGTTTGCAGTTTGTATTTTATTTGTGGTGTACAATAAAGAGTTATCTATCTATCTATCTACTTTTACGACATGGTGAAATTTCAATCGTAAATATACATTGGCGTCCAAAACCTGGTACTACATAGTAGAATCAGTTACTGAGCGGGGCGGGGAGGGAAATGGTTTAAATTTATCACAAATGAAAACGACGGAACTCTGAATGTTGCAGTTTGAGGCAGACTCACGACTTTCGAAGTTTCTGGAACATTCTGGAACATTCTATACCGTTAGCATAGTGACGCCTGGGGAAAGTTTGGAGCGTGTAAGTTCGGTTTAATTACATATTTATTTATTTATTTGCTCACATGTACATTTATACAGATATAGGTAAATTGTTACATCTTAAGTCGATATGTACATGCACTGCAAATTGGGTTTGCGTCAAATTACATTGAAAAAAGAAAAACAATTTTATACAATATTCTTGTGTCATTCAATCTTATCATCATCATCAATGTCAATATAAAAATCAATTATTATTTAAAATTAAATGATAAATAAGAATATATAGCAAACCGATAGTCAGTTGTGAACGTCCTACTACCATTAATAATTCAAGTGTGTCAGGAAATGCTTAATTTTATTATAAATATCTCATTTACACATTTATTGGCAAAAAGACTTTAATTAAAATTTAAATATACCTAAGCGCCTAAGCTGACACACCACGGTGTTGGTAAGGGTTTAAAATAAGCCTAATTCCTTCCTCGTTATAAGATAAGCGCAGAAATAATCATAGTTTTATTTATAATATTTATAATAAAAAATATCTATATATGTATGACTATTATATTAAGTATATCAGATATCTAGTACCCGTTACACAAGCTTAGAGCTTACCACGGGGCTAGATGTTGTTGTGTGAATTGTCTGTAAATATTTATTTATTTATTATTTATTTTATTTATTTATAACTATGATTATTGCCCCGCTGCGTTACCTGCCTTTAATGGGTATTCCCGCGGAATTTTCACACTAAGTATATCGTTATAAATATAGCTTATGTGTTATTTATTTTATTCTATATTTTCATCAAAATCCATTAAGTAATTTTTGCTTGAAAGTTCAACAAACATACTAACACCCATCTTCACAAACTTTATATATATTTCTACTTATAGTAGAAATTAATTAAACATTTTGTAGTTAAACCGAAGGTTTCAAAATGTTGCCCTTTTCTAGAGAAGTGTTAGTGTCTAGAGAATCGGGAACATTCAATATTGTTAGCATAGTGACGCCTGGGGTAAGTTTGGAGCGTGTAAGTTCGGCTGTGTTAATAATAAGCGCATGCTAAATTTAATTATAACGAGCTAGCCCGGAAAACGTTGTTTTGCCATTTACTTTGACCCACTCCCACCCAAGCGCGGGTTGATGAATGTTACAAGTCCTATATACTCGTTAAAGTTTTCAGAACATGTTGGTTTCTTCACTATGTTTTGCCTTTACCACAAAAATAGTTATAGTATATCGTTATTATATTAGGTCCTTACATATGAAATTGGCGTTTTGTATGGGAGGAACAAAAAGTCGAATATTTTTTAATATAATATATTTAATTAATCAAAGTATGAACCATTATTTTCTATGCACTTTTGCCATCTTATAGGTAGTTCATTGATCCCTTTACTAAAAAAACCAGTCGGACGGGAATCAATAAAATCTTTGAAGGCGATTTGGACTGCCCCATCGGAGTTGAATTTTTTCCCTTGCAAGAAGTTATCCAAATTTCGAAAAAAATGGTAATCTGTTGGAGCAAGGTCCGGGGAGTACGGAGGATGTCTTAGACTTTCCAATTGAAGCTCTTCTAATTTAGTAGCCGTCTGTTGCGCAGTGTGTGGTCTAGCGTTGTCGTGAAGCAGCAGTGGCGTGGAGCGATTGACCAGCCTAGGTTGTTTAGCCGCTAGCTTTTCCATCATGGTTTGCAATTGCTGACAATAGACATCAGCCGTAATAGTCTGGCCAGATTTGAGAAAACTGTAATGAACAATACCGGCACTAGTCCACCAAACGCTTACAAGTAACTTTTTTGGGGTTAATTTTCGCTTGGGGCAGGATTTGGCTGGCTGGCCAGGATCCAACCATTGCGCTGAGCGCTTCCGATTATCGTAAAGAACCCATTTTTCATCACAGGTAATGATTCGGTTTAAAATACCTTCATTATTGTGCCGGTTTAGTAATGTAACGCAGCAGTCGACGCGCGTTTGCCGGTTTGCTTCAGTCAATTCGTGAGGTACCCACCTTTCAAGCTTTTTAATCTTCCCAATTTGCTTCAAGTGAATTAAAACAGTTTTATCACTAACACCGCAGCCTGCAGCTAACTCGGACGTGGTTTGCGATGGATCCGCTTCCACAATAGCCTTCAACTCTTCATTATCAACTTGAGTCTCAGGCCGTCCACGGGGCTTGTTCTGCAAGTCGAAATTTCCAGAACGAAAACGTTGGAACCAAAAACGAACTGTGTTTTCTTTTGCAACACGACCGCCATACACATCATTCACCCTTCGAGTTGTTTCCGCAGCACTAGTGCCACGGCGGAACTCGTACTCGTAAATAATGCGATATTTTAAGTTTTCCATTTTGTAAAATGATTGACGCAAACAGAAAAAAACAGAAGAAAAAAAACAAATGAATGACGATCATCGAAGCACAAATACATGAGTCTATAGCTGTACAAATTTGAATTTGGAATTCCTTACCAAAGAGGAGAAATTTGTGATTAAAGTGGCCAGTACGAAAAACGCCAATTTCATATGTAAGGACCTAATATAACACAAACAAATCCAGAGATGCGGTGGCTGGGTTTAATCGCACGTCCTTCGGAATAATCTATCTATATAAATAAAAATGAATTGTTGTTCGTTAGTCTGATTAAAACTCGAGAACGGCTGAACGGATTTATCTTATCATAGTCTTGAAATGTTCGTGGAGGTCTAGGGAATCTTTAAAAGGCGAAAAAAAATCGAATAAGTGCCGGGAAAATAATTTTGAATAATTATCTGTGCGAAGCCGGGGCGGGCCACTAGTAAATAATAAATATAAATACCTCTAAATATATATGGACAATCCACACAACAACATCTAGCCCCGCGGTAAGCTTAAGCTTGTGTTAATGAAAGACGAGTGTGCTCACTATGTGTCAAAACTAGCAGTAGGTAGACCAAGGAACAAATGGTAAAATGGTAAATTTTCTGTGCTGTACTGTGGCTTATTCCAGGTCCCCCATCCCGCGATCTCTCTCCGCTCTCAACGCACTCCTGGCCCTGCGCCCAGACTGCGATGTGTTCGCAGCAGACTGGCACGTACTCCGAGCTGCTTGCTTAGAGTACTCTGAGTGCTTGTATTAAATTTTATGTAAAATAAGAAATTTTTATAATATGTGATTTAATGTTACTTTATTGTTTCTATTTCTTGTTTTAACTTATTAATTTTTAAGAATATAGGTAAATAATTTTTTTAAAGTTTAAAGTTAAGTAAAGAGGCGATCTAACAGTAAAGGATTATTTATTTTGGACCCGGAGTTCCTGAGATTAGCCTGTACAAACAAACAAACTCTTCAGCTTTATTTTATTTATTTTATATTATTATAATATTAGTAGGTATAAATACCTACTGTAAAACACCATCAATGTACGTCAAATACGGTAAGTATAAACAATAATTATCTGTTTGCTGTATTAATATCGAGACACTTAAGATGGAATGCCAACCATTAACAAGTAATAGGCTCTTTTTGCCGTTAAGCCTTTGACCTGTGCTAAGAACCGATGTACCTACCTCTGAGATCATCGGTGTTTGTTAAGAAGTTAATGAATCACATAATTATTATTAACGACAAAAACAACAAATTAACAGGACACTTACTTAAAAATATGTAGATCGATATTGAATGTTGTAAAAATAAAAAAAGAATCTGAACTAATCTATGGCGTGATTCTATTAGTTATATATTATATCTGTCAAAAATATCTGAAAATAGTCAGGTACCGCGCTTTATACTTTCTTACGAGTTTGGTAAAGTATTAAAAGCATTTAATCATAAATTATAAAAAAAACTTTATTACATGCACCTACTTCAATCATGCAGGTGCATATAATTACTTTTTAAAAATGAGTATCGGAACATAATTTTATGAATTTTATAAAAAAAATACATTGATTACAAAACGCAATTATTGTTTTATAGTCTTAGTTAAATAAATAAACTTTATCGATCCAGAAGCGGCTACGACTACCTTTAGGCTAGCAACATTACAGCTAAAAGTAAACAGGAACCTAAGATGAAACACTAACACAACGCAGCAACACACACTTCAATGAAACCATTTGTTTGATCTAAACGTTTTATTCGTCGAAGTATTAAGCCAAAATAAGGGATCCATCAAACCCAATAATTGCAAGCGATGAAAATTATAAGTCGAGTGTCTACGCCTCTACGTCTATACGTCCAGAATCCGTGATGTGAAACAGCGTCCCAGAGAGAGTTTCCCGCCAGTTTCCATTGAGAGACTGGGCGATTCGCACGGCTGTGACGTCATCGCGAAATTCTCCGCGCGCACTCGCAATTCAAATTTTCTTTCTGTTCGAACGTTTTTTTAATGCGGCGTAAATTAAAAAGTTTCCACCATTCTAGTGATAAAGAGGTTTTAAGTGACTTTTAGTGTCTTTGTGGTAAAGTTTTGTTGAATTACGTACAGTGGAAGTTGAGGTGAATTAAGCGATTTTTCGCCTGAAAACGGTAAGATAATTAATTTAGTTAACTTTAGCAAGTTTGATGTTTCTGAGGAGTAGATATAAAAATAACTTTTTTGTAACATCAATTTTATGACTTTCTTTCGTGAATAATTAAGTTTACGTAAACTTTTGGCCAGTTTCGTAAAAAAATAATGTTTTTATGATGAGATGGAGTAAGTTTCAAATATTTATTACCTACTAAGTTCTGAAGTTTGACCTTAAATCAAAGTTTTTAGTTATTTTAGTGAAGCATAAGATAAAGCTATTCTGTTATGGAACAATATTCTTAATATTAATTAAGTACCTATATATTTAACCAAGATTATTTTTGATATTATATTTTTTTATTGTACGTAAACCCTTGTTACAAATAGGGTTGCATAAATTTGTTCTATGTGTATCTAAAACAGCAAGATCAATTAAGTTGTGTTTTTATTGAAAATCTGTTTTAAAATATTATTTTATCAAGTTGGAGCATGTATTATAGAAATCGTTATAAACATAAAAACTTTTTACAAAATAGCTGACTACTGAAGAGTAATGACACATAATAAAAAAATCACATGTAGAGGGTGTTAAATTAGTTGTTTCGTAGTGTTGGAGGGCTTATAGCACGGAAAACTAATAACCGTTGGGGCCGAATTGTCTACAAATAGAGATCTCGGATACGCAAGGTAGGGACACCAATGGCATGATTATGGGTTCGATTCCCGTCGAGGGTGAAAGTGCTTGTATGTTCTGCAAGCACTTTCTTCTTGGTCTGGGTGTTTAATATGTATCATAAAAAAATATCTATATAATTATAATAAGTATATCAGATATCTAGTAGCTGTAACACAAGCTTAGAGCTTACCACGGGGCTAGATGTTGTTGTGTGAATTGTCTGGAAATATTTATTTATGGGATGAATTGGTGACGGTTCTGAGTTCACGATGAATTCAGAATAGAATAGAAAAAGATTTATTCAGTACACATAAACAGACATAGTTATGAGTACAGTAGACACAGGAAAAACAGAAAATAATATTCAATAAAAAAAAGCACAGAACAGAATAGATTAAACATTACATCAAATGTATCAATATACAGTTGTGTCTGTATTGTGTACAGAATGGGTCTAACCTCAGCACTATGCTGCCCTGCACATTGTCCAGGGCTACGCTGATTTTCAGGTCAGACCCTGTGTGGTGTGTGTGTGTACAATAAATACAATTATTATATAATGTGTAAATACTACTTCCATAAAATTATATTTAAAATATTAAATACTATGGAGGGGAAAATATGAAATTAATACATAAATAAAATACCATGTGATTATTTGGTTAAGCAAGCAACATTTTAATCAATCAACCATGATGAACTCGGCTTGATTGATACCACGTGATTATTTCCAATTCCAAAACATTCACAACGAAACGAAACACAATTCAGGCCGTTTCCAGCCGTAATAACTGCATATCTATGGATGTCCTACGAGTAGAATGACAGAGACTGCGGGTTAAAAGGTGAACAATCAAATTGTAGGGTAAAAACTATAACATACTCTTTTAAAATTAAATGAAAAAGCCTATTTACGATGCCAACTGCAGGGACACAGGGACTACTCTCAACACGTGAGAAATTAGGCTCTAATTTATCACGCTGGCGAAGTTTGCGACTCTTCCCAGTTCTCTGAACATGTCTGTTTCCTCTCGATGTTTACGTTCACCATTTAAGACCGTGTTTTGAAGCGCACATACATTTATTAGGATGAAAATTTCAGAGGTGCGCGGCTTGGTGAAATGAAAGCGCAAACAGGAAAAAGTATACAAATCTTCCAATGTCATCTTACATTTTACAATGTATCATTATATTTATATTTTTTTTCTGTATTAAAATTACTCTATAGCCTAAGGTTTTCTGTAAGAAAACTCTAATGGGGTTAAGCTCGCCTTTGTGCATGACTAATGTTATTATTAAGATTTGTATTTTGTTTCTGTATATATATATGTAATAAGGAATTAAGAGAATTATGATAGTAGAGAAGTCGCGTGCTAGCACCAGTATTGCAATATATCAACTTTTTGTCCATGTATGTGATACTCATGAAGGAGATTGATGACCTGACTCGCAGATTCAAGTCACCGGGCGGACCTATTGTCCGAAATGAGGTATACTTATTATGATTCAAAAAGCAGTGTTTCAGCAATCCCGAGGTCTACAATTACATTCGTTTTTATTTAAATCAAAAATACTAAATGGTTATGATTGTACAGGCTTACAAAGTTCTTCATATCAGTAACTCCAATATTCAGTACAATTATATTAATGGTACCCTAACGTGTGCATATTGCGATCGCACGTTTGTCGCTAGAATTGGGTACATTAGTCACATAAGATCTAGACATTGCTGAGGTCACTGTAGCCGAAATCGGCTAGGTGTATTATTATTATTATCAGTAACTCGTATAATACAACTGAGCGTAACGACAGGTTTTAGCAGTTTTTTTCGCGGTTTTCATCATTTTATCCAATTTATCAGGAACTCATATACTGACTTAATAAATCTAAATCAATCTAATCACTCGAGTATATTTGCAGATTTTCGGTTTTCCTTCCCCACTCACCTGTCATACAAAAAAAAACTAAATTTAAATCGCTCCATCCGTTTGGGAGCTATGATGTCCCAGACAGACAGACAGACACACAGACAGACAGACACGTCAAACGTATAGCACCCCTCTTTTTTGGTCGGGGGTTAAAAACGAATCGCAAAAGGTATGTAAGCGCTTAACTCCACAACACTGGGTTCGCTTTGGCAAATTATTTTTTTTAAATGATCGTTGAAGTATAAGGATATTTTTACGGCGAGAACAATGCGAATATTTGCCGGGATAACTATTTTGAATAATAACCGTGTAGGTACTAAATAAAATGATTGCTGTAATAATGCCGTTGTAAATCTGTAAACTTAGTACAAGTTATGACAAGTAGTATAAGAAGATAAGTAATGACGAAGTTGTTAGTATAAAATCTTCAATCTAAACGAGAACCGAAATTAAATTTCAGATTTACGACCGCTTGTTACAATAGCCTATCATTTTTGTAAATATTTATTTACAAAATTAACTGCCCGCTTTCCTTACACAGGGATTAATTTAAATTAGTGTTTATATTTCATGAAGAGTTTCCAAAATAGTAAAGATTTCTAACTATAATATAATTTAAAGGTAAGTATATTTGTACCAACGCTTATTTAAAAAAAAAATGTGGTCAACATTTAATTATTATCATACATTTTTTGATAGATTATAATCTTTTTCACAAGAAAAGGCCTAATACTATTTTATATATGTATTACAATATGATTTATTAATTTTGACTAATCTTTTTGAAAAACGCATTTCCGTAATTTTTTGCCACTTAGTTGCCCGTGTTATAAGACTCGTAAGCACCCCTATTTACGTTCCCACTGCTGGGACAGGGACTTCACTCTTGACGAGAGAAATAAGGCTTAAATTCACTACGCAAGTGTGGGTTGTTAAATGTCACATGCCCTTCAAACTCGTACTAGTTCTCAGAACATGCCGTTCCAAAAAATCCAGAAGTGCTGGTTTGAACCCACAACCTTCGGAACAAAAGTCTAGTGTATTCAATATGCTTATTGTACACAATACAGGAACATAAACACGTAAAACAAAATAAAAAATAAATGGTACAATGGGTGGCCTTATCGCTAAAAAGCGATCTCTTCCAGCCACCACCTAGCAAACACGGCTCTTGGACTTTCCTGTGGGAAAAATGTAATTTTATCGGGGGTTATAAAAGAGTTTCCAGTACCATTACTAACAATACAATATATACAATACTCTTTATTGAAACACAAAAATATAATACAACAGAACAATGCTTAAGAACTAAAATACATTAAATAATAGTGTAACAATGCACTAAAATATAAATATACGTATAAATATAATTTAAATATACGTTCATCAATGGACTTATTTAGAAATTCAGAACACCCCGATATTATATTATAAATAATAGTGTGCAATAATTTTTTTGTAAAGATTTTTATTATACTGTCTGATGAAAATGTTTTTTTTATGATTTAAAACGGGTAACATAACATGATTTGACGGTTTTTACAACTCAAAAACTCGGAGTTGTTTGGCGCTTGCAACAGCGTCGAAATATCGGAAAGCTCAAAAACCGTCAAATCATGGTATATTACCCGTTTTAAATCATAATATTGTTAAAAACCATGATAATTTAAAAAGTAAAAATGTTTTTTGTCTAAAAAATATAATTAATTACTAATAAATATTTCCGGACAATCCACACAACAACACCTAGCCCCGCGGTAAGCTTTAAGCTTGTTTTACGGGTACTAGACATCTGATATACAATAGAAATACTACTAGCATTGTCCTTTCATATTAAGTCTTTGAGCAACCTTGAGCCTATTCATAAGGCCTTGAAGTACCTCATCTCGGATCCTGCTATTGATGTAACATGACTGGAGACATAGGTACTGGTTGAAGACTTTAATCTTGAGGCTCAGAGGTATTTTGGATAAAAACTTCCTGTGGAGTTTTCAGTTGCGTTTGAATTGAAGAATTACCGTCGTTCCTAGGAATGTATGGAACATGAACATAAATTCAGCTGTAAGACGTGAAGCTCTGAAAAAAAAACAGCCTCATGTTGAGATGCGTATTAGGTTTTAAATATCAACGAGACTCCCTATTTAAAATCTAGATAGATAGATAACTCTTTATTGTACATCTATCTATCTATATAAAAATGAATTGTTGTTCGTTAGTCTGATTAAAACTCGAGAACGGCTGAACGGATTTATCTTATCATAGTCTTGAAATGTTCGTGGAGGTCTAGGGAAGATTTAAAAGGCGAAAAAATGAATCGAACACCGCAAACCCGCAGGCGCAGCGTTTTCCTTGAAAGACAGATGCTTTTGTTATTTGCTGTAGACACACTGTGGTTGCGTTTCCGACTATAAATCTGAATTGAAAATTTAAGATAAACCCCTGATTCCAATTCCTTAATTTCCTTAAAGAACATCGAACATCGTTGGCATACCTACTCGACCGCCATTTTGAAAAAAATGAGATTCGGCGGCCAGTGATGATGATGGCGATGGTACTACAGAGATGATGATGCCGATGGTTTCATTGAAAAGTATATTCCTAGCTACATCGATTAAAACCAACGCCTTTCTGCAACGAAAATAAATCCAATTCTGCTACTGTAAATAATTTTATCCAGGTGTAAAAGTGAACGAACGCGAATTTAAACAAGCAATTAAGGAAGATAATTTTCACGCTTTAGCTGTTTACGCGGAGCAGTACCGTCAGTTAAACGTATTGCTTTTCATGAAAGCGATTTAAATTCAAATTTAGCTGAAGAAATTACGCGCTGACTTCCACACCTGAAATTTTGACGTATACGCGTTTTTAAATAGAACCTAATTTAGACTGTGTGCTCGCTATGTAACTGTGTGGTAATGTAATTTTTCTATGTGTGCGATTTGTCTATGGTTTTGTTGTTTACCACAGCCGGTTTCCGAACGGAAATTTATTGCCCTATTTTCTAAACTGTTGAAAAACAAATTTTTTTATAAATTGAATTTACATGGCATGGTATTTAATTTATTTACTTGATATCACTTGTGGGAGACACGTGACTTTTCTTCCAATGTTGCTTAACTTTATAAATTAAAGGTGAATTTACGGTGGATGTTTGCATGGTACATCATTATAATTAATTCACTTTTATCGTTCTCTTATCAGTGAGGCCCATTGGAAGTTTCACTCGCACAAACTTATGAATTTATATAAAAATAAAGTCGAAAACCTCAAATCATTTTTGTAGACCAATCCATAGACACATAAAAAGTTTGTTAAAAAAAAATGGGTCTATATATCTACTTATCAAGTTTCATCATAGTTCATAGTTTTGGAATAGAGTGGCTGTGACATACGGACGGAATACAGACAGATAGACAGACATGAATCCATAAGGATTCCGTTTTTTGCCATTTGGCTACGAAAGCCTTAAAATAATAATATACAACAAGCAAGCGAGCAAGTATGTCTTTTAACTTTCCTTGGTATTTTTACAGTTGTTGCTCTAGCTGTTGCTTGATACAAGTACATTATATAGGTATATTCATATTTTTTTTTGCTTTTAGCCGCTAGACCAGTGTGGCCTGTTATTTAACGATTATAACATTTGCACATCATTTCCAATATCAAGCAATTCTAATTCTTCAATCGATCGTCGTTTTTTTAATCCTACCTTTACAATATATGTAACAGTAAAATAAAAATTTAATTTCACTGACTTTTGAATGTATAAAAAAATTGTGCAACAAGAATAGAAAAAGCGCCCATTAAATAAAAATAAATAATATATAAAGTTTCAAATACAATTTTAGGTTAACAGATGTAAAGTTATTTAGGAATTAAATCTGAGAAATTTTCGAACTTCAAATTTTACCTATAAAGTTCTCAGTGGAATTCCTCACCAGCAAATTCGCAGTATTTCTAAACTTTCCGCGTCTTATTTTAACGATAGTTCATCGCTTTTGTTTGATTTTCCCGTCATAAAACACGTAGGTTAACGTAAACATCTACCTTATACTTACATCATAAATTCCATTAAATGTGCGAGTAATAAACTTTGTAATAATAATTTTTAAAGTTTTTGTATTCGAAGATGAATCCCTATTTTGTTTTGTCTTCGCATCAGGCTTTGGACAAATTTCGCTTTTTTGTTGAGTTTTTATTGCCCGGAGAAGGTTCAAGTACTAACAAAATTAAAGAAGTTGTTCGGAAGCTTATTGGAATTCAGTAAACTTAACAGCCATATTAAAGTTTTTTAGGAAACGGCTCTTCTTGAGAGAGTCTATTAGGTCATTTAGTTATGGAACTAATATGAAACTCTTTAAAAATCAAAGATTAATCGGGTAGAGTCCACCCAATATAATCAAGGCACGGTTCAAATAAATGAATAAAATAAATAAATTCAACTAATAGTTCGACGGTCTACCTTTAGTTGTAAGGATATTACAACGAGTAGCATGAAGTTTAAGACAAAAACTGATCAGACGGGCAGTGGCAAGCCGGGTCCAGTGGATACTACCTGATTACGTACTTCATCATCATCACCCTATTAACGTTCCTACTGCTGGGACACAGGGACTTCTCCCTTGACGAGAGAGATTCACCACACTGGCAAAGTGCGGGTGGGTGAATGTCAAATGTCCTTCCAACTCTTTAAAGTTCTCAGAACATGCTGGTTTCCTCACGATGTTTGACTTCACTGCTAAAGTACGTGTTTTAAAGCGCACAAACATTTTTCAAGAAGAAAAATCCAGAGGTGCGTCGCGGGGTTTGAACCCACGACCTTCGGAATGAAAGTCGAGTGTGCTCCCACCTAGCCAACACGGCTTTTTACCTACTTCCAACAATCCTAATATAATAATATAATATAATTAATTTCAAAATTATGATTCGTCCAATGAAATATGATAAAAAATACAAATTTTTATTATTTTGCTGGTCAGATTTGAATAATTATTTCACTGTCAGATTGTCTATTTATGAAGAAATACCATTGGCTTTTTTCATCGGGAAAATACGTCGTTCCCGCCGGAAAACCATGGGAGTGTTACATCTCGATTATAAATATAATACACAAAGAAAAACATCCTCCAATAAAAATATGCATTCCAAATGAGAAATAAACGAGAAGAAATTCACAAAAAAAACAAAAGGTCAAATTGGAGAATACATAAAATGCCACATACATTAGGTACATATATTTCGCGAACTCATATTGACGTGAAAGTTCTGAAATAGCTACAAGATGAAAGAGTTATTCTCGTGTATTTTTAGGCGGTGAATGGAGCTGTGAGATTTTCATTCATCGCTGGAACACACACATGAAAGTGAGCTGTTACGAGTATATGAGCATTCATTTAAAGCTATGATTACAATTTTAACGAGCTTCTAAGATCCCGCGCCGTTTATAATGGTAATCCACAAAGCACATTTCCATATAACAACACCACATCACCACATCCCATACTCATGTAAGACATTTATTTTTCCCCTACTACTTCATTTCATTCATTTCTTTTTACTCAGTGGCGCGATGGGCGGAGGTCCGCTTGCGGTGCAAGAGGTAGCGGGTTCGATTCCCGCCAAGGGGTGAAGTGTTTGTATGTTCTGCAAGCATTTTCTCCTTGGTCTGGGTGTTTAGTATGTATATAAGTATATCAGATGTCTAGTATCCGTAACACAAGCTCATAGCTTACCACGGTGCTAGATGTTGTTGTGTGGATTGTCCGGCAATATTTATTTTATTTTTAGATACTGGCTGTGCCTGTGAGAAACCGGCATGTTCTGTGAACTTTGAAGGACATGTGACATTCATCAAACCGTACTTGGCCAGCGTGGTGAATTAAGGCCTAATCTCTCTCGCCTAGAGAGAAGTCCCAGTATCCCAGCAGTGGGAACGTTAAAAGGGGGGTTATGATGATGATGAATACTCACGTCTCGTCAAATGGATAAAAATAGAGTCTACAATGCCAATGCCAATAGAGATAATGTAGAGTACCATACTTACTCAGGTCACATAGTATACGATTTTCATACTAACATTAGTATTTATCATTATACAAATGTACAAAGGTTTAAAATAAACGAATTTACTCTATACACAAAGGTGATCTTTGTAAATAAAGGTCGAATATTTCGAGAGGCACTATCTTCGAGGACCGTAATCTTATTTTCGTGAACATCCTAATTTAGTAGGAGATGCGAAACTTATGACTTTGCTCTAGCGTCGAATATAATAACTAAATATATTTTATTTATTAGGGTTCTACATGTCACAGCTTATGTAGAAGCAGCCTGCCTACTTTTTGTTAGTGTTATTATGTTCAATAGAGTCGCAGCTCATTGTGAATTGCTATTACGACGAATTATAGAGTGCTTACCGTGCAAATGTAGTTCGATTCCCGTTGCTGTTGCTTTCAGTTAAAAAAATAAGATATAATTTGACCAACGTTATGTTATTATCAATCAAAATAATTTTAATATTAGGAATGTGAAAGTGAGTTTTTTGTTTGTTTGTAACTTCCTCAAATGTTATCATCTTGTTCCCTAAAAATTTTGCAAACACATCGTTAATTGAGATCAGATTAAGAGGAGGAAAAGGAGTTCATCCCGAAAAAAGGTACTATTCTCGTGAGATTTACGACAGACGACGCTACAAATCGCAAGTCATTAGCTATTCAGCACTGACTCATTTAATTTGATCTATAATTTATTATCTTACTGCTTCTTTTTTATTTTGATCAAAGTTAAACTGTAATATTAAAATATGCAATTTATTTAGATAATAAGTTACCTAGCCAGTTAAATACGCACCTGCGTCCATAGGTGCGCTGAGGTAGGCTATTTGTGAAGGGCCCATATTTCTGTTTAATAAACTTCTCCGTGTAGGCAATAAAGATTAGAGAACCGTAGCCTATGATTTATTTGTCAGAGAGGATAATAACTGGAATCTTGAGGCACTTCATTTTAGGTACGATACGAAGCACTTAATTATGAACCTTATGTACTCGGTACTCCGAGCGAGACGTTATTTATATCAAAACTTGCCCGCTTTGTCTTACACCTGTGGTTCCTATGTGATATGTTGAAGGCATATGAAGGGATTTTGATCGGGCTTATAATTTTCAGCGTTCGAATATCAAATAGATTGTTACTTTAGCTACATTGGTAGGCTACGGCGAATATACGACTTATGGTTACATAAATATGGACGTCAGGCTACGTTGGTAATTTATTGTTCTGTCCTAGTAGGTTAGCTGATGCTTTGAACAATATTTGTTTTACTAAAACTTGATACGGGTATTCCATGATTTGACGGTTTTTGAGTTTAATATTTCGACGCTGTTGCAAGTGCCATGATCACACCATAAACTCATTTAAAACAGTAAACTCAGTTTTATGCCGTGATCATGGCGCTTCAACAGCGTAGAAATGCTAGAAGGAGAAAGCTTCGGTAGTGTCATCGAATCCTATTATTTAAGTTTATTGTTTGTACTGACCTAAATAAATAATTTTTAATTTATTATAACCCGTTTCAATATTTTGTTAAAAACCATGATACTTTAAAATCTATCACACAACGGTATGAAGCGCCCAAGGGCTTTTGTAGAAGGGTCGTTCAATTGTAAATGTTATTAAGGGTTCTTTTTACCAACAAAGTCCCCTGAAGCATTTGCCACCAGTATTCCCAACAGTTATTGACTGTCTCGTTAATTAAAACGATTTTATATGTTACTACGGCCCGCCCCAGCTTTGCACGGTTAATTTATCAATTCTTTACCCGGAAATTATTAAATATCATACTTGAATTTCTACGACATTTAAAACAAAAGTATTGGCCAAATCGGTCCAGGCGTTGTTAACCAACACATTTTGCGATTCATTTTTATATTATAGACAGATTGTATCAACTCTTTGTGGGGTATATTAATCTAGAACACGATGAACGGGACTGATGTTATCGTTATTCTTGAATCATTATAGAGTGAAAAGCTATTGCAATGAAAATTAAGAGAGTTTGGCGAAACTAAGGTTATCAAACGGATTATCGCGTAATAACGGCGTTCTAACTTTAGCACTTACAATTTTATCATGCCCTAATGACCAACGAAACAGAATGTTTCATCTAAACGATAATTTTGTTTCGAATACTTCACAGAGATTATACCAGTAATTATTTCAGCTGAAGTTCACTTCTGAACATATGCCTCCTTCATAGATTTGCAGTTATTTTGGTAAGAGGCGGTCGTTCATCAAGACGGTGAACGTCCAACGCTGTGTTTGCTGATCCGTGCCATTTGAGAAATTAACGCAATTAGCAATACTACGTGTTACCCGCCCACTGCCACTTCAAGAAACGAATCCGGTTGGATTTGTCGGTTATACGCGTTTTTCAAGTTATTCTTGATTCGATACCGTAAAGAAACCCCGTGCACAGCCTTCTCCACAGCTCTTGGAGCGACTCTGTGCCTATAAGTATAAAATATGTGTTAGCTGTGCTGGGACACAGGGACTTCTCTCTTTGACGAGAGAGATTAGGCCTAAATTCACCACGCTGGTGCGTGTTGGTGAATTTTACATGTCTTTCAAACTCTCAAGTTCTCAGAACATGTCGATTTCCTGTTGACGTTTATCATCACCGTTAAAGCTCGTGTCCTTTTGCATAAGGCATTTACTTCATGGCGCTTAATATAAATATTAACTTTAAAGGTATAAATTTTACCTAGTTAAGGCCTAAACAGAAAAATGTATAGAGAAACACCATGTTTTGGATACACACAAACGCTACGGAGACTTTACAGTGAGTTAATTAGAGTTAGCTTGTGAATCACGAATGTCGCGAATTTACAAGAATATTATACAAAATTATCCTTAATGAGGGTTATTTAAGGTGAACTGAAGTAAGGTTTTTTAATTCGGCTTGAAAATTAAAATAAATATATATTTTCTGACAATCCACACAACATCATCTAGCCCCGTTGTGAGCTCTAAGCTTAGGGGCTTAACGGGTACCAGTTAGACATCTGATATACTTAATATAATAGACATACTTAAACAGATATTTTTATTATACGTATTAAACACCCAGACCAAGTAAAGAGTACTTGCAGAACTTACAAACACATGACCCCTCAGAATCAGAAATTAATCTATAACAAATGTTTTCGTATGTACCTAACATATGTAATGTTAGGTGTATTAGAATGCCTCACGATGCCACCACCGCACCGCCACGCCACCGCGCTCCCGCCACTTTTCCCTCTGCAAAATTCATAGCTAGCAATGTAACTTGTACTATTCTTCGTAACTAGCAATGTATTACTACCTACAGCCGTTAGCGGACCGGTAAAATTAGACTTTGACGGCGCGGGGGCGGCGCGGCGGTGGTCTGGCGGCGATGCTAGTGTACAGAAGAGTGGAGTATGTACCTTTGTATAAATGGTCACAACTTTGAAAGATATCTAATTTTCAAGTTTCTGTGTAACCAACCGTTAAATTGGTAATTATAGAACACCGTTCCAAGTTTTAGGGTAATCTGAAATGCCTTAGTTATGTGGATGGATATTGTAACTTTGGACTTATATACCTAAGTAGACATTAAATAAATTTTGTTAAATTTTCATCATCAGGATTATAAATTAATTTTAAATTGTAACTAATGTATACGATATTAAAACTAGCTGGCCCGTTACGGCTTTGCTCGGATGCAAAAACTTTCCTATTGAATCACTCTACCTATTGAAGAAAACCGCATAAAAATCCGTAAAGCAGTTTTTGTGTTTTCGTGAATATCAAAACATTGACGCGGCGGGGGACTCTAATCTATACTAACAATAGAAAGCTGAAGAACAAAGGAAATACTAATACGATTTTCAAAATTCTTCCAGAGTTCGATAGCCTATTTATCTAGAAAGGCAATATACCGCGGGAAAGTACGTTGATACCGCGGAAAAATCCAAAAACACGGGGAAAACCGTGGCGTGTATGTATATCTATTATACCTCTATAATAAGAAGATAGATTTTTTTCAAGTCAAGATCTCTCGTTAATGCAATTCGTGATACCATCATTTACTCCTCGGGTACAAATCAAATTTATAACATCCATTTCTCCGAAACTAATAAGGTTTACTTAACCGATAAAATTTTACAGTAAAGTTCTTGGTTTATTCTATATTTTAGCTTTAAATAATAGTTAAGTTGGAAATAGACATAAAAAAAAATTACATCAGTTTTTTACAATCAAGTAAATATCCACATTTCTGTGTGTGGGATGTTACTTAATGGTGCAGCTACATAAGCAGCCTACGGGGCATATTCGTGTCAACGCGATGTGTGTACCCATCGTTGCAACGCGACGTATTCCGACGAAGACGATGTTTGGCGTGAGAGTGGCTATTATTACGTCACTTTAGAAACATGAGACACAAATCTCTATCCTAATGTAGACAGAGCTTCGCATTCACAATGATTTTAGCGAGCCAACTTCGCCTGTAGCCCCATTTTAGAAATACTTTTTTAGGGTTTTCAAATGGTATTTTTAGTACAATAATTTTTAGAAAGAATACCATGGTTAACGTTAATTGGCGTAAACATTGGTGAACTTAGTCACATCAGTGGTTCAGTCAATGAATCGCCACATTACAAAAGGGCCCTGTTTTATAAAACAGATAGCCGTAATGTCAAACGACGGATTATACGATCTGACTGCGACAGTCACACACGGTGAACTTTTGTTCTCTGGTATTCCATTACACATACCAACTTACGCACATTTTTACAGATACTTAATAAATAAACTTCTTATTTTATTATATTTGAGCGGGACATCAATATTACAGATAGAAGTCACGAATTGAAGATGATAAGCAACTATGCACCTATATGCATGCACACTATAAGAATTCAAAAAATGTTTTATCTCTAATTTAAATGACCGATTAATTCCTGTTTTTTTTTTATTTAAAACATTACAACCTTACAGAATTTGAAGTCTAAAAACAAACACTAACTACTAAATTAAATACATTCCTCGTTTTATGCCGAGCAGGTTGGTTGTAAAATGTAAACATTGTCATTTATAACTTAAATGGGGAATAAAATAAATCTACGGTCGCCATCTTGAATTAAGATCTAAAGATTTATCGCCTGAGTAGTTGAGGGGGAATAAGTAGTCGCAATTTGGGTCACGCTTTTTAGAAAACGTCTTCTTAACCTACTTAGCGCCAAAAAAAAGTAAACGAAGAAAAATTCAGTGTCGTATCCCAAAGCTTTGCCGAGACACATACTTCTACTTTTAAATAAATAATTTAGCTGACTAGGCACTCGTGTATTTTTGCAGTAAGCCGAATTTGTATTCGTTAAACTTAATAAATGTTTTATATGCTACTCTTTACAAAATGGCCCAACTCAATAAAAACATTCTATGTAAATTGCAATCATAATACTTACCTACCTCACATAAAAGTTAGTCTAAACTTAAGATAGATGATTAGATAATTTAGCTTTTTATGCTTCTGTTCTCGAACTCGGACTGGCATAGTGAGTTTTCAGTACAAACACTTCAATACTTCGATGTATCGGTATTCAATGCGACATCGTTGTAGAGACTCAAGCACCGCCCATGTTTCCACCGAATCGGAGGCCTCTTCGATGCCACAAAAGCGAAACCGAGCGGCAAGTTATACTCTTCGGTCTTCTGTATAACCTGCCGCAGCGTATGAATGTGGTCTACGGTACTATAGCTTTTTCGGAACCCGGCTTGTTCGGGTGGCTGGAAGTCATCAAGCTTGCACTCGAGACGATTTGTAAGGACCTTAGAGTACTGCTTATAGACATGGCTCAAATGCGAGTTCTGTCCGTAGTCAATAATGCTAATAAATAATAATATAATAGAGTTGGGGGCAAGTAAAGTTATATATAATAAGCTTGGTTCAACATGACATCTGATAACTTTTATCGCTGTCGTGAAAATGTGTTTGGGGCATCAAAAGTTATTCTTATTACAAACAAAGATAATTTGAAAATTTCATACACCTTTAATTTTAAGAAATAGTCTAAAATTGTTTTGCTGAATTGGATCATAAAAAAATACTAAAAATATATATTTTTTTAAATACTGGCCGCGCGTAACCTTGCTTATCTTTGAAAAAATCACGGTTTTTGCATGGAGCCCCCTTAAATATTTTTTTATTGTATGGTTTTAGTATGTGTTGTTAAAGCGGCAACAGAAATAGATCATCCTTTAAAATCCTTTTAACTCTCTAGCTATCACGGTCCTTGAGATACAGCCTGGTGACAGACAGACGACAAATTCGCAGTAATAGGGTCCCGTTTTACCCTTTGGGTAGGGAACCCTTAAAAATAGTCGCGAAAATAAAGCCGAGTATTCGGTTTAATTTTCGGCTTCCTGTCCGTCCCTAAAACTCGATTTACCCGTATTTTCATTACAGAAGCGAATGAATTACTGAAATACGTCGCTGATCCTCTAACGAAGTCAAGTGATTTTTATTACAACCGTTGCATTTTTCATTTCGCCTTGGAAAGCAGTTTCGCTAGCGCTGCATACTAGTTTATTAAAATTACTAAAATTTCGTTGTGAGATGAGTCGAATTAATGAATTATGAATTTGTTATGAAGTTTACTGTAGACGAGAATGTTGAATCTGGTTCCAACTACGATGTGTAAAAGATGCGCAATTTTTTGGGTTCTGTATCTAATTGATAAAATGGGATTACCTCACTATACTCTGCTGTCCGGTCATCTGTCTATTTGTCACCAGGCAGTATTGAAATATGGACAGTGATTTTCACAGATGATTCCGTATGTATCATAATTACTGTGCATCATAATTATGTAAATATTTATATAAAATCTGTGAAGTTTATAGTCACCTAGCACCCATATTATAAGCTTTGCTTTGTTTGGGGCTAGGTGATTCTGTGTGAATAGTCCGAAAATATATACTTACTTATTAATATTATGTATTTCTCTTGCCGTTATCATAAAATTACAAAAAAAATACCAACCACTACAGGTGTGAGTGAACTCTACGACCGGTCATTAAGTAGTCAAATGAGTGGTTGGATGGAGCGATTTCAATTTAGTTTTTGTTTTGTATGAAAGGTGAGTTTGGCGCGTGTGATTCATGAAAATCGGTTGACCGGTTTAAAAGTTATGGGGGTGAGAGTGGGGAAGGAAAACCGAAAATCTGCAAATATACTCGAGTGGGGTATCAAATGAAAGCGCATCGCGTCCACATTACAAAATATTATGGTGTTTTACTTTTAAGGAAATTACTGCATTGGAATGAAATTTTATTTCAAACATTGTAGAAATTCATTAACTATCACAAAATCCGCGATGTTCGAGTCCAATTCGTACTTACTCGAACAAAATCCAAACGGTCGGATGTCGCAAAAGAGGGGGCGATGACTCGCGCTTGGCAGTTTTATTGTCTCACCACAACTTGATTGACGGCTAAACATCTGCAATTCCAATTTATCCCTAAAATGCAGCCCATAAATAAAATATACAGAAGATTTACGTTGAATGACTGTCTGTCAGTCTCAAATACATTTCGAATTGTTAAATTCGTTTCGTGATTAGTTTTCCCCGGTTAGGTTTGGGTTGCGATTTATTTTGAACGAGAGAAGATTATCCCTTCGGATTCAAAGTGGTTAAGAGCACTTTTACTTTGATCAAACTGAAAGTCTGATGCGAGAATTTTCAATTTTCATCCCTCGAGAGGAGTGTGCATAGAGGGTGTTATAAGTTTTACCGTTATGGGTGGGTCTGCCTTTGGCGTAGCGCCTAAGTGGGTAGTGATCCAAACATAGTTTGTTTATTTGTGTATGACAAATTTTGTATTAGCAGCGGTAAAAAAACTCCATTTTTATATAAAACCATACAATACAATAGTTACATAAAATTTTATATGAGAAAGAAGTACAAAGGGCGGCCTTATCGCTTAAGGGCAATATTTTCCAGGTAAACTTAGCATGAAAAGGGAAAATTGGACATACATATAAGACAGGGGTGATTATTAGACTTAACGAAATCAAGTGTACAATGTTGCCTATGATGAATAAACTAACTATGAAACTTAAAACTTTGAAGTTTCTTAGTAGTTTTTGATGTAGTCATCATGCCTTTTAAGTTAATAGGCATGATGACTATATCAAAAATGGGCAATACTGTTTAAAAATACTGGACATCTATTTTTTGCTTTATCAATTTAATTAGAAAGTGCCAAGATAAAGCAGCAAATTTCCGGACTGGGGGCTCTTGGCGTATACATTTAGTACATTTTGCTCGAAAACATTTCGTCCCGCGATACTTCGACTTGGTACAAACCCCCTTAGAGAATCCCCTCGGATTGGGATTTCTATACTTTTTGATACTTTTTAATAATCCCCTGCTGCAGCTTTTCCGGTTGTAAGGGGATTTATTAACAAAAGGTATAGAAATCCCCTTCGCAGGGGATTTGTATATCAACCCGAAACTTCAATGCACTATATTGTCTTCATTTAAAAATATTTTCTTAATTTATCTAAATGACAGACTAACTATTATTTTATAGTCATCTACCCTATTGTTGTGACAAATATAAAGTGCATTCACCCAAAATGCCATTTAAATGGCTCAACACGGGTGTTTGAAATAGTTTTATTTAATACTTATGTCTCTTACATGTCAATAAAGGAAGTGTCATAATATGCCAACAGAACAAAGGCTTAAACCAGATGTTTCATAACAACGAAATAAAGTTTTTTTCAATCTTTAAAATCAGCAATGCTCTACGTCTGTATCAAAGAAGAAGATTTTGAAGATGATGATGCTTACCTAATGTTAAACAAACTGAGCGGAAAGTTTTCAAATGAATCCCTAATCGGGCTCCGATGTTGTAAGATGAGAAATGTTTGTTTCTTGTAACTGAGCCGATAAATAAACTAATTGGTCTTATGTAAACTTTTCTGGCCTAAATAGAGTCAGATGTTTAACTTGAATTTGTTGATTTGATCGAATTCTAATGCTTTATTGATTATAGATTAGGTACAATGTACATTTTGTAATATTATTTTTTATTTTGTATTTATACGTCAGACGTCTACCAACGGATGGATGGATGATTAAGTGAAAGCTGGTTTACAGAGGTTGCACGTCGCTTTCGACCAAAATAAAGAAAAATGATTAAGGTGTAACCCTGAAGGCTGATTATAGAGGTAGTGTCATACTGACCATTGGCACTGACAGCGCCGCGCGTAGTAATCTGTGTGGAAAAACTGTCAGCGCTGACAGTTAGCGGCGCTGTGCGGTCGGCGTTAAGCTAAAAGGTTTCTATATCGACCATACAGATTGGTAAGCGCCGATTTATCAGCGTGACACAAATATCAACTGAAGTCTAGATCTAGATGTCCAACAGCTGAAGTCATGATTAAGGATTTATTTATAAGAAACACAAACGATTTTTTCCAATTTCATTTAATAAAAATATTAACCTTATTATTAATTACTAAAAGCTCATTTACCTTTTCGAACGAAGTTATACACAATTACTTTTACATCTAAAACTCCCTATTGTAGGGCAAGCAATTCGTCCAAAAGCTATTTTGACAACAAAGAGACATTTATTTTTAAATTCACAATACGCAAACCACATGAAAACATTCATTTCCTGACAGTTGTCGGATAATCACCGAGCCGAGTGCTGGCGCTCTGCCACCACAGATAAAATGTTACAAAACATTGCATACTAAAATGGCCCTCGTCATATTTCTGATGAATGTTTTGGATGTTTATATTATATTTATGTAACACATGAAAAAGAAAACACTAACTTTAAAAGTACCGATCGTCGTGTATAGGCGCTGAATGTGACGGTTTTTTTTAATGTGAACAGACAATGTATATATATGTAAGTAAATACATCAAAACACAATACATCGAATTCTTGTGTAAAAAGTATGGATTACTAAGGGTTGATAGCTATGAAAAATTATTTAATTTATGTCACCCCAGAATTCTAGTGAAAAGACAGAAAAGCCAGAGTAGAAGTAGGCAGACCCTACTAAATTTGCAATCTTTCTTTTAAAAATACTCGTATTCGTCAAAATCTGTTCACCGTGAAGTACTGATAATATATATAGATAGAGGGGGCGATTGGCTTTAATTCATAATATAGGTACTAGCCGCCCGTGGCTTTGCCCGCGTAATTTAATAGAATGTTCCCTTTAGTAGGAAAACAGCTATGCCCGTACCAAATTTGATCCAAATCGGGCTTAGCTGGCAATAATTGTATTTTCGCGAAAAGCGGTACTTTATCTTTTCCACCCCAAGCGGACTTTTAGGTCTTTTTAAATATTTCCGGAAAATCCACACAACAACACATAGCCCCGTGGTAAGCTCTAAGCTTGTGTTACGGGTACTAGACATCTGATATACTCAATAAAATGGACATGCATACAAAGACATTTTTCATTAAACACCCAGCCCAAAGGAGAAAGTAATTGCAGATCAGACAAACACTTAAACCCTCGGCGGGAATCAACCTTCAAATCAAGCTTCCTTTGCTATCTCATGCGCCGGCCGCGAGCGGACTTACCTACACCCGCACCTCTGAAGCAGTCTATAGTTGTAAAACTAGGCCTCAAGGCACAGCTGGTACAAACCTAAAGGACCATAAGTGAATACTACGTTGAGATAATGCCTGATAAGTAGTCACATGTACTAAGTTTATGGGTCATAAAGCGACGCTAATAATAGCCTCTTAAGAGCCTTCTCCGCACTTAGATCACCGAACATGTGATTGCCACTTGGTTGAATTAAATAGGTTTGTAACTGTGACTTGTGGAGGTGACTTTTTATTAGAAGCTTTTATTTCGTTTCACCTCTTCTAATCAATTAAATTTCTTATAATTAAACTTTTCGCTTGACAACGTCGTCAGTTTGCCAGTGTCAAGTTAAATATAATCATTTATTATAAAGTGAAAAGGATGTTATTCAGTTGAACACCATTTTGCGACCCCGTGACTAGCAAAAAGATCTCGCTCATTTGACCGCCATTTTTTTTATATCTAATCATATCTTGCAAGTTGATTTTGACAACTAGCGCTGAAACTTAGCAGCGCGAGACAGTGCAATATTATGCCATAGAGCTGGTTTGATGACGAAATTGGAAAGTGACCATAGATAATTCGTTATAAAAGTACCCTTCTAGTTTACGCACTCGGAAATAATCCTCCCAGATTACAACGATTATCAAGATAGAATATCGTTTATCTCACCAATATTTACAGGGTTGTTATTCAGGGTCTGTCGTTAATAATGGATAATCCGTTAAGGGGTGGTAGCCCAGCTAAAATACTACAACAAAATCATATTTTAATATAATTTTAACCAACAATGGTGATGCTTTAGTTTTACCAATAATACATTAAATAATAAAAAGATACACTCTTAGTACTCTTACTCATCAAATGGAACTAATCTTGAGCTTTTAAGAAATAATCTTTTCAGTACAACATTCTCACGTTACTTATAAGCTCCATAATCAAGAGTCTTTATCCACCCGAGCTCGCTTGCTCATTCAAGCCAAGGCCACAGCCATCCAGCAGTTACTTGGTAACTCGAGCCTTCGTTATGCTCTATTAAAAAGCACTTCAGACCTGCCGTACCGGTTCCAATGCGCGCAAATGCATGCTCTAACGCATACAACGTGTCGCGGTGCAACGGGGAATTCAGGACTTATTAGTCTTAATGGATTCGAAACCGGTGAGTTTTTTTTTTGTAAGATGTCAAAGGCAAAAGTTTATTTCCTTAGAAGCACATGGCCTACATGGACAGGTCAACTTAAATAAATAAAACTAAATTGTTTGAACAAAAAATATCAAGGAAATAATATTATCTTGACAGTTCGCTTCAATGTTTTATACTGATTTGAGAAGCGAATAGAACAACACAGCTTTATCAGTTATTACAATTTTGGAGTTCTTATTTATAGGTTACCATTATAAGCTTAACATTTACAATAAAAAATGCTTGTCATTTTAGGGGAGCTATTATAACATGAGCATATCAGTCCTGGTCAACCAGAATTTTTAGAGCCTAGATGTATTTATATGTGTCAGTTTGACTGGAACTTTTAATTTATTTTTATGAATTTTTAATTCTTGTTACTAATTTTTGACATTCGTCCTTATTGCTTTGGGATTTTACCTTATATTATATTGTAATAATATGGCAAGATAATGTAAATAAAAAAATATAAATCTATTAAAAAACGCATCAAAATACAACCTAGTTATAAAGATATAAGCAAAGATAGGTAAAGCCAGACAGACAGCGACGAAACTACTTTCTTTTATACTACGTTAAGAAGCGTTGAGCACCTACGTGTCCTAATGGATGCAGTACATGCCAAAGTGCAATGCATACAATACAACAAAACAAAAAATCTTTATTGCAACACCACAATAATAGGAACATACATAGGAGATACATATTTAATACAGTGACACAATGGGCGACCTTATCACTAATAGCGATCTCTTCCAGGCAACCTTTGGATGGATCAGAAATTTGATAATAAGAGAGAGCAGTGGCGTTTACACAGATTTATAAACAACAAAAAAATAATAAAAATAAGATGAGTAGGTTTATGTAGTACAGAAAATAACTGTAAAAATTAATAAAATAAATGCATAGGTATATCTATCATACTCTCAAAAAGCAGAAATAAATAAATAAATAAATATTCACAGCATCACCTAACCCCAAACTTAGTACTATGACTAATATAACTAAGGTGACTGATATAACTACATAGATACATTTATTTTTGTAAATACATACATTATGATCTTCTTCTTTAGGTGCCACTTCATTACTGAAGGTTGGCAGTCAGCTCCTTAAATTTGTCTTTGTTCATGGCGATCCTGAACAGCTGTTCCACGGTTTTAATGCCAGTCCAATGTCGAATGTTCCGAAGCCATGACATTTTACGTCCACCAACTCTGCGCTTTCCGGCAATTTTCCCCATCATCACAGTTTGTAATAGATGGTACCGTGGGTTACGAAGTATGTGACCAAGATATGCGACTTTTCTTATTTTAATGGTCCGTACTATTTCCACTTTCTTGCCCATACGCTTAAGCACCTCAACGTTGGTAATGTGGTCCATCCAGCTTATTCGTAGCATTCTCCGATAGCACCACATCTCGAATGCTTCCAATTTCTTTCGGAGGTCTTCTTTCAACGTCCACGATTCACACCCATACAAGACTTGAGGCCAGATATAACATTGGAGCAGTCTAGTTCGCAGCTTAATGGAAAGTTCGCGACTGCACAGTACTTTCTTCATCTTCTGAAAAGCTGCTCTGGCTATTTCTATTCGAGTCCGTATTTCCATTTCACTCTCCCACGACTCAGTAAGCCACGAACCGAGATATTTATACTTGGTGACTCTTTCCAAAGGTTGGTCATTTATGAAAATAGAAATATGTTTTGGCACCTTAGAAATCACCATTAACTTGGTCTTCTTAATGTTCATATTTAACCCCACGTTCCTACTGCACAACGCAACCCTGTTGACTATCTTCTGCAAGTCTTCTTCACTGTCGGCTATAAGTACTGTATCATCTGCGTAACGTAAGTTGCTTATCGCTTTACCATTTACGACAACACCAGCCAGCGTATTTTGAAGCGCTTCTTTGATGATAGCTTCAGAATATACGTTAAACAGCAGGGGGGAAAGTATGCAGCCTTGTCTGACGCCTCTCTCTATGGAAATGGGATTAGTTTCCTCTCCATCTACCCTCACAGTTGCCGTTTGGTTCCAGTACAAGTTCTTGATAATGCGGATATCTTTGCCGTCTAGACCTATGCGTTTTAATTCGTTTATTAGTACCTCGTGTTGAACACGGTCAAACGCTTTTTCGTAGTCTATAAAACACATGTAGACGTCCCTTTGCATATCTCTGCATTTCTGTACTAAAACATTTAGTGCAAATTGCGCCTCTCTAGTTCCCATTCCCAGTCGAAATCCAAATTGGTTTTCTGGTCCCCTGGCGGGAATCGAGCCCGCAACCTCCTGCGCCTCAGGCGTACGTTAGCCCACCGAGCCACAGAAGTCGTCAAAAATTAAAATTAAATTTCAAGTCTAAGCTAGAATACCGAAAATGGAAATGGTTCCTGCAAATTTTAAACCACTCAGACAACAATAGTTTTAACATTAAAACAATATTGCTTGTAGTAGCTTAGCATAACAATTCCCAACAACAGTATGTTTCTGTTCCAAAGTTGTTCATTCATTAATAATTACCTGCCACATCCTACTTTTAAACTAGACATGAGGTAGTCACTGAACATCAAAAGTTACTGAGAACTTAGCGGCAGGAAGTTAGACTTTGTGGTGTAAAATTATAAAGGCTGTTGTCGCGTGTGGATGTTGTTGATAATTCCAATTATTCCGCTTGGGCTGCGGCTCAGAATTCCCGTTCAATGCATAAAAGGCTGCATTCACGTCAACACCGATAAATCGGTATTCAATAAACGAGGCTCGTGTAAACACCGCTTTAGAATTCCGTATGAATTTTGTAGAATACATTATGGGGAGGTATTCGTATATAAGTATGAAGCAACGATATGAAGCCTTTATGTAGTCTATTGTTGAACGTTTTCCGGGCTTTGAGGTAACCGATATCCAATTGAAATTGATGTCTCACTGAAAAAAAGCCGTTTATATTCTTATTTATTCGATTTGAATATTCATCAAATGAATAAGCTGCGAGTGCTTCTTTTTGAAACATAGATTTTTTATGTAATTTATAACTATATTCCTCTTTCATCTTTTGTTAATGTCTTTTTGCACCTCTTAATTAATATTTCTTTAATTAAAATAATTGGATATAACTACACAGCAAAGAAGATATCCTATGCTGCGGGGACAAGTGCTTCCTTATTTCTTTCGCGGTAGGCGAAAGTCCGCTTTCGGCTCAAGAGGTAGCGGGTTCGGTTCCCGCCCAGAGATCAAGTATTTGTATGTTATGCAAGCACTTTTCTACTTTGGTCTGGGTGTTTAATATGTTTAGTAAAAAAACCTCTAAATATAATTATATTAAGTATATTAGATGTCTAGTACCCGTAACATAGGCTTAGGTTACCGCGAGGCTAAATGTTGTTGAGTGGATTGTTCGGAAATATTTATTTATTTCTTAGAAGTTTAGAAGTTATGTTGAATACTTTTAAACTTCTAAGTTCATATTTTTTCACTAATTAGTAGTCATACTGCCTTGGTTTAAAACATTTGTTAAATACTTCAGCCATAGGCCAATAACAGTGTAACTATCTGAGATGCGATAGCATCGCCTCTAGGTAAATGTTCAACTAACAGCCGACATTTAGATCCAAGATATCTGGAATTTATCGAATAGGGAAGTCATGCTGGTAAAATACTGAATATTTTCATATAATAATGTAATAAATGATTTAAGAGATAGTAAACTTACTTGGCCATGTTGTTTTTCTCAGTACCTAGACAGATTTCTTAAGGTAAGGACTTAAAGTTTCCATATACGAAAAATAAATATTTAATCTATAATATAACAATCAATATAAGTAAAATGTTGGCAACCGGAAAACTAAACAACGCCGGGACAAATTTGGCCAATTAATGTTCGTAGAAATCCAAAGACGGTTTTTACGAGATTTATTAATTTGATAATTGAGTAATTACCCGTGCGAAGCCGGGCCGGGCCGCTCGTTTTAAATATTATACAAACTAATTTAACCATTACGTTACCAAGGTTCGGCTAAACTGAAAATTATAAACAGTATGCTCTGAATAAAAAAACAAACGGTCTAAATTCATCCACAAATAGCAGTTGTTTTTAAATTCACTCTTAACAAATTCTCCTTGTTTTAATTAAGATTTTTTTTTCAAAGTATTCTGTTTTTTTAATGAGGTTAATAAAAAAAGGTTCTTATTTAAAAAAAAAACAATGTAATTAACAAAATCAAATGTTTTTACAGAAACAGGAAAAAAAATCACGTCGTCTCACAGCCAGTAGCGGATCACAGAAGTGATTTTCACCAGTTTATATTTAGAAATCTACAAAAAGAATGTTTTATACCCTTAATCGAATACCGACAGTGGATAAATTTTACAGAAATGCAGCCCAACCCTAAGTGCACACAATTTAGATTTGAATAGATCTCTGGATTCGAGGCCTCACTGTGGGTTTGGCTGATGTTGGTACATCAGTTAAAGCACAACTCGTGATAGGTATTCCTATTAAAAGCTTATGTCAAAGTGATTTTATTTAATTTATCACGATGTTCGCATATTATTTTTCACTTTAAAGATTTTAAAGCTTCACTCTAGAGTAGAGACCCATGGCAACGTGCACTACTTTGAATAGACCTCTCTAAAAATATAACCCATAAAATATGGGTTAGACCATAATCCACCCAGCCGGCTTAACACGGCGATAATTGTCTAGGTACAGAAGAAACGTTTTCTATGTAGAATAGCATTCTTGTCTATACAGAATAGACTTATTGTCTCGTGACATAATTTTATAATGTCTTATATACAATTACAATACAAATACACTTTATTGAACACCAATTTACAAAACAAAAAATTAACATAAAATGAAATACACATATAATTGTGTCACAATGGGCGTATATATACGTAAGTAACTTTTGTTCTAATAGATAGTTAAATTGATTCATATCGTAATTTTTATTTTGTTGCTATTTATTACTGTATTCTCATAAGATTACAGAGACGATGGAATGCATTTTTAATTTGATATTAGCAAGTTCCAAAAAGCATTCCGCTAATTTGGCAGTCAGTCAACGATATTAAAATTAAAGCTTTATAATTTTTAATTTGGTCTACCGGGTGAAGCTATATTACAAACATTAAACATACCTAGTAAATTTTACCGAGCTTTTTATATTTTAATGATTGTTTTTAGATAAATTTTTGTACTATGCGTATTGTGAAAGTAAGATAAAGACCTCACCTTGAAGTCAGACCCTCCGCACTTGTCAGTCCCACCCGTTCTTGGCCAGCGTGGTGAATCAAGGCCTAATCTTCCTGGCTTTGATAAAAGTCCCTGTATCTCAGCAGTGAGAACGTAAATATGGGTACTTATGATTATGCTTAACTCAGACAGTAAAAACACATTTGTCCTACTAAGAGTTTTATGACGTAAACGAACTTTTCGCTTGTGCACAAAGGATCCTAACCAGAAAATGAGCAGTAGTGTCTTGGACCTCAATTCTTAATACTGCGCTTACCACACAGCCTGCCAAGCGCATTGAGCATTGTCATACTCATTTATTGTGATCGAGATAGGCTTATGCCTCCTATGCCCGAAACGAAGCTCACTGCTGGAGCCCATTGGCTATCTTAGCACCAAAATTCCGCTAAGTTGCTTTTGATTACACTGCCCTTTGATTAGGTCGCATTTCCACTAGGAAATGCGACCTAATTGCTGAAGTGTTATTGACTCTAATCGAATTATGTTGGTCTATTAACACGAAGGTCGGGTCTCGGCGGACGTTAACGGATCTTATTTAAAAGCCACTAACCTGTTATTTATGAATCTTTACCGGTGTTTTCAAAAGTAGAGAGGGATTATTTCCCTTTATACGCGTTAGAGGGTGTAATTGACAATGTTGGAATAGGATGCCAAAGCCTAAACAAACACACTGATCTATGTTATTATCGTCATTTATCATATAGATTTCGAAAATATGGCCATATTTTCGAAGGCTTTGGCTACATTTGCAGGCGAAGATTCATGATGCCTTGGACCGCTGAAACCATCGTGAACATCATATAGGTACCATGTTTTTAATTAGATATCGGGCGAAAATTCGTGTCGCGTCACGGGCGTACCAACTGCACTTTAAATGCACTTAAATATAATAATAACAGAATGGCGCGCTTTATGATGACTAAAAAAAAGTATTGGAAATTAAGATTATTAAAAAAAACTTTCTGTCGCATATCCAGTCAAGTCACCTGGTGGCTGAAGCTTCAACTACGCCTCGGTGTTACTGCGATAAAATCCGATCCTGAATTACCCCCCGATGCGATATGTACTTACATGTTTTTTTTTGTGCACCCGTAATATCGTGACAATACAGTGCATTAAAGTTTCGCGTGATATAACGATTTCGTGCGCTGTGTACTAAATGCGATGAGGAAGTAAAAAGCCCCACGTACTCTTTAAATTAAATTAATTAAGTGAAAATTAGGTAGCCCGTATTTTTAAAATACGAACTTTAACAGAATACATATTTTGAATGAAGGCTATTCCTCAAGTAAAATACAATGTTGCCACAACAAGCTCACGTCTTCGTACGCCGAATGTTGCAAACAGCATTGCAGTAGTGGGCATGTTTTGGAAACATTGTTGCTTTACGGATATAGCTGCGGAAGTAATATGTCTTGTTACATTTTATGATAAGACTATAACAATGGAGATTTTCTAAGTGCGCCTTGCTCATTTTAATAATAAAGTTTGATTCCCGCCGGGGGACTAGATTTGTATATCTACATCTCAGGATGTATAATTAATTTTTTTCTTTTTTCGTGTTAATGTTAATGTTTTTTATGTAACTATGTATTTCTAAAAACCGAACCTTACCTGCAGTTATCTAATACCCTGACTACAAACCGTGTTGGGTAAGTGGGAGCACAATCGACTTTTATTTTGAAGGTCGAGGGCTAATCACGCCAGCACTTCTGATTTTTTCATGAAAAAAAATGTGCGCTTTTTCCACCTGCTTTAACGGAGAAGGCAAAAAACCTAAGAAACCCGGCATGTTCTGAAAACTATAATGAGTTTGAAGGACATGTGAAATTGGCCATCGTGGTCAATTAAGGCCAAATCTCTTGTCAAGAATAAAGTCACTGTCTCCCAGCAGCAGGGGAACGTAAATAGGGATACTTGTAATGCAGCGTGATTAGTTCAAATAAAAATTGTTAGACAGTTTACCCTGTATTAAATTTTTCACACAACGCCATTTCCAAGTGGAGATAAATGTTATTCATTGCCATGAAATACCACTATTTCCCAATTTCAATCACATAGCTTGACATTTGTAGGATTTCATTGTCAGTGTCAACCGTGTACGTTATCGTAGACAGACATTGGCAGAACGCCAAACCAATGAAAGAGAAAGGCTCTGCTCATAGTGTCGCTGTGGGTAGATTATGGCAGCTTTTTAGTTTCATTAAATGTGAGAATCACAAATAGATCTTTACTTATATTATAAACTAGTGACGCGCCCCGGTTTCAAACGGGTGGACTGCTCATTCTAAAATATATCTACAACAGAATATCTCTGAGCACACCGTTTGTAGTTTTTTCTACTTATAAAGAAAGAAAGAAAGAAAAACATTTATTGGTTCACACACATTATACACTTATGACAATTTAAATATGTATGCGATACTGATAGTTTTATAACTATCAGTGTTATTGCTCTATATTTCGCAGGTTAATATTAGGTCCTTACATATGAAATTGGCGTTTTGTATGGGAGGAACAAAAAGTCGAATATTTTTTAATATAATATATTTAATTAATCAAAGTATGAACCATTATTTTCTATGCACTTTTGCCATCTTATAGGTAGTTCATTGATCCCTTTACTAAAAAAACCAGTCGGACGGGAATCAATAAAATCTTTGAAGGCGATTTGGACTGCCCCATCGGAGTTGAATTTTTTCCCTTGCAAGAAGTTATCCAAATTTCGAAAAAAATGGTAATCTGTTGGAGCAAGGTCCGGGGAGTACGGAGGATGTCTTAGACTTTCCAATTGAAGCTCTTCTAATTTAGTAGCCGTCTGTTGCGCAGTGTGTGGTCTAGCGTTGTCGTGAAGCGTGCAGTGGCGTGGAGCGATTGACCAGCCTAGGTTGTTTAGCCGCTAGCTTTTCCATCATGGTTTGCAATTGCTGACAATAGACATCAGCCGTAATAGTCTGGCCAGATTTGAGAAAACTGTAATGAACAATACCGGCACTAGTCCACCAAACGCTTACAAGTAACTTTTTTGGGATTAATTTTCGCTTGGGGCAGGATTTGGCTGGCTGGCCAGGATCCAACCATTGCGCTGAGCGCTTCCGATTATCGTAAAGAACCCATTTTTCATCACAGGTAATGATTCGGTTTAAAATACCTTCATTATTGTGCCGGTTTAGTAATGTAACGCAGCAGTCGACGCGCGTTTGCCGGTTTGCTTCAGTCAATTCGTGAGGTACCCACCTTTCAAGCTTTTTAATCTTCCCAATTTGCTTCAAGTGAATTAAAACAGTTTTATCACTAACACCGCAGCCTGCAGCTAACTCGGACGTGGTTTGCGATGGATCCGCTTCCACAATAGCCTTCAACTCTTCATTATCAACTTGAGTCTCAGGCCGTCCACGGGGCTTGTTCTGCAAGTCGAAATTTCCAGAACGAAAACGTTGGAACCAAAAACGAACTGTGTTTTCTTTTGCAACACGACCGCCATACACATCATTCACCCTTCGAGTTGTTTCCGCAGCACTAGTGCCACGGCGGAACTCGTACTCGTAAATAATGCGATATTTTAAGTTTTCCATTTTGTAAAATGAGTGACGCAAACAGAAAAAAACAGAAGAAAAAAAACAAATGAATGACGATCATCGAAGCACAAATACATGAGTCTATAGCTGTACAAATTTGAATTTGGAATTCCTTACCAAAGAGGAGAAATTTGTGATTAAAGTGGCCAGTACGAAAAACGCCAATTTCATATGTAAGGACCTAATATAAACTTATAAACTTTCCTCTTGTATTACTCTGTAGATAAAAAAAACCGTTGCGTAGTTTGAAAGTTTCATGCATACATAGGTACAGAAAGGCGGTAAGCGACTTTGTTTTATACTATATTAAGTAAAGTAACTCTTGAGTACTTTGGGAAGCCCCGGCCAGTTACATGTAAAAGATTTAATGTATTATATTTTTTTTTATTATTACTCTGTATTTGTCTCGCTTTCACTCAATAACTACACGTAGCCTCTGTCCTTTCACTGACGCTACAAAAATCTCAGAACTATGGTTCAGAGAAAATGTATTAGAAAGCGGGCAACACCGCTTGGTGGTTAATAATGAATGCGAAGTGTCTCTGTCTTAGTGGAGCTGTGGGCAAAGATCCGCTTACAGTGCAAGGGGTAGCTAATAGGGTTGAATCTCCCTGAGGAATTACTAGTGTGGATCTGCCAGCACTTGTTCCTTGGCCGTATGGTTTCTATGTATCTAGGTTTACTAAAACAAATCTGTTTTGATATCTGTAGCTTAATAATAATATTTAAAACATTTTTTTTCTATGAATATAGTAACAATTTGTTCCATATTACATAATGATAACTACGTACTACCAAAGTCTGTTTTAATATAAGATAATACTAGCAGACCCCAGCAAACGTTGTTTTGCAAAATAAAAAAATAGATGTTGGCCGATTCTCATACCTACTCAATATGCTCACAAAATTTCATGAGAATCGGTCAAGCCTTTTCGGAGGAGTACGGGAACGAAAACTGTGACACGAGAATTTAGTTCAGTTTCTTATCATTGGACTTTGCGCTTGAAGCGACAATTTGCCAGTGTCGAGTTAAATAAAATTATAAAGTGAAAAAGATGTAAATCAGATAAACGCCATTTTGCATCTTCGAGAATTTAATATATAAGATAAATATTTTCGTGTTTGATCACGTGATTCAAAACGCTAATTTTCAAAATGGCGTTAGTTTGCCGGACTGTATCGTAACTGAGTAGTAAAAACCTAAATCTGCACCGTATATGTTAGATTTCCGACACATACTTAAGTACCTCGGTATATGGTATTTTTACAACTTTGCATGTCGTATTTCTGCGGCAAGGTCAATAAGAAATATGCCGAAAATGCTGTGCTCCATTGCCTGACTTATTTTGACTTTGTGCATGCCTTACTTTGTGAGCGGTTATGTCTCGGCACCAGGTTGCAAGGTGCTGCGGATTTTGATGTCTTCTAGCAAGAAGGCGGCCAACAAAACATTCAAGTGATCTCCTTGATAAGCCCGGATCAGTTCAAAGAATACTTACCTAATTGTCCGTGATATGAAACTGAAATGAACATTATTGTTGACTTTCGCATTTTGCCGACTGCTATAACAATATTATCTTATGTTTTATGTTTATTTATTAGGTTTTTTCTATTATCTTCTTGCTGCGAAAATACACAAGACCTAAACACGCTAAATAATGCATAAACATTTTAAGAAGTCTGTAGTAAGTCGTGTTAAGCGATGGATAGGCATGATGACTTCATCAAAAAATTGATATTCTGTTAAATCCGTATGTTTACCCAAAAACACTAGACACCGATTTTTTTGTTTCATGAATTTAATAAAAATGTTCAAAAATATAGAGCGTCAAAGCTCCAGAATGGGGGTTTGTGACTGCGAAATTTGGTGGAAATCGCAAATATTCGCTTAAATATTCGTTTACCAAAAAAATACGGGTATAATTTTATTTTAAATCTTTCTTATTACCTTATTATTTTTTTAGTCCGTTTTGTATAGCTATTTTCAAAAGTCGACACTCCGCTAATACTTGTATCGAATACTGAAAAGGTGGCAGAGTGCGAACGCTACTAAATCATACAAAAGATTACAGATTTTTCAGCGCTGCGGATTTTAGGTAGTCAAACTTAATTCATATCAACTATGCTCCGTTACATTTCAATCAAAATAACTAGTACGTTTATAAATGATATAGCTATTAAGCTAATAATTACACTAGTGTAGACAAATAAGATATATTATTTGCCGACACTTAATTAGGTAAGCAAAATATCAAGCTAAGCCGCCAGAACATTGAATATTATCTCGTTATCTAGGGTACAGTCATCGATAAAAGTTAAAATAGACTGTTTTTTTGGAATTATTATTAATAAGCACGGATCCACTGCAGGGCAAATACCTCGCTTCCCCTTTTCTACCTCTATTCATCGCGATTCAATGCAGCAACGGGCCATGCACTCAGCTGAGAGTCCAGCTCGTCTCACTCCATTTAGGCCTTCAAAATATAAAGAAAGTAAAATATTCACAACACTTAAATATTCGTTTCATTTGATACCAGAGTTATATAGAGAAGTCAAATTATTTAAATATAAATTTTAAATTTAAGAAAAACCCCCGAATCCAATGCTTTAATTTCCTTAAAAGTAAAACACCATAATATTTTGTAATGTGCATGCAATGCGGTTTCTTTTCCCACTCGAGTATATTAACAGGATTTTCGGTTTACCTTCCCCACTCTAGCCCCCATAACTTTTAAACGGCACAACAGATTTTCATGAAACATGTCTAAGCACACACGCGCCAGACTCACCTTTCCTACAAAAAAAACTAATTTGTAAAGTGTGGATATAATTGAAACTTATAACAAGTAACATGCCATGATTGGTTTTTGAGTTTTCTTATATATCCACTCTATATAAGCGCCATTATAACTACTTAAACTAATATTTTTTGAGTAGGATGATCTTTTTGGCGACTAGTCACCAAGCTGTCACTATTGTGTGTTACTAGACGCGTACAAGGACTTAATGTATCCATCGAGACATTTTTTGGTGACAATATGGCTTCTTTCTTCTTCTTTTCCGTTACGCTTTCGACAGAGCGGTCGTGGTCGTCATGTGTCGGCGGTGTGGGCAGATGATATTCGCCTCACGACAGCGCGCCACTTTTCTCTGTTGGAGGAACTTCTTGTTGTTGGCGGCTTCTTTACAAATGGCTTATTTACAAAATCCGAGTAAAATAAAGAATTATTAGTTATGTCATCAATAAATATTGTCAATAGCTTGTTTTGTCAAGAGATATCTCGCTTTGTCACACGTGACTGACTGAAATAGTTATATATTTTAACCATTGTCCAACTTTATTCGGCGATGGTGAAACAGGCTCTTACTTTCGACGCAAGCTTTATGACACTGATAGTACATTTCAAAGTACGTATATACATATTTGTCCGTACCATACGAAATCTCGACACGTTGTTGGCATATCTCGTGCCAAATTACTTTACCAACTGAATAACTTGATAACCGTAACGCATACTTCATTAGGGCCCTACGTGATCAACAACTTACGACCTTTTGGGGATTACTTTAATTGTCATTATGGAATAGCAAATGTTTATTCTGAGCTTGCAGTACGTGGCTAAACATGAATCTGATTATAAGATTTTGAGTTTCAGAACGAAACATGCTATAAATCATTAATGCATTATTTAGTTTTAACGGAAATGGAAGACAATTAATATCAACCAAGCTTATTTTGACTCCTACATACTTTAATTTGAATTTAAAATTCTGATATCGTTCAGGTTCATTTAAAGTTCAGTGCTTATACAAAATTTCCACAAACCCAAAAAAGTTAAAATTAATTTAAAATTTGTTTTCACATAAGTTTACAAAATACTCCTCGTAGCAAATGAGATTACTTTAATATTTCAAATGTTATATTAAGACAAAGCGACAACACGGAGACAAAAACCTCGCTTTAACAATGCGTGCAAGTGTATTTTACTGTAACGGAAGATTATTTATAAATTGTTAAATAATACATACGTTATCTATACTAATCTAAACTAATATTCTTTAGCTGAAAAGTTTGAGTGTTTGTTTGAACGCGCTAATCTCAGAAACTAAAGGACCAATTTGAATAATTATTCCACTGTTAAAAAAAAATATATAAATTAATGTTCATGTGTTTGTGGTCATGTCCACTTTGTTGATAAAACCTTTAAATAAATATTAGATAGAATATCGAGGAAGCCTATAGGCTTCTTTTTCCTCGTAAAGATACTTCGTACCCGCGGGAAAATACATAAAAGTCGAGTAACGCCGTAGCGTGAAAAGCTCGCTGTGTTATAAAATCACCGTTCAAGGATTTCAAGCATTACCAAATTTAATTCAGTTCAATCTGTTAATGACACTCACAGTAAACATGGAAACGGAAGATACATTCGATACACACGTCATTATCTAGATATTTCAATAACGGATGGCAGTGTTGCCATGTTTATTACGAAATTACCGAGAACATTGCAAAATTAGATCGTTACATTGATCCATCGATTTATAGCGCCATAACGTGACCTAGCTAACGGGCCAACATTCTTGCGGGTTTGAGATGAATTGCTGAGCAAATAGCTCTTACAATAGAAGTTGATCGGAGTAAATACAGGATTAACGTTGATTGTACTTAATACAGGGGATGGGTATGAAGCAGGCGATAAATCGGTTGTTTTTACAAAAATGCTCTGCCACTGCTCGAAGAAAACGCGCAGGGGGTTTTCGGAAAGCATTCCAATTATCCCTTTGGCAGGGGATCCTTGCAAAGCATCTTCACGGGGGATTTCTGGAGTACACCGAATTAAGCGAGTCGCTCATATACCTATGTAGAAGACTATGCTCGGGGTTCTTTTAAGGGAACTAATCAGAAATGAACTACCAATATGATGGGCAGATGACATGGTCAGGGTTGCTGGCTCATGGTGGATGCAATTAGCTTCCGATCGGAATAATTGGTGGCAGCAGTGGACGTCCAGCTAAAATGATGATGATTATATCCATCGATTTATATCGCCATAGCGTGACTAACTGACGAGCCAACATTCTTGTGGGTTTGAGTTGAATTTCTGAGCAAATAGCTCTTACAATATAAGTAGAACTGTTCGGATAATTTAATAGGCGATCGATTTGGCATTTATGTTGTGGGAGAGCTAGAACAGCGTTGCACAGCTTAATAGTAAGCTTTTCGCATTTATTCACAAAAAATCATGATTGAAAAGCAAAAAAATAATCTAAAAAATCATGATTGTAAAGCTCAAATTAACTGTGTTTTTTTATTGACTGTATGATTTTACTGAAGGGGTTCTTTTTTGGGTCCAGGTGAAGACGGATAGAAAAGTTTTTCTCATGAAAGTTTAAAAAACTCAACTTGTGTCTTTAAAACCTTGCCCTAAAACACATGGTAAAGAAAACTATTGGTCGCGTATTAAATAAAGACTTTAAAAAAAAAGACTTCTACGACGATTTGGTGCAATCAACCTATTAAGTGTACTTGAATATATAACTAGCGGTCCACCCCCGCTTCGCACATAGTTGACAGTATTGTGAATCTAAACCATTCTCGAACCCACATAAACACACACACTAACACGAAAAATTTCATCAAAATCGGTCCAGCCGTTTAGGAGGAGTTCGATGACTAACACACGTACAGAAGATTTATAATATACTAGTCGACCCGAAAGACGTTGTCCTGTCCGACGTCTCAAAAAACAATATCCAGTTGACCGTATTGTGAATCTAAACCATTCCCAGATCCCCTTGACAACACACATAAAAAATTTCATCAAAATCAGTCCAGTCGTTTGAGAGAAGTTCAGTGACATACACACTCACAGAAGAATTATATATATAAAGATGAAAGTGATGTATTTACTTTATTGCGATCTAGAGATACAAGCACGCTCAATTACTGTTTATTTGTAATTAAATGCTAAGCTTAAATAATAATTTTGTGCTAAGCCTAAATTTTAATAGATTTAACTTCCGAGAATTTTCTGAGTGAGAACAACAAAGCCCCGATATTTGGTTTTGTGGATCCAGTAATATTTGTTTTATGGAAATTAGCGGTAAATAAGCTTTGTGGGCAAGTACAGTCAGTCTCAAATTGATATAAGCATCTACACAAGTCAATATAATCCGAAAAATATTTAAACAAATTTATATAAACAGTTCCAATCATCATAATATTGTATGCACCCAAAGTCGTCAATATATCTCATTTCTATTGTTTTATAAGCAGACAAGGAATTCAAAATGATCTGTGGAAACAAAGCTTTCGAATTTATTTTCATAAAGAGTTTGTATGTTCTGTTTTTCCGAAATGCCTATATTATTTTAATTTAATATTTTTTAGATTATTTTACTATTTTATACTAAAATAATCCAAAAAATTAATCTAAATATATTTGACCAGTCAGTGTCTAATTTTTAGAGGCTCATAAATCGGCTATAGTATTTGTAGGACACAAATTACGGGTTACTACTATTCAGTTACGTCACAGAACTCTAAATCAGCGCAATTGAAAAATAGGGTATTGAGTCACGTGATCACAGACGAACATATTACAATTTTTAATAATTATTTTTTATAATTTATTCTTTATTTCGGTACTTTAGGGTTCAACTATCCGATTTTTGAGTTGATCCCGTAAAGAAATCCCGAGCCCCGAACACTTTTCTTATATTTAAAATTCACCTGTCACAGTTTTAGTTACCATACTCCTCCGAAACGTCTTAACCGATTATTATGAAATTTTATATACATAATTCAGTAGGTCTGAGAATCGGCTATTATCTATTTTTCATTTTGCAAAACAACGTTTGCTGGGGTCAGCTAGTTTTAAATAAATAGGCCGTCTATTTATTTGAAAAAGTTTTAAGTAGAAATCCTTCTTACGAAGACGTTGGTTGAACCTATTAACAACATTATCTATTCCATTTAAAAAGTTCATTGAAGAACTTAACTATTAAACTCCCTCAGTAACTTTAATCTTCATAAAACATTTGCCCGAAAGTTTGTGAACTGTAATTAATTTCGGCGACTAACCGCCTGCCGCCTTTTAGTTCTATAAAATATATTTATACTACCAGTATAAACAAAGATGCCGGAATTAATTTTACCTATAACCCTTTGTTATTGTTATTATTTTATCGACATGAATTTTATGTGTATACTAGCTGACCCCAGCAATCGTTTTTTTGCAAAATGAAAAATAGATGTTGGCCGATTCTCAGACCTACTCAATATGCTCACAAAATTTCATGACAATCGGTCAAGCCATTTCGGAGGAGTATGGCAAAGAAAACTATGACACGAGAATTTTATATATTAGATTTGCGTCTATGGATTTTTTTACGTCTAATTTTTTTATTGGGTATAGATTCAAGATAAATGAGATAATACATAATTTTTTTTTGTTTAATTTATAAGCTATCTAATAAATGTTTTATTAAATGCAGCCAAACCGCTTCTATGAATGTTGATGAAAAAAAAAAATATCCTCTCTCTTATAAGAATATAAAAAATTAGAGCTTTTGTTATGAACTTGTATTGAAAAGTTATCGTATAAGAACATACTCATCGAGAAGCATCATTATAAGCCCAAACTCGTTTGACACAATCAGAAACCAGAAAGTGTGTCAAATTAAACTTGCAAGATTTCATTACAGACTGATTTGATTTACAGAGAGTTGGCAAGTGAAAATTAATAAATGCATATGAAAAGAAATGGGTAATTTACCCACTAACTATTAGATGAGTCCAGATCAACATACGAAATAGGTCTACTGGTTTACCTTAATTCAATTCAGTGTTTCATCTGGGTCTATTAATTTTAATTGTTATCAATAAACCAGATAGACTAAGACTGAGTAAAATAGTAATATATAAGTAGTGAATGCACTTATGTATGATTGTCTGCATAATTTGAATTAAATGAGCGGAGCATCTTTATGTTAACATGTGTAGGTAAGTTCTCCTTTAGGGGTCGCATTTTTAATCAAAAGTAATCGTTACTAATAAGTCAGATTGAGTTGACAAAAGAAGAAATAAACGTTGTTCGTTCTCAATAAAAATTGCAAGTAAATCCTATCTTTTTAAGCGTTTTCCAAAGCCTAAATGCAATATTTTAGCAAGTCATTTCCGTCATCTTCATTGAAATACAATCCTTGAGATTCATTGGCGGCGCGCCGACGCACTATTAAACCTCCTCAAGGTTCCATTGTGCTGGCGGTCGGTTCTATACTGCTAGTCATGCTGGGTTCATCTTATTAAATGTATTATGAATTAGTTATCTGCTTTAGCGAAAGATAATTGACTGAGGAAATATGGAGGAACTAATGATGTTTCTAATGGTATATACCAGAATTCATTAATTTTTCGTATCAGATTTCTGAGAAAATTCTTTTATCGTGGTTTCGGGTCTGTCTGTTTCGAATCATCTACCAGTGATACTTAATTTAAGTTTGGATTATGTTATGTCTCTCTTTTCAGCAAATATTGTGAAGGATAGAGAAGTCGGCGTTCAATACCTATTTCCAGACACTATAACCCATTGTTTTAATGCCAAATTGATTTTTCAGGTTATAATGGATAGTGGATATTGGTTTTCATGCAATATCTACACTAATATAATATATATGATAAGATAGTTAGTTTGTTTGAACGCTTATCTCAGGAAGTACTGGACTGATTAAAAAAATGTACCGCGGGAAATGCAAACATACGGGCAACACGGTAAAGCTAGTAATTAATATTCCTCCGTTAATAATTCTTCCTTGATTAAACAAGCTTTTCGTTGTCAAAAACTTTACAATCTTTGAGTACATACTAACAAAAATCTTAACAAAAAATCTGTAGATTATCTGTTTTGTTCGTATGCATTTTGATAGTAGGTACTCAAAGGTTGGAAAGTTTTTAGACAGCTATGTGAAGATGAGGTTACTAGTTGCAGCGCTAAAATTAAAATAATATTGATATTCCTGGACAATCCTAGAAGTGTCATTGAGGCCGGTTGTTACACTCCTGATGACTACAGTTAAATATCGGATATAGGTACTTGACACAAATATAGATATATTTATAGCCAAGGCTTATCACCTTTTTATTGCTAACGCGTCTAGTAGCTGAGAGTATACTCCTAGGAGCTGTTGTGCCAACTGGAATTAGAGAGAGCTTGTTTGTTTGGAGCGTCGATTCTCCCCAGCGAGGCTATTACCCTGATTAAATTTACATTATATGCCATTCAAATAGTACTTGTATGATAGGTGTCTGCTAAGTTGTGATCTATGTTTTTCGTAGGTAAGAATTCACTAGGGTACAAGCCGATTATGGGCAGATATGTAAAATTAAGCTTAACAATAACTAAATTAAGCTAAGGGCTTTATGGTTCCAAGTTTCATTGCTAAGCTGGGACAGGGACTTTAAAATGAAAAAACAAACAAAACAAAATTAACGCGATGTCACTATTTTTTTTTCGTTGTAATTTATATGTATTTTAATACCAGCTTTTGTGTTAGTCAGTGGGATATTATATTTTGAATTCTTGGTAAAGAAAATAAGGGTATCCTAAAAATTAACATCACTTTTTAATACTGATTTATTGATGACCTGAGCTGAGTGAACACTATTGTTGAAAAGTCGAATGTACTTAGCTAGCGTTCAAAATGTTTAGCGCGCCTGCACAACCTATTTCATTCAGTTATTTAAAACTGTTTTTTGCAGTTTCATCCGTTTGTTTTCCGCATCACTTACCTCCGCCCACGAGTATGTTAGCTTACTACTCACCTTGAAGTACTTACCTAGGACTGAGCCGTGACGCGATACTCTATTTGCAGCGTGGGCGTGAAGAGTGCGGCCTTAGTGGGGAACAGGAAAATCTCTTTTGAAAGTGAATCAAACGCGTCAGTAATTCTAACGTAAGAGAGGAGCTTTTGAGTTTCTATTTCAATGGTCAAGTTTTTCGTAATTGTGCACTTGTGTGCCGTTTTCCTTGTCGCCTTTTTCTTATTTTATTACCGAAACGGTGATTTATTGTTTCAGTATGAAGTCTGGCACTTATAACGGTATTAATAGATTTAAAGCTATCTTAATTCAAATACTAAGAAAAAAGTATAACCGCCCATATACCTATAGTTTTCATTTTGAAAATATATTATGCAAATGCAATCATTATTTTACTACAATTACCGTTAAAACCTTACCTAATAAGGTTTAAATTTTCCGTAGCGCAATATAAGGAGTGGGATGTTATTGACTATCGATGGAAATAAAACTACAACGGATTTCACAGAAAGAGGTCATGTGTTTCCACTACTGATACATGATACTACGCTGGTTAGAGAGAGGTTTAGTCCTATTTGGCTCCCATCCTACGCGCCACGCCGAGCATTCGCACTGGTAGCATTTCGGAGTCTCTTCCCGTCCGATTCTGTGCAGGTACTCGCCGAAGCAGCCGTGTCCGGTGAGAAACTGCGTAGTGCGGTACGTCAAATTTCCAACCTCCATCTTTAACCAGCCTTCATAGTTGGGCAGGATCACTCTGACGACACTTTGGCGCAAGTTTCTAGACTAGTCCAGCCATTGGAGCGCTCACTGACGCTTTTTACTCCCACTACCCCGTGGTTTTCGTTGCTTCGCCAAAATGTCAAAAGGCAGAAACCGAGCTAACAGGGTCGTCGCCTCAAATGTTATTGTTCGGTAGGCTCTTACGATTCGAATGGTGCCAGACGATATGACCAGACGGGCGCTCCGTGGAGTGCTATATACTACACCTCCATTGAGGCACCCTTACTAGGTCCCCCAAGATTTGACAGCATTCTGTCACAAAACTCTGAGTATGGGGGAGAGAGCGTCGAAAGTGCTCTCCGAAGTTCCAAAGACTGTCTAAAGTAAGTCCGAGATATTTTAAGTATCTGCCCACTTGAACATCAACGTTCCCTAGCGCACTACTCACCTAGAACTACTTACCTAGGAATGAGCCGTGACGCGATACTCTATTTGTAGTGTGGGTGTGAAGAGTGTGGTCTTAGTGGGGAACGGGTCGGTAAATCTAACTTAAGACTCAAAAGCGTCTTGTGCTTGTGAGTTTCTATTTCAATGCAGTTTTCGTAATTATGCAATTGTGGTCCGTTTTCCCTATCGCATTTTTTAGCCTTTCCTGAATGAGACGGGTTTTTATATAAATATATATACTCAGGTATATCTTTGTTTAAATTAAAAAAGAAGTATACCCGTCAAAACGCGTATAGTTTCCATTTTGATAAAAATTAACGACTACTATAGGCTACCACACTTCAGGAGTAAATGGGGGCAATGTCTTAACATTCTAGTAAATCTAACATCTATAACATATCAGAAAACTAACGCAAACATTCTTCTATCATGGCAATGTCCGTAACCCCATATCTTAGAATAGTTACATCGCCACCTAGAACTTAGCTCTCCTCCATCGGGTCCACAAATATTTACCTAATAAGATATTTGTTCCGCGCCCAACTGAGCCCAAAGTCGAGGACATTAACCCTCAAGCAATTCTCGCCCCTACGTTTCAGCTAAAGTTTGGCACTGGAATGTAGTTTTGTTCGAACTAGCTGTGTATTCAGTCGTTTCTTCCCAAGATTGCGTTTATTCGGCAAACAGCTTGGTGTGCGTAATCGGTTGTAAATATTTAGAGGGACTCTTTTGGGTTGACTCTGCAGTGTCGAGAACTCGGAGTATGTAGATGTCCGAAGGTATTGAAAGTTTGAGGTTATGAATTCTCTGTTATCATATTATAAAAGAATATTTCCTGGGGTTGGGGATTGAGCTAAATTATTGCATTGGAGAAACTTATTTAGAGTACAAGTACTCGTATGTACTACTGAAAGCCTTAATATCCAGTACATTAATCGAACAATTCATAGCGGACATATTTTGACTGAAACAATCTTAAAATTTATTTGATTTTTTTGCTTAATAAAGTAATGCTTATTTTAGATGAAACTTGTAACTTTTTGGTTTAGACTAACTAGTACTATTACCTAAGTATTTAAGGCCTTATGTATAAGAATCATACCTTCCCTTTTAATGTCTACGTTTAATCTTAATTTTGTCAGATTTAAAACAATGGTTTCCAACATAATTAAAAAAAATCTAGGCACAAGAGTAAATGACTCTATTTTTGGTTTATGGCATCAGTGACTGCTGGAATGTTTTTCTCATAACCTGTTGTATTTAGGACTTATCCAAATGTGATTCAAACTCATTAAGCTCGTCATATATGTATAAAACTGTTTAAGCTGACTCCAGCTACAACCAAAAACGGTTTAAGTTAAATTAAACCTAAAATCAGGAAACTCTTTTTTTCTCTGTTTACTGAATATATAATTAAAAAATTGCGGTCGCTCTTTGAACTAAATGTCAGAAACAGCAGTGTTGCCACATTTAAAATGTATCCCTGTAATACGGGGCATGATTATTTGATAAGTTGCGGGCCGCTTAATCCCGTGAGTCAAGTAAATTGGGGCGCGGACAATAATTACCGAGGGCTGAAAACTCGATTTGTGTGCCATTACCTCGCTATATTTAATTTAAATTATACGATAAGAACTTATTTAAAATCATGTTATAGTTATATTTTATATTTTCTGCACTATTCATAAGTTTACGTGGCTTTAGGGAGGTAGGCATATATACCTAAATCGGTGTTTTGAACTGAATATAAATGAAAAAAATATAAGAATACAACATTATTAAAATTCGTTGAAAAGAAAAATAATCTATAATTGATTAGAAATCAATGTGGCTTTGTTAACAAATCCCCTGAGGGAGATCCCCTTATGGAGATCTGTAGGTTATTATGATTTTTCTTCACCTTTCCCCAGGAAAAATCAAAAGTTTGGCATACATAATATAGATATTTTTATATTAAACATATTAAACACCCAGACCAAGGAGAAAGTGTTTGCAGAACATACAAACATTTTACCCCTCGGCGGTAATCAAACCCTACGTCTTGCGCCGCAAGATCATAATTATGCCACCCACACAAGAAAGTCAACCGAGTACGGGTACATGCAAACTTTATTGCCTATCTGTACTTAATAGCTTTCGTTAGCACCCTGATGGCTATGTTTGGCACTCCGGGTAATTATCAATACTAATGGGCAATCTGGGCCTATGTACTGCGAGCTTACCCAAAAAAACTAGTGGGAATGGTCTTATGAGACTGTCGTTCTCCACTTTCTTTTATATACTCGCAGTAGCATCACCTTGCTGTAACACGTTTGCTAAATAGCACAAAAATTAAAGTCCTAAAAACTGCGTGAATTATGTGTGTATAATTACTTTCTGTGATTTTAAATAAATTATTGATTGGCTAGCTGACCCGGCGAACTTTGTTCCGCCTTAGACGCCATAAATGAGCAGATTTTTGATTATGTTAGTAACGCGTGTATGTTAGTCTATCCAAACTTACCAAAATTCCATATTAAATTGAACTTTTAATATTAGGCCTGATGGCTCTAAAGTAACCGTCATGTGAACTAAGAAAATCAGGTTTCTTAGATCCTTTAAACTAATTATTTTAAATGTATTGTTAACGTAGTGATTATTATACTCTCTGGTATTGTTTATCAATAAAAATATATTGACATAAGAATCCGTTTTAAATGTCTTTTTTTTTCATCCTCTGACTATATTTGCAGCACGGATTCAGTCAATTCTATGTCAAATGTCTTAAGGTTACATTAAAAAAGTTTAATAATTTTATATAGTGGTTAAGTAATTTTACATTTTCTAATTTTTCGCGCAATTTCCTTATTTTTTTCATTCATAAGAACCTTCTCCTGATAATAACGAACAAAACAAAAAGAGAATTAGCGAAATCGGTCCAGCCGTTCAGGCGTGATGCCGTGACCAAGGGAAATAGGCATTCATTTATATATATATAGATTGACAGGTTTAAACGTTGATGTAAAACTGGGGAATGTAAGAAGTTAGTAGAATGTAATTTCACCTGTGAATGGTATCAAATCATTAATTTATGGTGGGTATTCTGACATCTTTTACCTAACCTGTACAAAAAACCTTAAATACAATACAATACAATATTCTTTATTGAAACACCAACAACATAAATATCACACAGAATTGAGCATAGCAAAAAGTGAGACAATGGTCGGCCTTATAACTAAAATCTCTTCCAGGCAACCTTTGGATGGACAGAGATCATTGTACACACTAAAGCAGTGGCGTGTACAACAAATTTATAGAAGTAATAAAAATATAAATAAATAGGTATAGACAGATAGGTTTAAAGATAACATATTAAACATATAGTAAGAGAAAGAAAATAGTTATTACAAAACATGATAGTTTAAAGGAAATACAGTACAGAAACACTTAAATAGAAAAAGAAAAGAATAGGTACAAGGTGTTTACAGTATCAGTAGCAAAGATTATCTACCTACTGTCGGAAATAACCATAAATATTGCATAAACACTACTTATATTCATTGCTATTTAGTTTATTTAGTAATTAGCAGCGCCCGGCGAGTTTACATGTTTCTATATGATTTCCAAATGGTAAAAAGTAGCCTGTGTTAATGTGTTACTGGTATAGAGCATAATCTTGTGTTCCAAATAACGGGTCGATTAAAAAAACCTGACAAATTCATGAAAATATCCTTACTTATAGACTCATCCGGCCTCTCAACTTTGTTTATCCATTCTTTAAACAAGTTGTAAGCCTATATATAACCAATAAAAGTTGCTTGATAGCAAAATTTTCGAGATAGCTTAAAACTTCGAGGGGGGCTTAGTAAATGCTATTTAACTTTCATACGTGACATCCCATAGGAAATAAAAGTTGTAATGCAGAACGTAAAAGCCAATAACAGTTTTAGTCTGTGGCAAAAATTGAGGCTCACCGAACTTGCATATTTTGCTGAACAACACACATAGACATATTATACATTTTCCAAAAGCACCACATCTCACACGTGTCTTGAGTAAGTTACTGTAATTGGCTTCTTCTTAGTCGTAACCTCATGACTGAGGGACGTGACTATGGCGTCTCATCAGCTTCGTCACCACTTCTCTCCATCGACTCCGGTCCTGAGCCGGTATTGATGCTAGGAGAGTGCCACCTATAGCGTCCTTTGTTGTGTGGGTCCACCGTGTAGGTGAGCTGTAATTGGCACAGGTATGCAAAAAAAATGCTTTTCGTTAAGTTGAATAAAATTATAAAATAGTGCATGATTTCGGGGATATGTGGTAGAGGAAACATTTCTTTTTTAAATATCATATTAAAGTATTTTTCATTTTTAGAAATGAATAAGATAATTTATCGTCTTGAATGACGATACCTGGCGAAACAGTCAAGTTTGTTAATTTATGTCAGCAAAATATCTAATCCAGTTAAATTATCAAAGTGAGTCTGTATATTAAAATAACCTGTTCACTTTATTTATACGAAAATTTCCGCCACAAAATGATGTTTGATTAACTTAAATGCCTAATTTTGTCGATTTTATAATCCAAAAATATATATATTTTTCATCATTAGAAACTCTAAGCTATCGAAACTACCCTATTATGTATGTTTAGCTAGTCAAAAAATACCGGACAACTATTTTTCGCTTTATAAATTTTATCAGAATATAGCAAGATTAAAAAGATTTAAATTTATTAGAAATTGCACGAAAGTCGCGAAACTTCAAAGGACTTTCTACTTTTATCATCTTTATTTTGCGTTTGCAAGAAAATAGATCTTAATGTTGGACTTACATATATTTAGCCATCGACATTTTTAGAAGTAAAATAATCACATTTATGATTTAAAACGGGTAACATACCATGATTTGACGGTTTTTGAGTTTTCCGATATTTAAAGGTAAATTATTTAAAGGTGTAACAGACAAGATCTCAAAAATCTTGAGTAAGATGTCTATGAGAACCGTATTTACACCGCTCAAGAAAATCGCAAACTACTTACGAACGCCGAAAGATAACTTTCATATAAGATAAGACCAGGTGTTTATAAAGTGATATTCGCCAAGACACGGTCAGTGTAGTGTTTCGTGATCGAGTTGCGTTCGAGAATGAAACAAGTGGTAGTAGCACTAGTGAGTGTCAACCTCGCAATAAAAGACTCAGAAAGAGGGTAGACCGGTTCGTTTGTGAATAACCGTCTGCCCAAATCGCAAAGACAATGAATGACAATAAAATTCAGTTGTTTCCGTGATCATGGCGCTTGCAACAGCGTCGAAATATCGGAAAACTCAAAAGCCGTCAAATCATGGTATGTTACCCGTTTTAAATCATAATATTGTTAAAAACCATGATAATTTAAAAAGTTATAAAATAATCACATTACGAGGTACGACAATACATCAAATTAGTTTACTTCGCCTTTGTGCACGCCTTTTGTTCCTCTCTGTTTCCTCTTTGTTCATCAAGTTTTGATTCGGTCAACATTGAAGTATTATGCAATAAATACTTACGAGTTTTATATTTTTACGCTCTGCCGGGAAATAGAAGTATGGTCCATCTCTTTTATTGAGCCTGTAATCGATTGCATTGGAGGATTCGAAAAGATTTTACAGCGAACGTGAAATATTTTAAAACAATGACCAAACCTTGTAAATATTTGGTAACATGTCGAGGTATTAAGTTGGTTCAAATCCTAGATCCGGCTTCTATGTATTATTCAACCTCATTTTGTATGCCTTCTCCATAGATTAATTGATCATAACTCACCTGAGATTTCAAAAATCTTAATATCGTTTAGACTTAAAATCACAATGTTTATCCTTGCCCACAGGCCATCCATGATCATATTTATCCATTTTCATCCACATCGACACTTACATACATCAGGTGAGATTGTTGTTTTTTAAATAGAATAGATCAAACATAGATCTATCTTTCATAAGGCCATGCATCGCTTTCCGCAAAAACTGCCAATTACGTTGAACTGAAGTTATTCACATTACTTTCCTTACATCTGTCGATACGAAAACTTGAAACACTTAACAAATACAGCTTGTAACCGCAGCTTAAGCCCGAGATAACTAGAACAACCTCAACTTGTTAAAAGCCGATGTGTCAGTGGGTCAACAGATATGGTAAGCGACCAGCCGTGAAACATCTGAGAGGCCCAAGTTCCTTTCACTTGTAAAACACTGAATATTAATACAGCTTGAAGTTTATGCTACTGAAGTTTGTAAGAAGCTTTTGATTTAACATACTGTGATTTACTGAATAGAACTTTTCGGCATTGTATAAACGAAAATTGAAGCGAACTGTCAAGACAATGTTATTTCCTTGAATATTCTTAGTTTTTATTTAAATTAGCTTTAAGTTGACCTGTCCATGTATGCATAAGCGTCTAAGGAAATAAACGTTTTGACTTTGACTTTGAAAACCCTTTGGTACTGTAGGAAATTTAATAAATCTAAATTTAAATTTAGGAATAACCCCCGATTCCAATGCCTTCATTTCCATAAATGTAAAACAACATAATATTATGTAATTTGGACGCGATGCGCTTTCATTTGATACCCCACACTAGTATATTTGCAGATTTTCTGTTTTCCTTCCCCACTCTCACCCCCATAACTAGTAAAAGGCTCAACCGATTTTCATGAAACATGTCTAAGAACACCCGGGCCAAACTAAACTTTCATACAAAAAAACTTAATTGAAATCGCTCTATCCGTTCGGGAGCTATGATGCCACAGACACACACAGACAGACAGACACACAGACAGACAGACAGATAGACAGACACGTCAAACTTATAACACCCCTCTTTTTGGTCGGGGGTTAAAAAGTCATGTTTTTGGTCGAGTCTTTTCTGGTCTTTTTGGTTATTATTTACCTATTTATAATAATTAAAAAATTGGTAGTAAACATATTGTGCTGATCGTAAAATATTATATCATATACATAAATTAAATTTCATTATTCTGAAATTATATAATTAGGAAAACATTCGTTAGGAAACGAGATTTAGAATTAGATACAAAATGTCTCTAAGACTACTAAGACACCGAAATTGAGATAACTGGAACAATCCTATCATGCTACCTCCGTATTCATTATTTTTTATTTTAGGCTAATAGTAGGTTAATATAACCTTTGATAAAATCATTATACATAAACCTAAATTAGTGCATAATCTTAAGTATTTTTAACCCTTGTGGAAAAAAGGCTTATTATGTGTTAAACGTTATTCATTTATATTATCAAGAAATAGGAGTTTTTATGAATACGATGCCTTTGTGTCAGTGGGTCAACAGATATGATAAGCGATGACCGAGAAAAATATCTGATAGGTCCAATGAAGTTCATTTGACTTGTAAAACATTGAATAATAACCCCAGCTTAAATTTTATGCCAGTTTTAAGAAGCTTTTGTATTAACATACTGTGGTTTGACTAAGTGGAACCTCTACTATCTAATTTTTACGCCATTTAGGTATATTTACGCCAATGGTGTCATGAGAAAGAAAAATATATAAGGCGGCAGTTTTTATGCTTTTATATTTGGAGATAATTAAAAAACTTGTTGTTAAAAATATGAAGAACCAATCGGTAAAATATAATCAATAAAATCAGTTCACCGAGAAAGAAGTTCCGAGTACATTCATCTTTCCCTATTTCGTTCCCACTGCTGGGACTTCTCTCTTCACGAGAGAGATTAAGCCTTTATTCACCGCTGGCAAGTGCGGGTTGCTACATGTCACATGTCTTACAAACTCTTCAAAGTTCTCTGAACATGCCGGTTTCCGCACAATGCTTGCCTTCACCGTTAAAGCACGTGTTTTCCGAGTACATTTATGCATTCATGGAAAATTTTAGTAATTAAATTTAATCTGTTTTATCTGAAATTATGGAATTACGTATAAATCTTTACATCTCCAGGCATGTAAAAAACCCATACACTCAATTCTGCTTTTATTTGAAACAAATTTGTCAATTTCCGCACCCATCGTCGGTTTTGAAGGAAATTACTTATCTACAACGTATTTCCTTATCTTTGCGTGGGTTTGGGAATAAGTCTCATAACAGACGTATGAGGGAATTACGTTCGAATTATATTTTTGGGCATATTGTGTCATTCAGAGCTTCGGTTGATAGGGAATAAGCGCTAATCGCCTTCGCAAAATCGTATAAAAATCGATCGAATAGATTTCAAATAAATATTTCACACAAATGAGGAATTTTGGCAGAATTCTGAAGAATAATTATTATTTAATAGCTGTTAGCTATATAACCGTGTAATGAGAAAACGTTTATATTAATATTTGCATTGGCAGTTTACAATTTTTATATAAAACCCAATGGCAAGTCACTAGTTGGGTTCAAAGTCATAACTGAGACATAAAGCTGTTCAGAGGACCTTGTGCTACGATTTCACGAGTTTGGTTTATAGATCACTAAGTTTTATCTCAATCATTTTAATATTCAAGGTCACAGTTCATATATATACCTAGTCATTGTGTCTTAGTTTTGTAAAACCAAACAATAGAAATAAATGATTTTGTATCTTGTATCTTGACATCGATTTCCATGACGGCGACCTTTTATGAAAAAATCAATAAAATCTACAATAACTTAAGGTGAGCAAAGACGCGGGGTGAACCTAGTTTGTACTGTCATACATGTGTCTTAGGTTGTCTGTCAATTGCTTCTATTTCTGTGATCGTAATCATAAAAACGGATGTCAGAGATGATAACTTTATGTTTTATGGCTGTTTTTCATAAAAATTTAACTAGTAAAACATTATTTTGATAAGATGAGAGAAGTTCAAATATATTGACTTGGCTGACGACCTTTGTGGCTCGGTGGGCGAAGGTTCGCTTGAGACGCAAGAGGTTGTGGTTCGAATCCAGCCGGGGGACCAGATTTTGTACTATCTAAAATTTCCGGTTTCGGGTCTGGGTGTTTTCTATGTATCATATGATTGTATTTACAAAAAAAATGTATGTATGTAGTATATCAGTCACCTAACACCCATACTACAAGTTCCGCTTAGTTTGAGGTTAGGGATGCTGTGTAATTAGTTCGAAGATATTTATTTATGTATTATTATTATATTGGATTGGGGAAAACGGATGAACCTGAGCTTAATAGCTCAGGACCACAGATAGACATACTTACACAAAATGAAATTTAATAACATCCCTCTTCTCACGTCGGGGGTTAAAAACTTCAGACATTCATGGCAAACCAAGTGATCAGAGCTCAATTAGTCACTCCGTCCTCAATGTGACCGGCTATCTTTCGTTTACCTGAACTTGAACAGCTGTGAACATAAATGTCTAGATTCCAGACAAAACAAATGACCTAGATAGTTAATTCAACATTCTTGTATCATGAACTTCCTTGTATGTAATACAAATTTGTACTTTTTTTAACAGCTATATTTTTCTACCTTTCTCTTGTTACACTATTTATGTAGGTAAAATATGCGCAGTACTCTTTACATCTGATCTACAATAATTTTATTTTAATATCTGAACTAAATATTTAACATAGTTTCAATACAACCGACTTTTCATATTGTTATCTGACTAAAAACTGCTTAAATATGCGATATTTCAAGTGCAGAGGGATTCTTTTTGACTCAAGTGAGTGGTTGTAATTTGCACGTCGGGGCGCTTTCCCGGTGCAGATTCGTATCGAAGGTTACGGATGCGTTAATCTATTTCTACATGAAAATTTCTGTTCTGTATATCGTTTTCTACTACTACTACTTCTTATGTTTCAAATTAAGCAGGTTTTAGGATAGAGTCCCATAAATGACATTTTCCGCAGAATAATTATTCAGCGGAAAATGTCAGTAAGTGATAAACCTAATTTTGTAGGTTTAAATAATTAATATTAGTAGGGACTCTTAAACGATATTTCATAATGTTCTTTCTCAGTCTCTAGAAAAACAATGTACCAAATTTCATTTGAATCAGTTTAATAGTTTTGCGTGAAAGAGTCCCAGACAATTACTTTCGCATTTATAATATTAGTATACTAGCTGTGCCCTGCGGTGCTACCCGCGTTATAATGGATGAAGTACTCTTAACCAACAACATGTTTATTTGAATAAAGATTAATATTATTATGTTGATACAACTTAAACAAATTATTTCGACCAAATTAGGTACCATAAAAACGGTTTTTGTGAGTTAATCTTAAAAGATAGACATATACTATCGCGGACTGTTTTTTAGATCATTAACCCTAGCTCACTAACCTTAATTTCGAGTAACGTTATCACTAACCATTCGTAAATTTTACGACAGATTAAAACTAAATTTTATATATAATCAACTTTATTTATGACATGAAATGACCTTAATTAGAAGTCTTCGTTTTCTTATAATCAAATTAACAATAAATGTTTTAGACATAACCTACATTGAACAATGATTGCACTTAGCAACAATATGCTCCCTGAAAATTGCTTTTTTGCAGCTCTTGCAGAAGGTCGTCGTCATACGACGTTTTTTTGCAGGGCAGTAGCTGCATGTTTTGCGAATTTTGGGAACGTCTTGAATAGGTCCTTCCAGAGGGTCATCAATCTTTAAGATCTCCGCGATGCTTTGCTTCAAATTTCGTGGCAAAGTTTCAGTTAAATATCTCTCTCTCAGCCAAGGTTTCATGATGTCTTCTGCCATTTCAAATGCAAAAAGCCTTCTTTTGCATCGTTTTCTACCGTTTCTGATCGCATTGGAGACGTAGATGACATAAGCATTTACTAAAGACAGATTTAGTATGTCGTAATACAAGCACAGCGGCGATCGATTGGTCTTGCGGCTGGTACTCATAATTGTGCACATCTGGTCCACGGTATAACCGGCACCTTTTGTAGAATTGTAAAATTCAATAACTTCTGGATTTTTCGAGTCGATGTTGATGACAGGCTGATCATGTGTGGTAGATAGAAGGTAAACAACCTTATTGGACTCCGGTTTATATGACACCAACGTCAATTCTTTGTCAAATCCGAACACCGAGTGCCTACTGGTCTTGTTCTGGAATTCGCCATTTCTTTGGGGATTTCTTGCTTCATCATCATCACCCTATTAACGTTCCCACTGCTGGGACACAGGGACTTCTCTCTTGACGAGAGAGATTAGGCCTTAATTCACCACGCATTATGTAAAAAAAAACAACAAAACATTAAAAGTTACACTAAAAATAGTGATATATTAATGATATAATAATCTACAGTAATTATTACGTCTTATTACAACAGAAAAATAATACGTTCCTAAAGTAATTATAGGAAAAAATATATAAACAAATAAATGCACAACCTTGAAAAAAGTTACATAGCTACTAACCTTTCGTATTTTTTACGACGATCAGGCGATATATCGGAAACTAAGTAGCATGCATCCGCAATGAATACTTTCGGGTCACTAATGCAGCGAATTAGGAAGGTACTGGAAGTGGGTGGGATCGCGGTGGTGGGGACCTTACCGAAACACAAAATGTGCGAGGTAAGCGTCGTATTTTTTACGAATGGTTAGTGATCTAGGGTTAAAAGAGCTATTATTCTTTAATACATATTTTTTGTGTATCTTGAACCGTTTTCACGGCGCACGCAACGGAAGGCTTCAAAGATGAACAATTTCTCCCGTTTTTTACACATTTACCACTATATCTTTGCTCCTATTGGTCGTAGCGTGATGTTATATAGCCTATAGCCTTCCTCGATAACTGGACTATCCAACACAAAAACCAGAATTATTCAATTCGAACCAGTAGTTTCGGAGATTAGCGCGTTCAAACAAACAAACAAACAAACTCTTTAGCTTTATAATATTAGTATAGATATTAAAAATTATAAAGAAACAAATACTCTCAATTAACTACTAAGCGATCAAATCTCAATTTTTCAATCTGCTAATGACCCGCGTACTTCTACCTGAGCTTCAACAGCTGGGAGCACGAAGGTCTAGTTCCAGGCCCAGGCTATACAAACAGGCTAAACAAATGACCCAGTTAAGATAAACATTGGCGCATCTCATCTAGAGAGTAGGGATGGAATGTATCCGGCCTTGTGTAACCAGGCGGTTTTTTAAGATGGTTCATTTGATTTTTTAATTAAGTTAAGCGGGATAGGTGTTTGTGTTAAAGCGAAGGCATAAGACTCCTTCAAAGAAATTATTATGCATTTGATTTACGGGTATTAATTATAAGTTAAGATAAGATAATAGAAGAAAAAGCCGCGTTGGCTAAGTGGGAGGACACTCGACTTTCATTCCGAAGGTCGTGGGTTCAAACCCGCACCTCTGGATTTTTCTTCTTGCGACATTTACGTGCGCTTTAAACACGTGCTTTAACGGTGAAGGCAAACATCGTGAGGAAACCGGCATGCTCTTAGAACTTTTAAAGAGTTTGAAGGACATGTGACATTCACCAATCCGCACTTGACCAGCGTGGTGAATTAAGGCCTAATCTCTCTCGCCTAGAGAGAAGTCCCTGTGTCTCAGCAGTGGGAACGTTAATAAGACGATGACATACAATGATAAGATTATTTTTGAAAAATTGTGTGCACTTACATATGTCTGTTTATCTTCTTTGTATATTAATGTAATTGCTCTATGAATTTCCCACAGAAGCAGCGTTTTTTCCTGCGAATAAATAACCTATAGCCTATTTTTAATTTCTATTCAGAAAAAGATTAAGATGCATCCTTAGTCGTAAGTAAGTAAGGGGCTTCATGGTTACTGGTGCGTCTCAATCGTTTCTGCAAAACCAATAAAATAGTTTAACCTAAAAAGTGAGGGTTATCACTTATAAAACTCACTTAAACCTACAGCTTTTCTCAATAAATAATCCATCGGATACTTAAGGATTTTTTCAATCTGCTAATTACCCATATACTTCTACCTGAACTTCAACAGCTGTGAGCACAAAGGTCTAAGTTCCAGGATCAGGCTATATAAACAGGCAAAACAAATGACCCAGTTAAGATAAATATTGGCGCTAACCTATAGCCTTTCTCAATAAATACTCTGTCGGATACTGAAGGATTTTTTCAATCTGACTAGTAGTTCCTGAGATAAGTGCGTTCAAACAAACAAACCAATTCTTCAGCTTCATAATATTATTATTATTTTTTATTATAGAAACAAATATGTCTATGTTATATATCAGTAATAATTGGCAAAATCCAGAAATATTTATTTAATATGTTGTTCGTTCAAAAGTGATTCCCTGGTAAGAATTGAATTAACAATCGCCTATCGACCTACTGAGAAATTATTTTATCTCTTCATTATGTTATCACTCGTTTTATGAAATACATAAAATTGTATTTCCTAAAAAATGAATAACCGGATACAAACCCAACCATACTCGTCAGCGGATGGCATGCCAATTGATGTGGAAATCACAACTCATAAGGTCTATAATACCGCAGCATGGAAACTCATCACGTGATGTCAGACGCTCTCCGGCAATGGAAATAGTTCAGGGAGTTATGGACCGTAGGCATTGTTGTGTTATTACTACCTGACTTTGTAAGTCAAGGTGGTTTTGGTTAATTTCAAATTCTTCCATCAAGTTTTGCAAAGCCTGGGTTTTGCTCTACCTAGATTTTAAATAAATAGTATTTCTAACTGTTTCTAATAAAGACGGAAGCTAATGTAACTTATTAGTAAAAAACCTTTTATTAATATAATTTCAGATTCTGTTCAAAAATAACTTTATTGTTTTGTTATGTGCTGGTACTGATGTATTGAAATTCAGAAGCAATTCTTAAAATTAACTTTTTATGACTGTTGTCAAAAGTACATTATAATTATGATTGTGCGAAGTCGAAAAAGTTTTCAAACCATGTCTGTAGAAGTTCAATTTCTAAGTTTAATTAAAGAACATGATATTTTCATGGATTTCTTCGTGATTCATAAAAATAGTGTGAAATATCTTGTGCAATGTTCTTCGGACTTGAATTAATATTTTTATAACTCTCTGAGTTCTCATTATTTTTCTGTTACCTCATAATTTTGCTGCTATAGCTGTGGTTGTCCTGAAACGATAATGAAATCTTCCCTCTGTCCAATGAGACAGACTGGATATTACCATATGAAGCGCTCTCTAAGGGGTCTTTAACTATGAACTAGGTATTGTGCATAAATTATGCATAAAACTGCATGTGTTAGCGTTTTATTACTGACCTACATGCGTTTTATGTCTTTGTCAGAATTTTATGTAATGGAAGCTTAGATTTTATAATCATCGCGTTGTTGTAGAAAACCATTAAATTCAATACTTTCAACTCACATATCTCATCCGGCGTGTTACGGGTACAACAGATATAAAATACATACTTATTATATATATTTTAAATATATTTTTTTGTTTCATATAGAAAACATCCAGACAAAGGAACAAATAAAGATTAGGTCCTTTGTCGAACCGCTATCTCTAGTTTCATATTTTACCATGATAAAAATTCATTATAATATTTAATGCATTTTTATACTAATCAATTGTATCATGCCCGTAGCACGACACTGCAAAGACACGCGAACGATGCCGTGGAAAACGCTGGCTTGTTATAATTTCAAATCAAATCTACTAGTAACATAAATGTTATAGGCGTTAACGCTAAATATATTTTGTACTAAACAAGTGACGTCACGCGGCCAGCTGTTTCAATGAAAATTAAATTTATTGGAAGCTCAATCATCAATTCATCAACTTTTTCATCAACGCTTGTTTTCAGAATTAAATTGACGGAAACAATTTTTACATTATACGATACGATATTGCACTCGGACAGTTTCGTGTAGCAATATAACTGTTTTATCATTTTTTTTATAATATCACTAGCTTTTAACGTCACGGCTTGGACCATGTTTTTATATATTTTATATTGGCGAGGGTCCGCATACGGCGCAAGAGGTAGCGCGGGTTCGATTCCGAGGGAGGAGGTCAGTTTTTGAGTTTACCGCGAACATAATATAAAATAATAATTATACAATTATGTTTGTTGGAACAAATAAATCAAAGATGGATGAAATGGCGACAGGTCTCAGGGACTGCTTGTGATCCCCGAATGCCTCCGAGGCTTAAGGGAAGATCTACAAAACTATTATAAGACCTGTCGTTATGTATGGATCTGAATGTTGGCCTGTAAAGGTGACGGATGAAAGAAGAATATATGCGGCAGAAATGCGAATGTTGAGATGGATGTGTGGAGTGACAAGGATAGATAAAATAAGAAATGAGTATATAAGAGGAACTTTGAAAGTAGCACCAGTGACAGAGAAGTTGAGAGGAAATCGGTTGGCATGGTATGGACATATTACGAGAAGGGATGAATGTCATGTGACGAAAAGAATGTTAGATATGTGTGTTGATGGATATGTGGGAAGAGGTAGGCCAAAGAAAAGATGGATGGACTGTGTGAAAGATGACATGAGTAAGAAAGGAGTGAGTGTTGAGATGACGAGTGACAGAGGAAAATGGAAGGAAAAAACATGTTTTGCCGACCCCACGTAATGTGGGATAAGGACAAGAGAATGATGATGACTATAATGCTGAATGATCACATTTTTGCCACATTTATAATTGTCTTATTATTAACTTTAAGGTATATTTGATTTTTTATTTTGTGACAAGTAAACATTTATTTCTTTCATCTTTCTAATCAAATTCTTCAGCATTCAAATTTTAGTGTAGACTTTTCATATTATTATGTATAATCAAACTCTTCAGCATTGGTATAACATTCGTGTAGACGTTTCATGTTATAATGTATACCAAATCGTGTAGTAACAAAGTAAACGCACATATTCACACGTCACCACAAATCATTTTGGTGCTTGCAATGAAACTGAAATGTCCAGGTGATTTACGAGGCTGAATAGCTTCCAGTTCATCTCTCCGTTTTATTGCGAACATTACCTTATTGATGTAATCCTTCGTGAGAATACTAGTAGTAGTGCCCCGCGGTGTTATCCGCGTATTAATTAATTTTCCCGCGGAATGACACTTTCCCGCGGTTTAAAGTATGTTCTTTCTCAGGCTCTAGAGATGCTGTGTCACAGCGATAAGGCCGCCCTTTGTACTACAATGTAATGTCTTGTTATTGTTTGCAGTTTGTATTTTATTTGTGGTGTACAATAAAGAGTTATCTATCTATCTATCTGTGTACCAAATTTCATTTACATCGATTCAGTAGTTTTCGCGTGAAAGCTTATCAAACAAACTTACATTCAGATTTATAAATTAGTTCTTTGGATTGTGCTGCGGGGATCAAGCGCTTTCAAAACATAATATATGCAGGGTGTGTCGTTAAAAATGGATAATCCGGGTGGTATGTAAAACAAAGTATGCTGGGCTACTTTTTTTTTCATCGGTTTATAAAAAGAAGCCTTTTGCGTAAAAAACAAAGAAACACTTTAGCTTTAAAATTTTAGTATGGATACGATATCTGTCTCTCTGATCATATTCGCAAAAAAACTGTTTGGATAAGACTGAATACCACAGGAAAGAGCACATAGTACGTGGAAGACCATACTTCCGAATCTCCAGTCTTGGCCACATATGAGCAAGCAAAATAAAGCGTGCCTCACCGGAAGGATGACATGGTCAAAGGTTTAGGCTTCCTGCACACGTTACCGCCACCGCGCCGCTGACGCACCGCTCCACAGTGCAAACACGCCACCGCCCCGCCGACACCGCGCCATCATTTAGGTACTCCTAACTACCAATGTAACTTGTATTGCTCGTCGTAACCTGCTATTTATTATTAATATCCGTATAGTGGACTGGTAAAATTAGGCTTTGACGGTGCGGCGAATCAAATGGAAAAAGGGATAATCACGCTAATCTTAGGCAGGTTTATGAGCTGTTTATTTTTTTCAGTGTTAAGATAATAAGGATGTGATGAGAGAGATCAGGCCTTAATTCACCACGCTGGCCAAGTGCGGGTTGTGAATGTCACATGTCCTTCAAACACTTTAAAAGTTCTAAGAGCATGCCGGTTTCCTCGCGATGTTTGCCTTCACCGTTAAAGCACGTGTTTAAAGTGCACATAAATTTTAGAGGTGCGTGGCGGCGTTTCAACCCACGACCTTTGGAATGAAAGTCGAGTGTCCTCCGACTTAGCCAACACGGCTTTTTTCAAATCTGATTTTTTTGATAGGATAGGATAGACCTATCAATAAACAAATAAAAATATCCAAAGCTTCTCTGGTAGACATGACTTTTAGTGATTAGGCCGCCCATTGTGACACTATTATATGTATATTTATTATCTTGTTAATTATTTATTACGTAAATTGGTGTTCAATAAAGTGTATTGTATTGAAACTAGACCCAATGCTTGAATATTTGAAATACTTTGAAATTATTTCAATACATAAATCTCTTGTCCTCTTGTTGTCAAAGATATTTACTTGAATCTCTTTGACTTTACCCATATTCAAACTTTCGACTTGCAAATGGAATAGGTACGAAATATTGGATCTTAGGACATACTTATAATAATAAACATATAACACGTTTTCATTCCCAGTAATAATAGGTGAAACAAGTAATAATAATAGCCGGTTTGCCCATCTTCTAAAAATAATTTAAAAAGAATTATGTTCTGAAATATAAGTCTCCAGAATTTATGACAGTTCACTTTACTTCTTCATTTTGCGAAATGGCAAGTGCACAGTGTCCTCAATTAAAAGTATCGTTTGTCTCCATAACTTTAACTTATGAATCCCGTAAATCAATTTCATGACGCTACTTTACTTTTGAAACTCAGTAATAGACATCTTCTATATATATAAAAACTAGCGGCCTGCCCCGGCGTCGCACGGGTACAAAAAGTTCCCGGCAATTTTTCATTATTTGCTCACCGTTTAGACCTACCCTGGACTACGACAAACATTTTAAAACCAAATCAGCTCAATCGGCCCAGCCGTTCTCAAGTTTTAATCAGACTAATAAAATATTTAAATATTTTAAAAAATATTAGGTCCTTACATATGAAATTGGCGTTTTGTATGGGAGGAACAAAAAGTCGAATATTTTTTAATATAATATATTTAATTAATCAAAGTATGAACCATTATTTTCTATGCACTTTTGCCATCTTATAGGTAGTTCATTGATCCCTTTACTAAAAAAACCAGTCGGACGGGAATCAATAAAATCTTTGAAGGCGATTTGGACTGCCCCATCGGAGTTGAATTTTTTCCCTTGCAAGAAGTTATCCAAATTTCGAAAAAAATGGTAATCTGTTGGAGCAAGGTCCGGGGAGTACGGAGGATGTCTTAGACTTTCCAATTGAAGCTCTTCTAATTTAGTAGCCGTCTGTTGCGCAGTGTGTGGTCTAGCGTTGTCGTGAAGCAGCAGTGGCGTGGAGCGATTGACCAGCCTAGGTTGTTTAGCCGCTAGCTTTTCCATCATGGTTTGCAATTGCTGACAATAGACATCAGCCGTAATAGTCTGGCCAGATTTGAGAAAACTGTAATGAACAATACCGGCACTAGTCCACCAAACGCTTACAAGTAACTTTTTTGGGGTTAATTTTCGCTTGGGGCAGGATTTGGCTGGCTGGCCAGGATCCAACCATTGCGCTGAGCGCTTCCGATTATCGTAAAGAACCCATTTTTCATCACAGGTAATGATTCGGTTTAAAATACCTTCATTATTGTGCCGGTTTAGTAATGTAACGCAGCAGTCGACGCGCGTTTGCCGGTTTGCTTCAGTCAATTCGTGAGGTACCCACCTTTCAAGCTTTTTAATCTTCCCAATTTGCTTCAAGTGAATTAAAACAGTTTTATCACTAACACCGCAGCCTGCAGCTAACTCGGACGTGGTTTGCGATGGATCCGCTTCCACAATAGCCTTCAACTCTTCATTATCAACTTGAGTCTCAGGCCGTCCACGGGGCTTGTTCTGCAAGTCGAAATTTCCAGAACGAAAACGTTGGAACCAAAAACGAACTGTGTTTTCTTTTGCAACACGACCGCCATACACATCATTCACCCTTCGAGTTGTTTCCGCAGCACTAGTGCCACGGCGGAACTCGTACTCGTAAATAATGCGATATTTTAAGTTTTCCATTTTGTAAAATGAGTGACGCAAACAGAAAAAAACAGAAGAAAAAAAACAAATGAATGACGATCATCGAAGCACAAATACATGAGTCTATAGCTGTACAAATTTGAATTTGGAATTCCTTACCAAAGAGGAGAAATTTGTGATTAAAGTGGCCAGTACGAAAAACGCCAATTTCATATGTAAGGACCTAATATTTAAATATTTTAAAATATTTACTTAAAAAATAAATATTTAAAAATATTCATGTCAAAAAAAAGGTTGTAAACTATGTTGAATATTGAACTTTCGAGACATAGACAATAGCTTAAAGAGTATATAGCCACCACGTATGAATATCTTATCAAGAAAAATCATAGACAACCTATAAATAGACATTTATTTTACACTTTTGTTAACCTGTAGATAATAACAGACAAATAATTTGAGATTTAAACTATTCTATCTCTCAAGTTGGATCAAACTGCATAAATGGTGTGTGAATTTTATTATAATCGGTTAAGTGGTTTAGGAGTCCATTGAGGACAAACATAACATTGTGACACGAGATTTATATATATTAAGATGAATCCCTATTTCCCTTGGTTACGGCATCACGCCTGAACGGCTAGACCGATTTCGCTTATCCTTTTTTTGTTCTGTTCGTTATTATCAGTAGAAGGTTCATATACAAGGAAAAATTAAGGAAATTGCGCGGAAAATTAGAAAATTTAAAATTACTTAACCACCATATTATCAAACTTTTTTAATGTAACCTTATGATTTTTTATGATATTTGACACAGAATTAACTGAATGCGTGCTGCAAATATAGTATTCTTTTAATAGATGGTGTCCGTGACTGGCTATATGGCCGTCAAACAAATATAGTCAAAGAGGATGAAAAAAATATGACGTTTAAAACGGATTTATCTGTCAATCTTATTTTATTGATAAATAATACACAATTAACTTAATATAATCAAAAATCTGGCCTCATTTATGGCGTCTAAGGTGGAACTAAGTTCGCCGGGACAGCTAGTTTCTAATAAATGCTCCAACTATAAAATTATTACCAATTATTCAGTAGGTCTCTACTAAATTGATAGACTAGTGGCCCGCCCCGGCTTCGCACGGGTAACTAGACCTCCAGACTATATTCTCAGACGAGAATCGGCTACTATCTATTTTTCATTTTGCAAAACAACGTTTGCTGGGGTTAGCTAGTAATAATATAAAATGGGATCATCAAAGAACATTTTCGCGTTGGTTTCTGCCCTCAGCAAAAATGGCAAGGTTAGCGTTTCGTTTACTGTAGTAACGAATGGATAATTAAAATTATATTTCCATGCTCGGTACTTTCGGTAACCTCAACACAAGCCTAAGCTAACACTGGGCAAAATATTGCAATGTCGATCGCTACCTATATTAATTTAATAATAGATTTCTCTTTGTTACAGATGCAACCATCATGACACCGTAATGCGGAGACATGTGGCCTCCCGAGGTGACATAACACCTCCATGGAGTAAAGACCATGTCGAACTTCACCTACCTCGACTCCGCCCTTCAGGAGCTCCACTGCCGCCTCATCCCTGGCCAGGGCTGCGGAGACAGCTTCCTCGGCCTCGACTGCGCCGAAGAAAGCTACTCCGAGTTCTCCTGCGAACTCAACATCGACATACAAAATGAAACGTCATACTCATGCACCGCCTGTAGCCTGGATATTGGCAGCAACGCTTCTCTATGTGGCGTTGGGTTTAAGCTGAACATACTCACTTTCATCTTCGAGAATGCCTTGAAAAATCTGTGGATAAAAATCCCATATAATTGTGAGGAGAGCTTAGTCTGCTTTGGGGACGTGAATCGGACGTTTGATAGTAGTTTTAATTACAGTTTTACCAACATTTCGGATAGTTTTCAGTGTAATTGGGATTTGAAAAGTGATGCGCCTACAGTGAAACGCTTTGATTGGATATTTTTATTTGTGATATTATTCATAATAGCCGGTGGGGTTGGGAACATACTGGTGTGTCTGGCAGTTTGTCTGGATAAGCGGTTGCAGAATGTAACGAACTATTTTCTACTGTCTCTTGCGATTGCTGATCTCCTGGTCAGCTTGTTCGTCATGCCGATGGGAGCGATTCCAGGGTTTTTAGGTAAGTTTTTTTACTGACTAACCAATAATGCCAATGTGTGGATAAGCAAAAAAAATATACTTTAAGCATACATCAAAACACTCTTTATCACACAAGCTACTGTTTTTATTCACACATCAACATCTCGCTCGAAATATCGCTCCCCATAAATATGAGGAAGTTTCATACCATAGATGGAAATTATGGGCCTGAATTGTCTTTAATATACTTCCTTTATTGATAAAAGGGCTCCAACATGAAAAAGGCGGTAGTTCTCGGTGATAAAAAGATACGCTCCTCAGAAGAGGCATCAGAAGAAAAGAAATACAGTTTGCTAGAAACAGGACAATAACATTCATATCAAAGTCACGGGTGCCAGGAAATAAAAGGAATTTCAATATAAATAAATAACAAATTCTCAACTATTTATTACTTTAGTGAAGTGATATTCATTTATGATTGTTTAAATATACGAGTATGAGATGTTCAAATATTATGAGGATAATTTACTTCCTCGTATACAACGTGTGAGTTAAAAGGTAGTTATTTTATAAGATAGAGCTGACTTTTCAATGTGTTTGAACATAATGTCATTTTATTTTAAGTTTCAATTTATTTAGATGCATAAACCTTCCTTTTGAATCACTCTACCTATTGCTAAAACCTTATAAAGATCCGATCAGTAGATTTTCGTTTTAGCACGAATAAAACCCAAACAGACGCTCCAAATTGAAAATGTATAATAAGATATTACTTAACTCTTGTCATAATATCCACTTAAATTAGTTAAAATATTTATTTATTTACTGATTTTGCTTACAATTTCAATAAATATTTTTAAAGCAACATATATTCAAAACTTCAAAATATTTGCCCACATTGTGGTAAAACAATTATGTAATACAAAATTACAAGCTCACAAGTCCATTTTGTCAAATATCACTAAAGTTGCAATTTTAAAAGATTTTCGCGCACCTAATTGTTCTCGAGCTCAAACTTAATGAGGCTTTGTACTTTAAAAAATTCGCTTCACCTCGCTGGAACTAGGACAGGTAGTTAAGGAGATCCAACAACTTAACTAGACTTAAAAAAGCCGCAGAAATGTCTTTATTAAGGTAGCTTAGAAAACTGAGTATTTTTTTAAAAGGTCTGTAGATATTTCGTGAGCTTTTGGGTATTTCGGGCACCTTTTTTAAACAAAAGAAGTCCTTGGGCATGCAAAACGGTTGTGTTGTATTAACAAAATATAGATGCTCTATTTGATATTCTGTTCAACTTCCTAATACACAGTTTCATACTCCCATAAATACATTGAATTGAAAAATATAGCAGCCGGGTTTGAATTTTCTGATAGAAATTCGATGTTACTGTAATATATGCGTAGCAAAATGAAAGGCCATTTATACGAGACTGACATTTATTGATCCGCGGGTACTAACATAAAAATATTATGGTGTTTACCCACAAAATACATTACAATTTTCCCCTCTTAAACAGCTAAGGCTTACATAGTAAAAATATTCTTATTCATACACATTCTATATCTTAATCAAACACAATATAGTTAGGTATGAATAGTAAAGACTAAATTTAGACATAATGAAATTAACCTTATTATATTATATTATAAAAGTGCGCTATCATAACAAATGATAAGCATTATAATATTAACCAACTTGAAAAGTAACATTTTACATAATTATGTTTGTTTGACCACAAACAAAATACCTTCATAACCATAATGGTTATAATATTATGATAAATGTTTGTTGAAAGACAAATGAGTCGGTACAACACTCTGTTTATAGAACGTAGGGAAATAGTTCACAATTAAATATCACTAATAACTAGCACATAAAAAATATACCTAATGTCAAGGTTATATATTTTAACCATAACTATATTTCCTTTTTCTCTCCGTAACAAAAAAAATCTTTTAGTACTAACGTAAATTAAAATATTTTAGGTTTTCATGTCTTATCTAAATGTGGTAGGTTTCTTTACAATATTATTCAATAACTTGAATATGTTATGCACTAAAAAAAAATATAACATAAAATATGTACTCATAGGGTCGACCTCCTGTAGGTACATACCTACTTCTTTAAATTTTATAATTTGGTTTAGTTGTACGAGGGCGCATCGAGCGCCCGACGGCGGCGCCGGCGCCGGTTCCTGCGTGGGCGCTAGGTGAACTAGGTGGCAAAGGTGAGCATATTTGAGCGTTAGGATGTACCTCGGCATCGTGGAAATCGGGTTCCGTGGACTCCAAAAGCTCATGCTCTAAGAAGCGTTGTTCGTTACTGCGCTGGGTAGTGCCGAGTTCCCCAGCGGAAGGCGCGACCTCCCCATGGTCTGTACCTACCGCTCTGGACATTGAAAGTCGATTACTTTTGCGGACGGGCATTATTTGGTCTATATGTTTAGTTTTAATGACATTGTCAGAACTAACCTTGTAAGTGACAGCGCCGGTGCGTTCTGTGACGACGCCAGGCTTCCACTTTGTAACATGGTTTGGGCGAAATTCTTTGACCAAAACTTCTTCACCTTCTCGTACCTCACGGTAAGTACCTCCCGCGTTTCGAACTTGGGCTTGCTGCGCGCCCGCCACGTGCTCCGCCGCGCTGGGCCGCAGCGCGTCGAGCCGCGATCGCAGCCTGCGTCCCAGCAGTGCCATTGCAGGCGAACGTTTGGTACTGGTATGTTCAGTGTTGCGATACTGAAATAGAAACTTGCACAATGCGCGTTCTAAATCCTCACCTTCTACTAATGCCCTTTTTAAAGCCTTCTTAACAGTTTTAACAGCGTTTTCAGCTGCTCCGTTGCTGGAAGGATGGTAGGCCGCTGTCAAAATATGTTTGACACAGTTACACTCCAAAAACTTCTTAAAATCATCCGATGTGAACGGCGGTCCCCCATCGGTTACTATTTGTTTCGGTAAACCAAATCTAGCGAAACAAGAACGAAGCACAGTTGTGACTTTTGAGGCCGTAGTACCGCTGGACATATTGACGACTTCAATCCATTTTGAGTGCGAATCAATTAACAAAAAAAATGTTTTACCGGCGACATGTAAGAAGTCAGCGTGCAGCCTGAACCAGGGTTCCGCCGGCCAGGAGTAGGGCACGGGCGGCGCGTGCGGCGGCGCGTCGCGCACCGCGGCGCAGGCGGCGCAAGCCCGCGCGCGCGCCTCAATGTCCGCGTCCAGCTGCGGCCACCATACGTAGTTCCGCGCGATCTGCTTCATGCGCACTACGCCGGGGTGCCCCGCGTGCACCTCGTCTAGTACCTGTGCTCGCAGCGACGCCGGTATCACCACCCGATAGCCCCACACTATACAACCATGGTCGACGTGAAGATCGTCCTTTCTGTAAAAATAAGGTCTTTCGTTCTCTAAATCTATATTGGATGGCCATCCACTCATAACGTAGCCATATATCTCGCGTAAAACTAAGTCTTTCTTAGTTTCTTTAGCCACGTCCTTGTGACTAATCGGGAAACTTTCTTCCAAGAAGTGTAAGTATGCCGCGTCATCATGTTCACGTCCATCTTTATGCTGCTGCTGCTGGAGTGGCAGACGCGACAATGCGTCGGCGTTACCGTTCCGCTCCGTCGGCACGAACTTTATGTCGAATTCGTAGGCAGCCAACCTAACCGCGTATCTTTGCAGCCTGCTGGCCGCAGTCTGTGGGATCCCTTTCTTTGGACCGAATATGTAGCTGAGGGCCATATGATCGGTCTTCAAGGTGAATCGGCGGCCGTATAGGTACTGATGGTGGCGGCTGACCCCGTACACAATGGCTAGCGCTTCCTTGTCTATTTGACTATACCTGGTCTCGGTGTCGGACAGCGTGCGCGAGCAGCAGCACACGACGCGCTCGGCGCCGTCCGGGTACACGTGCGAGAGCACCGCGCCCAGCCCGTAGGAGCTGCTGTCCACGGCCAGCACCAGCGGCAGTGACGCGTCGTAGTGCGCCAGCACGGGCGACCGAGACAACATCTCTTTTATTGAACGAAACGCCGCTTCACAATCCTGCGTCCATTGCCACCTAGTTCCCTTTCTGAGTAGAGAGTAAAGTGGTTGTAGAATAGTGCTCATGTTAGGGATAAATCTAGCGTAATAATTTACTAGTCCTAAAGCCGCTCGTAGTTGCGATACATTTTGAGGATTTGGCGCCCGTGCAATAGCTTCTACTTTGTTGATATCCGTATGTAAACCATGCTTATTGATTTTGTACCCAAGATAACAAACTTCATCTTTAAAAAATTCACATTTTTCAAACCTAACTCTTAATCCCGCTGTCTGTAACCGTGATAACACTGCCCTTAAATTAGACAAATGTATTGCTCTATTTGCCCCAGTTACACAAATATCATCAAGAAACGCTACACAATTTAGGCCGCTCAGTGTTTCTTCAATAAGCTTTTGAAACATTTCCGGAAGACATTTTAACCCGAACGGGGCCCGTTTATACACAAACGTACCCATATGAGTTGTGATAGCCGTAAGGGGTTGTGAGCTGTCCTCAAGCATGCACTGCAAATATGCATGTTTCAAGTCAATTTTACTATATTGCTCACCTCCGCTTAGGGCGGCAAATAATTGTTCTATTCTGGGTAAGGGATAATGGAAGTCTTTGAGTACTTTGTTTATGGTGATTTTGTAATCACCGCACAACCTGATTGACCCATCGCGTTTGATAACAGGAACAATAGGCGTCCCATAATCACTTCTATCTACCTTGAAAATCACCTGTTCACGCTGCAAACGATCTAATTCTTTTTCTACAGAATCGCGTAATGCTAACGGTAATGGGCGGGCTTTACAGAAAATGGGCGTGTCATCCTTTAAAAACAATTTCAATTTAGTCTTACAACAACCTAACCCTGATTTGAAAACATTTGGAAACTCTGATTTCAATTTTTCTATTTCCATATCGTTACCACCAGATAAATTATGCAAACTAAATGAATTTAACTTTAATTTACGCAACCAACGACGTCCCAGTAGTGGAGGCCCGCCCTTATTTATGATAAACAACGGCAATGACAACTTATTATTTCCACACTGAACGTTAACTAAAACTTGGCCCAGCGGAACGATAGCTTCGCCGGTGTAAGAATGAAATTTATTACAGTCTTTAGTTATAGGCAGATGAGACAGGAAATTATCATAAAACGACTTACTGACCGCCGAAATCCTGCTGCCCGTATCGATCTCAAACCCTACTCTCATACCTTCCACTAACAATGTATAAAAATAAGGTCCATCTTTTGAGTCACTCTTCATAGTAATCACTTGATATAGTCCATCACTACCATCAGAATTGGAACTAGAGTTTATATAGTTTTGGTATCTTGACTTCTGTACATCTTTCTTCCCTTTACACACAGCCGCGAGATGACCTTTGACGTTGCACTTATCACAAATGTATGACTTATATCTACACTTATTAGACGCGTGAGCACTTTTTCCACAACGCCAGCAAGTGCCCCTCGGCCCGCGCTCGCCGGCCGCGGCGGGGGGCTTCTGCGCCACCCGATGCAGCCCGGCCGCGGCCCCGGCAGCACCCTGCCCGAGTCCCGCAGCGCCGACGCTCGCCGACAGCGCGGCGCCGCCGGCCGCGGCCTCCGCCGCGTGCCGCTCCGCCGCCTCCAGCGCAAGCGCCAGCTCCACCGCCTTCTTGTAGTCCAACGACGACTCCGCAAATAGACGCGAACGCATATCTTCGTTACGTAACCCCGACACGAATTGATCTCGTAGGTTTACTTCTAGTTGAGATTCGAAGTTGCAATGAGTAGCGAGATGTTTGAGGTTTTGAAGAAAAATTGTCACCGATTCGCCGTCCGCTTGGCGTCGCTGGCGAAACGTATGTCTTTCTGCTATCTCCGATCGCTTGGGTTCCAGATGGCCGCTTACGAGTCTGACGAGTTCATCGAAGGTCTTATCCTCTGGATGCTGAGGTGAACACAGGTCGCACATCAATTGGTAGGTGCGCGCACCTACGTGTGTCACCAATGTAGCAACATGTAGATTGTCCTTAACGTCGTTTAATAGGATGAACTGCTTCACTAAACGAACGTAGGACGTCCAGTTCTTGCCCTCTTCGAGGTCAAACTCTGATATTTTACCGAAAGGCATAATAAAAACCACAATCGTCGCCAATGTAATATATGCGTAGCAAAATGAAAGGCCATTTATACGAGACTGACATTTATTGATCCGCGGGTACTAACATAAAAATATTATGGTGTTTACCCACAAAATACATTACAGTTACTATATAATATGAGTGCTACATAAAACAACTAACGTAGTTGCTCTAGTGCTGAAAAATTAATATTTCAGGGAAATCCACGAAGTAGCATTTCGTGGTATCTCTAAGCTTGCGTAAAGTAAGCTTGTTTATATATTTGAATAGCTTCACACAGAAGAAAATATAAATCTTAACTTATTTTAATAATCTTAACAGGTTTGCTGTAAGAAAACTCTTATAGGGTTAAGTTCGCCTTTGTACATGACCATTGTTACTAAACCTTAATGTATCCTTTTTGTGTACAATAAAGAATTTTTGAATTTATGACTTAATAGAAATTTATAAGTGTTATTAGGAAAATTGTGATCTGAACGTATCTAGTAAAACTGTGTAGGTTTTGAAAGGTTCAGTTACTAAAAGAACTAGCTTTAGAAACCACGGTTTTGCCCATGTTTGGTTGTGTTTTGGATATCCGCGGGAACAATTATTAAATAAATGAATAAAAAATAAAAAAAACTTATTTTGCTTTAAAAAGTAGCCTATAGCTATAGAGTTGACTGCTTCAGTGGCGCGGTAAGCGACGGTCCGCTTGCAGCTCAAGAGGTGGCGGGTTCGATTACATTATTCAAGAAGAAAAATCCGGAGGTGCTTGGCGGGACTTAAACCCAAGACCATCGGAATTAAAGCCAAGTGTGTGCTCCTACTTAGCCAAGACGGCATTTTTTTATGCTAACATAATTAACATAAAGTGTCATGTATCTGTGCAGGTTATTGGCCGCTCGGGGTTGTGTGGTGCAACATCTACGTGACCTGCGATGTCCTCGCCTGCTCCGCCAGCATCATGCACATGTGTTTTATCAGTATTGGCAGGTAAGAAATATCATAGATGAAATGTCTATACTCCATGCAGGTGTTATGCATTGATGGTTGCATCTGTAACGTAGAGAAGAATAAGTAAATAAATAAGGTAGTTAACCTATCTTCAAAATTAAACAATTTCATACAAACTCAGGGAATTCAGTATTCGACAGTATTCGACTGAACTGAACTGAATCATAAAAGCCGAGGCTTTGACCAGGTGTATGGCCAGTCTAAATCGAATTTCTATAAACTTTCTTCATTTCTTAGTTGCGCTAGTACTAAGCATAATAATTACTTCTAATTATTAATACTAGTGGTGATAACAGAGTTGTCATAGCCGGGAAACAGCTCATAACCCTAAAGAGCATCGAACATCTTTGGCAAACCTGCTCAACCGCCATTTTAAAAAATATGAGACGGCGGCCAGTGATGAAACTCATGTCAATCGACAGAGTAAATGATTACAAACAACGTCACGTTTTTTTCAAAATGGCGGACTTGTAGTTATGCAGGCTCCATACAAAAAAACCTTTTGTAAATCTATATATATAAAAGAAAGTCGTGTTAGTTACACCACTTATAACTCATGAACGGTAGAACAGATTTGGGTGAAAATTGGTATGGAGGTAGCTTAGAGCCAGGAGACGGACATAAGATACTTTTCATCCCGTTCGACAGCGTTCCCGTGTGACTTGACATGAATATCTTAATATATATAAATCTCGTGTCACAATGTTTGTCCTCAATGGACTCCTAAACCACTTAACCGATTATAATAAAATTCGCACACCATGTGCAGTTCGATCCAACTTGAGAGATAGGATAGTTTAAATCTCAAATTATAGTCGCAATTTTAATTTATTGCTAATTATTTGTCTGTTATTATCTACAGGTTAATAAAAGTGTAAAATAAATGTCTTTTTATAGGTTGTCTATGATTTTTCTTGATAAGCTATTCATACGTGGTGGTTATATACTCTTTGAGCTATTGTCTATGTCTCGAAAGTTCAATATTCAACATAGTTTTCAATCATTTTTTCTGACATGAGTTTGAAGTAATTTTTTTTTTTTTGTTAAAAAAGTTTCCGTGAAGTAGCGGAGATTATCTATATTCTATATAAATAAAAATGAATTGTTGTTCGTTAGTCTGATTAAAACTCGAGAACGGCTGGGACGATTGAGCTGATTTTGGTTTTAAAATGTTTGTCGTAGTCCAGGGTAGGTCTAAACGGTGAGCAAATAAGGAAAAATTGCCGGGAACTTTTTTTACCCGTGCGACGCCGGGGCGGGCCGCTAGTTTGATATAAATAAACAAAAACTTTCTCAAGATAAAAAAAAACACCTCGTCAAAATAAAACAAAAAAGTAACAGTAGGTATTTAAAATACCGTTCAAATGTTGTGGCGAATGTACTCCGTTGAGACAACCCCTTTTGTTTCGGCTAATAATGATTGAGCGCCTTCTCTCGGACGGAGACAGGGTTTACCAATTAGCACGATGTTTACCTTCACGAGCTCGGCTTTGTTAACCTATACGTTTATCTGACTCTCTCAAAATTTTTATTTGGTGGTTTTTCTCATCTTTGTTTTATTTTTATTCAAACATCCATCAATAAATACCATAGGTTAAGAATTGTAAAAATTGTATCATGTGTAATAATCTCAATGATAATGAAAAGAGAATAACGAATCATGTCATAAATACGAGTAGTAAAACTGTTAGTGATATATACACTCACAGTATATATATATATATATATGCATGAAAATATCGATCTCAAAATCCTATAATAAAAGTATTTCTCTGTGTTATGTTATTTTAATTGTAGATAATTATTATATTATAGAATTTTGAGATAGATATTTTCATGGAAAATATGATTATGATTTAAACTAATTCATTAGTTATAGTTTTAATTGCGTCAGAAAAGCCATCATCTTAAACACTTCATGAAACATTAATATCTGATATCAATTTCTTCAGCAGACGCAAAAAAAGTATTTATATGAAATATGAAATTAAGGTCTATAACATATTCACCGCACGTACGGTAAGTATGTGCGAACAAGCACTTGCTGCTGCTAAAAGGTACGTCAATCAATGACCCAGGGGATACGAAACGGCCTAGTTTTTGACAGAAAAAGATTTACACCACGCTTGGTAATATTATAGTTTATTTAGCTAATAAAGTTAAAGACAAGTATTTTTTTAAATAAATTAAACTTTTACAACATTTCCATGTCTTTTTAATGAACTTAACTTTATTGAGCTTACAATTATGCATACTTATGATTTATGTACCTCTAGATTACAATCGTTAGTACCTTTACTTATTGTAATAATGAATAAAAAATACAAATTCAAATAACTACTAAAACATCTTATTATTACCATTCTCGTGTCACAATGTTTGTTCCCGTACTCCTCCGAAACGGCTTGACCGATTCTCATGAAATTTTGTGAGCATATTGAGTAGGTCTGAGAATCCGCCAACATCTACTTTTCATTTTGCAAAACCACGTTTGCTGGGGTCAGCTGGTAACATTCTACGCTCTATGTGAACTCGTGGCTGTCCTAATCTGGTAGCCAGGCTCTTATGAGCTTGGTGTTATTGTAGGACGACAGCCAACACACATTTAGCATAGTATTTTATGTTTGTTTTGTATAGAACTGCTCTTGTAAATACTAATACTTATTCTTATAACTTTTAATGTTAAATATAATTTTAAGCTTTAAATTTATCTTTCTTTTAATTAGTACGTATATCTAGTTAAGCAAATACTTAAATATTGTTGATGTATTATTGGTAAGAGCGGGGTCTCCCAACACAAGCAAATTTTGCTTAAAGGGTGACTCCAGAACCTGTATTTATAGTTTTTTAAGTTGATGCAATAAACATTTTATTTATTTATTATTTATTTAACATTATAAAATCACTTTTATTAAACACAAAAAAAATGTATCACTATACCTCTATATTATTACATTTAGAATTAACATTAAGACGAGTATTATCAATTCTTATGTTTTCTTACATCCTAATTTTGTGGTTTTATTGCGAAGAATTCTTCTTGGCGGGTTTGACTTATCCAAGCAGGTTAGCTGGTTGCATTGGCTGAAAGGAGGTCACATATCACATAGAAGATACTCGTTTGGAGTCCGCCAGTCTTGGTTTCCTTGCTTATCTGGTGGTATTTCCACTTTGTGATGGTGTAGCGTCTTACATAATTTAATAATGCCTCGGTAAACTACTTAATCGTATAGAATCCGTTATAGACCGACCTTTAACGAGCTGCTTATTCGATAAAACATATTTTATATTTAATTTAATATGTCAATAATTATATTGCATTATGGGTTGCCTAATAAATTTCCGTCCAGGATATGGATAATTAAAATTAAACATTTTTTAAAACGGTATGATTTTAAACAAAAACCTATACCAATTAAAAGTATAAAACCCATAGAATACATACGTTAGGTTGCCTACTCTATTCCAGTCATAACTCTCGGGTTGCCAGGTATACAGAGGTAAATCTGTTGTAGCATTTTGCACCACTCTGATAATAATTGATCACATAAACATATCGGTGAAAATCGTTTTAAATCGGGATCTTAGACTATTATAAGTCTATACTTATAAAACTCCTACGTAATTATGACGTTTTAAAAGGGATAGCTCAAGATACATCTCCTAATATGTTTAAGTTAGAAAAGAATCACACATTATATTATTTCAGTCATGTACGAATGAGTAATGTGTAATATTATGATAAGCACATGTTAGTGACTAAGATACTTCTTTTGAAATGCTGTGCTTTGATATTAAGAATACAGAGATAACTAATGGTGCTGTCATGTTTATAAAGTGTTGAATTTATGTAGGTATGTACATTTTTCATTTATTAACCTTCATACGCTATGGATGTAAAAGAGGTTAATGTGTGAACATTTAACATTTTGTAGCTTTCAAACTTTAAAATTTATTTATTTCCGCTAGTTTATTCAATGTTAGTGACACAAACACAAACTACTTAATTTGAGATTCATCAATAAATCCTAACACAACACCATAAATCAAAAACTTGAAGCCAATAAATATAAAAGCTCTACAACAAAACAGCAACTTCCAGGCAAATAGAAAATTCCTGTACAATATTGTATTAGGAAGATTTACTGAATCATAGACATTCCATAGTGCTATAACGGCGTTCCGTCGTTTGTCGCACCATCGCTATTCGGAACAATTGCGCTTATATCGGATTCGTGGCACGTCAAGCGTAGAGGCGTAGAGGGTCTACGACGTAGAGGGCCTACGAAATCTTTGAGGGGTTTTTGTCCGGACTCGAAATTTAGAGACATTAAAGTTCGATTCCCGCCGATTTTTAGTGTTTGTATGTTGTGCAATCACTTTTCTCATGGGTCTGGGTAGTTAATATGTACAATAAAAATATATATTGTAGGTATATCTATTATATTAATTATATCAGTACCCATAACACAAGCTTAGAGCTTACCAAGGGGCTGTTGTTGTGTGGATTTTTCGGATATATTTATTATAATTATTATATACAGACAAAATAAGCCGGGTAGCGGGCTGGTCACTGCGACATTGTAAACACTGTAAGCCAGATATACAAGACTTTTAATACAATTTGAACAGGGATTCCTAATCACTGCAGCAGTAATTCTAATATCGCTAGACCATAATATTTACACAAAAATAAATAGCATCTTGTCCTGCGTTATCAATTTGAACACATCATCACTTCCCAACAGGTGATGTGAACGATAAATTACTTTTAATTTTTCTCTCCTTTTTATACACGTTTAGATAAATTATTAATATTTACAGTCCAATAGGTGACCCGTCCAAGCTGGTCACGCGTGGGGTCTCCGTAACCGTAGCGAAATTGTAACGTCATGTTTATGTTTAAGAATAAAAAGTCACGAATTCGTTATTTTGGTTACTCGATACTTTTGTGGCTGCCATATTTTTTATGTTCGTTTAAGTGCTGTAATATTTATATCAGATTTGTTAGAAGTGTTGTTTAAATACATTTTAACTTGCATTGTGTATTATTGGTTGTCGTAACTAGTATAAAATATACCCTTTTTAATACAGTAATTATTCGTACTTACAAAGAATTAGAAAGACAAAGTACCCAAAATTTTGCCATTGATACATTAAGGTAAGTATTTGCGACATATTTTAACAGTTTAATTTTGGTTTTTTATGTCTGATATGATGTATGACAATACAAGAGTTTCGGCGGTCAGTAATTGTTATACAAAATAGTTTTACATACCAGATTCGCATTTTATAATATTAAACATAATAGCCAATTAAAATATTTAACAAAGCATTGTACAAAAGCGCTGCAGAGAATCCTCCTCTGAAATTCCGTATCGTTTCACATGATACCTCCATAAAATGACACTTAACCTTTAAAAACCTGTTATAACATCAAAATTTACCATATCACGGATGAAGACGAAATCATGCTACGTTGAACCTGCGTCAAATTATGCCAATTGACGGCAAGCTACGTCAAGTTAAGCCGGCTTGACAGTTCTGTTATGACACGGCAGCGTGTTGCGTAAAATATGGGCACGTCAATTCAGCATGAAGGAACTAAAATGGTTAATTTTCTTGATAAACTTTATTCTGAGATCTTTCTTCCTTTGAGAGGCTTTTGATGAAATTATTTTAGTTAAGCTCCGAAAGATATTCTGGGTTTGCGTCAGCCGGTTCAGCCGTTTTGCGGTGAATTTCGGACAAACAAACGCACATATAAGAAACACACACAGTGTATGTGTGCGTTTGTTTGTCCCACACAGTGTATTATGTGTGATTGTTTATCCCTTTGGCGTTCCCCCCGTTGTTCCCATTTATAATATTAGCATGGATAAACTACTGAGCCTAAAAGGGTTGAATTTAGTAACTGCAGTTTATGTCAAAGTCCTAAAACAATAAAATGTAACGAAACTTTGGTTATTTTACAGCGCACTTAAGGAAATCACCCATTACATAAACAAAGGTCAACTCTGACTGCGTTTACGGCTATATCGGCGCGGAGACCGGCGGAGATATATTCAGATTTATTTCGGAACTCAAACTTCAAGCTAATTATGAACAGCTTGTCTTTTCAACTAAAGAACAAGCATGCAGACATAACATAGTTGAATTAACTTTCGAATCTATTTGCATAAAAGAGAAACGACTTTTACCACTCACTGATTACTCGATCGCATGTTCTGAGAACTTTACAGAGTTTGAAGGACATGTGATGAATTAAGGCTTCATCTCTCTCGCCAACAGAGAAGTCCCTGTGTCCCGGCAGTGGGAACGTTAATTGGGTGATGATGATTAATAACGATATCTCAGAAGTATGTTTTTATACGGTGTAGACCAGCTAAGAACGGCTTTTACGAAACCAAAACGGGAGTTAAAAATTAGTTTTTTGATATAATTCTTAATATAACTTTTTAAATTATCATGGTTTTTAACAATATTATGATTTTAAACATGAAGTCAAATCATGGTATGTTACCCGTTTTAAATCATAATATAATTCTTGATATTTTAAATATATTCTCTATTGTTGAAGTGGAGGTGTAATATCTATTTGTATATACGTTTCTCGATCAGGTAATATTTAGCTGAATACGCGTACTTAGTCGTGGGCGGTCACTAGTTCATTATATTTGTACAATAGCGATGAATGAGGCTGATCATGTGCCCACATCGAGATTTAAACTGTACAGGTCAATTCAACCTCATGGAAGCTGAATTACAAGTTTTTTTATTCTGACACCAGGTCGTCCGTCCATCTATTATAGTTTTGGTTACAAGCTGCTACCGACCGAAGTCAATGGAAGTCTTTGCGGGAGGCCTATGTCCAGAGGACGTCCAACGGCTGAAATGATAATGATGATGATGAATTTTAATCATGTCCTATTTCAAGCTTTGCCCAGGACTCGCAAGTAGCTACTTTACGAGTATGTATTACCCAACTACTGCTTTGCCCTTTCAAAATGTATGGGCAATTTACTTGAGCACACCCTGTAGCAATCTTAATAAAATGCCACTGTCGCAACGTCTCACAGATTGGGTTAACCGCTTAGAAAATGCAGATTTTAATGTTCTGCAATGCATACTAAACGCGGGCTTGCACCTGGGAATAGTATTCTAGAAATTTACTGGTATTGGAAACTTATGATTTGGATTTACGATTTTAGTTCTAGACACTAAAATATATTACTAGTCTACTTGTGCAGTTGTTATAAGTAATTGTGTATACCTACACTACAGCATAATAATTTTTACATAATGCATTTTTTATGCTTGATAAGCCTTTATTTTACCACAATCTCATTAGATGTAAAGTGACGATGTGGTCTAAGATGGGACATGAAGACCTAGAAGGTCTAAATGGCTTTTCCGGACAACATTACGAAACACGAAAAAATCGCTTCACCCACTGGCCCAGCCATGCTATTTTAAAAACAGTTTATCTTGGCATCTAATAAACCTATTCAATACATTATGCACATTTTTATTTTGATATTTACTATACATATTATAATACAGCATACCAAGAAACAACAACCTGCTGATCATATAAAATCCATAAAATGTACTAATAATAACTTATCACAAATTACGCATTTATTAAACGGAAATTGCGAAATAAAATGGTTTGCGTATCACATGAAATATGATTCCATGAAAAGTGCTAAAAACGTTTTCTAATCTACGGTGTTCCGAGAAAGCCCCGGAGCTAAATGTCAAAACCAGGTTTTTCAGAATTCAAAGCCACATTAAACTAACTGAAAAAGAAAAGACTATACCTATATTTTACCTAGCAATGTATTTTGTATATGCGTGTCGGATATTTATATATTGTAAAATAAATAATATATATTTATAATATTATGATTTAAAACGGGTACATAACATAACATGATTTCACGGTTTTTGAGTTTTCCGATATTTCGACGCTGTTGCAAGCGCCATGATCACGGAAACAACTGAATTATTGTCATTGTCTTTGCGATTTGTAATTTGTCATAATATTGTTAAAAACCATGATAATTTAAAAAGTAATATATTTATAACTTAAGAAATATTATGTTTTTTTATATTATAATTATATATGTATACCGGTTACGTGTTGCCATATTTGCCTTAAATGGAAATTTCAAGTTATTTCTATTTTTTAAGGTCGAGCAATCATATTTTTATGTATTAGTAGTTGGCCTGTTCCGGCTTTGCTTGGATGCGAAAACCTTCCTCTTGAGTAACTCTAATTATTGCAGAAAACCGTGTTAAGACCCGTTCAGTAGTTTTTGATTGTATCCCGAACTTAAAGACAGGAAGAATGACAAACGCGGCGGGGGACATTAATTTAGAGGTAATATGTATAGAAGATGACATTTATGAAAAATAATTTACAGTACGTATCTTCTCGAATAAGTTGAAATAGACACAACAAACAACATTATTTAAAATCGACAAATACATAAAATTATCTGCTGACTAAAATTATAATATCATAGGCAAACCCATGCATGACAGGAATAGTCTAAAAACTTAAAAAAAAGAGTTTGAAGGACATGTGACTTTCACCAACCCGCACTTGGCCAGCGTGGTGAATTAAGGCCTAATATCTCTCGTCAAGTGAGAAGTCTCTGTGTCCCTGCAGTGGGAACGACAATAGGGTGATGATGATGATGATGAAACATTACCCCCTGGAACCATTCTACTCAACGTAGTAATTAGTTTTGGAGCGACAGTTTTTAGGGTTCTTTACCCAACGGTTAAAATGGGACCATATTACTAAGACTTCGTCTGTCTTTCTGTATCACTTCTCCAGGCTGTAGCTCAGGAACGCCGTAAAAGCTAGACATAAATTTTGAGGAATGGTGTATTTCTCTCTCTTGCAAGTTATATAAAACAACAAATACTAAAAAACCTTTTTAAATAAATATTGAAGGGGGCTCCCATACAACAAACATGATTTTTACAAGGTCTAGCAATCTTGTAATACTTTGATATTGGATACTTGGATGGGTGACCACCTGAACTGCATCTTTTTACATATATTTTTATTGAAAATGTGTATAAACTTTTCACGGAACCCTACTATGCGCCCATCTCAAACGAATTAAATTTATTTTTTAATAAGATACAAAAACACACTAGATTATGCACTTATGTGCACAAGCGAACCTCATCATAATTGATGTGGGTCACTGGTTCTAGTTAGACAACTTTGCAGCATATAAAATTTTATAGATGTGATATAAAACTTAACCTATCTTGTTTCTGCATATACATTGTGTGACAAGGCAATATGTTCCTTATGACAGTGACACTGTTTTATGGTACGGAACTAAATGCAAGTAGTCAGCTGTTATGACGTCATAATGCTTCTCACGTAGCTACAACATTTTGATAGATCGGGTTGACGACTATGTGACGTAATTTCTTCCCTTGTTAATTTTTATTACCATAATCTGACGCCCGTTAACGTAAGGCTGGGTCCACACTTGTATCATTTCGGTGTATCACGATCAGGCGTGGCGTATCGAGTATCCGTATCATAAGTATGGACGCTCATTTTATACTTTTATGTGATACTGTATCATTTCAGCGTATCAAATTTAACTTTACAAATATGGACGCTTCAAAAAGAAAATGTAACAAGTAACTTCAAGAGTAACAAAGTCCATACAACCATAGACAACGATGTTGGCTTTCGGTATATTTGGATTATTAATCGAATACAGTTAGCTACTCCGATGTTTAAAATCGACAATCCCAAAGTGCTGTTCCTCTCGATCTCCTGTCAAATCATATTTGGGTCAGTGAGAAGTGAGTAATTTCGCGCATCGGAATTAATCAATTACCGTAGAATTTGCGAATAGCCGTAGAAACTGCTACGGCTACAGGGTTGCAGGTTGCAGTGCATTGTGTAATATTTTGGCCTGAAAGCCGTAGAACACGGTAATTGCCGCAGCATTAAATATAAATAAAATAAATATTTCCGGACTACTCACACATCATCACCTAACCCCAAACTAAGCAGAGCTTGTACTATGGGTGTTAGGTGACGGATATACTACATAGATACATTTTTTTTTGTAAATAAATACATATATGATACATAGAAAACACCCAGACCCGAAACCAGAAATTATAGATCGTACAAAATCTGGTCCCCCGGCGGGAATCGAACCCGCAACCTCCTGCGCCTCAGGCGGACGTTCGCCCACCGAGCCACAGAGGTCGTCGTTTGGCAGCACTGCATCAAGCATTCACGTCCAAACTTGTTCAATGCAACGCGTATCCCCTTTGATGATCGCGGAAAAACCGACACAGGATGGTTCGGGGTGTATCACGATACAGTATCATGATACAGTATCATGATACAGTATCAAAATACGTCCATACTACCGTGATACGCGTATCGGATACGAGGTGTATCTTGATACGCGATCATTGGAGATCGGGTGCGGATCGGGCCGTATCGGATACGGCATGTATCATTAACGTGTATCAGTTCGCGTCCAAACTAGCGATCATGATACGCGCCGAGGATACGCGACGGGGATACGATACGCCGAAATGATACAAGTGTGGACCCAGCTTAACATATTAAAATCTGTTTCTATATCAAAAATATTATATTATTATTATATTTTATCTATAAAAGAATATTTTAACGCATAATCCATTTTTCCTGTACGAATAAAGGTGAAAGAAAAGTAATTAAGTAATTAGTAAAAAGTAAGTAAGTGGAAATAGTTGTAGGACAAAATAAATGTTCGCTTGGTGCGTGTGCTTGGTTTACCCCCTTTCCGCAGTATAATTATATCATAAAGGATACAGCTTTTACATAGGTATATATTTCCGGACAATCCTCACAACAACATTTAGTCCCTTGGTAAGTTCTAAGCCTGATTTTCGGGTACTAGACATCTGATTTACTGAATATAATAGACATACATATACATATAAATATGCAGAACATACAAACACTTGACCCTTCGGCGGGTATAGAACCCGCTACCTCTTGCGCCGCAAGCGGACTATCGCCCACTGAGGCAGTCAAATAACATTAAAATTCATCGAGATCCTAGCAGTTTTAAATTTTTGAAGTGAAACTTCTATAGAATCGTAGTGATTTGAAACCGGATGCAAAAAGATGAAACAGAAATGGTAAGAGACACAAATACAATGCTTTATTTAATTTTTTTTGCGCGATACTTCGTAGTTGAGACTACGAAGTATCGCGCAAAGAGGTATTGCTGTGTTTTATTGTTATAAGTAGTAGACTCCAATCGTGCGTCGTAGCTGACACACACACACTTTTTTTTTTATTATTCTTATTCTTTCGTCGATTAACTGAAGTTTCACTTCTATCGTGTGTGAATCGCACACACACCTTTTTTTTTTTTTTTAAATCGCATCTCTGTGAAATCTAAAGTTGGCCCTTACAGCAAAACACATTACCGCATGTAATCGAGTGAAAAATAACGCGCGAGTTTTTCTTCGTCATTTTACCATATTCGCATGATGATTGATTTGTCGACTGGCGATGTATGATTCAGGACGTGCCGCGTGTTCCATCAGTCAGAAGGAAAAATGAATTGATACTTTATGATAAAGTAAGAGAATTAGGTGCTTTTTGCTTACTGTTAACGCTGTGATTTATTTATGGAGCTATTTTGTCCAATTTGATACAAAGGCGAGGTTTAAATCTCTTCTAAAATATATTTGTAGGGCTATTTAGCTGAAAGTTTTTTTTCTAGGTCTGTGCTTTGCTTCTGTTTTGTGGTAAACTATTTATTTGGTGTATTTGTAGCTACACAAGCTATAAAGTAGTCCGAGTAAAGCTATTTTAATTATTTCATAACGTCAGTATGTTTCGGCCAAACCTACGCGTCAGCAACGCGGGAAGCGACTGCGATGCGTCAAGAGTCTGCAACGTGGAAAAGACCCCGATTTGTGGTCGTGTAGATGTGCAAAGCAGTTTTGGCTGAAACTAAAGAATTGAAAAAAATATTTTGTATTTTCATATCACTGATTGATTGAGTTTATTTATGTAACTTCAATAAAATTCAATACACAGAAAACTTACTAGATCTGAAACTCAGCGATTTCCGACACAGCAATACATTTTATTATACACCTACAAATAACTTTTACGACAGAAACATATCCAGTGCAAACATTTTTTCTCATAAACGTTTATAGAAACGGGCACCCTAAACCTGAAATAATAAATAGAAGCCCTACTAACCACTAAAATAATAACTAAAGCAAAACATGTTATTGAAGTTGGCAACACTACTACTGTTTTTATGTTTTCTTTTATGTCCATTTTATTAAAAAGATAAACTACGTCGTAAACTGATAAATACGTGAGGGATATTTACAACAATAAATATCTTAGTTATCTGTATCAAGATTCTAGGGGCTTTTCCCAATATTCCCAAAGTAGGAGGAAAAGGCAATGCAAAACTCGCGTGGTTTGGTTTACATAACTAGCTTTGCACGGTACAGTGTTGCCCGTGATTTTTGATTTTCCCGCGGTAGCATCATATTTTATTGCGTTAAAAAGTAACTTATAGCCTTCCTCGATGAATGGGCTTTCTAACTTCTAAGATTTTTTTTCAGTCGGACAATTATTCCTGAAATAAGCCCGTTCAAACAAATATATATTAGTATGATATAATCTAATATATACATCCATACTCCTCCGAAACGGCTTGACCGATTCCTATGAAATTTTGTGAGCATATCGAGTAGGTCTGAGAATCGGCCAACATCTATTTTTCATTTTGCAAAACAACGTTTGCTGGGGTCAGCTAGTATTAGTATAGATCTGATAGCAAAAGTCCTTATAGTTTTATTTATAAGCTAGCATTTGTTTGTAAATGTTAACTGTAAAAGTGGTAACTAGAGGTATATTGTACACCAATTCTTATATATAAAATTCTCGTGCCACAGTTTTCGTTCCCGTACTCCTCCGAAACGGCTTGACCGATTCTCATGAAATTTTGTGAGCATATTGAGTAGGTCTGAGAATCGGCCAACATCTATTTTGCAAAACAACGTTTGCTGGCGTCAGCTAGTATTCTTATAACAACAACATAAGAGATGAAAGCTAAGTTGTTCTATTCGCTTCTCAACTCAGAGTATAAAATTAAAGCGAATTGTCAAAACAATGTTATTTCATTGATTATTATTAGTTTTTAATTAAATTGAATATAAGTTGACATGTCCATGTATGTATGCCCTGTGCGTCTAAGGAAATAAACGTTTTGATTTTATAAATGAGTTTTCTGTGTTATGTCCCAATTTTAGACTTGTGAATTGTTTCATTGCCTGTTGAATAATCAAAATAATTAATTAGTTCATTGTCATAAAACATAATCATAAAATATGTTTTGGTTGTAGAGTTATTATTATTACAGATTTTGTTCTAAGATGAACTTACAACGCCATTTTGACCAAGGGCCCGATCAGTCAAAATGTTTGATTGATTGATATAGAGGATTGAGAGGTTAATTGACATTAGGTAAAGAATGTTTCCTTTTGGTAATTTCAGCTAACTAATGGATTTAAAGTATGAATGAGAAATTGTAGTTCGAATAAAATCTGATCTTTTGGCAGAAATTAAATGAGACCCTTCACCCAATGAGCCATTAAGGTCGAGATATTTTTCAAGTTTAATACATATATACATCCCTTTTTAGGGTTCTGTAGCCAAATGGCAAATAATAGAACCTTTCTGGATGATTCATGTCTATCTGTCACCACTTATTTCCGTAACATTAAGAAATAAACTTCGTTAGTATTCTGTGAACCACATAAACTAATAAAGTTTTGGATTTCCCATACTAAGAACTGAAACTCAAACAATATCTGTATGGATAGGTCTACAAACCTTATATTTAGGTTTCTTGAATAATATACTTTTAAACTGAATAGTTTGCCCGAGAAACACTTCCAAAGTGGTAAAATGTATCCCTCCAGTTACTCCTAAAATAAGAGAATGTTGAAACTAAAAAAAACCCACAAAATTGGTTTGAACGAGATCTAGTTATTAGTTTTTTCTAAGCCGATATTTACCTCTCATTTACAAAGTTAATATAAGTGTAAAAACTGTTGAAATACAAATCACCCTTGGAGTATGAGTTCATCCAATACCCAGGCTAAAGCGGCATAATATGCTACCATCATTCATCCCATCATCATCCTGTTTTTTCCCATTGCTACGTTAATGCTCTCATTGTTCGTGTCATCTGTGCCCTGGGCTAACCACATCATTAACACGTGTGATATCGCCGACCCACCCCGCCACAGGGAACGCTCTTTCCTGTACCCGGACATTACTTTTTTTTTCTGTGACACATTTGCTACATCAACTAGATTGCATCGCGTTATTCAGACAATTGGGTTAGATGAGCGTTTTGGAGTTCTGGGTGTAAAGAAAAAAAACGCGACGTAAGCTGCTTTTGCCCGTCGTAATCCTAATTTTGGTATGTCTACATAAATGCGTCCTTGTTTCGCGTCTTGTGTGGCCCTGAAAAATATGGCATACTCCTAAAATCCATAAAATTGTATTTTTTTCAGGGTTATTTTAACTTTTAAACGGTGGAAAGGCATTTAAAAAAAAAAAAAAACTATCATCACGTTTTATATTTTTAGCTTAATACTATTTTCAAACAAAACTAATCTTTCTTTTTAAGTCATAATAATAAGATTTTATTAGGTACTTGATACATAAAGTTATCTTAGGTGTGTACATCATCGAACTCATTGAACATTTATTATTCTATGTCGAGACGAATCATACGACACTGAACTAAGGTAAGAAGCCTTTTTATTTATGGTTAAATACACATCGACATAAGCTGATTTTTGCCATCATCAACATTTCCTTTGTAGGAAGTTGCTTTTGTTCGCATAATCTGTGCCTGGACTAACCATAACCACGTACGATATCGTCGACCCATCCTGCCATAGGCTTACGCCGTTTCTATAATAGGAAATATTTTTTTGTATTTTTTTAACCTACCATTGTTATATTATATCAACTTGATACACCACGCTTTCTTCTACAATCGATTATGATGTAAATGACAGTGTTTGAGTTTTTCAAATCATACTACATATCAATACTTATGAATAAGCTTATATTAGGTTAGGATAGCTTTAAATTGGGTAAAAAGAAAAATAAATTAGTATCACCTATCACCATTATCCATAGCCGGTTTTTTATTCTGGTTTCCCATTGTTCGTATCATCTGCGTCCCCTGGGCCAACCACATCCATTAACACGTGCGATATCGTCGACCCATCCCACTGGGCTACTCTCTTTTCTGTACTCGGCCTTACTCTTTATAGATATAATTATAAATATATTTCGAAAAAATCTATTTAATATATTTATACATTTATTTATATGGATGTTTTCGTGTTTCGTGCCACTTCGTCACTTCACATCAAACTGTCTGTCTGTTTGTCTGCCGGTCGTCTGACACGCCGCGCTTTAACGCCGCCTTTCACTTTACACGGTACCACTGAGCCACCAGCACTGCAGCCTGCTTCCTTAGCACCTACAGCACATGCTGAGTGGCAACCAATTTACGTCCGAATTTGTTACACAGTATATAAATCTAACTAAAATTTATGTCATAGTTGCTCTGTATTGTGTTTGTATTTTTTTTAACGTAAATAAACCTTTTCTATTCTTTCTATTCTATTCTATAAACTGGTGAGATTGTGGTCAAATGAAGGCTTATTTAGCATAAAAAAAAACTAATTTGTCTTTTCCAATACAATATCAAAGACCATCTTAATTTTGGCTATGTTTGAACATTGATCTACCTGACTCTTCAATTCTGATTCGATAGATATTTTACCTTTTTTAAATTTTCGTAAAACGGTTTTTAAACGTTATTCGCAACAGCACTTAACTGTCCCCCGATTATCTTTGATCTTAGTTCCTTTGTAACAAGAAACTAATGAAAATGTATCGATTTTCTCGTAATACTATACGTTTTAGTGATCAATTCTGCAACGAGATGTTAGGAAATGAGGTGTTTTCCTTTATCGAATGCGCTGTGAACGTGTTAGGAATGTGGAAAATTATATCGGAGAATTGCAACATTTTACACTCGACGGAAGCTTAAGTTTTTAGAGGAAAATAATAAAATTTATATTGTAGGTACCTTTTGCAGTCAGAGTGTGCTGTGATCGTGTTGGGAATGTGGAAAATCATATTGGAGAATTAAACATTTAGCACTCGTTATAAGTTTAATTAAAATAATAAATTAATATATAAAACTAGCGGCTCACCCCGGATTCGCACGGGTAAATATATACAAAATAGTTTTTCCGGCAATTATACGAATTTTTCTCGCATCGAAATCGAATCCTCATCATTTGGCTTCTATGAATCTATACTAATATTATAAAGCTGAAGAGTTTGTTTGTTTGTTTGTTTGTTTGTTTGAACGCGCTAATCTCCGAAACTACTGGTTCGAATTGAATAATTCTTTTTGTGTTGGATAGTCCAGTTATCGAGGAAGGCTATAGGCTATATAACATCACGCTACGACCAATAGGAGCAAAGATATTGTGGTAAATGTGTAAAAAACGGGAGAAATTATTCATCTTTGAAGCCTTCCGTTGCGTGCGCCGTGAAAACGGTTCAAGATACACAAAAAATATGTATTAAAGAATAATAGCTCTTTTAATGATCTAAAAAACAGTCCGCGATAGTATATGTCTATCTTTTAAGATTAACTCACAAAAACCGTTTTTATGGTACCTAATTTGGTCGAAATAATTTGTTTAAGTTGTATCAACATAATAATATTAATCTTTATTCAAATAAATATGTTGTTGGTTAAAAGTAGGTACTTCATCCATTATAACGCGGGTAGCACCGCAGGGCACAGCTAGTATTTAATAAAGGAATTGGCTAAATTGATGCAGCCACTAAGTTGTGCACTTACCAACACATATTGCGATTCATTTTATTTATAGATTTTTTGGTTAGATTGTGCTGTGAACGTGTTAGGAATGTGGACAAATAAATCGGAGAATCGCAACATTTTACACTCTATGGAAGCTTAAGTATTACGAGGATATAATAATGTTTAAACTCGCCCTTTTTTGGTAGTTTTGTGGTTAGACTGCGCTGTGAACGTGTTTTGCAACGAGAATTGCAACATTTTACACTCGCTGGAAGTTTAAGTATAACGAGGAAAATTTATATTCCAAATTTTATGGTATTTTTGTGGTCAGGTAAGAAGTCCTTTTCTGCATTAAACACAAAGACCGGTGGTGGTTGTCCATTGCGGTTATGTTACGATTGTACAAAAACCTAAAAAATGTCCTACGGCTGAAATAATAATAATTATAAATCATAAACATATACATTATAAACATACAATACTAATTTTAAATACTAAAATATAATGGTTCCCGTATCATGGTATCATCTGTCACGGCGGTGTTGCCTTGCAGTGTAGGCGACCGATGAACCATCGAAACTTGACCCCTTTCGGCCAAAACTGCTCTCTCAGTAGCGTCGATGTTGAGTCGAATGATTATGATGTATCTAGAGTGGAACATCGTGTTGTACTTTTTAGCACGCGAACTACATCGCCGGTTCGGTAACAGAACTCTGCACCATTCATCACGTTTCCAATATCCCCTTGTTTTCCCTTTTTTTCGTTACAGTTACGCCCGCAAAAGTTTCAGCGACAATTAAAAAATATGTTGTAAGCTGTGGATAAAATGGCTGACTTTTGCCGCTCTTTCTCTAGAACTTTTTATGCGTGAAAAGATTTTGTTTTTTTTTAATGAAAACTGTGTCTTGCAAGTTGATTCATTTTTTAAGAATTAGTTTTGTAGTTCTTTTGTTAACTTTTACTTGTTTGAGACTTAACTTAGATGCTTTATCACTATCAATCACTATCAAAAACCTATTAGCGATAACGCACAAAAAAATCTTGTTTTGTTGAAATAAAATCAAAATACGAAATCCGTTGGATCTGATTTATTTAAAAATAAAACTTATATTAAAAGTGAAAAGTAGCCTATAGCCTGCCTCTATAAATAGGCCGATAAAAAATATTTCTAACTCTGAAATATTTTTTGTCAAACCAGTATTCCCTGATAAGTATGTTTAAATAAACAAACAAACTCTTTAGCTTTATAATAAGAATGATTTCATATTTTTTTTTAAAGAAGCCATTAAAATACACATTATAACGTGCAATGCAAAAGTAACTACGTCAAGAGATTAATGAATGCAGATGGAGCGAAAGAACTATGTCAAATTCATAATAAATTATCTCCGAGTTCTAGTACTCTGCTTGCAAGAGAGCTGTGCAAGTTTTTGCCATGTAAAAAGTCCACAGCGCAAGCTGCTTGATAATGAAATGACATTATGTCTAGCAAGTTTGATTTTTTGTTTGATAGAATAGACTAGAAAATATTTATTCAGTAGGTACACAAAAACAGACACAGATTTAGGCACAATAAACACAAAAAATACCTATAAAAATTCAGTCAAATTACAGAGAACAGAAAACACAAAAATGTACAAATTAAACAAGCTGAAATTTATAAAATACTAGCGGCCCGCCCCCGCGTCGCACGGGTATAAAATTTTCCCGGAAATTATTCGAATTTTTCTCGCCGTAAAAACCATCCTATCTCTCAAGTTGGATCGAACTGCACATGGTGTGCGAATTTTATTATAAATATGAAAAAAAAATGCTCCAGAGAGGTAAAGGCTCTCATTAAAAGGTGAAGATTCAGCCGGTGCGACCATCACTTGTGTGGTTTTTCTTTAATAAAATTTATCATACAACACGTTGGTAAAGTATCGAAATTAAATTCCAATCCCTAACACACTGCCTGTGTAGTTAGTTATTCACTGAGAAATTTGAATATGGGAACAATTGTCCAACATGGAGTTCAAAAAACTTTTGCTTTGAAGCACGTCAACAGAGAATTTCGAAATAAGCTATTGTCAGACATAATAATATCATGTTCCTTTTTCAAAAATCTGATGTCTGTTTTTTTTCACGTGACCTACATTTTGCTCGTCGTTGATCGACGGGCATTTGTTTTTTTTTACCCTGACAAAAAAGAGAGGTGATGTAAGTTTGACGTGTCTGTCTGTCTGTCTGGGACATCATAGCCCCCGAACGGATGGAGCGATTTCAATTGTTTTTTTTTGTTTTTGTTTGAGTTTTGAGCGAGTGTTCTTAGACATGTTTGATGAAAATCGGTTGACCTGTTTAAAAGTTATGATGGTAAAATTGGGGAAGGAAACCCGAAAATCTACAAATACTCGAGTGGCGTCTCAAATAAAGCGCATCACGTGCGCATTACAAAATAGTATGACTTTTACTTTTAAGGGAACTAAAGTTCTGGTATCGATGTATTCTTCGTTAATCGATTGTGTATGTAATATCCACAAAAATTTTATATAAAACATGATGCCTTATATAAATTTTATGAATATCCTATTTATAACATATCCTGAAATGAATTTTTGTAAGTGTTCGAAATTACCAACATGTTACCAATATCTGACATAAATTGAAAGTATTAAGGATATTTTATTGAAATTATCAAATGTATATTTATTAATTATTATTCCCTTTGTCTCCAGGTATTTAGGAATAAGGAACCCGTTGAAGAGTCGCCACCACTCCACGAAAAGAGTGGTAGCCATCAAAATAGCGCTCGTCTGGCTTTTGAGCATGTTCGTGTCCAGTTCCATCACAGTTCTAGGTAAGAGGATAAAATCCATACTAATATTATAAATTTGAAGTGACTCTGTCTGTTCCTCTTTCACGCAAAAACTACCGAACCGATTTGAATGAAATTTATTACTTAGCTTCTCTAGAGCCTGGGAAAGGACATAGGCTACTTTTTACCGAGGGAAAATGTAATTCCGCAGGAAAATTAATTCCTGGTAACACCGCGGGGCGCTGCTAGTCTATACTAATATTATAAAGAGGAAAGGTTTGATTTTTTGTTTGTTTGTTTGTTTGTCTCGAATAGGCTCTGAAACTACTGCACCGATTTAAAAAATTCTTTCACCATTCGAAAGCTACACTATCCCTGAGTGACATAGGCTATATTTAGTTTTCAAAAATAATATGATTCCTTACCAAACTCCGATAATGTAACCCATGGTGAAAAAAAGAACCCAAAATCTTTCTTTAATCGCGAATGCTGCGAAAACTATTGAATATATAACAAAGTGATGTATTACAACTTTGTAGATCTTATCATTATCTACAAAAAACGTCGTAACATCATATCTCTAACTATTATAGTTTTAATATTCTAAAGTTGTGCAGAAAAAATTAAGACGAAGTAGTAGAATAGTTCTAGGATGTTCTACTAGATGTCGCTAGTACGAGGCGTAACTCGTAGTTGCAAGTGTCGAAGAAATTGAACCGATGACGTAGTGGCGAGGTTAGTTTAGTTGGTTAGAACATCCATGCGTATAATGGAAGACGTGGGTTCGAGTCCCGCATCTCGCTCTGGCAAGCTACGTTACTTCGTCTTAATTTTTTCTGCACAACTTTAGAATATTAGTTACAACCTATAAGTGGGGTTTATCACTTTGTAAAAAACATAAAAAGGTTTATTATAGTTTTGTGACAATAACCGATTTTTATGAAAAAATAAACCTAAAATCTTTCTTTAATCGCGAATGCTGTGAAAACTATTGAATATATAACAAAGTGATGTATTACAACTTTGTAGAACTTATCATTATCTACAAAAAACGTCGTTACATCATATCTCTAACTATTATAGTTTTGTGACAAAAAGCGATTTTTATATTAAAAAATTAAAATACTGTTTTAAAAGGCTCTTTATTTGTATCTTGGTATTAATCCTTAACAAAATAAATTATTTATTATGTAAGATTGCTTTAAAACCTTTATATAACTTTTTGAATTATTAGATTCTGACATTCCATTCAAAAGATATCACGAGTTATTTTTTTTTTAAATAACTGCTAACTATGCGTTGTGGAGTGGCAGGCGTCACTCGGGCACGGAGGTACGGGAGGGGGAGTTAAGATCACGAAATAATCTGCCGCGCGGGGTCGGCTCCCTACTGAATGGTCGTGTTCGGAAATAAAATAATTGTCGCTTGATAAATATATTTTTTCGCTTAGTTAGTAGTTAATAATTCGTTAACAGGTAACTAATCCCATTCAAAAAGTTATTTTCAAAACTAAACCCTAGCATATAGCATAGGTATTGTACATATCGGCGGTTGCAGATTCAATTGGGTTAACCACCAAAACACGTAAAATAAGTGAGTATACAGTTTTTTTAGTATTTTCTGCTCTTTCGAATAGCATAATAATATAATTCTAGCTTTTAAAAAAATACAGTTATGCTACACATTTTAACTGTAAATTTTGCAGACTTCCGTCGAAATTATGTTATAACTGAGTAAGTATGTGATCCATTTACATAAGTCGAATTGTTGTATTCCTATGACCGAAGAAGGTTAAGTTGGTGTATGTATCTTGGCAAACCAGCATTGCTCTTACACTAATTCTTGGCTTGAACGAAAAATTATAACCACACATACACAAATATAAAACCATCTTTCTTCAAAAAACTAACGTTACACAATTTGACCCGAACCAAGTTTATGTTTGTTGTCGGTTACACCAAATTGAAGATTGCAATCTATAGTATGTTTTCTCTTACCTAAATCTTCTTATAAATAATAAATCTAAATTTAAATATAAGAAAAACCCTCGATTCGAATCCTTCAATTTCCTTAAAAGTAAAACACCATAATAATGTGTAATGTGCACGCAAAAAAATTCATTCACCATTCGAAAGCTACACTATCCCTGAGTGACATAGGCTATATTTAGTTTTCAAAAAAAAAAATATTCCTTATCAAACCTCAAATAATGTAACCCAAGGTGAAAAAAAACCTAAAAACTTTCTTTAATCGCGAATGCTGCGAAAACTATTGAATATATATAACAAAGTGATGTATTACAATTTTGTAGAACTTATCATTATCTACAAAAAACGTCGTAACATCATATCTCTAACTATTATAGTTTTGTGATAATAAGCGTTTTTTTATATTAAAAGAAATAATTAAAATACCACTACTTGAAAAGGCTCTATATTTGTACCTCGGTATTAATCCTTAACAATACCTTATTATAAAATTTTCATGTCACAATGTTAGTTACCGTACTCCTCCGAAACGGCTTTACCGATTTTTGCCAAATTTTATATGCGTATTCAGTAGGTTTAAGAATCGGCTACTATCTATTTTTCATTTTGCAAAACAACGTTTGCTGGGGTCAGCTAGTTTATTATAAAACAAACATGATTTCTTTTTAAACGAATCATAATGCCTAGTAATTATTCTTATTAATCTAATTGAAATTAATATAATACCCTTATTTTATACCCCTACAATATCAGTATATAATAAAAGTCCTTGTTTTTTTAGTTTAAACATATTTTTATGCAATTTGACAGTTTCAAGCAGATATTTATTTTATTTGTTTTATAGATTTACTGCCTTAATACAAAAACATAAACAGACCTAGCAAGAAGTTGTTTTTACTAAACATAGCAAAATTAACTAAATATTGCATAGTGATACATAGACAATTTTGCTAACTGTTAAACACATTGAATTATTGGACTGTATGAAAGATGATATGTGCAAGAAACGGGTGAGTGCTGAGATGACGGGTGATAGAGGGAAATGGAAGCTAAATACATGTTGTGCCGACCCCTCCTAATGTGGGATGAGGGCAGGAAGACGATGATTAACTGTTAAACACGTGTTTAAATCGTATTCAATGAGTAATCTTTCGGATTCTTCAATATTAGATATGACAAGAAATAGTTTGCCTGATGCATTGCTAGACCAAACTGTTTCGATAACTTTACTCCAAGAAAAAGTGGCGGTCTTGGAAAACTGCCTTGTATCGGCCAACCACGAGGTCGATAAATTATTACAGGAGAACAAGAAACATAAAAAAGAATTAGAAAAATGTAATAAGATAATTGAAATATATAAAAAAGTCGACACAAATGAAGCTTTTGCCACTCCAGTGGTCGGTAGGAAAAGGAAAAAGCCAAGATTATGTATACAGGATGAATGCACCTTCATGTCACCGAGAAGTCAATCATCATCTTCAGTTCACGAAGGAAAAATAGAGGACCTTCAAAAACAGATCTATCAACTTTCAGAATGGCTGCGTATAGAAAAAGAGAAAAATAAGGATAACTGTATTGATATCAAAAATCTAAATATAAATAAAGCAAAAGAGATAAAGAAACTAAATACAAAGAAACCCAAACGAAAAAATACGAGACGGAAAATCATAAAGACGATTAGACAATTAAGAAAAAAATCAAAAAAACTGCAAAAAAGATGTACACTACTAAAGAAACAGCAAGATAAACTTAACTTTAAAATTTTAGAACTGGAATATAAAAAGGAATTTAATAAACCATGTTCATCAAGTCCATCGTGTGTTAAAGTAAATAATAATATACATGAGAGAGTCGAGGAAAAAACAGAATCAAGATCTGAAATGAATGAATTGCTTGAAAAAAATCCACTAACAATGATATTATCCGACGAAATGGGCAAAAACTTGGGACTTCAATTGAACAACGTTGGAAGCAATGTAAATATTTACAATCACTGCAAACCGGGAGCAAATGCAGAAGAAATTTTGAATAATGTTGAAGAAAAAACGAAAGATCTAATGAAAGGAGATACACTAGTTATAATTATATCAAGATACTTAAATAGATACTCACATCACAATACTTTTATCAAACTAATTTCAAAGATAATAAATATGCCAAAACGTAAATTTAATATTGTAATGACAGGGTTTTTATATAATAATAATCTTAAAGACAATGACATTTATATATTAAATAATAAAATATTTAATCTGGTGACATTGAATGAAAACATGGCGTATATTGACATAAATTGGCAAAGAAGTAGTATAGGAAAGACAAGGCATCTATTAGCGACAGAATTAGAGAGATTCGTAAAGGGTAAGGTTAATTTTAAAATATTTTCAGCATTGACTTTTATAAAGGTAGATGATAGCATATGTACTAATGACAAATTGGTGGAGAATATATCTTCAAATTTTCATCATACTCAAACTCAGCAGGTAAATCGATAATAAATGTAATTCACTCAAACGTACAGAGTATTCATAATAAATGTTTAGAACTAGAAATTTTGCTAGCGGAAAATCAATGTGACATATTGTGTGTAACAGAGACATGGGCATATGACCATCAGGTCCAGAGTATACATATAGAGGGTTTCGAGCTTGCCACGTACTTCAACAGAACCGTATTCGAGCATGGAGGAACGGCTATCTTTACTAAAGAAGGGATACATTTTAAGGTCAGAAGAGATGTAAATCGTTTATCTTTCGAAATGAATTGCGAAGTTTCGGCAATTGAGATACTCCAGCATAAAATTATTGTAGTTTGTGTTTATAGGGCAGGCAGAGACACAACATTATTTTTTGATATTATGACGAAATTACTTCATAGACTATGCAAAGAAGGGAAAAAAATTATTATAGCGGGTGATTTCAATATAGATATATTGAAAGAAACGAATCTGACAAAAAAATTTAGGCATATATTAGACAATTTTAAATGCAATTTTATTTTAAATAAACCAACTAGGACCAAAACCACCAAAACAGGTACAAGTTCGACCTGTATTGACAATTTTATTGTAAATTTTGATGATGTGGTGGGAAGTGTTCTTGATTCAAAAATCTCCGAGCACAACGCAATAAAATTATCATTCAAAACTGACCCTCAAAAGAAACCGGTAAAAAGCATTTGCAAATACGTTAGGACATTTTCATTACAAAATTATAATTATTTTAATTACTTGTTGAATCAGGATTACACAAAACTTAAAAGTGATATTGAGAAATCAGACAATGCTAATAATAAGATGACAGTGCTGATGAATGCTGTAGTACATTATTATAATATAGCATTCGCAAAAAAGAAACAATTTAGATCTACAACACGGGTTATAAAGTGGACAACTCCAGGTATTCAGATTTCGAAAGAGAAGCTCGCAAAAATGGAATTACTGGAAGAATTACAAACAAATAAGGATTTACGAACTAAAATAAAAAAGTATAAAAAAATATTAAGAAAAGTATTTAAATCAGCGAGTAAACAGAGGTATACACATAGAATAAGCAAATCAAAAAATAGAATACAGGAAACGTGGAAAATAATTAATGAACATACAAATAGGAAAAAAAGTAGACATAACAACATCGATATGATAAAAAACGAACTGAATCAAAATATTTCTGACCCTATTGCTATAGCTAACAAATTCAATGATTTTTTTATAGACATTACAAAGAATTTGACGACCAATTGTGATATTAATGTAGATAAATGTAAGGTATATCTGCATGAAACACCAAAACCCTTGACTAAAATAAAATTTAACTTATTGACATTTACGGAACTGACATTAATTATTAAAAAAATGAAAAGTAAGACATCTGTTGACATTTACGATATGAATACAAAACAATTAAAGTTTATTTTGCTAAAAAATCCAAATTTATTAAAATTAATATGTGACGTTATTAACCAATGTATTGTAGAGGGGATATTCCCGGACGTACTAAAAAACGGGAGGGTGATTCCGTTATATAAAAAGGGCGAACATGATCAAATTAATAATTACAGACCCGTATGTATACTCCCAACGATATCTAAAATACTAGAAACTATACTTAAAAATAGGATAGTAAGTTACTTTGAAGGGAATAATTTATTTACAGTAGCTCAATACGGATTTAGACAGAACAAGTCCACTGAATCAGCAATTAGAAATGTCAGCTATTATGTACTTAGGGCATTGGACGAACGTTATAAATGTGCGAGTGTGTTTTGCGACCTGTCTAAGGCTTTCGACTGCCTTAGACATGACATTTTACTTGAGAAATTAAAATACTATGGATTTGAAGATAAAGAACTAAATATAATGACGGATTACATAACTAATAGGACTCAAATCGTAAATATTAATAACATTAATTCGAATATCGGACATATAAAGGTAGGGGTACCACAGGGCTCAATCCTAGGACCGGTTCTTTTTCTTATTTACGTCAATGATCTGCCAAACTGTATACCTGAATGGGCGTTCATAAATCTTTTTGCCGATGACACCCATATAGGGGTCAAAGACAAGACAGTAGCGAAAGTAGACGAGAAAATTGAATATGCAATCCAAATACTTGAAAAATGGTTTGAAACAAATGGTATTGTATTAAACGCAAGCAAAAGTATTATTATGCGGTACAAAGCAAGACGAACAATTCAATCTGAAGGGTCTATGTCCCATGTTTTCCTTGGTTACACAGTTGACCACACAATGAGCCACGAATTACACATTGAAAAAACCTGTAAAAAACTAGCTAGTGCCAACTATGCGCTCTTAAAACTGAAATCAGTGGTTACGAAAAAAACTTTATTATCGGTCTACTTTGCTTATGTTCATTCAACTTTAAGTTACGCAATAACCGTATGGGGAAACAGTTCTCTGATTAATAAGGTGCTTATTTGTCAGAAAAGAGCTGTAAGAATCGTATGTGGGTTACATAGGAGAACATCCGTTAAGAAATTCTTTGAGAAGTATAGGATAATGACAGTCATATCTCTCTACATTTATAAAAGTCTACTGGAAATACATGGTAACAAAGACTCATATTTAAAAAAGAAAGATACACATAATTATAATCTTCGAAATATAGACAAACTAGTTGTACCAAACACACATCTTGCCAAGGTTAGAAAACAGGGAGAAAGTACCAAAATTAAATTTTATAATAAATTGCCAATCAATATTACATGTCTTGACAATTTTCAAAATTTTAAAAATAAAATAAAATTATTCTTCTTAAACCATGCTTTTTATAATGTAAATGAATTTATGAATATGAATATTATTAAATCACATTTTGCTTAAAATTATATGACATTTAGTATTTGTATTGACATTTTTATTAGGACATTTATTTATAATTAACATTTTCATTGACATTGTATTTACACTAGACTGATAAAAACAAGTTTATTTTGATTAGGTATTTATTTTATGCTATTTTCAAATTATTGTATGTTTTTTTTATTTAATTTAATATTTTAACTTGTGTGATTTTTATTAATTGTGGATAAATTGTAAAACTTGACTTGCCATGTATAACGCCCAGTTGTATTATTATGGTTAATAAATGAAATTAAATTAAATTAAAATTATTTATGTTTTTGTGGCACGGCGGATAGATTACATAAGCTTCAATGGCATTATGCAAAACTATTGTAAATAACAGGGAAACACCCAACTTTCTCGGTAAACAACTAGTTTCAGGTATTTCAAAACTTCAAGCTCTCAAAACTGAATTTGCAAAATCATGTAGTTCCTGCCGAATTCTTCTAGCAAACAATTTCCATTTTACCTTTGAATTTACAATATAGTGGCTGGCGTGGAATTTGCAAGCGTCTCAATTGGCGTCCGTTTCATGTAGGAAACAGGTATAAATCTGTAAGTAATCAATCATATTCACTGACTTGTAATAATATCTCTCTAAACCACAGGAAGAAAATAATTAAATGTATTAATAATTAATAGTAGATTGTATCGATACTTTTTGCTATTCAAAATGCCATATATGGTTAGTCAATGCATCCTACTACTATTGTAGAGGCGAAAGTTTGTAAGTATGGATGTTTGTTACTCTTTCACGTAAAAACTACTGAACCGATTTAAATGAAATTTGGTACACAGAATCTCTAGAGCCTGAAAAATAACATAGGCTACTTTTTACCGCGGGAAAACGTCATTCCGCGGGAAAATCCATTATAACGCGGGTAACACCGCGGGGCACAGCTAGTAATCTATATTTAAGAACTATATTTGAAGTCTACCCTTTTTTTTGCGCTTTAGTTAATTATTAAGAAAAATAAAATTAAAAAAAAATTGTATCTTGAAATCGGAGACAAAAATATCAACAGATATGTATGGTTGATTAAAGCGAGGAATGTTACACACAGAATGTTTAGCCAATAAATTAATTTATTTTCATGATATTACTTTTTTATATATTCATCTTTGCCCATGATATTAATTATTATTAATATTATTATTACCTAATATTATTATTACCTAGAACTAAAATATAAACTAGGCTAATGGCCGTTTTCACCAACGTTTCATAATAATTTATTACAGCAATCATGTGTTACAGCAAGGCACATTTAAATACCTGTATACTTATATTTTTAATTAAAACTTACTAAGGGTTCTTAACGAACACATCTCTAAAGCGTCGTATACGATTCCTGCTGGCCAGAGGTTAAGATGTCTTTGGTTGTAAATCTCAGCATCAAATAACCCGAAGTATCCTTGGTCATGGACAAGTCACACTGCTGCAGGTGAAGTTACCTCTTAAATTCATCCCCCTAACCTGAGAGCTTCCAATTTCGTAAGATATCTCTTAAATTGGTTTAAAGGACTTAAATATGACGGTTGGTGAAAACTGACTTTAGAGTAATTCAAATACGCAAACTGTGTAATTTCAGCTACTTTTCTCAGTTGGATTCGATCCAGATATCGCACGTGACGCTGTAGTATCTAGGATCCAATTGATTTCATTACTAACTCTCTGTAAACATATTATTAAACACATATAAATATATAAACATAAGATATTATAAGTAAAATAACACAGTAGCTTTGTCAGTTTGTGTACAAAAACGATAAACATGTTCTGTTGAAAATATGATTTTTAATAAAATAAATATTCAAAATAATCCAAAAAGGCATCATCTAGTTTCGTCTAGTAAGCTCTTATCTTGTGTTATAGATATATGTATATGTTTTACTAACATTATAAATAAATATTTCTAGACAATTCATAAAGCATCACTTAGCACAACCCCAAACTAAGCAGAGCTTGTACTGTAGGTGTTAATTGACTGATATACTACATAGATATATTATATTTTTTGTAAATACATACTTCTGATACATAGAACAGACCCAGGCAGGGAAACCAGAAATTGTAGATCTGGTCACCCTGCGGGAATCGAACCCGCAACCTCTTGCGCCTCAGTGGAATCTTTGCCAAACGAGCCACAGAGGTCGTCAAATAAAAATATACAGATTTTATTAATAAATTTCAATATTTATTATACAGCTATTTCTATGATTAAAATTTCAAAAAGGTTCCCATGTAACGGAATTTACTAATGATAGCTTTTTATGAAATTTTATCACGGAGTTGGGGATTTCACGTTCGATTATATTTAGCTACCTATGTGTATTTTCGTGAAATATACCTAATTCTTCCCTTGGTATGTGAAGGAGTAAGAAGCCATATTTAAATATAATTACTTTTTTTAAAAGACCTTGGTTATATTGTATTTAGCTTTGGGGCTGTACCAAACAGAGCAATATCCACATTATCCAACGTTTTCAAAATAAAGCACTTCGGAGTATCGTGAACGCTCCGTGGTATATAAGAAATGCAGACATACATCGGGAACTCAAAGTGGAACTAGTCGCATCTACCATTAAACGATATGCAGAAGCTCACGAAAAAAGACTTCATCAACATGTGAACGTCGAGGCCATCCAGCTCCTCGACAACACGGACATAGTGAGAAGACTAAAACGGACAAAACCGTTTGAGTTAGTGTTTTAAATTAATTAGTGTCAATGTTAGTGCAGTGAGTGTATATAACAACTATAAAGAACACAAGAACATAGTGTCTTCCCCTTAAATAGAGACAATAAGCAAAGTGTTAATGGACACATTCTTTATTATACTCTACGTAGCAATTTAAGTCATATGTAAAATTACTAATTAGCCTTTATAATGGCTAGATCGTTATATTGTTGTAGCATCTTTATTTGAGAAGCTTCATAAAAAAAAAAAAAATATTGTATTTAGACAAAAAGATAGACGCGGGCAACTTTTTCCATTATCTTTTAGTTAGAATCGTAGAAGAAAACTGCTTAGTGCGATTAGAATTCATACAAAATTGTTCCAACTAACTTGACAAAATATTATAACTCTATAAATAATTATAAGTGAATTCATAAATTTCATGAAATACAATTTCGTAAACATATTCGAAATTAGTTACGGCATACGATGTTAGGTTTTCAGTTACGCATAATGTTATTCTAATTTTCTCAAAGAGTCGAAGACGCTCGATAAAGTTGTATATTGCTAGCAATTTCGTGAGTTATCCAACAATTGAGTGCTTGCGCCTCGCTAATGTGGAATTCAAATTGAACACATTCTGGGCCTAATTTTCTATAGACTCTTTCCACATACGTGCATACAATTTGATCTTATAACTTGCCTATACCATTAGAGAATGTGTTGAGGCGAAATCTAATCAGTGTCATCTTTGAGAAATAGGAGCGAAAAATAATTATATAAATCAAACTTTGCTCCATTTTTTATTACCTATTGTCTTTATTTTTATGTCATATGGAGCCGAAACTTGGTGCTTCGCTAAAGGATGAAATAGCTGGAAGTCTTATGACCAGCGGTGGACGTCCTACAATGGACGATATGATAATATCGATTATTTCATTCACAGCTAGGATATTCGCTGTTAGTTTGTAGCACCTTCACAAGTTTTGTAAAAAGATTTGTCTAATGGGTTCGTACATTTTTGTATGGAGACTGTCATATCTAATAGTCCGCCATTTTGAAAAAAAAAATATATATCTCAGAAACCGTACCACTTAGGAGACTGGATCATAGAACACTTTTTGTTTGTAATCATTTACTCTGTCGATTGACATGAGTTTCATCACTGGCCGCCGAATCACATTTTTTTCAAAATGGCGGTCGAATACGTATGCCAACGATGTTCGATGCTCTTTAAGTACCTATATAAAATACACTACCTACCTACGGACTACACTACCTTAAGTAAATTCTAATTCTAATCACAATCTAAATCCTTCCTACAACAAAGTCTATTTTCCAGGACTAATGAACCGGCACAACATTATGCCGACCCCAGACCTCTGCGTCATCAACAACAGGTTCTTCTGGATCTTCGGGTCTCTCGTCGCGTTCTACATACCGATGCTGACGATGGTCGTGTCATTTGCGCTGACTGTACAGCTGCTGAAGCGACAGGCGAGACTCGCGGCGACGCCTGTACCTGGAGGCAGTCAACGAAGGTAAGATTAGTTTAATACGGATGTCATTCTAAAAATAAGTGAGGTTAAATTATTAAATTTATTATGATACTTTTCTTTTTGGTTTCGGATGCTCTCTTTTCTTCCTAGTCTGGGTGTTTAAAATGTATGCATAATAAAATATAATATATTATATAGTCCGGTCAATTTAGACCAAAAAATTAGAGTGAAGTTACATAAAGTCCCAACAAGCTGAATTTCAGTGAAATTGTTTAAAACATAATTATAAACAATGTCTAGAAGTTCCCCATCATTCCCATGTAAGGAAATTTTTTTATTCAAGGTCAAAGGTTACTATAATGAGTTTATCGCGATTTTCAGCAAAACGGTAAGTTTTATTATAAAAGTACCTGAGACAAAATTATAGATCATAAAATGATCTATAAAAAATGTATGCATACTTTTTTTCTTACGAGCCACCGTTTCTGAGATAATAACGATTCAATAAGTATAAATCTAAATTTAAAATTTTAGAAAATCCCCCGTTTCCAATGTTTTATTTTCCTTAAAAGTAAAACACCATAATATTTAGTAATGTTCACGCGATGCTCTTTCATTTGATACACCACTCGAGTATATTTGCAGATTTTCGGTTTTCCTTCCCCATTCTCACTCCCATAACTTTTAAACGGCTCAACCGATTTTCAACGGATGGAGCGATTTCAATTTTTTTATATGAAAGGTGAGTTTGGCCTGGGTCTTCTTAGACATGTTTTATGAAAATCGGTTGAGATCACATTTCCAAATGCCTCCGGATTTTGAATGGCCCACGCAAGCCCCACGTGCTTGGACGGCCTGACAGCTCCGACATGGACGTCTGAATAGTAAACATGTGGAATTACCCTTAAAGCATTATGATATTCTAGCTATTGAGGCCGTTAGTATGTTAACAGACACTGTTTTTGAAGGTCTAAGCACATTGCCCGATGTGTTAGCAATTAATTACGCGTCAGCCTTATTTAGGGATTTTTGGGCAAGTCTAAATTGGAAACGTGCTTGGATGGTCATCGGTCAGCGGATCAGCTGTTTAAGTTGTTATTTTTTTTAAATGAACCTAGAAAATTTAATGCGGGCTTGATGAATCACAGCTAAGTAATAATAAAGGTGAAAGCAGGTTTATGTTTCTGAGAGACATAAAAAACAAATAACTTCACGGTTACCAATACAAATATTTCTAATGAAATTACAAACAATTCGTTGTACAAATAGGTCCGCTTGCACAGTTTTTTCGTGATATTTTGATTTGGATTCCCATTTGTCGAAAAATAATTGCTATAGTGTAAATCTGTACATCCCTTTTTTTTCAGAGTGCCTTAAAGTATTCGTATTTATTTTAATTGGTTAACTTGTGAGTGGTATAAATTTAAGTAAAACTTATCACATTCAGTATAATATTATAGCGATCGCTCACAGCGATAAGGCCGCCCTTTATACTCCGATTTATTGTCTTGTTACTGTTTACTCTTTGTATTATATTTGTAGTGCTAAACAAAGAGTTATTTATATATTTATCTATCTAATAATTATCACTTTGACTTTGACTTTGACCTTTATTTGACCACAATCTCATCTGATGTAAAGTGACGATGTGGTCTAAGATGAGGCATGAAGACCTAGAAGGTAAAAAAGGATTAAATAAATCAGACCTCTAGTAATAGTAACACAAGTCTAGATCTTACCACGGTGCGACATGTGGTAACAACACTCTTATTTAAATTAGAACTATTTTAAACGTTTTTATACCTATAGTTATAAGTGAATTTTGTTAATATTTGAATAAAATTTATTTATTTATAGAAATAATATTCCAAAAAACATTTATACAAAAAAATATCCATACCTATTATAAACTATGCAGAATCTATATTTTCTATCTTATTTAATGTTCCCAATCTGCTACACCGTTTATCCAAAATGATCAGCTCCGCGGTCACAATAGTTAATGTCCCATCAATAAAGCTATTGTCGAAACCCCGATAGCTCAATACGTCAGGGATTAACGCTTGGAAAACGACGTAACAGAAATAAATGGCTAAGACTGGCCAAACGTATTCTTCTCCAGGCTCCACTATTGTGGGCCTAAAGAAAAGCCATTCATCAATTTGGGCCCAAGTCGTGCCTAGTCATTTATTTTAGATTCTATGTCGTCGTGTTTTAAATTATAGGCATTAAAGGAATTATTGGAATGAAATAAAAGTTAGAAGAGAGAATAAAATAGTTATGTCTTCTTCCAACATCTTTAATTAATGTCTAGGATAAAAGAGGATTAGGAAGAGAGATAGAATATCTATAACTTGGCGCATAATTTTTCTTCATTTTAAATTTATTGTTTATTTGATTTAGGGGGCTTAAACGAGTATTGAATATTTTTACTGTCAAAAACAGGTAAAAAAAAATTTATTTAATTTAATACAGTTAAATTAAATAAATAAACATAGATCAATATAGTGCGAAGTGCGCGCTATATATGCTTCCCATACGAGGAATACAAAAAAAAACTACATATAATACTCAAACACTATATCTTTTTAAATTATCATGGTTTTTAACAATACTATGATTTAAAACGGGTAACATACCATGATTTGACGGTTTTTGAGTTTTGCGATATTTCGACGCTGTTGCAAGCGCCATGATCACGGAAGAAACGGATCAGTTGCTTCCGTGATCATGGCGTCAAATCATGGTATGTTACCCGTTTTAAATCATACTATATCTTACTACCTAAAATCCTCATATTTTTCCAAAGATCTGATTAAAATAAAAATATAATTGTACACATCTTTAAAACGGGCGCTCAGAACATCTCACTGTAAAATGTAATCACTAAAGACATGCCATTAAAACAATTACTCTCCAAAACTGCTGGAAATAATGCTCTTGGCGGATGCATACTGCCTTCTGACATCGTTTTAGTATATTAAGGCTTTGTTAGTGAGCAGTAATACGAGTTGGAAGGCTGCCAAACTGAAATGTATACCGACAGCCTAATTTAGAACGTTAATTCGCTTAGCTAATCAGATTGCGCAAGTAAGAAATCATTAGTAGCTTATGTTGCTAGTGGCTAAGTGTGTTAATATATATAAAAAAATAAGTACATATAGGACTTATACGTTTGTGTGTTGAATACATGCGTGTTTGAATGACATGCAAGCACTTTCTCCTTGGTCTGAGTTCTGTGTGTATTATAAAAATATCTATTTATGCATGTGTGTATTATATTAAGTATATCAGATGTCTAGTACCCGAAACACGAGCTTAGAGCTTGCCACGGGGCTAGATGTTGTTGTAAAATAAAATATTTCACAACAATTGTTTTACAAAAATATGTTTGTAAAATTATTATTATGATATAAATGAATATGAATATTATGTATATGAATGATTTGACCTTGATTTTTAACCGGCTTCAAAAAAAGGGGGAGGTTTCTCAATTCGACCGTATATTTTTCTATCACAAGTAAATAGATAAAATTGGAGTTCATTTTATTTCAACGTAATGACGGACTTATTTTTTTTTTTAGTAATCCAACTGGGTTTTATTACCTTCCAATGTGTTTTAGTATAAACAAAAGCACTATGAAAAAAATAATATTATCATATATATTAATTTGCAGTACACCGCTTTCCTTCTCCTGAAAACATTCTACTTCTTCAAAGTGTATAACAACAGGGATAATTACAAAATATTCCAATTATTTCATTGTTATAAACAAATAAATTTCCGCTATTCAAATTAAATAATAAAATCAAAGCAAAGAACAATATTGCTTTTCTTTTAATGCTATTGAAATTTAAAGGAACTTTCTGAAAACAAATTAATAGGGACTTAAAGTAAGAAGCTAAAATTATTATAGGAAAACATTTTCCTGGGTAATTGTGCGTTTACAAAGATTTTCCGCTCCCCATGGGAAATTTATGACTTAGAATCCTCGTTTAGAATTATCCTCTTAAATTTTAGTTGTACTTCATTTTTCTGATAAAAATCTGAACATTTAAATGTCTTTTATTAACCCCCGACCAAAAAAGAGGGGTTCTATAAGTTTGACGAGTCTGTCTATCTGTCTGTCTGGGACATCATAGCTCACGAACGGATGGAGCGATTTCAATGTATTTTTTGTATGAAAGGTGAGTTTGGCCCGGGTGTTCTTAGACATGTATCATGAAAATCGGTTGAGCCGTTTAAAAGTTATGGGAGTGAGAGTAGGGAAGGAAAACCGAAAATCTGCAAATATACTCGAGTGGGGTATCAAATGAAAGAGCATCGCCTGCGCATTACTAATTATTATGGTGTTTAAGGCATGTGTTAGGAATACTAGACATCAAATAATGTAATACACAGTCATGCAATTAAAAATAATTTTATTTGGTGTTTTCTGTGGTAGTAGTTTATACAAAACTACTACCACAGAAAACACCCAGACCAAGGAAAAACTGCCAGCAGAACATACAAACACTGACCCCTCGGCGGGAATCGAACCCGCACCCTACCTCTTGCACAGACGGGCCTTCGCCCACTGCGGCACTGAGGCTGTCAAATAAAATACGTGTAAATACATCACGGAACCCTAAACCTTATTCGTGTTGGGTCAAGAACACAATATTATACTTAGCATTAAACAGAATATATTTTTCTGTATCAATTTAGATAAGTAACAGTTTCAGGGTTGCCACAAACAAGCGAATATAGAAAAAACTATGAAAAATATGAAGAATGGCAATTTAAATTAGTATCGCAAACTATTCACCAAGGTTATTTAAGATGTTCTTGATTTTCTTCTCCACACTCATAAAACGACTTCTACAGATGAGATATGATAAAGAAGAATGAAAGGAAAGGTGGAACCAGTTGTCGTCAGATATTCAAATCAAATCAAATCAATCATTTATTAGCAGAATACATTTCGTTATAAGTACATGTAAAGGCCTTAAATATTTAAATTGATATTGCATTTTGACAGAAAAAAAGAAAATTAATTATTACACAAAAATAAACAACAACAAAATCACCATACATATATTACTTAAAAAACTCCACAGACATAATGCCTATTCTATGAATTTACTTTTCATTACTGAGCTTACAACTATTACTCACTTATGATTGATTTAGAGAACAAAAAAAAAGTGTGTGTGTGTCAGCTACGACGCACGATTGGAGTTTACTCCTTACGAACGATAATTACGATATAATATATCTAATAGAAAAAAAGGGTAAATGAACGCATCTTCTAAAATGATAAGAGAAACAAACATATATCTGTAATTATTCGGATTATTTATATTACTTCAATAAAGCGTATTACATAATAATATAAATAAAATACAGTGAGACTACGAAGTATGGCGCAACGAGGAGACCCCGAGAATGAGATACGCTGTGTAATGTATTCCATCTCATTCTTTTACACGTTCAATCCTACAGATATTATGTTTGTCTCTTTCTACGTAACGCCTCAACTTTTCGTGTTACACTTGATTTTACTCATAAAATTTCCGTACCGGGCCTTATAACTCAAATCGTTTCTTAAGGAGAAAACTCCAATAAACTCCAATAGTTAATAAATAATAATAATAAACCTTATACGAAATAATAAATTATGTCGTATAAGGTTTTTTAGGGACCTTAGTACCCTCGTCGAAATGACACTACTACAAACAACCTTATTAATAATATATTATAGTAAAGTGCTTATAAAGTTACATGCAAGGGTTACTATTATACATCCTTAAAAATGCCTCGAACCATTATCGGTATGCTCAAATAACAAAAACAAACAAGAAAAACGATTACATACAAAATAAGATTTTAAACAAACGAATTCAAATAAAATCCCGATAAAAATCTGACAAAGACATTGTACAGTAATTCGCTGGTGTTAAACCCGAGTATAACAATAAAATTCATTTCGCAAGTTCTCAAATTCATTCTATCCACATCGAATCTCACCAGCCCTATTTCAAGGCATATAAACCCCTCTAAAGCAAAGATCGAGAATATCCCGAACAAAGGACTGCGAAGAGATTAGTGAACAAAAAGAAACTTTTTCACTGCGAATGTTTCGCTTATGTAAATGTACACTTTTGTAGTCGTAATGTACTTTTGTCTGATAAATAAACAGTAATTGCCAGGTCTTCAAAGGAATGGAAATCTGGAGTGTGGAATGGGGGCACTTGATCAATACATATTGAGTATTTGACGAGTTTAAGGTTTCATCAGCCTATAAAATGAAGAATCGAGGATTGGAATTTAGGTTAATTTGATTATGTTAAACGGACTAATTATTTCACAAACATTCATGAAGAGTAGTGCCCGCGGTGTTGTCCTCGTTATAGTGGATTTTCCCGAGGTAAAAGTGGTGTTCGCGCCACTCTCATGCTACAAATCGACAGCCCCGAAACAGTATATAGATACGTGTCAGATGGCTGTCATGTTGACAGGTCTTGGTGACAGATCGTCAGTCGGACAGTACTACTCAAAAACTACTTCAACCAACCACGTTTTGTACACTACATTTTGTCGAGAATAATTATATTTTCCAAAAGTACAAACATTCTTTAATTATTTGTGCCCTTCCCGCACAAGTGGTCTATGTCCTCAAGCTCTAGAAAATATGTGTATAAGTTTCATTTATATAGATTCAATAGTTTTTGCGTGAAAGTGTAACAGACAGAGTTACTTTCGCATTTATAATATTAGTATAGATTAACACATCACCTATCTCCAAATTCATTATTTTTAGTAATTGACATAAATTCATCCAAATTCTTCAATACTTATCAAGTCACTATGGTAATTAATAGTGTTTTATTGTACAAGAGTCCAAAGTTGTTTTTTAACCTGAAAGAAACCTACCTTCTAGGCATTCATGCACTTTACATCAGGTGAGATTGTGATCAAATGAAGGCTTATCGAGCATGAGAAAAAAATCTGTATTACGGAAAATAAATTAAATAATGTTATTATACTGTCGATTTTATTAATGATAAAATAATACCTACTTATTAACTTTAGATATCAATGATAATTGACTTATTCAACTTATAACGACATATTTTTAATTTACTATTATTATTTTATTTTTAGTTTTTAGTAACTAAATATCATAAAAAAAATTAATAACATTTTCCTATATGTTCCTGGATTTAATTTCAACATCACATAAGATTGATAATTATTATGTAATTCACATAACATCAAACTCTGTTGCAGTGCCCCAACTGAGTGCATGTACATGTAATTGACATAAGCTAGTAATAAGACCTATGCTGTTTAAAAGTAAATAAACAAAATAAATAAATAAACAACCGCGTCCTCAATTTTGATGACTGAAGAAGCGAAGGATTCTAAAATTTAATCACGAGAGCAGCATGTGATTTTAAAATTAGCGCTGGGGCCGTCAACTTAGAAATCAAAAGAGCACAAGGTGAATAATCTTTGCACTTGAGTCCAACACGTAATTTTCGAGGTGAATCAACAAATTAACTTACTTAATATGCGGGTGAATTTAAAGCTTGTAAAAAAGAAACACTAGCACTACTTTTTTTATTTTAGTTTTAGATATCATATTTAGTGCAAGAAGGTATAAAGGTTAATTGATGTTTTGACAAACTTAAGTACCTATCAATTATTTACATTAGTACACACTATTTTATAAATTAAAATGTATTCAACATCTAGAGGATAAAACAGCTTTTGCACTCAGATATCGAAATGTAAAAACACTTTTTCCGAGAAGGAAGGATGAAAAAAATATTACTCAACTTAAAAATGATCAGTTTTATAATGATCAGTCAGACTGTTATTTTACTTGGGAATTGCGAGACCTCTGGAGACTTCTAATGGATTAAAATACTCTCTGGCTGATGATATGGCATTTCCAGACAAAGGCATGCTGGGAGTATTTCAACATTATCAGAATACCGTAGATCAGTTTTAGGGTTCTGTACCTAAAAGGTAAAACGGAACCCTATTACTGAGGTCGGCTGTCTTGCTGTCTTTCCGTCTGTCACAATGCCGTACCTCAAGAACCGTGATAGATAGAGAGTTGAAATATTAAGGGAATATTTCAACTTTATCAGACAAAGTCAAGTCAAAACGTTTATTTCATTAGAAGCACATAACCTACATGGACAGGTCAACTTAAAATTAATAAAACTAAATTGCTTAAATAACAAATATCAAGGAAATAACATTGTCTTGACAGTTCGCTTCAATGTTTTATACTGAGTTGAGAAGCGACTAGAACACAGCTTTATTAGTTGTACATCTTTGTTACTTATAATATGATCTGTATTTTTATTATAAACAATATCGTATATTAGTAAACATATTTTCGTTCATAAATAGTTATTAAAATAGCTTATAAATCCCACATGTTTAATGTAACGCTTACGATTATAATATCAATAAAATAATACCAAATAAAATGCCGAAGTTATGAACAGTAGCGCAATAAACTTCTTAAAATAACAGGTCAATCAATCTTGAGCTTTATTACAGCGCATCAGATCATCAAATGGTCTGGCAAACAGAGAGATCCGATATCTGAGAACAGACAATTACATCGTGTTTATTCAATACTAGCTTTTTGCTCGCGGTTTCTTTTACAATGTAATACTATTAAATTTTAATAAAAATTAACCGACTAATAGTTTTTAAATATGAAGTACTACGACTCCAAGCAGTGCCAAGATTTTATTCAAGAAATTAAGATTCAATTACGTTACAATTTTAAGAATTAAATGGATATATTTTAAAGATAAAATTATTTAGTTGGAGCTCGGAAAGTGTTTTTTATAGCGATAATAAATATTGAAATTATGACATGTATTTAATTAATTAGATTTCGTCTTAATATTTGCACGCCTGTTTGTAGGCTGTATACAAGATAGTACAACATTTTAAGGTCCAACATGTATTAATTATTATGCATTCTTGAAAAAAATTATTTCATTTTATTACATTTCAGTTTTCAGATATTGTAAGAGTAATTCAAAGAGCATTTATGTGTATAAATTCGGACATAACATACCATTGGCGAGGTAGATAAGAAATTTATTGGTACCCATTTTGTAACACGGGAAGGTACAAAACGTTATTAAAATAACTTTCTATTTTATTATGAAATTTTGACGATTCTCTTATAACTCTTTAACTAAGAAATTCTAAGCAATAGTTGCAGTGATTTAGGCGGAAGGTTTAAAATATACATTATTAACAAAATTATAAGCAAAGTCATGGCATACATTTTTACAATAAGTAGTAATCAATTATCATACAAATATAAACTTAAATACAACATCACAAACAAACAATGTCCACTCTAGATTAATATTGTTATATCTGGACGTGAGAAAATCCTTGCAATTTAGACTTTATTGCTACGTGAATAGGGTGGACTTTTATCGTCGGTTTATCTTTTAGTTTATCTGATCATGTTTGCATTAAGTCAGTTCAAAATGTAAAGCTCGTAATAAAAATAGATTTTCTTTAAAATAAATAAAAAGTATTAGACACATAAGAGACAAATATCAGGCCCATGGAACCCTCATACCTAGGGTTGCCAGAGTGGTCACCCATCAAAGTACTAACCACATGACATGCATGGACAGACAGATTGACGAATCTATAAGCGTTCCGTTTTTTTGCCACTTGGCTACGGAACTCTAAAAAATGCCTGTAATATGATTTGACGCTGGCAGTAAGCGTCAAATCGATATCCGCGTCTTAAGTATACAAAATAATCAGAAGAACATAAAATCATTATCTATTAGTTCCAAACATCATACTATTGTTTTGACCAAAGTTGTCCAAAAATCTTACTTTTATTGTTTCATATATAAATAAGCTGTCAAAGTGTTCAAAATGATACTACTTTGAGTACTCAAGTTCTAATATATGAATCTGACGCTGACTGTAGATGTAAAGTGATCATTATTGTGAGAATTTTTTTTTTTTTTTATATTATATGAACAGTATGCGTCTCTAACTGGTATTATAGCCCTCTTGCAGTAGTAGTTTCTATACAAAAGGGGTTACCAGTTAGCGACGCATAATGCACATCATTTATATATGTCATCTTTCTAGTTCCGTTGTAAATTGATTTTTAAATTAGGAAGTACGTACTGAATTGTTTTAAAAATGCGTAATTTTTGTTTTTTATAAACCAATTACATATAATATTATTTAGAAACTTCCCCAATGTAATAGAATTACTCTATTTCAGGCTTATTATTACAAAATACGGCTTATCTAAACCCGAGACCTAAAAGTGTTTAAATTGTGGTTTACACAGATCTGTTTTAAATATTTGGCTACCAATAAAATTTTGAAACAAGGTCTGTTAGAAAACTTTAATTAGTTTTCAATTCAAGTTTTTGTGGCAAAGAGACAACTTGGTGACCAAAAATTCGGAGAATTTCTCTGAGTGGCCATTTTCAATTTTAATAGAGTTCCAGAAAACAGTAAACTTTCTTTGGCTGGTGCACATTATACTAACTTATAAGTTAAATGGACTTAACGATGGTAAAATAAGAATCATAAATATTTCAGATATTAAGTTTATTTGACGTCGCCGTAGTATAAACATAAGATATATTATAATACTTACACACTTACTGTCAATGGTCTTTTGTTATTTTTAAACAGATAAATAAATTAACTCAACTTAAATCAAAGAATTTAATCTGTCGCCGTGATCGAAATCGGTATGGTACCACACACACACAGACACACACACACAGACACACACACACACTTATGGTATTTAAGAGTGCTAGGTTTTGAATAAGATTTGTATAAATAACAGAGTATTGCACAGTTTTATTTCAGTCCATTAAAATTAATAAATTACAGACATACCTAGTGTAAAACTCATTCATTCAGGGACTCGAATAATATACCACGCGTTTGTATCAAAGCTATTTGTATTACAGGATAATAAAATCTATATAAATAAAAATGAATTGTTGTTCTTTAATCTGATTAAAACTCGAGAACGGCTGAACGGATTTATCTTATCTTAGTCTTGAAATATTCGTGGAGGTCTAGGGAAGGTTTAAAAGTCGAGAATAAATCGAATTATTGCCGGTATATAAATTTTGAAAAAAAAGCCGTGTTGGCTAAGTGGGAGGACACTCGACTTTCATTCCGAAGTCGTGGGTTCAAACCCCGCCACGCACCTCTGGATTTTTCTTCTTGAGAAATTTATGTGCGCTTTAAACACATGCTTTAACGGTGAAGGAAACATCGTGAGGAAACCGGCATATTCTGAGAACTTTAAAACAGTTTGAAGGACATGTGACATTCACCAACCCGCACTTGGCCAGCGTGGTGAATTAAGGCCTAATCTCTCTCGTCAAGAGAGAAGTCCCTGTGTCCCAGCAGTGGGAACGTTAATAGGGTGATGATGATGATTAATTTTGAATAAAAACCCGTGCGAAGCCGGGGCAGGCCGCTAGTTATAGAATAAATATTGAAACGTCCACAGTACCAATATTTTCAAGTCTACGCACAACAATCGACAACCGCTGATAACGCTTGCCGACCTCGAATGCCAGCCTGCTCGCCATTCGCGCGAAGCTTTTAGAAATTTTTGAGTAAAGCAACTTCTGAAATGATTGGATGTTTGTACTACAGATAAAATATAATCTCACAACAGATAAAACATAATCCCATAGATACTAATATACAATTCTGCTTATAAAATGCGCTTTTCACAAAGCTACAAGAATATTTCTCCAGAGAACTCTAGATATTGTACAATATCTCAACATATTACCGGAATCCCTAAAAGATCGAGCCACTGACTCAGATTATTATCCAAGAAGATACGTTTTTGAAACTCCTTTAGATAAAGGTCCTTTGTGAGGCAAATCCTATGGGATCGGTACGGATTGAAAAGCTAGCCAATAGGTTATCCTTTGCCTGAAAATTGTTGGCTTATTTTTATTTTGTTGAACATAGCTTTAGTAAGTTCGCCAGCAGAAAACAAAATAATATATTAAAGCTTTATGATCAACGGAAATACTGTGTTAAAGTTATTTCCATTGTTTGGTTTTACAAATCTTAGAACTATGTTTTCTTTTTTTGTTAAAAACAAAAAAAAACATATGTAGGTGTTATATACCTCTATATTGAAATGTTTTTGTTTTCTCTTGTTGTTATTTTCTATTTAATTTGGATATGTTTTATAATAACCTAGACTAGATACAATTCTCATGTAAATTTGACTTGCCTTGTATAACGCCCCGTGTTATAATTGGTAAATAAATGAAAGACATTTATATAGCTTGATATTCAGGGCTGTAATATTTTGTTACCAAGCAGCATTATGTGAGTGGGTATTTTGACTTACCAATACATTCCTGATACACCAATGCGTTCTGAAGAATAACAAAACATTATTTCGTGTTAATTTTTTTAATACAAATTTATTTATTAGTTTCAACCTAAAAGCGAGGTTTATCACTTTGTAAAAACACTTAAATAGCAAAACAGTTTTTAAGAATATTTACCCCCATTTTTTTTAATATTTGTGTTAAGCGGCTTGCTGGAATAGGGTAGATGACAAACAATTATTAAGTCAGTTATTTATATAAATGAAAATTATAAATTAAATCATCATATTTCTGTAACAAATAACATGGTGTGATTTCTGTTGTAAACAGCATTTAAGCTTAAAAACTTGTGTTAGAGGGTCTCGCTTTTCTAAAAAAAAGAAAAGAAAACTTACCTACTCTAAATAAGTAATAGGTTGAGTGTGCATTTTATGTTTTATAAATGATAAATTTTTACTAAATTAATCATATATTATAGAGTAAGTTATTATTATATTTTCATTATATATCTCATTTAGGTATATAATAAAAAAAACGACTTGGTATTTTTTTCAAATCTTTTTTCTTGCAAACGAAAAATAGAGACCTAACTGGTGCATGAAAGTATCGCGTGATGTACGCTTTCGTGCGATTTGTAAAAAAATCACCAGCCCCGCTCGGAATCTTTAATGCTATTTGTCAGTATTTTGAACGGGCAAACAGACGGGCTAGATAGTATATCAACAGTTTTATGTAGTTATCATACCTATTATCACTATTTAAGTCATATATATTTATATATCATTATACGTTTAACAACAGTAAACTAAGAGTAGGTACAATTCCTGCAAACCTTAAGAGCAGCTAAGCTTAGCTCAAAACACACGAATAAACACCGTCTTTAATTGATTCTCTTTATACAGTACATATATATTATATATATGTGTTGTCGAAGCGTGGGGGCAGCAGGGGCAGCAGCAGCCGCCGAGATGAGAAAGTGGACGTTTTCAGGGTCATCAGACATAGCGACGGGGTTATAAGAACCACGATGTGAAAGAAAACACTTCGCCCAATACCATTATTTTGTTCACTTCACTTTATGAACAAAGGAATTTAAAACTTTAACGTACAAGCCTACTTAGGCTATAAAACTTTTGGCGGCACGGAAACAGACAAGTCTCTTGGCAGAGATGTTTACTCGGTGACGGTTCCAAAGAAAAAGGATCTCGTGTTCTCAACTGAACTCTATTTAACTGCCTTCAAATCCCGCCAAGGGCCATGTCCAAGAGAGGGAAAAGCTGTTCGCCAATCGCTTGCGTTTCAAGTGTACCAACCAAAAACATTAAATCACCAATCAATAAAAAATAATAATTATAAAAAATCGTTGCCGGCGGGTGGCGCCTCCCTCACGATTCGACATATATTTATATATTTTGTATTATAGTCTCAATAGTTTTATTTACCTTGTAGACAATGCGGCGGCTTCGACAACGGACCGATTCAGGGAGCGAGACGGATCGGAGCGAGGAGTTCTCCGGACCTGTCTCCCAACCGGTCCATGAGCCGGCAGCTCACTTGGCGGGTCACCAGTGCTGCCAGGCTAGTATTTTTATAGTAATTTAACCAATAACTACTCTCTTATCTAAGAGCTAGGGTTGATTCAGACCGAAACGCGAGAGACGATACTTGAAGAAATCAAATCGCCTGAGGGCGTTGCGATTTCGAATTATTGCAAACAAAACTTGTATCTAATAAGTACGCGCTGCGTCGCGTTTTTTCGTCTCGGTATGAACTGATCCTAATATTGTTAGATGGACGCAGTCATTAAGAGTACATTCACAATAGTGAAATTGGAAAATATAGCTCATACAAATAAAAGCAAGTCAACGATTAGATATGTTATAATATAATATGATGGTGTTTTTTTAATTAAAAAATGTCTTTTGAAAAAAGCCTATTATTGTACAGAGGACTATATCAAAGACGATAATGCTTGGTCAGATGTAGCTCGGTTCCACTAGGATGGACAAAATAGCTAAATTTAGTTTTTTTTTCTGTTATGTGCATGTTTGACTAGCATTTGTTTGTAAATGTTAAATGTATAAGTAACCATGTTGTACACCAATATTGTTATAATAACAACATAAGAGATGGAAGCTGAGTTGTTCTATTCGCTTCTCAACTCAGTGTAAAAAATTGAAGCGAACTGTCAAGACTATGTTATTTCCTTGATTATTCTTAGTTTTTATTTAAATTAGATTTAAGTTGACCTGTCCATGTAAGCATAGGCTTCTAAGGAAATAAACGTTTTGACTTTGAACTTTGACTATACCCATATTGCCAAACCTCTGTTTCTTCTTAATCGGTACACTCTTGCCAGAGTGGTCGTGGTCATCACTGGAAGTTTCCACTTGTGACACGCTTCACGGCTCGTCTCCATTCCTCCCTAACAGCTGCTCGACTGGCGCATTCGTATAAGGGTTATTCGTATAAAACCTCTGTTTAACAATAAAATATTCACAACTTTCAAATTTCACAGGCAACAAAGGAACAAAATCGGTATCAGCGTTTCCCACCCGCAGTTGAGCTACATGAACGGCTGCGGGTCGAACTCGAGCTCCGGCTCCAAGCGGGGGAAGGATGTAGCCACCCAGACTCCACCGAGTATTATGGCTGAGACGAGAAGAGCTAGGCTGAGGCCACTGAAGCTAATAACTGCACCTAATGCTTTGACGATGCGGTAAGATTCCATTTACGTTAGTTGTTTTTTTTTTCCTCGATAAGCCTTCATTTGACCACAATCTCACCTGATGTAAAGTGACGGTGCGGTCTAAGATGGGACATGAAGACCTAGAAGGTAGATGGCTTCTCCGGACCACATTACGAAACACGAAAAAATCGCTTCACGCACTGGCCCAGCCCGGAGGGTGGTGACAAGCCGCGGCCGAAGCCTACCACCAGAGACTGTTCTTAGCACCACCTGGTAGGAGAGTATTCTTCTTTCCATCCATGGTTGCCTGGAATAAATTGCTTTGAGCAATAACACCGCCCATTACACTCTAGGTTTAGCTTTAATTTCCTTATTGTATTGTTCCTTTGTTTGGTGTGTAATAAAGTATTTTCTATCTGTAACAAATTGATAATATAACTCTTAAGCTGAGGCAAAAAGAAAACAAAGTGATTCTTCAGTATGAATGAAAAAAAAATTCTCCTCCACAGTACCGTTGATCAGCATGATACAAAAATCAGCCTTATGCCCTTGTTTAATTTTATGTCTTAGTATAGGTAGAACCCCGAGTTTTAAGAGTTAGAATGCCATCAGTTGTACTGAAGATTCACTTTGTTATATTTCTGTGTGATGTCAGACACAGCAGAGATTTGCTGAGACAAGGAGATTGAGGTAAAAAAAATTAAATGTTGTAAGCCTCTAAAGCTTAACACTGCAACGGATGCTTTGAAGATGCAGTAAGATTGGTATTTTTTGATTCTGTTCTATTAACGTTTTGGCACATATATTTAGAATTCTTATCCATGCAAAGGTTGCCTGGAAAACAGAGGGAAGAGCCGTGTTTGGCGATAAACTATTTGTATTTTATTTTTTGTTGTGTGTTTTTGTTATTATTGTTCCTATGTGTGTATAAGATTTCATATTGTATTAGTACATACCTACAAAAAACAGAACCCTTTTATAAGAGCACTTTGCTGTCCGTTTGTCTGTCTGTGTAAACTTTCTATGATATTAAGAACGTGCAAAGGTATCGATCGACATTAAATTAAAATTATGTAAATATTTTATGCGTCGCTAACTGGTAACCCTCTTGTTGTAAAAACTTAAATGCAGAATTAATTACCAGTTATTGACACATACTTAAATCTGCAGTATTTTTCAGTTATGATTTTTCAAAACTTTTTTATTAACACTTTTTGAATTTTTGTTCCAACCCAAACAAGTTGAAGTACATAGTTTAAAGTAAAATAGACTGGATTTTCTAAGGTAGGTAAACATAGTTACCAAACACCAATCAAATACTGAATCACATACTGATACATTAACTCCCCTTTGCATCATATATTCCGAGAGAGAATTGAAATAAAACTCACTGAAGAAAAACATAAACTCAAGATCTCTCGAGTACAAAAGGATTAACTGTGATTCCGTTCAAAACTCCAGAGACGAGACGAATCAAAATATATCAGTTATTGCAGAAATCAATTTGAATCGTAAGAGAGTGCTCTGTTTACGATCGTTCTGACCCCGACTTTAAACAAAATATACCTTACGTGTGTTTCTATTTCAGACTTGTAATAAAACGGGGAATCTATTGCAATAGTGTAATTGTATATGTGCGTTTTCAGATTATAGTCGAGATCTTCTGGTTGTGATACTCTAGCAATTGGTATAGCTGTTTTAAATTATCATGATTTTAAACAATATTATGACTTAAAACGGGTAACATACCATGATTTGATGATTTTTGAGTTTTCCGCTATTTTGATAACAACTAACTAACTGTTGTTTCCATGATCATGGCGCTAGCAACAGCGTCGAAATATCGGAAAACTCAAAAACCGTCAAATCATGGTATGTTACCCGTTTTTAGCAATTGAGATATACAGATAATATGAAACATTTAAAATATTTTGTTTCATCTCTATCTATATAAAGGCCTAATCTGTCTCGTCAAGAGAGAAGTCCCTTTGTGCCATCAGTGGAAACGTTAATAGGGTGTTGATGATATCTATACATAACAGCGGGGGACTTTAATTAATAACATCTGTATCTAATCTATACATGTTTAAAATTAAACAACCCCGTGACTGTCTGTCTATATATATTTGGGTTTAACTCAAAAACTACAAAACGGATCTTTAAAGCAGTTGTCAGCTATAGGTATAGTAATTTAAGAGGAAGGTTTATAATTGGTTAAGGATGGGTGGAAATAAGTAAAATTATAATGATAATTGTTAGAGGAGCCGGAGAAAAATTAAACATAAATTATGTGTGCATAAAACTTTAATAATTAATAAAGTTTTTTAGACATATCTAATTTTATATATCGTTTACAGTCAGAATGTAAACTCGCAATCAATCTCTCGACAAAAGCGGAGTAATACCAGCAGCCTGAATTTTCAATTGGATAAACGGATTCCAAAAGATATCCACAGGCTGATTACGGCTCGAATGTTTTATCAACCGAAATTTAAATGTAAATTCATGTACACTTTGATCCAAGTTAAATTCGTTCTCAACTTTTCGCCCAAAATGGACGGAACGAAAGAGGGTATTTCATTTCAAAAGTGGAATATGGTAAAATTCTTTTAGTTAACCACATTGCTAAGGCAAAAACGCCAAAACAATGTGGGGTTTCTAAACATACGTAATTTGTAGAGCTCTCGTCCTTTCTAAAGGGGTCTACTGGTTTAGCCGGTTTATTGTCTAAATAGGGTCCGAAATGCCAGTCATGTTGGGATTAACTTCGTTTTGTTGTCTCGACAGTTGTGAATGTTTTGCTGAAACCCCTTTGATTAGCCGGGTATACTCGGATACACACGTAACCTGTTTTGAACAACGGTTATATATACCAGTTTAATATATTCATCAATTAACCATCTAATTTAGCATTAGTTACTTGTCAAGTTTATTTCAATATTCGCTAATTAGCAATTAAGGTAACGATTTTTGTTACGAATGATGATTTTATTGATTACTCTGAATACTCCAATTAGGCTCGACAGATACCCCGTGTGAGGAGCACAGCTTCGCTATGGTATTTTCTTATATCAAATCAAATAATCAAGTAATAGACGTCAAACTCATCAGACCACTTTTTTTCGGTCAGGGGGAAACTTTTTTTTTTTCTTTTCTTATACTTCTTCGGTTACTAAGTTTGACTTTTTATTATTATTTAAATTTTACCACATACTAGGATATTAATCCTTTTTAATGTACTTACTAAAAATTAAGTAGCTTACAATTATAAAACACTTATGATTTATGTAGAAGCAAATCGTTAGTACTTTTACTTTAATATACCTAATAATGAAAACAAATATACATAATTACTAAGCAGCATTTGTGCATCATCATGTATGCGCTTTAAAGCAAGTACTTTGAGGCAAACATCTTGAGGAAACCGACATGTACATTAAAACTTTGAAGGACATGTGTGTCATTCACCAAACTGCACTTGGCCAGCGTGGCGAATTAAGGCCCGACCTCTCTCGTCAAGAGAGAAGTTCCTGTGTCCCAGAAGTGGAAACGTTAATAGGGTGTTGACGATGATGATGAAGCATTTGAATATTGCAGGTTTCTAGCGAACCGCAAGAAAGGGCGGTCTATGTCAGCGAACGCGGTGGCGAACGAGCAGAAGGCCACGAAGGTCCTAGGCCTGGTGTTCTTCACCTTCGTGCTGTGCTGGGCGCCGTTCTTCCTACTCAACATCCTGTTCGCGTCGTGTCCGGCCTGTATTGTGCCAGGTTTGTTAGCTTTAGTATTTATTTATTTTTTAACTAGTAGTTCCCCGCGGTGTAACCCGCGTTATAATGGATTTTCCCACGGTAAAAAGTAGAATATTCGTGTACTAAATTTAGTTTTTATGGGTTCACTAGTTATTGCGTGAAAGAGGAACAGACAGACAGAGTAATATTATCATAGATAATAAGCTTTTACGACTCAACGTTTTTTAACCCCCGACCAAAAAAGAGGGGTGTTATAAGTTTGACGTGTCTGTCTGTCTGTCTGTCTGTCTGTCTGTCTGTCTGTGTGTCTGTCAGTCTGTCTGTGTCACCATAGCTCCCGAACGGATGGATCGATTTCAATTTAGTTTTTTTTGTATGAAAGGTGAGTCTGGCGCGAGTGTTCTTAAACATGTTTCATGAAAATCGGTTGTGCCGTTTTAAAGTTATGGGGGTGAGAGTTGGTAAGGAAAACGAAAATCTGCAAATATACTAGTGTGGGGTATCAAATGAAATCGCATCGTGTCCACATTACATAATATTATGTTGTTTTACGTTTAAGGATATTATGGCATTGGAATCGGGGGTTTTTCTTAAATTTTAAATTTAGATTTATTTTATGATCTAGATAAGTCTTCATTTGACCACAATCTCACCTGACGTAAAGTGACGATGTGGTCTAAGAAGGGGCATGAAGACCTAGAAGGACTTCTCCGGACCACATTACGAAACACGAAAAAATCGCTTCACGCACAGGCCCAGCCCGGAGGGTGGTGACAAGCCGCCCCGTACCCGTATTTTCTTGTTTTAAGAGTTCCCAGAGGGTAAAGTCGGGACTCTATTACTGAAACTTCAGCGACTGTCTGTCTGTCAGTCTGTATCTCAAGAACCATGATAGATGTGTGTTGAAATTTTAAGGGATGATGTATTTCTCTTGCCGCTATCACAACAAATACTAAAAACACATAATAAATAAATATAAAAGGTGGTTTCGATACAACACACGTGATTTTTATAAAGTTGCGCGAGGCCTGTACTTGGACGGGTGACTGTTTTTCTTATTTTTAATAATAATAATAATAATAAATTATTTATTGTACACAAAATCACAGTAATACAAAAGGGTCATACAATAAACAAAATGTACAAAAGGCTAGCTTAACCTTAAAAGAGTTTTCTGACAGCAAACCTCGTCATTGTGTCACTCATCACATGTACTAATATATAGTTTTTTTTATTGCAAAATGTGTTTAAACTGTACTGGGAACCCTTGATGTCGGATGAGTCCACCTCATACTTATCAAATTTATTGATCTTAATTTTTGTGAGGTGATAAGTCTTTGTCTCATTAAATAACTAATAAACCGACAACTCTAACAGCCATTTCGCTATATTATTCCGATCTTTATTCAGCAAATAAGATCTGATTATTAGTTTTGATAACCTTTCAAATCTGACCATTAATTCCTGAGTTCAGCGCAAACATAGCCTTCAGCTACACATACGCATCATAGCTTTATAATATTAGTTAGAATATACATGTGTATGTATACCGGCTCTTCAGGTAGACCGGCCCCGCTCGAACCGGCTCCTAGGGACCGATTCAAAACTAACGTAACGTCTCGTAAGTTTTGAATCGGTCAACAGTAGCCCGTAGTACTACCACGAGTTGCCGCTTACGACTGTTGTAAATTACAACATAATGTAATCCGATACACATGTACAACTCGTGGTTGGACAGGCCCCTATATAAATTCATTCTCTTGATTTACTTGCATTCAAAATTGCGAGTTCTATTTGGACATAAAGAATGGATCTGATTTTGGAAAATATATGTTCTATTACAGTGTTCTGTATACCATAGTGCCTTTAGTTTATTTTTCTCGAAAAATGTATGTGCTTTTCTAACACGTGATTTAACGGCGAAGGCAAACATCGTGAGAAAACCGGCATGTTCTGAAAACTTTGAATAGTTTCAAAACATGTGTCATTCACCGACCCGCACTGGACCGTGGAGAATTAAGGCCTAATCTCTCTCGTCAAGAGAGAAGTCCCTTTGTCCCAGCAGTGGGAACGTAAATTGGGGTGCTTCTGTGTATACTGTGGTTAAGAAAGGCTGAAGTAGAAGAAATCAACTAGAATATACAAAAAGGTTTCACAATCAACCTCAACCTCATACTTTATTCCCTTATAAAGATGTTTTAATATTTAAAAATAACTCAAGTGCTTAGAGTGTTAAATGGAACGTGGTTAAGCCTTAGGACACTAATTAACCACCTTATAAAATGAAATTGCTTTCTAAAATGGGATTTTGCGTAATTCAACTCCTTTGAAAAGATGTGAGGGTGGAACAGGGTATTAAAATTATTCCATTTTTTTAAGGAATAGGCGTAGATATTTATTAATACAAGGTTGTTTAAACATTATGTGTATAGAGATTTAAAAATTTTTTAATTATTACAAAGGTTAAAATTATTTTCGCAGTTTCTTCAAATTCTGCAATTCGACGCATGTTACATCCGTGGACTTATTTTGATAGTTGTTGTTTTAAATAATGCTGTTGCTTGCAAGTTCCCATTCAATTTTTATAATAATCGGTAAAGTTGTACTCTAGTTATATTGAAAAAGTAAAATGGGGTTATCATTTTATACCGAATTTGGTCGAGCCCGGGGTTTAATCTCACTTGTTTGTTGTATTTTTATATTATTGTGATTTTGTTTTATAACCCGTTTTGCAGCAAAAAACGTGTTTTCTCCGTTTATTTATAGTTAATATGTTAATTTATTTGTATTATTAAGTTTTTGTGTTTGCACATCCTTATGAGTATTTTTATTTTAAGTGACTTCAAAAAAGGAGGTAGCTCTGAATTTGGTGTATTTTTATTTATCTAGTAATTGTCGATTAATTAATATCGAAACTGTTCGGAAATGCTTGCGGCCAAGGAAATAGCGGCAACACTTTCATGCCGGTCACGGTGCGAATTATATTCAATAACTAGTGGCCCGCCCCGGCTTCGCACGGGTTTTTATTAAAAAAAAATTCCCGGCAATTATTCAATTTTTTCTCGCCTTTTAAACCTTCCCTAGACCTCCACGAACATTTCAAGACTAAGATAAGATAAATCCGATCAGCCGTTCTTGAGTTTTAATCAGACTAACGAACAACAATTCATTTTTATTTATATAGATTAATTCATACTCATCAAACAAGGATTTGATATTTAATTGTTTAAATTCTACTTGTGTCTTACCTATTTCAATTTTCAACTTTCCACAAAGAAAAGAAAAAACCAGCAACGAAAAGGTTAACTTACCCTTTCACAGATCCGTTCCGTTCCATAAAACTACCAAGAGGATTTCCAACTGATGAGAATCCTTTTAATTAGCTCCAAATGAAACTTCGTGTGGTTTTAGGGTTCCGTACTTCCTATTTTATTAAAAGCCTGTATTGAAACGGCAGCTGGGTCCCGTGTGTACTTAATGGCGGGAACGATTTTATGGATGACGTAGTTCATTTACGAGTTAATCAATTGATTCCCGGAAACAGGCTGAGCATTCTCCGTATAACAGTTAATATATTAGTATAATAAACATGTTATAGTTAAGTTGGGTGATTTTAGATTAATGTGATGTAGGGATTATATTATTCTTGTTATTTGGTTCTTATGTTTGCCTTCACCGTTAAAGTACGTTTTTAAGCGCACTCTCAAGATGAAAAATCCAGAGGTGCGTGGCGGGGTTGAACCCACGACCTTCGGAATTAAAGTCGAGTGTCCTCCCACTTAGCGAACACGGCTATTAAATGATTAAAAAAGGTTTTTTTACAATATCATTGAGTGAAGTTTTCTTTCTATTTAATAATTGAACGTTTCCTTTCAGTAAAATTAGCTAGCTAAAGAATTTATGGTAGTTTCCCTTCAGAGCCTTAAGATAAAAGAGATAAGTGGTAACTATGATGTACACCAATATTGTTAGAATAACAACATAAAGAGAAGAAAGCTGGGTTGATCTATTCATTTCGCAACTCAGTTTAAAAAATTTAAACGAACTGTAAAGACAATGTTATTTCTTGATGATTGTAAGTTTTTATTGAAATTAACTTTAAGTTGACCTGTCCATGTATGCCCTGTGCGTCTAAGGAAATAAACGTTTTGACTTTGACTTTGAGTCCAGTATTGCGCCTCAAGCAGAGTAATACGTAGCCAACCTAAGACTTGTCGCTGCGACAGTGGCAATTATATACTAAAATATGTATTTGTCTGTACAGAGCACGTCGTAGACATCTGCCTATGGCTGGGCTACGTGTCGTCCACCATCAACCCCATCATCTACACTGTGTTCAACAGGACCTTCCGAGCTGCCTTTTGGAGGTTACTTCGGTGTCATTGTACCAGGTAAACTTTATATTCATTTTTATCACGAAATTGTGGATATCGCAGTGGTCATTAATAAATACTTTTTAGCTAGAAAACAGAGCATTAAGATTGATGTATTTAATCATGCAATGTTGACGTTTGTTATCCTAACTATATTTATAATTAAAAAAAGGGTGCTGCTCTCGGTGAATCAATAACTTGACGTACTAACTTAATTATAACGGTACATTTTTATCGGAAGCAAAATCGCGGTAGCTATTCCTTTGTTGCTGCTGCTAAATAATACAACCAAAATCACTTAAAATAGGTTTATTGTACATACGTAAATGACGACTATAATGATTAGGATAATGAGTGTGACACTAAAAAACGCTGCTTAAGCACTGTCTAACGTAGAATCGCTCGGTACAAGGTGCTACACGCGCCTACATAAGACTGATTCGATCAAGTATTTTGGAGATATTTTTTTTTAAAGCAAGTCTAATTTATTACGCAAATTCATTGTGAGCTTGTGTTGTCGATTCTGGCACCCTGTCGTCTATAACCTGACATATATATCTCACAGGCTTGGCTGGCGAAAGCGCCTGCTTTATGTCAACCTTCGGAAATATCTGTCTTGCAACTTTTCTTATTGGCGTACCTCCAGACTGTGAAATTGGTGGAAAGAAAAAAATTCATCTTTTTACCGACTCAGGCAGCTTTTGGCTGATGTTCTTCAAGGTCATGATTGATTTGGGTAACTTACAAAGATATCATAAAGGTTCAATGTCAGACCAGAAAAGAGTCTGTCGAAGGCAGAGGCTAAGGTTTTGCGCTGACCCCAGACAAACTGTTTTGCGACTGACTATCACCTAGTACAGTATAGACGAAGCAGGCACAATTACAATGAGAGCAAAGCCTAAATGGTGAAAGTTAAAAATCAAATATATTGAATTCAGATAAAAAAAAAAACATTTGCAGTACCCAATTTCTAGCTAATGATATAAAGTAGTTAAAATACGTGATAAAAAGAGACTTATAGCCTGTTTCACTATCGCCGGCTAAAGTTAGACAATGGTTAAAATACAATATAATACAATTAAATAATTAATAATTATTGAACACAAAATAATAACACACAAAAAAAAGATAAAAATGTACAAAAATTGTGAATCAATGGGCGGCCTTATCGCTGATAGCGATCTCTTCCAGGAAAATAAAGAGCTATTTCGCTCAGTCACATGTGACAAAGCTAGATAGCTCATGACACAACTAACAATTGACACATATTGTTGCCATAACTGACCATTAGTTTCCTCAGATTTCGTGAAATAAGGCCCAAAATAAAATCAGACATATTGTTTCTTAAATTTCCGTTTAACTTTTTTAATTTTTTAAATCCGGGTAAATCTGTATTGTAAAAACTTTGTTTGCAAATGTAGTCATTTCGCGGCCTAAGCCTACCTTCAGCCGCTGAGTTGACATCACGTCGGGCATGTTTACCTAGGTCTTGTTTACCGAAACTCCGTAACTAGCTGACTACTACTACTTATTCTGTAGAAACGCTGGAATCCAAAATATTGTAAATTTACTTTTAGCAGGTAATGTTTTGGTTCTCATAAGAAAAGTGAGAGTTATGGTGCCCAATGACGACTTTGTTGCGTGGTATTATGGTCTCTTCTTCTTAGTCGGTCACTCTTGACAGAGTGGTCGTGGTTATGGGGGGTCCTTATATTGGGTTGCTGCTTTTGCAATGCGCCGCCATTGTTCCCTGTTAGTTGCGGTGCGGGAGCAGTCGGTAATGGTGGACTGAGTCAATTTTGAGATGAGGTCCGACCACCTTGTTGGAGAGCGACCACGACACCTCTTTCCCTCCATTCTGCCTTGTACAACTAGGCGCTCCATGGAGTTCTCGTTTCGCGCCACGTGTCCAAAGAACTTCAGTATAATTATGGTCTAGAACTAAGAAATTGGAATAATTTAATTCACACACGTCAATCAATATTATACATGTACGGTCATTATGTAATTACTGTCACTTCATAACACTTCGCCGTTTATTGACAATCACAAATCGTGGTGTTCTAGTCGCGATCTGTTGTAACGGGTGCATACTAGAATTTAATATATAATAGAATATATTACACATTGTAAAGTTATCTTTAAAATGCGTTCATAAATCTATATATTACTCATTGAAAACTTACTTTGTAAGAAAGATGTATGTCTAGATAACAACTAGTAGAAGTTGAATGACTAATATACCTATCATAAGGCAATGACGTGTAGGCATAAAATAAAATAGTAATTTTCCTCTTAAAATATAAAATTTTAAATAATTAGAATAATCTTTTAAATAATGCACACAATCTAATTCAAAGCTACACATTATTTCCCCCAGAAACAGAATTTTAAACTCTGCCATATCTAGCCCCATCTTAATATTGCAACTTGCGCCTTGAACATTTTGGCAGTTAAGGTGGGTAAACAGAACTTTATTAAAGTTGGAAGGTGATTCTAAGGGTATGCAAAATATACAAATATCGATTCCATAACTGTTGGCGGATCTCCAAATACTCGTACAAGACAGAAACAATATTCTCAATTTGAAGTAAATTGGAATTTATCGAACATTATTGAGTAACATACTTGTATAAGGTGCCACGTAGAAACCAATAAAAAGCCGTGTTGGCTAAGTGGGAGTTCACTCGACTTTACTTTCGAAGGTTGTGAGCTTAACTCTGCCTCGCACCACTAGAGTTTTCTTCAAGAAAACATTATGTACGCTTAACATATTACGTGCTTTAATGGTGAAGGCAAACATCATGAGGAAGCCGACATGTTCTAAGAACTTTGAAGAGTTTGAAGGACATGTGACCTTCACTAACCCGCACTTGGCCAGCGTGGTGAATTAAGGCCTGATCTCTTTCCTGATTCCCTGTGTCCCAGCTATGTGAGCGTAAATATTGCTCGTATGAATAAGCAATTGTTAAAACATTAATAAAATCGTGGCAACAGGAGTTGTTTTGTCTATTTATCAAACAACTCTAAATTCACCAAGAAATAAGACTTTTTGTTCAATATTTGTGCACTAACAAATGCTAACAAGTAGATTTTTAACAAAACTAACCGGCTTACGGCTACATACCTAATATGGGTGTTTGTGATAGCTTTATTTCCGCTTAAGCTTTTTTTTCTATTCGCATATCTTCCCATACTCAAGGCTACTTAATTTGTAAGATTTGGTTAAAAACATCGATACAGGCGTACCTAATAAAAGTATATTTATATTTTATTTGAAATAATGAATTTTATATGTAATATTTAATTATTTTATCGTAGAATTATTTTTTTAACTATTTTTTATTCAATTGTATATAAATAATATTAATATACCTACCTTGGTGATCTACGGTGGTGATCTTGGTGATGTTTCAAAAGTTAAATAATGATTTGAATTTTGAATAATAATAGTCGAAGTCAGTGAATGGAAAATGAGTACCAGGGGAACAGAACTATAATGAAGGTGGCTACAGCAAGGTAACAAGACTGCGGTTAGGCCTCTGTCACTTTAGTGATGGCCGTTATTACTATTTGAAATTAAATTCGAAGTTGTAAATTCCTTGTAACCATTTGACATGAAAGCTTTGCGGTTTCGTGAAGTTCAATGGCAATTTGGATTGTTTGAAGGCAGCAAAATTTAATTTTATATTTAAGTTTTGGAACATGGTAGATCACTCAGTAACCGTCTGTTAATATTATTTATATCTATACCATTGACAAAATATAGTACAAAAATCATCAAACAATAAATTAATTCAATATAACATAAAAAAACAATAAATCAAACAAAAATACGCTATAAACGCTTAAAAGATACGTTTTAGAGAGTTTTTTTATTTATTTATTCAAATCTTAAAAGCTAAGCAGCATTGAGTATGGCAAATTATGGCTTTTTGAAATAAAAACTACAATTATTATGTATTTATATATGTGATTGTGTAGGTCATTAGCACATTTTTTTACAAGAAACATCTAAAATAAATAAAATGCATTGTTGACCTCTGTAGCGAACATGTATACGCGATGGTCACGGGTGTACACAGATTTGTATCGCGTTGCTCTCTATTTCGATTCCTGGTCTGGGTGTTTAAGAGCGTGCACTACCTCAGCAGAAAATCAAATTTCGCCTCAGCTCGTTACGCCACCGCGCCGCGGCGCACGGCCGGCGCCACTTGGCGGACGGCCGGTGGCAACGTACTTACTTCGCGCGCAAAATTATATTGGGTTGGGTTCACGCTAGTTTAAAACAATCTTATTGAAGTTAGGTACAATATTCTTGTCTATAAGGTAGATAATTAGGTACCTACCTACTAAGAAACGAAATTATCAAATATGTAATTTTTTTTTTTTTTTTTTTTGTAATCTGCTTATTGGCTATCTGAACTTTTGGTTCAATAATCCAATCTTCTGGTTTGTCAATGTTATTTCGAGTGTTTGTAAGAGTCAGGTCCAGTGACCCAGCTCTCAGTCCTTCTGAGTGTATCTCGTTCCTAGGTTGGAGATACCGTGTCGCTTCAATCTGGAGAAGAGGATGCTGCCGGATCCCATAAGCTGGGCAGCAAGCTCATTGTTATGTCCGTCCAGTCTCTGTTGATATCTCTTGCTTAAGTTTTCCAATTCTTCTTTCACCGTTGGTACTTTTATGTCCATGTACATGTATTTGTTGCTCACGTGGCGTGGTATACCCAACATTGTCCTGATTGTTTTGCTCTGGAATCTTTCCAGTATGTCTATGTTACTTTGGCTAGCTGAGCCCCATAACTGGATTCCGTATGTCCATATCGGCTTGATGATACATTTGTATACTGTCAATTTACTTTGGTCAGTCAGTTGCGACTTTCGTCCTATCAACCAGTTCATATTCCTGATTTTACAGTCAAGTTGTTTTCTTTTCGTCCAGATGTGCTTTTGCCAGGTCAGTCTACGGTCTAAGTGTATTCCCAGGTATTTAGCGCTTTCTGCCTGTGGAACCAGCTTGTCATATAGTTTGACAGGAGGGCAGGTATCCCTTCTTAGAGTGTACGTTACGTGAACCGATTTATCCGAATTGGCTTTGATGCGCCATAGATTAAGCCAATCTTCTACTTGAGTGAGATGTGTTTGTAGGTTAGTTGATGCTTGTTCTGGGTTGTCGTGTACTGAGAGGATCGCAGTATCGTCAGCGTATGTTGCAGTCGTCGTTACTTTGTCAGCGGTTGGTAGGTCTGCAGTGAAGATCAGGTATAATATTGGTCCCAGAATACTTCCCTGGGGAACTCCTGAGTTGATGGTGTGCATTTTGGATACTTCGTCATTCATTTTCACCTCAAAGCATCTGTTTTGGAGGTATGATTTGACCAGGGAGAAAAAGCTGTGTGGTAAAGTCTGTTTTATTTTATATAAAAGCCCTTCGTGCCACACTTTGTCGAATGCCTGACTAATGTCAAGGAAGATTGCGGAACAATACTTTTTGTCCTCGAGAGCTCTATAAATTGTGTCTACTAGTCGGTGAGTTTGTTCTATTGTGCCGTGCCCTTCTCTGAACTGCCGTCCGTTATCTAAAAAGCGGCTAAGTCGCAAAAGCAAGTTTCGAGAAAAACGCAAAAAACGCGGCGAGAGTTTTGAAATTGCTGCCATTTGATTACTATTATTCATATGACAGATTTTTTGACACTGAAAAATAGAATGACGTGAGTACTATCGAATAGTTTGCTTTAAACTTAACTTCCTAATAAAAATGATTCACAAAATGTTTTTTTTTCATTTAGTTTTAGCAATGATTTAATGAAATTGCTTAGTTTACACCACTTTAAAGCGGCTATGTATACCTTAACGGCGCTTTAGTTAAGGATTTGCACATAACTGCTTTTAAGCGTAGGATAGTTTATTTTGACATGGTGGCACCTGCCAAGCTAAAACAGGGTTTCTGTATTTTACGGCTTTTAAGCTTAGCATTAGCACGTAAATTGTATTTTTTGTTATTTATATCTTGATGCACATGACTAAAACGCAGCTATATACAAAACCTGTTTTAATGACCGCTTTATAGTTTTGTATTAATTTATTGATAATTCAGGGTTTCTACTAAAGAACTACGTTAAATGGTAAAATAAAAGTAATTAAATTGCGAAATTCAATATTTCATTTTAAAATCAAATTGTCTGAGGTCAATTATGTACTTACAGACTTATATCTTAGACAAGGTACTTATCTACCCTTGTACTTATCGCGAAAAGTATAAACAAATATTTCCGGACTACTTTCACAGCATCCTAACCTAACCCCACACTAAGCAGAGCTTGTACAAAAAAAAATAAAAATAAAACATTTATTTCGTATAATACAAGATTTACACGTCAATTACATTTATATATAAGTTTTACTTTCGTAAAAACTATACATGATAATGATTGTTTCATAAATTAATAACATGTCAATATAGAATAAAATGCCATGCAAATATAGAATACTATGGGTGTTAGGTGACTGATTATATTACATAGATATATTTTTTTCTTTTGTTTGTTAATACATAGGTACATATGATACATAGAAAACACCCAGACCCGAAACCAGAAATTGTAGATCGTACAAAATCTGGTCCCCCGGCGGGAATCGAACCCGTAACCTGCTGCGCCTCAAGCGGACGTTGGCCCTCCTGGCATTTTTAATCTTTTATTAATGTTTTGAGTTGAAAAAATTGTAGTGTTCTCCTACTCCTTTTGGCTGACAGGTAAATTTTGCTAAAATGATGGAATAATCGTAGAGAGTTTGCTCAAAAGAGCTTCTTTTCTTTCAGGCTGCACACCTTTGTACTCTGATCGAAAAGTTACTATCGGTGTATAGTTATTCTTTAAATATCAATTATTTAAAAATCTCAATGACTTAAAATCTTCACTGAAATCGTTTCTGTAAAGAAGATCATAATTATTTCGTTTGAAACATAATTCTGCCATATTTTTCAAATACGCTCTGGAATTAGAACTAAGAATGCACCTATCAGATACAACATTTAAGACGTTGATCAAATTTTCTGGCTTCATTGATTTTACTTCCACTTTAGAGCTATTTATCGAAGCCACTGCTTCTTCAAAATCTTCAAAGTCGTTCCTACCTTCCTTGTTATAGAATTATATTTTGTGGTGTATCTGGTCAGCGCCCATGAATGTATGACCTGGTTCAAAATAATACAGTATGATACTTCCAGTGGCAATTAGATCACTATTTATCAAGTGAACTAACAACGAATACAGCAACCAATTTTGGGCACTGCAATTATCAATAATAATGGTGTAATGTTGACATTTTTGACATCTCGGTTCAGCAATATAAATAGGTAATATGGACCTATTATAATTATACTCATTATATCTTCTTGTTTTCTTCCTGCTATGTCGTCATTCCAAATTACGGCTACAGGTTTGGATTCGTTGATGGTTGGAAAGTTTGATTAAATGACACGAGCCGCTGACAAAATATAACGGATTTAAATGATTCCATCCTTGGTAGCATTGTCACCTTTTCTAAATCAGCACTAAAAAATATCTGAGTATTGTTTTGTGCGATCTGCTTATGCGCATCGTATATTTATCTTGCTTTCTTGTACCTATTATGAAGCTGGATGCACATAGCACAGTCATTACAGTCAGCTTGAGTCGTTGCATCATGGGCAGACTGCAATTTGTGTAGTCTATAAGATTCACACATTTCACACTCTTCATTTCCAAGCCGTGTGAATGATAAGTTCATTTGCCTGACATGCTTCCTATAAAGTTCGTAGGAAACTTTATTTAATGGATAATTTTATTGAAAGTGTTTGTGCATTGTTGCAAATCTAATATCGCTTGGAATGTATTGCCGTAAAGGGGCGTGTTCGCGTCTGTAATGTGGTTTTACCGGGTTGAAAGATTCAACATTTTGAGGTAGCAAATCTCGATCAAGTAGAGGTGTTCTTCTATGCAATCCCCCTTTTTAAAAGATTCGTCACCAGTGAATGGAGTATATAAAATCTTATCATTTGATTTTTCGAAGCCTAATATTGTCAAAAAGAATACTTTGCAAACATCAACCAAAACGCCATCCACATTTTTCAGCGAAAATTTACGTTTAGGGTTCCTTTCCGGAACCTTTGTGATTTTTATTTTTGGAATCGGGGGTGGGAGTGTGCATGGCCGATCGTAGATAACGGCTTTATAGCGAAGGAGTGCGACATAGCCGCCATATAGTGTTGTGGTTGTATCAAAATCAAATCAAAACACAAAGCTATAAAGTGGTTAGGCGACTTTAACTTCTTTATAGCGTAGTAATTTGCACATAACCACTTTTTAGCTTAGCACTGCAATAAATAATAGAAAAACAAAACTAGACTTAAGAGGAGTTATGATACCTTAACCCCGTTGTAGCTTACCAAAATTGAGTAACGGCGTTTTAGCTGTGCATCTCTGGGCATGTTTCCTATAGCTCAAAATAGTTATATGACTTTAAATGCTTTTTAGGTAAGGATTAGCAGATAGCCGTAATTTAGCGTTGCAATTTTAATATTGTGCATTTTTTAACCGCTTTCTTTCCAACGCTAAATCATAAACTATAAACGATACGAATACGTGTCCTAGACAGATTGATAGAGAATTTTGAACTAACTATCATGGCATTTAAAAGTCAAAATTGACTAAATGTCACTTAGCCGCCTTTTAGGTAACGGACGGCAGTGAACCCAAATTGGTGATTTGGTACAATATCTGGAAGATATTTTCTCATTCGTGACAGTAATATTTTCTCGAATAGCTTGCCAATTATGGGTAGCAAACTTATAGGTCGGTATGCGGTCAATTCTTCAGTTGGTTTTCCAGGTTTTGGGATCATAACAACCTGAGCTATTTTCCACTGGCTTGGGAAGGTCAATAATCTGAGACATGCATTGAAAATATACACTAGATACAAAATTCCTTTATTTGGAAGGTTTTGAAGAAGAGTTGCGTCTATTTGATCATATCCTGGGGCTTTACTGCAGTCGAGATTTTGAATCTGCCTTGTCAATTCTTTAGGATTTGTCATTTTTAGTGGCTGGCACATTTGTGTAGGCGCATTTAGGTATTGTTTAACTTCTTTGTCATGGTGTTTGTTGCTGCTGGGTAAAGGTTGGAATACGGTATGCAAGTGTGTGGCGAATTCTTTTGCTTTTTCTTTATCAGAACGCGCCCAATTTCCATTTTTTGTTTTTACTGGTGTTTTTCGTGTTTTGGGTCGTTTAAGTTTTGAAGTTGCTTTCCACAGTGAATAATTGGTATCGCTGTTTGGAGAGAGGCCTTTAAGGTATTTTTGAAGTTCCTGATTTTGTAGGTCACTGATTAGTTGTTTAAGCTCTCGAGAAGACTTGTTGAATTTCTTTTTATCTCTAGGATGACTTGTCTGATGCCATATTTTGCGTAGCTGTCGCCTATCGTTAATTTTATCTTTAATATAGGTCGGATAGATATGTTCTTTCGGGGTCAGAGTTTTACGCTGGGGGGTTGATTCAAAAGCCGCTGTGTGTATAATCCTATTAAGTTTTTCAACAGCTAGTTCTAAATCTGTTGTTGTTTTTAAAGAAATTTTGAGATCTATTAAGGACGTTAATTTATTCCGATATGTTTCCCAGTTTGTTTGCCGGTTGTGTATTTTCGGTGTTGCTTCTTGTAATATGACGTTGCATTGAATGTTCAGGATGACAGGTGTGTGGTCGGATGAGAGGTCAATTTTTTGCTCTACACACATGTTGTTTCTTGGAAGATTATTTGTGACAAAGAAGTCCATTAGGTCTGGTTTCCTGGCTTTGTCTGTTGGCCAGTATGTGGGTTCACTAGTCGATAGACAATCCAGATTTAAGTTTCTTATAGCCTTGTAAAGTTGCCTTCCTTTAGGGTTTGCCAGTCTTGATCCCCAGTCTTGGTGTTTTGCGTTCCAATCTCCTCCGCAAACAAAACGATTACCCAATGTCTCTAGGAATGCTTTGTATACATCCTCAGTTATCGTGTGCTTCGGGGGGCAGTAAATTGCTGATAATGTAATATCTGATCCATTAAAGTTTATTTTAACCTGTGAGGATTGTATCCTTTCTGTTCTATGTGACTCAATAGGATAATGTTTAATATTAGATTTAATCAATAGAGCAGCTCCTCCCTGGGCTTTTCCCGAAGGGTGATTAGTGCAATAGATGTCATAATTCTTAATGTCAATGTAACTTTTGTCAGTTAGTCTTGTTTCGGAGATCATAGCGATGTCAATTTTTTCTGTTGTCAAGAATGTTTCCAGTTCTAATTTCCTATCTGTGAGTCCGTTGGCATTCCAGGTCATTATTCGTAGAACACCAATCATTTTGAAAAAAGGCTGCTGATCAGTTGGATCATCCTGTCCATCATTTTGTCCATCATAGTAGTCATTATTAATTCAAATCTATTAAACATTTTGTCCATTATTGTTTCCAGATTATAGTCTGGTGGGCTGCTGGCTGTGGTAGTAGATTTCACGTTTACGTGCGGCTTGGTGGCGTTGGCGTATGACATTAAGGGAGTCGTTGGTGGCTCTCTATCGATGAGTTTATCCTTCTTTTTCGTTATACAGAAGTTGTCTTGAGGATGTGGGTATATGTCACTGTGTTTGTGCTTGTGTATTGGAAGATGCTTCTCTCTAAGATGTTTAAAAGGTTCTTTATTTTTTTGAGTTTCTTTTGTATTAGTGTTACATGTGTTGTTTGTACTTTTGTTAGCTCGGTTGTCTCTGGGGTTCTCTTTGATTTTTAAGATTTGTTCCTTGTATTGCTTGTATTTTATGCAACCTCTGTAACTAGCAGGGTGTCTTTCCAGGCAATTTGCGCAAGTAGCATCTGTTTCTGGAGTTTTCGTACATGTTGCAGTGGGGTGTTCCCCTCCACATTTTACACAGCGAAATGGTCTAAAGCATTGGTTTTTTGAGTGTCCAAACCTTTGACATCTTTTACACTGTACTATCTCTTTTTTTTTATAGGGTGGTTCAAAGTTCACTTTCATATTATTAAGTTGTTTGATTTTATATATTTCTCTGTTATTATTCTTAGGTTCTAGATCCACATAGAAAAGCGGCAAAGGTTCTTTTGTAGCTCTGTGCAGTGCGTTTACAACCTGCCGGACTTCATGTCCTAAGCATTCTATCTCATATTTTATGCTGGATGTGTCTTCTGATGGGTGTATGCCACGGAGTACTACTCTAAAGGCTCTTTCACTTTTAAGTTGGTAAGTATAGTGGCTTACATTTTCAGTCACAAAGTGTTTTCTTATGTTTTTATATTGGTCAATGTCTGAGGGGATTATTTTCACTATATGTCCAGATCTTAGAGTTGTCATGGTGTACTTTTCATTTGTAGTAATTTTGCTTAGTATATTTTTTAAGTAGTCAATATTGTTGACCCCGGTTACAAATATCGGCTCCGGTTTGGGTGGTTTAAGTTGTTCTTGTTGAATATTGTCATCGCTATTTAAAATAGTAAATCTATTGTGCGTCGGTACTTTATAGGATGTAGTGTTGGTCGGGCTAGTTTCCACTCTTTTTCTTTTACTGGCTGGAATTCTGTCCTCTTGCCATTCCCCTCTCTTAGCATTAGATTCGGCGTCAATTGATGAGGTTTTTGCTAAGGTCTCAAGGGAGTTACATCGTTTGTTTACAAACATGCTTCTGTGAAAAGTTTGTTGGACCATTGTGGGTTTTGGTTTGTTGATTCTGTTTTCTTCTTTTTTTTGTGGTGCTTCCAATAGTTCAACTTCTTGCAAAACGTTGCCCCCCCCAGAATACGTGGGGCAGCCTGAGCTAGGCTCAGGGAGGGATTCTCCAGCTAACTGGTAGCTGGTACCCTCCTGGGGTAGATTATTTTTTTGCTTTGCATTCATCATTGATTTTTTTTTTTATGAGGTTTTTCTACTAGCTGCGTTACCGGCGCTAGAATCACTCTTTAAGAGGGACTCCTCCGGCGCGTGATCGCCTATTGTTGTAATTTTGTTTTAGGGTTTTCTTCCCTTGCAATTGTGTGATTTTTTCGTCAGGGTTTTCTTCCCTTTAGCCAGATCAAATATGTAATAATACATTTTTCTTCATAAAAATTTAAAAAATAGTACAGGACCTATAACCTGCAAAGTGAGGTTTATCACTTATTAGAAAACATTAAAAATGTAATAATAATATTATAATCATATTTTATTGTTTTTCAATGTAATTGCCAACATACCTACTACTGCTACTAGACCACGGAGGCGTTATTTTCTGCTAAAACACTAGACAAGTGTGAGTCGCTATAGCGCTGAGGGTTCCGAACATTCTTTTTTGTATTACCAAAAGAAAGACAGTGTTTTGCGTAATGTAATGGTGCTTATGCCTACTACTAACCTAAAATAGGAACGTAATACTATTTATTTATTCTGTGGTACTAGTAAATATAGTAAAGTAAAATATATCTACCTACTTACTGATTTTTATGTTGAAAAAGATAAATAAGAATAACTTATTGATCTTTTTCAAATTAAGTGTATTTTATTGGTTATTTCTTGAACTCCTATTTTGTTATGCAAAATGGGGTGGACTCCTATTTTATTATTATAATTATTATGTTAGAATAATGTATTTCTGTTAATTTTAATTAATAAATTATTTGTTGGTTGGCATAAAAGGTTAAAAAAAATATTATGTAATATTGTTTAACATCATTTATGTTTGTATTTTAAATGTTAAATATGTATACCTAAGTTATTGTTAGGTGATTAAGATAAAATATAATATGTAATTAATGTTGTCTCAATTAATAGCAACAATTTTTTTTAGAATAACACATCAAGGTGTTGTTGTAAAAAAATCTGTAGGTAGGTAGGTACTTCGCAGCACTAGACTAAAAGTACATTAAATAAAACTAAAATAAAAATGCACCAAAGAATTTTATTTATTTTTATTGACACTCTGTTATGTCTCTAATTGGCATATTTTAGACCAGGGTAGAAGCCTTGAAAAATAATAAAAAGTGAAAAAAAATAATAGTAGGATGAAACCCATTAGAACGGGAGGGGAATATTATAAAAATGAAAGGAAAAATAATTTACGGGCGATCTGAGGTCGGGAAGGGGATGGGGGTGAGTTTCTAAGGGTAAAACATGGTTTTTCTCGATTTCCGGCAAAACTAAAAGTCGTATCGAAAAAAGTCAAATGGCAAAGTTGTAGGTAATAAAAAGATCTAATACTTTTGTATCTACACTTTTTTCACATAACCTCAAAATTTATGTGAAAAATTCAAAAAACCAAGTTTTTGGTTTTTTAGTTTTAACTTTTACAAAAATTTTTTTTTTTAACGAAATTTGGTGAAAACTTACCTTTTTATGTCCCAAATACGCTGTAATTTATTTTATTAAAAATATTTATTTTTTCACCTTATTTTGAATTAATATCAAAAAAACACCCTTATTTTCAATAAAATTCACCCGTCAAAATACCAGCTTTTTTCAAAAAGTTGGTATGGTTTCTGTTCGCTGAAATCTCTACTTTCCGATGGTGAAAAAAATATTATATGTTACTACAGTAAATCTTCTCAGAAAATGCAAAAAATAAAAAAAAAAACTTGAATTGTTTCATCCTACTATTATTTTTTTTTGTTTTAAAAATTATCGACCCTGGTCTATTTCGTGAAAGTCTGGGATCGCAAAGCTCTTGCAACATGAATTTTTCATAAAATAATATTAATTTATTTTCCATTTGCTCCCAAAATCGGTTATCTTTTTTTGTAACTTCCACTTTCATTGGATTATTGCACCCAGACCATACGCCAAAAATGCATTGATCCCGATCCGTTATTCGTAATTGTCCTTGGACTTGGATGTACCAAGGATGTTTAACTTGATAAATTTTGCAAAATTTGAAGCAGTTAGAAGTTTTCTTCTTAGTTCTAACCATTCACTAGAATCTCGCTGCAAAACAGTAGCTCTTTCGATGGTTTTTTTTATTCAACTCAGGAGTCTGGTATGAAATTCTGAAAACAGATTTTTTCTATGTGTATAAAAAGTAGAATAAGTATATAATAATGCTGCAAACCGTGTACCTTCATCTTGTAAAAAAGAAAGTTCCAAAAGTTTAAACAAAAAGGTATTGTTAAATATGCAACGTATGTTTTGTTATAATGCTATTACAAGTAGGTATACAACTATACAGGGTGTCCGGTCTGAGGGGGGGGGGGGGTTTAGAAATGTGTGACACGTAACCCTAAAAATAAACTTTTAAAACTGGAGATTAAATGTGGGAATAACCATAGATAAGTTAAAATGGGGAGATGAGGTTGCTTTAGTAATGTGTGACACGGAACCCTAAAAATATATATCATATTATACCTACCTATCCAATGGAATAACCCGACAAAACGGACTCATTCACTCACCTTGGTGTATTGTCAATCGACTCCAGTCACCAGCAGCTCCATCCACAACGGCGCCACCACCGCCGGTTGCTTGGGCGTTCATAAGTCCTCTGAACGAGTGGTTTTCCTTTCTAAAAAACAATAATGAATAATAAAAAACTAAACTAGTAGGAATGCATCTACCTACTACGTAACCTCATTTGGTTGTCAGTTTAGGTAGGTAGTAGGTACATACCTACCTACCTAGTACAGAACAAAAAATTGTACCTACATAAGTACGGTACGGTACCTAGTTAGGTATCCTAGTATGAAGGAACTGTGTAAAATATGTAGTAAAGAGGTACCTAAAGCGGTAGGTATCACCTTACCTACTTATGGATATTGACATACCGGAAGTGGTTGATAAATCCCGCGCGTTATGATGGGATGGAACTTTGTCAAAGTAGGTAGGTAGGTACTCTAGATTATATTCTAGGTGTATTACGTAGGTAAGCAAGTCCATAAGTAACTAAATAAATAATAATAATAATAATAAATATTTCCGGACTACTCACACAGCATCACCTATCCCCAAACTAAGCAGCTTGTACTATGGGTGTTAGGTGACTGATATACCTACCTACTACAGCACTTTTTTTTTTGTAAGTACATACATATGATACATAGAAAACACCCAGACCCGAAACCAGAAATTGTAAATCGTACAAAATCTGGTCCCCCGGCGGGAATCGAACCCGCAACCTCCTGCGGACGTTCGCCCACCGAGCCACAGAGGTCGTCAAACTACTAAAGGTTATACTTATAATTATGTAATCTACTTCTAGGAAGAGAAGATGCAAACAAGTATTGTAGTAGGTAGGTATATGTATTGTGTTATATTAGTATATTATTATAGGTAAGCACTTACTAGTTTATTTTGACACTGCCAGTGCCCGATACTCGCACAATAATAAATTACGTAAAGTTTTTTTAGAACTACCGGCAATTCTACTTCCTTAAACAAAAATTTTAGATTTATATCAAACTTATTTATGTTTTTATACTGTTGTTTTTTATATGTACTTATCTATGTCTTATTAATTGATTTTTATTGTTTAGGTTTTGGTTACATTGTATGCATATCTTATTGTTTACCCCCTAAGACTAGCGGTAAGCATTATTTATAAGCATTATTTGTATTTTCTCATTTTAAGTGAACTTGTTTGTTCTTTTGAGAATAAAATATCTTTAAACCGATTTTTCCCAATTTTCGGCAATTTTCCTTCATAAATTTTTTGCGTGCCCGGCGACTCATTTTCTTTTTCGGTCTCACCATTATTCACACTAATCTAATTAGGTTCGCACCAAAACTATTTTTCGCAAAACGAAACAAAACTTAGTATTTTTACGATTAAAAATGTGACGCAGTCAAGCACAGGTCCGTCCCGCTCGCAATGCCGTAGCCAACTGACAACAGACCGTCGAGCAGGATGACAAGATATGATTTTGTTGTGAGTGAGAAGCACAGAGCGATAGACGTGCTCCTTATTTTTAATCGACGGAAGCGCCAAAACTGTTATGTCTAATTACAAGTTATTTACACAACTAATCGAAAAATTAAAAAATCGAAAACCAAGATATTTTACTATGTTTCTCGACAAAACAAAAATCCAACAAAAAAATTAGGTGGTTCCTGAGATAAATAGCAAAATGTGTGCAAAACATGTATTTTTCAAAAAATAAAACTATCGAGAAAATTTTCACCAATCGTGTTTTCGAAAAATCAGAATCCAAGATAAAAGTTCGAATTATCATTTACCTAAATATGAAGGTGGTAGCTTTCACAGATTCTGAGATAAATAACGATATCTAACTATAAAATTACATATGGCACACTCTTAAAATATAAAATAAAAATATCTATGTACCTCTACGTATGTACCCGTAACACAAGCTTAGAGCTTACCACGGGCTAGATGTTGTTGTGTGGATTGAACGGTTTATTTATTTATATTTCTGGAAAAAAAAATCAAATTATCCCCTGTTTTATTTTACTAGGTACAATCAACATTATAGCACTATATAGAAACAAAACAAGTGCCTAATAAAACAGTACGCAAATATTTATAATCCTTCAAATATTTGAATAGCTAACAAACATTAGTCACGTACGATTTGATTCGGAGCGATGCGAGCGGACAATTTGCAAGAACCTTGGATTCAAATTCAAATAACTGAAGCTAACCACGTCTTGGCCACGCCATTTCTCAAACGGAAAGTAGTCAGCTGTAAACTGAAGACCGCAATTCTCGAGGAAATGCAATGGTGGCGGTTTTAACCTTAGGTCACTTTGAATTTCAAAAGACAGGTTTAGGTGGTTCGAACGGTAATGGGTGAACGTAGAATTTCATCATCATCATCATCATTAACACCTTATTAATGTTCCCTCTGCTGGGATACAGGGACTTCTCTCTTGACGAGAGATATTAGGCCTTAATTCACTACGCTGACCAAGTGCTTATTGTGTTTTTTTTTTTATGATCAATAAGCCTTCATTTGACCACAATCACCTGATGTAAAGTGACGATGTGGTCTAAGATGGGACATTAAGACCTAGAAGATGGCTTCTCCGGACCACATTACGAAACACGAAAAAGTCGCTTCACGCACTGGCCCAGCTCGGAGGGTGGTGACAAGCCGCGGCCGAAGCCTTCACCAGAGACTGTTCTTAGCACCACCCGGAGGTCACGTGTAAGGATTCAGAGGATTACCACTTACGGACATGAACAGATAAAACCTCCAAAGTGTGCGCGTTGTGTGTTGGTTGAGTTGGTGACGTACAATTTAAGAAGTTAAATGGCTTACTAACTGCCCGCCCGCGATTATCCTCGCGTAGTAATAGATTTTCCCACGGTAAAAAGACGCTTTTAAGGAATACTGTAAAACAGTATGTATGTTCCAAATTTGATCCAAATTAGGCTTCGCTCGCGATAATGTATTTATCCGTGAAATGTGGTACATCCCGCGGTACAAAAGGTAGTCTATTTGTTATTCTGATATGGAAGCTATATTACCGTGAAGTTTCATTAAAATCCCTTCAGTAGATTTTGCGTGAAACAAACACACTTACCCACATTGTCTTAAACCTTCGCGTTTATATTATCAGTAGGACTACTGTACAAGCCGCAGTCGATTCAAAATTATTTAAGTGTCAACTAGGTATATAATTTCATAACCACTCTAACGTCCAGCGCCCGCGGCGTAACTAGGGACTAACGTCCCAGCCCGCGTTACGGACGTTAGTCGGCAAAAAGTTTTGTGGCACTACAGTACCACTGGACGTTCAAGTGGATAAGAATACAATAGAATCTTGACAGTCACCCCAGGGGATATTTTCGTCGTATATTAAAACTATTTGTATTTGTTTCTATAGAATTTGAGATCCAATTAAAAAAATATGACATCAATTTGCTTCATAGAAGAGATTATTCCACAGAATTCGTCAAGTCTCCATTAATATAAGTTGCTATATAAACTTGAAATTAATTTCACATATTATTGCTTATTAATTTACCGCAAAGTTTATAATTTTATTTAATTAAATGCGACAAACATTATACATGTCTACGTTGTAGAAGACGAGTTGCCCCATAGAATAAGAACACTCTTATGACACCGCGGAACATAATCCTTCAAAATATCTGTTCAATTTTATCTATTGTCAAATATTTGGCTTCCAAAGTTCATTTGTTTATCTGTCTGTAAACGTGCAGGGATTAACAATATCAACATCTGATTTACTATAAGATCAAGAGTATTGAATGAACGAATTGTAATGTGTGTAATTTGTTTTGTTTAAATTAACGCGCACGTATTTTAACGCGCTAATGAGCAGCTAAGGAGCAGGTCTAAGTGAAAGCACACACGACATCCATTCAAACAGTCACGACCCTAAATTTTTCTTCTTGAAAAATGTGTGTGCGTTTTAAACACGTGCTTCAACGGTAAACGCATTTTGTGAATCAAAGCCTTATCTTTATCGTCAAGATGGAAGTCCCTGTGCCCAGCAGTGGGAACGTAAATAGTGGTGTTTATGCTATGCTTTAGTCAACAATTGCATAACTACTCCGTTTTAATTCTTTCCAGAACTTACTAACTATAGTCATCGCCTTGTAATCGGCCAGAAGTTGCCTCTGTGATTGAATTTCCTTTGATTTGGGAATTTACTTATAAGTTAATAAATAAACAGTGGTCAAAGCTTACTCGTTCTGCTATTTAATATTTACCGTAACTACAAAGCTAATTTGCAATGCACAGATGAATTGTCTATCTGACGTAATTTAATATTCTGTGTGTTGAATAGATTAACATGCTGTTCTGGCACGAAGTAATTAAGTGGGGTTTGCGTTTGAAAATAATTTTGGTAGTTAGAGTTTGTTGAGATAAACTGTTTTTTTGCTTTACAATGAAATGAGATGTGGGGTTAATAACCTCGATAAATAAGTTCCTTTTATCAAGAAAAATAATATTTTCTCTGCTTGCTGGGATTTCAGTTAGTTTTTCTGAGAATAAAATGTATTATAAATAGGACAATATACCAGGTGTTTCAAAATTAGTAATTAAAGCGGGAAAGGGTGAAAACGGCACGGACCAAGCGAACATAATATTTTGTTAATAATAATAATAAAAATAATAAATTCCTTATTGTACACAAAAACACAGTAATACAAAAAGGGTCATCCAATAAACAAAATGTTGTACAACATTTCGATAATACTTTTCGTGAGCTCACATTTTGAACCACTTCTGCTTATTATACCAATTTTGAAACATTGATAGTTAGATAGTTATGTAATTGATAGTTTCAGGCGTTACTATTTTATGCGGAACCAAATATTAAGTACTAATTTTGCACACAAATTCTCTGGAAAGATTCTACGTAATGAACACGTACGGTATAACCCTCCCGCCCATTCTAACACATGCAATGCAACCATTTAGCGACAGCATAATTGTAAGAAAAGTGTTTGCGGAATAAGTAGTAAATATTTGGTTCCATAAGCATTTGTCTTGCATATAAATCTTTACCAATTTTACAAAGTTCAAGATGTGCAAAGCCTGTTCTTCCATTTCTCTCGGTTCCATGATTCGTGAAAAACACACAACTTTTCTGATCAAACTCATCAAATTGAATTCCGCTACTTCAATAACAATAACTCCAAATTATTAAAGCCTAAACCAAAGGCTGGAAAATATTAAGTAAATTTGATCTAATAGAAATCCATTGTTCCAGACGGGGTCGTTGCACCCGCTACCGCTCTGTAGGCTCGACTAGGGGCGCCTCGCAGCTTTGCGCACGATCAGCATTACCTCTCGCCATCTCCCTTCGACCTTCGGGCATGCTGCAAGGTACCCAGTCTTCGGGCCAGGGTGAGACCACGGAAACCGTCCTGATAGATCAACCAGATGACTATAACATGAGATACTGAGCACAGGGTGAGGACTTGAGATACTAAGTTTATTGAGTTGAGATGTTGATTATGTGACTCGAGTTAGTATTTGTGACTTGTGATACCTATTAATTTGATATACTGTGTTCTTGACGAGATATATCTATTGATTTTGTGAGTTGTGAGAAAGGGTTTTTGACTTGAAATATCTAGGTATTGATATTTGTGTGATTTGATATTTCCTGATTCCTGCAATCACCTCATTTTTTGTCATCCCTTTGAGCAAGTAATATATATTACAAGCTGTGCCCTGCGGTGCTACCCGCGTTATAATGGATGAAGTACTCTTAACCAACAACATATTTATTTGAATAAAGATTAATATTATTATGTTGATACAACTTAAACAAATTATTTCGACCAAATTAGGTACCATAAAAACGGTTTTTGTGAGTTAATCTTAAAAGATAGACATATACTATTGCGGACTGTTTTTTAGATCATTTAAAGAGCTATTATTCTTTAATACATATTTTTTGTGTATCTTTAACCGTTTTCACGGCGCACGCAACGGAAGGCTTCAAAGATGAACAATTTCTCCCGTTTTTTACACATTTACCACTATATCTTTGCTCCTATTGGTCGTAGCGTGATGTTATATAGCCTATAGCCTTCCTCGATAACTGGACTATCCAACACAAAAAGAATTTTTCAATTTGAACCAGTAGTTTCGGAGATTAGCGCGTTCAAACAAACAAACAAACAAACTCTTCAGCTTTATAATATTAGTATAGATATGGTGAGAGAGTATATACCTGAATTATATTTATCTCAATGTTTTGTAAAATGATTTACTTATTATGAACTCCTGACAATATTTTTGTAAATTTAAACGCTGTTTTTGGTGGAAATATTAGTTCTTACGTCCTTGACCGATATCGAATGTTGTAATTGTGTTAGTGAATGCCCGGTTTGGAAATGTCCAATTATGACTTTGGGTCATTATGGGAAACTCGAATACTGATCAGAGTCCAGTATTTGAGTTTTTACGTCTGAAGAGAGAAAAATAATCTTACAGATCACTATCTAATATTGTTATAATTTCGATTGTACGGTATTGTTGTGAGTTGAGATATTGTTATTTTGATATACATTATGAAAGCAATAAATTGAAAAAGAAATGTGTGTTGTAACTAAAATATTAGGATGATTTTTTTTCCTATTAGTTACCTAAAAAAATTCTGTGTCGTGGATTATGAAAATGTGTTGTTTATTTCTGGCCCTTGTCTTGATATAATTTAGTGAAATTAATAATATATGTGCTTTTATCAATTGAGTATCAACTATTAAAATTTAGCCTCTTAGTATGAATAATTAAAGTTAATTTTAGTTTATTTATTATGTAATTTCTATTTTCTACATTCCTTTCTCTAACAATCTAGGTAATTAAACGTGTTTTAATTATAATTATTGTATCACTTATACTTCAGGACTAGTTATACATTTGTTAAACAGTCGTATAACTCTTTGAAAGCATTAGTTGATTTAATTAATTTGAATTAAATTATGAGCATGTATTTATAATTTTACAGTCGAAATCTAAGTTAATGTTGTAATCTAATATATTTTGTATATTAAGCGGTTTGATACTTACTTTTTGTATTCTTGGAAATATTTTGTATCTACCTGTGTAGAAGTTTTACTTGTGAATGTATTTACCAAAGAAAAGTATAATGCTAGTGCCACCGATCAGATTTTATTAAGCATATCGACATTAGTTCTCACAAATAATACATTTAGGGTGGAGACTTGAAGTTTGGCGAAGTTTATTTTTCTATCTGTTTGTCATAATATAAAACTGGGTGCAATGAGAATTCCTGAATTTTATCAAAACAATATTTTATGATTTGATTATTTAAATTTAACTTAATCACAGACGAAAAAGATCTCAAAAGCTTTGGAAGAATTTTCATTATGACACCGAATACATGATTAGTAACGAAACGATTTTATATACCTAAATTGAAATAAATGGCAATATTAATGTAAGTAATTTAATGTTTTAATGTAGAATTTTAATGAATTTAATAATATGTAAATAAAGTGAAATTATGATCCGTAGAGAAAAGTTTTAATAAAGACGTTATCATTATTTTGTGTAAGATAAATGATTGTATCTATGTAGAATAAACATTATTTTAAAGGTTGTCGTTTTATTATATCACACCTTTATATTTGTAATAGGGCATCATACTGGAGAAGCCATTGGCTCCTGAAATACAGTTTTTTACTAGTTCGGGAGCCTATGGGTCTATATCTTTGTTTAAACATTTGTTTATGTCAATAAAGAAATTTTTTTTTTTACTTCTTACTTTTAGCGTTAATCATTTGTCTTTCTATTTTTTAACCGACTTTCAACGAAAAAGGAGGTTATCAATTCGTCAAGTATGTTTTTTTATCGATATGTATCTATATATAAGATATAGTAGATATATAGGTTTGTTATATGTGGCTTTTTGAAAACGTTCTTACATTTTACTATAAAGCACACCACAATAAATAGACAGGATATATATATATTTATAATTTGGTGTCAAGTGATTAGGCAGTATCGATAATCTGAATCTATAAAATTCGGAGGTAATATACTACCTCAAAAATAGGTAAAAATAACTGCTTAAAATTTTAACAGATACCTACTTTGCACACACACGCACATATTGTATTGTTTCTTAAATGTATTGTAGGCAGGCAAAAGTGTCTTGATCATGTTGCTCGCCTGTTTCAGATATGAACTAAATTTAAAATTACTTTATTGCTCTTGCTAATTTTGTCTATTACATTATAAAGGTTTCTTTTTATTTATTCTTTAGCCCATGTTGTCCCACTGCTGGGCAAAGGCCTCCCTCAACTTCCTCCAACAATCCCTGTCCAGAGCTGTTTGCCACCAACTTTCCCAGAAGTTAAAATAAAATCATTTTTTATTTATTATATGAAGTCAAACAAAGTTTTTTATTTATTATCCTTGAAAAAACCACTTCATCTGTACTAAATAATTAATATTCTTCTTCTAAAGAATATTAATGAATAAAATGATTGAATAGTTTCAATCATTTTGTGGCCCTCCTATGTAATTAAAGAGCGGACCAGCGGAGCTAGCGTTCGTAGGACGTCCACTCAGTCGGCAAGTTGGACGGATCGAGGGGTTCGAAGCGACCTTGTATGAGAGGATCGGATCTTGTATGATTACAAGGTCACTTCTAACCAAAACAAGGTATAACACAGGCATGGTGACAACATTAAAATACTGGGAATTCTATTAAGTTCGTCTGTTAGCCCGTCCAAAAATACTGAACACCTATTATTTGGTTTATCAATTTAGTTCAGTTTCTTGTAATTGGACTTTGCGCTTGAAGCGACAATTTGCCTGTGTCGAATGTGTGTTAAAATTATAAAGTGAAAAACATGTTATTCAGTTGAACGCCATTTTGAAAGATATAGAACATCAAAGTTCGGGAAAGTGACATTGACATTTTGCGTGAAAGCATGGCATTACGAGAAACGTCAATGCACTGTATCGTGTATTGATTTTTCGTTTGCAAGAAAAAATAAAAAAACTAGTAGGTACAATTTTTTTATTAGTTAGATTAAGGTGGTCATGTATTTTTAATGCGGTGTTTAATAAACGAATTTTAACTTTATTACATGAATAAAGTGACTTCTAAAGTGTTTCCATTATACCCCGTTTGCTTTGGCTATAAACCGCACAATAAAGGCCTGTAATGGAAAAATAATATAATTAATGTCATCTAAACACTATCGCCGGGTCAAGGAATGTGCCCGAAATGTGCCCTAAAATTGTTTATGTGGACATAAAAAACTACTGTTTGTTGGCAACATTTTATAGCTAACTACGTTGTAAATTAATAGCAACATTTGATCATATCGTGAATTTTGGAAGGCATCTTTTTGTATAATGAGTTTTTATATTATCTTGATAGTTTAATTATAAAAATGTTAAGTATTGTTTTTCATATATAGGGGTTTCCATAACAGCCGTAGGACAGCCACAGCTAAAGCTAATTTCAATATCTACCAACCGCTACGCTCACAACTTCTATTATATGTACATATATACCGGGTGCGGCGATTGAACTGTCCGTATGTGAAAATGAAATATTTCTGTTCATTTTCAATATTTATTGATACACTTCTGCCATGTGAAAATAGAAGGTTCAAAGTTTTTTTATCAATTATTCCGAAGGAATGAGACTCCCTTTAGCCTTTACTACAAGCTGAAGTCTCGTTCTGATAGAAACGCAGGCTGCTCGAATGACATCCGTCACTCAAACAATTCCATTATCGCGTAAGAGTAACTTTGAGCGCTTCCAGCGAAGTGTGTTTTTTAGCACAGGCCCTGGCCTTTATAATACCCCAAATACAAAAGTCCAACGGATTCAAGTCGGGCGATGACGACGGCCACATATCTCGGTCGATCAGCACTGGAACGTTTGCTTTCAACCAAATTTGCGTTCCGATTGCTCTGTGCGATGGTGCCGAGTCTTGCTGGAAAGTCCAACGCTCAGAACCGAATGTGTTGCGTGCCCACGGTATCAGCCCTGGTCGCAAGACTTTATCTCGATAGATTTGTTGATTTATTTTGACTTGGTTTCGACCCATTGGAAGAAGAACGAGCGGAGAACGGCCTTTTTCAGACACTGCCGCTCAGACCATGATTTGATCGGCTCCTTAGCGTCGAGTGACTTGCAATTCGTCCGAATGGTCGCTGACATGTCCCTTCAACCAAACACGGTCATTTTGTTTGTTTAAAAAGTTCAACGCAAAAAGTTTTCTCATCTGAAAACACCAAGTCGGGAAGCTCGCCAGAGTCGAGCATGCGAATCAGCTATTTCGATCGATCCAACCGTTTGCTACGCTGTAAAGCAGTGAGTTCCTGAGAAGGGTTTTTTTTAAATGGTTTGACTTTAAGCTTTTCCTTTAATATGCGACGAACGCTGCGATCGCTCACCTTGAGATCCTTCGCGAGCTGGTTTGCTGAGCGCGCTGGATTTCTGTACCATCGATGACGCACCTTTACGACAACTGCTGGCGCCGTTTCAGTACAGCGTCGTCCGCCACCGTAGCGCTTCTTCACTACCAGTCTCATTATAACGTTGAATAGTGCGATGCATAAATTTCTCGTTCAATTGAAGATTTGGAAGCGCTCGACGTATTTCAATATTCGGTTTTCCCTCCAAATGAAGAGCAATCACTGAATTGCGTTTTACATCCATTGTTCTAAATTCAAATGTGTTGCTCTCACAACAAAATCACTTAAAGTGATGATAAAAAATATGTCAACGACCAACATATGAAATTTTGGCGGCGTTCGATTCAGTGGTTCGAATTTTAAAACAGTTAGATAGATACGGACAGTTCAATCGCCGCACCTGGTATTTTACTTTTAAATAGTATAGGTACGTAGGTAAATTGAAATGTCATAGCTCAAACTTTTTTTTTTATGAGTGATAGATCTATTTTTGTCCACAATCTCACCTGATGGAAGATGGATATACAAAAATCTAGAAGGTAAACTCATGGAATAATACTAATCTTACTGCTTCATTGAATTTCAGCTCTCAATTTCTTATTCTAAAGCTAAAATAATTCTCAAAGTATTAGATATTCAAATTGAATTAATTTGTTAAAACTTAGACATAACATTAAAGAATTTCCAAGTGATATTTTAAGCAAATCGTTCCTAATCAAATTGGCAATGAAATGAAATCGGATCCTGCCTCAATTTATCATAGCGAAAGTTCTACCGTTATTTGCATTGGTTTGCTTTGAGTTATTGAGTTACATACAGACAGAAAATATTATTTGTTTTGTAAAATTAAGTAAAAATAAAATATGTTAATTTAAAAAGCTAATGGTTTATTCATTGTATCTAACTCATGAAACTAGCTTGAATATATTTGATTTTTTTGAAAATTTTTGCATATCTCATCTTCTTAAAGGTCTTTCTTATACTTTGCGAAATAAGAGGGAATTAAAGTGCAAAGGATACCTAAGAAGATGGATAAAGTGATAAATGTTAACATGCAAATGTACTACAAGAAGGTTGGTCTGAGTAGATAATAATAGTTTAGAAACTTCTCGAATTATTAAAATAAAGTAATTAAAATAATAGGAATATCGAATTATTAAAGATAATGGACCAGTTCTTTTCAAATTTAACTAAACAAGACTTAGTTAAGAACAAAAGCTTTCGTATTAAAAACTTGAGATGAAAGTTTTGAGGAATCAAACATAATAAAATAAAGAAATATAATAATTTGCGTAGAATAGACCTTTTTTATTTAAGTCTGTTTAAGTCATATTTTAATAATTTAACTGTTTAACAAAGATAAAAAGATCGTTATGGTCCACTTACAAAAAACTCAGATGCTTGCCATTTTTTGCGACTGTAAACCACGATAGTGCAGGCTCTAAAGGAAGTTGAGTCTAGAAAATATGAGGACCGGCAAATATGCTCGAGTTTGAAAGATATGAGGGGTCAAACATTAAACTAACGATACATTCCTATGAAAGAAAAATTTAATATTGACTTAAATTATCTTTCATATGGCTTAACCGGTTTAAGTTTAAAGTGTGTGTAGGTCTGTTCATCTGTTTGTGGCATCTTAGCTCCCAAATGGATGAACCGATTTTAATTCTGTTTCATTTTTTTGAAAGATAAGTTAAGAAAACTCTCTAGTGAGAGTGATCAAAGAAAAGAAACAGAATGGAATCGCTTCATACGTCTGCAAGAAAAAAATAAATGAAGGGGGACCATAACAGCTGTTGGAAACGTTTTTTTATTTATTTGAGTGTCTTAGCTGAACGAATATGAGCAAATTTTGACGGTCCTCACATTTTGCTAACTGAAATTACTGTAGGCCTGCTCTACAATTAAAACTTGAGGCTCGTAGTGATTATCATAATCTACGCCGAACCACCATGGTGGTCGAATTTCAAAGTACTATCAGTACCTATCTGGGCTTAATGTCACAGGCGCACGACTTGATTTTAGGTTACATTTTGTAAAGCCGATTTATGATTAAAAAACTACTGAACGGATCTTTTTGCGGTTCTCAGCAATAAAATAGCTGAATTTTGTTTTTTTTTCTGTTTTGTGTATCATTTTTTAATGATTTTTAATAAGTGATAAACCTCTTGTTTTGGATAGATTCTATTACCAAAAAAAAAAGTTTAATTTGCTTGTTTATGTTAAATGTATATGTGGTGACCATGTTGTACACCAATATTGTTATAACAACAATATAAGAGATGAGAGCTGGGTTGATCTATTCGCTTCTCAACTCAGTGTAATAAATTCGTAAAATATTTATTTATTAATAAATAAATCGGTGTAAAGATTAAATTATGATATAATTTGTGAGATTTTATAAAAAATAACACCATTTATTTATTTTGACAGTTTTGTATTAATAATGTCTTAATAATGTGTGTATACCTTGGATATATCTGACATTATGAGTATAAGATTTATTAATTTATTATTTTGAATTATGACATACTTAGTTTTTCAAATTATTAAAATTCTGCATATTTTTGTATTATTAAATTATGTTATCTTAATTAAAGCAATTTTATTGTATTAATATACTATGATGTATGTACATTTTTACATACATGTATAAAATTGTAACCTGACTTGTAACCTTTATTATAATGAAAGAAACTTGAAACTTAAGAATGTTTAAATTTATTAAGTGTGTATAAGTTAGTATCCCCAATGATACAACAAGGTAGGTACAACTTATGAAGCTTAAGTTTGTAATTTGTCATTGCAAGTATTTGTCTAATAAACGAAATGAGAATTCCAATTACTAATCCTACTTATACCTCTAGTATAAACGCGAAAGTTTGTGAGTGTGTAAGTATGAATGTTGCTCTTGCATGCGAACACTAAATGGATTTTATTGAAACATCACTGTTATATTGTTAAATTATGAGAATAACTCATAGGCCATATAAATACCGCATTTCGCGGTAAAATCCATTAGGTATAAAGATCGGAGCCTGATTTGGATATAATTTCACACGGACATTTCTAGTAAAAAAATTCGCCGCGTGAAATCTTTTATTTCGAGGGCCAAGCAAAGTGGAAAGCTAGTATATAAATCCATCCGACGACAACGTATCGGCTTGTGTAGCGAGTAATATTTAGGCAAATAACCTAATAACTTGGCTAATCCTTCGTAATAGCTTTCAAAGTGTTGTTTTGAATCGTAATGTTGTTTCGTACATGTTATTAGTCACATTAGTTGGGTAAATCTCCACTGGACAACGCAATGCCTAAATAAAATTTAATATTTAACTCGAAATTGTTGGTGTGATTTTGACTCTTTTATGCAAAAACAGCACTGAAACTTAGAATGATCATAGTAAATGATTTGCATAAATACATGTATAGGATACATAATACCGAATATAGCAAATTATCATGCCTGAAAAACAGGATTCTGCTAGTTCAGGCAAAATAAATAGGTACATCATATTACAAATTGAATTTTAAGGATTTTTGACAACTTTGGCTTTAAGTGATTTTCTCAATAAATATTATTATTTATTTTCTTGGGTTATTCATTATTACTCGTGTAAAACCACGAAGCAACTCTACTGGCTGAGAGTAATAAATTATGGTGACGTCATAGAAAATAAATTTTAATAACGAAAGATGTCTGAGATACCCTAAAACTAATAATACAGTTAATTTAGGCAATCTTGTAACATCCGATATGGTCTAGTGGCTAGGATACCTGGCTCTCACCCAGGAGGCTCGGGTTCGATTCCCGGTATCGTAATATATTTTTGCCTCTCTGAGACCAATGCATTTTTTAGCATTATTATTTATTATATTACAACATATTTAAGTGATGATATTATTACTCGTTTTTAACCGACTTTCTACGTTAAAAGCAGATCCGCAATTCGACGCCTTTGTTTATCAATATCTAATTTCAAACTCATCCGAATACTATAAGAGCTAAGTTGCTGATAAACTGTAAGAATATCAATAGACTTTACAAAGAATAAACCCTTTACTTTTACACATACATATTATTATAGGTATAGCTGTATTTTTAGTCCACATGTGCTCAAAGAAAGCTGTAAATATTTATTTTCGGTGTTTACGGCCGTGTTGGCTAGGTGCACACTCGACTTTCATTCCGAAAGTCATGGGATAAAACCCAGATAGCACCTCTGGATTTTTCTTCTTGAAAAATGTACGCGCTCTTAAAAAGACGTGCTTTAACGGTGAAGGCAAATATCGTGAGGCAACCGGTATGTTCTGATAACTTTAAAGAGTTTATAAGAAGTGACAATCTCCAACCCGCACTTGGCCAGCGTGGTGAATTAAGGCCTAATCTCTCTCGCCAAGCGAGAAGTCCCTGTGTCCCAGCAGTGGGAACGTTAATAGGGTAATGATGATGATGATGATTTATTTTCATTGCTTAGGGACCCCTATTTCATTAATTGCCTTAAATAGTTGAGTAATTTAAAAGGTATTTAGGAAAATTATTATTAGAGAACATGTTAAGAAAAAATCTGAATCAGTACGTAATTTCAATAAATGTGAGCAAAACTGGTAATTTTATAAATATAACTAAAATATTCGTGGGTCGTGAGCTGTTGGGAACACATTTTGTTTCTTTGGGGTGTGGGTATTTTTTTTTTTTTTTACGTTTAAAGTGCAACAGTATAACACACACATATGTAGATATAATGTAATTGGTGTAATTGTATTGTAATTTAACCGTGTTAATTAATATAAATAAATAAAATAAGAACTATTTATCAAATAGTTTCATTAAGTTTACTTTTTACACAAACAAAAATCCATACTAAAATTATAAATGCGGAAGTTACTCTGTCTGTTTGTTCCTCATTCATGCAAAGACAACTGACTGACTCGATAAGACTACTGCCCGATTTAAATGAAATTTGAAACACAGATTTTCTAGAGCCTGAAAAAGGATAAAGGCTATTATTTACCGCGGGAAAATGTCATTCCGAGCTGCAATATGTAAAGTAATTTTTTTTAATGCTAGATAAGTCCTCATTTGACCACAGTCTCACCTGATGTAAAGTGACGATGTGGTCTAAGATGGAGCATGAAGACCTAGAAGGTAGATTAGGCTTCTACGGACCACATTACGAAACACGAATAAATCGCTTCACGCACTGGCCCAGCCCGGTGGTGACTGGTAACAAGCCGCGGCCGAAGAGGGTGGTGACAAGCCGCGGCCGAAGCCTACCACCAGAGACGTATGTATGTATGTAACGAAGTAATATGATTTTCGAGCACATTTTCCTTAGTCCGGTTCATATCTCTTTATGTCTGTTATGGATTAGTGTGGGACACTAATTTGAATACAAATCATTAAAAATTTCTTAAAAAAAGCTTTCAGTAAAATAGAATACTGGGTGAAATATAAGAATAAAAAATAATAATAAATATTTCCGGACTACTCACACAGCATCACCTAACCCCCAAACTAAGCAGAGCTTGTACTATGGGTGTTAAGGTGACTGATATACTACATAGATGCATTTTTTTATAAATACATACCTATGATACATAGATAACACCCAGACCCGAAACCAGAAATTGTAGATAGTACAAAATCAGGTCCCCCGGCGGGAATCGAACCCGCAACCTCTTGCGCCTCAAGCGGACCTTCGCCCACCGAGCCACAGAGGTCGTCAGGAATGGATTCAATTAAATTCCAGGACTAATATTGCAATCTATCTTGGAACTGAAATTCCATATTTCGAGACATTGTCCCCAATCATAATCGAACATCACCTCATCAAAGTGATAGAACAATGTCCACTGATAGACTTACGCGACCCTTGGGGTCATATTGGATCTTAATCAATCTACCCTTATTTGATAGACAATAGGCAGTACTGAATTTATACATTTCTTTATAGAAACCACTTTCTGTGTACACTCAAGTGGACTAGAATATAAATGTAAACGTCAATATTATGTCTAACTGGAACGTTGATGTGAAGGTCCTCTATTTGCGTAAGGGGTAGGGTAATTGATAGACGGAGAAATATATTTGTACATTTCATTATAGACATCACTTTTTTAGACTAAAAAGATAGAAGACTAAAGAGATTAAAAAGTCCAAAGTCCTTAAAAAAAGAATTAATAAAGTCGGACTACTCTGTCAAAAGTAATGCGTTGTCATACATAAAAAACATATATACGCCTCGAATTAATACCCTCCTCCATATATTTTAGAGTGTTTAAAAGGGTATAACTATTTTAAATTTATTCGTAAAAAAAAAGTTAAATTGTTTAACTAAGTGAGATTTATTACTTTAAAAAAATCATTAAGAGGTAGGTATAACTGTATATGTAAAATGAAAGGCCAGCTAGAGCGTATTTTTTAATTATAATAAATAAGTATTTTAAGTGTGTATATCTTATATAAAATATAAATGTTCGTTCCCGTACTCCTCCGAAACGGCTTGACCGATTCTCATTAAATTTTGTGAGCATCTTGAGTAGGTCTGAAAATCGGCTAATATATATTTTTCATTTTGCAAAACAACGTTTTCTTCAGCTAGTAATTATATTATTAAAAGTTTTGGATCCGTAACACAAAGGTATGTTTGTGTGTATTTGTGTAAGTAAGAAACATATTAATATTTTACCCTTCTTAAAGTGCCGCCTAATTATATAACCATTTGTTTAAGGATCTTGACAATAATATGATGTTACTAAATTTATATTCCTTTCGCTATTATACACGGCTAATTTAAGGGAAAGTGTCTGTCCACTTCATCTCTGAAAGCAAAAACTGACAAGTCTTTTCTCAAGAACCGACATTATTCATGAAGGGCGTTCATCCTAAACTTCTCAAAAATATCCGAAGGGCTTCTTAAGAGCGTGCACTACCTCAGCAGAAAATCAAATTTCGCCTCAGCTCGTTACACCGCCGCGCCGCGGCGCACGGCCGGCGCCACTTGGCGGACGGCCGCCCGGTGGCAACGTACTTACTTCGCGCGCAAAATTATATTGGGTTGGGTTCACGCTAGTTTAAAACAATCTTATTGAAGTTAGGTACAATATTCTTGTCTATAAGGTAGATAATTAGGTACCTACCTACTAAGAAACGAAATTATCAAATATGTAATAATACATTGTTCTTCATAAAAATTTAAAAAATAGTACAGGACCTATAACCTGCAAAGTGAGGTTTATCACTTATTAGAAAACATTAAAAATGTAATACATAATAATATTATAATCATATTTTATTGTTTTTCAATGTAATTGCCAACATACCTACTACTGCTACTAGACCACGGAGGCGTTATTTTCTGCTAAAACACTAGACAAGTGTGAGTCGCTATAGCGCTGAGGGTTCCGAACATTCTTTTTTGTATTACCTTTATTTATTCTGTGGTACTAGTAAATATAGTATAATAAAATATATAAAATATATCTACCTACTACTGTTGAAAAAGATCATTAAGAATAACTTATTGATCTTTTTCAAATTAAGTGTATTTTATTGGTTATTTCTTGAACTCCTATTTTGTTATGCAAAATGGGGTGGACTCCTATTTTATTATTATAATTATTATGTTGGAATAATGTATTTCTGTTAATTTTAATTAATAAATTATTTGTTGGTTGGCATAAAAGGTTAAACAAAATATTATGTAATATTGTTTAACATCATTTATGTTTGTATTTTAAATGTTAAATATGTATACCTAAGTTATTGTTAGGTGATTAAGATAAAATATAATATGTAATTAATGTTGTCTCAATTAATAGCAACAATTTTTTTTAGAATTACACATTAAGGTGTTGTTGTAAAAAAATCTGTAGGTAGGTAGGTACTTCGCAGCACTAGGCTAAAAGTACATTAAATAAAACTAAAATAAAAATGCACCAAAGAATTTTATTTATTTTTATTGACACTCTGTTATGTCTCTAATTGGCATATTTTAGACCAGGGTAATAAAAAGTGAAAAAAAATAATAGTAGGATGAAACCCATTAGAAAAGGAGGGGAATATTATAACAATGAAAGAAAAATAATTTACGGGCGATCTGAGGTCGGGAAGGGGATGGGGGGATGAGTTTTTAAGGGTAAAAAATGGTTTTTCTCGATTTCCAGCAAAACTAAAAGTCGTATCGAAAAAAGTCAAATGGCAAAGTTGTAGGTAATAAAAAGATCTAATACTTTTGTATCTACACTTTTTTCACATAACCACTAAATTTATGTGAAAAATCCAAAAAACCAAGTTTTTGGTTTTTTATTTTTATCTTTTACAAAAATTATTTTTTTTTACGAAATTTGGTGAAAACTTACCTTTTTATGTCCTAAATACGCTGTAATTTATTTCATTAAAAGTATAATAAAATATATATAATAAAATTAATATTAATTTTATTAACTTATTTGTTTGTTAATTATAGTAGTATATTTTTATTTGCAATTTTTTTGTTATCAATGTCACATGTAATCTAACGTTTTTCGAGTAATAAAAGTGTAAATTTAAATAAATAGCTCAAAATTATTTATAATAATTAAAAAAAAATCGAATTCAAGGTTTTTTTTGATTTTTTGCATTTTCTGAGAAGATTTACTGTAGTAACATGTATAATTTTTTTCACCATCGGAAAGTAGAGATTTCAGCGAACAGAAACCATACCAACTTTTTGAAAAAAAGCTGATATTTTGACGGGTGAATTTTCGATTGAAAATTAGGGTGTTTTTTTGATATTAATTCAAAATAAGGTGAAAAAATAAATATTTTTAATAAAATAAATTACAGCGTATTTGGGACATAAAAACGTAAGTTTTCACCAAATTTCGTTAAAAAAAAAAAATTTTGTAAAAGATAAAAATAAAAAACCAAAAACTTGGTTTTTTGAATTTTTCACATAAATTTTGAGGTTATGTGAAAAAAGTTTGTATACAAAAGTTTTAGATCTTTTTATTACCTACAACTTTGCCATTTGACTTTTTTCGATACGACTTTTAGTTTTGCCGGAAATCGAGAAAAACCATTTTTTACCCTTAAAAACTCACCCCCATCCCCTTCCCGACCTCAGATCGCCCGTAAATTATTTTTCCTTTCATTTTTATAATATTCCCCTCCTGTTCTAATGGGTTTCATCTTACTATCATTTTTTTTTGTTTTAAAAATTATCGACCCTGGTCTATTTCGTGAAAGTCTGGGATCGCAAAGCTCTTGCAACATGAATTTTTCATAAAATAATATTAATTTATTTTCCATTTGCTCCCAAAATCGGTTATCTTTTTTTGTTACTTCCACTTTCATTGGATTATTGCACCCAGACCATACGCCAAAAATGCATTGCTCCCGATCCGTTATTCGTAATTGTCCTTGGACTTGGATGTACCAAGGATGTTTAACGTTTATTACATAACCATTTGCTGTCTTTTTCCAAAAATTCACTTTCTTTTTTTCAATAGCTTCGTCCAAGGTTGTTTTAAAAGCCGTTATGGGGCACTTGATTTCAACGATGGTGTCTTCTCCCACAACTTTATCGGGAGTCGCACCTAGAAATGAGAACTGCTTATCGATAAAAAGACCGCATGGCTCTATTTTTATATTGAGTTGGGATGCTAGCTGGTCAGTAGCTTCATTTTCTATGCCATGTTTAAGTGATGGTACATGGCTTAAATTCCTGGGGTATATGATGTTTTTTACAAAACTTTGCACTTTTGTATTGTGACGTCTATTGATAACTTTTGCAAAATTTGAAGCAGTTAGAAGTTTTCTTCTTAGTTCTAACCATTCACTAGAATCTCGCTGCAAAACAGTAGCTCTTTCGATGGTTTTTTTATTCAACTCAGGAGTCTGGTATGAAATTCTGAAAACAGATTTTTTCTATGTGTATAAAAAGTAGAATAAGTATATAATAATGCTGCAAACCGTGTACACCTTCATCTTGTAAAAAAGAAAGTTCCAAAAGTTTAAACAAAAAGGTATTGTTAAATATGCAATAATAGAGAACCTAATAAATTTTGTTATAATGCTATTACAAGTAGGTATACAACTATACAGGGTGTCCGGAAGGTCTGAGGGGGGGAGGAAGCTAGATTACCTTACTCCAATGTGATTCTATTCAGAGTTATGAAACCTATGACCCCCCCTCCCCCCTTTATAGCACTTAACATACAGTAGGTACTCATTGCTTTAGAAATGTGTGACACGGAACCCTAAAAATAAACTTTTAAAACTGGAGATTAAATGTGGGAATAACCATAGATAAGTTAAAATGGGGAGATGAGGTTGCTTTAGTAATGTGTGACACGGAACCCTAAAATATATATCATATTATACCTACCTATCCAATGGAATAACCCGACAAAACGGACTCATTCACTCACCTTGGTGTATTGTCAATCGACTCCAGTCACCAGCAGCTCCATCCACAACGGCGCCACCACCGCCGGTTGCTTGGGCGTTCATAAGTTCTATGAACGAGTGGGTTTCTTTTCTAAAAAACAATAATGAATAATAAATAACTAAACTAGTAGGAATGCATCTACCTACTACGTAACCTCATTTGGTTGTCAGTTTAGGTAGGTAGTAGGTACATACCTACCTACCTAGTACAGAACAAAAAACTGTACCTACATAAGTACGGTACGGTACCTAGGTAGGTATCCTAGTATGAAGGAACTGTGTAAAATATGTAGTAAAGAGGTACCTAAAGCGGTAGGTATCACCGTACCTACTTATTGATATTGACATACCGGAAGTGGTTGATAAATCCCGCGCGTTATGATGGGATGGAACTTTGTCAAAGTAGGTAGGTAGGTACTCTAGATTATATTCTCGGTGTATTACGTATTTACGTAGGTAAGCAAGTCCATAAGTAATTAAATAAATAATAATAATAATAATAAATATTTCCGGACTACTCACACAGCATCACCTATCCCCAAACTAAGCAGAGCTTGTACTATGGGTGTTAGGTGACTGATATAGGTACCTACCTACTACAGCACTTTTTTTTTTTTTTGTAAGTACATACATTGATACATAGAAAACACCCAGACCCGAAACCAGAAATTGTAAATCGTACAAAATCTGGTACCCCGGCGGGAATCGAACCCGCAACCTCCTGCGCCTCAGGCGGACGTTCGCCCACCGAGCCACAGAGGTCGTCAAACTACTAAAGGTAATTAAACTTATAATTATGTAATCTACTTCTAGGAAGAGAAGATGCAAACAAGTATTGTAGTAGGTAGGTGTATGTATTGTGTTATATAATTAGTATATTATATAGGTAAGCACTTACCTACTTGTTTCTTTTTCCCAATTTTCCTTCATAAAATGTTTGCGTGCCCGGCGACTCATTTTCTTTTTCGGTCTCACCATTATTCACACTAATCTAATTAGGTTCGCACCAAAACTATTTTTCGCAAAACGAAACAAAACTTAGTATTTTTACGATTAAAAATGTGACGCAGTCAAGCACAGGTCCGTCCCGCTCGCAATGCCGTAGCCAACTGACAACAGACCGTCGAGCAGGATGACAAGATATGATTTTGTTGTGAGTGAGAAGCACAGAGCGATAGACGTGCTCCGTATTTTTAATCGACGTAAGCGCCAAAACTGTTATGTCTAATTACAAGTTATTTACACAACTAATCGAAAAATTAAAAAATCGAAAACGAAGATATTTTACTATGTTTCTCGACAAAACAAAAATCCAACAAAAAAATTAGGTGGTTCCTGAGATAAATAGCAAAATGTGTGCAAAACATGTATTTTTCAAAAAATAAAACTATCGAGAAAATTTTCACCAATCGTGTTTTCGAAAAATCTGAATCCAAGATAAAAGTTCGAATTATCATTTACCTAAATATGAAGGTGGTAGCTTTCACAGATTCTGAGATAAATAACGATATCTAACTATAAAATTACATATGGCACACTCTTAACGGCACGTCCGGTTTGGAATAAATGTTCAAGGTTCTAGTAGCTATAAAATAACTTGGTAATCAATAAGTTCATAAATTAAAATATTATAATTTATTTTTGTCTAATTTACTGTACATGGCAAAACAAGAAACTCTTAAATGCCTTGTTTGGCTGCCGAACACGGATATTAAAATTTTCTTTAACTCATATTATCAGTTGGTACAAAAACTCTTTAACAAAGAAACATATGCAGTTCATAGTTAATAGTTACCGAAATAAAAGTCCCAAACACTTCACATAACAAAAATGTACCATTATAATGATTGCTACGAAAAACTGTAGAGGGTCTACGTAAACAGCTACGGCGTAGCTCAGAACGTAGGCTCTACGTGGATTTTTTTGCCATACAAAGATGGAATGCCGACGCTTCACGTAGAGAGCTATTCACTAAATGCTGATGACACCTTTAGCAATCAGCGACTCTGACTTTTAAGATCACTATTTTAACTACTACTATTTAAGCTACTTTTTCAAACTCTTCTTACCATTATTTTATAGAACATCAAAGTATAGATAGTTGTTAGTTTATACTGATAAATATTTTTGAAGTGAAACTTCTTTAGAATCGCTGTGATTTCAGACCGGATGAAACGGAAATACGTCAGGTAAGCCAATCTTAAACGCTAACAAGGTTAAGCAACTTTCCGGAACGCCATTACTTGGATGGGTGACCGCCCGAACAAAATCTTTTTGCACAGTATTTTTTTTTATTCATCTCATTCTTTTGTCGATTTACTGAAGTTTCACTTCTACCGTGTGTGAATCGCACACACACCTTTTTTTTTATATTTTCATAATATAAAACGCACTCTACGAATATTTTATACATTTTTGGCCTATTTATTTGCCCAGCTATGCAAACCGTAGTACTACTGAAATGATTTCAACAAAATTTGACTTTTTATAGTTAACTAGCTGACCCCAGCAGCAAACGTTGAAAAAATAGATGTTGACCGATTCTCAGACCTACTCAATATGCTCACAAAATTTCTTAATTTTTTCATGAGAATCGGTCAAGCCGTTTCGGAGGAGTACAGGAACGAAAACTGTGACACGAGAATTTTATATATAAGATAAAACAACATATTATAGAACCTAACATCAATATTGTAATAATTTAAACTTTCAAAGACAACGTAGAGTGTTGTCTGTAAAAGTTTAACAGAACCCGGTGGTTTGTAACAATTTAAAATGCAGAGCATTTATAAAAACTTATTTTTCTTTATTCACTCTTAAACAGGATTATTAAGCGACAAGTAACGAATGTCAAAACAAAAACAAACACAATAGCAAGTCATCCGGTTGGAAATACATTTATTTTACCTCTCAACATAATTTAAAGTTGTACGTGCGAGTATTTTTGAGATAAGCTGCTCGGGACGAAAGAAATAAATTACCACCGACATCGCGTTGGCAGCTAATCTTTCGTGGAATTTGTAAGGCTCTGCATGTTCCTAATCGACTATTGTGAAAGAATGCTATTTATATTTTGAGATCGGGAAAAGTAGAATTAATAAAGGTTGCTTAGAATATTTTTTTTATAGAGTCATCATCATCATCAGAAAGAGTAAGAGTTGAGTAAGAGTAAGAAATCATTTATTCCATTTAGATTCATATCGTACACTTGAAAAAGTCAACATAGATAAATAAAGGTAGAATAAAATAGTAGCGGCATATATAAAATTTAAGCAAAGATTTACTTAATACATTTCTGAACTTTTGTTGCATTTTGAAATGGAGTCTGCGTATGATATTGTAGATAGGCATAGGTACATAGATAATAAATACATAATATATATGCATTGGTTTGTGTTCTTTTACGTTTCAGGCAGATATTAATAGAGTATAATTGTAGTCTGAAACTTGGAAATGGCTCGGCAATGGTTTCAGAGGCGATTAATTGATCTAGCTCAGTTTAATTTCTAGTGAACGTTTTTAATTATTCATAAAAAATATCATTTTTTTTTATTATTTGTATGTATCAAAGTCTATGTTGTCTAAAAGTATATTTCTAATATACGAAAACATAAACAATTATTTTCAAAATGATTCCCAGTGATAACTCACTATCTGTCCCAAAACAAAAATGTTATTTCAAAAATTCCATTTCATTTCAACTGTTGGTAAAACATTTTACGTGGACAATCCTCGTGAATATTTTTTGAACGCCTCATAGCTTATCAAAACATGTCTGGTTGGAGTGTGTATGTTATCGTGTTATCTTGCCCATTGTTAATAGATCAAATCTGACAGTGGTCATTCGTTTTCGTAGCGTGTAAGGGCAGGAGCACATAAGAGAACGGCAACGCGACGTGATTCCGCAGAACAATTTTAATGAAACTATTTTAATCCTGTATACTATCATGCTACAATAATTATTAGTTGTCACAATTAGTATAAAACATCGAAGCGAACTGTCAAGACAATGTTATCACCTTAATATTTGTTATTTAAGCAATTTAGTTTTATTAATTTTAAGTTGACCTGTCCATGTAGGCTATGTGCTTTTAGGGAAATAAACGTTTTGACTTTGACTTTGATTCCATCAGCCAATACAACATAGCCAAGATTATCAGTTTGGATTAGTTTGTCTCGGTTGTTAAACAGTTAGTAGGCCAAAAACTCATACTTTAATTAGAGGAGTGAAATAGTGCCTTGATAAATTATTTATTATGAGGAAATTATGTATTATATTTTTATAAAGTAGCGGCTATCAGTGGCCGTATAACTGTAAACAAGAACTGTTATAATACTGGGCCAAGTCACTAGATACCTCAAAAGTGTTGGTAAAATCATAGGAATGTTGTTTTAACTTCTAGCGGCAACGATGCGTTATTTCTGCTAGTGTATATCTGACCTTAGGGGCTTACGCTGTTAAATTTCCTAAGGACGATTAACAAACACGTTTTAACATCGTTAGAGGCTTTGTGTTTATTGTAAAAATTAAGAAACGAATATAGGTTATCGTATTTAAGGTTATAGAAAATACTATTGAGTTACATTAACTGAACTGAAGGCTTATTTTATGTAAGTATAGTAATACATTAGCACCCCTATTTACGTTCCCACTGTTGGGAGACAGGGACATGTCTCCGACGAGAAAGATTAGGCCTTAATTGACCACGCTGGCAAAGTGCGGGTTGGTGAATATAGCAGAAGTATAGTATTAGTTTATTCGAAAACTGATTTCATCATTATTGTTTTTGTAAAATGTTATATAAAAATTATTAATGTCAAAGTAAATATTATTATTATATAGACTTAGGTCTCCTAAAAACACTTTATCCTTGCAATACAGGCTCTTATGAGACCTAGTGCGAGGGACAAAGCTTAGACTTGGGTACTTTCACTATTTGTATTAAAAATCGAAGAAAACCAGTTTTTAGTACCTATCAATGTTTTTTGTAGGTACATGCAAATAAGCTATTTGTATTTAATATTTATACGATATCATTTATTATTGCAGAGTAACATCAACATGGTGAAGGTAGATTTCAGACCCATCTATCACAGGAGGCTGCAAATACGGAGCTATGATGGAGGGTTTCATGCCTCGATTCGTCTGACTTTGCTGTTCTCCAGGCTTATCGGCCTGCTTCCTCTTACTGGGCTTAACTCTCGAAATAGTCACAACTTAAGGTACCTATTTATTTTAAACATAACACACCATATACTTCATCACCATCATCCATCGGCATCTGTACCCTTCTAATTCTAATTCTAAGTGGAGGAACTGTGATCTGCACTGACATCTCGCCTAGGAGTGTTTTGTCATTGTCCCTTTTATGAATTATTCTGAAATTTTATAAAATTTGAAAACAGCGCGTTTCTCACTAAAAAGGTAAAGGAAACGTTTACATTCCATTATGCAATACAAAAACAAAACACTTATAAAACTTATTTTTAATTAACAAAAACAAGTGTTAGTATTTAAAGAATAAAGTCCTTAACCTTCGCAATTTCATTAAATCATTTATTAAAAGCTAAAAAAGTATTATATAATTAACGCAGCCTTAAGGTCTTTTTCTTCTGTGCTAGTTGGAAACTATGGTTCATCGAGTTTCTAATTAGCATAATTAAGAAAGTTAGATATAAACATTTGATGACAATGTTAATCCAGATCCAGGTTTTAAGCCTTTTATAATCCGAATTAGAGTATTAATTCCATTCCATTTGAGCGTGAAATACACTCGGTACCAAAAATAACGGCTCAAACACAAAAAAACTACATATCTGCAGAACTGTAAAAGTTAGATCTATAATTTCATAGATCGAAAACAGAACATTAAAGTATTTATTCTGCCTTAACATATTATTTAAACTGGTTGTAAAGCACCGGTTCCGGAATTTGGTGAACGGCATGCCTAATCTGTAAGAAGAGCTCGTGGAGGCAATAGGAAGTACTAAAATCAAGAATGTTATAAAATATTCATAAAAAAAAAAAAAAACTGAATAATATGACTTAGGTACTTTAGTTTCGAGGTGAATATTGTAGGTGCATCATAAGATTTATCTTTACGTTTTCTTTTGATATGGTAGTTCGATATTCGTGTTTATGTGACAAACCCGTTATTATTGAAACCGAGTGTAGTAGCAAATATTCAAAACTACTCCTACTACATATTATTACTACATATTATTTAAACAATATATATACACATATACACGGTATATTCAACTCATAATATATTTAAGCCGTAGGACGTTCACTATTAGACATACCTCCTTAAATGAATGCACCGTGAGTTTGCAGCTTTGACCATGTCTATCTTGTTTGTGGACGTCTGACGATGCACATGCATTTCTAAGATTTGTAAAACCAAACAACGGAAACAAATGATTTTGTATCTTGTCTCTTAATCCGTTTCCTAAATTCAACAATATTTTAGTCCTTAAAATTGGGCAAGTGCTTAGATTTGATAACTGGTGTGATATGGCCAACTCAGATAAAACCTTTCGGGCCGCTGCGGTTGATAATGGAATTGATTGACTTCACAGAATCGAATTGACCCTTTTCAATTTAGCCCTATTTACTAAGGGACAAACGAATAGATGCATGGTGTAGGAAAATTGTAAAATATTCTTTCTTTGAGTACAGAATCTATTTTATTTATTTTCAATGTTTTTTAAAGATAATCTAAATTTAATATTTAAAAACCAACCCTGATTACAAAGCATTATTTGCCTTAAAAGTAAAAATTCATATTATTTTGTATGGTGCACGTGATGCGCTTTCATTTGAGACCCCACTCGAGTATAATTGAAGATACAGTTTCAACCCTCATTATCGAATTGAAACATGAAATGCTTCATCCGTTTAGAAGTTATGATGTCACAGACTGACAAACAGACATGTCTTACTTATTACAACCCTCTTTTGCAGCGAGGGTTACAATAGAGAAATAATTAGAACTCTTGTTAAATGTCCTGAAAATACTCCAACTTTAATTAAATATTTTCTGATAATTAAATATTAAAATATTAGATCCTTTGTCTTATTTAAGTAGTTACCAAACATTTGACCAGTAATAAAAGGTAAATTTGCAATGTTTCAAATGTTGGAATTTCTTGGCACTCTGAAATGAAGAATAATCGAAATTAAATGAGTTTTAATTTAGCAGGAATTCTTTTGAATTCCTTAACGTGCTCTTCAAGATGAACAGTTTTAATTTTATTTAAGAATTTAATTACGTACTTTTATATATTATTTGCTTAATTAATTGGTTTTTGAATATTTCAGGAATTTTCATGCAGTTTCACTTGTCTTCCGAGAGCTTCTAATAAAAATTTGACTTATATTTTATTTGACGTACCTCAGTATTATGATAAATTTTTTTCAGGTTTTCTCTCCGCACTCCATACATTTTTGTATATGTGTTATCATTATTAGGACAGGTTTTGATGTTTGCTTTGGCTTTCAATTGGCTCTTCGTAAAAGGGATCACTTTGAGTAATGTCAGTGAGTATCAATTTATTATAATTCCTGTATTCGTATAACAAAGGCAGGTATTTAGAAAAAGCCTGATATCACTGTATTAAATTCTCGAATGACAGTGAAGTGAACGATAGTGAAGCACCACTTTTCGGAACGACACGCACTGACTAAAGACTTTAAAAAAATAATTTTGTCCTTAATAATAATAATAATCATATAAAGCTTTAAATATGGTACGTGTAAGACAATAAAATATAAGTTTCACATATTTTACTAAAATGCATGTACAAAATCTCGGTCAATTAATTTAAATAAAATTACAATTATTGTTTCTCAATTACTGTTATTTATTAAAATTATTCAATGTCTTAATAGTCTTTGACACTGTTATAAGCATAAACAAATAATGATAATACCTTAAGTTTCTAACAAATAATGAATATGGAAAACCTTTTAAACTGCTACGTAATTACGTATGAATGCTCTTACTCAGCCAATACGGCTCTTTTCTCCTCGTTGTAAATAAAATATTTCTATCAAAATAACTTTGTTCCAGCTAACGCCGTATTCTACACATCCAACCTGGTATCTTTTCTGATCCTCATCAAAATAGGCAGATCCTGGCCTGCTCTGATGAAGGTAGTAGAGGAAATCGAAGCAACCCTTCCTCCATTTTCTAGAAGCGTAGCGAGGATTTGCAACTCTCTTACGATTTTCGTGTTGATTGCTGCAATAAGTAAGTAATTAATCTTAATATAATATAAATCTCGTGTCACAATGTTTGTCCTCAATGGACTCCTAAACCACTTAACCGATTATAATAAAATTCGCACACCATGTGCAGTTCGATCCAACTTGAGAGATAGGATGGTTTTTACGGCGAGGAAAATTCGAATAATTTCCGGGAAAATTGTATACCCGTGCGACGCCGGGGCGGACCGCTATATACACTTATATAACAGAATTAAAAATAATTTATAATTAGGAATATTAATTAAGGTTAGCTGACAAGTATAAACACACGACATCATCACAATATTAAAATCAGAATTCTTGCACTTTAATAAAACAGTTTTTTTTTTTCAAAACGCGGCCTTAGGCGGTGTGGGCGCTAAGCGACAAAGCCTTTTTCTTTAAATAAAAAAAAAAAACGCGGCCATTATATCTGTTTCCTGAAATACAGTTTTTAACTAGTTCGGGAGCCTATGGGACCCGAGTTTGATATTGTACCTCATTTTATGTCAAATAAAGTTTTTTTTACTTTATTGTACTAATAAGATGAATAAATAAATATGAAGACTGTCAGTCTCAGCACTGATAAGAGAGCTATTTCACAGAATTACATGAGCTACTTGTAACTAAAATAAAGACATATTGGGAATATCTATGTATTTCAGTTGAGCACTGCCTGTCAGTGTTTTACGGGTTCACGGTAGCCTACGCGTGTGACAGCCACGACGTGCCCAGAACCTTCTTCCACTTCAACATGCCTTGGGTCTTTGAGTACACCAGCTATTCTTTGTGGAAAGGGATTTTAAGTGAGGTATGTACTGTTAATGTCATACATACGACATACATACATGATGAAATACGGATCCGAAACGCGGTGCTTCACTATTGGTCTCATCACCAGGCTCAGAGTCGCTCAAAGAGCTATGGAGAGGGCTATGCTCGGGGTTTCTCTACGAGATCGAATCAGAAATGAGGAGAAACGGATTAGCTCTTTGAAGTGGCAGTGGGCAGGCCACATAGCACGCAGAACAGATGGTCGTTGGAGCCGAAAAGTTCCAGAGACCACGGATCGGCAAGCGCAGCGTAGGACGTCCACCAACTAGATGGACGGACGATCTGGTGAAGGCTGCGGGCTCACGTTAGATGCAGGCCGCTGCCAGCCGAAACTAGGTACTGGAAATCTTTGAGGGAGGCCAATTTTCAGCAGTGGACGTCTTACGGCTGAGATGATGATGGTGATGACTGTTAATTACGTTAGAATGTGATGTGAATCCATCTCGCTGACGACTGACACAACTATAGTCGTTCCTTGCACGCTACTGAATAAGCCTTACCTAAACTTTGTGTTAATAAACTTTTAAAATTATCATTGTTTTTAACAATATTACGACTTATAACTGGTAACATACCATGATTTGTTGGTTTTGTTGCCATGATCTGGCGCTTGCAACAGCGTCTAAATAACGGAAAACTCAAAAGCCGTCAAATTTGTGTTAATTATTACCACATAACTCACGAATGGACTTCAGTTTTACCATTTTATGGCAACATGATCTGATCAGTATATTTTTCAATTCAGTTGATTTCGGTCCAACAAAATAATGTGTGGCATAAAATTCTGAAATGGGGCTTAGTTTTGTAAGCACATGCAAAATGACCTGCCGCCAAACAAAAGGGGATTTTTCGAATAAAATAAAATAAAAATTTCGCAGAGTATTTCTGGAGCTAGCCTATTTAACAACATGATTAAAGTAAATATAATAATAACATGATTACAGATGATGCTATATAGCACTAACTTCATAATTATTACAATACAATAAATATTATTTAGTTAATTGTTTTATATTGCCCTCAATATTATACAAGATTAAAAATTATAAAGAACTTGTAAAATCATACATTTTTATTTTTTAGGTATTCAATATTCAGTCTACGTTCATTTGGAGTTTCAATGACCTACTCATAATGGTTATAAGCATATATATCACAGAGCACATCATACTACACAATAAACTCTTTATAAAAGCAGTGACACAGGTAAGTTCAACTCATTCAAAACTAGCAAATTTTATAAAAAACAAATGAACTTACTAAATAAATGGTGAACAACAGAAAAACAAAACAGAAACATAGTAAGGCAATTCTTAGCCGCTGTAGTGTGTTTTGTATGGCGCATTTTTACCCAAAAGCTTATTTACCAAGCCGTGTTGATTAAAATACAATTATGAAACGCTATAATTGTCAGACTTTCAATAATCATTATGACTACATAAAATAAAGTATTCTGTTTAGTATGGATTGGATGATAGCCCGTTCAATAATACTGGACACATATTTTTGCTTTCTAATTTGACTAAGAAAGTGCCAAGATATAGAGAATCAGAGTTCCAAAGTATACGACAAGGGCTCCTCTTTGTCGTATAAATTTAGTAAAAGTCGTTAAAAAACGTTAAGGCGTATGCCCACCGCGGAGCACAGATAGGCTATGCACGTGTCGTAATATAAAAAGATGTGGTTGTATCTACTGCAACCCACGGAGGCTATAAGCATGCATTGACGTCATTGATACAGTCGTGGCTTGTTCTAATAGGTGGTTACATTACAACGCTGTCGACGTGGGTCTGGTTATAAACAAATTATTATAAGATTATTATAATAAATGCGGTACACCGCAACCGCCGCGGTTGGCTCGCGCCTATATGTCACTATATCGTCTTCATTTTTCGTTTGCAAAAAAAAAAGAAAAATAGGTCGACAATTCTTTAAAATAATCGAAATGACAGATACCCTACCTCTACTCCATTATGCTATTTCTATAACATAGTTTAATGAGGTCTTATGTTTAAGTTTTTTTTTTATATTTTATTGTTACTACAGGAACATTATTCAACTATGCAGTTCCGTATACAACACCTAGCTATAGTGCGTCTTATTAAGACTATAAACGGACAAATAGGTATTTACATACTGACGTCGTTCGGATCCAATCTGTACTGGATTTGTACTCAGCTGTTCAATAGCTTAAAGTGAGTATAATATTATAAGCAACTAAACACAAAAAAAATTCATCAAAATTAGTCCAGCCGTTTAGGAGGAGCTCAATAACTAACACACGTACAGAAGATTTAACTATTATATAAAGATGTATATAAGTGTCATATAATAAATTCATAAATAAATATTTAAGCACAATCTACAAAAAAAACATAGCCCCGTCGTAAGCTCTTAAATTGTGTTACGGGTATTATACATCTGATAAACTGAATAAAATAAACATACTAACATAGATTTTACACATTTTTAACCCCCCAATAAGTGGGGTGCTGTTTGACTGTGTGTATGTCTGCCTGTCTGTCTATAGTACATAGCTTCCAACCGGATGAATCGATTTCAATTTAGTATTTGTATGAAAGGTGTGTTTTGCGCCAGTGTGCAAGACATCTTGATGAAAATCGGTTGACCCGATTAAAAGTTATGTGGGTAAACAAGGGGAAGAAAAACCGAATATTTGCAAATATTATCTACTCAAGTTGGGTTTCAAATGAAAACGCATCCTATGTACATTACAAAAAAGTATGAATTTTTACTTATAAGGGAGCTAAAGTTTTGGAATTGGGGGTTTGTATAAATTTTTAATTTAGATTATGTTTCAATTACTGTCTATTTGTAATTATTTTTCAGCAAAACGCAAACTGGTCATTTTATAACTTGCCATGAGACTAACCCAAGCATTTATGAGTAAGTTATTTTTATAATTTATCTATTTACATATATGTACATTTTCATGTAAATTTTGCATACATCTAGGTAAATTTTCCCCTTCAGAGGGTGGTTCAAGCCTGGCTGAATTGAATTACTAGGCTGGAGATTTGTATTAATAACCATTTTAGATGTTTTTTGCAACATTATAATATTTCTAAGAGCTGGTTTCACCATCTATGAGTAAAATATTATTATTATTAATTCTTTATTGCACAACAAAACATTGTAGAAAAGGTGGGCTTAATGCCAAGGCATTCTCTACCTGCCAACCATTACGCGAGATGTAAGATGCCGTGCTAGTACCTATTTTTTTTAAGTGATTAAAAAAATAGGGCATTACATAATATTATTACTTAATAATTATAAGAAACTAAAGGAGGCTTAAAAACGCTAAAATCAACTTAAAATATATAACAAATAACGAAAATATTAAGCAAAATAAATAAGTAGTAGAAACAAATATTCTCAATAACCAATGGATATAGAACCGTCACGGTTTGTCAGAAACTGACAGTTGTCAGTTGACTTGAAAATTCTATATAATGATGATCTGAACCATTTGTAGGTACTGTATTTTGCACATGTAATTTTAACCAAAAAATAAATATTATTTATTAATGTTATAACCAGCATTGGCTATTTAACCTGGAGATTAAAAAACATGCCCTTATTTAATTTTTTTTAATTAAACAAATAATAATTATAAAACAGCTGCAACTCCAATTCTGTGATAATGGTGATATGCTGATTGAGGGTCTTCACAGATGTTTAAGCGTTCCTGGGTTGAACCACGACCATCGGAATAAAAGTCAAGTGTGCTCCAAAGGCCAACACGGCTTTTTTTCCATCAAGAAGACCTGGATGGGACTCAACTGCAACTACTACCTACTAAGGAAACTAATGCATTGCAGGACTCTCCACGGGATCGAGCACACAGTCTACTTCACATACTCCTTCTCGTTCATAGTGCTGAGAACGTTACTAGTGCTGTTACTGGCAGCAAGGATCCATTCCAACTCCACCACAACCCTTGCTTACCTGTATGATCTGCCCACTGAGAAGTTTGATATTGAGGTGAATATCAATGCTTCATAAACCAGCTGGCGTGGTTCTTTGATCAGATGCGAAAGTTTTCGCCTCTTGATTCATATTGAATATTGCTAAAAACCGCATAAAGATCCGATCAGTAGTTAGGTAGACAGAAAGACGCGGTGGTGTATACTAAAAAAAATAATTAAAATAAAATAAATATATAATATCATAAATAATAACAATAAATATTAATACTTAATTACTAATAAATATATGTATGTTTCAAACCGCGTCTGTCATTATAAAATGATAATCTCATATCATCATCTTTCTGACCTTATCCCACATCACGTGGGGTCGGCACAACATGTTTTCTCCTTCCATTTCCCTCTATCACCCGTCATCTCAACACTCACCTCTTTCTTACACATATCATCTTTCACACAGTCCATCTATCTTTTCTTCGGCCTACCTCTTCTCACATATCCATCTACATTCATATCTAACGCTCTTCTCGTTACATGACTTTCATCTCTTCTCATGACAAAATGATAATCTCATATAAACGAAACAAATACTACTGTGATTTTTAACAATAGCGAAAGTGATACAAAGGTTTTTGTACATATTTATACAAAATAACAATTTGCAAAAATCTATACATATTATAAATAAAGTCCCCCGCCGTGTTTGTCTGTCTTCCTGTCTTTATGTTTGGAATAAACTCAGCAATAAGTGCTACCAGACTGATGGCAATGATGATGATTTTTGTTCGGAACATAAAAAATCTAAAATTAAGTCATTTTATAGGCTTTTCTTTAGGAATAAGGTCAAAATAGGTAAACATCACCTAAAGGGCTCTCTTTCTTTTGCACCTCAAAATGTGAGCATTTTTTAATTTGGCCTTTAGTCGCTCTTACAAACTTATATTCAAATCAAAAGGCGAGCACAAAAATCTCTGATATTGTTTAAACCTTGGCCAATAGCACTACCTTCCATTACGATCATTTAATTTTACAATAAGGTCAGCAAGAGCTAGTCTGTTGTGTCAAAAATATTGACAGGTGCTTTAAAAAGACAAGGTCAGGTGCTATTTGGCTGAGTGCTGTAACTGGACTTTTTCATTTTTAAATTTAACTAGATCGTCTCTTTCTTGAAAATTGAACTATCTTAGGTTAAATCAAATTAATCTAGCGGGTTACTGAACCAAAAACCAGTCCACAAAATTAAAATTGCAAACTAATCACGTTTTTGTAATTGATTTTAAATATTTTTAGAAATACATTTAGCAACATTATTAAAGTTCAAGAAAAACGTGGCCGCTCCAGCAAAAATCTAATTATGAACACTCAACTCCTTGAATAACTAATCTAGGTAGCCACTGGAGCGACTTAATTAATTTTTTTAAATCATAAAGTCTACAGGCAAGTGAGGCACATGGCTTCAATAACTTCAGTATTTAATTTATTCTAAATCAATCATTATCTTGCTTTGACATAATAAGGAGGTTTTGTCTGTTCACGTGACCTCCGGGTGGTGCTAAGAACAGTCTCTGGTGGTAGGCTTCGGCCGCGGCTTGTCACCACCCTCCGGGCTGGGCCAGTGCGTGAAGCGATTTTTTCGTGTTTCGTAATGTGGCCCGGAGAAGCCATCTATCTTCTAGGTCTTCATGTCCCATCTTAGACCACATCGTCACTTTACATCAGGTGAGATTGTGGTCAAATGGAGGCTTATCAAGCATAAAAAAATAAAATAAAAATAATAATAAGTTATTTATTTTTATACTTTATTATAGCAATGTCCTTTCCCCTTGAATTATTATATCTATCTATAGATGAACAGACAGCGGACGTATCTTTAGATACAAAACAATACTCTTTATTAAACACAAAATTACAATAAAACACAAAAAAATATGAATATTTTACAAAAATTGTGATATATATACTACTAATATACTTATATTATAAAGCTAAAGAGTTGGTTTGATTGTTTGAGCGCTCTAATCTCAGAATCAAGTTGTCCGATTTGAAAAATCTTTTCAGTCTTAGAAAGCTCATTTATAAGTGCTTTTTTTTACCGCGGGGAAATCCAAAAACACGAGCTACACCGTGTCGTGTAAGGCTAGTCTTATAAATATAAATAATGTAATGTATTTTGCAGGTAGAAAGATTTATTTTGCAGATAAACAATCTTAAAATGGCACTCAGTGGGTTAGATTTTTTCTACGTCACCAGGACTATGATTTTAACTGTAAGTATATAATTTTTTTCACTATGTCAACTAATTGGGTTTTATATAGATCTCGTATGCCCTTTTTCCCAAAGGTTCTTGATTTCTCTCTGTGGCTCGGGGGGCGAAGGTCCACCTGAGGCGCAACAGGTTGCGGGTTCGATTCCCGCTGAGGACATTTCTGGTTTCGGGTATTTTATATGTATCATAAGTATGTATTTACAAAAAAAAAATATCTATGTAGTATATCTGTCACCTAACACTCACAGTACAAGCTCTGCTTAGTTTGGGGTTCGGTGATGCTGTGCGATTAGTCCGGAAATAATTATTAATTTTATTTTTTTGTCTTGTCTATGACGGAACAAAGAACAAAGGAGTTACAAATTTCTTTAGATAAGGAATTCTTGGAAACTTTGGTAAAACAGACATAAGTGTTTTTATGCAATCTAAAAATCATGATTATCAAACATAACATAATAATGCTATTCACTAAAGTAAGTCCAATATAAGGCTTGAGTTTGCCAATTTATTTCAAATTCTTAATATTTAATAATTATATCAAATCTATGTTAACTAAGCTATGGAAATTATTTTCAGTATGCATTCTAGCGTCGGTAATAAATATTTTTTTAATAATTAATAATAATATAATTCATTTATTCACACAACAGAGATCCGTAATACAAACAAATTCAAAATACACAAAAATAAATTAAATTAATTATTTTAAACATAATTTCATAAATTTTTGATATAAAACTTTAAATATAATTTAAATTATTAATTTCCCTTGACGAAAAAAAACGCATGATAACTGACTAGATTACTCTGTTCTGACAAATGTAAACTAAATTTTAGCTAGACGACTTGGGACTTGGTAGTTGTGCTTTAAAAGGCTGGAGGCAGAATTTGTTTTAAAAATTAATTAAAATATACGCGTCGAATTAAGAACCTCATCCTTTTTTTCGTCGGTTGAAAATTCAAAGACAAGTCAAAAGGGACCAAACTTTCCTTGTCCTTTTTATCGGAGTTTCTACAGTTTTACTTCCGGATATCAGACTTATATGTCACCTTATATGGCATGCATTCTCAACCAATAAATATTACGAGTATGTACGATATTGTCGGATCAAAGTCAAAGATTGCAAACACCAGAACTGGTTTAACTGAATAAAAACTTGCAATATCGAGGCTTTTGCAGTTATGTCTAACCACACACCACAGGCTCGTAAAAACAAAAAGTACGTTTGACTCTCAGCTGTGTGTAAAACTGTTAGCGAACCTAACATTTCGGTTTATTAAATTTTGAGATATGTAAATAAAATAAATAAATATATCCGGACGATCCATGTGTTGTTGTGTGGTAAGTACTCTAAGCTTATGTTACGGGTACTAGACATCTGATATACTTACATAGATATTTTGTATAATACAAATTAAACATCTAGACTAAGGCCTAGAAAATGCCAACAGAACATACAAATACTTGACCTCTCGGCGGGAATCGAAGCCAATACCTCTTGAGCCACAAGCGGACCATCGCTCACCGCGCCACTGAGACAGTCAAGTCAGATATAGTTCTTAGAAACATTATTTATTAATACTATGGATACCTACTATGTTAACATTTATCTCCAAGAGAGACCAAGCAATTTCCGTTAATAAAAATACAATCGAGTAACAAGAAAATAGGTCAACAAAAATAACGAGCTTAATAAATCACAATAGCTGTAATTTGAATACCTAGAGCCTTTGATTGTAGCTTCCACCTCTGTAGGAATCTTTGAGTACCGTCACTTTAAGAAAATACAATTAGGTGAGTTAGAACGGTTCAGTTCAGGTTAACCCTCCGTATACCTGATAGGGTCCATAAGACCCCAGATGAATATAATAATAAATAAATGACGTTGTTGCCATTTATGAGCTAGTCGAGTTCCATTAAATAAATAAAAAAATAAGGCGAACAATAAATTATATGACCTACCCAAGATTAACGATCGTTACTTTGAGAGTCTGAGGGTTAAAATAATCACTCCCTTTTCAGTTGGACATGTATAAAGTAAAAAATAAAAATGTGTATTGCATAATTTGTTGAGCAAATAAAATTATTTTGATTCAAGTTTGCTTTCAAAAAAATTTACAATAGATGGGTGAAAATTGTTAAAAATGAGTGTGTGCTAAAATGTTATTATTTAAAAATAAACGTTAGTCTGAAATAATTATGAAACCATAATAAGTGTGAATTTAATTGATTTTCAACTAAAAGGTTGTATTTTAAATTGTAGTCTATCTAACCCCACCAATTACAATATGTAATGTTCTTCCACTCGGTTTGCGGAGAGTTCATAAAAACAAGATTGGTATTATAAGACAAATATACTTCAAATATTGTTTGAAATATATACATAGGTGATTTAATATAAATCTTAACCTACAAGATTCATGCTTATAAAATTTGACTGGGGCAAATTTGCAAGCAGTAACTTTCATCTAATAATATTGAATAAGTTATAAAGTTAGTAAAATATGAGTTATTGAATTTAACTCAAGAGCTATAAGACCAACCCTTATAAAATTGTAATAAGACCAATTTGCATGCAAATCTTTACCTACCAATAAAAATAATTTAAATCGAATATGGGTGTGTATTCCCCGAGCAGTGTACACGAATAATTGCGAGTCAAAATCTAGTTCTTGCGAGGTCGATAGACAGACGTTAACAAACTTGGTATTTAACAAAAGCTGTATTAAATTCTATGAAACATAACTTGAATCTAATTATTTCTCTTCTTTGTTTCAGTTGCTTGGGACCATAGTCACCTATGAACTCGTTTTGCTTCAATTCAATAATTAAGTCATGGTTTCATGACAAAATTTTAACATGTAGTTTGGTAGATGTTACAAAAACAGAGATTAGTGTGTTAGAAAAATATGTTTCATCTTAATTTCTTTAGAACCATTTATGTTAGTGATAAATGTCACATTATCTATGATATATCAAAAACAAATAATTAAATTTCTGTTGCGATATTTTAATTCTTTATCTAAATATAAAAACCTTATTTATCATTAAAGCACAATTAATGAAAGAATATGCCTCAAAATATAAAGAACCTGTATATTCTTATACGCTTTTCTAAACAAGCAACTCGTATTTTTCCCGAAGAAGGGAAACTCAAAGAAACTACTGGAGTGGAAGGAAGAACAACTTACACTTCACACTTAAACGCTCTCACCTTGATATTGATATGATGTGTTTTTGTAGATGTTTCAAAATAAACGAAAGGTTAAAATATGAATGAGTTTCTCACTGATACATCATAAGTACTCCTATTTACATTCCTACTGGAAAATAAACGAATATCTAGTAAAAATATGAATGAGTTTTTCACTGATTCATCATAAGTACTCCTATTTACATTCCTACTGGGACACCGAGATTTGTCTCTTTACGACAGAGATTAGGCATTAATTCACCACGCTGGCCAACTGCGGGTTGTTGAATGTCACATGCCCTTTAAACTCTTCAAAGTTATCAGAACATGCCGGTTTCCCCAAGATAGCTAGTGTAGCTTCACCTTTTGAACACTTGTTTAAAGCGCATATACGTTTTTCAAGAAAAATTCAGTTGTGTCTGCTAAGTGTCGCGTATGTATCGTAGTATCCGTTTCTCGCGTATGAGTCCAGATTAATTCGGACATTATAAGCCACGTCTCCACTAATCACAGTTGTCACAGAACAGTCTTTGGTGGTAGGCTTCGGCCGCGGCTTGTCACCACCCTCCGGGCTGGGCCAGTGCGTGAAGCGATTTTTTCGTGTTTCGTAATGTGGCCCGGAGAACCATCTACCTTCTAGGTCTTCATGCTCCATCTTAGACCACATCGTCACTTTACATCAGGTGAGATTGTGATCAAATGAAGGCTTATCCATCATAAAAAAAAAAAACCAGTTGTGCCTGTTAAGTGTCGCGTATGTATCGTAGTATCCGTTTCTCGCGTATGAGTTCAGATTAATTTGGACATTATTAGCCGCGTCTCCAGTAATCACAGTTGTGCTGGGACTTGAGCCGCAGATTGGCTTATGAGCATCGATGTGCTACCATTTACAACAATCCGACAGATTCCGTACATAGTAACATACATATCTTAACCGACGAGCCATGTGAACTTGTCAGCCTCAACGGACGACTGTCTTTGCCAGCCAAAAAACATGAGCTTTGATCAAAGGTTATATCAAAGGTCAAATCTTTGTATTTGTCAGACATAATTACCTTCTTAACTAGTGGGACACAAAATAAGCACAAAGTTACTTTACATGAAAAAATAAGAAAGCTTTATTTTCTAAATTTGGTGATACAAATTATATAAGTTGTACCTACTCCCGTATCTTGAATATAAACAACACGAACAATCCAATTTTCTAAGCTCCTCCGCATAGATTTTTACACAATCTACCTCATAATAAATAATAACCCAGGTTCATCTATAACGAGAATCTAATCCGTTCAGTGCAAGCACTAATGAGGTGGAGAATTTAAGAAGCTCCGATTACAGGCATTGGGGCGTCTTAATTAAAAATCTAGGGCTGGATCTTGGTTCATCATAGTTCATTATTAGGTGATAAACTATAATGATCATGTTTGAAATGCATTTAGTAAAAGGCTATCGAAGGTATATTTTATCTATAATTATAATATAAAGCTGTAGACTTTGTTTCAACTCGCTAATCACAGGAACAACTGGTCAGATTTGAAAAACTCTTTCAGCGTTTAATAACCCATTTATCAAGTAAGGCTATAGTGTCTAGCGCAGGAAATACCAAAAACACGGTCATCGCTACGGCGAGTAAACCTAGTCATCTATACTATATATACTATATATATATATTATATTATATTATTTATATTATAAAGAGGAAAGGTTTGATTTTTTGTTTGTTTGTTTGTCTCGAATAGGCTCTGAAACTACTGCACCGATTTAAAAAATTCTTTTACCATTCGAAAGCTACACTATCCCTGAGTGAAATAGGCTATATTTAGTTTTCAAAAATAATATGATTCCTGACAAAACTCCGATAATGTAACCCATGGTGAAAAAATAGAACCAAAAACTTTCTTTAATCGCGAATGCTGCGAAAACTATTGAATATATAACAAAGTCATGTATTACAACTTTGTAGAACTTATCATTATCTACAAAAAACGTCATTACATCATACCTCTAACTATTATAGTTTTGTGACAATAAGCGATTTTTTATATTAAAAAAATAATATACCACTGTTTGAAAAGGCTCTTTATTTGTATCTTGGTATTAATCCTTAACAAAATAAATGATTTATTATGTATTGCCTTAAAGCAAACCTTTATATAACTTTTTGAATTATTAGATTCTGACATTCCATTCAAAAGATATCACGAGTTATTTTTTTTTTTTAAAACCGCTCGGCGTCTAACTTTGCGTTGTGGAGTGGCAGGCGTCGTCACTCGGGCACGGAGGTACGGGAGGGGGGTTAAGATCACGAAATAATCTGCCGCGCGGGGTCGGCTCCCTACTGAATGGTCGTGTGCGGAAATAAAAAAATTGTCGTTTGATAATATTTTGTCGCTTAGTCAATAGTTAATAATTCGTTAACAGGTAACTAATCCCATTCAAAAAGTTATTTTCAGAACTAAACCCTAGCATATAGCATAGATATTGTACATTATCCACTTGAACGTCCAGTGGTACTGTAGTGCCACAAAACTTTATGCCGACTTACGTCCATGGTACTAGAGTGCCACACGAGTTTTTGGTTTTTTTATTTCGGATTTTCTTTATTTTCTAATAAGACAAGTTGCTAGTGTCAATGTCAGATGTCATTGTCAATAATTATTCTACTAAATTCTTATTAGAAAACCCATACCTGGCAACAAAAATTATGAAAAAAAAAATATTTTGACAATAAAGTGAGAGAAATTTTCCGCCATTTTCCTATTTTTCGCAAGTTAATTTCTTTATGATTTACTTGTGATATCTATATTAAAATTAAATATGTTATTGAAAAAACTAGACTCCAACCCCGTTAAAACGGTACCAAAATAATAATTAAATGTTCAGATGAAGTATTTTAAATAAATTTATCAAAATAGGTCTCCAAATCAGTCTAAAAATGCTACCATCCTATTTTTGATAATTTTTTAGTAAATGAAGATGTAGGTACGATGATTCATATTATTATTCAAGTTTATATAATTATAATAAAGAAAATAAATACATTTTTGGTTTTGAAATAGGTTTAGTACTTTTTATGTGATAAATAGTTTTAACGGAAAAAACATGGCGTTTTTCACGCTCGGCGCGCGTAACGCGCGCTGGGACGTTAGTCCCTAGTTACGCCGCGGGCGCTGGACGTTAGAGTGGTTATGGTCGGTTGCAGGTTCAATTGGGTTAACCATCAAAACACGTAAAATAAGTTGAGTTTACAGTTTTTTTAGTTTTTTTCTGCTCTTTCGAATAGCATAATAATAGAATTGTAGCTTTAAAAAAATACAGTTACGCTACACATTTTAACTGTGAATTTTGCAGACTTCCATCGTAATTATGTTGTAACTGAGTAGGTATGTGATCCATTTACATAAGTCAAATTGTTGTATTCCTATGACCGGTTAAGTTGGTGTATGTATCTTGGCAAACCAGCATTGCTCTTACACTAATTCTTAGCTTGAACGAAAAATTATAACCACACATACACCAATATAATAAAACCAACTTTCTTCAAAACTAACGTTACACCAATTGACCCGAATCAAGTTTATTTTTGTTGTCGGTTACACCAATTTGAGCATTGCAATCATTAGTATTTTTGCTCTTACCTTATTCTTCTTATAAATTATAAATCTAAATTCAAAATATAAGAAAACCCCCCAATTCGAATCCTTCAATTTCCTTAAAAGTAAAACACCATTATAATGTGTAATGTGCACGCAATGCGCTTTCATTTACCCCACTCGAGATTTTTGCAGATTTTCGGTTTTCCTTCCCCACTCTAATTTAACAATTTTTAAACTGCGCACCCGATTTTCATGAAACATGTCTAAGAGCACTCGCGCCAGACTCACCTTTTAAACAAAAAAAACTAAGTTGAAATCGCTTCATCCGTTCGGGAGCTATGACGTCCCAGACAGACAGACACATCAAACATATGACACCCCTCTTTTTTTGTCGGGGGTTAAAAATGAATCGCAAAATGTGTTGCTAAGCGCATAACTCAACAACGCCTATACCAATTTAGCCAATTTTTTTTTTTAATGTTCGTTAGAGTTTAAGGATGGTTTTTACGGCGAGAAAAAATCGAATAATTTTGAAACAATTTTGAATAATTACCCGTGCAAAGCCTACATATAAATAGAAATGAACTAGCTACATATTCAAATAAACTAGATTTTACCAGGACTTTCGCGAGAACAATGTATTTTCTCGTGGTAAAGTGGAGCTTTATAGCCTTCCTCGTTAGACTACAAAGAAATATTTGTTTTATTCGTTTTGGTAAATTCTGCCAATAAGCACGTTCAAACTAAATAACGCACTTTATAATTAGCACCCAATGAAATAAGTTTATATTATAATATAAAATTCTCGTCTAATATATAAAATTCTCGTGTCACGGGGTGCGTAATCGAACTCCTCCGAAACGGCTTGACAGATTTTGATGAAATTTTTTGTGCTTATCCGGTATCTATGAGAATCGGCCAACATCTATTTTTCATCCCCCTAAATGTTAGGGGTAGTCCACCCCTAATTTTTTTTTTTAATTTTTTTGACAGAATTTTAATTTTTTTTATGATAGAACATACAAAAATACATACAATCCTCAATTTTTACCCTTCTACGATCAACCCTTATTTTTTAATAGCCATTTTAGTATGGCAAAACAACGTTTGCCGGATCAGCTAGTATTATTATATATGACAAAAAAATAATGGGTCCGTTGTTTGGATTACTTAAAAAACCTGTACCCATATTTTTCCTTCTTCCTTTAAATGAGAACTCAAGACGTTATAGTGCATTGAAGTTTCGTAACGTAGAGCTTTCATGTGATTTGTACTTAATTGGAGCCTCCGGAGCGTTTCACGAATTAATCACGATTTTAATTAAGACTCAATAAAACACATTACACATAATATTAATACTTTATTGATTGCTCAAAGAAGGCACTGTGGTAGAAATATTTGGTAGTATGGTCGATGATACGGGTGAATTAAATTGGAACATCACTAGTTCATACGTCACTATCGTACCCGCTACCTGAAAAAAAAAACAAATTAATCAACTCAGCTTTTAAAAATTCTTTGCTCATATAAGACTCCAAAATATGATTGATGTTATTTATCTTAAACTGCGCTTATGTTTATTTTAATTGTATGTGGCTATACTACACTTAATTCACCTGGGTGAACAAACAATGGTTTGTTCACCCAGGTGATTTAAGTACACTTCTAGTAGACTTTATTCACACAGGTGTAATGTTTATGGCGTAAATAGAACCTTTTCTATTTCCATAATCTAAAGTCAAAAATATGTGACATATAATAAGGATGATTATGAATAGTTTTGTAAGTACGAGTAACTTGCCGTTAGAAGAAGGCCTCTTGTAATAGAGAAAAACCGCAAACCACTCAGTGCTATGTGATCCCCATTAACTTGATCCAGAAATCTTTGTACCTGAAATATATGAGATGTATATATATTTTTATTGTCAGTCTCTTTATCTAAAGTATATTAGTTAAAAAAGAGGAGTCAGCACCGTATACAGTAAGATTGATTCAGTGGCGAACTGTAACGCTACTACTTTGAGGAGAAGCGATGACAAGTTGCGATCTCAATAGGCCTTTTAGGTCGAAGTGATACAATCATCATCATCATCATTTCAGCCGTAGGACGTCCACTGCTGAACATAGGCCTCCCTCACAGACTTCCAATGATTTCAGTCGGAAGCAGCTTGTAACCACCGCGAGCCCGCTACCTTCACCAAGTCGTCCGTCCATCTAGTTGGTGGACGTCCTACTCTCCGTTTGCCGATTCGTGGTCTCCATTCAAGAACTTTCCGGCCCCAACGGCCATCTGTTCTACCCGCCCATTGCCATGAGCTAATTCGCTTGGCTATGTCGGTGACCCGCGTTCTTCTACGTATCTCCTCATTTCTGATACAATAGCCACATTAAACAAATACAAAAATAACATTGATTACATGACACATATTAACAATAAAAAAAATAGGATGTTGGCTGTAACGCAGCCATTTGTTCGACAAGTACCTCCACTCCACAATAAGGTGGCTTACCAGTAGAGTTGAATAAATTACTTTATTTGCATCATTACCATGCCTTGTGTAACACTAATTGTATAACTTTTAAAACAATCATGGTTATCATCAATATTTAGATTTCATCATCATCATCATCATCATTATTTCAGCCGTAGGACTAGATTTATTAAACCAATAATAAGGCCCGACTTACTGACCCTACTCGCAGCTTCAGTTCAACCAAGATCATGGCGCATATTACTATGCTGAAATATCGGGTAACTCTTAAACCAGGAAATCATGGTTAATATCCCGTTATAAATCTCATGCCATATTCCCTTCCCATCTCATTACATTACTCAAATCAACCTAAAAAGTTTTTCCAAACTCAACCCAAAAGCATTCCATGCTCAAGCCATGCAATACAATACAATACAAAAATTCTTTATTGTAACACCACAATATAGGAACATACATTAGGAGATACATATTTAATACAGTGACTAAAGAGTAATAGCGATCTCTTACAGGCAACCTTTGGATGGATCACAAATTTGATAATAAGAGAGAGCGGTGGCGTTTACACAGATTTATAAATAAAAATAAAATGAGTAGGTATATGTACTACAGAAAACAAACACAGTAGGAGTGTGTAGTAATGAACACAAATTAAACATACTATTGATAAATATTAAGTGAAGTTGAAAGAAAATGACTATTAATGCAATGTATTTCTGAAAATTACGGCAAATAACAAACCTCAAGACAGTATACGGGAGATGGTACATCGTACAGCACGGGAGCGGGCACGTTCGAAGCGGTGTTCACTTGCGAAGCTATCAGCGACACAGCGATGGACCTCGTGATCAGGTACACGAGAGAAAATATGAAGTAGACGGCTGCTTCATAGCCGCCGAGGAGAGTTGACCTGGAATGTACATAAATGATTCTTTTAACTATGAGATATACCTACTCAAACTACACCTCGGGTATTTATACACGTTTTGGATTTTTTTTTCTTTTTTTTATGCTTGATATGCCTTCCACCTTTCCACCACCAGATTTGACCACAATCTCACCTGATATAGTGACAAAAATGATCAAAATGAATGATAAAAATAGACCAAAATTAGTTATATTCAAAATTACCAAAAGATGCAGTTAGAGCGATCACCTATGTAAGGCGCAACGTCGCTTAGCTTCATAAAAATCACGTTTGGTGTATGGAAGCCTTTTATACTATTAATTTATTGTGTGTTTTTAGTATTTGCTTTTATAGCGGCATCAGAAATATAATCATCCCTCAAAATTTCTACTTTCTATCTATCACGGTTCTTGATATACAGACGGACAGACAGACAGACGACGAAGTCTCAGTAACAGGGTCCGCTTTTACTTTTTGTGCATGGAACCCTAAAAACACGCATTAGGCTGACTTACAGTGCTATTCCACCAAATAGTGAATATGCACCCTTAGGACCTTAGTAGCTTAGTGGCTAATTGCGCACTTTGCCGACTTTTGCGGTATTCAATGCAGGTAATTACGTCAGTTAAATCAGAAATGTAGAGATCCGTAAAAGAACACGGCTCACTGACAGTGGGCATGCCATAGTACTTAGAGGTAGAACAGGGATCTTTGGGGCCGAAAAGTTCTCAAAAGGTAATATAAAATCCACAAAATAGTAATATAAAATGCTTGCATTCATCGTTCACAACATATTGATTATGTTATAAAAGTACCTTTTAGTTCGACTGCTACATTCTCCAGTTCCTTTGATGCCATCTCTGAAACAATATCGGAGATCAGATTTATCAATGATGCGTCTAGTTTGACAGTTTCCAAGTTCTCACCGTCCAGTTAACAGGCGTGCCAGAAATTATAGCTCGCTGATAAGGGCAACAAATGTTGCTGCTTTTCACAAAATACAAAAATGTATTTACCAATACCCAATTATAATTCATTAAGCAGCGGTTCCCGCAAGAGGCAAGCCTTTATAGCGGGAGATACAGATACAGTACCTTTTTAACAGATACAGAAAGCAGTGCAGGAAAAACAGAAGCAATCCTAAAATAGGGTCAATAATAAAATTACATACTTAGGTAAGTAAATTTGGAAAAACATAAACAACAAATATTATGAAAAACACTCAATAAGAAAAGAAAAGCGAAAATGATAGGAGAAGGGGATATTATTTTTTTATTTATTTTTAGGATAACGATACGATTACGATGTTCAAATAGAGAACCGCGGTGTTCCTAGCCCCAAAACGGATTTTCCAGTGGAATATTGAACGTGCTGTGTTGTTCTAAAACATTGAAGCGAACTGTCAAGACAATGTTATTTCCTTGATATTTATTGTTTAAACAATTTAGTTTTATTAATTTTAAGTTAACCTGTCCATGTAGGCCATGTGCTTCTAATGAAATAAACGTTTTGACTTTGACTTTAATGAAAAATTGGCACAAAATTAGCGAACTACGAATTCAAATCACCAGTGATGGCTAGTGGTTGATAATTAAAAACATTAAAAGGTAAGTTAAGTAAGTTTCATACAATGAAACCAACTCACTCCAAAGTATTGAAGAGCTGAAGGCATATGAAGAACAAGTTATTCGCGAAGGATATGAAGACGATTCCACTGATGACGTCATCAACCTTCCTCACCAACTGCGTTGCCCTCCCGTACTCCTCTCGAGTGTTCCGCCAGAAAATTTCTGGTAAGTACTGAAATAGGAGAAAACTTAGCTTGAGTATTATGACTGAAGTTCCACTAACCAAGTTATATTCGTCACCACTTGAACCAAGTTATATTCGTCACTAACGGGTGCCATCGTTCCCTAAGTGCTGTGGTGTTCCCACTACCTAGAACTAGTCTATTCTTTGAGTGGGCTAGATGGTAGATGAGCTTTATGTAAGATCTTGAACACAGCACACGTGAGAGCCAAACGGTGCAATTCGGGCCATTCATGCTGCTCGGTGATGGGCCACTGGGGATTCATCGAGTGTCAGCTGCCGCTGCATTTGCACTGAGGCATGCCGGCTCGTTTAACCATAGACTGGAAGACCAGTACGGAGTCGATAAGTTGAGATAGTACAGCCATCTCAATAAGGCCAACAAAACTTAGTACAAATTAGCCACAAAACGGCCTTTGTACTTACCTTTTTACTTGTGTAAATACCAGGTACATATTATGTATCATCATAAGGTACTTATGAGGAAAATTAGTCGAGAACAATTTGTCGAAAACAATTCCTTGATATATTTTCCGAAAATATAATTCGTTGAAATCGGTTCCAACAAGAAATTAAAATAAAAGACTAACTATAAATATTGTAAAGTTTCTGAACAAAAATGAGCTAGTATTGTAAAAAGCGAAGTTACCAGATACGATAAATTAATTTCCTATTTATCATTAAGTACTCTCAATGTGTTTTTTTTGTATAATATTTTAACGTTTCTAAGATTTATAAAATCAAAAAATGGAGATAAATTATTTTGTATCTTGTCCTCGACACATTTGTTTTCGACAAATTGAAATCGACGAAACTAGACAGAATTAGATATTTAGCTATGATTTTTGCTCTGATTCGATGAATTTTTGCTAGCGAGAGACTGAGAATCTTATCTATATCTGAATTCCAATAAACATTATCAAGTCAAATAAGTATATACATTCTACGGTTAAAGTTTTATTTGTAGAATCACAACCGAATTGGCATTATCTTTAAAACGTCTGGTTCGGTATAGACTTAATATTAGTTCTTAACTAGTTGACTGACCTTGCCTTGAGCTGCAAGTAGTTTCTTATTAACCTGTCCCAGCCTCGAAGTCAAATAGTAGCTCATGCAGATCACAAACAGATCTGAGAAGTTCCAAATAAACGTGGATTGGAAATGCCAGAACTGAAAACATTAACTCGATTTAAATCCGTTGCGTGAAAGTGATAATTTAAATTCAAGGTGAACATTGCTATTTTTTGAAACTTCTTTAGAATCTTTGTGATTTCAAGCCGGATGCAACAGAAAAAACGACAGGTAAGCCAATCTTAAACGCTAACATTAAGGTTAAGCAATGTTGCGCGACGCCAGTACTTGGATGGGTGACCGCCCGAACAAAATCTTTTTGCACAGTATATATTTTTTTGTTTTTTTTTATTCATCTTATTCTTTTGTCAATTTACTGAAGTTTCACTTCTATCGAGTCTGAATGGCAGACACACCTTTTTTTTTCCACAGTCGTTTGATTGTTGCTTAAAATCATGTCAATGGTAATAAAAATGAAGAGGTATATATAAAAATGATAAGGTATATTCAAATATTCATTCATGAAAATTATAGTACTCGATAAAATTGTGGCTAAGGGATATCTCAATTGTAATAAAACGTTATATTAATAAATTTATATATATGTGAAAGTTTAAGTTTATAGAGTTATATTCCTGCTTTCTTTATACCGTTGGAAATAGCACTAATAATTATTGAGGATCGGTTCAGGCGATCGATACACGACGCAACGATATATAGGGAGGATTCCCGCAATTAATTTGTATCGTTTTGCATATAAAATTATTGTCTTATTTTGCGCATCGAATCGCACCTCGTCACGGTGTAGACTGACCCTTATTGACATAATATCTCGTATTAATAAAAATTGCTATTTCAGGCTAATATTACTGAATTGGCTAAAACACACAAAAAGCCTATTTAGATAAAATACTATTAAAGAGATAAATAAGGGTGAATACATGTCATATCATTAATATAAAATGTTTCAATAATATATGGACCAGCTGAAACTAAGTAACTCGACAATTTAGAAACCACTTACCTGCGTAGTCATGCCTAGAAGTTTCGAATACGGTATGTTGTTGAATACCCACGGGTAGAAATGCTTCACGAATCCCTCATACGTATTCAGTTGAGAATAGCACATTTCAGCCCCAGCGAATGCCGAGAGCAGTGACAAAATATGTTCCACTGTAATAGATAATATTATTGCAAAGTAGAATTAAAACTGTTACCAACGCAAATGGAATAGAATTGGTGCCGAAAACTCACTACAGTTTCAGTGCAAAGAGTTTTGTTACTGGGATAATATTAATGTATGCAATTTTATTCGTACTATTTAGATTAATTCGCTCTATTTTTTTACATCTAGATTTTCTTGGCGTTGCGTTGGTGATTCTCTCGGGAACGATATATTTTTTCACGTTAAAAAGTACCCTATAGCCTTCCTCAATAAATAGTAAGTAATAAATGGTATGGTCAATAAATGGCGGTTGTAATTTTCTCTGGTGGTAGGCTTCGGCCGCGGATTGTCACCACCCTCCGGGCTGGGCCAGTGCATGAAACGATTCTTTCGTGTTTCTTAATGTGGTCCGGAGTAGCCATCTTCTAGGTATAATGCCCCATTTCAGACCACATCGTCACTTTACATCAGGTGAGATTGTAATCAAATGAAGACTTATCTAACATAAAAAAATAAGGTTTACTAACAGTGAAATAATTATTCAAATCAGACCTTACTGAGATTAGCGCGTTAAAACAAACAAACAAACTTTTAAGCTTTATAATTATTAGTATAGATTTGCTATAATAGTAAGAATGAAGTCTATGTTTGGAACTATTTGAAATAATTAAGACCTTTTTCAGAATCGAAAACAATAGGTACGTTTTAATACAAAATGTATAAAAATAAGACCTTTTCCGTCTAGGCAAATTTATTTTCCAGATTTATTTTCGTATTTTTTGTAGGTTTCGTGAAAATACGAGCGCGACATTAAGTGCAATGCATTGGGGAGTCGCTTTGCGCTTCCCAAAGTTTGAAAAGGTTCTTTGAGTTTTCTTAGAGTCCATTTGGATTCCTATCGTATCGACATATTACTTATTTAAGACTAAGGTTACGTAGTAATTTATTATTCTATGACTAAGGGCATGTTTAACTATATCAAAGTAATGTGTTGAGTAGCTTATGTTTAGTTATAGATCTGTCTTGCTCAGAACAATAAAAGTCTGATTGAAACATTTGAATAAAGTAACTATGGACTAGCTACTTGACAAATGTTATTTTCTTGATTATTCTTAGATTTTATTTAAATTAACTTTAAGTTGACCTGTCCATGTATTCAATGTTCGTCTAAGGAAATAAGCATTTTGACTTTGACTTGGAACTTAGTCGGACATGCATGGAAAAACATGACTTAATCCAAAAACATGAATGTTGCAAAGGTTATTTATGTAACATTTCTACTAGATAATTTTTTTTATCTTTAATTATACATTTTTTTGTTAATATTAAAATAACTTGTAGGTCTTCATGCCCCACCTTAGACCACTTCGTCACTTTACATCAGGTGAGATTGTGGTCAAATAAAGGCTTATCTAGAATATAAAAAAAACGCACCTAGTGCTAAGATCAGAACTACACCACAAGTGATGTTACACCTCCGTGGTAACATGACATCATAGTTTGGGTCCATCTCCTCAGTCCTGGCTATGGCTTGCACCAGGGCTGGCCAGCTCCGAGCCACTTGCACGAACATCACCATTGTTATGCTGGTGGTTGCGTAGAATATTAGCGGCGCTGGAACGTAAAATAATTTGATAATTATGAGATAGACTCATATTATGCTCCTGTAGCAGAATTAATTGTACTCTAAACTAGTCTTACTACCTGACTCCATGTAACTGTAATTAATTCACAAACAATAAATGATTATTACTGTTTATTATACCTGGAGATTTGTGTACAGTTTTTACATAGTTTGCAATAAAAATAACCACAAACAATATGAGTACATTTTTTTTATATTACTATGTATATAAATCTTCTGTAAGTACGCGTGTTAGTCATTGAACTCCTTCTAAACGGCTGGAACGACTTTGATGTTTTTTTTTTTGTGTTTGTTTAAGTGGGTTCAAGAATGGTTTAGATTCACAATACGGTCAACTAGGTGCGAAGCGGGGCGGATCTAAATGACGGACTTAGTTTTGTTTTAGTCATCGACCCTATTATTATAACAGTCAATGAAGGAGACCAATTTCCATCATTGGTATGATGATGATGATGATAGTTAAGAATAACTGAGAACAGCGTACGCAAACTTAGAGGAGAAGAAGCTCGCATCGAAGTGACATCTTTTCAACCCAAGACCAAAAAAGAGGGGGTTATAAGTTTGACGTGTCTGTCTGTTGAATCATAGCTCCGAAGAAAACGAGTGAATCAATTTCAATATAGTGTTATTTTTTTGTATGAAAGGTTACTTACGCAAATATTCTTAGATTATGTATGATGAAAATCGGCTCAGCCGTTTAAAGTTATGGGGGTTGAAAGTGAGGAAGAAGAACCCAAAATTTCCAAATATATTCAAGTGTGGTCTCAAATGAAAGCGCATCACGTCCACATTACAAAATAATTATGATTTATGAGTTTTTACTACTAAGGTAACTAATTTATAATCGTTTAATTTAGATTATTGAAATTGTAACTTTAAAATAAAAGAATAAATAAATATTTCCGGTCAATGAACACAACAACATAGCTCTAAAGCTTGTGTTACGGGTACTACTGATATTATACATATATATGCTATATATATATTAAGCTCACCTTTGTGTACAAAGTTTCTTTCAAATAAAGTATTTTGCATAAATGATAAATAAATAAATACATACATGTTGCCATCAGCGATGAAGTGATGTGCATCAGGTTGTACATGCACATAAGAGCCATAAACGCTTGACCGACCAGAGATATCAACGAATATAGGCATTTCCACGATGTCTTCACAAACCTAAAAATGTATATACAAGGTGTTTAAAATTGGTATATACATAGCGATGTGAATGGCATGCAGCACGCGAAGTTATTGTGATCTACAACATTCGATTTCAGGCCTTTTTTTTATTATTGCGGTGTTAATGTTAAACATTATAATACACATTGTAGAAAAGTAAACTAGTTTGTAGATTTTTATTTTTTTTATATATTTTTAATGGTATTTGGGAAAGGTAAAAAATTATTATTATTAGTATGTCTCTGACTATGTATCTGTCTCCTCGTAAAACATTTGGTTTATTGCTAGCAAGAAAATAGTTTTTGGTGTAAGAATCATGATTTACTAACTTGACTTCACCGGCGTTGTTATTGAAAACTCCTTCAAATGGCATGAGAGAGAACAGCTGCCCAATAATCACGGTTACACGTAGGGACCCTTGGAAGGTTGCGTATCTACTCTTCTGTTTATTTGCATGGACTTTGTTGTCTAAAAAAAAGGGTCGAATTAAGAACCACCTTTTCCGTTGAAAGTCTGTTAAAATATTAATAAATATTAAATTCCAATTTTAAATGTCTACCTGAGGTCTACAAAGGCCACATGAGAAAAAAATGTAATTCAATTGATTAAATTTACTTACTCTTAGCCGGTACCCAAAATGACAGATTTTTCTTTATGTTCTTCTGTGCATTTTTTAACATGATTAATGTTTTTTTTCACACTGTTGCGTGAATATTTCTTATATTTATCAAAAATATGCCACGTTTGCAATTATTCTTAAAAAAAAACTATTCCACATTTATTATAATTTCGTTTTAAAGATATGTTTAAAGATGCTTTGGTAAAACGTAATAATTTGGTAACCAGAATAAATATTTCCGGACAATCTACACCACAACATTTAGCCCCGTGGTAAGCTCTAAGCTTATGTTACGGGAATGACTCTTTTAAACTTCTAACCTATTCCAAAAACCTACCAATAATACAACAATCACAAGTAATAAGTAATATTACTTCGTACAGATTAATGTATCATTTGGCATACAACCAACTCACAACCTTTTGGCATGGAAAATACTTTGAAAACAGTTTGTATAGTGTTGTCACCGTTCGTGTGAAGTTCTCGTGACGTACGTAACTGGAATCAATAATGATTGGTCATGTTGTTGTGATTAGGGCAGAGGATCTCAAAGTTTTTAGCTTTTTTTAAGAAGGCAACTTTCATTTATGCACCTTTGTTGGACGACAATTTCATCATAGTAAAGTAGACATTATTTTATGTTAGTTATTAATGTATTACAAATTTTGACTTCTCAGAATAATTAAGAACATTTTAGTTATTATATTTTGAATAAGTTGAGGCATTGGGAAACTACGTAAAAAAACATATTGTGACTTTTAATTTATTTTATCAACTAGCGGCCCGCCCCGGCTTCGCACGGGTTATTATTCAAAATTAATATCCCGGCAATTATTCGATTTATTCTCGACTTTAAACCTTCCCTAGACCTCCACGAACATTTCAAGACTAAGAAAAGATAAATCCGTTCAGCCGTTCTCGAGTTTTAATCAGACTAACGAACAACAATTCATTTTTATCTATATAGATAAATAACTATAATGAGTATCGATATAAAGACAGGATCATCCAGATCTTGAAAGCAAAACTTTAAGCTTAGCAAATAATCTTGACTTGAAGAAACCATTTATTTCAGGCATCTAAGGCCCATATAAACATATACCTTATGGACTAACATACATAAAAATAAAAATTATAAACTAAAGTGTCAGAATCGTGGATCATCTATGACCGCGGTGTCGCCTTACCATATATGAACCGAAGCTCACATTTCGACGCGAACCAAAAATGCAGTCTTGGTTCGGATGTATTCCACCACAGCCTCGGAGTTCACGATGGAATCTACTGAAACAGTAACAAAACATTCTTACAATGCTGATGAAAATAACTTATTGTTATTATTGAGACTTCGTCGTCTCTCTGTCTGTCCGTCTGTCACCAAGCTGTAGCTAAATAACCGTGATAGATAGAAAGTTTAAGTTTTGCGGAATGATGTTCTTTTTAACCCCCAACCAAAAAAGAGGGGTGTTATAAGTTTGACGTGTCTGTCTGTGAATTTTTCATGAAAATCGGTTATGCCGTTTAAAAGTTATGGGAGTTAGAGTGGGGAAGGAAAACCGAAAATCTGCAAATATACTTGAGTGGGGTATCAAATGAAAGCGAATCGCGTGCACATTACATAGGGTTTTACTTTTAAGGAAATTAAGGCATTGGAATCGGGGGTTTTCCTTAAATTTTAAGATTTATTATATAATATTCTAGGTGTCGTATGCGACTATCTCGTACTTATCAAATATATTTTTTTAAAGTTATATAGAACATGAAAAAGCTTTTAACAGAGACAATTTTATGCTTAAATTATAGTAGGTAATTTTAGTTTTAATAGTCCAATTTCCTTTTAGATATAATGGATTAAGTTAAGGATAGTGCTTGGTTAGTTGTAAACAATATCAAATTACATAGAATTGTAGTTAGAAAAGTGAAACACTAAGTAGAGTAATAATAGGTAATTCAAGTGATAATGATTGATGAACAAAATACTAAGCAAGGACATGGAAACAGGTGATTGCTTAAAAAGAAAGTTTATGAACTCGTCTAACATTAAATAAAATATCTGTTAAAGCAAAAAAAGCCGAGTGGTATTCGCTACATTGTTTCCTTATTAATTTTAAGTTTTTATATGTAAATGGGTAAATAAACATTATGTTCACTTTTCTTTATTCGGAAAACTATAGGTTTTAGCCAAGGCTTCGCCCGTCTGAAACTACAAAATTATTCGTCAGTGCCATGAAAGCTGACGTAGTCCGTTTATCTATATGTATGCGAAATTTCAAGAAGTTTGGTTGAACAGGTAATGCAAACAAAATCACTTTCGATTTCAGTATCCACCTAGGATCTGAGCCAGCTTTTAAATTTGCAATGGAGAGACGCAAAATGGCGTTCAACTGAGTAACATTTTTTCACATTATAATTTTATTTAACTCGACACTAGCAAATTGTCGCTTCAAGCGCAAAGTCCAATTACAAGAAACTGAACTAAACTAAATTTGCAATGACAATCAAAAATAGTCATACGCGACGTGTAGACAATATACTTACTGCAATAACTCTTTATTATGGATAATTGGAGATACATTTGCACAAATCCTACTTATCCTCTCTAAGTTTGCGAAGTGTGTTGTTGGTTACACCGTAAAAACTACTCAAGGGATTTTGTTAAAACTTCACAATAATTAAGGTTTCAGAATAACATTATTGCACGGGAAACTCAATGATAGATAGATTACACTTTATTGCTCACCACACAAAACACAAAAAAAAACAAACATAGACTTAGCATAATCATAATGTTGGAGTACAATGGGCGGCCTTATCGCTAAGAGCGATCTCTTCCAGGCAACCAATGATTGTGAGGAAAGCCCGATTTGGGTCAAATTTGGCACGAGCAGTTTTCCCAGTAAATTGCAATAGCTACTTTTAGCCGTGGGAAAATCTATTATTTATACATGTATGCCTATTATATTAGGTATATCAGATGTCTAGTACCCGTAACACAAGCTTAGAGCTTACCACGCGGGGCTTGATGTTGATGTGTGAATTGTCTAAAGATATTTATTTATTTAATTATCACGCGGTCAAACCACGGGTACATCTAATATTTCTATCTTTACTACATAATATAGCTTCGTTCACTTACCTCTTTCGAATAATTAGGCTGGGAGTAACAAACAGTAATTTAAACGTTAGTATGAGCACACGATAACAGCTCGCTATTAGATCTTTATCGCTCTAATAGGTACCTACGTATTTACATCGACAAATTATTTGTATATTTTACTAGGAACTACTACGGAAAATATGTAGCTATACCTGCTTTATATTAAACAAAGTATAATAAATTTGTTTTATTTTTATTCTCAAGATTGTTATGCTCCTGTGGCGCGGTGGGCGAAAGTCCGCTTGCAGTGCAAGAGGTAGCTGGTTCAATTCACGCCAAGGTGTCAGTGTTTGTATGTTCTAATATCTGCAGACACTTTTTTATTGGCTGGAGAGTTTTCTGCTTTCAATAATAATAATTATAAATAATAATAGTTAAATAAATAATGATAATAGTTTTGTCTGTTCATGTCCGTGGTAACCCTCTGAATCCTTACACGTGACCTCCTGGTGGACCTAAGAACAGTCTCTGGTGGTAGGCTTCGGCCGCGGCTTGTCACTACCCTCCGGGGCCAGTGTGTGAAGCGATTTTTTCGTGTTTCGTAATGTATATGTATAATATTTGTATGTGTGTGTGTTTATAATAGCAACTGAGTGCTTGCCACGGGGCTCAATGTTGCTGTTTAGTTTTTTTAATGGACTTATATGCTGTTGAATGCCGATAGCCATGACAGCGTTACTGGGCTGTGGCGGACCAAAAAGGAAATTCAACTAGGGCGGCGTCCTTACCGAACCCAACGCGTCATCATCACAATACACATTATTGAACACAACAATACAATAAAACACAAAATAGATAAAAATGTACAATAATTGTGTTACTTTTCCGAAAATTTATTATATATTATATTATTCTGGCTTTTTGGCGAAGTCAGTGAAAGTCCGCAATGGGTTCGTTTCTTGTAAAATTAGGTACCACTTTACAATAATCTTGGAGATTTCAAATCTTGACAAAACTTAATATAAGCTAAATTTGCTACGCCTTTTTGTACATCTTCCCTCACATGCAATTGAGCCAGTGACCAAATGCAAAGCAATGCAATAAAATACATCCATTCGGAGAGATCCATAAAATCGCGTACTGGCAGAAACCAGTTCATGTGAGTATACCTACTAGTACTACTACCAATTTTATTAAGTGAATTGTGCAAAATAGCTCTTGTTTTATATTTTTATACCTCTAAAAACAGTTATTTTGTGGTTTTGTAAAAATATAGTTCTGCATGAACAATTCAAATGCGTTGTATTATGTTGTTTACTTTAGTGACTAAAATGTTATTAGAAAGCACAGCTAATGAACCAGATATTATTATTGGTAAGCTTCAAAGAAGAGAGCAGATACCTCTATCAATCATAAACCAAAGGCTTAGCAGGAATCTCAACTATCGCAAGTCACTAGACATCAGACAAACAAAATATCCATTGGATGAAAGGTACGACGAGACATCAACTCACGGTTCTCTTTTGATGACTTTAAAACAATCTGATCAGTAACCCTACCACGAGTAGACTTACGACTGTTGGAGATTACAGCTTGTTGTAATCCCATGCATTTTACAGATTTTTCACAACTGAATGATTTTATCTTCATCTGTCAAATGTATGGGATTACAATATGTTTTAGTCTCCAACAGTCGTAAATGGCAACTCATGGTGAGGCTACAGTAGTTAAGCTGTCATTTTTAAGAATACAAATAATGATTTCAGATTTCTTAAAAGTTTGAATGAAATTACGCGAAACGGTGAAGCTATTAATCGGCAGCCATCAACATTTCAGGTAACCATAAAGTCGATCCAATTAGTTGACTGGATTGTTTTATTTATCACTTCAGTTGAAATCGAGCCAAGGCGTCGTTGCCAAAACTAACGATACCTTCAAAAAACATTGCTGTAAAAACGTGCTTGAGATTTATTCTAATTGAAATTTTAATTTTTAGTCATTGAAATCTTCATCTAGTCATAAACTATGTATATTGTCGTCAAATCTAGATGTTCAACTAGATATATAAAAAATATAGATTTTAAAGTTGAAAGATTCTTTTGTCATATTAAGGTGCAATTGATAACTTCTTTTGAATTTAACCTTTGAAACTATCATGGTTATCAATATATTAAGATTTATAATGAAATATTATATTATATTCTTTTGAATATTTTTGACCAGTAACGAGAAGATACTGCACTACAGAAATAATGGCATCCAATTGTTTTCATATCCAATTACAGTTTTTTATGTTTAGAGATCCTTTTGTATAAGGTGCAGTTAATAACTTCTTTTGAATATTTTTGCTTGTAACGAGTAGGTTTTTATTTTATTTTTTATTTATTTTATAAACCTTGTGTAGAAACCATATCCCTCGACTTTATATTAAAATTTGAAAATAAACTGAACTACATAAATAATGGCATCAAATTGTTTTGTGTCAAAATGTCTAAACGAGATATATAAAAAAAATGCTATCCTCGAATGCTCATTTAATTGGTAATTACAAAAGCAACGTTTGTTTCAGGAAACAGAAAAAGAACTGATTCGAATGGACAATGAAAAACAACCATTGAACCAGTGGCTAGACCAAACCCAAAATAACGGTTTAGGAAACGTCGAGTTTAGTTTTCACGATAAATAAACATAGGTACAAAGATAATATATTATAGTATTTGCATAACTTTAATAGATATATAAATCATGTTTATCTTGCCCTTATCCCACATTACATGGGGTTGGCCTAACATTCTACAGATATATACATAAATTACCTTAAATGGTTTCTCATAACAGGGGTTAAATTTTTTCAAAAGAGTAGCTAGTAACAAAATCTTTAAATATCGTTGAACTAAATTTTGTTTCATTGAATATTGAATAACAGACATGTCTGTCAGGCGGGTTGGTCGACACTGTTGTTGTGCCTAGAAGATAGAAGATGAAACGTCTTCTCATTAATTTCCCTAATCAGGTTACCTAACCGACCCCCTAAAAGCGCGTTTACTAAAATAGAGCATAATTCTAATTCCAGTACACTCGGCAAAATGTATTCACATTCTTCATTACGAGTAAACAATTAAAATTTCAAGCTTAGAGTTTACCACAGGGCAGATGTTGTTGTGTGAATTGACCGGAAATATAAAAAAAAATATACATATATAAAATGTTTTCTACAGTTTTTAAATTTTCTCTCCACATTTATTTGAAACAGTTTTATTTAAGTATATTACTCGTTTAAATTACGTTAATCCTAATTTGGAGGGTTACATGACTTACAATTAATAACGGATAGACTGATAGGTAGGTTTCCGTTCTCACCCTTCCTATAAGACCCTAAAAATTACGTAACCAAACCGGCTTCCTATTGTAAAATAAATAGACCGTTACGTTTCATTAATAGCTAAGAAGTCCTAAAATTGTACAACGTTCCTTCTAAAAATAAATTCAAATTAAATAGCCTGTGAAGTTTGGAATGCTCTCCAAATTACCTCTCTGTGAAACAATCTAAATAAAAAAGTTTATTTTACAATCTAATTTGAAAGTTTCAACTTGAGCTTCGAAGTAGCCACCTAAAAACCCTTATCCGAGAGATTTGTGGTATTTTACCAAAAACTGACATGTATGCGTATTTCTCTGAGGACATTTTCCTCAAATTTAAATCATTTTATAATAAACTGCGACTTAACATTTTTTGGGAATTTTTTACAGTCTTTTAAGTGTTCTCCTTCACCAGTCGGTATCCCAAAAGGTTAAATTTTAAAAATAGAATTTTTATGTGTATACATTAGTATAATTATGCTGCAAACGTCTATAGATATCGATAGCTAGTCTATATGCTGCTTGTAATTTTGCAGGCTCTTGTAAAATTAAATGTAAAGTAATGAACCATAATAATACAGAATGAGTTTTCTTGAATATAAATCATCTTGCAAATTAAGATTCTCTGCACTGGCTGTTAACAGACTTTATATACGCACGTCTGAGGCAATACGTTTTCGGAGCACGTACACGCCTACTCAAAACTTTATGTAGCTGTCATTAACACGTTTGGTTCGGACGAACCTGGATGTGTGTGACGAAACATGTGTGGAGATGCTTTTTAACTGTCTTGGTTTAATTTATTTAAGTCTGAAGTAAGCTAGAATTGCGTCTAAAGAACTATCTCGAAAAGGAATATCTAGGTCACTGGTGATCCCAAGTTCTCAAATGTGTTCTTGTAAATTATGATATGTGTTCGAATAAACTCACAAAATTTAAAAACAAATAAACAAATAAAAACTTTATGAACTTGTTTGACTGCCTCAGTGGCGCGGTGGGCGGAGGTCCGCTTTTGGTGCAAGAGGTAGCGGGTTCGATTCCCGCCGAGAAGTCAAGTGTTTGTGTGTTCTGCAAGGATTTTCTCCTTGGTTTGGGTGATTCATATGTATAATAAAAAATATCTATCTATATATGTCTATTATATTAAGTATATCAGATGTCTTGTACCCGAAACACAAGCGTATAGCTTACCACGGGGCTAGATGTTATTGTGTGGCTTGTCCGGCAATATTATTATATTAAATTAGTTGATAAATCTTAGCTTAGTTAACCTGACACATTAATAAATATTGTATAAAATATTATATAGTCTACTGAATATACTAAGTAAATTGAATCCGTATCGTTCATTTCAATACCCTTTCTCTAAAAAATACTAATATTAGCAGCAAGCAGCAGCTGAAGTGGCAAAAATATTGACAGGTGCTGTCAAAAATTAGGTCTGGTGTGATTCGTGCAGGTGCAAATACCTGGCTGGGTGCTGTAACTGGACTTCTTCAATTAATATATTCAATAAAATAATTAATTACCAGTGTCACTGTTCTGGAATAAACTTTAAAAAAAAAAAAATTGTACCATTTTGCAGTTATGTTTTCTGATATTTGGACCACTACTCCATATATTTTCCTGTTCAATATATTCATTGGTACGTTTGGATGGATGTCAGCTGACACAATCGAGAACAAGCTGGTTTTATTGACCACCATTGGCAGGTTGAAGGGTTTATTTGACTTATTGTTAACAAGATAATCACATTTAATTGTAAATAAAACCTGGAGCTTGTGTTGGCTGGAATTCTAATAACGTACTGTTTATTACAACGTTAATTTATTTAGGCTGCGAATACGAGATATGGTGTCTTTTATTATGAAAAACTTCTTATGTTTTTATTAGCTGTAGGATATCCTGTAAACGGCTTATAGAGCAGGCTATAAAGAAAGTTGAGCTTGCAAAATGTGAGGACCGAGAAATATGCTCAAATTCGTTTAGCCGAGACACCCGAGTAAAAAAAAACCATATTCCGGCCGCTGTTATGACCCCTTAGATTTTAGATTAATTCATAGTAATAACCTAATCTACCTTTCAATAAAAAAAAACAGAACCAGAATCGGTTCATTCAATCAATCAATCATTTATTAAAAACCAAAGAAAGTATTATAATAGAATGTAGTCATAATTACCGTGTTGTGTCAGCCCCTTATCAGTCCATGGGAACTGATAAGGGTGATTTTCCACCAGAGCTGAGCTAAGCTACGTTGCTATGGATGCGTTTGATATTCACCAATCTTATTAATTTGTCTATGTACAAATCATCATCATCATCATTTCAGCCATTAGACGCCCACTGCTGGACGCCTCCCTCAAAGACGACCAATTATTCCGATCGGTCGCCATTTGCATCCACCGTGAGCCAGCAAGTTTGACCTGTCATCTGTCCATCTTGTTGGTCGGGCCCCGACGCTGCGCTTACCAATCCGCGGCCTCCATTCGAGAACCTTTCGGCCCCAACGGCCATCTGTTCTACGTGCTATGTGGCCTGCCCACTGCCACTTCAAAGAGCTAATCCGTTTGGCTATGTCGGTGACCCTCGTTCTTCTACGGATCTCCTCATTTCTGATTCGATCCCGTAGAGAAACCCCAAATATATTATTATATAAATCATATTTATTATGTACAAATAATAAATATGATTTGTGGATAGTTTAGTTTTGGTGAAAAAGCACTTTAAGTCCATAGCTACTAATCCAGTAAATACTGGATACGATACGATATGGATTTTACGCATTTTAAGGCCCAAATCACGGCACACACATTATTTCGGCGCTCTACTACAAAAACGGCTAATTTTACATTAAAACATAATTACAAGAAATGTCACGACTAATATTTTATATTGATTTCTGTGACCTCCGAGCGGCAGGTCGTAAGGTGACTGATTTTCGTGATTTTTTAACCTTTAATACTTTTTTAGCCGGCTCGATATGCCGATTCTTCAATCTTCTTTTTTTGCTCAAAAATATTTTTACGTAGACAAAACCTAAAATAACTGGAGTTAGTTCGGAGTTTATTTTTCGAGTGAATGTGACATTTTAATTTAGATGTTTAATTTACAACCTGAAATGAAAGCGTTCGTGTGAACTACTTCATGGAAAAGAAAATGCATATTAAATTTGGCTGAAAACTGGAATTTCAGAAAAGGCTTATTAAAATATAAATCCCCTTGAACGGTATTGAGCCCGAACCACTTATCCAATCACAATAAGGGACCAAGTCGAGCAGAAACACTCTTGATATCAGTTTATCTAGCGGTTTTCGCGGACGTCCATAAATCTACTCGCAGGGATATAAATCCATTAGGTATCCGCCCATAGTTGGGGAACTGCGGAAATAATAACATAGAATACTGGATCTTGATATAAGTGCGGTCTAAAAGGAGAATCTATAAATTAATACTTTTATACTAGAGGTATTATACTTTTAAAGATAACTTTTAGGTCTACCTTCTAGGTCTTCATGCCCAATCTTAGACATATACATCAGTAAGATAGCATAAAAAAAAATATATAATTATAATTTTTGTAAATAAAGGCCTGTATCACCATTTCAAAGTATAATGGCCAGTAGTTAAAATATGACGCAATCTCAGCCAGTCAGTCACTGACAGTTGTCAGTTGACTTGATAGCTCATATTTCAACCTTTGGCTATTTTACCCGCTTGTGAGCTTGTGAAACAGGCACTTATTATTGTATAATATGTTAATATTGAAGAAATCTGAGAGCCAGCCTTGATAGCCTGATATAATACTCCACTATTGCACATACCTCCGTCATGAGCGACTTTTCATCCAATCTCGGCTTTGCCCCATTTAATAGCAATTGACAATCACCCGCCAATCAACACTCTTCCTAGTCCAATAGCGGGTCTTCTAGACTTTTTTACCAAAAAAAAACATATTTTGTTAAGAATTTTGATCCTTGTTTCATATCAGCCAAGTTTATTCAATGAATCATTGAACAGTACCCCAAGATGGATTACTTTACAAGTAAAATCAACTGTCTTGCTCACGTGAAGACACTTACTGAAATATTTAAATGAACAAAGTTAGATATGATTTAGTACTTACCCTTTGAATAATTTTATAACGATTTATTAAGTTTTCAAGTGTTCTTTAAAGTCTTTTTTAAGTTATTTTAGCCCTTTCAAATATATTACTTAGGATCCATGAAATAATAATAAAAAAATTATACATGAACCCTTCTTTGTTTCTCTATGAGATTCAATGAGTATTTAAAAGATATGTAGAACCCTACTTACATAGTCAAAAGTACTCGCTGAGCTCAAAAAGCATCGAAGAATAAATGGAACTAAATGAAATTAAACTATGTACGAGACACCTACAAGTTTATTTTATTACATCACTGAGGTTAGTTATTAGGCTATTGTCAAATTACGAAAAATATGGCGTTATCCCAATATCACTAAAGCTAAAAAAATCTGGCTTGTTAGAGCACTTGTATTATTAGAGTGAGAGAAAGAGGGTAGATGCTCTCGAACTTTGGTGCTGGAGAAGAATGGGGTATCATGGACTGAACACCGTACAAACGTTTCCATACTCCAAGAACTAAACATCGAGCAGCGTCTATCCTCTATTGTCCAAGCCCGTATTCTTCCCTTCTTCGGACGTTTCTCGGCGTGGATATATATAAATTCTAAATGGAGGAACTGAGATTTCGCCTTGGAGTATTTTATGCATAATCCCCTGCCTAACCATGCATTAACCATTCCAACACCCTGATGTAGCGGAGTAGGACCTTCGGTGTTGTAACTAGTTGTTTGAGCAAGTCAGAGGATGTAGATGGGGATCTTCCCAACTTCAACCCCGTCGTGAGGATATGTCCGTAATACGGTGAAAGGTGTCCACGCGCGAGAGGCAGGTCGCCCATGAGGTGGACGGTATCAAATAAAGGCAGCAATGGTCGGGCCCTTATACGAATGCGCCTAAAAAAATAAACATAGCAAAAAATAAACAAATTATAGGTGTCAAAGAAATTTAATTAGCAAATAAATTGAGCTCTTGGTGCGAAGCAGTAATTGAAAAGCAATTTCGGTTTTCAACTATTACTACCTACAATTTAATTATATTTCAAGCCTTTAGACATGTCCCTCTGCATGGCTCTTTGAAGTGGCAGTGGGCAGGCCACATAGCACGAAGAACAGATGGCCGTTGGGGCCGAAAGGTTCTCGAATGGAGGCCGCGGATTGGTAAGCGCAGCGTCGGACGACCACCAACAAGATGGACGGATGACTTAGTTAAACTTGCTGGCTCACGGTGGATGCAAGTGGCGACCGATCGGAATGATTGGTCGTCATTGAGGGAGGCTTATGTCCAGCAGTGGACGTCAAAAAGCTGAAATGATGATGATGAGACATGTCCGTTATATTAAATTGATTTATAGCGGGTAATTATGCTGTGAACATAATTGCGTAGATTCAAAAATGTAACTTTTTAAATTTTGATTTCAATTTTGTAAAATGTATGCTAATTTGTATAACATTCTTCAGTCTAAGTTAAATCTTGTCTAAAAATTACACACATAATTTTTTTGATCATATTAAATTCACATAAAACACTAGAGTGATAACTAAGCCAACTGAAGGATGAGAATTTGTAATAATTATTGTATTGTGTTTTGTTAACCCCCGACCAAAAAAGAGGGGTGTTATAAGTTTGACGTGTCTGTCTGTCTGTCTATCTGTCTGTGGCACCATAGCTCCCGAACAATTACAATTTAGTTGAGCGATTACAATTTAGTTTTTTTGTATGAAAGGTGAGTATGGCGCGAGTGTTCTTAGACATTTTTCATGAAAATCGGTTGTGTCGTTTAAAAGTTATGCGGGTGAGAGTGGGTAAGGAAAACCGAAAATCTGCGAATATACTAGTGTGGGGTATCAAATTAAATCGCATCGCGTCCACATTACATAATACATATTATGTTGTTTAACGTTTAAGGAAATTAAGGCATTGGAATCGGGGGTTATTCTTAAATTTTAAATTTAGTTTTATTAAAATAGTCGTGTTTTCTTGAAATATTGTGCGTCTGTGCGATTTAACAATACATTGATCGTTTCGATTTAGTTTCTTCATCCTTAGCTATAATATTACCAGTGACAGCAACTTAAGACTACGAGCAACGTGAATAAAAAAAATACGATCATTTGAATGCAAACCGCCTTTCATTTACACCGTAGGTACACTCAACAGCAAAAGAAACTGATGCCATAGGGTCTCAAGATAATGTCTACAATAAATTAAGTCACTAGTTGTTGACTATTGTAGTTCGTTAGAAGAAAGGGAACAAATAAAGTGGCATAAGTATTTGATTACATTGAATTCGGTAATCATTTTTTTTTGACTGGTTAAGACGTCATTTTGTAATTGACACTTTGATATAACTTGTTACATGATACGTAGAACACGTTTTGAAACGTTTATTTTCATCATTTTCTTTTGCCTCATTTTTTAACTGGTTACAAAAATCATTTATTTCCATTGTTTGGTTTTACAAATCTTAGAACCGTCACAAAAAAAAATAAACATAGGTGCTAAAAGATAAATAGGAAATAAATTTATCGTTTCGCCTTTTTTTAACACTAGAGCAAAGAAGCGATTAGAAACTATAGCTCATTTTTGTATTGAAACTTTACAATAATAATTTGTTGTGTTTGATTTGCTGTTGGAGCAGATTCCGTCCCAAGCAGTTTTGTCGTCAATGTAATCCGATATTTTATAATAAGCTTTTTTACAAAGATTGTTTTTCCCTGATGATGGTTCACGGATCCACCTTTAGGGGGCGCCTGTTGCGCAGCTTAATATTAGGTCCTTACATATGAAATTGGCGTTTTTCGTACTGGCCACTTTAATCACAAATTTCTCCTCTTTGGTAAGGAATTCCAAATTCAAATTTGTACAGCTATAGACTCATGTATTTGTGCTTCGATGATCGTCATTCATTTGTTTTTTTTCTTCTGTTTTTTTCTGTTTGCGTCACTCATTTTACAAAATGGAAAACTTAAAATATCGCATTATTTACGAGTACGAGTTCCGCCGTGGCACTAGTGCTGCGGAAACAACTCGAAGGGTGAATGATGTGTATGGCGGTCGTGTTGCAAAAGAAAACACAGTTCGTTTTTGGTTCCAACGTTTTCGTTCTGGAAATTTCGACTTGCAGAACAAGCCCCGTGGACGGCCTGAGACTCAAGTTGATAATGAAGAGTTGAAGGCTATTGTGGAAGCGGATCCATCGCAAACCACGTCCGAGTTAGCTGCAGGCTGCGGTGTTAGTGATAAAACTGTTTTAATTCACTTGAAGCAAATTGGGAAGATTAAAAAGCTTGAAAGGTGGGTACCTCACGAATTGACTGAAGCAAACCGGCAAACGCGCGTCGACTGCTGCGTTACATTACTAAACCGGCACAATAATGAAGGTATTTTAAACCGAATCATTACCTGTGATGAAAAATGGGTTCTTTACGATAATCGGAAGCGCTCAGCGCAATGGTTGGATCCTGGCCAGCCAGCCAAATCCTGCCCCAAGCGAAAATTAACCCCAAAAAAGTTACTTGTAAGCGTTTGGTGGACTAGTGCCGGTATTGTTCATTACAGTTTTCTCAAATCTGGCCAGACTATTACGGCTGATGTCTATTGTCAGCAATTGCAAACCATGATGGAAAAGCTAGCGGCTAAACAACCTAGGCTGGTCAATCGCTCCACGCCACTGCTGCTTCACGACAACGCTAGACCACACACTGCGCAACAGACGGCTACTAAATTAGAAGAGCTTCAATTGGAAAGTCTAAGACATCCTCCGTACTCCCCGGACCTTGCTCCAACAGATTACCATTTTTTTCGAAATTTGGATAACTTCTTGCAAGGGAAAAAATTCAACTCCGATGGGGCAGTCCAAATCGCCTTCAAAGATTTTATTGATTCCCGTCCGACTGGTTTTTTTAGTAAAGGGATCAATGAACTACCTATAAGATGGCAAAAGTGCATAGAAAATAATGGTTCATACTTTGATTAATTAAATATATTATATTAAAAAATATTCGACTTTTTGTTCCTCCCATACAAAACGCCAATTTCATATGTAAGGACCTAATATTCAAAATGTTGTGTTAGTATAGTTGTTGAACAGTGTGCCGTTCCCGTTCGTATCAGCTACTCCAAACTGTATCAGTACAAGTTCATATGTCATTATTCTTGCGATTATCTGCAAGAAAAAACTTGATCAAGTAAAGAAAATAATAACGGTAGGTAGTTGATCGTCTCTTTTTTATCCCATTCAAAGAATTTCAAAGTAGAAAATAATCCGCTTTTAAACTCCGTAAACAGGATTCGAACCTGCAAATCCAATTTGGCACATCGATGTGCTAAATAAATACACCAATTCAAAAAAATTAAGGATAAACGTTTATTTTTCTTATTGTATTTCTACTAAAAAATAGTTTAACTTAAATAGGGTTTATTTGGGGTTGGATTTAATCGATTTTTGATAAATCATTATCATGTATAATCATAATTTGTTCAAAACAAGTATTGCTAGTGAAACAAATCACCCGTCTTGAAACAAAGTATTCCTCTAACTGTGCCCAGTATTTTAGTGCAATATAAACCTACCCCAGAATTGTATGTTATGAAAATTGTTTAAGTTATTTATAACTTTAAGGGATTTAATACACATAACTCACAGCGAGCAGAACCCCGCGCGTTATTTGGAAAAATCTTAATCCGCTTATACCAACTTTTGAGTGGTAAACTTGTTCCATAAGCCTTTGCATCTGAAAGTTTAAAACCGTGTAAAAATAAAATGTTTATGGCGAATAATTTATGTTTTATGAAAAGATTTTATTGATTAAGGACGATATATTATTAATGATTGCTTTGATATTCTTGAACTATTAATTCAGAATATTTATTGTTATTTGCTATGGAGAGAATTACTGTTAAATTGATTTAAAATAAATATAAATAAATAAATATTTCCGGACTACTCACACAGCATCGCCTAACCCCAAACTAAGCAGAGCTTGTACTATGGGTGTTAGGTGACTGATATACTACATAGATACATTTTTTTTTGTAAATACATACATATAATACATAGAAAACACCCAGACCCAGAAATTGTAAATCGTACAAAATCTGGTCCCCCGGCGGGAATCGAACCCGCAACCTCCAGCGCCTCAGGCGGACGTTCGCCCACCGAGCCACAGAGGTCGTTTTAGTACAACATAAAATATATATAACCTACATCTATCTAATTGAAAATTCTTACATCGCTATCGTAGTCCGATGAAGACACGGTGTGCAGAACAACCAAAGATTTGCGGGTTGAGTTGTGCAGTTCGGCCGCTAGATGCGACACCATCGCCAAGCGGAGCACTAGGAATATTATCATGTACGCATTGCTTACTTCCGTTAATATGTTTTGGCTGAAAAGTGAAGAATAGGCAACAGCTGATTATTGTATGGCAAACATTTCATAGGTCTTCTAATGCTCTAGGTGTCCGTTTATTATTAAGGTAGCATTTATGTTTTTGTATTAATTAACCTAGATTAAGATTTTGTGAATGTATTAATGCTTATCTTGTGAATGCTCTAAATACAATTTTATGATTACTTTTCTTTTTCTAAAACTGAACGTCATTGCAAGGTTTAAAATACTAGGGATGTTACCCAATTCCATTAAAAATTAATTAATGCATGAACATTATATTGCACATAACATTAATACAATGTAGTAGTTCTAAATAACAAACTAATTGTTCAAGAGACGACCTTTTCCCGATTTAAAAATAATAGCGAATTCTAAAATAGGTAGCGCACATTTACAAATTAAAACAAAAAAAATATAATAATTAAGATGGTACAAAAATTATGTAAAAAAAATCACATCAAATATTATCATAAAAATTTATTAAACACAAAAACACCTACTAAATCCATCATATATTTGAGGACAGACAGCATAGACGACAGTGATAGATATGACTCGGATACTGATTGAGAATAAATATTTTTTTGACAAATTATGAACGAGTTTTTCTTTGTTTTCAATCATTCATCATTTATTACGATATTTTGGTTTCATCATTATATTACGATAAAGAATACATAACAAAGATTTGGCTTGGTTTTTTATATTCCTTGAAACTCAATAAACATTTTAGTACCTAATCTATAAATATTTATCACAATAAATGCAGTTCATTCGACTCAGAATAAAATTTTGACAATACGTTCTCACCTCGGTTCTGAAGTACATTCGTACTTTTCTGAATAATAGTACCTCCTTATTGTTAATTGGCTGAAACAAATTACATTCTAGAAGTACAAAGATTTCAAAATTGGAATAGGGGTTCGAAAGGTTGATCGAAGCACCAAAAATGCCTATTCTTGGTGCTTCGATTTTTGGTTATAGGAGCCCAAAAATATGTTTAAAATGTTTAAATCTAAATTTTTCGTGAGTGACATACAGCCTTCAATAATTATTTTAGGGTAGGTATACCTACTCATCATCATCACCCTATTAACGTTCCCACTGCTGGGACACAGGGACTTCTCTCTTGACGAGAGAGATTAGGCCTTAATTCACCACGCTGGCCAAGTGCGGGTTGGTGAATGTCACATTTCCTTCAAACTCTTTAAAGTTCTCAGAACATGCCGGTTTCCTCACGATGTTTGCCTTCACCGTTAAAGCACGTGTTTAAAGCGCACATAAATTTCTCAAGAAGAAAAATCCAGAGGTGCGTGGCGGGGTTTGAACCCACGACCTTCGGAATGAAAGTCGAGTGTCCTCCCACTTAGCCAACACGGCTTTTACCTACTCTCCTCTCTATATTTTCCGAGAACATGGAAACAAACTGGAAAACTACTTGATCAGATGTTCTTCAAGAAGATCTATGTCCAGCGGGGGGCGTCCAACGGCTGGAATGATGACGATGATGAATGAAGTGGCAATTTTCAGATAATTGAGTTTTTAGTTGTGAGATAACTTACTTGAGAAAGAAGTACAGCCGCACACAGAAGTGGTATAGGTTGTAGGCGTAGGACACGAATACGATTGCATTGATGTGGTCGTCCACTACCGCCACGATTCTACTGAGGCGAGTGTAGCACACTTGGAGTACTGACCAATTCGGACGGTAGAATTTTTTGAACTAAAAACAATATAAATAAATTGCTCTCCCAGAAATTCATCATTTATCACAGTAACAAACCTAAAACTTAAAAAAAAATGCCTTCCATCTCTCTTCTGTCTTCATTTTGGATTCGGTTAAAATATTATAAATTGAAAATCTATTTGTGTGATTATATGAAAACATTTAAATATCTACATAATATTCCATAACTACTTATAATATATTTTTCTAGGCTACTGAAGTCCCTCTCATCAAATCCATGACAAAGTGATACAAAAATTACGAGAACATCCAATAAAACTTTATCTCCTAGATCGCCATAAACTTTATTACTGCAACAAATCGCTGTTCCAGAAATAGACATTAACACAGAATCTTAGACCAGACTATAAACGAGCTAGATGTCATAGTTTTTTAAGTAAGTACGTCCTTTGTTGCCCGCTGTAATAGTAAGCCTATTCTAACTAGCCACTTCGTCACTTTACATCAGGTGAGATTGTGGTCAAATGAAGGCTTATCTTCCATAAAAAAAAAATTACTTACACTTGGCACTTTTTAATCAAGTAAAACAAATCTAGTTGTATTCTTAGAGGCTATGTTGTAACTCTGCTCTTGTGTAAATTTAAATACTTTTAAGCAATCCTCATTATACGTTTATTGTTTACAATTTCCACGTATGGAATTATTTATTTTCACATAAATATGTTTTTTTATTAATACACCGTTAATAATCATATATAATAATAAAAATAACTTTGATAAGGACAAGATGTACTCAAACACATTTTATAAAAACTACAGTTTTTTATGAAATAAAAATACAGTTTTTTTAAATGTGTTCTTTCTTTGTTTGACGAAAAACGATACATCTACAAATGTACCCGTTGACCCGTTGAATAATATCAAAATAAAACTTCTGGTTATCCAATAATCAAATTAATACTCTGACTCACATTGAAAACATTCATAACATTGTAACTAAACTTCCTTTGACGAAACTTTATCACAGTCATAAACATGTTATTATTAAAATGTTTTGCAACTTGCAATCTTTTTAATGGTGCCGGTGTCGGAAGAATTTTCTATTCAGAGAAGAATAATACAAATGTTTTTTTTTCTTAGAAACTAACATAAAAATTCAATTGGAGGTAAAATTATTGTCTTCTCTGAGTGTCTTCTAACCAGTGCAGGTTGAGAGTCAGCTTTGCATAATTATTTGGGTAAGCCGTATGCTCGTTTTTTAATTACCTAACAAAATTACTAAGCTACGTTACTTCAACTTAATTTTTTTACACAAATTTAGAATATTACCTAACAAAATGTACCGCGATGCTTCGGTTATCTCAAATTTATATGCCATATCATTAGCGAGGCGATACAGGAAGGTGGTCCCCTCTATCGACCTACCAACTTTCGTAATATCATTTTAATTGTTACTTAATAACTGATTCTGAAACACGCATTAGTTTCACAGAGTTTTTTATTAATCTATTTTATTGCAGCATTTTAAAACTTTTTTATTTACTTCGACTCCAACGTAAGATTAAAGTTTTTACTTACTGAAAACTCATTCCCTATAACAAGTCGATTAAAGTTCTCGAATCGTTCTCTCAAGTAAATGCAAACTGTCATGATCAACAAATCGCATAAGTACCAAGACATACGAGCTTGGAATTTGTGTATCTGAAAAAAATTGAAACATCAATAAAATTCCTCATAAAATTTGTTAAAATTGAACTGCGTTTGTTATTTAATTTTCTGGAATTAACAATAAACATACCTGAACAATAAAAGCCAAAGTGTATGAAAACGGGAATACCTCAAATATCCCACCTGTGGTTGTTTTAATGAAAACCTTGAGGTACTTATCGAAGCCAACAGCACTTTCGTAGCAATTGTAAGTTTTATGCATATCTGATATTAAAGTTACAATAATTTCACCTGTGAAATATTGAAAATTAAACTTGATAATAATCACAATATGTAAGATATTGACAACATCACAGGCAACATTTTTAATGGTTGATATCACGTGACGGTAGTGAGATAAGAAAGTGCCACTTGTATTAAAAGCTAGCTAACCTGTGTGGAATCATTGTGCAAAGAACCCAATAAACAGGTTCGATTCCCGCCGAGTGCTTGTTTCGTTAATTTCAATTGATTTTTTTCACGAAAATTATAACACACGGTGTTAAACAAGGTAAGTCAAGTTTTACAATTCAGAATCAATTCTTGGTTGTGTCCGGGTGTTACATACATACATACGTAAATTATGTAGTTTACGTTTGCCTGAGATTTTTTTTTCAATATAATTTTAAAGTAATGCTTCGTCAGTTCTATTTGAACTACATACTTACCAATTCCAAGGGAAACGAATAAAAGGACGAAGATTTTGACAAATCTCATAAAAACTTTCGGATTTTTGTGCAGTGGGATGTGTTTTTCAAGGTTTTCCACTTCTATGATTAGTTTTTTTAGTTTGATACCTAAACGTAGAATAAGTAGAATCTCCATGAAGATCATGCAGAAAAACAGCAATATTTCTGAAAAAAAATAGTTTTTTTAATATGCGTCTCATTTTTTTTGTGTTTTTGTCAACATCATTACAATGGGAACTCATCTTCAATTTAATTTGTTTTGGAAAATATTTTATTTTCTGCCATATTAAGTTTTTTATTTGACGATCATCAACGATAGAGAGGGTTATTAAAATCTTAGTAAAAAAGCAACCTAATTATGTACGTACCTGTTATACTTTTATTTTGTTAATGATAATCAGGTTTCTTATTAATTGTAAAGTGAATTGTTTTTAATACCTTCTTAAGACATAAAAGTTAAGTCTTATGCCATAAAAATATTTGTTTTCTGAAATATTCATCATACTAATGTTATAAACTCAAAAGTTTGAAAGGCTGTTCTAATAGTGTTTGCTGCTCTTTCAAGCAAAAACTACTGAATAGATTTCAATGAAACTTCACTTAAGTAAAGCTTACATAACAACACGTACACTTATTTTGTACCGGAAAAAATACCACTTTTCACAGGAAAACCAATATCCGACATTCCGATCAAAACCCGATTTTAAATTAAATTTGGCGAATTTCCCATTAAAGGACCAAAGCTAGTTTTTATAACACATAGGTAATTAATAAACCCTTTGTTTTAACTATTTATTTTCTATTGCTTATAATAATTTGACATTATTATTACATAATTTTTACCTGGTCTTGTTATCCCACGTATTAACGTATATATTTGAATAGCTTTGAAGAAAATTGAGAACCCCATGGATGGGAAATATAACAATATATTGTAGAAAGACATCCAAGAAAATCTGAGAACATAATACAATAATCTTCATTAGCTACTTGTAATTCTTCTTAGTCGGTCACTCTTGACAGAGTGGTCGTGGTTATGGGGGGTCCTTATATTGGGTTGCTGCTTTTGCAACTTGTAATATAAAACCATTAATAATCCTGTTATTTAGTAATGTGCACGTGATGTTCTTAATTTGATACCCATTCGAGTATATTTGTACACATTCGGTTATTCCACCCCACTTTTAACGCCCCTTACTTAAAATAGCGTAATCGACTTTAATTAAACATGTCTAAGAACCCAGGTGTAAGTCACCTTTCTTACAAAATAATAAAATTATTATAAAATTAAAATAAGCTATTTTAATTTTAAGTGCGAAGACACTCGACTTTCATTCCGATGGTCGTGGGTTCAAACCCCGCCACGCACCTCTGGATTTTTCTTCTTGAGAAATTTATGTGCGCTTTAAACACGTGCTTTAACGGTGAAGGCAAACATCGTGAGGAAACCGGCATGTTCTGAGAACTTTAAAAAAAGAGTTTGAAGGGCATGTGACATTCACCAACCCGCACTTGGCCAGCGTGGCGAATTAAGGCCTAATCTCTCTCGTCAAGAGAGAAGTCCCTGTGTCCCAGCAGTGGGAACGTTAATAGGGTGATGATGTAAGAAAGGTGACTTACTCCTACGCATCCATTCGGGAGCTGTGATACCACAGATAGACATAGACAGACACGTCAAACTCATAACACCTCTCTTTTTCTGTCATTGGTTAAAATTAATCGAACATAATAATAATAATAAGCCCTAGTCACCGGTCGCTTCAGCCTAGCTTCGCGACCGGTGATTCTCCGTTTTGAAATATTTTTTACAGTAGGTAGTTTTATATGATTTTTTAATGTAATCTAATGTAAAAAATATATTTTTGACGTGTTTAAAATGAAATAAAGAGAATAATAATAATAATAAGACATTTATTTACTCAAAACTTATTACACATAATTATCTCTAGGGTAACATTATAGGAGTGAGCAGTGAATTATGTAGCAATGAGTGCTAGATGCATATACATAACAAAAGATAATTCTTTTCGATTTTTCTTTGTTAATTTCGACTTGTGGTCTGAAACGAATAATTAACCGATTTTGTCCAAAATATCTCTTATTTATTTATTGAGACAGACATAACCTACTGTTACCTCAGCGGTAATCGTTTCAAACAGTTTTCTCCGATGCATTCAATGGTGGGTATGTGCAGTGAGTGTTCCTCTAATCTTGAGAAATTTGTGAGGAATTAGTTAAAACTTGTCAACTCCCAATCTATATATATAAAAATGAATCACTATTTCCCTTGGTCACGGCATCACGCCTAAACGGCTGGACCGATTTCGCTAATTCTTTTCTTGTTCTGTTCGTTATTAACAGGAGAAGGTTCTTATGAAAGAAAAAATTAAGGAAATTGCGCGGAAAATTAGAAAATTTAAAATTACTTAACCACTATATAAAATGATTAAACTTTTTTAATGTAACCTTAAGACATTTGACATAGAATTGACTGAATGCGTGCTGCAAATATAGTCAAAGAGGATGGAAAAAAAATGACGTTTAAAACGGATTCTTATTCTGTCAATCTTATTTTATTGATAAACAATACATCTCAAATAATTAATTTAATAAAATCAAAAATCTGCTCATTTATGGCGTCTAAGGCGGAACAAAGTTCGCCGGGTCAGCTAGTTAAAAATAATTCTTCACATACCGTATGAGTGTTCCATAAAATCAACTATAACTTTTATATTTTTGTTTTGATTTTTTTTAATTTACGGTTAGGTTAGGTAGAAACACTCATGGGGCTTACATAATATTAACATTAATTCTGTTACCTTAAATGATGGGGGTTGCAATTCTCTACGTTCAATGGTAAAAGACCTATCGCTCGAAACACCACAAGCACAATTCTTATGCACTCGTAAAAGTTTCCATTTTGACTTATATTTATAGACTGCGCCTTTCGTTGCTTGAAAAAATGTTTCATTATAAAAATGAATTATATTTTTTAATCCTGAAAATAACAAAATAAATAAAACCAACCAAATCAGGTGTTAAAAATAATAAACATTACTTGAGCTACTTAACCAAATCCTACAAATTTAATGAAACAACGAACTTTTAATAAAAAATAATTAGTGAACAAAAAAATAATACCTAGTTTTTGAATCCTTAAGTCTTTAAATAGGTACCTCCTAAATAACGGTTAAGTTAGTTACCTAAAACTAACGATATACTTCGTTAGAATGTAACTGGACAATATTATTGATTCCTTAACAAGTGATTAATATTTTCATTAAAATCGTTTGGTTCATTAATAATCCATAGGAAGTTGATTTCAATAATAATTATTTAAGCTCACTTATGACAGTTGAACTTCATGTGTTGTATCAAAATAGAGGTATTAAGGTGGTGATAATACTAGTGTATTAACTTGTAACAGAAGAACGATCCGCTCTATGATTTGTTACAGTATAGTAGGGTAGGTAACAAAATTTGGAAATTCATTAAAAAAATATCTATCTATCATAATATAACTTTTTTTAGAAAAATAATATGTTGTATATATTTTTTGAACAATTAACACAACAACATCTAGTCCCGTGTTGAGTTCTAAGCTTGTGTTACGGGTACTAGACATCTGATATACATAACAAAATATGCCTATTACCTGTGCTATTACATAAGTATTTTACGTTTTTAGAAATAAAATAAAAATTTTACTCGAAAAAGGTCAAGACTGTCATGGCAACTCAACTGCGAGGTTTGACATCTTGAATAATGTCAAACCTCGCGAAACAGTTGAGTTTGTTGAGGTCACATAACAAAGTCAGTCAGTAAATCAAAATAACATGTTCACATTATACGAAAATGGCAGCTGCAACATGGTTTTTGCTAGGAGTGACGTCATGTTTCTCTGATTGGTATTAAATGTCACGTTTTTAAATGAGTAATATTACCGATTTAATTTAAAAAAAAATATTGTGTAATCTGCAATGTAAAAATGTGATAAAATTATTTTGTTATTTACTTTTTTTTTGGTGTCAGGAAAAAAAAAACTTTATTTATTTTCGTATCATTAATTAACCATCAGAAACTCTTAGCCAGCCAATTCATTCTTAGTGGAAACCCCTATTATACAAAACAGTTCAACGAGCATTTATAGTATTTTCTTGAGTAAATTAATTAATTCCCGTAATTGGTCCACATACGAGAAGAGAATCAACAAACAGTAAGCATGCACAATGAAGTTTCACAGCTAAACATTACTCCGAACAGAACATCGATTCGCAAAACTGTAATGGTACAGTTACTAATAGGTACATAGAAATAGCTCATATGCTATTTTTCAGTGTACCACCAATTTTATGTTAATTTTGCATCTTTCGCTCAAAATAACATAATATTAAAACAATTTCAGCGCAGATTTTATTGATATTGGGATTCAATGCAGAGTACTGAAATACAATAAAGAATATTGCATATTTAGACGGTATGTATATTTTTGTATGTTAAACAAGCTTTTAAGGAATTTAATTTAAGGCATCAACAAATAAAATATTCAAAACATCATTGACCCACAATATCTAGGAATTGATTGACATATCAAACTATCCACCTACGTTCTCAAAAGTTATGATAATAATCAAAAATCACGAACATTTTGAACACGGACAATGATTATCAAAATCAAAATATGACAGGTACAATATAAATAATTCATGGAATAGTCTTGAAAATATTTGTTGGAATATTGTGGCCGCAGTGAATGAGCTGTTGTGATTTTATCGTCAAAGCTTTGTGAGGTGTCTGATATAGATAACCATTGATAATGTTTCGTGTTAGGTCAAAGACTATAGGTAACATGTTCTTTGTAATTTAGGTTGGGTGTGATTTTGTGAACAAACTATCAACATAAATAATATTCATTTTTAACATAAATAATTATTTCGTTTTTTTCTACCCGCACTTGGCGTGGTGAATTAAGGCCTTATCTCTCTCGGCAAGAGAAAAGTCCTGGTTTTGATGATGATGATTAATAATATTTTAGGGGTTTTTGTGAAAATGATCTTGTATCTTGTATCTTTCGTAGTGCCTTCAATTATTTAACTTATTTTCTGTCATAAATAAACAATCAATAGCGGAAGTCCACCAACTAAATACACATTATGATTAAGAGAGAACTGCGTTAAACAAGTGAAATAACGTAAGGCATTATGGAAGGTATATTCAGCAGAAGACATACTCCTAAAATGATAATTATTATCATCATGCCAGATTTTGCCCATGCCCTGTTTTGCATTAGCCTCCCCGAATTCGTGCCATCCACAACGGTTCAGTGCTAAATGCTTTAACTGATGACCCTTGACTGATGACTCGTGCTATGACGTCGACCCATCTTGATACGGCAGGTCTATTACGTAAAATTTTGCAGTAGCTACAGCAACAGCAAAGCGACAGCGATAGCTACGCGATTGGTTGCAAATTGTTTCTGATCTGTTTCAACTAATTGCGTAGCGGTTGCTGTCAGTTTGCTGTTGCTGTCGCTACTGCAAAGTTTTACGTAATAGACCTACTGGACCTCCTACACCTCGTTTGCCCATTCTCGGCCACCAGTCAGTTGTCACTGTGATCACGCTGTCATCACCTCGCCATGTTAAAAATCTATCTATATCAATAAAAATGAATTGTTGTTCGTTAGTCTGATTAAAACTCGAGAACGGCTGCGCGGATTGAGCTGATTTTGGTTTTAAAATGTTTGTCGTAGTCCAGGGTAGGTCTAAACGGTGAGCTAATAAGGAAAAATTGCCGGGAACTTTTTTTACCCGTGCGACGCCGGGGCGGGCCGCTAGTTTTAAATAATTAAAGGTTTTCATCATAACTTTAAATATATGTATATATTAAATCTTCATGTCAAAGATTAAAATTTACAACTTATTTCGCATAATACAGATTAAATTTAATATTAATTCGCTAAGTTAATAAATCAAGCCGAGAAACTTTGAGACCATTTTGCTGGCTTCATATTACAGGCGTAAGAGTTCATAGTAATTTGTCATATAGGAGGAATTACTTGAATCTAAAATTATTAATTAATCATAAAATATTGGCATACGAATACTCTAACGTAAAGTTTTTAACAAGACACATAATAACATAACAATAGTTAAATAAACCTAATTCTACTAAGTACGAATAATATGGATTAATTCAATAGATTCTAAATAAAATAATACTTCACAATTTGAAAGATACTATTAAATATGAGTTCTTTACAGATATATCAAAAGAATTGGAAAATATCAACTTTCAATACATTACCAGCAATGACTTAGTATTTAATGGGTAAGAATCTATAATTTTATTATTAGAATACTAGCACGTATTATAAAAAAAAATTGTTTGTTTGTTGCAAAAACATAGTAAGTCTTGTAGATAATAAAATTCGGTTAAATACATTTCAGCCATCCAGTTTTATATAAGACATTTGTTATGGGGCCGGAGACAATTACAGCAAATCAAAATGCATAAAAATCGCTCAAGCCGTTTTCGAGATAGAAGTTTTCAAACACAACCATGTTTAATAAATTAAGAACATGTTAAGAATTATATTTGACATATATTTTCAGTGATCGAGACATTGAAACAATACCAAATTTTCCAACTAATAATCCGAAAACATCAACACAACTTGCTGTTTTTAGATGTTCTATGAAATGGCTGTTTTTTATTGGAAAATGCATTGGATTATCACCAATGATTGGTACTTGGGATACTGATCATAGAAATATGAGGTAATTGAACAAAATACAATTCATAGAATAAGCTTCTCACAATTTTTTCAGGTCCATTTACCATAAAGATCATCATAAGAAATACTAGCCATTTGACCTTCGGCTTCAAAACAAGGGTTTAAGGGATAAAATCCCCACCTAATATACATTTTTGAGTGCGCTCAATGATTATTTTGGTGCACCGCACACAAATTTATTGTAGGTTGTGAGTTAGACTACTCCGTCACGCTTTGAACTGAAAGGCTACATTCGGAACTCGTGAACACTGAAGTGGCCGAATGCTGACCCAAGCGAGGATGATATTTTAAGATTTTCTATGTAAATGTAGCCAATAACCTTCCTCGATAAATAGGCTAACCAATCGTGAAATAATTATTCAAATCGGATCAGTTGTTCTTGAGACAAACAAACAAACTCTTCAGCTTTACAAAATTAGTATATCATAATATTAATAGTATGAATAGATTGGTTCAAAAGTTTTCATTTCTACTGTGCGGTTTTAAGCTCTTATTTTATTATTCCGATGAAAAACGGATTTTGCATACTAATAACTTAAAATTACTTTTAATGTTTGGTTTCCAACGAATTTCCATACTATACATCGTTTTTGCAGATTTGGATACTTTTTCCGGAAATTCGGTTTTTCCATTACTCTTGGAACATTTCAAGCTCTAGGAACTATACTGGGCATCATTTACTTCAAATATTCATTATCGGTTAGATCCATTGGTAAGTTGTCCGTAGAACTTATTTTTTATAACAATTTGTTTGCAATATTGAAAAAAAAAAGTAAAATTACATCAACAAGTATATTTGCGAGAAAAGCACCATGTGTAGTGAGAAATGTGTAGTTTTGCAATGTTTGTGAAATAATTAGGCCTATTTCACTTTCTCAGTCAAAACAGTCGGAATTTATTAGTCTTGGTCCGTCAGTGACTGACCGTGGTCAGTTGCCTTGATAGCTCTATAATTATATGATAGTGAAATAAGCCCTTAAAAAAAAACCAGTGTTTATTTCACAAAATCAGAGTTAACTATGCAATGGTGATTTATGTCACAGATTATAATTATAATATTATTACCTACTAATATTTATGTTAAGACTTATCTCGCTTGGTCACATGTGACAGCGAAATAGCTCTCAAAATTAACCTTTGTCTAACAGCCTTGGAGATGGTGAAATAGACCTTTAGTCAAATAAGTTTACTGCCGTCTGGTAAACTCCTGAAACTTAAATTTTTTTATTTTTATTTTTAACCACATTTAAGTAAACACATTCTTATTGTTAAATATTGAAGTAGCCAGTTACTGTGTGCTGTAACTGGAGTAATCGCACCTGCACGAATCGCACCTGAACTAGTTCACTTACGGCACCTGTCAATATTTTTGACACTACAGCCTAGCTTTCCAAAATGTGTATTAATATTACATTTACATTGATCATGTTTCAGGTAACTGTATTTTTTACTTGTCGACTAGTTCAAGTACGTTCTTGTACAGTTATGTGGCTTGGAAAAAATTGCCTGGACTACTAAAGAAGCTGTCATCTCTTAGCATGGATGGGTATTCTGATGTGTCTGTAAAGATGCGATGTTACACTGTTTGCTTATTAACATCACTAGCCGCAACGCGTAAGTAATTTTTTTTTCACTAGAGCAAAGAAGCGATTAGAAACTAGCTCATTTTTGTTCCGATATTTTACATTAATCATTTAATAATTATTGAAGAATTTATTTTCTATATATCTATAATTACGTTCAATTGATTTGTTTTTTATTGTGCATTTTAATTTTAACGTTTCTATAATTTGTAAAATCAAACAATGGAAATAAATGATTTTGTATCGTGTATCCGGTTGAGAGATATCCGTGTTCCAAGTTGTTACATCCTTCTTTTATGTTCGAACATAATATCTGGATAATGGGTACCAGTTATGTTTCGCTAGCTGATATGCACACACCGTGAAGAAACGACGCTGGCAGATAGCTGATAGCTGATATATGTCTATTTTTTTGCGGGAATATCTATAAAGCATGCTATTCGCTGTAGGGAATTATCAAAGCTATTTTACTCCTTTTTTAAACTTGTATTGTTTTGTATTTGTATTCCAGTTGAACATATTTTATTTTTCGTGGCGAACCTGAAATCATTGGGCCTTGGGGATGGTGAAAGTGATTTTACTTATGATGATTTCTTACGAAAAACCTACGATTGGTATTATGACCTGGATATAGGTGGTGGAAAAGTGGCGGGCATAATAATTCAGGTAATTTATATATTTAAATCTTCAGTGACAATTAAACTTATACGTTCTTTTTATGCTTGATAAGCCTTCATTTGACCACAATCTCACCTGATGTAAAGTTGGTCTAAGATGGAGTATGAAGAGCTAGAAGGTGAATGGTTTTTATTTCCGTTGGGCATAAAACTCTGAAATAACAAATATAAATTTTGTATTCCGTACTAAAGTTTTTTACAGTGATACAGTACAAAACAAATTATTTAACACCAATGTATTTAACAAAACAATTACAAAAAATATATTATACACATAATTTTGTAACAATGAGCGACCTAATCACCAAAAGTGATCTCTACCGGACAACCTTTGGATGGGCTGATGATGTAATTTTTCTTTACAGATTATAAATGTAATAAATACATTAAACTGGAACTACTCGGACATGTTCATAATCTGCATGAGTTTTTATTTGGAGTCCTTGATTAAGCATATTAATAACAAAATAATTATGGCCAGTGAGAAGGTAACTTATCTCGTTTTTTTAGGGTTCCGTACCCAAAGGGTAAAACGGAATCCAATTGCTGTGACGTCGTCGTTTGTCTGTCACCAGGCAGTATGTCAAGAACTGTGATTGATAGAGAGTTGAAATTTTGAGGATTGATGTATTTCTGTTGCGGTTAAAATAAAAAAAACACAAAGTCATCATCTCTGTCGTTACACTCTTGACAGAGCGGTCGTGGTCACATTGAGGCATCATTTGATGTTAGAGACGGACACAGCTTTCTTAACGATCGCCCGCCATCTTTCTCTGGTTGCAGCCTGTTTGTTGGAGTCTGACACTGGGACTCCTCCTAAAGACATAGTAGATAAATATATAAAAGGGATAACATACAAAAAAATTGATTTTGAGGTTAAGCGACGTTGCGCGAGGCCAGTTATTTGTATGGGTGACCGCTCTGAATGCATCTATTTGCACAATTATGTTTTCTCATAGTTGTGTTTAATTAAAAATAAATATAAACTGTAAACGGATCCCTTGGTGTAGTATGAATCTACTTAACACATTTATTTATTTTTGAGGTACGGAAAACCATATATCATATTCTATGTATCAAATGTTTCAGTCACCTAACACCCATATAGTACAAGCTCTGCTTAGTTTGGGTTACGTAGTAATTTATTATTCTATGGTTTGGGGTTAGATGATGCTGTGTGAATTAGTCCGGATATATTTATATTTTTTTAGTTATATTTATGAGGTATAAGATAATTATGGTAGCAGCGCTATAAGTACTTTTATTTGAAAAACTGCACTTTAACCCTTTTAGACACAATTTTTTTATTATTTAACATTAAAGGCATTGAATGTTGTTAAAATAGTTTCATAAAAATTTACAACACATTTTCTTTCCTGTATATGCTATAATAGGGAATTTTCAAAGAAACACTATGAAAGCGGACATATAGCGGGTATATCTTCATGTCAAACTCGTAAAATAAGCAATGAACATAATTTTCTTAAATAAATCCACACTATAGACTTACAAAATCAACTAGTAAGGTATTTTTTTTTCCAGAAACATCTACTCCCATGTCATTGGAGGGTTCTACGGGAGGAATACAATCGCATCACGCAATTGGTCCATTCTTTTAATGACGTCATCAGCGGAATCGTTCTTATTTCTTTTGCGAATACTCTATTTTTTATTTGTCTTCAGCTGTATAATATTATTTCGTAAGTATTTTATGAAAGAGTCTTACGAGTCGCCGATCGAGCAATAGAGAGCTTGGGGTTTTGGGGGAACAATAGTTGCCGATGGTTTATAGTCCGGTCAATTTAGACATTCGAATTTACAAAAATGCTCAACAAGCTAAATACCAGTTAGATTGTTTAAAATATGATAAAAAACAAAATTAGAAAGTTCCCCATATTTCCCTGTATGGAAAATGAGCGATCAATTCGAGATCAAAGGTCAAAAAAATGTGTTTGAAAAGTAGCTTTACTCGTATTATTTGGTCTAATTTGACCGGACTATTAATAATTATTGTGAAGGCGACGCGGCAGACCTCGGTGACGATGGCCGGACGAGCTTGACAGTTTTCTGCATGCCTGGCGAGAGGTGGCCGGAGATCGGGGGTTGTGGAAAAATGGGGGGAGGCCTTTGCCCAGCAGTGGGACACAGGGGGCTTATAATAATAATAATAATTAATAATTATCATAAAATGTCAAAAATTAAATGTCAATAGATATGGTAAAATAGTTCGGTCGGGTATTCGTAAATGTAACGTCCGCCCACAAAATCGTTAAATGATTTCAAAAGATGCTAGTTCAAAAGCATTTATTGATAATTTTAATATAATAAAATCGTTTTTGAAAACAAGTACTATTTTACAGCTTTAATTTTGGTTCAATGCAGTATTATTATTGTTTTCTATTGTTATTTTAGGAGCCTAAAAACTCATCAAAATGGAAATAATTACGACACTGATTTGGTTTACGAAGATAGTAATAGGTGAGTAATCTTTGTCTGATACTCAGTATGTTATCCTACCACCAGTTGCCCTTTACGACTGTTGGAGATTACAACATGAGGAACAATAAATACATTGTAACATTATATCTTAATATATGTAAATCTCGTGTCACAATGTTTGTCCTCGAAGGACTCCTAAACCACTTAACCGATTATAATAAAATTCGCACACCATGTGCAGTTCGATCCAACTTGAGAGATAGGATGGTTTTTACGGCGAGAAAAATTCGAATAATTTCCGGGAAAATTTTATACCCGTGCGACGCCGGGGCGGGCCGCTAGTGTAATTATATTGATTTTATTAATTACATTATGTTGTATCTTCCAAATTCGTTAGTGGCAACTCGTGGTAGAGCTACAGTAAGCCTCACTATCTGGCATACAAACCACTACTGCAAGGGGGTTGCCATACCAGGCAGCGACGTATACTGTTCAGACAACAGCTAAAGGAACTGATGAAACAGGGGAACCCTGTATATATTATGATGTCCCTACATGATACATCATCATGTAGGGACATCATAATATATACAGTTTATTTAGTCAAAAGTTACTGAGCACTGGTAGTTTGTCAGTAATAAAGTATTTCGATCCTTGGCGTTATGATGATAATTATCTTTCGACTAAATAAAACTTAATTTAAATTTGACACTTTGGTACAACCTGGCACGTTACACTAAAAGATGTTTTGAAACGTTAATTTTGATTACTTACTTTTGCCGTTGACTGTATATAAACACAACATTTACTTGACTTTGTGGTGTTGCTAACCTCACGGGCCCTGGCTGAAAACCAGAGCTCTGTTATAGTGCTCCTACGGGTTCTATGGCAGATGCATTTCTTACACAATGTTTTTAATTGACACGTAGGTAAAGGTAGATTGAAATATTGTTTTTTTATAAATTGTTTTTATTGTTAGCTTTTGTGTAATAATAGATATTCTTCTTTCTTTATTCTTATTACAGGGCTTTTGGCAACGCATGTGCAGTCTATCACATCTTCTCTGCCGGGTATCTTATAGTTCGAAGTCTAGTCGTGTCTCTGGTGGCAGCGTCAGTCCATACCGCCTCCTTGGTTCCTGCCATTGCTTTGTATAACGTCCCTTCTTCTTCTTTTTCCATTGAGGTTTGTATACAGCAGACAGAAAAACATAACGAAAATTGTCGCCTGTTTTGTGAAGTTTCGAGGAAAAAAGCCGTGATTGGCTAAGTAGTTACCTACACTCGACTTTTCCGAAGGTCGTGGCCGTGAACAACGCTACACACCTCTGGATTTTAAACCCCTGACCAAAAAAGAGGGGTGTTATAAGTTTGACGTGTCTGTCTGTCTATGTGTCTGTCTGGGACATCATAGCTCCCGGTTTGGATGGAGCGATTTCAATTGTTTTTTGTATGAAAGATGAGTTTGGCGCAAGTGTTCTTAGCCACTCTAACGTCCAGCGCCCGCGGCGTAACTAGGGACTAACGTCCCAGCGCGCGTTACGCGCGCCGAGCGTGAAAAACGCCGTGTTTTTAAAGTTTTGTGGCACTACAGTACCACTGGACGTTCAAGTGGTTAGTTATGTTTCATAAAAATCGGTTTTGCCGTTTTAAAGTTATGGGGGGTGAGAGTGGGGAAAATCTGCAAATATAATCAAATGAAAGCGCATCGCGTGTACATTACAAAATACTATGTTTTACTTTTAAGGAAATTAAGGCATTGGAATCGGGGGTTTTTCTTAAATTATAAATTAAAATTTTAGTCTATACGCCTAGCTTGGCAGACGGGTCTTAAAATCCACCCTGTATGGGGAAAACTGACTAAAGCTGAGAAAAATCTCAGTGTTTATTTAGGAAATCATGTTGGTAATCAATCCAAATACTTTGTTTGTATCCTTAAAGGTAATATTAATATTTAATCTTATATATACAATTCTCGTGTCACTGTGTTTGTAATCTAACTCCTCCAAAACGGATCGACCGATTTTCGTTATCCGAAGCATGCATTATGCTTCACGGTGGAGAATCGGACGATATCTATTTTTCATCCCTCTAGATGTTAAGGGTGGTCAACAATATTTTTTTATTATTAATTATCATACCATAATACATACAACCCTACGATTCGTATCTAGGTGATACGAAGTTCACCGGGTCAGCTAGTTTTATTGTATGAACGCTTCACTTTAACTCGCTTCGTTTTCAGGTAAGAAGACTATTGCACCAAGTTCACACAGATATAGTTGCAATAAGTGGCTTGCAGTTTTTTTACATCACAAGGGAGCTGGTACTAGCAGTAAGTTTTGTGCAAAGTTATAAATTCAAAAAAGTCCCCGTTATGTTTAGTTAGAAAAAGAAGAAAAAGTTTCAATTCAAATTAGTATTTTGCAAGACACGAAAAGCCACGAAAAACGGTTTCGTATAGAATGGAACCACGCAAATTCCGGGCCTCATGGCCTACGAGTGACTTATATGTATACTAGCGTAATAACTAAATCCCCGCGACTTCGTACGCGTAGATTTAGTTATTTAGACATACTTAGTAGGTTCTTATTTTAATGATAGGTCTCTAATACAAACATTTAACCCCCATGTCAAGCCTAAAAGGGGATTTAATTTAACTAAAGTCAACGGTCAAAGTCTAAGTACCAAAGTACTAAGGTCAAAGTCAAAGACGAAGTATAATGGTCAATGTTGACCATTAGACTTAACGTTAACTTAAAGTCAGCGGGCAAAGTCTTATTACCAAGGTACAAAGGTCAAATTTAAATTCAACGGTCAAAGTCAAATGTCTAAAGTCAAAGTTTAAAAACCCTAGTTCTTAAGCGTTAATTCATCTGTTGAAAGTTGCCAAAGACCGAATCTTGCCATTGTCATATGCATAATTTAGTACCGGAATTCAACTTTAGTTTGGTACCAAGAGATTTAATAAAGGTAATTATAAATAACTGCTATAAATATGAGATCCTGGCGTAGGCCATATTCCTTATACAAACTGTTTTGTTTCAGTTGGCTGGCACGATAGTAACATACGAATTGGTCTTGATACAATTTGGGGCTGAAGAAAACCACCCAAAGTTGGAATTCTGTTAGAGGAGTAGTTTGTCGTCAACGTCCCTCGAGCGAGATCTCTGTAACTTTAGATAGAGAATGTTTAAATGAAAAAAAAATACAAGTAATCTATATAAATAAAAATGAATTGTTGTTCGTTAGTCTGATTAAAACTCGAGAACGGCTGGGCCGATTGAGCTGATTTTGGTTTTAAAATGTTTGTCGTAGTCCAGGGTAGGTCTAAACGGTGAGCAAAAATCTAATAATTGCCGGGATTTTTTTATATAATTACCCGTGCGAAGCCGGGGCGGGCCACTAGTATAAAATATAACTTAATACAACGACGGTTTTGTGTAATTCAACAGTTTATACTGACACTATTAGTATTAAAATTAAAAAATGTGAAATAGTTACTGTCAGAGCGGTCCATTCAAGAACAATCAAAGTTGCTTAAATTTTTGAGTTATTTACGTTTTTTTTGTGTGGGAGACCCTGTATATATTTAAATATTCTGTATTTTTCCCCCGACCAAAAAGAGCTATAAGTTTGACGTGTCTGTCTGTCTGTCTGGGACATCATAGCTCCCGAACGGACGGTGCGATTTCAATTTAGTTTTTTTGTATGAAAGGAGAGTTTGGCGCAAGTGTTTTTAAACATGTTTTATGAAAATTGGTTGTGCCGTTCAAACGTTATAGAAGTGAGAGCGGGCTATGAAAACCGAAAATCTGCAAATATACTCGAGTGGGGTATCAAATGAAAGCGCATCGCGTGCACATTACAAAATATTATGGTGTTTTACTTTTAAATGAATTAAGGCATTGGAATCGGGGGGTTTTGTTTAATTATAAATTTAGATTTATTTGTATTTGTTGTTATAGCAGCAACACAAATACAATATCACTCAAAATGTCAACTCTCTATTTATCATGGTCATTGAGATAAAGCCTGGTGACAGACGGATGGACGAAAAGACAGAAAACAAAGTTTCAGTAATAGTGCTTAATGGCGTTTAATAATCTAAAACAATCTGTAATGTGTGTGTGTGTTTGTAAAAAATCTTCTTTGAGATTGTTTAAATTTACCTTAAATTATTTTTAATCAAAGCTTGAAATAACATGTATAAATCAATGAAGCAATAACTTTATTTGGTTAACCAGTTTATAATAATAATCTATGTAGCTTGTTTCACCATCACCGAGTAACAATAGTCAATACTGTAACTGGCGGATCAAGCTTCTTCTTTATTTTAACCATTGACTAATTTCACTCGCAGATGGTGAAACAGGCCCTTTTGTTGTTGTTCTCTGTTTTATTTGCTGCACAAATTGCATAAATGTATAAAACAATTTTTTATTATTTTATGAAATCTTACAATAACGAACTATAAAATACAAAGTATTTTATAATCGCGTTTTACAACGTAGTAATCCGTTTGCATCATATCTAACTAGTAAAAATGCAATTTTCGTATTGTGTTATAAAAATTGCAATAAATATGGTGATTTCACAGCCTATGTCAAGAATTTCTAGTGTGGTTATACTTATCTTAGTGTTGACGGCGCGAGCAAATTTTCTTAGACAGAATTCAGGTAAAAAAACAAATTATCTATTTTCTTTTATAGACAGTGACATTATTTTGCTGAAGCTGAATGTTCGTTAACATATTGTTTTAAGATTTTTGTTTAAAATCTTTAATTAAATATGGTTTGAAAATATATTTTAAGTCTACACCTAACTAAGTTTATACTAACAAAATGGTTTTAAGTCACATAAGATTAATTCATCATCATCACCCTATTAACGACTTCTCTCTAGGCGAGAGAGATTAGGCCTTAATTCACCGCTGGCCAAATGCGGGTTGGTGAATGTCATATTTCCTACAAACTCCTTAAAGTTCTTAGAACATGCCTGTTTCCGCACGATGTTTGCCTTCACCGTTAAAGCACGTAAGATTCATTAGCATAGCGTAAAATTTCATAAAATGTTAGAGTAGAAAATTGGTTTTTACAGGGTGGTCCAACGCTGCTGATGAAAATGGTCGTAATTTTACCGACTCATGAAGATAATTTGTTAAATGATTTCGTAATGGTATTAGAATTCTCTGTCTTAGTTTTATTTGTAAAAAGTGCATTTAATGGAATTATTCTACTTGCGTAGCCTCATATAAAGATTTAGGTACCCACTCAAACTGTGATTTCATACAGCGGTAGGTCAAGCGCGGAAACAACTGGAATGCGAACACGTCTGCGATGACCTGCCGAATGATGACATGGAACCCGTCTGTATGATGATCAGCCGCTACAAGAAGGGCTACCAGTTCTTCATCAACCACTGTCATGCTAGACGAACGATTTGTAAAAATAATTTGCGTAAGTTTCTATTTAAGATCAACTTTTGATTTTTCTTAATAACAAAAATAATGTTTGCACATACACGTGCTTTAACGGCGAAGACAAACTTCGTGAGTAAATCGGCATGTTCTGAGAACTTTGAAGAGTTTGAAGGACATAATCTTATTCACCAACTCTCACTATTAAGTTTGAAGAGACTGGTTTGACTCTGATTAAATTACTGTCAGGTTAACAAAAAAGATCAAGGGTGGAAGAATGATGATGTCTGTTACATAATGCAAGTTTTCTTATTATTTTACATTTCAAATTACTTTTGGACCACCCTGTACAGCTGCAAACCCCGGGCATTGGAAAATGTACCTACCCAACTATATAGAGATATATACTTATGTATATACAAAACTATACATATAGAGGTATGTTTAATGGCTTAAAATTCATTCTTCAAATTCAAAAACACTTTAATTTACTTTATTATTATTTATTTATTATTATTTATTATTATACTATCTTATTTGGTTGAGAAAAATAAAACCTAACAAATAGATCCTTGCAAGGAGATAGCTTTCAGTGACCTTGCATTCGCCTGCCAAGGTAAATAGATCCTTATCTCGACTGTTTAAAACTCAAGTTAATTTACTTGAAAAACGCTGACTTAAGAACACTTTGTCAAACCTTGGATCCCTTTTCGCAAGTAATTAATATTTTAAGCATCACTTGGACTGGCTTTGATGACCGGTTGAGTTTGGAGTAGGTAAGCATTTTTGTTTAAAAATGTAATAAAAAATAAACTTTTTACAGTCTAACATTAATTTTAGACATGAATAAGCATCATTTGTTATTAAAATATTTAAAACTAAAATAAATATATAAGAACCGGCATGTTCTCGGAACATGCCGGTTTCCTCACGATGTTTGCCTTCACCGTTAAAGCACGTGTTTAAAGCGCACATACATTTCTCAAGAAGAAAAATCCAGAGGTGCGTGGCGTGGCTTGAACCCACGACCTTAGTGAAAGTGGAGTGTCCTCCCACTTAGCCAACACGACTTTTTGTGAATTACAGATTTAATACTATCAAAATGTCTGTTTAAATAGTATATAAATTATGATAGTTTTAAGCCCGGATCACTATTTATAAGCTCACATACGTACAAATTTCTTTTTAATAATTTTTTAACACTACCTTTAAACGCAACGTTGTTAGACGTGTTTTTGGTGTATCTGGTAAAAATCCTTTTTCGATAAATATGCTATCTAGCACTGAAATATTTTTTCAAATCGGACCAGTAGTATCTGAGATTAGCGCGTTCAAACAAACAAACTCTTTACCTTTATAATATTAGTATAGAATAATGATTGCTGAACACTGATAAAATAACCTCAAAAATACAGTTACATTTTAATCATGAAATACTGTGGCAAAATATTTAGGTATCTGTTGTTTGAATAATATAATTTCACTTTAAATTTTCTACCTACCGAACACCAGTTCGTAAACAGACTTGACCCATAAGACCCTTAAAAAAACAAATACATTTTACGTAAAATTGAATAATTTATTGTACCCTTTTTCAGTGTTACACATGGTTCACCCCAGCAGATGTATCAGGACAAACACATTTTTCATGCCAGTAAGCTAAAGGTGGAGCGAGATGGAACATAGAATATTATTGGCGAGAGAGTGAAATAAATAATATTTGCCTCAGGCTAGTTGGCCTGGGAAACACACGTGTTTTTAATTAATTCTTTAGAAATTAATATTGTGTTGGAATTGGTTTTGCGTTATTCGATATCCGTATTCTGCAGAACAAAACTTCGGAAGTTCTTGTTTATGAAGATAATGACTCCTACCTACTCTTATTAAGGAGTCGTTTTAATACGACCACTAATTAAGTTTCTAAATGAAGGTAATCCTATATCAATTATTGATTATAAGCATTAAAATTAAAAGAAAAATAAAACTATACTTTCGATTGGACAGGTACTTACGAATAACGAATATATGATTATCACTTTTCTGTTCAGGTGAGTTCCTTTAGGTATTTTTAAGACAAAGGTGGTCAAAGGAATTTATAGCAAATTATTTTGTTCTATTATTTTTTCTTCTACCAAAATTTGAGTTGCGTCTTCTTTTTTAACCAATTTATTTATTTATTATTTATTTGTTGCATCATGTGGTTACATATAGGTGTTAACATACTAAATTCCCTAATTAATTAATTTTAAGCAAACAGTCTTTTAAATGTACATTATTAAAGGCTTACTTTACGAATTCCAAGTAAACGAAGCAATGGTTAGTTATATCAAAAGCTATCACGTTTTGTCACATGCGTAACTGAGTGAAATATTTATTTTAACCATTGCCTAACTTCACTCGGAGCTGTTGAAATATTAATTCAAAGAAACAATATTGTAACTATGAAATAACCTAGAAAGCCGCCTTATTAACTTTTAAACCGTTCCAACATTCACCTATAAACCCCGCGCCACACGAGTTTTGTCTGCAGTATCATATGCAAGTTATCGGCGGATCCCGGCTTCGGTTCAATTCCATTCTCGTCGCTTCGAAGCGAGGCTCAGTGCGGATGTGCTAACAGAGTCTTCTTGGATGTGGTAACATTTTTTAGCTTCAGTCATCGTGTACAAACGCATTTGGAGCCATGATCATAAACCGGCAATCACTGTTTTGCCATGGCCATAGACATGGCATGGCGTTTGTACACGATGACGGTTAATGATAAATGTCTATCTATATAAATAAAAATTAATTGTTGTTCGTTAGTCTGATTAAAACTCGAGAATGGCTGAACGGATTTATCTTTTCATAGTCTACAAATGTTCGTGGTCTAGGGAAGGTTTAAATGGCGAGAAAAATCGAATAATTGCCGGAAAAAAAAATTGAATAAAAACCCGTGCGAAGCCGGAGCGGGCCACTAGTTTATCATAAAACCGTGCAAAAAAAGCCGAAAAATCCGTGTTGGCTAAGTGGGAGGACACTCGACTTTAATTCCGAAGGGTACAAACCCCGCCACGCACCTCTGGATTTTTCTTTTTGAGAAATTAATGTGCGCTTTAAACACGTGCTTTAACGGTGAAGGCAAACATCGTGAGGAAACCGGCTTGTTCTGAGAACTTTAAAAGAGTTTGAAAGAAATGTGACATTCACCAACCCGCACTTGGCCAGCGTGGTGAATTAAGGCCTAATCTCTCTCGTCAAGAGAGAAGTCCCTGTGACCTAGCAGTGGGAACGCCCGGGTGTTCTTAGACATGTTTCATGAATATCGGTTGATCCGTTTTAAAGTTATAGGGGTGAGAGTGGGGAAGAAAAACCGAAAATCTGCAAATATACTCGAGTGGTGTATCAAATGAAAGCGCATCGCATGCAAATTACAAAATATTATGGTGTTTTACTTTTAAGGAAATTAAAGCATTGGATTCAAGGTTTTTTCTTAAATTTTAAATTTAGATTTATAGTACTTATGCATTACATAAGATAAATTTCAAACATTCTTATGTCAGAGATTCATTAATCTAATGCATCTTATGGTCTATGATAAATGTGTGGGACTGTGGGTGTTATTGATAAACGTTTACAGTTATACGTTTATACTAATGACTCCACGTCCCTGCAGTACCATACGACGGTTAAAAATTCTGCTGTTGTATTAAAATTTTGATTTTGGGCACACCTGTAATTGTTAATAATTGACTATTGGTTATTACAGATGAAATCATTATTCAAAGTACCTAATCAAAGATTTTTGTGACCATGTATTTCTACCTAAGCCTCTAAAAATACTTTATTATGTCATATTTCAGCTAGTATGTAAGAGGTACAGATTCAGAAATAAGTTTTTAGAAGTGCCGCATCTATCTTGACTCTCCTAGATTTCTACATACACTATCTGATAACTCTTTCAGCAGAAGACTGATACATTCTCCTTAAAATTTACATTGTGCGGAAGCCTTGATAGTTTGCGCTTCAACCGCTTTCTACTTTAAACTTATGCATTCCTAGTACCTACTTGGTTATGCAAGGTTGAAATAAGGGGATAAGTTGGCAATTTAGCAACATATGGGCAGATTTTATATTGAAGCTGGATTCAAGATTATAAAACATGCAAGAACATTAGAGTAGCAGGTGTTACTAACATCTGGTATTGTGCCCACAAAATATTATCGATATTTTCCAGAGTCGCAATTGCAAAAATTCCTTAAATTTAACCTTTCATAATTAATGTTTATTGCATCACTGAAAAAATGAAGATTTTTACTTTATGTTTTTCGCTAATAAATCCCTTTAAAAATTTAATTAAATAAATTTGTAATTTTTACTTAATTCTTGATCTAAATCTGAAAGTCATTGAAAGGTATTTTTGTCGGTCTTTAATACTAGGGATGAATGAACACTTTATTGAACGCAATATATTTTACAGAGTAGTTCTAAATAACCAATTGCATTTTCAACACATGACCTTATCCTGAAAGCGACTTCTTCCAGGCAATCAAGCCGTAAAATTTTAAAATAATAGCGACTAAAAATAAGTAGTCAACATTTACAAAAAGAAGACATAAAATGTTAAATAATTAACCAATGGTAATATTTTTAATAATTAAGCAACATTACCATGAATATTAAAAACTCACACAAAATCTTCAACACCGATATTAAAAATACTCTCTGAAGTTTCTCCCCCCTCCCCCGCACGAGATTTCACAGGAGAGGGGTAGCAGGATCATCGGAGGATATACATACTTTTTCGAAAAGAATAGTATAACTCGCGTTAGATTTGAAGTTGAAAAATATATATAGCAACCTGAATACCAACACACAGGCCAAGCAAAGTGAAAATGGTAACACTTCAATATAAATTATTATGATAATTAGTCTAAGGGAGGCCTTAGTTGATATTATAAATAGATTGAATATATATTTCGTTCAAACTTCAGGATGGTTCTTTTCAATCGAATTAAAAAGTGGTTTTAAATCACGTTTTCAGTCCCAAAGGACTTGACCATCAGTCACGGCAGGCTACCAGACAATCTGATAAACTTAGCTAATTATACCTCCTATCTTTGGAGGGAAATGTTTTAAAAGTTCATTTATCTTCCTAAACGAGACATTAGGAATGTTTAAAAACAGACCTTTGAAATTGATAACGTAAAGCAGTAAGGTACAGTTTTTTTTTTGTTTAACATAGGTACTTTTTCAAAATACTCCCGATGAAAGATGATAAAGTATTATCAGCCCAGTTATTTAGATTGTACCTATCTTATCAGTCACCTAGCTCCTGTATAAAGTACATTCAAGCTCTGCTTAGTTTGGGGTTAGGTAATGCTTGGTGAAATATTTATTTATTTATGTCTTAAATCATAAAGGGGTTGTTTTTGTTTAATTTCCGTTGAGTTAATCTCGAGCTGACCCTTACAGCATAAATAATGCAGCTGATACTGTCAACAGACTTGGCTTCAATGAGCGCGAAGCCTTAAAGAGTTGCTGATGTTATCAATCCATCGCTTTTACTATTCAATTCTTCAGTGGTTCAGTTGTAGCATTACTAATTCATATGTAATTAATGTAGCGATTACCTAAAACAAATTTAATAATAATTTAAATCATAAAAAAATATTTTATTTATCAATCCATAGTAAAATAATAGTTACCTTCATTATCATTGTTCTTTCAACTTGAAAAAATATACCGCTTAGTCCTGCATTGGTGTAGCGCACTTGTTGTAAAAATCTTTCAACCTGAAATTTGATATATATTTTTTTGTATTTACGAAGGAAAAATTAAAAAGACGCAATGAGATGCGATGTGACTTCTGTTGGCATCATTAAGTATTTCCAACAATTTGTCAACCATTGTAAATGTTGTACTTATAGTCAAATTATTCATACTGTTTCTAACTTATATGTATATACCGACTTAGTTACTCTTATGACAAGTATAAATGGTCGTTAAGTAATTTACTCAAGTTCTTTTCAAATTTAATACAGAATCATCATATTCATAAATCTTAAATCAATTTGTGAAAACGGTACAATTTTATAATTGACACTGTTACAAATAATGTATGAAAAAAAAAAATGTACAGCATACGTCGCTAACTCGTAACCCAGGGAGTAGTAGTTTGTATGGTAAAATTGCGATTTCACTATTTTTTGTAATATTTTTACAGTCAATTTATCTGAATCGATAGAATGGAATATTTAACGTATCCCAAAAAATCTGTAGACACAGTGTATAGTTATAGGTGTAGACAGCGAAGCAAGCTAAGTGACTTACCTCAATATCGTACTCAAAAGAAGACACCGCGTAGACACTACCCACTGCCGTTTCAGCTGCTCTGTGGACGCTCGCAGATTGGTACACTATCATTACTGATCTCAGCAGTAGGAAAATGAAGGAATATATGAAATACAGTTTGTGGTATATTTCAAGGTCACTGTAATAGAAATAAAACTTATGGTAAGTAACTTCAGAGTCTATCATTTTATTATTTGACTTGCATATTTATAAACCCAGGCGGAAAAGCGTGTTATAAATTTGACGTGTCTGTTTGTCGGCAATTAACTCGAGTGGGGTCACAAATGAAAGCGTATCACGTGTTTCTAACAAAATAATATGAAATATTTATTTTAAGACAACCATGTCTAATGAATAAAGATAGTTGTAAAATAACCTCCTTTTTTCTTGAAAACTAACGAATCCTATTAAAATTAAATCTGAGCTTGCTTAGTATAATTTCGTTTGATTGTTGCCCGTGTGGTTATTTTACCAACCTTTTTTCTATTTCGGTAAATTCTTTGTCACAAAATTTGTGTTGACTTTTGTTGTTCCGAGTGTTGTAACTGACAATGAAAAAAAATCGTTTGTTAGTAACGGGCCCAATTATCCAAAAACAAAGTGTGTCTAAACAAAACACAAATATTACATAATCTCTCATTCTAAATCTAATTAAGTATTCCTTTAAAAGAGTTAATGATAGATAAAAACTGCTAAAGTTAGAAAAGCATAAAGATCAAAAGGTAAACTCACCCAAAACTAGAATAACACTGAATACAGATAAAAAAAAGATTACTCAATGCCGAGATTAAAATGAATGCTCCAAACTGACAATTTATTTGATTCAGAAAAATAATGAGACGTGAATAACATTTGCGGAGATGGCGCCAATCCTGAAAAATAAACAATGTATGCATCTGAACTTACTGTACTAAATAGATTGGGTTATTGTCCTCAATGCCGACCTTAGTTTCTATGCCAACTTTTTCAAAACGGGAAAGTCGGCATCTCGGGAAGAGTTGGTACTAGGTAATTGGTACCTTCTAGATATTGTGATCCATCCTCGTCCCCATCGACACTTACCATCAGGTGAGATTGTGGACAAACATAGATATATCTTACAGAAAAAAAAAGTTGGTGTAAGGTTTAATATAAAGCATTACGGTAATGAAGGTTTGATACATTCATTCCCGTAATGCCGACTATTTAAAATTTTGACCAACTCTTCCCGAGATGACAACTTTCCCGTGATGCAACTATTATTATTATCCTATTTTTATTTAAAACGCTTACGTTAAAAAATCATATAAAACTTTATACTCAATAAAATAAATCAAAACGGAAACTCAGTGGCCGCTAAGCTAGGCTCAAGCGACCGGTGACTAGGGCTATTATTATTATTACTACTACTTTTTGTCTAGTCTATCAGCCTGTTTGTTATCGGGTTATCCCTGAAACGGCTGGAGAAAAACTTATAACTCGGGCTGACGGGTTTAAATGTTAGTCTCACATATAAAATACCTATACCTTGTGATACTGGTTTTGTCACTTTAATAAAGAAAAAACAGTATTCACTTTTAATATACAGATCGATAGAGGACAAAATTCCCAGTTGAATGGTATAAAAATGTCCCTTACGACATTTCAAATTTCCAGCGTCGATATCGTTTCTTACCTTAGGTTTTACAGAGCGACGAATCGCTATACCCAAATCATTGAAATACGACGTCAAGTATACACTTATACAGGAAATCAATACGTCGCCATAACTCCAAAGAAACGTTTTCTGGACACAAACTATCTGAAAAATATAAATAAAGAGCTTTTCACGCCACGGCATTGACAGTGTTTTATGTATTTTCTCGCGGGAACTTCGCATTATTCAACTCTATCTCTCTCAACGTATAGATTGAAAAAAAATATTTATAAAGAGTAAAATTAGACAATAGATTAAACAGAGTTATTCGCTCAGTCTCATGTGTCAAGGCGAGATAGCGCTTGAAATGAAATACATTTATTTTGGTACAAATAAATAACAGCACAGTAGACAGCAAACAAACAGACACAAGAAAAAAAAACATAAAAAAACACAAACAGAAAATTAGCTGCCAGGCTGTGCTGCCATGTACCAAAAAAGGAGCAGTCTCAGCTTAATGCCACTCCGCTCCCCGAGAGAGGGATCGAAGCAACGCTGGTTTTCAGACTGCTCCTGATTGGATGACATCACAGTCTGTAGTTTATAATTAGATACAGTACAATATACACACTTTTCAAATAACATACAAAAATAAAATACAGAAAAAAAACAGATCGATTACTATTTATAAAAAAAAGAGAAACATAAAAGACGAGGAGAAAAAACAACCTTACATTTAAATAAATATCTGTATCTGTCATTGTGACAGTGACGTAAAACGATAAGTCTAAGATTTTTATTGCACAGATTGCACTGCACTTGACCTTGACCGACAACGCCACGTGTCGTCAAGCTTGAGTTAACTTGACATAATATGACATAATTAAACATTGCTTAGTTTACTACGATTTTGTGAAATAAGCTCTGGGACGGGTAACAAACCTGCGATAATTTATTGGTTGTTAGTTTTCGGACATCAAGACCTAGTTGCAATCTCCATAATACACGGCCTAAGCAAAATTATGATAATTATGTTACCCGTTTCAAGTCTGAGTATTTTTGTTATACAAACTTACCTCAGCATAAACTCCAATCCAAATATTAAATGGTATGAAGTCAAAAATGTCCAGCAATTTGTTCCTGCTGAATTTCTGAAAGCTCGTGGTGATGTCCGTATTCTCAGGACAATTCACTTGTTTGTATTTAAATAAGCAGTTTAAGATGTACTCCACTAAAATTATACAAGAAAAAATAGTTTATTATGGCGGCAGGTTTAGCAAAATCAACAATACCTTTATAAAATGTTGTTACTAAGCAAGTTTAAAATACTTAATAACTACTGAAAAAAAACTGTGTATATGGTCAGAGTTATTCAATGACCTCTAGGTACAATAGAAATCAAGGTATAATTTTTTGATGCCGTGGATCAAATTACTTGTCAAATTACAACGGCAGTGTAGTGCGGCGTAGTTCAAACGTCAAATGGGGGCGCTGCCGTCGCACACTATAGCTGACAACAGTTGTTACCGAGACAGCATCATCAACACCCTATCGACGCGACGTTCCCACTGCTGGGACACAGGGACTTCGCTGGCCAAGTGCGGGCTTTTGAATGTCGCATGTCCTTCAAACTCTTCAAAGTTCTCAGAACATGCCGGTTTCCTCACGATGTTTGCCTTCACCGTTAAAGCACGTGTGTAAAGCAATAATGTTTTCTAGAAGTAAAATCCAGAGGTGTACGGTGAGGTTTGAACCCACGACCTTGTTGGCGTAACCGTTGACCGTAAGTTTGACGTGTCTGTCTGTCTGTCTGTGTGTCGGTCTGTCTTTTTTTTTTTTTTTTTTTTATTGTTGATAAGCCTTCATTTGACCACAATCTCACCTGATGTAAAGTGAAGATGTGGTCTAACATGGAGCATGAAGGCCTAGAAGATGGCTTCTCCGGACCACATTACGAAACACGAAATAATCGCTTCACGCACTGGCCCAGCCCGGAGGGTGGTGACAAGCCGCGGCCGAAGCCTACCACCAGAGACTGTTCTTAGCACCACCCGGAGGTCTGGGACATAATAGCTCCCGAACAGGTGGAGCGATTTTTTTTTTTTGTAAGAATGGTGAGTTTGTCGTCAGTGTTCTTAGACAATTCATAAAAATCGGTTGTGCCGTTTAATAGTTATGAGGGTATAAGTGGGGAAGGAAAACCGGAAATCTGCAAATATACGCGAGTGGGGTATCAAATGATAGCGCATCGCGTGCACATTACTGGTAACATTACTGGTAAATGTTATGGTGTTTTACTTTTACGGAAATTAAGACATTGGAATCGCGGGTTTTTCTTAAATTTTAAATTTAGATTTATATCTTACCAAGAGCCATAATCATCGCAGTATAAGTTAGAACAGCACACTTTTTGGGTGTGTTCGTTGACTGCCGAATACCATTCAGCTCTCTTTCAGTTTCCCAAGCCGCTTTCAGAAGACCTGGCCAATGTCTGGCTAACCGAATTGTTAGCAACATCATAGCCACACAGTGCAGGCTGAAAACAAACATTGCTGAAAAAAAACGTTTATTTCATTCTTTTAGTTTCAAGCTTATTAGAAGCAGATTATAACGACAGTGAATAAAGAGTGTTTTTTAGTGTGAATGAATGAATGAAAAATAATGATTGTTTAAAGTTAAAATAAATATATAAAAAAATAATATATATAACCGGACTTTCCACACAATGACATCCAGCCCCGTGGTAAGCTATAAGCTTGGTTACGGGCACCAAACATCTAATATACTTAATATAATAGACATATGAACATATTATATAGATATTTTATATTATAAATAATTGATACCCAGACCAAGTAGAAAGTGCTTACAGAACATACAAATACTTAACCCCTCGGCGGGAATCGAACCCACTGCCTCTTCCGCTGAGGCAGTCAATCAATTTTTTTTTCAGTCAATCCATTTTTTTTTAATTGTTGGTGTATGGACATATCTGTGAAATGAAAACTTACCGACAGTAAGTTTAGTGTGTGGAATGCAAACGTAACCAAATTCTTTAAACTTTTTGGTACTAAATCAACGGGTAAAATATATAGAGAAGATCAATGAACGAGTTTACGACCGAGTTTACGAACATCCTTGTTTATTTTTCTGCATTTAAAATAGTCCTATACATATTATGATTTAAAACAGGTAACATACCATGGTTTGACGGTTTTTGAGTTTTCCGATATTTCGACGCTGTTGCAAGCGCCATGATCACGGAAACAACTGAATTGTCATTGTCTTTGCGATTTGGGCAGACGGTTATTCACAAACGAACCGGTCTACCCTCTTTCTGAGTCTTTTATTGCGAGGTTGACACTCACTACTACCACTTGTTTCATTCTCGAACGCAACTCGATCACGACACACTACACTGACCGTATCTTGGCAAATAACCGGTGTTACATATGTTTGAGTTTTGCATAACCGCACTACAGGATTCCATGCTCCTGACAATTGGAAGCCATCTTCACGATTGAAGTTCCTATATTTAGTAATTTCAATAGCCTCCCGAACCAATCTAGGTATATAGTGCCGCTCTGTTGAAATTACCCGTGGGTTATGCAACTCAATCCAGTGATTGGAACCAGACTCCAGTAAATGTTGTTTTAAATCATAATATTGATAAAACCATGATAATTTAAAAAGTTAGTCATATACATATATGCATTGATTAATATAGTAAAAAATTTAAGTTTATCATTTAGAAAACGTGAAATGCACACTCAACCTATTATTTATTTAGAGTAAGTTTTTTTTATTTATTTTGTAACTTTAATGATATAGAAGAGCGAGACCCTCTAACACAAGTTTTTAAGCTTAAATGAGGGTCTTTACAACAGAAATCACACCATGTTATTTGTTACAGAAATAAAGATTATTATTATTATGCAAAATTACATCTTGAGTTCTTTTTGTGCTATATAATTGTTATTGTTTGACTGCCTTAGTCGCGCTGTGCTTGCTTGCGGGATAGCGGGTTCGATTCCCACCAAACATGGTCATTTTTTTTTATGTTGCGTTAACACTTTATCCTAGATCTGAGTGTTCAACATTTATAATAAAAAAATCTGTGTAATGTATGTCTATTAATTAAGTATATCAGATGTCTAGTACCCGTTACACAATCTTATAGCTTTCCACGGGGCTGGATGTTAATGTGATATTAGTTTGAAATACATATATATCTTTATATATATAATTCTTCTGTGAGTGTGTATGTCACTGAACTTCTCTTAAACGACTGGACCGATTTTGATGAAATTTTTTGTGTGTGTTCAAGGGGATCTGGGAATGGCTTAGATTCACAAAACGGTCAACTGGATATTGTTTTTTGAGACGTGGGACACACAACGTCTGTCGGGTCGACTAGTACATAGATATAACTTACACAAACTTTGCATTGACATTTCATATTTGATGACAGCGTACACAGATAAAATCAGATTCGCACCCATACATACACACGTTGGGATTTGGTAGGCCGAATAGACTGACTTTAAGTGAAATCTGAAAAGGAATCAAAAAACCAGATCAAAGGAAAAATCACAAATTTACTAAGTTTCAGCTATGCTATTTAAATTAGTGATAATGCGTTTTCTGACACGCCTGCCAAGCTTTATGAGTATTGGCTATACCAATACTTTTTATTATTAGGGCCCGAGTCCCAATAACAAAGCCTAAACACGACACTAAATTCAACAGCGACATCGAACCCAATTTTGATTGTTTCAAGTGAGCTTTGAGTGTTGAATTAAGGCCTTATCTCTCTCGTCAAGAGAGAAGTCCCTGTGTCCCAGCAGTGGGAACGTTAATAGGGTGATGATGATGAAGTGAGCTTACGTCGCTTGAAACAATCAAAATTGGGTTCGATTTGCAACTCGAGGCAATTTAAAGTAAATTTTAGGGTCCTCCCCACCACTTCCCCGATCTTTCTACTGATTTAAGGGGCGTGTATCCAACTTAATTGACTAACAGATATTCTAAACGGAATAATATAGCAGTCCTGTCCACACCTTCGGACATGCTGAAACAGCAAATATCGTACTCTGCTGTTAAGCTATAGTTGACCAATGCAAGGGGATACAAAAAATCTCCTATGCCAGAAGGCACTATAATATAGTGGGGTTAGTATAATAAGCACCTAGTTAATTAGAAAATATATTATTTATTGTATTAGCTATAAAATTAGGGCTTCAATTAACGAGAACGAGAAGTGTTAAATTTAAATCTAATATATAAAATTCTTCTGTCACGGGGTGCGTAATTGAACTCCTCCGAAACGGCTTAACCGATATTGATGAAATTTTTTGTGCTTATCCGGTATCTATGAGAATCGGCCAAAAACTATTTTTCATTATGAAAAAAAAAAAAAAATTTTGCAATACAACGTTTGCTGGGGTCAGCTAGTAATTTATATAACTCTTGCCGTGTACACTTCGATGCCTTGAAATTCAAAACTCTACATAATATTTAAAAAAGTATTTGCAGGGTGTTTTTGTTTTGAAAAAAGCTATTAAATACCTTGAATTTTATAGAAAAAGTACGTCTGGCTCTCGCTGTAAGCACAGCGAGCGCCAGATTTTTCTAACCGCGCGTAAACCGCGCGCGTGATTTTTCTTATGCAAACCTACATACTACAAATAGTGATAAACTTAGGAGTTAACTAGTTTACTACAACATCAACTGAAACTAAATTTATTGAGTAATAATAAAACCGGACTGATGATACTAAGTTACTTATATATGATACCTTAGTTCCCAACGGAGAAATGTTAAATTGCTTGGTTGGACAATTTAACATTTTGAAAGTAATAACATTCGCACCTGGTTTTCGTAGAAGACAAATTCTGCAAGCCCTCTATTGGAAGGGTTCCAAACCAACGACATATTCTCATAAGATGCCGAATACATAAATAAAACTCACAAAAACGACTATTCATTATAATATTAGAATTAACCATTGTATCAAGATCTTGGTTCTAAATACTTCTCAATTTATGTTCTATTAAAAATATTTTTACACAGATGTTAAAAATCACAATCAATTAATTCTCTATTTCCTAAAATTGATTTTCAAATACTCAAATTTAACTATCAGTTGACGATTGTAAACTTCATAATGCCATAATTTGAAATTGATTTAAAAATCAGTATTATCAGAAAATGTCATGACAGGCTTTCAAATATAACAAAGTTATTATTACCGGCTTACATAAATCATGAATGTGAAATTTGATGTCAGTTTAAAATGGTGCTTGTTATTTTAGGGTATAGTCAGAGGATATGAAAACAGAAAGCTTTCTCTTTACCCCTTAAAATGGTTTTGTTGAAGATTCACAAGGGTTGTTGCTACCTCATAATTAAGTCGATCTAGTTCGAATTATCAAGTTTTTCAAACAATAATATCTCCGAAAATATGAAAAATTTGCAACTGCCAAATGCCTAAAATGGCATCAATTCTGAACGAGAATAAATTAAAAAAAAATGTAGGACTCATCTACCTAGACCCAAATTAAGCAAGGTTGAACTGTGGTGACTGATATTAAATACATATATATAATACATAGAACATCACACACCCAGACCGGAAACCAGAAATAGTAGATTGCTACTCCCGTCTTATTCGTGCTTTATGATTTGTGTCCATCCCAAGGTTGCCTGGAAGAGATCGCTATCAGCGATAAGGCCGCCCATTCCATTGATTCACAATTTTTGTACGTTTTATCTTTTTTGTGTTTTATTATGTTGTGTTCAATAAATAATAAATATATAATAAATATTATTTTTTTATTCGCGGCAGACCTCGGCGACGATGGCGGGACGAGCTTGACAGTTTTCTGCATGACTGGCGAGAAGTGGCCGGAGATCGGGAGTTGTGGAAAAATGGGGGGAGGCCTTTGCCCAGCAGTGGGACACAGGGGGCTTATAATAATAATAATTTCCTGGTCCCCTGGCGGTAATCGAACTCGCAACCTTCTGTCCCTCGCCGCAGTGGACCATAATATGTATAGCTGGAAATTAGATGATTTCAGATTCTAACCCCAAATAAAGAAAGTTCTCACTATATATGTAACACACTCACTATGTCGATTATTTAATGACATCGTAAAAACGACCGTCAGTCTGTCCGTTGGGCAATTTTAAACCATAGTTTAAGAAACATTTTCTTACTGAAACAGCACAGAAAATTTCAAGAGCTTATGAAAACGAGATAAATTACTTACTTAGATTGACAGTATAAATTATTTTAACTACCTAGATGGATCATTTACCGACAAAAATATAAACTAAGTTTATAAAAAACGACTGTTTACTTAATAAAAATCCAGGGTTGCACTCGATTTCTCTAGGATCCCATAATCAGATTTTGGCATAGAGACAATGGATTCACTCAGGAAGCCATTTCGAATAAGAGCCGGAGATATCGCGTATTAAACATACAATAAAAAATACGTTCAGTCAATTTGAGAACCTCCTCCTTTTTTGAAGTCAGTTAAAAATATCTAGACAAGGTCGTTAACACTTAATCACCTTTACTTGACCGCATCTCGTCTACCCAACTAACTGTCCCCTCTAAAACAATGAGTTTTAAAGCCACTTAAACTTTTTCGTTATCTATCAGATTTTCGACGCCAATCGGAATAGATATCGCCCAATTTTCGGAACGTCACATAATCGCGACAATATCTTCAAATGGAAGGCCACACCTGGCATTCGAAGGTTTTATTATTTCAAACGGAATTTTCAGTATTTTGGGAATGGAAATAGGGGATTCGAATGATTCCAATTTTGTAAAGATATCCTCTAGGAATATATTGTAAGTTCATTTTTATGTTATTTAGTGGAATATACACTCATACAAAACTGCACATAACATATTTGTTGAACTGCACTACCATTATTCGATTTCTGCTAAGGGGTGAAGTGTTAGTATGTTCTTCAAGCACTTTCTCCAAATAATAAATAATAATAAAAATATGTATGGATGTATGTCTAGTGTATTAAGTATATCAGAAATATTTATCCGGAAATATTTATATATATTTTTCCTTTTAGAAATTAGAACAAGCAAATGAAAAGCTACCTTTTAGAGATCAGTCGTCATCAACATTCACATGTCAGCTCTAAGTATGTACATAATTTCGACCTGCTACCTCAAACCCGCAGCCAAGCGTTTATTACCTTAAAAAACTAAATAAAAAAGTGTGTGTGTGTCAGCTACGACGCACGATTGGAGTTTACTCCTTACGAACTATAATTATGATAGATATCAAATAGAAAAAAAGGGTAAATGAACGCATGTGCTAAAATGATAAGAGAAACAAACAAATATCTGTAATTATTCGGATTATTTATATTAATTCAATAAAGCGTATTACATAAAGTATGTTACAAAATAATATAAATAAAATACAGTGAGACTACGAAGTATCGCGCAAAGAGGACCCCGAGAATGAGATACGCTGTGTAATGTATTCCATCTCATTCTTTTTTACACGTTCAATCCTACAAATATATATGTTTGTCTCTTTCTACGTAATGCCTCAACTTTTCGTGTTACACTTTTTGATTTTACTCCTCATAAAATTTCCGTACTGGGCCTTATAACTCAAATCGTTTCTTAAGGAGTAAACTCCAAAAATCTTAGAATCAAAATGTTATGAGAGAAACAAATACCTTTAAAACATATTTGGCATGGATTTTGGTAGCTGGACAATGCCATAAAACTGGCCTTGAATAAAACAATTCAACTCGGGCATTCAGTGGCCTTCACTTGTCGGGACCAGAACTTTCACAAACTTAAAATGAAATACAAATTGTACGTGCTTATATATACATATTTATGCGGCAACGTTGTAGTTTCAAGGTGGGCTTGACTGCCTCAGTGGCGCGGTGGCCGACGGTTTGCTTGCGGCGCAAGAGGTAGGTTCGATTCCCGCCGAGGGGAAAAGTGTTTGTATGTTCTGTAATCACTTTCTCCATGGTCTCGGTGTTTGATATGAATATATGTATAATAAATGTATAATAAAAAAATATCTATTTATGTATGTCTATTATATTAAGTATATCAGATGTCTAGTACCCGTAACACAAGCTTTAGAGCTTACCACGGTGCTAGATGTTGTTGTGGGGTTTTTCCGGATATATTCATTTATTTATATACGAGGTCACAGGTTACGTGCGAACCTCGGAAATGCATACTTTATTACTAATATTATAAATGCGAAAGTTACGCCGACCGTCGGTCTGTCCCTCTTTCAAGCAAAAACTACTGAACCGATTTAAATGAAACTTAGTACACAGTGTCTTTACAGCCTGAGAAAGGACCTAGGCTGCGGGAAAATGTTATCCCACGGGAAAATTGATTATATCGCGGGTAAAACCGCGGGGTACTTCTCAATATTTATAAAATATCATCATCATCATCAGCACCCGATTAACGTTCCCACTGCTGGGACACAGGGACTTCTCTCTTGACGAGAGAGATTAGGCCTTAATTCACCACGCTGGCCAAGTGCGGGTTGGTGAATGTCACATGTCCTTCAAACTCTTTTTAAGTTCTCAGAACATGCCGGTTGCCTCACGATGTTTGCCTTCACCGTTAAAGCACGTGTTTAAAGCGCACATAAATTTCTCAAGAAGAAAAATCCAGAGGTGCGTGGCGGGGTTTGAACCCACGACCTTCGGAATGAAAGTCGAGTGTCCTCCCACTTAGCCAATACTGCAAAATATCAAGTACATACTAGTATAATAGCTTTACTAGTCTCTGCCTGCAGGAAGATATTTTATATGTAAATTTGAGCAAGTTCATTAGAAGTTGTCTCTTCGCCTAATAATCAGGATCAAGGCAATATTATCTTTAAATTAGTTTTGTGGTGGGTGGAGGTTGAAAACATACAGATACATTTTCTTTTTAAGTTTACTATAAAATATAATTGCATAATTTATTTCTTAAAAAATTAAATTAACTCTACGTTAATTTCCTTAGAAGCACACGGCATATGGGCAGTTCAACTTAAAGTTACGAGTAATATTTTTTTTATACGTGTATTTCTCAATTAAACAAGGGTAAAAAACTATTTATTGAACTGTTATTAAAGAGATTTATAAATAATTTAGGTTTATGATTAGCATTTTTAATAACACATTGTATTAACTTCTTATAAGTCTGATATAAAAAAATAATATTTTAATAAATACGAGGGTAAAACTACTGAATGTATCATAATACAGTGTTCAGCAATAGGTAGAGTAATTCAAGGAACCTTCCCCTTCGCATCCATTCAAAGCCATAACGGACCAGATAATCTTTATATATATAACTAGCTGACCCCAGCAAACGTTATTTGCAAAATTTTTTTTTTTTGTTCAAAATCAAAAATAGATGTTGGCCGATTCTCATAGATACCAGATAAGCACAAAAAATTTCATCAATATCGGTCAAGCCGTTTCGGAGGAGTTCGATTACGCACCCCGTGACAGAAGAATTTTATATATTAGATTATTCTGTGAGTGTGTATGTCACTGAACTTCTCTCAAACGACTGGACCGATTTTGTTGAAATTTTTTTTACATTTAAGGGGATCTGGGAATGGTTTAGATTCACAATACGGTCCACTGGATATTGTTTTTTGAGACGTGGGAAAGGAAAACGTCTGTCGGGTCGACTAGTATATCTTGTATAATTATTAAATGATAGCAAAAGCTGTCAGAAGGCTTATACTCGTAGTAGATATAAATAATGAGTATTTTTTTTCTGTGTTACTAACTTTATAATGTGTAACGAAATAAAGAGTAGCCACAATTAAAATTATGGTAATACTTATATAAGCTTAAATTACTATAATAAATATTTCCGGACAATTCACACACATCTGATATACTTAATATAATAGACATACATACATAATCTATATATTTTTCGTTATACATATTAACCACCCAGACAAAGTAGAAAGTGCTTGCAGAACATACAAACACTAATTGGCCCCTCGATGGGAATTGAGTTCCGTAAGCGGACTTGCGCCCATAGCGCCACTGAGGCAGTCAAATAATAAAAAAAATAGTTTTGCTTTCAATACTTATAAAAATATTTTTGGGCAGAATATCAGCCCGTAAATACCAAAAATACTTCTGAATTGTTAGACGTTTTGTCTAAATCCTCAAGTGGGCGAATGTGGGTTGGATAATCTTTGCATAAGTATACTTATAGCACAAGGTAGGTTTTCATTATACAGATTTTCACAAATTATCAAGTTATATCCCTCCTTGTCTTACTTTAAGGATTTGTGTAAATCCGAATGGAAGCGAAGATTTAGGAAAGGTTTCATGGATAATTTGCATCACAGAGTTCTTATATATCTGATCAGAAATCTCGTTCAGCGCGTCAAAGGTGATACAAAGTTTTTTTTTAAACACACTCAGAAAACGTGTGGGTAAAAAATAAACGAATTACTGTAGAATATTTTCTCAGTGCAAAAATTAGAAAGAAGAATAAATAAATTAAATGATAAATATTCCTGACTAAATCACACAGCATCATCTAACCCCAAACTAAGCAGAGCTTGTACTATGGGTGCTAGGTGACTGATATACTACATACATTTTTTTTGTTAATACTAACATATGATATTTAGAAAACACTCAGACCCGAAACAATAAATTGTAGATAGTACAAAATCTGGTCCCCGGCGGGAATCGAACCCACAGCCTCTTGCATCTCAGGCGGTCCTTCGCCCACCAAGCAAAAGAGGTCGTCGAGGAAGAGAAGAAACAAATTTTTATTTTTTACGCAAATTAATTGCAGTCTTAAAATTAATATAGATAAATGTGTCAAAAATGATACCATTAACTATGTAGAATTAATTTACCAAATAAATAAAATTAGCCGACAACTATTGAGAAAAAAAATGGATTCTTGAATATAAATGGTGAACAAGAAAACGATCCTTATAACATATAAATAATCAGTAATAATCATTTATTGTTTGTGAATCAATTACAGTTACATGGAGTCAGATGGTAAGACTAGATTAGTACCATTGATTCAGTTACAGGAGCACACAAATATTATAACAGTTAACTACATTTATACAAATTAAAGTAAAATTTATTATTACTTATTAAATTACATATAATAATTATTATAATAAATGGGCCTCTGAAAGTTTTCCTTATAATTATCATAAAAACAAGTTCGGTGAAATATGTTCTTTAAAACGACGTAATAAGGATCTAAATAATATAAATTATGATAATATCTAACTGTACATACATTAACAATTGAATCAGTTTACGAAAACAACTTCATTAATTCATATTAAGTCTCACCTTAAAATGACCTAAAATGTCTAAGCAAGGTTTAAACAAACTTAACCTATCATTTATCAAAGCACAGTAAATAAACCAGTGAAGTCAAAACAAACAGCATTTACCTTCATTTAGTATCGTAACATGTCGTGTTTGAAAAATGCTAGTAAGCGGTTGATATGAAAACATTGATATTATTTCTACATCAAACAACAAGCGCTTGTCAAACTTTTGTTAAATTTTTATTGATGTTACAGAATTCCTATTATACACAAAATGGCGATCATCTGAGTCATATCTTTTTCACTTAATAGTTTTATTGAACTTGACACTGGCAAACTGACGCCTCAAACGCAGAGTCCAATTATAAGGAATTGAATTAAATTCCTATTAAATTATTTACCATACGTTTACCATGTTTGTATTCCTACCGCAAGTACCTACAAAGCTATACAAAATGCGCAATTCGCGGACTTATTAAGGTTAGGATATCTTTAATCTGCTTTAAATTTAAACAACATGTTATAATCCCATACAATCGTCATTTTTTCACAACAAAAATTTTATCATTTGTCAATTGTATGGGATTACAACATGTAAATTTACAGCAGATAAAAATGGCAGCTCATGGTAAAGCTAATGTTCGGGTTCATAATAATCATAATAAATATTCCATGATTTTCATTTCGTATCAGACAAAATCGTATTTCCATTTCCAAAAATGTCAAAAAAGATAGAAAGATAAAAAAATTAAATTAACTTTTCTTATATAAGCTTTTTCAATTAAGTCATCTTAGCCCCAATTTTACAATTTTATGCTACAAATCGAGTTTAATTGAACTAAGTTCAACCATTGAAAAATGACAATATAATGTCAATGAGATCTCAGTTAGGCAGTAAAACGGTTTAGCCTGTTCTGATCGCGTTTATAGCCATTGGTGAAATGAGGCTAAACGTCCTTCAGAACCTAAGAGGTACCTAAGAGGGCTTTTTACATTACTACTCGGACATTGCATTTTATAAATCGGGGCTTTAGCATAATTCCCATACAAAACCGTTTCCGTTGTAATTTTCTACATCAGTTCAGTCCATTGACTGGGTTTATTGTCTGCTGCTGCAGTATTGCTTTCTACTTGTATTCCAACTAGAACATAATATTTAAAGACCAGTTTTCACATAAAATACCACCTTGTTACAAACACTGATGTCCTGGTCTTATGATATAATAAGTCTTTTATGAGTGATTTTTTAAATCTTTTTTAAAAGTGAATGTATTCAAAATGTAATAATAGATTTAAGTTTTTTGTTATTTGTTAGGAAATGTAAAAAATGTATTTTGTTTGTTTGTTTTTTTTTAACCCACGCATCATGAACAAGCCGTATTGGCTAAGCACACTCGACTTTGAATCAGAAGGTTGTGGGTTCACACCTCTGCCTTGCCATTTTCTGCTTGCAACATGCTAGTGCGCTTTAAACACGTGCTTTAACGGTGAAAGCAAACATCGTGAGGAAACCGACATGTTCTGAGAAATTTGAAGAGTTTGAAGGACATGTGACATTTACCAACCCGCTTTTGTTGCGCATAGTAAATAAAAAAAAATATTTTTTATTAATTATTCCCAGAATATTCACAAAACAACATCTAGCCCTGTGGTAAGCTTTTGTTGCGGCTACTAGACATCTGATATACTTAATATAATAGACATACATGTATAGATTTTTGTTTAGTTATGGCCAAATCCGAGCAGAATCTTCTTTACTTTTTATAAATAGATAAGTTTGTTTGTTAAACAATTTAACAATATTTTTCCAATCAAAAATACCAAAGTTATGTCGGAACTTGCCAAATTCCGGTACGTTTGGTTCTTTGCAGTAATCATAGTATAAATCAACTCTACGTCTGTGGCGATATAGTCTACCCATAAAGTTATACGGGATCACGACTATAACCTAATTTAATTGGCACTGTCTGTATGTAAGGTTTCCTTCTAGATCAAAAGGGCCAGTAATTGTGAAATTATATAAACTAGCGGCCCGCCCCGGCTTTGCACGGTAATTATTTAAAATTGTTTCCTCGGCAAATTTACGATTTTTTTTCGTAGATAAAAACCATCTATGGACATAAAAAAAGAAATTATCAAATTGGTCCAGACGTTCTATAGTTATAAGTTATTATAATTAAGTACTTTGTGCAATATGTATTAGCTAATTATATTCCTATATTGTGAAGTTGCATTGAAAAAAATTGTACAAAATCAAACCCAAGGACGAAGTGCTTGCATTTAAAAAAACATTAGTCCTCGAGAAAATATTTGTTAGCGTAGCGCATGCTTGTAATAACACCGAACCCTAACAGATATCCGTGATCAATATACCGTTGGAAACCCACACACATTGACAGCCACTCGAAGTAATGACACACTACAAACGGAAAATGGACACTGAAGCTTTGGCGATGGAGAAGTTTCAATTTTATCGAAGCGATTGGACTTGTAAGTAACTTTTTAAAAGCCTTTATTGAGTTTCACCTGTCCAGATGACTAAAAAAATATACATCCGGACAATCCACACACCAAAATCTAGCCAAAGTTAAAGTCAACAACGTTCATTTCCTTAGAAGCACAAGGCATACATGGACAGGCCAATTTAAAGTAGTTAAATTAAAAAATTGTAAAAAATATCAAGGAAATAAAATTGTCTTGACAGTTCGATTAAATTTTTTACACTGCCTGCATTCAGAAGCGAATAGAACAACACAGCTTCATAAGTTTTTACAATTTTGGTCCCGTGGTAAGCTCTAAGCTTGTGTTACGGGTTCTTGACATCTGATATACTTAATATAATAGACATGCTTGTACTAAAGATATTTCTATACACATAAAACACCCAGACCAAGGAGAAAGTGACTGGATATTATACAAACACTTGACCCCTTGGTGGGAATCGAACCCAACGAACTACTACTGGCAAGTTAAAACTTCCCATTAAGGCAATTCTCGCGCCCATGATATTCGATAATATTATTATAACCTAAATTCCGTAGATTTTTTCGGTTTTCTTACGAATTCGTTATAATCATAAGCTCTTGCTTAGATAAAACCCCTTGAAGGACAATTGTTGAACAATCACAAACAATATTAATTAATATCTTAAAAAACATCAAATTATATCTACTGACTTTTCATAATAGGCGCAAAAAATGCCCCCAGGTTTTGATTAGGTTAAAATTTATATAAAAATATCAATTGCATGTCATTGTTATTGTGACGAGCTGAGCTTTTGAAGGAACTACAAGGTTGCTTTAGGAACTCCTTTATAAAAAGATATCCTGGATTTTATTGAAACATGAGAACGTTTTATGTAATAATTAAACACCTACATACATATTAAATTTGCAGCAATAAATATATTGGTATTTTCTGAAGTTTCTTTGATCGGTTTGTTTGGCTGTAAACGCGGTAATCTCAAAAACCACTGAGCATGTTTGTATATAAGGTAGATTGGCCCATTTTTAACCAACGGCAAGAAAGAGAGGTGTTATCGGTTTGACCATTCTGTATGTCTGTCTGTATATCTGTTTCATCACAGCTCAGAAAGGATTAAATGTATTTACATATTTATAAGAAGGTTTGTTAATACACTCGTAAAATCCTTAACCATTAAGAAATTATTTCATAAAAGGTATTTTTATAGCATGAGATTCGAATCCACTACCTCTCCTCTATGAAGTCATGTCTTCATCCTTGCCGTAGAAATACATTAAAATCACAAACTAGCCTCTACTTTACTAGAGCTTAAACATAAACGTTTGCCTAAAAGTCTAAAGAAAAATAAGTCATTCCGGGGTCGCACAAAGCTCAGAGAAGTACAATTTAATTGCCCTGCTTGTATTATATGGCCAAAGAAGAAGTAGATGGATCATTTGCAGCAAAATAATGAAGTCTATTTACTATCTAAATAAATAAAAATGAATTGTTGTTCGTTAGTCTGATTAAAACTCGAGAACGGCTGGGCCGATTGAGCTGATTTTGGTTTTAAAATGTTTGTCGTAGTCCAGGGTAGGTCTAAACGGTGAGCAAATAAGGAAAAATTGCCGAGAACTTTTTTTACCCGTGCGACGCCGGGGCGGGCCGCTAGATTCCAATGAAAGTCAAATTCAAAACGTTTGTTTACTAAAAAGCTAGGCTTGGGTACATTGACAGGTCAGCTTAGAATAAATCAAACATTTATTTTAAATAAAAATTATCAAGGTAATAATTGTCTTGACAGTTTGCTTCAATGTTTTATGCTGAGTTAGTTGGGAGTTCTTATTTATTCCTATTTTCAATTTTACATTTACAAAAAAACTACTTGTCATATCAGGGAGTAAATAAACGATTTTATGACGATTGAAAATATTTGCAGAATAACAAAGAAATGAGAGACACACAGAAAAGTTTAAAATTGTTCGTTGTTTTATTCGCACGTTGTATAGCTTGAAACTTATTACATCAAAATGTTTCACTACATCGAAATAACTGCATTTTTCTGACACTCTCAGCAGATACGACTTCTTGCTGTCGACACTTTCTACTATATAAATAAATAAATATTTCCGGACTACTCACACAGCATCATCTAACCCCAAACTAAGCAGAGCTTGTACTATGGGTCTTAGGTGACTGATATACTACATAGATAATTATTTTTTTGTAAATATATACATTATGATACATAGAAAACACCCAGACCCGAAACCAGAAATTGTAGATCGTACAAAATCTCGTCCCCCGGCGGGAATCGAACCCGAATATATAGTATTATATGAAGAGAGACAAGTGATTGCATAAAAAAAACATCTGGGACGAATTGATAAACTCCTTCTTACGTGGAAAGTCGGTTAATAAATTTAATGTCGCGTTCAAACCAATGTTTGGTGGGAATATGCATATTGCATGGTGTATATTTTTATTTTAGTTTTATCATTCAAACACACACACATTTCACCACAAACACTTTACACAGAGTTTGTATGATTTAATCTATTGATATCTGCATTGAATTCATTTATTTGGAATAATTTTGAATGTTTACATCTGATTTTTTTTTGTAATTTGTTTAACTATAATTTAATTAAGAAATAATTATGACAAACATTTATAAACTGACTTATCTAGTATAGAAACCATTGTCAAATGTATAAAATGACTTACCTTGTATATCAACCATTGTTATAATAAGGTACAAATAAATACATTTGAATCTCAAATCTTTCGCGCAAACTATTGCTAATTTAGAAAAAATAATGTTTAAAGTGTCAAAATCATATTATGAAGACCTATCCATATATATCCCAAACGTATGGGTTTGATAAAAAAAGCGTCTTACTTCTAAGTATGGGGTATGGTACCCCAAATATAATTATGCGACGGAACACTAAACAGCAACCTTATTTGTAGATAAGGTATGTACTTGACGGTGCGACGTCCTGGTTCTTCATTGTAGGGCATTTGTACCGAGTGGAAGTAGCATAGAATCAACTTAAAATGTCCGATGGCGTGAGTAGGCACTCACGCCACTCGATCTATCGCTATCACTATGTCAAACCTTTCACCTACATACTCTAATAATTTTCGTAGGTAATATTATAATTACCAATAACTTTACTTTTATAATGTGACCTTTCCAATAAAAATAAATCGTCAAATCCGTGTACCATACATGTGTATGAATTTCATTGTATGAAATACAGTGTTTTAAAAAAGCGAAAATGTTTGAAGTGAGCAGGGTGAATCGGAGCTTGGCTTTGATGTCAAGCGGCTTTTGTTTCGCTACCCGTAATTACTTAGGACTTGAGACTTTGAATCGCGTCTTTAAAGGAAAGTGGGTGCAAATAGGTATCTTTTCTGATTTGTACTGGCCTGTTGTGCTTTGATTAGAGAACGAAGATCAAATAACGCTTAAAGTTGGAATTAAAATTTACAAAACATTGGCTTCCTTGTCCTTGAAATTAGTATATTCCAAAGTATATCTATATTTTTTTATTTTTTTCAGTCCTTTTGGTCTTGTTGATGATAATATCATTTTTGTGTATTCGCCCTTTGTTCTTATTCCTCGTAATGTAATTTTTTTAACTATAATTTTATTTTGGTGTACAAAACATAGCATAGAATAATAAATTACTACGTAAACTAAAGGTTTTTAGCTGAAAAACAGCGCTGAGCGGCAACCGTTCGGCACATGCTGAGCCAACGCCTATTTCGGCTCACAATCTTAATGGTGTCAATCAAATGCGTAGGTAGTATTTAGATTTTTTATGTAATATTTTTTGTTATTTTAGTTTGGTTATTAATGTAATTAATTTTTCTGTATTTGTGTTGTCGAAATAAATGTATTTCTTTCTTTCTTTTTTTTTCTTTTCTTATATTTTCTTCGTTATCTATCCTATTGTTTGTTACAGATCCAACCATGGTCCGCCGTTCTTTCATGGTCCAAGGAGTTAGAGGTCGCTGCGTCACGTTCCAAGCCGCCATGAAGGTAACCCTGGTCACAGGACAATGTTTTGGACTTATGCCTGTCATTGGAATTTGTGGATTTGACGCTTCTAAGCTTAGGTAAATATGCTGAGGGGATTGAAAACGACCTCGTTGTAGGTAGGTACATTATATTTAGGTTTCAACCACTGAAACGTCCAGCCCAATAAGGTTGCCTGAGAAAATGATGCCTCCAACGTCTGGCAACTAGAGTGGCCTAGCTCCACCTAGTAGACTTTTGCGTTTCTTTCTCGGTTGAAATACGTTAGAGTTGCCCAAAATTGTCACTAGATGGGGCTTAAATAAATTCTGCAAATATTCCGATCCAAGATAAACATACCTGTCAACAAAAACTTTAAAAAAAAAATTGTTACTTTGGATTTGTTTGTTGACTTTGTGAGTCGCGCGCGTGTGTTTTAGAATGTTATTATTATTGTTGTATTTTCCCTATTTACTTAGTGTATTATATCAAAGTAATCCTCAAGAAACATTCTTGAATATTTACGATTATACTTTGTCCGATAAAAAATAATTACGAAAAAAACTTTTTCAATATCAATGACAATAGTATTGTTGCATGCCGGGTTTATCATCATGTTTTTGAACTGATTCACTGAATTCTCAAGAAATAATTATGTACATGTAATGGAGACAAAGGTAATAAAACATATTTAATCAACTCCCACGGTCAAAATATAATGAAACGACCGAGTATTTTAGATTTGTTCGTTGCGTTTCGCAGCCGCCACAGCAAGAGGTGGTTTGTCTTGGTTTATTCTGTTAATTATTGAAAGGGAAGGTAGTGATTAATTGGTATCAATAAAACCTATGAAATCCAATCCAGAAACAAATTATGAATTTCAAGCTACTTTTTCAAGATAAGGATTTTTTGGAGACCTTGTTGATTAATTTTAATACTTAAATCTATAAATTTATTGATTTCGTATAGTTTTAGCTTATCTGTCGTGAAGTTTTTTGAGCGTATGTGTAGAAGTTAGGAAGATATGCCCATTTATGTAAAAAATGGGGCGCGCTCACGGCGTAAATTGCGGCCGCGGACTTGGACGTTTGGACGCTGTGTATGTTTCGCCGCTGGACGTTTGAGAAGAACTTTATTTATTATCAAAAAAAAAACAACATGTTCAGTTCACCTAAAATATGAGTTTGAATTAATTACGTATGAAAATTAATTTTAACGTTGTATCGGTTGTTCGATCTTTTCAAGTTATAACTATGCATACCAAGTTACAACAAACATATTCTAATCAAGATAGTAAAAATGTTAGCTACAGCAATGTCACAGGAAAATTATTATCTTACTGATTCTGACACACTTCATCGATAGTTAAAATATTATTTTTTCGATTAATTAACGTTATTCAGGGAATTATTAAAAAAATAATGTTTCTAAAATGCCATGTGTCCTTCAAAAATAGTTAGTTCGAATAAATAGTTCGCTTTGTTAATAATAAACATAGGTAGTTATACGAAGTTCTTTGCATTATTAATAAGTTAATTTTTAAAAACGTTTTTATGATTTTAGATAAGTTTAATGCAATATATTTAGTACTTTGAAAAAGACTAGCTTATTATTGTTTTAGACTTATGCCTGCCATTGGCATTTGTCAACGAGGCTAAGTCTTTGTCATTTGTAGATCAGACGTTTCTAAGCTTAAGTTACTAAACAATTTCACTTTTAATTACGTTTTTATGATTCTACTTGCGGCCCGCCCCGGCGTCGCACGGGTAAAAAAGTTCCCGGCAATTTTTCCTTATTTGCTCACCGTTTAGACCTACCCTAGACTACGACAAACATTTTAAAACCAAAATAAGCTCAATCGTCAATCATCGTAGTATTGATTCTTATTATAATAATATATTTTATCTTTACAGATTTACAATAAAGTCCTTTCGATTCGTCTACGCAATAGTTACACTCGTGCTCCTGTTTATTTTGTTGGTATTGTGTTTTGTAAAGTTTTTTATGGACACGGACTCGGACCTCGGATCGAATAGTAAGTTTCAAAATAAACTAAAATTAATAATTCACGGTTGTTGTATTTTATCTGATGATTGTTTTATAATGTCAGTTAGACATTAGGGATTGAAAAATCAACCCTAAACTGAAAAAAAATTACGAATTCCTAAATTTTGAGTTTACGTAAAGTATACTTGAAGGCTTTGGATACGGATTGTTGGAGTGAGTTGGGGAAGGCCTTTGCCGTGGGACTCAACTTACAGGTTTCACAACTCATCCATTTAGGTACCTATGAAATTTGGATGATATCAATTGATTGAAGTACCCTTAATTACATGATAATATATGAGTAAAGTACTGACCCAATTCCCACATTAATATTGATTATATAGAAACAAAGTCTTCATTTTCAGCTTCCCTAGTATTCCACATCATGACCTGGATAATTGGCCTCTTGTTCCTGCGCATGGCCTCTCAGTGGCCTCTCCTTTGTCAGCAAATCGCGAGCACAGAAGCTGCAGACCCTAATATGGACTATGGACTGATAAGAAGATGCAATCTAGCTTGTTGTGCTATACTCACTTTGGCAATATGTAAGTCAATATTTTGATAATTAAAAAATATGACTGTAAACATCTGGATGACTGAATCTTAATTTATAGATTTAGAGGTTGAAGAAAAAAGTCTGTGAAACAGGGAACTGTAGTTTAGGTTTGAATTGCAGAATAAATAATAAATAAATAAATATTTCCAGACAATGCACACAACAACATCTAGCCCCGTGGTAAGCTCTAAGCTTGTGTTACTGGTACTAGATATCTGATATACTTAATATAATAGTCATACATATATAGATATTTTTATTATACATATTAAACACCCAGACCAAGGAAAACGTGCTTGCAGAACATACAAACACTTTCACCCTCGGCGGGAATCGAACCCGCTACCTCTTGCGTCGCAAGCGGACCCTCGCCCACCGCGCCACTGAAGCAGTCAATAAATAAAAAGCCTTTTACGCACAAGCCCTTTACAGAGCCCTTGGGCGATTCATACCGTGGTATTAACAGCTCGCTCTTATGAAATTAATAAACAAACCAAAGAACGAGATATATAAAATTTTTAAAGTTTCTTATAGGTGCAAAAAAAGGACTTGGAACAATGGAATAAGTTTGAACTAAACGACTAGGGTTACTAAAGCAGATTTGAAAGTTATTAAGGGTCCTTCCCAGATTTTTTTTATCACGCCATCTTTTTTTTTTGTTAATGAACATTTTCTTTTTTGAAATGCCTAATAACAAGACATTCTACGAAAATCACCTACATTCTAAATATTTTTGAAGCTAACTAAAAGTACATAGCAATGATATAAAAATAATGACGTACTGGCTAACAGTATATTTGGTAGTTTACAGCTCTTTATTTCAGCATTTATTATTAAGAATCATAAAAATCTTGACGAAGTTGACTTGTTAGGACTAGGTTCTTCAAAACAGCGAATTTTAACAAATGCAATGAAAAAAGTGGTTAAAACTGCATGATTCCCTCAGTTTTAAAAATCCAGTTTGTTTTTCAGTGGAACATTCTCTGTCGGATATATCTGGTATGTCAATCGCATGGGATTGCAACCCGGATCTGAATTTATATGAGGCTTTCAACCTAGTCGGGTTTCCTTGGATATTCCACCACATCCCGTACAACCATTTTTATGGGACATTGGTGCAGGTAAAGTTCAATGCTTTGTTCGATATATTTTATGATGTAAATTGTAAATATTTCATTAAGTTCAGTTAAAACAAAGTTAGAAAATTTGTTAAAAAAAAAGGGAAATCCCCGAAGAATTTGTAATTGACTTAGTATTTGCGATTTGACATTAATTTAATTAATTTATATTTAAATTGATTATTTTGCAATTTAGAATTAAATAAATAAATACTATAATAATAATAGTTTTTTTTTGTCCTGACATTTTTAAATGTTTTTTTTATTTATTTTGCCATGATTGTGTTAGAACTAAAAACCATGTAACTGGGACGTTCATTGTATCGCTTCGTATCTAAAGGACATTAATCAGAATGCCCTTAGAATTAGGAACGGTCTATTAGCATCATGACCCGGTAGCAAATGGGACTAATATCAAAACGACACCTTAGCTACAATTCAATACAAATTAAAATGAATTTAAATCTTTATTTTCCAATGTTTTCTTTTTATAAACAAATGTTACATTACCTTATTCAATCATCATCGAATATAATAATAATAATAAAAATGTTTATTTAATTAAACAAAATTACATGTTACACCTAAATTGTTTAGTACACAGATGGTAACAAAAAATAACAAAAAAACTAATATCAGTCTGTCAGTCTGCCATTCCGTCAGTCCGTCAGTCCGTCAGTCCATCTGTCCATCAGTCCGCCATTCCGTCAGTCTGACAGAATTATATTTTGATTTGTATTGAATTGTACCTACTAGGCCGTGTCAGCTAAGGTGTCCTTTTGATATAAGTCACATTTTTGCTACATGTTGCTTATTAGCAACGGTCTATTGACCGTAATTGCTAATTATGCCATTTACCTTTTAGGTCATTCTATTGGGCGTTAAATTCCGTATTCGTTATATAGGGCGTTTTGTTTTAATGTCCTTTAAATGGGAAGCTAATTTTATAATCAATTGCTAAAATTTGTTAATAAAAGCACTAGTATTATCATGAGGCACAAACCTAAAACTAAAGATTGTGTATGGATGCATCATAATCATCATAAGCTGCACAATTTAACCAGAGCCTTCACTTGCCAAATGTATCCATAGTGTGTGTGTCCAATGGAGTCCATAAAAATCAGAATCAGAGAATTCAAAATCAGTTTTGTTTTTTCAGTTTACGAATCTTCAAAGCACTTTCAACTGGAACTTCGGAGATGTTTTCGTGATATGCATCAGTTTATACTTGTCATCACGGCTTGATCAAGTTAATTTAAGAATTCTGGCTGTCAAGGGGAGGGTAAATATACCTAACATTATAATATTAATAAAAACATGGTAAGCTCTAAGCTTGTTACGAGTATTAGACATATGATACTTAATTTATAAATCTCTCTAACGTAATATATAATAAATATGTTTTGAAAGAAGTACATAATTAACACCCAGACCAAGGAGAAAGTGCTTGCAGAACATAAAAACACTTGCCACTCGGCGGATTAGTTATTTCACTTCGAAAGATATTAGGATGTTATTGACGCTGCATCTAGGATTTGACCAAATGGATCTTCGATTTTACGAAGTGCTGCCAACAATAATACGATTTGATTTAGCTTAAAATAAGTTCTTCAAGAATTTTAAGAGATATCCGTAGATACTTAATATTATAAATGAGAAAGTAACTCTGTTTGTTTCTCTTTCAAGCAAAAACTACAGAACCGATCTCTCAATTTTACCGCGAGAAAATTTTATGGGAAAATCCATTATAACGTGGTAACACACTACTTTACTTTATTAATAGTTTATGGACATACGTAGTTTAATAGATAGTGTTTGAAATTATTCTTTCAATACATTTCCTCAACTGATATTTTTCAATACGTGAAAATTCATTTTTGAATGATTTCAAATGTATAGAGATATTATGTATGTAAAATATGTAGGTACACTCCCATGCAAATGATCGAAATGTATTCCGTTCATTGCATAACGCACAGAAATATAAAATGTATTTTTCTGCGAATGTTACGCAGATGACTGAGCAGGTAGAATTCATGAAATTACATATGCTATATTATATTATAACGTTTCAATAGATTAAACGGATAGTTTTGAATACGGGCCGTATAATTTGCTTAGACTTGTTATTTGTATTATTAGCAGATAACGAAGCGTAATTCCAGATTCATCAATCTCATAGGGATCTGGCACAGGGTATTTGTGAACATTTAATCACATTTAACCTAGCTTCTATTTTGTGATATCTTCATAACATTGCTCAGATTGCTACTGCAATTTTAATGATGATGTTGAACCTTTGAATATTTTTTTAGTTTGTTCCATCATCTTTTTGGCGAACAATGAGAGAAGACTACAATAGAGCGTGCAAACTTGTGAGAATGGTGGACAAAGTTATTGGAGGGGTTATTTTCGTTTCTTTCTCAAGTAACGTATTCTTCATTTGTATGCAGCTTTTGCATAGTTTATCGTGAGTAATATAATTTAAGGGAATCATATAATAAATTGTAAGTCATATATTATAAGTTCTCTCCAGACATCTCTTTCCATATGATAGCAACCAGCATCCATTCGGCTAGAAATCGGTCCAATTCGTTCCCATGGGGGGAGGCCTTGCTCAGCAGTGGGATGATACCGGCTCTTAGTAAACATAAATAATATTATAAGTTAACGTTGCTGTTGATGTTGATAAGTAAGCCAAATTGCCGTCTATTTAATTGTTTGCTTAAAACACCTAGCTTATCAGTAATTGTCTGCATTATTAAATTAATAAACATTTCCGGACAATCCCCCCAACAACATTTGGGTAGACAACATGATCTTAGCTTGTTTTACGGGTACTTGACATCTGATGTACTTAATATAATAGACATACATACATCAATATTTTTACTATATATGTATATTAAACACCCAGACCACGGAGAAAGTGCTTGAAGAACATTCAAAACCTTTGACCCCTCGCTCTTGTAGTACCCCAAGCGGACCTGAGGCCACCGCGCCACTGTGGCACTCAAATTTAATCTAAGTATTTTTTATTTATAAACGAATAATTTATTAAACCTACTTTTTACCAGCTGACAATTTAAGCGATGACCTTGCCCGAAATAAGTTAAAATGTTCCAAAAACTGAGTTGAAATAAAAAATAATGTACCTACATAATATTCAAAAACCCGATAATAAGATTTCGTCACCATAATGGATGGTGCAGAAAAACTAACAAGTATATTCCTATAAAAGCGACAGAATATTATTTTATTTCAGAGATGGAATAAAAGCTACACCTCGTTGCAGACTTGAATCTAGGTCAGACCCAAGGTACGTTACATAAAAATGTTTTTTTTTTATGTATTTCCCAAAATTAACATATTTTATGCGATAAACCGTGTTGGCTAAGTAGGAGCACACTCGACTTTCATTTTGAAAGTCACGGGTTCAAACCCTGCCACGCACCTCTGGATCTTGCTTCACGAAAAATTTTTTTGCGCTTTTAAACACGTGCTTTAACGGTGAAGGCAAGCATCGTGAGCAAACCGGCATGTTCTGTGTGAACTTTAAAGTGTTTGAAGGACATGTGAGTTAAGGCTTAATCTCTAGCGCCAAGAGAGAAGTCCCTGTGTCCCAGCAGTGGGAACGTTAACAGGGTGATGATGATGATGCGGTAAGTAAGTACATACTAATCTCCCTCTTGAATCACTCTATCTATTGCTGAAAACATCGCATTCAATCGGTTAAGTATGGAGATGTAAAGGGACAGGCAGAAGAAGGGATTTTTAGTTTAGATACTTGGCCAGCGTGGTGAATAGGGACTTCTCTCTCATTGAGAGAGAAGTCCCTATGTCCAAAGTAAAAAAAATCAAAGTCAAAACGTTTATTTCCTTAGAAGCACATAGCCTACATGGACAGGTCAACTTAAAATAATAAAACAAAAAATATCAAGGAAATAACATTGTCTTGATAGTTCCCTTCAATGTTTTATACTGAGTTGAGAAGCGAATAGAACAAGACAACTTTAACAGTTATTACAATTTTGTAGTTATTACATTTTTGGAGTTCTTATCTAAAGGTAACTATCATAACTTCAACATTTACAATAAAATGCTTGTCATGTCCCAGCAGTGAAAACGTAAATAAAAATATTTTGTAATCACCCCGATTACAAAATATTTATATCATAAGGTGCTAATAATTTCTACAATAGACGCCAGCTTACGATAAAACAAAGATATTGTAAAAATAAACGAAAATTTTAATGTGAAATATCACATCTTCACAAAATCTTTTAAACTATCTATTATAAGTATATTGCTTTTAATTTCAGGCCCTTCGGCGGATACGAGCAAGTTGTGTATTTTTCATATTCTTTGATGTTCCTCTTAATGCGATCTGTGAGTGTGTCGTTGGTAGCATCAAAAGTGCACACGGCAAGCAAAATCCCAGCTGTAGCCTTGTATGACGTAGCATCGTCTGCTTATTGTGTAGAGGTGAGTCATTAGACTTAGCTCCTTCGCACTTGTAGCTACTCAAATCAAACATATTTTGTTCTATAACATTTTGAAATGGGATTCCTTTTTGTCGAATAAGAGCGCCTTATTTTTTTTAAAGCCTAATCTAATCTCTAGGTTATGATTTCATCTGAGATGAGGTTCATCTTAGTTGATTATTTTCTTTTAAAACCCTGGAAGAAGATGGAATGATAATTAAAACCTTTAACCACTCTTTAATTATTGCGATATTGTGATTATTACTTTAATTAATGAGATTTTTCATTTCAGGTGCAAAGATTTCTAGAGCAAGTTCATGGAGATACTGTAGCATTGAGCGGTTTACAGTTTTTCAACGTTAAGCGTGGTTTAGTGCTGGCGGTAAGTTTCATAAATACTGAAACACGGTAATATCATCATATTTTTAGTTTAACTAGCAGAATCTTTAATAATAATATTATAAAGATAAAAGTTTGTTCGTTTGTACGCGTTTATCTCAGGATAAACTGATCCGATTTGAAAAAAAATATCTGTGAAACCCTTTTATCAAGGAGGGCTTTAGGCTACTTTTTTCCGTGGGAGAATGCGTTATTTCCGCGGGAAAACCAAATGAAATTTTTATCTTTCAAGGTCATCTGGAAGTAGGTAAGATTAAGGCCCTAAACGCGGGAAACGACGTAGCGAAACTAGTGTAATGGTATACTTGAATTCAATTAACCCAACCCCCGAATAAAAACAGAACAAAACATCCTTTCCTCTAAAAAATTCACTCGCAACGTTATTTTCGCCACAAACAACCGTCAGATGATCCTCATAATACCCGGTGAAATAATTAACAGCGCCGCAAAAGCTCTAAAACAAACATAAAAGGGTCAATTATGCCACTTTTTGTGAGCTTCTGTCACCTGAGATATGGGATAATGAACTGTATTTGCTGTAACCTGGTTTTCAATGTTATTCGCTCGCGGAAGGAATGTCCCTATCATTTTGCTCGTTAAACGAAATCAAGTGTGACCCGTTTGCTTAAAAAATGGCGTCAAGTGGTCGCCATGTTGAATTTTCACTAACGTCGGGTATCTAGTGACAATCACCGTACTAAGAGGAATCGATTGACGTGTGATTGATACAAATCGGCCCACGCGTTTGGTCTGTATATTGGGACAAAGAAACATGCATACATACATAAACTGTTATCCACTTCTTTTGCGTTGCACAGTTGGGCGAAAACCAGTTGAATTTGTGTAGTAAGTTATAGTTAACGTGGGAAGGTTTGAACGTGGAGCTATCCACGTAAATTACCGAGGAGGTGTGAAATAACATTCAATTTAAGTCAGAAGTTATCTAACATCATGTACCTCGTAAGTTCTGGGTTAGAAGGGTAATGTTTCCCCTTTGATGTTTAAGTCATAACTCAAGCATAGATTAGATAGTTATGCTTGGGCAAACTTCCTTAATACTTCCTACAAGGTTTAGCTTACCTTTGTCGGTAGGGAAATTAAAGTCGCATTTTAAGCGGATTTTAAAGTACCCAAATTGGTCACAATTGGTTTATGGCCCCTATTTTAGGTTGTTTTTTAAAAAATATTTCGATCTTAGTTTACGAAAGTTGATTTTGCTGTCATTATAACTGATGAAGGAAAAGTAAAACAGGTACTGATATAGGGATTCCTTCAAATTTATATTTTAATATATGTACTTATTTCTTTTCATCTTTTCCTCGTTGAATGGCATCCGTAACAGCCTATATATGTAGTTATATCAGCAGCCAACTTCCGTATGTGTATTTCATGACTTTGTCTAAGCCTTGCCCGGTATATATGAGCCCACCAATCTAGATCGCTCGATCGCACCCGAATTCCCCGTATCCTAATATCATAAAATATTTAGTTTTATTTCGAGATAGGGTCAAAATAAAACCTTTCAAAAGATATCAAGCTGAAAAATTTTATGCTTTTTTGATTTTGACCATAGTAAAAATAAAAAAAAATAAAAATTAATTTATTCGTTTTGTAAAGCTTATATGCTAAATTATTAACTATAACAATACAGCAAACTAAGTAAACCAAACACAACGAAATGGTCGATGACTCAGCATTGTGTTGATTACCAGCAGGCTAGTAACCAACGCTGATCTAAAATATTTATCTGTCTAAATCTTAGTTGTCGGTCGGTCTATTTTAAACTTTGTCCATTGTAGAGTAGAAACCTCATAGGATTTATTAACAAATAATACTGCGAGTCGTAGATCAGTGCCCAGCATAAGCAGCTGAGCGTATTAAATCCAGTGCAATCCAATGTTATTAAATTACTGGCTCTCGAGATCTTACTAGCGGTAGTACAAGGGAGCGGATGAAGCGTTTGTCTTGGAATTAAGCAACAGAACAAATGACTGTTGCTTAATTCCATGACAAAAGCTTTATAAACAACAACAAACAACAATTTTTATATCAGTTTTATTTCAAACTAAAATAAGTAGATTTAAGTATAAATAATTAATAATAAAATAATTATATACTATGATAATAATAATCTAATATATTATATTTTTTTGGTAAGTTGTATATTTAAGTAGTTTTTGCGTGAAAGAGGAGCAGACAGAGTTATTTTCGCATTTATAATCTAAGATTTGTACCAAATTTTATATGCGTATTCAGTAGGTCTGAGAATCGGGTACTATCAAAAAATGAACAATTATTGTTCATTTTGCAAAACAACGTTTGCTGGGGTCAGCTAGTCTAATATATAAATTTCACCTGTCACGGTGTTAGTAACCATACTCCTCCGAAATCGGCTTTATCCATTTTTACCAAATTTTATATTCGTATTCAGTAGGTCTAAGAATCAGCTACTATTTATTTTTCATTTTTCAAAACAACATTTTCTGGGGTCAGTTAGTATTAGTACAGATTTTCTAGGTAAACCCATAACTACATCTCTTAACAAATGAGTGAATCCGAATCCGAATAAGTGAATAGGTTACTACACCTCAGATATAAATCTAATAGTATTTAATCCCGCCGCCATGACCGGTTTTCTGGTATATATTTTGAAACATTGAATGAATGAATCTAAACAATAAGTACTCCTTATTTTTGCTTACAAAACAATATCCCGTTTTTTTTTGTTTGAGTAAGATTATTGTAACAATTTAGACTTATTTAGAAGAAATACGTTAGTCTTTATTGAGGAGAGTGGTGACACCAGAATTAGACATTATGTAAAAACTATCTTTGGTGTAGTCACTGAAACTGCGCTACAATTCTATGACTTGTACCAATATGCAAGAAAACTTACAAAGCAACCGGCAGGCTGTCTGTCTGGCTCCATTTATTACGGGATTATGATTTTCTTATTTCATAACCGCAACTATATTCTTGTAATCCCTTTCTTTGTGCGCTAAGGTCGTGAAACTAATAGGATTATGTTACAGTTTTTTTTATGTGAACGATGACTAACCATATCTCATGAAAACAAGCCGTGTTGGCTAAGTGGGAAGACACTCGACTTTCATTCAGAAGATCGTGGGTTCAAGCCCCGTCACGCATCTCTTGATTTTTCTTCTTGAGAAATTTATGTGCGCTTTAAACACGTGTTTTTTTAACGGTGAAGGCTAGCATCGTGATCAAACCGGCATGTTCTGAGTACTAGAGGTATAAAGAGTTTGAAGGGCATGTGACATTCACCAACCCCCACTTGGCCAGCGCGCAGTGAATTACGGCTAATATCTCTCGCCAAGAAAGAAGTCCCTGTGACCCAGCAGTGGGAACGTTAATAGGGATGATAATGTTGATGATCCAATGAATACACCGGAGAAGCCTATGATGGCCGAACTTAAACGGAACAGGCGTAGGTTTTTTTCACTTTTTTCACTTAGATTTACCGTGTCGATGGATGATGCCGGTTTCAAACAAAAAAACTAAATACCTTTATAAGGTTTTTATCAAGCAGTTGATGTTCCTGCGCTAAAATTATGGTGACTTGCAAATTTTGTGCAAGTGTAGGAAGATTACAAAATTATTTGGAATGGAACAAGCAATTGGCCAAAAAATTTGGTGCAGCATGTTATAAATCGCAGCTTCGAGAGTTTTTTTTTTGGATTTATGTTAACGCTGCTGCTTACTTCTGTCATCTTAATTTTTTTTATGAGGTCGTGGTGTTCCACTGACTGTTGAAACATCCTTCGTTCATTCACGATGTTTCGATCAAATGTTGATCACTTTAGATCAACTTTTTAGGGCGGGGAGTCAAGTTTGGTTCTGAAATTTAATTCAGTACACATTATGCTATTATTTTTGAGAGTGTGAGATTCCTTTCACACAAGTATTTATTTACTTAAAAGCGGAGCTTAAACCTTGTTACTGTAAATTAGTACAATAAGTTGATGACTACATGTTTGTTATTGTATTTTATTTTCAGATCGCTGGAACCATTGTGACCTACGAGTTAGTTCTGATGCAGGTTGCTGGAGTCACTCCCACTTCAACTCCACTTCTCGCTTCTCAACCGGTACCAGAAAAAAATTGAATTAAAATATCTGTATGTCACAAATCGGTATTTTTTTTATTCTGGTTAAGACTTCATTTTACCACAATCTCACCTGATGTAAAGTTACGATGTGGTCTAAGATAGGGCATGAAGACCTATAAGGTTGATGGCTTCTCCGGGCCACATTACGAAACACGATTATATCACGATAAAGTAAAACTTTGAACACGTAAAGTTTTAACAGAGTCTCAAAAACGTCTCAATTTTTATTTTATGGCAAAGTAACAATAAGTCATTTTTATCAAGTTAAAATAAAAATCATGTACGGAATAAAATAGTTATGCCAAAATTAAGGAAAACCTATGAAGAAATTTTCATAGGTACAGTTTTTCACCCGAGATTTCAAAGATTCATTATCGAAACGTCAGATAGGCTCTATCTAACGTAATTTAGTATCATTTGAGAGTAACCACAGTAAAATGTTTATTACCTATGAAGTAAAAAATCAATCCTAGTCAAGATTTATGTATGTTTTGGGTTCATCATACAATTCTTATAGGATAAACGTTAAGCGTACACTACAAATTATAGCATTACCGTTTTAATGTTATAACGTGTTTGTGTTAAATACTTATTAAAAATGATAAATATCTATTTCTTGCTCAAATGTATATATATAATTTACTGACTGAAGAACTTTTATTTCTATTATTTTCGATTAAGGAAAAAACGATTGCCTAAAAGTACCTATTTTAGCCGGAAAACCGCATGAAATCATTTTCCTACAATTATTAAGAAGGTTTTACTCAATCAAAGAGTAGGCTTACGGAAATCAAGGAACATTTCCTAAATAAGATAAAAATATTAGTTGGGGCAGATTCTGTCCATCATTATGACTTTTCCTTGAGATATGTATGTTCAGGACTATAAAATACTACGAGTGAGTTATTTCCAGGCCTTCCTCATAGATTACTAAATAAATAAATAAGTACATAATCTAAAATTATATAAATGATCTGAATTTTTAATGTAAAGGAAAATTCAAAAAACATAATAGATAACTCTCTTATTCAAAATAAATTGCAAACATGTCTAAGGTAGCATACATTTTATCTCTTTCTAACATACAAAAATGTCAAAGTAAATGAAAAAGACAAATTAATCGAAATTTTATCTAATATAGGTTTAGTTGGCTATTTAGCATAATGGGTATATATAAAAACCAATTCATTATTGACCTGTCTTTGTTCCACACTATGTGCCTGGAAGAGATCGTTCTTTAGCGATAAGGTCGCCCTTTGTACTGACGTGATTTTTGTAACTATTATTTTGTTTTGGTGTACAATAAAGTGTTTTTTTTTTATTTTATGTGGAGTCGGCACAACATGTATTTTTCTAAAATATTTCTCTATCAAATCTAGTTATTTTCAGAAATAAAAATAAATTTGAATCCGACGCTTACCATCTTTTATTTTCAGACCCAAACCTCCATTTGAGACAGGGCTCAAGATTATTTTGTAAAGTGATTGATTGGGGTTAGAGGCAAGGCAATCGAATAAGGTCCCTTTTTGGTACAAATTCGGATACCAAATACGTAATTTTTTTATGAATGATAAGCCATCATTTAAGTCAAGACATTTATACTACACAATATACAACACATTTTAATATTTACTATCTTCTTTATATATATAATTCTTCTGTGAGTGTGTATGTCACTGAACTTCTCTCAAACGACTAGACCGATTTTGATGACATTTTTTGTGTGTGTTCAAGGAGATCTAGGAATGATTAAGATTAAAAAAAAAAAAAAACATGTGCGAAGCCGGGAGGCGGGCCACTAGTTACTATTAAAGGCTACAATATACATATATTATATTGGGTTAATAATTTAAAATTAGATACTAACTAATTAACGTACTAAAAATAGCGGTTAATCACGCAGAACAGATGGTTGTTGGAACCGAAAATTCTAGAATGGAGACCACGAATCCACCAACAGATGGACGGAAGACCTGGTGAAGGCTGTGGGCTCACGGTAGATGCAGGCCCCAGCGGCCATCTGAAATTACTGGTAATCTTTGAAGGAAGGCCTCCTTGCAGTCCAGCAATGTTCAGCAGTGGACGTCCTACGGCTGAAATTATGATGATGACTAAAATACTCCATTAATACTAACTGAAAATTCACTCGTTGATTAAGATGTTGGGTTCAGCAATAATATTTAATATGCATATAACTGTTAGGCAAGTATTTCCGAAAGGATGAAAATAAAGACACTTCGTATTGATAATAATTATTTATTTTACATATTCATACATTATTATCATATTGTAGCAATACTAGCTCGTACTTGAGAACCACTGCTGCTACCTGAAAAATAAAAAAAAAGGTGTGTGTGCGATTCACACACGATAGAAGTGAAACTTCAGTAAATCGACGAAAAAAAATACTATGCAAAAAGATTTTGTTCGGGCGGTCGCCCATCCAAGTACTGGCGTCACGCAAAGTTGCTTAACCTTGTTAGCGTTTAAGATCTTATTTCCATTTCCGTTGCATCCGGTTTCAAATCACAACGATTCTAAAGAAGTTTCACTTCAAAAATAACATATAAATGGCGGTTAATCATAATCTTGGACTATAATTCAAAATTATTAAAATAAGTAGTTATTAAGTACTTCATTTACAATGAGGACCTTTTAGTTAATGAGTTAGTGCTGAACAATATATAATTAAGTCTAAGGGCTTGTTCCACAAAATGTGAGTAAGCTAAGCATTCTTTATTTATGTCAATAATACGTGTCAATTATGGTTTTCTCTAATGCTATCTCGCTTTGTCACATGTGACAGAGCGAAATAGTTGTATATTTCAACCATTGGTTATATATCTTATTTTACCCAGAGATGGTAAAACAGACTCTCAGTAAGAAAAGCTATTTGGTAGCATTTAGGTGTTTTCCGTGTATCATGTATGTATTTAAAATAAAATGTATCTATGTAGTATATCAGTCACCTAGCACCCAAAGCACAAGCAATATTTGGGGTTAGGAGATGCTGTGTGATTAGTCCGGAGATATATTAACAAAGTAAATACATACTTATTGTTACGACAAAAAGCGAACAGTTTTGAAACTTAATAAAAGTATTCTAACTGTAAGTACATATTTTATGTTTATTAGCTCATACATTTTTGGTTCCGACAAAGTTTCAAACCAATCCATAGAATTATATTTATATAAAGCTTGGTTTACATGTGTGCAAGTATCAATTACATTTTGACACACAATTATAACAGAGTGAATTGAGTTGTGTGAATTCAGTGAAGATTTTTTATTAATTTAGTATCAAAGACAAAATAATATAAATCTTTTGTACCTTATATGCAATGAGAGAGGACGAAAATTGTGTGACGTAAAGAATGTGGATATTATTATGTTATGAGAAGAAGACCAAAGAATGCCTTCTTGGATGGACTGCGTGAAAGATGACATTGTGTAAATAAGGAATGTTGAGATGAGTGTGTATTAATGAAAATGGAAGCAAGATCATATTGTGCCGTTTTTATTTTATTTTAACAGTCAGTTTAACTTACCAGAGACTAATAAAAACGCAGAACTGAAAAAACAAATAATAAGAGAAAAATAAAAACAAAATTGAGAGAATAATAAATGACTAACAATTATTTTCTGATCCATCATTATGTGAGAAAAGGTCAGGAAGATGATGATATGAAATAGAGGAGTAGGCATCTTTTCTTCTATTATAACTCGGATAAGCATTATATTTATTAATTGCCATCAGTTGGGCGTTGTTTTATACTAATATAATAAGCTGATGAGTTTGTTTGTTTGAACGCTCTAATCTGTTATCTGTTTCTATCACCAAATTTAAAATAAACCAATTCGAAACTGACAACATAAAAGCCAACTCGATTATTTGAACAACCGTTCGTTCTCAACGAATTACTAAACATTTTTCTACTTTACCATGCAAATTTCCCTTATTACGAGTACAGCAGAAACTTTGTTGTACATAATTGAAATGAGGTACTTTCGACGGCTTTAATTCGAGAGGTGAACGGGAAGGAAATAAAGTTGTTTGTTTCCATTACAGAGCTGGAGTTTGGGTAATTTTCTTTTCAGCAGTTTTGTAGCTTGTACGTTGAAACGTGATTATTTGTAAAGTTGGACTGGGTGAATGAACTTATAAACATAAAAATGTATAAAGTAAAGGAGAAAATAAATAGTATTTCAGAGGAAACTATATAAACGGTCAATATTGTTCTTCATTCAAACAAAAAAATATTTGGTAAGTATAAGTGGTATGAGATAGACTCATACTACAAGTAGTTAATAAAAAAAAAAGTATGTGTGTGTCAGCTACGATGCACGATTGGAGTTTAATACTTAAGAACTATAATTATGATATATCATCATCACCCTATTAACGTTCCCACTGCTGGGACACAGGGACTTCTCTCTTGGCGAGAGAGATTAGGCCTTAATTCACCACGCTGGCCAAGTGCGGGTTGGTGAATGTCACATGTCCTTCAAACTCTTTAAAGTGCTCAGAACATGCCGGTTTCCTCACGATGTTTGTCTTCACCGTTAAAGCACGTGTTTAAAGCGCACATAAATTTCTCAAGAAGAAAAATCCAGAGGTGCGTGGCGGGGTTTGAACCCACGACCTTCGGAATGAAAGTCGAGTGTCCTCCCACTTAGCCAACACGGCTTTACTTAGCCAACACGGCTTTAAACGGCTGCTAAAATGATAAGAGAAACAAACATCTGTAATAATTCGGATTATTTATATTACTTCAATAAAGCGTATTACATAATGTATGTTACAAAATAATATAAATAAAATACAGCAATACCTCTTTTGCGCGATACTTCGTAGTCCCAAATACGAAGTATCGCGCAAAGAGGAGACCCCGAGAATGAGATACGCTGTGTAATGTATTCCATCTCATTCTTTTACACGTTCAATCCTACAGATATATATTATGTTTGTCTCTTTCTACGTAACGCCTCAACTTTTCGTGTTACACTATTTACTCCTCATTAAATTTCCGTACCGGGCCTTATAACTCAAATCGTTTCTTAAGGAGTAAACTCCAAAAATATTAGACTGTGAAAAAAAGAAAAGATGTAGTTAGGTCGGTCACCCACCCAATACTAGCCTCGCGCAACTTCGCATAACATTACAAAATCACATTTGTTGTATGGGAGCCCCTTTTATAATTTATTTATTATGTGTTTGAGGGCGCGGCTGGTGGCGCTACCTGGACACGACTAGCCGGCGATAGGAGCCGGTGGCGATGGAGATAGGAGCCTGTGGCGATGGAGATAAGAGCTGGTGGCGATGGAGATAGGAGCCGGTGGCGATGGATGGAGGAGGCCATCACCCAGAAATGGGTATCCAAATAATGAACACTGACTGCATGAACGATTAAAATGAGTGAAGTGATAAGTTCATTAGTGATTGTGATATATAGATTTATGTACTCATAATTTGTAATTGTAATTTTGTTAAATGTTATTTGGAAATAAATGGCTTAAATAAAATAAAAAAATAAATAAATTATGTGTTTTTAGTATTTGTCTCTAAAGCGGCAACGGAAATACCATAATTCCTCAAAATTTCACCTCTCTATCTATAACGGTTATTTACAGGAGGTCTACTCTTGTTCTTCAAACCGAAGTTTCGCAAACGAACGAATTTTAAACGAAGGTTCGCTAATGAACCTACTCTAATTCATTTTCGGATGCGCACACGAAGTTCGGATTCATAGACAATTTTCGTGAATGAACTTGAACGAATGATATTGCTGCTTTGCAGAAAGGACGTCATAACTCAAAAAACACGATTTTACAGGAGAGCGTTTTTAAAGTTAGAAAAATTATATTTTCCGAATTATTGCTTTTTTGAGAATTAAATAATACCCAAGTCAATATTTATTGAAATATATCAGCAATTATTGTGTGCGATGATCTCCTTAAATCTTATGCGTATTTTTTTAGAACAATGTAGAAAATGTGTTATTCTTACAGAAAAACTCAAAAGCGAAATTTCTTTTATATAGACTTAGGACGTTAATGACAATATTTCGTTTTGATTTTGATTTTAGATATTCTTAATAAAACAATAAATGACTTTCTAGGAAAATATTTTAATAAAATTCACAACAAACATCAACTGAAACATAGTTATCATAAGTTTAATTTTGTAATGTTTTAAGAGCAATAATAATATAGTGTACATTAATTCATTCAATTATGACCAGTAGAACTTGTAAAAAAATGAATATAGCAGTACATACTACTTTTATCCATTGTAGATTCTTGATCGGGTGCTTTATTCCTATTTCTCTCGATGAGAGCCAATATTTTTTTGCTTCTTGAACTCCCGGGCATCGCCATTTGTAACGAATAGTCTGCAAAAATAATAATTTAACGTTAAATACGATCACTAAATGTATTTATTATTTTACCTAAAACGTTTTAACTTAAAATAATCCTCAATAAATACAAAAATAACAATGTTTTTTAAGCAAAAATGATCCATTTTGACTTAATTTTAAACTAAAATCATCTATTTGTGTTTTGTTTACAGTCATTATCGTCATATTTTATAATAATACTTTAGTAGTTCTTACTATTTTCTGCTAAAATGACATAACGCAAAATAAATACACAAGCAATCACATGCATATTTTGAGCTAGAACGACACATTTCACTTAGATACATTATTTCCGAAACTAATACGTAATAAATTCAACTAACCTTTTCACGAAGAACGTCGAAACCAGAAATTTGTCTTATTTGAAGAGAACGTGCACAACTCATCGCGAACACACTAGCACCGCTACTGAGTAATGACCTTCTTACCGCAAACCACCTCACAAAATGAAACAGAGCAACAACGTCACATCTTCTGTCCTGCTCTCACCTTACCCCTTAGAGAAACGACGTTTTTTAAGAAAAAAACTAGATTTTTTTCGGAGCCCAGGTGTATACTCAACCCCAAAATCACGTTTTTTGAGTTATGACGTTCTTTCTGCAAAGCAGCGAATGGTTAGGTGTTTTAGAATGCCAATTACGAATTATTATTTAATATGAAATAAACAAAATATTTCGCTTTGTTTTTAAATTTTACATATATTTCGTAGTTTATTAATTATTTTCTGTTTTATCTAAGCATCTTAAGTACCTAATTAAATAATTTATCATTATTATCTGCTTTACTTTTTATCAGCAGTCATATAACAAAATATACCTATTATAGCAGAAAAATTGGCAGCAAAATTAATCTCCCAGCCATTTAAGTCAAGAAAATTGACTACTAAATTATTAAACCACAAAAACGAAAATCAAAAGATAACACTTTTAGTTTCGTCGATTTGTGGTTATAACTCCGAACAAAGATCTGTCAAATTCAAATGTTCGTTTGGTACTTTCGTGAATTAGAGTAGGTTTAGAAAATTTTAATGTCAAACAATTTTCGTTCGAACGAAGTTACGGAACGAAATGAAACCGGAGTAGCAATTACGCGAACTTTCGATCGAATATTCGTTTTTCGATGAACAAGAGTAGGCCCCCAGTTACGGAATTACGGTTTGAGTTCAATAATAGGGTGCCGTTCAACCCTTTGGGTACGGAACTCCAAAAACGTTGGATGGACGGATTAGTTGAGTAAATTTACGAGGGAGGGTTATTGTGCGGCTGAACCAATGATGATTATGATGTATGTATGTTAAAGATAATAAAATAAGAAATAATTAAATAAAAATAAACACAAATAAAATAAACATAAAATTATACAACTCATATTAGGTAAGTAGTATGTTATATTATTATATACCTGAAGCATAAGTTGACGGTTCAAGGAAAAGAATCCCATGCCAGTCAGTGTGACATTATCATTCGTTAGTTGGTTAATTAGCCTCTTTATCTGAAACCAACAGGAAGTGCATTTATGTATCTATTAATACAAAAATATTTATTTATTAATACACTGTTACATATTTCACTTAGCAGCGGTCCCCGCGGACGAGGCCTGTATTGCGGGAGACGGGAGACCTGCTACAATATATTTTAATCAGATACAGAAAACAGTGCATGAAAACAAAAGATGTGATAAAATAGGACAACTATTTGAATTATTGTATTTAGGTACGTATATCTTTATAGATATACATAATTCATAGTTTCCGTTATTTAGCACCATTGTGATCCATAAAAAAACTATAAAACTACCTATTTTTGGTACAAAAGGGTTATTGTTAGTTTCTACAAAATCAAAGAACAGCACAGACCTAGAAAAAAGTACCTGTCAGTGCCCTGACCAATCTAAAATGGCTGCCGAAACAAATTTTGGCTTCAAATAATTAAGCATAGCATTTTTTACTCCTAATCTAAATACCAGGAATTGCATAGGAATTATCCTTATACTTAGGAATTATCCATGATTTCAATTACTGGGATAATCGTAATAATACTCTATTTGACGATCTCTTGACAAAATCTATCTGAAATTTCTAAAATATTTCTGATTCAGTCAGTGAATCACTGACAGTTCTCAGAATTGATTGCTCTTTATTGAAACCATTGACTAAGTTTACTCGTGAAACAAGCCCTTTCTATATGAGTAGATTTATACTATTGGATTTAATTACCTCTATGTTGTATGACGAGCCAGGACACTGGTATAAACTGTTCAGAGCAATAGTAGAGTGCACGTGGATATCGGATGCTGCTAACACGACACTGCAGGCCCTGAAGAGAAGCCAGCCCAGAGACAGGAAGTAGTAAGCCTTGTTTATAAATGTACCTGAAACATGCCTGTAAGAAAAACATAACATTGAACTGGCAATAATATAGTTAAAATATAGTGCTCGAATTAAATCGCTAATGCCCGTTTCAGCAACGGTTCTTTAAACTCAATTCTCTTATAAGACGGGACGTAGAACAAATTAGATGTCAAATCGACGGTAAATTGTAATGACCTCCCATGTAAAAAAGGTCGTTTTTAAAGGAGTAATTTTATTATCCTAACTATAAAGTATGAGTTAAGTCAATGTAAGAAAATGATGAGTTACTGAAATAAGGTGATAATGTTTTAAAATAATTATTGTAATATTACGTTTGTAAGGAGATACGCCGGGTTACCAGATTTTGTACGATCTACAATTTCTGGTCTCGGATCTGGGTGTTTTCTATGTATCGTATGTATGTATTTACAAACAAAAATATCTATGTAGTATATCAGTCACCTAACACCCAATAGTACAAGCTCTGCTTAGTTTGGGGTTAGGTGATGCTGTGTGAGTAGTCCGGAAATATTTATTGATTTTATTTATATTACGTGGAGCACAATACCTCCTAACTAACGTTTTCTAGACATATTGGCTAAGTACGAGCACACTTAACTTCCATTCCGAAGGTCAGGGGTTCAAACCATCGGGTATATCCATTATAAAACACTTATGTAAAAAATCGCTTCACGACACATAACTATGTCTATTTTTAAGGTTCCATAGAAATCAATATAAACTCGGAATTTACCTTACTTGTCAATTAATGCAACCACTCTATTCGTCAAATACAAACCTTAATCCCAAGAACAGCTGCAAACAAATGAAATACAGGTTGTTGACATTTGACAGCAGCATCAGCGCTCCAAGCTCGCGGTCCACCTTCCTCACCAGGGAAGCTTGCCTCACGTAAGCCTCTCGCACACGCCGCCAAACATGTCTTTGGATATACTCATCTGTTCCCAGCTGAAAAAGAGTGGCGTATGATATGTCTCGTACAACCGGTTTTTAATTGATACGTGAGTGTAAGGACCTATTTCTAATATTATTTTAAATGGTTAAAAGAGAATTATTTTTCTAACGATAGTTATAAGTTGACTATTTTATGATCGCAGATTGTGTTGTCACCATCTCCGATTACATGTAGTTAGACAATTGTAAAAATTTGAGATATTTCACTCAGTAACCTGTGATAAGGCGAGATTGCTATTCACATAGCTAAGCATTGCGTTACTCGGATTTTGTGAAATAAACATAAAGAGTTTCACGATTATGCACTAGTAATGATAATGATAAAGCTACAGTTATAACTTTGTACTACCGCAAATTTGCTTATTACTATTATTGTAATTATACAGGAACGGATTTTTGAAGTTGTACGTTTTGACTAATCACAATACAATACAATACTCTTAATTGAAACACAAAAATATAATACAACAGAACAATGCTTAAGAACTAAAATACATTAAATAATAGTGTAACAATGGGCGGCCTTATCACTAAAACTCATCTCTTCCAGACAACCTTTGGATGGACTGGTAATCACTTACTCATAATTATAAAGTTTCGACAATACTGTGCTTGGCCAAAGTGATTTTAAGAAAAACCTAAGTAAACCTAAGTAAGTAGATGTTTTCAATGATATGGGGACAAATTAACAACGTCTTAAATTTTAACTACTTACTAATTTTGACTGATTTAGGGCCTGTTTTTCCGGTAAAACAGCTAAAATTACTGGAAATTAAACTGGAATTTACAAAGGAATAACACCTGAATCTTTTAAGTACCTTTTCAATATGTTTGTTTTTCTCCTCTCGAAGCACCAGCTGCTTAACAAAAGTGTTCAACCTGAGATATCTTGATGTCAAGCCCATGCTTATCAATATTATAATTAAATCCTGAAAGTTCCATAGGATAGTGGCGATCTTGCTGATTATAAATATTGGAATGGCTGTCCATAGGCTGTACTCGTCTGGAAAGCAGAATTATTGTGAATGACTTAAAATAACCTTAATTTATCATCATCATCACAGGTTGTGGACAACGGTGCTGTGGCGTACCTGGATTTAATAATCTGCCTCCAAAAGTGCGTCACGGACAAACGTGCAAAATTTAAATGAGGAAAAGGCCTTTACTTGATCGAACCATTTTCAACATCGGTTGGAGACTGACCACGATCCTCATCTATGAGGGAACGACCCCAGAGAGAGAGAGAATCATCATAAGTAAAAATATTCACCAATATAATCTTCCCGTGAGCGCCGTAGAACGAAATATAGGTAGAAATACCAACAATGTTATGTAGTAGCAAAGAACAATAATAAAAATTACTCGTAATACGTTCTGATGACTACCTTAACTCACATTTTAGAAAGATGAAGAAGTTTTACAAAATTAAATGATAATCCAATATTTTTAAGCGTTTTAAAGCCAAATCTGCGAAATTATACCTGATATTTTGTACACCTTTATAGCGCCATTCAAATACCGTAGATTTTTTTGAAGTGAAACTTCTTTAGAATCGTTGTGATTTGAAACCGGATGCAACGGAAATGGTAATAAGATTGGCTTACCCGATAGGTAACGCTAACAAGGTTAAGCAACTTTGCGCGACGCCAGTACTTGGATGGGTGACCGCCCGAACAAAATGTTTTTACACAGTATTGGTTTTTTTTTTGTTTTTTTTTTTATTCTTCTTTTGTCGATTTACTGAAGTTTCACTTCTATCGTATGTGAATCGCACACACACCTTTTTTTTTCTTAGTATAATAGAACAAAAACTGTATAACTAATCTATACTAATATTATGAAGCTGAAGAGTTTGTTTGTTTGTTTGAACGCGCTAATCTCCGAAACTAATGGTTCGAATTGAATAATTATTTTTGTGTTGGATAGTCATTTGTGTTTGTGGTAGTCATATTGCGGAAGGCTATAGGCTATATAACATCACGCTACGACCAATAGGAGCAAATATATAGTGGTAAATGTGTAAAAAACGGGAGAAATTGTTCATCTTTGAAGCCTTCCGTTGCGTGCGCCGTGAAAACGGTTCAAGATACACAAAAAATATGAATTAAAGAATAATAGCTCTTTAAATGATCTAAAAACAGTCCGCGATAGTATATGTCTATCTTTTAAGATTAACTCACAAAAACCGTTTTTATGGTACCTAATTTGGTCGAAATAATTTGTTTAAGTTGTATCAACATAATAATATTAATCTTTATTCAAATAAATATGTTGTTGGATAAGAGTACTTCATCCATTATAACGCGGGTAGCACCGCAGGGCACAGCTAGTAAATAATATGCACTGATATGTTATGAGTTGGTTTTAAGTTTGTTCGTTGAATATGTAAATAATACATTTTTTTTATTATGCTGGGCAAACCTTCATTTGACCACAATCTCACCTGATGTAGAGGGACGATATGGTCTAAGATGGGGCATGAAGACCTAGAAGGTAGATAGATGGCTTCTTCGGACCACATTACGAAACACGAAAAAATCGTTTCACGCACTGGCCCAGCCCGGAGAGTGGTGACAAGCCGCGGCCGAAGCCTACCACCAGAGAAGATATTGTAACTGTTTCATACACAAATAAAAATTTTCAATCTTATTCTATGACTATGACTATTTTTAAAAACGTTAAAGACTTACTATCGCGTACAATAAATCCATGCGATGCTAAAATATACCGTTGAAAATATTCTCCTGGGGGTATATCTGTTCCAGTGGCGGAAATCATACTCATGACGTGTTCTACTAAAAAAAATCATTTATTTGTATTGCTTTGTAAAGTAAAAAAATACATCCATACATATATTATAAATGCGAAAGTAACCCTGTCTGTCTGTTCCTTTCTCACGCAAAAACTACTGAACCGATTTAAATTATTTATGGTACACAGATTCTCTAGAACCTGAAAAATGCTACTACTTTTTACAGAGGGATAATCCATTATAACGCGGGTAACACCGCGGGCACTACTAATATAAAATAAGACCAACTTTCTCAATGTAATGTAATGTGTGATGTTTAAAAGACTTTGCTTGCTTTCCGAAGTCCCGAAAATTTAACACTCTAGTCTTCAAAGTGTAAATCGCGATTTTCAAAAAGCATAGTTATGTTTAAAAACGCAAGGGAAATAAGAAAAAGTTGTATTAGCTAAGTAAGTTATAAATACTTTTTGTCCAATTTATCTTTTTAATCTTGACGGCGGCATATAAAACGACTTGTAACATCATTTCTTAAGTTTTATTGTTTCACCACAAATTATCATAGAGCTGCTATTTGATTTGAAAAGTAGGGACGCAAAATGGCGTTCAACTGAGTAACATCTTTTTCACTTTATAATTTTATTTAACTCGACACTGGCAAATTGTCGATTCAAGCGCAAAGTGAAATTACAAGAAACTGAACTGAGCTACTTAATTTAAGAAAGTTAAGGAATATCGAAGTCGATTGAAGATCTGCATGATTTTTAAAAGACATCGATATTCCTTATTGTAAATTACTCACCAACAGCAAAAATACAGACAAACACTGACACCACAAGAAGCCTCTTCTTAATGTCGTTGTCGGGAGGAAGTTTGAAGCCGATGGACGTATCCGCTTTATACCAGTGGTATGATAGACGCTTCCAAGAATTTATAAACTTGAAGGATAAAATAAATGAGAGCAGAGCGTTCCCGTAAAATATAGATCCGGATAGTCTTCCTATGAAACCTCCTGAAAGTAGGTTTAAAACATATTATATTGGAAAGTATGTCATTATTAAAAGCGAAGTTTTAGTTGACTTGAATGTATGAGACTTGTGTACTATATTTGGAAGCAATAATTAATAACCCTGCTTATTAGGGGCGGTATACTTAATTCAAACTTTATTCCAGCTGTTTACGGGAGCATTAAGTGTACTAGACCATATTCACCCAGGTGTTTTTTAACATCTATCATCGTGATAAAATCTAAAGCTTTTGTTACGGGTTCTAGACATAGGTCCTACGTAATAAAATAGTCATTTTTTACTGTGTTTTTGACCGTCGCTCACTGCGTCACGGAGGCAGAGAATAAAGTCAATATTTTCATGCTCACTATTTTAGGTATTAGTGAAGGAACTTTCAATTAAAAACAATCATATAATTTTGTTTTACATGGGCAGCAATGCCTTCTTGGAACCATTTATAATATGATCAAAAACTTTGTAATTTTTGGTGAAAATACAGTTTATATAGCTAATTAGTTACTCACTACCATTTGCAGTATACAGTGCCCATCCAGCTAAGAGCCTGATCACCTTCCATAGAGACGTTACCTCTATCGCCAACAGTGTTATGAGCACCACAGCTGACCACACGGTGAAGTAGCTATTGACTACCGAAGAGATGCCAATGTAGCGAGCCATGGAGAATACTTGATTAACTACTTCTAAAAACTCCTGAAAAAATTATTACATAAGTATACAAAATATTATCCTTATCTAATATATAAAATTATTCTGTCACGGGGTGCGTAATCGAACTCCTCCGAAACGGCTTGACCGATTCTCATGAAATTTTGTGAGCATATTCAGTAGATCTGAGAATCGGCGTTTATCTATTTATCATTTTGAAAAAAAAAATTTTTTTGCAATACAACGTTTGCTGGGGTCAGCTAGTAATATTATAAATGTGAATGTAAGTTTGTTGGTTACGCTTTCACAGAAAAACTACTGAACCGATTTAAATGAAATTTGGTACACAGAATCTCTAAAGGCTGAAAAATAACATAGGCTATATTTTTAACGGGAAAACGTCTCAGCTAGTAAACATATAAAGGTGTAACAAGGTTACCGTTGACACGAATATTACAGGGCGATATTTACAGCAAGATTAAAATAACATTACCTAAAGTTTAATTATTTTAACCCTACTTCTTTGCATTTCAAAACAAAAAGTTTATTTGTAACTGAACTTTTTCAATGACATACAGTCAATAAACGGACAAATTATAATAAACCTAACAATAATGCAAATAGTAATATTGTCGCATGAAATAAATTGATAAAATAAGATTAATTTAAAGCAATTATTTAGTTACAAAAGGAATTTCAGAAAACTTATATGATTAATCAAACATCATTTTGTTCCTTATCTTCCCTCACATTCGATACTCAATGAAATATAACAAAAAAAATATAGATTTAACTACTCATTGATGGCTCCAAGATATAATGTTGAAACCAACACACCAATGTGAGGATCGATTGGTTGTTATATTTATTGACAATAATGTTCCAAGAACGATCCTCACATTGGTGTGTTGGATACTTGGAGCCAACATAGCCCATGTGAGGCACCGGTATTATTGTGCACCTATAAAATACTACAAACAGTAATAAGACAATAATACATCGGAGTACAATAGGCAAATATAGGTAGGTATATTTATAAATTCAAACCTTACATTATTCTGAAATTCACTGCTCCACGCTAACAATGTCATATTAAATCACTTCGTGTTTTTATTCCGTTCAGTATTATTGTTAGTACACTCGTTACGTCCGCTTCACTGAACTCGTGGAACTTTTTAATGATATACCTAAATTAGTTACTAACAATTTATGCATGAATTTGAACAGAACAGAAATGCTAACGAAATTTCGTTGGAGTTTTAATGTTTTAATTGAAAGCTTTTTAGATATGGAACCACTGAAGAAATATCTATTTCGGGTGTTTATGTAATTTACTAATTTGATTTAGAATCCGTTGATATTAAGAAATGTAGAATGAACGTAACTTATGCACCCCTAGTTTCATCCTCACTGCTGGGGCACAGGATGTGCGGGTTGGAGAATGTCAGATGCCCTTATGAACTTAGAACATGCCGGTTTCCACACGATGTTTTGCCTTTACCGTTAAAGAACTTGTTTTTTTAAAGAACACATAAATTTACAAGAAAAATCCCGTGGTGCGCGGCGCTTCAACCCACGACCTTTGTATTTAAAGTCGAGTGTGCTTTCATTTGATTTTTCTTCTTGAAAAATGTATGTGCGCTATAAAACACTTGCTTTATCGGTAAATGGCAAACATCGTGAGGAAACCGGCATGTTCTGTGAATCTTAAAGATTTTGAAGGACATGTGACATTCACCAACCAGCACTTGGCCAGCGTATTGAATAAAGACCTAATCTCTCTCGTCAAGAGAGAAGTCCCTGTGTCCCAGCCGTGGGAACGTTAATAGGGTGATGATGATGATCCAAAATAATCACGCCCGTTTTTGATCTGGTAGAGAACTTACTATCAACAGAGCTGAAGAGGAGATAACATTTTGTTAGACGACAATCATAAAATTTCACGTATCGAAAACCTATCATTTTTCTTTTAAGTTAAGGCGATGAGTTGATGTAAAGAAATTCCGTTATGATTAATTTCACATAGTTTTCTTTTCGTTGTTATCATTTCAATATAATCATTATGTCACTATGTGTAACATATCATCAAATGGTAACTTGACTAAAATATTATTCTAATAAATTGCGGACAACTGTATCATTTTATTGTGAATACTGCACAAACACCAGACAATTAAAAAAAACTAAGGTCTTTAGCACTAGCTTTGTAGTGATATTAAGCTTTAAGGAAATTAAAATGCAAACATTATAAAGCTAATCTATGGTCCAAAATTTAAGTATTATCCCTCACACTCGCAGAAGGCCGATCGGTACGGTATATTCATTTATATTAAACATCCTACTAATACTCGTATCCAATGTAATAGCGGGAGCTTCATTACCTATTCCCTGTACTTATCATTATTATATTTTATACTTAAATACTTAGTTAACGTTATCACGATGTATATCACCCTTTTAATCATTGTCATGAGTAAGTATGGGACTTTGATAAAAACTGCAGGTAACTTTATAGGTTTCATTACTCCATAATTAGATAAAATACTAGTACTGATAAAGTATTATAAACTTAATAAAATAGTTTCTGTACCTTTTACTAAAAACAGCGATAATAAAATCAAATATTTGTATTCTGAACGTAAGAAAGGTGTTTAAAATCGATTAGTAGTCGAGTATTTATCGATGTTCCCATGTAATGATGGATGATGATAATGGCGATCGCCACTGTAATGTATCTAGGTTATGTTCGGGAATCGTAAGATAAATAAGGAAACGCCGTGCACTCATTAACTTGGGTTCATTCTGACAGATCAGGAGGCAGTTGTAGCTAGCCTCACATACAACATCATTATCATCCGCAGCCTGACTTCACCCACTGCTGGGTATGGGCCTCCTCTTGGTCTCGCCACTTTCTACGACCCTGTGCTAATTACATCCATGTGCGCCCTGCGACTTTAAAGATGTTGTCAGCCCATCTCGCAGCTGGATGACCGAAGTTCCTATAGGCGTTCCTTAGACGCCACTCATAATACACACATCACTCACATACATACATGGAGGTTTTAACTAAGAACAGTCTCTGGTGGTAGGCTTCGGCCGCGGCTTGTCACCACCCTCCGGGCTGGGCCAGTGCGTGAAGCGATTTTTTCGTGTTTCGTTATGTGGCCCGGAGAAGCCATCTACCTTCTAGGTCTTCATGTCCCATCTTAGACCACATTGTCACTTTACATCAGGTGAGATTGTGGTCAAATGAAGGCTTATACAGCATTAAAAAAAATACATCTATTTTCTGAAGCAGTAGGTTCTAAATAATATGAGAAAACACTACAATTAAGGAGTAGCTTTCTAAAAAATACTGAAGGTAAGCGTAAGGTAGGTTTATATAGCGATAAAATAACTCACCCTTAAATCGTCACAAAATGTATTCAGCTTTGCGTCAACTGTCATTAGTAAAATTTATTGTTTGTTAAACAGTTTAACTGAACAAAACAAATAGTAGTTGCATGTCCTACTACAATTTTATCAAGCTATAGATATATCATTAACTTTTTCCTACAAATCGGTACAACAAACGGTCTCGTTATTAGTGTATTTCAATTTGAACTTATCCTGCTAAGTCATAAAGTCCAAAATGAAAGCGTGTTATTCTGAGACTTATAATATTTTTAGTACTGAGTTGAAAATTATTTTGAGCAATTTTCAATGTTTATTTATTGAATACTTTTTGAGTGGATTCTGGAAATGACATGTTATTATGATATCTCGATATAGACTGGGTTGTTTGTCGGACTTGTCATTTATGTCAGAACGATAGATAACGTGTAAGCCTTTCTCATGAAAGCCTTTGTTACAATTTCAATCAGAATTAATGAATGGCTTTGAATTGTGTTTGATTGAATACATTTAACAATATGGTTATTTTTTCAGGGAGAATTATATTCATCAGTTTCAGACTTTATTATTTCGAGAACGGCTCATTTTCGTCTTTAACATTTTGAAAAGGAAAAGACTTCACAGGTTGAGTAACTGAAGCTCAAACGCAAAGAAAAGGAGCACATTTTCGCATAGGGAAGTCTTAAAATATTTACTTGTTCAATGTTTAACAGTATAGGAATTAATATTTGATAGAACTAGATTCTTAGATCGGATTCACAGTACGTTAGCTATAACTAAAAAATATACTTAGGGACAGTCTCCACGAGCGAGGGAATCAGTAATTCATTTATTCATCCACCTTAGGAACTAATTGTACACTTGGTTACCTTAGAGGTCGTACATGTTAATTCTCATCAGCGTATTATCGGGTGCCTTGTTTAATCTATAAATTCCAAACATTGATTGATATATAAACATAAAAAATACACACTAAAGAATGATAATCACCGTAACAAAAGGATTGAAAAATTGCGACGACTCCGCTCTTTCTTGTCGGGTAATATTCTCGAACGAGCGAGTATCCGCCAGCGTATCGTCGCGACTCGTAATGGTATCGCCATGTTTCCTTGATAACGTCCTGTGTTATTATTTTGTTTTCTGCGCTAGTCACCTGCGTTTGACATCGAGATCGTCGCGTGCTCACCACGATGCATTATTTTATTTATAATTTTTAATAATGATTGGATTGTTTGTTTGTTTGAACAAAATATATACTTAATATACGAGCATAACTAAAAAATAAATGTCTCCACGAGCGAGGGAATCAGTAATTCATTTATTCATCCACCTTAGGAACTAATTGTACACTTTGATTTCACTTCTTTGTATTTTGTATGTTGATATCGTTCTATTGTTCTCAGTTTGTGTCTATTATTAAGGTAGCATTTGTGTTTGTAATACTTAACAAAGTGTGTAATTTTTTTATTGTATTAATGTTTATCTTGTTGATGCAATAAAATAAATAAATAAATATAATGACGATTCGCCCGCATTCAACCACTTGTCACTCGCGATATCATTGTCGTGTGGAGACACATGCTATGATAATGAATAGAAATACGTGGCACAACGATGACATCGTCGCGATTCCTTCGCTCGTGGACACCGTCCCTTAGGTCTGTTTCCACAAACAACAGTTCAACTCCCCTTAGATCAGCATATAACAGAAAAAGAAAGAAATAAATGTTTATATGTCACTAACTAAAACGGACAAAAAAAACTTAAAGTTAACAGAAAAACAGTTATAAATGTGACAAAAAGGTGAGACTGAGAGAGTCAAAAAAAAGGGTATCAAATTTCTTTGGGATAAGGAATAGTTAATAAGGACGTGTGTAAAAGTAAAAACAGGCATTACTTTACGAACGTAATTTATTGCAAATTAACTTTTAGCCACCTGCGCCCCTAAGGCAAGGATATGATTCGATTAAACAAAAGTAAACCATGAATTAATTTTGTTATTTAATGAAAGCACAAGCACCTTAAAGATCGATAACAACATTATATTTAAAATTCAGTAGTCAGGTACTTTAGTAGATCAAAACTATTTTAAAAATAATGGAATGGCTTTTGTCACAATTTCTAAACAACTGATATAATGAACCTTACTATATTTATAATCCTAATAGATAATAAAATTATTCTTATAATAGCTTGTTGATTTTTCTTCAAACACGGCAAGCGAACCTTCGTCTACTCTATAGCACAACAATGTTAGAGACGTTTGAGAAGTCTTTCAAACACCAGACAAGTTAGACAATACAGTATTATTTCCCAATAATATAGAAGTGTCGTCAACGTTTTCTCCATCATCGAACTGTATCAACACCAACTCGTATGTTAAAATTGCACCGGCCATCTAAAAAATGTTAAAGTCATAATCGTTCCTTCTTAGTTCGCATCGCAAAGGATTGGTATACGCTCCCAACTGCTGTATTTCCTGATAACTCTACAACCTGAGTATATTCAAGACATGAGTGAATAGATACATTAAGATGATTATGATCTTTGTGATCCATCTTGTCCAATTTGACACTTATAATGAGGGATGATTTAGAAAAAAATCTTAATTTTTTATATTAAATATTGACTACAAAGTTCAAAATAATGAATAAAAACATATTATGTTCGTCAGAGATTATATTTTTACAAAAATGATCTTATTTTGTGGTACTCGAAGGCTTCCGAAGAATATAAAAAATAGAAGAATAGAATAGAAATTATAACGTTGCATAAATTATAAATTTCTTAAGAAAACTTTAGAAAGCTATTAAAAGTTACTAAAAGAGGTAACAATCGCCCTTTGAACAATGTATTTAATTACTTTAGTGGAACTTAATTGAAAGTTTCCAAATTATTATATTTAAGTTATTTATAAGTTTTGCATTCTTGATGAATTGCTAAATTTCGATGTCCTTTAGTTAAGAAAACAATTTTGGACCATATTATTTTATTTATTCTGCATGCATAATCATAATCATCAGCAACATAATAATGCAACAATTAAACAACCATTTGTTGCGTTATTATGTTTTATTGGCATAAAATGTATTGTGATTTTCTCTTTCAGCTGAGATTGTGGAAAAACATGGATATAATCTATTCGTCTGTTTCGAAGGCTAAAAGACCTTTCGAATAGATAGTTATATTTCTCAAATTACCTGTAATAAAATGTTTCTATTCAAATAAAAAAATCCAAGACCACTGAGTGCCACGTAATCTTTTGATAGCTGATTCTGGAGTAATCTAAACTTTTGTATTTCAGATGGACAGGCCATCTGAAATACAAAAGTTTAGATTACATAAACTATGTAAACAGATAAACACTAATTAAATAATAATAATTTAACTCAGAAATCAATATCTAAAAGTCACGTTATTTTTATACAACCTAGGGTAGTTTTTGGGTTTTTAATGTTAAAACTAATGTTGATATAAGCATCTTGATGAATAGTAAATGTACAGTATTCCAACTTCATATAAACGGTCGAAACGCGAGCTTCACCTACGCGCCTTGTTCGAAGGCTACACAAGGGATACAGGTAGTCGCGACTGTGCCGCAGTGGCGAAAACTAGTTAGGAACCATTGTCTATTGTAAGCTATGTAATAAGTTTATGGAAATAAATATTATGATTTTATTGAAGTGAAACTTCTATAGAATCGTTGTGATTTGAAACCGGATGAAATGGAAATAAGATTGGCTTAGCGGTCGGGTAAGCCAATCTTAAACGCTAGCAAGGTTAAGCAACGCAAGCGCGGCGCTACTTGGATGGGTGACCGCCCGAACAAAATCTTTTTGCATACCTAGTATTTTTTTTTGTTTTTTTTTTATTCTTCTTATTCTTTTGTCGATTTACTGAAGTTTCACTTCTATCGCGTGTGAATCGCACACACACTTTTTTATTATTCTCTTTATTTCATTTTAAACACGTCAAAAATATATTTTTTACATTAGATTACATAAAAAAATCATATAATACTACCTACTGTGAAAATATATCAAAACGGAGAATCACCGGCCGCGAAGCTAGGCTCAAGCGACCGGTGATTAGGGCTGGTAGAGAGAGGAACTTCCTGACTATACACGCCGAGTCCAGGAGTAATGCCTTCTGAATCTGACCCATAACATTTTTTATTAAAATAAATAATTTTATTTGTATCTATATAGGTATATAAATCTTCTGTACGTGTGTTAGTCATTGAACTCTTCCTAAACGGTTGGCCAATTTTTATGAATTTTTTTGTGTGTGTTTGAGCGGGTTCGAGAATGGTTCAGATTCACAATACAGTCTACTAGGTGCGAAGGGGGCGGACCGCTAGTGTTTATATAAAACTTCAAGCATACCTCAACATTGTAGCAATGAGGGTCGCACTCATAGATGTATTTGAGGGCAACCGTTGAGTGCACATTCACATCTGATGCAGCGAATACAACACATGTCACCCTCACGCAGAGCCAGATGAAAGAAACTGCGTAGTAGAACCTACTTATAACGGGAATGGACTTGCCTAAGCTGAAATGCACAAATATTCGTTTAACTGATATTACTAAACATGCCTGCAAAATATATAAATAAATATTTCCGGACTAATCACACAGCACCACCATCCCAAAACTAAGCAGAGCTTGTACTGTGGGTGCTAGGTGAGAGATATACTACGTAGATAGATTTTTTGCAAATACGTACATAGATATATTTATGATACATAGAAAACAACCAGACCCGACACCAGAAATTGTAGATCGTACAAAATCTGTCCCGCGACGGAAATCGAACCCGCGCCTCATGCTTCTCAGGCGGACCTTCACCCACCGAGCCACTGAGGTCTTCAAAATCAAAATCAACAAAAAGATAAATCTCGTTGTAAACTCTAAATTGTGTTACGGGTATAAGTGATCTGATGTACCTACGTAATAGTTTATCATTATTACGGCTATGCGATATCACTGCTGGACTTATGCATAGCTTAAATAAACTTAAAAAGTACCAAAAAACGTAGTAGTTTATAAGCTTTTTGCAATAACAAAAAACTCAAATATATTTTTAAGTATAAAAGATGCAGTTAGAGAGGTTATACATCCAAGTACTGTTCTTGAGCAACGTTGCTTAACTTTGTTAAAGTCACTTTTGTTGTACGGGACAGGTAGACTGACAGACGACGAAGTCTCAGTAGTGTCCCGTTTTACTTTGGGTACGGAACTCTAAAAAGGGATTAGTACCTTAACTTACCACGATGGTCTGATTCGAGTCGATAGGTATCACATGCAAGAGCATCATTGGTTGGCCGGGAGTGGCCACGGGCCCGTGAGAATATCATAATTAATAATAAAATAAAAAAGCCTCTTTATTCCGTAACTTTAAAAAGATATTTACAGGTAAATCGTGGATATCACTGTACATGCATGTTTAATTATTTTTTGGCAGTGTCAGATAATATTCAATGATTTTAATATTGCATGCATTATTAATTATTAATTTTTATACATATTAATTGTGATTAAATTATTTCTTATTTTCGTCAATAGTTAGGACCCCTCTCGGGTAAAGGCCTCCTCCAGATCCTTCCAATGTTTGCGGTCCTCAGCAACTTTTGTCCAGTCATGTACTTTTAGGTATTTCCTGAATTCGTCAGTCCATCTTGCCAGAGGTCTGCCGATTCTTCTTTTCCCTTTCGGACCGTAATATCATAATTACTCTAGTATAAAAGCTTGCTTGTCACGGTTTTCTCAGCGGCTATCAAACCCACAGATGCTGCGCAAGTTTAAGGTGCTTTCTTAACGGGAGAACACACTTTGTAATGTAGCGTTAAAGATTCACCTTAGCTCATTACATTACAATCTACCTTCCACACCAATGTAATGTAACGTTTCATTACATGTGAATGCTCTTTCGGGAGCACCTTTAGAATTAGGCTATTCATACTTTTGACCTATAGTTAGCATATAGCCTGAAGAAAAATAAACCATTTACTCACGTGATTCCCATAAACATCTGTGTTAGCTCAGAACCCTACCGAGTGTAATAGGATGTTCCTGGCGTGTAGTAAGATGTTAAATAAAAGGCGCTGATAAAGATTATAACTTGTATTAATGTGGAAAAAGGGACGTGTGCTCGGCTCGAGCGCCGAGAAGGAATGTGGTGGCGCGCGGGCGCCGCGCCGCGCCGCGGCCGTTGCGACTCGCGACTTAAGCCGAGGCTGCCCGATCGCGCCCGAAGTCCGTTGTAGATTGTAGGCACCGAGGCTGGATTTGCTGTGACGCAACATGCTCCCAGGCCTTGAAGATGTAGTCTTCAACTCGAGACTGGCAGGGGGCATATGTTGTTGAATGCCCGCTGCATTGTGCCCTTCTTGGTCCTGATGTCGGCCACTCTGACGACGCCGTCTGCGCCGGTGTAGACCTTCGTGACTCGTCCCATGAGCCACAGTAGAGGCGGCTGCTGCTTGTCTCTCACAAGGACGAGCGAGCCGATGTGAAGCTCGCCTGTGGAGTGTGACCACTTGGTTTTCTTCTGTAGAAGGGACACATATTCGTTAGAGTATCGTTGCCAGAAATGCTGGCGGAGTTGCTCGACCCTCTGATGACGTTGAAGTCTTGTAATGTTTCTCTCGGTGTATGACGGGTGCGGCACTGACATAAGTGGCCGTCCGATAAGGAAGTGAGAAGGTGAGAGAAATGAGAGGTCAGAAGGGTCAGATGAAAGAGGAGTTAAAGGGCGAGAATTTAAAATCGCCTCCACTTGAACCAGACAGGTCACCATCTCCTCGTATGTTAAGTTAGCTAATGACAGTATTCTACGCAAATGATGCTTGACTGATTTTACTGCTGCTTCCCATAGGCCACCAAAGTGGGGGGAATATGGAGGTATTGTTTTAAAATTAATGCCTAATTCTGATAAACTTGATTCTATGTTTGATTTATTCAAATTAAAAAATGTTACTAGTTCGTTGTATGCGCCGATGAATGTAGTGCCGTTATCTGAAAATATGGATTCTGGTTTGCCACGGCGAGCGATAAAGCGGTTTAGCGCTGCTATAAAGACTCTTTTGTGAGGTCCGTGACGAGCTCGAGGTGTACGGCCTTTACTGCGAAGCAAATAAAAACACATATATATGATTTGGTCAGTTTGCCGCCACGACCCTTATGGTTTAATATCAGCACTGGCCCGGCGTAATCTATTCCAGTATGCAAGAATGGGTATTCAAGATGCGTTCTTTCAGAAGGTAGATGTCCCATTATTGGCTGTATGGACTGGGCTTTAAAACGCGCGCAACGAACACACGAATTAACAACCTTCTTGGCTAGGTTTTTACCGTTGATGGGCCAGTAAGTTTGTCTAAGGTTAGCTAACATCAATTGGGGACCAGCATGCATAAGATTTTGATGATATTGTTGAAATAGTATTGAAGTTAAGTGATGTTTGGCGCAAAGAAGTATAGGGTGTTTTGTGTCAAATGAATAGTTTGAGTTTTTTAAGCGACCTCCGACCCGTATGACGTCATCGGAGTCGATGAAAGGTGAAAGTGAGATTAATTTACTCCTCTTATTAATTACATCATGTTTGAGGTTCAAATAATCTTCTAGAAACATTTCTTTTTGACAAATGCTAATTATTTTATTCTGAGATGATTTTAATTCAGTTGTTGTAATGTTATTTATGTTTCTGTTCATTTTATTTCTTAAATTATGTATAAATCGCTGTATGTATGCAAAGACTCGAATTAATTTGTTGAAGTTTGAATGTTTATGAATTAAATTGTGCAAGGGTTCAGGTATGATAATTTGTTCTGGTTGTGTTATGTGTGTATGTAAGATTGTTTCTGGTAGTTGACTGTTTTGATTGTGTTGTTTGTTTGGGTGAGAGGGAAATTGAATGTGCGGTGTATGTAGAAAGGTGGGACCCGACCACCACAACGCGGAAGCGCCGATGCAATCGGCCTTCACCCCGCGAGAAACCAGGTCTGCTGGGTTCTCTTTAGAAGGCACGTAGCTCCATCTGTGGCCGAACGTACGAACTGCTTGAGCTGACTGGGCGATGTAGACAGCCAACCGAGCACAATAGTGGAGTCTGTCTAGAAGTATCTGTTTGTAAAATTTGGTAGGAGATTTTACAATTTTAGAATATAGCCTAACACCTAGTAAGGATAAGATATGAATTTCTATTTGAATCACGTAATTTGAAAATGTTCATCTAGATGTTAAGTAATGAGTTTAAATAAGGTAAGAACATTATAAGTTTTATGAAGGAAAGTTTTATCTAATAATATTTTTGCATGTACTATGCAGGGACCAACAAGGCCCAAAGGATCGAAGACTTGGCTTACTATGGATAGAATGTTTTTTTTTTTGTAATATTTTTGTTTATGGCGAGGCTGGAATCATCATTGTCGTTTGCATAGTGACAAAATGTTTGATTCGCCCTGTTCGTGTGACTTATGTCGTTCACACAACCGGATAAGAGCCATCCTAACTTTGTTTCTTGTAATTTTGGTTGACGTTTTCCTAAGTCGATGACATTAGAACCTAAGACGTTCCAAAAGATGTCGGCACCAACCAAAATATCTATTTCTGATGGAATATTGAATGATGGATCTGCTAATTGTATGCCAGCAGGTATGGGTATATGTTGTATGTCCACATAAGAGCTAGGCAAGGACTTTGTAATATGTGGTAAAACGTGACAACTAATCGCAGTTCTATAGCCACCAAGACGAGATTCTATTGTAATATCGCAAGACTCAGATGCAGTGGAAACTTGATTGTTAATACCTGCCACAGAGGAGCTCACGCGCCGGCTTACCAGACCTAGCTTCTCGCGGAGGCGCCGCGTCATGAAGCAGGCCGTGCTGCCGTTGTCGAGCAGCAGGCGCGCGGAGTGCACTCTGTTGTTCGCGTCCGCCACCTTCACCACAGCTGTGGATAGTAATACAGTGGGCTGATTACCATTGCAAGTTGGTAAAATTCCTGAAGACAGTACTACTGCGGTACTAGTCTCCCTGCTCTGTTCTTTGTGTAAAAGTGTGTTGTGTTTAAGCTTACAATATTTGCAATGTGTAAGTTTGCAAATATTTTCATTATGTCCTGGACGCAGACAGTTTTTACAAATGTTCAACGATGACACTTTTCTGATACGGGAATCTACGTCCATGTCACGGAATGTTTGACAACTGAATAGATAGTGAGCTTTGGAACATATGGGGCAAATTAAATTATTATCAGTTGTTATGTAAGTTTTGTGTCTGAATGATGATGCATTGTTATTTGTATTTAAATTTGTGTGTGAATTAGTATGTATGCTAAATGATTGTTTGTGTTTTTGATTATTATTTTCTAAAGATTCAATAAAATCTGCTCTGTTTGTTATGAATTTAATGTATTGTGTTATGGTAGGAACACAACTTTGGGTGTTCCGGTATTCCTCCCAGTGACGGCTAGAAGAAACATCTAATTTTTTAGACATGATGTAAATAATAAGAGTATCCCAATGGTCGGTGGGCTGGCCTAATGAGGCCAAAGCCCTTAGATTTTTATTAATTGTATCTACCATATTTCTCAACCCCGTACTAGATTCTTTTTGCAATGGTTCCAAACTGAATAAAGAATTAACGTGATTTTGTATTAATATTCGGGGGTTGTCAAAACGTTCTGTTATGGTTTGCCATGCAATTGGATAATTATCTTTAGTAAAGTCTAAATTCTGTATAGTTAAGGCTGCGGACCCTTTAAGAGAGGCGCGTAAATAGTGAAATTTATTTATGTTGTTAATACTATTATTGTTATGTATAAGTGACAGATACGTATCTCGGTATTCGAGCCAGTGCTGATATTGGCCGTCGAAGTGTGGCAGGTCAATCTTGGGCAGCCTGACGAAATCGTGTTTGCAGCAATTGCCTCCAGACGAGCCCTCATTGCTCGTCGCGGACCCCGGGCCGCGCGCGTCGGGCGCCGGCGGCCGCGCCAGCAGCAGCGAGCGCGCCCTGGCCAGCACGGGATAGTACGCGCCCTCGAACTGCTGCCGGTCCTCGTACGCGGGCTCCGGTGGCTCCGAAACGTATTCAATTTCACTCTGTAATGCATCATAATCCGAGTATAAGTTATCCATTTTCTGAAAACGGCACTCCAATTCAACTAATTGAAGTTCTGATAATGTTTCACAACTTTCGATGACTTTCATGTAGTTTATGAACTGAGTAAGCTTTGATTTAAAGCAAGCACGCTTTTTAGAAAGATCTTTAATCTTTTCTTCGGCCATGGTTTGAAAAAAAATATGAAAGCACAAGATTCAAGCCTAAATAAAAGTGCTTATGTTGGCAAAGCAGTGCGTGCTTACGTGGGAACAAAGAAAAATTGATAAGCCGAACAAAGGTGCATATAAAAGAAAGAAATTAAGTTATAAAATAATTGGGCAATATAAATAAGGCTTTGTAATATGTATAAGTACAGCATATGAAGACTGTATGGATGTGTTTTATAACCTTAGTAAGGTTATAAAAAATACGATGATGATGAAATGATCTGTCTGATAAAAATGAAATTAATTTTAAGTTCTGAAAAGATAGGATACTGGAAGGAAATAAGACGGGATAATCGGAACGGACTCACCAAATGTGCAGTATGTTGCCCTTGTCCAAGGTTACCCGCGTGCCCTTCACGTCACCCGAGCGCCACGCGTCCACGTGTGTGTCTTCTTTTGGGGTCTTCTTTCGTTACAATCTTCTCTTCTCGAAGGACCATATGTTAGCTCAGAACCCTACCGAGTGTAATAGGATGTTCCTGGCGTGTAGTAAGATGTTAAATAAAAGGCGCTGATAAAGATTATAACTTGTATTAATGTGGAAAAAGGGACGTGTGCTCGGCTCGAGCGCCGAGAAGGAATGTGGTGGCGCGCGGGCGCCGCGCCGCGCCGCGGCCGTTGCGACTCGCGACTTAAGCCGAGGCTGCCCGATCGCGCCCGAAGTCCGTTGTAGATTGTAGGCACCGAGGCTGGATTTGCTGTGACGCAACAATCTGTAAGCATATAAAGTAGAAGTTGCAAGAGCAGGACAGCACTATGATGCTTCCTATTGAGCTGTCAATTTTACGAACCAGGGCTGATTGCTTCACGTAAGCTTCACGAATCCTCCGCCAAGTGTAGATCTTCAGAGTTGCTGTTTTCTAGATGAATAAAATTGATATAAAGTAATATGTTTATAAATATGTTAAAGTTTGCAAAAAGCGACTAAGCAACGACGTAGGTCGTAGGCCTATTCAATAAGATGTTTGAAGTATGTTTGACATCACCGTTAAATTACGTGTTTAAAGCACATATTTCAAGTCGTTGAATCCAGAGCTGCGCGGCGGGGTTTGAACCCACGACCTTCGGAATGAAAGTCAAGCGTGCTCCTCTATTTCTCTCACTGATCTAAATCGGCTTCTGATACGTACTTCATCCCATTTCATCTGCTTCTTCTCAATCGCGCATATCTTCTCTACGCATTCGTTCAGCCTGACATAGCGGGAAGTCAGGCCCATGCTTAGCAAAACGATGATGACATCTTGGAAGGTCCAGAGAGCTGTGGCTACGGTGCTGATGATGAGCAGAGGGATGGCTGCAAAGTCTGAATAGTCATCTGAAATTATTATCATAGATATATAATATCTTTATTGTATAATGACTATTATGACTATTACACCAATGCTTACAGACTAACTTAAAAATAACAATCAATAGCCACATTTGTTTTATAATTGAAGGCCTTATCGCTCAAAGCGATCTCTTTAAGGCAACCTTTGGATAGATAAGATCTGCTAGGAACACGAAAGACTGTGCACAAAGATCCTTGCATATACATAAATAAAAAGAAAAAAAAAACAAAAATAAAATGTATACATTAATAAGAAAAAACAGGACATTTACAAAGTATCTAATATATAATATAATTTTAATATTATATTATATAAACGATAAATGTATTATTAATATACCACTACATCAGTAGAGAATGTTGATGAACCATGCCTTTAAATATGTTTATTCATATTCACATCATAGTGTCTGACAAAAAACACCATTATTCCAAAATTAGCCAAGCCTTATCTTTATTGACATTATTAAACCGTAAACCGTTATAAAGACGAAACATTGAAAATTTTATGAACTCTATTTGCTCCTACGATCACGATTACCTCATAAATCGCATTCAGAATAGTTTTGAAAACGATGAGAATACATATAGAGAACTTACTGTTAAGGAGTATAAATCCATGTGATTTCAAAGTGTATTTTTTTAGAATCAAATGTGCTGGACAATCTAATCCAATCAGAGATATCATGCTGACCCAATGCTCAACTGCAAAAAATAAAATATAATAAAAAACTTATGAACTTTAATATTGCATTAGAATTTTTTTGGTGCCTACGTGATGCCTAAAGAAACACGTTGCCAAAATCTATTATAATTATAAGATAATATTTGTTTGTTTTCTTATTATTATATCTTTAATTTTAATTAAGCAAATTTTAAACAACCCAAACTATTAATATAATTAATATCAGATTATACAGCAAGTTTACAAGCTCGGTCAATAGTTTGCCGGCTGAACGGTAGCGAAACCATGAAAGTAATTTAATGATACAGAACTTTCCTCTTAATGATTCAGAAACTAATTAATAGCTAAACTTGAATAAATATGATTTTATACATTTTAACAAGAACAACAGACTTCAAGTCTATTCAATTTAGATGATGATTTGTCGTTTGTCTATCGTTTGGGTCTTTAGTCGTTTCATACCTCGAGCTGCTCATACCACAGAATGAATCGCCCAAGGGCTCTTTAAAAATGGGTCGACTCGAACCACAATATTGGTTTGTCGTCGATGTTTTGGCTTAGGCCTGACGCTGCGTACATAATATATGTATGTGCTCACTTTTGAGGGATCACTTTGGAACGTTTTTGAAATCATCAAACACCAGACAAACACGCGCCCGCGCCAGTTTTTTTGAGAGAGAGATTTTTGACGCTACTTACATATACAGAAAGCTGACATAAAAACCACCATAGCCACGACCTTCTTCTTCAAGTATTTATCAGTAGATACATTGACCAGCGTCATCCTCTCCACCCGCGCCCAGTGCGATGCCAGGTCTGGCCAGGAGACGGACAAGCGAGAGCCCAGGATGAAGGACGTGGTCGCGATGGAGTAAAATATTGTACCAGACATCCGGGCTGCTACGCTTCCTGGAACAAATACCACTAGTATTGACTGACCGGTGAAATATAATAAAAAATATATATATATCCGGATGATAAAGACAACAACATCTTATCCCCTGGTAAGCTCTAAGCTTGTATTACGGGTACTAGAGATCTGATATACTTAATATGATATACAAACATACATAGCGATAAGATAGCGAAGATATATGTTGGAGGGTAGACGAAACTGCTTTTAATACGTATAATATTATTAAACTATACGTAGGTACATACTAGTTTGTCAAATAATATTTAACAATAATACTGCGACGTTATCGTGTCCGTCAGTCTGTCGGTCACAAGGCTGAATTTCAAGAACCGTAATAGATACAGAAATGATGTATTTCTCTTACCGCTACAACACAAAAAAACTAAAAACAGTCAATAAATAAATATATAAAGAGGCTCCCATACAACAAACGTGATTTTATATACGGTTTAGTAACGTCGGCCATTATTTGGATGGGTGACCGAAATGCTCACAGTTGTGTTAGTCTTCCTCATAAAATAATAAAAAGAAACTAAAGTTCAATTAAGATTTTCAAAGTACCTAATGTAGAGATGCCCTCATGAGTATATACAAGTCTAGAACTTAAGAGGTGGAACTAATGTCTTATTAGCCAAGATTTATAATGATCTTGGCTTAAAGAATTAAACTTATTAGTAGTGTTGGACCATTCTGGAAAAAAATTTAATAAATAAAATAATTTCCCTTAACTTTTGAAACTATTATGGTTATTAATATTATTTAGATTTATAACGGGATATTTACCATGATTGATTGTCTTTGGTGTGAAACATGTCCCAGCTCTAGAGATACATTGACTCATAATAAAAGAGTGAGAAAGAGGGTAGATCGATTTGTCTGCCAATAAACCTGTTACTCCAATCGCTGCAGCTTCAGTTCAACCGTGATCATGGCGCATGTAACTGTGCCAAAATATCGGGAAACTCGAAAGACAATCAATCATGGTAAATATCCCGTTATAAATCTAAATAATAATTTCCCTTAAGGTTTTCCGAGATCACTAGAATTGTGCTGTGCAGGCGGCATGACAAACCGCACAGATTTTACCAAGTTATGCGACTACCTACTGGGTTAACCTCCTACGCTCAATAAGGTTCGCTCATAAATGCCAAAACACGGGGATCCTCAGTACTGAAGGTATGCAAAATTTACGTTTTACGACCGTATTTTCCGGAACGCTTTTTCTTCTAACATTCCACAGTGCCTCAAATGAAAGTCTTCAGTGAGTGTTGTCACTCTTGGCTCCAAACTCTTAAGAACAAACTCAGAGCAAAGTAAAGTATAATTAAAGTAAACGAGGGTCACTGATATAGCAAAACCTAATTTGTTTCGCTCGTTGGCGTGGCAGTAAGCAGGTCATATAATGCATAGAAGAGATTATGGCCATTGGGTCCGACGGGTTCTTAAATGGAGACCGTCTAACGTCTTCAAACATGATAAACATGTGATTCAGTCAAGGGTGCTGGTTTGTGGTGCAGGCCGCTGCTGACCGCAATAATTAGAAAACATTGGGGCAGGCCTACCCGGATATCTTACGGCTGGAATGATGATAATTTTAATAATGATCGTATGCTATTCCTCAACGGACAGCTAAATAAGGGTAATCTTTTAAACGCCCGTATATTTAACCCAGTTTAAATATCGATGATGAAAGGCTTTATTAAAACAGCAACCAGCTTCCACTCACGGATATCGTGCAGGTTTTTCGTGCTCAAGGCATAATATGAAGGATTTATCTTAACCTTCGCAAATTGCGAAGCATTGCTTAAAATAAATGATGATAAAAATGATCTTCGATAAATGAGCCAATATGAACTCAATATACCAAGTGTAGGTGTTGTATCAATAAAATATAAAATATGTACCAAAAAGCAATGGCGAGCGAGAAAACGAAAACGTTCGCGCGAGCCGTCGTCATGCACACTGACCCTTCCCCTCCCGCGTACCTCACCGATCGTCGCCCCGCGCGCCACAGCAAATATCTTTATTTACATTTTTTAAATTACAGATAAAAATAAGGTTTGTTTCTTACCATAAACTAAAGAAATAAAAATCAAATTAAAACTTAAAACTATAAACACTACGCGTCGCCTACACCAAGTTATGAGTTAATTGTTCCGATTTAAAGTACCAATATATCTGGACAGCTGCTTTAACATAGAAATTGAGCCCCAATGTAAACAGAATATTCGGAGAGGCGAGATACTCTTTTTAAAGCGATAGTAAATATATCATTTTTTTTTGCTTTGAATATACTATTGTATTGGTTTGCAATTGTGGGTACCAGGCTCATTCATGCCTAAATAATTTACAAAGCCTGATAAACTTGGTTACGAACTGTATATTTTAATCAAAAAAAAAATAAGACTTAATTAATTTTTAAGCTTGTTTTGCGGCTATATACATCTGCCATTCTTATTAAGTATGATTCACTACATAATACTTATATATAGTAACTCAGATTTAAAAAATGTCGTTGCTGACCTTGGTGGTTATCGAACCAGCTACTCTTTTCGGCGTAAGCGGATCTGCGCCCAGTTAAAACTACATAAGGCGCTTGACATTAAACAGTCAAAATAAAATCAAACACTACTTCATATTATTTTATTTATTTAGGACTACCAACAAAGGATAGGTACACATTTCTTATAAATAATAAATTACATCAAAAGTATTGTTATTTGATAAGGTAATCACAAGGTAATCAATTATAGGTAATCACAGCAAGTCAAATGTAATAGGGAAACATAAATAACAAGTATTTTAAAAAGTGAAATGATCATAAATTAAGTTTAAAATAATACTCACTATGCCCAGAAATATCACTGGCCCATCCAGCTAGCGCCTTAATGACCTTCCAGACAGCCAGCACCAGCACAGCCACCAGGCAGACCAGCACCAGGAAACTCCAGGCCCTGCTGAACCACCTTCGAGGACCCACGATCCCGAAGACTGAGGCGTATTGAAATATTCTGGTGACTGTTTGCAGATACTCCTGGACATCATAGAACAATATATGAATGATGACTACATAAAAAATGGTAATGTGGTTAGTTCGCCTGTTAGCCAGTCTAAAAATACTGGACATATATTTTTTGCTTTATCAATTTAATTACACAGTGCAAAGATTTAGAGCAAAGTTGCGGAGTGGTTACTTAGCTTGGGACTGGGAAATTTTGTACAAATCGCACGAAAGCGTTACGTCACGCGAAACATAAATAAACTGGATCGTCTTTTTTTTTAAATAATCTAAACAACGGACAAATTTTTTTTTAGTAATCTATAAGCGTCTAAAAGCTCTTCAACTCCTTCATGAACAACCTCACGTGACCGAGTACCTATCGCAACATTCAAGTCTGTACCTAGTCCTATCATGAGAGGTCATGTCATCATGATGATCCTATCATCATGGTAATATTACTGCTTTACTGGAGTAAAGTGAAATTATAAATGCTATAGTTTTGTGTGTGTTTTTTGTACGTGTGTGTATGAATTTTAATCTGATATAAATAAATTGAAAATTGAAATTATACATAGCTATAACTATACACTCGACTATAATACTCTTGAAGGTTAATAACGATAATATAAAAAACGAGAAATAAATAGAACATTTAGAAAGTAGAATGTAAATAGCAGAATGTATCTAGAATGTGGAATGTAAAACGCAATTACGCAAAACTCCTAACATAAAAAAGTTTTTAAAATAAAATATAATTATACAATTATTAAAAATCTAATAAAGATGAAGTCTATTCAAAATGTTTATAAACTCTTCATAAATACACTCAGAAATTATGTGTTCTAATTTCTTTTGATAATAATATACAACAAACAAGCTCAGTAAAGCTCAGTAAATCCAATTATGTTTACCTAAGAAAAGCTAGGTCTGTTTTGCTAAGAAAAACTGGTACTAAATTTCAGCAAAAGCTCATTTTCAAGTGAATGATCTATCATCTAATAAATAATGTACAGTGCTCACGCGATACGGTACTTACATCATGATAAGGCTGCTGTGGCAAAATCAACTTGTTCGGTAAAATATCTTTTACGATAATCGACTTTTTCATCTTCATCCCTTGTCTCTTTTTACGGAGAAACATCTTTAAAATAATAACACACCATATAAAGTCAGTTGAAATGAGATTATGCCAAATATTTAAGCACTATAGAAGAATACACGAGTGGCCTACTTGTACCAGGGGTAATTTAATGTTCTATGATCAGGGTAAATCATTTTGCAATCACCATTTAGCTTTGCGTGCTAGGAACAAATATATATCGAACGAGAATTTCCTAGAAATAGAGACCTATAATCCGAGGTAATTCTCATCAACTTTGCATTAGAACGCAAAATCAGATTACAACATGTGGTGAAATGATGGCAATAATTGGAATTATCTTCGTTACTTATATTATTAGTGTGTCTTGTTTAAAAAAAAAGGACGTGTGGCACTCGGGGACTGCCGCGGTAAAGCTATTGCATAGCATTTTTTATAAACTTATGCAATTATAATAATATATTGATTTTATTTATGCAGTATTTTTTTTTTATTAATTCAAGTTACACTTTGAGCCTGGGTGACCGATAATACGCCGATAAGACCAATGCTACCTAAAGGCGGGTTGCTGAACTAACGACACAATCGTGATAATTTCAAAAAGTAATTAAAAGTTCTGCTATTTATCGGTAGATGGAAAAACTAAAAAAAGTATCACCTCTGTGCCGGTCGGAGTGGGGGTGTTAGGTTATTTTCGTCACGGAATTTCTGGACTCGGTCCCCACGCCCAAGGCCCGCGATAGAAGCTATGCAATAGCTTAAAAAACAAAAAAAAACTCAAAAGCCGTCAAATAAGGGCATGTAACTCGTATTAAATTTTAATACATTATTATTATAAGCCTTTTCAATTATTATATTTACGAATCATTATGATTAGTATCATAATGATTCGTAACGACGTTGTATAATAATACAAGTGTTTATGTTGCCATAGTAACATGATTGTTTGGGGCTTATGATGATGATAATATATTCTGATCTCTTTAATATTTGAAATATATAAATACATCGAAATAAACGTACATGGATATGTAGGAAGAGGTATGCCGAAGAAAAGATGGATTGACTGCGTGAAAGATGTCATGTGTAAGAAAGGGGTGAGTTTTGAGATGACGGGTGATAGAGGGAAATGGAAGCAATAAACATGCTGTGCCGACTCTACGTAATGTGGGATAAGGTCAGGGAGATGAAGATCGAAATAAAATAGTTTTTACCTTCTTCGGAATAGCTTGTATTTAAGTTTTATCAACAAAGTAACACCTATAACTATACTTATTTCAAAAGGTACTATTAACTTAACTTAACCTAACTTTCCATAACCATTTTATAAAGACCTTACCATAATCATTATACGTGCGGGGGGCTATTTAAATTATTGTTTGTCTATTTTATTCAAACAGTTCGTAATCTACAAATACATAGGTTTGTCCAATACAAAAAAAGTCGTTTTTAAAATTGGTTCAGTAATAATATCTAAGATAGTCTACAACTCCAAAGTTATGTCTCATTATAAAATTGCTACCTATATTTTATTTCAATAAACCTTGCAATATTTGCGGATTCAAAATATTTGAAACAGTTCTGTATATAATAATCAACATAATCTGGAAAGATTCTTAAAAAAACAAAATTAATTTTAAGTGTTTTGTTTCAAAATGCCCATTTTGTTATACTCGTCAGGCCCCACTCAGAATTTTTGAAAACTTTTTCTATTTGCGATTAATTAACTCATTTACAAACAATAAAACCCGTGTTGATTAAGTGGAAGCACACTTGACTATCGAAGGTCGTGGGTTCAAACCCGAGCCGTACACCGCTGAATTTGAGGGTCGCTATCAAATTAACCAAATACATAGCTAAAAATGATTAAAGCTGAATTATCTAAATTGATTCTTGAAAAATTTAAGTGCGCTTTAAGCACATGCAATAACGGTGGAAAGGCTAATATTAAAAGAAACCAGCAAGTTTTGAGAACTTTTAAGAGTTTGAAGGACATTTGACATTCACTAACTCGCACTTGACCACTGTGGTGAAATAAGGCCTAATCTCTCTTGTATAGGGAGAGTCCCTTTGTTCGGGCAGTAAACGTGAAATGGGGTGGCTTATGCTTAACAATAATAAGCTAATCCTGCATTACTATGATACTAAGTACGAAATAATTTCTTTGAGCCAAAGAACCCTAAAAACTGAAGTTTTCAATAAAACACAGCTCTTTTTACACTGGTTAGATAGTATCTATCGGCGTACGTGTTTGGTATCACGCGATATTATATCTATCTTCTATCTGACATCTAGACGGGAGTAAACAACTGCTCAGTAATTAAAATAAGTAGTGACATTAATTAATGGAAGTATTAATTTGACGTTTGAAATTCTGCAAACTACGCACTCTACAATTTATACTGGTAAATAAAAAAAGAAAACTGTCATGACCATTGGAAACGACAATATCTGTTCATCCAAAGGTTGACTGGAAGAGATCGCTAACAGCGATAAAGCCGCCCTTTGAACTCCTATGATTTGTCTTGTTACTGTTTACTGTTTGTATTATTTTTGTGATGTACCTACAATAAAGAGTTTTCTATCTATCTATAAACAACCCATTCTAAGAGCCCTGAGGCGATTAGGCGGTATGAAAAGACTAAACCCTTTGACGTCCGAAGCAGTTGATATCTCGAAGTATTCCCGATTGAGAACCAATTTTTTGGCCACCTGTGCATTCAGCACCAGTCAACGTTTTAACGCAAGCTAGATTATACCTCTACTATATATATTTTTTTAAATCACGTTTAAAAACGTTAACTTTAATTTCTCATATCCGGTGCTCAGCATGATTTTATGGGTTATGTGGTCCAAAGAAGCCTTCTAGGTCTTCATGCCCCATCTTAGACCACATCGTTACTCCACATTAGGTGAGATTGTGGTCAAATTAAAGCTTATCCAGCATAAAAAAACCTACCAAATAATTTGGAATCCTATGGAGACTGTTTGTTTCATTCGAGTTTAAATTAGACTGTTACAATAATTGATATTTACCGATAAAACGCGTAAGTGATTATCAATATTTGTTTTCGATTAGGATTTATCCGCGTATTTGTTCAGGATCTGGGGAATAATTGTTTCCGTTTAAATTCTGTTTTACGGATTATTATAATGTTCCTAATGTATTTTACTAGGTCGCTTGACACTTCCGTCCGCTGTATATGAGATACTTTCACAATTTCTTTGTAAATTAAGTCAAATAAATTAAAGTAATTTGACTGCTTCAGTGCTCAAAAAGCTACACTTAAATAAATGAAAACTATATCAATCGGTTAACATCAGCATAAAATGCATTAAATTTTATTAACTTCAGTAATCTCTTCAGTTTCAACAAACAAGCTTTAAATTCAAAGTTGTAACTATTACTTTTTGCTTATCAACTCCGTCAGGCTCATATGCACGAGGTGCCTTTGTTTGACTGCCTCCATCCAGGGTTTAGTACGTTTTGTTTCGCTAACTTTTAGATGAGTTGTCCCTAAAGTTTGCGGGTGCGTGTCATTTCGAGAGAGGAGGCGTGAGCAAGAGAGAGTAATATATATTTTTGGTAAACAAATCTTAGTAGAACCACAGTCTCGACTGATGGTAATTGTCAACCTTGACATGAATAGACTGAGTTTGGTAGTTTTGGCAACTTGTGGCAGAACGCGTAATGCAGACCCTTCCGGTACGAATTAAGGTGGAAGGAAATCTCTTTCTGCAAGTGAATATCACTCTTGGAATAACAGTACCTAATTGAAATAAACCCCGACAGTTTTATTTAACCAGAGAACAATTAGTGATAAACAATAAGCTTCAGGAAAATCTATAATAATTTGCAGATCATTAAATTTTATTTTGAAACTAATTGATTGATTAATAAATGTAGTTATGACCCGGTCACATAATCTCGAGATCTGGCGTCGATGACGTCACGTTCCAGCGAGTTCTCGGGATAATGTGTCACAAATTTATTCGATCTCTGATTATAATAGAAGAATTTAATTGTAGAACATCTTTGTCCCGAAAACAACAATAAGAAATTTTCTAGTTCTGATTCAAATAGCACTATTTGGGATTATCCTTCCTTTTAGTTTATTTACTAAGCTACTGACTGTCCTTGCAACTACTTTACTTTTACGACAGCGTTAAATTTAGCCAACTTGTATTGAAATTAATGCCATTCAGTATATACGCTCTTACCTATGAAGACACTATGTTCAAACTAAAATGTCCATTAGCGGTGAAGTACGCAGTCTTTGAGAACACAAAGGTCAGCTCCAAGCTGAACCATTGTCATGAAGATAAACACATTTAAGTCTCTATTTACGAGAGACTTAAATGTTCTCTACGCTTATCTAACTGGATCTAATGGAAAACAAAAGTTCCCACTAGATGCATCACGGATCTACCATAAAAGGACCTAAACCCCCCATCAGATCCAGTTTTTTGCTGTAAAGATCTAATGGGGATAAAAGTCGCACCTAATTCAGCATGGATCTAGTGAATGGATGTACTGAGAACGAACTAAAAATGCAGCAGTGTCTTTTTATAACACAACATAAAATAGAGCGCTCTTAAACTCGCCTGCATACTGTGGCGAGTATCGCAAAGCCTAAAAACATGTTCATAACATTTATAAGAGAGGACAATAGGTCATTATAGGGCTAAAGATAGGTAGTCGAAAGATTTAATTATTCATTCAAGTTTTTTATAATAATATATTAAATAAGTGAAGTATAATATGATTCAGAATAACCATAATATACCGATAAAGGTATCTAACAAAAAAATATTTGATTAAAAAACGCTTCACATTAAAATAAATAAATGATTTATAGTTCGCACCACTTTGGCACCACCTCAACATAACTCTAAGGACCACTGTTGAAAAGAACCGTTCAATTTGGTCTTTGAGTGACAAACTAACAAACGGCATTACACCCGAGCGGAATAAACATTACTTTGACTGAAGGACAAAATTGTTCTTCTTTTCCAGGTCAGTTGACGCTTGAAGAGAAGTTTCCTTATTTTTTGTGTAATAAGGCGTTTCGAGACGGACGAGTATTTCTACGGCACGGCAAGCGGTGCGTTTGACTTACGTCGCAAGTACGTTCCATTATTTTTATACAAAGTGCGGAAGAGTTGTCGTTGCAACTATTCCATTTGTCGTGCGGTACCAACGCTTTTTTTAAAGTTTTATTTCTTTTCATATTTTTCCTTAGAAGCACAGGTCAGCCTCAAATTAATAAAACTAAATTGTTTACACAAAATTTATCTAGGAAATAACATTATCTTGACAGTTCACTTCAATGTTTTATACTGAGTTGTGAAGCAAATAGAACAACACAACTTGAAACTACTTATATCAATTAGGTTTTAGGTTTTTCGGACTATTTTGACAACTCCCTTATTTTAATTTGTCGCTAACCATGATACTCGCTCCTTTCTTCATCTAAGGTTTCTAATTAGCTACAACAATCAATTTTAAGTCCAGTTCATCATCCAAAATTCCAGATAAGGATTTATTGCATACGTAGAATTCTAAACTTGTAATGTAGTCATATAATCCAAAGTTGTTTGATGTGGGTAAACCCATCACGGGATAATTTACTGAAATGATGGACACTTTCCGTGGAAGTGTGCGATTACCTGAACCTTTGTTTATGGTGCTACCTGCTTAAGATGCCAATCGTATCTAATAAAGACCCGGACAGTACAGAATCCTATTATGGATCATCATCGTAGTTTAGACGTAGGACGTCCGCTAGACGTATGCCTCTTTCAAAGATCTTTGTTTATGGTGCTACCTGCTTTAGATGCCAATCGTATCTAATGATTACCCGGACAGTACAGAATCATATTATGGATCATTATCAAAGTTTAGCCGTAGGACGTCCGCTAGACGTATGCCTCTTTCAAAGATATTTGTTTACGTTGCTACCTGCTTTAGATGCCAATCGTATCTAATGAGGACCCGGACAGTACAGAATCATATTATGGATCATCATCGTAGTTTAGCCGTAGGACGTCCGCTAGACGTATGCCTCTTTCAAAGATCTTTGTTTATGGTGCTACCTTCTTTAGATGCCAAAATCGTATCTAATAAAGACCCGGTCAGTACATAATCCTATTATTAGTATTATATTCATTTATTTCAGACAATGTCAATCCATATCACATTAAAAACTAAATTTAACTTAAAATTACACAATTATATGTATCATCATCATAATTTCAGGCGTAGGACGTCCACTGGACGTATGCCTCTTTCAAAGGTCCATACTAATATTATAAATGCGAAGGAAAACTGTCTGTTCCTTTTTCACGCAAAAATAACTAAAGCGAAATAAATGAAATTTCTTACAAAGATTCTTTATAGCCTGAAGAAGGACATAGGCTACTTTTTACCCCGGAAAAATGTAATTCCGTATGTGAAAATCCATTATAAATAATAATATGACGACCTCTGTGGCTCGGTGGGCGAACGTCCGCTTGAGGCGCAGGAGGTTGCGGGTTCGATTCCCGCCGGGGGACCAGATTTTCTACGATCTACAATTTCTGGTTTCGGGTCTGGGTGTTTTCAATGTATCATATGTATGTATTTATATATGTAGTATATCCCAATAGTACAAGCTCTGCTTAGTTTAGGGGTTAGGTGATGCTGTGTGAGTTGTCCGGAAATATTTATTTATATACGGGTAAAACCACGGGGCACTTATAGTTTCCAAATATAACGGTTCGAAGTGCCTTTGTGGCCTTCACCCACCTTTAACAAGTCCGTCCAACAAGTAATCCACTCGAGAACTTTTCGGGATATCTAACGGATAAAATGCGTGACCAAAATATTCGAAGTTGAGGTCAATATACGGATTTTATTATTATAGGCTTATTTTAGTTGCATATGACACAATGTTTGTCTCTAATCAAGTCTTGCTTGTTTAATATCACTTTTCAGTTTCATCGCTGGCCGAAAAACACGTTTTTCTTACAATGGCGGACGATAAGGTATGCCAAAATGTAGAAAACCTTTACCGTAACAAACATTGGTCTTTTAAATAACACAAAACGAGAAAAATAATACTACAATAATAAAAATTAAACATAATAACGAGAATGGCATGATGCATTTATTATACCTTTATAATAATTATTTTATTTTAATAATACTATGAAACATTAAAAATAGTGATTCTGTTGCAAATTTCTTGATATTTCGGCTATTTTTAACCTAAATTTCTAAAAAACCGTTTTTGTGAGGTATTTGGTTTTTCAAGCACTTTTTGTTTGTTAGAGTTTAGGTACTCTGTCGATTGATAATGCGTTTATTACTGGCCAAAAAAAACACTTTTTTCCAAAATGGCCGACTAGTTGGTATACCAGGCCCCATACTGTAATGTTTTATATTGAAACAATATGTTGATGTCTTCTTATGTTTTATTTTTAAGGTTTCTCACAGTACTTAATTAATATTTAATAACTATAAGGAGCTACGTTGTGCTCGTGTCCTGGACATAGATCAAGTGTGAGGGCCACTCAACGTCACCTGTCAACAGGTTACTCGTTGACAGGTGCGTTCCAAATCACTTTATGTTACACCTACAAAATGTTGGAACCCCTATCCACAATCCCCTATCCCTATCCAACAGTACTACTTCCAGTTCGAAAGACAGTAAGGGTTGATTTTTCGTAGGTTTTTCAATAATCTTTTTAAAACTACCTAGCTAAAAGGACTTAAGGTAGTTTCTCAAAAATTCAGCTATCTATCTAGATTGAGATACATCCTGTTTACAGACGGATAAACAGACAGACGATGAAGTCTGAGTAATAGGGTCCCTTTTTAGGAAATTTTAATTCCATTCCCTTCCCTTTTTGTGGCCTAGATGTAAAATTAATATTTAAAAGACACTGTCGATTGTAAGCCTAATGGTTTCCTAACTTTATTTCTGTAATACCAACAGTGTTGTCTTTTATTAAAGGAAGCTGGAAATGAATTAAGAGAGCACAGACAATTTAATAACGCCACTGTGAAATCCATTAGACGCGACAAAGAACTGCAAAAGAGCACCATTTCAAAATTAACTGCGATTCTAACAAGACTAATTAAACAATTTGAAACAGGAAATCTAAAAATGTATTTATTCAACTTTACAGCCAAAGTCAGCGGTCAGTGCAACTACAAAGATAAGAAATAAAAAATAAAGACAACAATATACATATATAATAAGGGTTGTGCGTCACGCAAATATGAAAAAGTAATTTTGTCCGTCAGTAAAGTGGTGGGTTGGTGAAATAAATATATATTTATCGGAATTATAGTTTATTAATTTTGTGATACTTGCAGGATACCTACTTCGTATGTCGTAAAGACGATATGTCAAGACACGAATATTATATATCAATTCAATATAAATTCAATTAAATTATCTTCTATAATAATTAATTTGACTATGGTATTTATGAATTTATGCACTAATCAATCATTTAATAAAATAATATAATTGGTATCTCACCTTGTTAATTATTATAAATTAATTAATAAAAATAATTATGTATATTTTTTTTTTGTTTGGGTACAGACGAAATTTGGTGACATAAATTTGTAGATTCAATCAGGATAAGATTATATGAAATAAATACCTACTTTGGTTTTATTAACTTTTATCAAAATGTTCTGAATTTTAAAATGGCTAGATAATATAATTTGTAAATTGACATCTATCTAACCATAATTGAACTAATTCTGCAAAGCGCGTAGCACAAAATTATAGTAACTTAGTGCGGACAAAATTTCCTAGATAGAGCCACATACTTATATTTATTTTTCAGAAAACACATCCAGTAGAAATTGTTTATAATCTTCAATGTTGATTGATTTAATTGTTTTCGTATTTCCTTCGCTTCTTTTTACAAATGAGTTTGTAATCAGACCTCTCTCTTCACCTGAAACAAAGTTAAAAAAATGTTTTTTTCGTAGGTATTTTATCGCTTATAGGTTGTAACGAACAAAATATGCCAGTTATTACGACCAAAAACTGAAAAGATCTCTTGTAGGGGTTTATAAAAGTAAGTGTCTAAGAGATTTCCAATAAAACAAGGAGGACTTTGTATTATTTATGAAGTACTTTTTTCTACTTGAGCGGACCTTTAAACAGCTTTCAAAGAATGCTGCTGGCTTTGAAACGTCTGTTTTTAAACATTTCTTTCAAAAATATATGTAGGTATAGTGGTTTTCTAATCAAATCTGGATTGCATACATAATATTCCTATGCAATGATGAATATTTATGATAACTTGTTATTTGATATAAAAAAATATAAAATAACAACAACTTTATAATAAAAAGTTTGTCACAAAAGGTTTTTTATACTATAGGTAGGGTTGTCTCTGAGATAAAAATAAATTAAAACTGCTCGAACTTAGTATATGGTGTGTGTTTTAATGAAAATCTGCGAATATGGGAAAACGCTAGAAGATTAATATGTATAATATAAAACTAAATTTAAAATTTAAGAAAAACCCCCAATTCCAATGCCTTAATTTCCTTAAAAGTAAAACACCATAATATTTAGTAATGTGCACGCGATGCTCTCTTATTTGATACCCCACTCGAGTATATTTGCAGATTTTCGGTTTTCCTTCCCCACTCTCACCTCTATAACTTTTAAACGGCTCAACCGATTTTCATGAAACATATCTAAGAACACCCGGGCCAAACTCACTTTTCATACAAAAAAAAACTAATTTGAAATCGGTCCATCCGTTCGGGAGCTATGATGTCCCAGACAGACAGACAGACACGTCAAACTTATAACACCCCTCGTTTTTGGTCGGGGGTTAAAAGAAGCCCAGTTTTCTGTGATTGCTCTTTGTCTACTTACAGGAATAATGAAACAACCTGATTCATTATCATTATTAGAACTTACCGCAGATAGTTATGTTGCTGAAGGAATATGAACATTTATTTACGAGATTTGGATTTAAGAAGACGGCGACTGTAGCCGGATCTTGCAATTTCCATTCCGTATCTGTTGGTATGGAAACTTGTTCAAATTTGTTTAGTTGCTGCATAATATATGTTGGTATAGTGCCGAGAACATTTACTCTCCATGCCTGAAATGGTTCAAATATAAATTTCAATATATATAATACTAGCTGACCCCAGCAAACGTTGTTTTGCAAAACGAAAAATATATGTTGGCCGATTCTCACACCTACTCAATATGCTCACAAAATTTCATCGAAATCGGTCAAGCCGTTTCGGAGGAGTATGGCAACGTAAACTGTAACACGAGAATTTTATATATTAGATGTAAGTATCTTATTAGGTACTAAAACTATTGACTGTTCTGTTTTTAACATAATAACCAACCATAACTTAGCATGCCCTTTATGAGCAAATTATTTTCCCTTTCTAACAAACACAATTTCAAAGTGATTGAGCTGGTCAAACGAATGCTACCTACAATTCAGCTAAACAAATTTAATTTACAATTAAACAAAAAACGGGGTAATATTTTTAGAATAATTCAGAGACTTTTTCGAACATTCGATACAGAATCATCAAGGATATTGACAATGATAATACTCACTCTAGTAATGGGAGGTTCCTCAATAACCGTGAAGGGTAGAAATGTCACTTTGTCCGACTTGGCATGGTTCAACAAAATACGAAATGATTCAACATCCATCAGTGAGTTAAAATTGGTAACAGGATCGGAGATATTAGACTTCTCTATAAAAAAAGATCACATCATCATATCATATCATAATATTATACTAGCGGCCCGCCCCGGCGTCGCACGTGTATAAAATTTTCCCGGAAATTATTCGAATTTTTCTCGCCGTAAAAACCATCCTATCTCTCAAGTTGGATCGAACTGCGCATGGTGTGCGAATTTTATTATAATCGGTTAAGTGGTTTAGGAGTCCATTGAGGACAAACATTGTGACACGAGATTTATGTATATTAGGATTAGCGTGGTGGGCCGAGGTCCGCTTGCAGCGCAAGAGGTAGCGGGTTGATTCCCGGCGAGGGCTCAAAGTGTTTGTACGTTCTGCAAGCACTTTTCTCCTTGGTTTGGGTGTTAAATATGTATAATTAAAAATATCCATATATGTATGTATATTCTAAGATTTGTGAAACCAAACTATGGAAATAAATGATTTTGTATCTTTTATTAAGTATATCAGATGTCTAGTACCCCGTGGTAAGCTAGATGTTGTTGTGTAGATTGGCCGGAAATATTTCTTTAAAAATCGACGGCGGTCGACCTATGTATTGTACCTAAATTTTAACATGTCCAAAATTTTTGGATAATAGAGAAAACGTTGATATGAAATACGAATGATAAGGGTGATATTTCTTGAGATGAGTTTGAGAAATTTTAAAAGATTGTGATAATTACCATAAATGCTTCCAGAAGCAACATACAGACGGTGGATTCGGTTCAAGAAGTCAGGATCCAATACCAGAGCCGTAGCAATATTGGTCAAAGCACCTAGAGTCACCACCGTTAGCCTTCCTGAAATATGAAGACAATTTTAATTTTCCTTAATTTTTTTTTTCATGTAAGTTTCTTAGCAGATTTTCAATTCGCATTTTCATTATTTTATTGCCAATTTGAAAAGTACATATCAGGATAAGAAAACAAAGCATTTTATTTATTTTGGACATCATTATTTGGTTGTAAAATTTTGTACTAAGCAATAAGTTTTTGTAACTTGGACCACAGTCACTGCTAGAGGTATAACAAACAATGCGTTTGCTTATCCAAATTTTTTTGTAACCACCCTTTTAATTTTTATTTTTGTTTAGATAAAATGTTTTTTAATTGATAATCCCTATTTATAAAACTTACTTAAGACAATCTGGGAAGAGTATGAATGCCTAGTACAAGTGTTCCTTAACACTTAAAAGGTTGTTCATCTCTATGATTAATAATACTTTGTACCTATTATTACTGAATAAAAACATTTTCATTTTCACTAAGTAAATAATGGATAGCTAAATACAAAAAGGTTTTAGTTTGATTCCAGCAAATTACAATTATATATGTAATGTGTACCTAAACGCAATTTTTGTTTTCCCATGTCTCATTTTTCCATACCATTTTTTTTTTTCATACTGAACGAAACTTTTGTTTTTATTTCTTATCTAATATAATTAGAAATTTGACACTCCCGTTTTTATTTTGTAAAGTCGGTAACGGGTAAATAAAAAAAAGAATCGCAAATTTGCAAGTGTACCAAGAAGAAAATTACTTGGGCAAGCTTATTAAAAAACAAGACAAGTTTCGGTATACCAAAACAAACACCACTAAGTATCTAACAAACGGATCATATAAAATGCGTTCTTGTTAAAAAAGAAACAAACAACAATAATTTAATAATTTAAGTATTTTGTAAGCAAAAAAGGATACGGAACGGACCCCCACGTGAGAAGTGATTTAATTTTTTTTAATAAAAAAAAAGCTCTCTTGTTTTTTGTTAATTATACCTTGATGAACCTTAGACAGCTGTATAAGTGCCGACACAGCATTTTCTTCTCTAGCTTCAACCAAGCCTGTGAAGATTTCGCCAGTATCACCAAGTCCATCTTTACCAAAAAATACATCTCTTGGCAATTCAGTTATTAAAGACTGCTTTGCGCCTCTGTAAATTGGTATCTGGAATATTACATTTTTAAATTACCAAATATATTTTAGTATAAAATGTGCGTCTCGGAAAGCCTAATCTAATGAAAATGAAATGATATAATTATATAAGATTGGCGCTATCTGGCGTATGCGTGAGAGACAGGGAAGTCAAACATAATGGCGCTGTTACGCGTTATGTAACGAACCGTTTGACCTGAATATACTATACTGGACTATATAGATATATACTGACACATGACTGACACAAGTGAAAACACATTAAAAATCTTTAAAAGTATTATCTTAAGCTGGTTCTCATTACTTTTTTATGGACGATAGATCTACGTTTGTCCACGATCTCACCAATTCTAGATCTAGAAGGTTCTTCAGAACATGAGTGAATAACTCATGTCTTGAAGACACTCAGGTTATATAGTATTAGGAAATTTCAGCGAGCAAATTTCAAACCAGCCGTGTTCCAAACGAATCGAGTGGACGGAATATCCACTTAATAAGGAATTCAAATAAATTCAGGTTATGTCAGTAACTAGATGGAAAAATTAAATATGTGATACTTACGTCTTGTCTGCCCGCTATCTTAAGTACTTTCTGGTTGTTAACGTACACGTTTTCTTCTTTAGCGTTTCCATTGCATGTTGTGAGAGCGACTACTTCCGGTCTATAAACAACATAAACTTTACTTAAGACTTTACCTAAAGCATGAAATCAGCGCTCAGAGTTTAAGTATTATAGGGTGATTGCTACAGTTATTGACCACCCTACAGTTATTGACCACTTCAAACGACAAAATCAAACGAATTAAGATAATAGTAGATCGCACGTGAATGAAAGAAACAAAAAATATACCTTTATTCATTCTTCTTTCGTATTAGTTTATAGTATTTGATCTATGGCGTTATTTTTTATTGATGAGGTCAGTTCAAAAAAGTTGTGTTGTTGTTTGCTGTGCGGGTGTGTTCGTTACGAAAAAAATAAGGTACTTAAGTGTTTTATAAATCCATGATTGTTTATGTCACTTGTTGATTTATTATTGTAAACTTGTTACATATCTGTTGGTAATTGAATAATAGATAATTTAGTGTGATTTCAAAGTTCGTAAAGTAAATTTAACCAAACAAAAAAATTCCGGTCAATTAATTAATCTTATTTGTATGAAATTCAGCTATTAACTACCCCCGGGCCCCGGTCAATAACTGAATTTTCGAAATAGTTAATGTGTTTTCTGCTTTATTGTGGTATTAATAAGGTATTCTCAAAATCTCAGTATCGTAACTGCATCGGATCAATTATTGTCCGAGAGGTGGCTAATTATAATTATTAAATCTCAGGTGGGCAATAACTATATCGCTCTGTTTATTTTCTTTCAGACTGATTCAACATGCCGAAAAGTACCGCAATATATCGAAGAACAATTGGAAAAGGCTCTAGAAGACGTGGGCCTAGGACTTTCTGTTCGGGCAGTAGCCAACATTATATAGTATACCTAGAGCGTCATTACATTTTAAGATAAAAAACCCGAACAGCAAAAGCTACTTTGGACCCTTCCTGAAAACAGAAGAAGAAAAACTCATAGAAGCATGGATATTTGATATGTATGATATGTCAAATCTTGGTATGTTACCCGTTTTAAGTCATAATATTGGTAAAAACCATAATAATTTAAAAAGTTAAGTATAATTAACTATATTTAGGAATAATCTCTCTTTACAAGTCTCTGTGTCCCAGCTGTGGGAACGTAAATAGGGGTGCTTGCTTACTTACCCATTCAAGTTTTTCTCGTATAATAAAGCCAGGAATATACCCATCGCATCATCAGAACCAGCATCATTGTCTATCACCAGTTTCTGATTGTTCCCTCTGCAGGATATGATTCTATAAAGATTGATAACATAGTGAAAACAATAAGCAAAATATATTTTTCTGTATGAGGTGTCAAACTCACAGGCTATTGATACACAGGAGTAATTCTATAATAGCAGTGCCCCGTATTATATTATTTATTACCCATATTTTGTTTCCCGCGGGAAACAAAATATGGGTAATAACAATTATTTTCCCGTGACCTTTTAGGTCTTCATGCCCCATCTTGGACCACATCGTCGCTTTGCATCAGGTGAGGTTGTGGTTAAATGAAGGCTTATCTAACATAAAAAAATAGATAGTAATAATCATGGTCTCTTTATTCCTTAATAAGATAAGGTGCGAAGGACTTTTCTTTTATTTAATTCTATCGAGCTGTTTTGCGGTCTACACCATATTTACTCAATTTGGAGTGAAACTGTATGAGAAGCAGTTTCAACTCTTTTTTATTTTTACCGACTGTTAGTGGTCAAACCTAACATTTACCAAATTCAAATGGTAAAATCTCGAAAAAACGTTCCATTTTCAAAAATTCTTTCAAATCTTTTTTTTTAACCGCGAGGGCTTTAACATTAACATATACACTACATAAGAATGAGAAGTCAGGATGATTACAACGTATATATTCCTTATGCCTATATATATTATAGATAGATACATGTATTTATTAATTTTACACATTTTATATTTATACATAAATATATTTAATTAAGTTTTAGATTGATAGTGCCTAATTTATTTTCTGGCATGCCCAGAATGACTGGTAGAGAATGCTTCTAGCATTAAGTCCTCCTCTGTACATTTTTTTTTTGCACAAAGTATAAATAAATAAATACCTAAATAAATAATGATAATAATAACTTGTACTGTACATACCCACAGTTAATACACGAAAACACAATAACCAGGTGTACTCGGCTAATACGCATGGCTTTAGCGCTTGAGGTGTTTTCAGGTCGAATTCTGATCAATTAGTAAAAATTTACCTACTCAATATCGAACTAGTGCTACGCCCCTAGTTTACACATCTCATAAAGAATTTTCCAGTGGAGTTATAATTATCAGTATTACGTGTAATGTTAAAGTTAAAACCCGTATTATGTTAGAATGCGGTTTCTCCACTTAAAACACACAGCACAGTTGAAATATGTAACAATGATACAACAATACTAAGGCTGGGTCTAATTGACCCGTATAGAACATTTTTATAATATCAATAATAATTAAAAGAAATCTACAGACCTATTGCAATAATTTGATAAAACGACTATCGTATATATTTATTTCTCCTTTTATAAATTTGCTTTAAAATGCTAACAAATTTTGGAACTTGAACATAATAATACTTTTTTTTAATATAGGTACTTGGAAGGGCATGTTACCTGATCGAAAATAACAACGTAAGATTGTTATTTCCTTCAAACCTTTTGTATTAATGATCAAGTTTTCGCTTATACTCACATTCCCGGAGGTCAACCCGTTGTTTCTTTAGCAGGCCAGATCTTGACAAGTTTGTTTTACATTAGGTATAATACAGGTACATATCATCGGTGTAGTCTTAAAACTAGTGTTTTTTTTACACATCAGTCTAGCAGAGCATCTAAAGGAAGCCTTAACAATCGCGCAAACACTCATAAACCAAGGCTAGGCCTAGATATTTTAAGATTTTGCGACGCTTTGTCACAGTTTTATTCTTTAAATTAAATAATATTAAAATTATGTGCCATTATTACAAAAGTCCTAATAAAAACCATATAATTTTTTATGCGGTTACTTAGCTCACGAAGTGATCATAAAACCTTATCTAGCTTTTTCGTGTCAGATACTTCAAACCAAACGCTGCTGCAATACAGCTTAACTGTGAAATCCCATAGAATAAGGGTCAACTGCAACCTTCTCCTACTTAAAATTTAGCAAGGTCACACAAAATGCATACGAAATACGCGCAATTTCAAATCATCATCATCATATCATCATCATCACCCTATTAACGTTCCCACTGCTGGGACACAGGGACTTCTCTCTTGACGAAAGAGATTAGGCCTTAATTCACCACGCTGGCAGAGTGCGGGTTGGTGAATGTCATATAAAGAGTTTGAATGACAACTCTTTTTTAAAGTTCTCAGAACATGCCGGTTTCCTCACGATGTTTGCCTTCACCGTTAAAGCACGTGTTAAAAGCGCACATACATTTCTCACGAAGAAAAATCCAGAGGTGCGTGGCGGGGTTTGAACACACGACCTTCGGATTGAAAGTCGAGTGTCCTCCCACTTAGCCGACACGGCTAAGTGCACGGCAATTCTAAATGGAACGGGTCAAATTGACCCACCTGTGTACAGAATCCGTTTTCGTTCGTTAAGGGGCTCACTCAAAAATGTGTCTGCCTTTTATTTCTAGCTTAAGAACTTCAACTGTTAAGTGGGTTATGAACAACCTGTCTGTCAGTTACAAATTCATATAGTTAATGTATAATAATGAAGATTGGTTTAAAATATTTATGTATTCAGTGTTAAGTGTCGTGCCAGACATTATCTGTCTGCGCTCAAGCGTACAGCGTTTAGAACAACAAAGTCATTAAAAAAAATGTTCTAAGCGCGGATCGATTGAACGTATTACCGCTTCTGTTTGATAAGACCTTCAGTTCTGACGTGTGTTAGATCAATTGTGTTATAAACACAGTTGTATTGTGTTATTATTTGAAGCAGACTATTTTATTACAAAACACTTGAATAAATAAGTAGATATTGACACAAAAGTAGATTTTTGACTCGCACTTGGCCAGCGTGGTGAATTAAGGCCTAATCTCCTTCGACAATAAATAAAATTAGTCCCTATGTCCTAGCAGTGGGAACATAAATAGGGATATAAATAATGACACGTTCTTATAACCCGTACCAAATGTCAGGCTAATCGGTTCAGCCGTTTGCCCGTGACTAACAAACAGACACACAATTCAATTCAATTCATTTATTCAAACCATAGGTACATTACAATACACTTAGTTTAGTTTTTTTACTTTCGAATATAATATAAGTATGTATAACTCGGGCCGCGGGCACCGGCAAAGGAACTTTGCCCCATCTACTCCCGTGGGTGCAACTATTTCCGAAATTTTTCGATACAAAATATTTCGTTCACGGCGACAGATTTAAATCTTTGATGAGCCCGCATGTAGCTTATATTCCTTTTTTTGAGGTCGGCTAAAATGAGAAATTCTCAAATAGAAACGTGAACATTATACAAATCAATAACAAATACTTTGGAAACTAAAAATACATGCTAAATGTGAGAACCTTCTCCTTTTTAACCCCCGACCAAAAAAGAGGGGTGTTATAAGTTTGACGTGTCTGTCTGTCTGTATATCTGTCCGTCTGTCTGGGACATCATAGCTCCCGAACGGACGGAGCGATTACAATTTAGTATTTTTTTTATAAAATGTGAGTTTGGCCCGCGTGTTCTTAGACATTTTTCATGAAAATCGGTTGAGCCGTTTAAAAGTTTGTATACTAGTGTGGGGTATCAAATGAAAGCGCATCGCGTCCAAATTGCATCATATTATGTTGTTTTACATTTAAGGAAATTAAAACATTGGAATCGGGGGTTTTTCTTAAATTTACAAAAAATATTTTTAAAAATGCTCAGAAACACTGAACAAAAAAATGAAAAAAAAATCACAAAAGTAAAAACAATTTCATAAATCACGTGAGATTCACCCAGGACCTTGGGATTGACCAAATTTGGTATGAAAGGAGGATATATTTCAATATAACTCGAAAACTAATTTACTCTAAAATTGAAATGGTACCAACATGCACGCAACAATTAATTTAATTTAAAAACATAATTATCGAATCGGTCCACTGTGATCAAAGTTCTGAGGTAACAAACAGAAAAAAAAGACACGCGTCGAACTGATATTATCTATTTATTTCATTGGAATTCGATTAAAAATATAAATGCTTTGAATTAATTATAATAGAACCGGACTGCTATTTTGTTTCAACATTTTTCGCAAACAGAAATCGTTGTCAATTTCGAAGTCTTTTCGAAAAACCATAAAACAAAGTCTTACTCTTTGGAAATCATAGGTACGAATCAAGAACCTAGCAAATATTTTTCCGTGATATAAATTCAAGATTATTCTATTCGTTGCATACCTACCTTGACAAATCATAAATTCGCTATAATTCTCCTATATCTTAGGATTTTTTTGATTATACAAGATATAGGTAAAATCATTTATTTCCATCGTTTGGTTTTACATAACTTAGATGTCCATTTAAGGTCCTAGTCCTATGTAATTTAAAAACAACTACGATTATAGTCAGCGTTAACATAATTGAAATTGCCTAAAGCAGTCAAATTAATCTGAAAAACAACAAATATAAATTTTTGGCAGATTGAATCATCATAATATTTGTATGCGCATAAAGACACCAAATATATCTTATTTCTATTGCTTCACCTATAGGCTGTGTGTATTGGGGCTGATAAGGTCTTCTAAAGATCTTTGGGCCCATACAATATAATGATTTACGCTGCTTATCATTTTAGTAATAAATAATTTTGGCCGCTGATTGTACCTATGTCAACAACTTATAAGCGCCATCTATCCGAAAATAAACGAACTACTTCATACTTAAATGTGGGAGGTGTATCAAGCTAATTTTAGTTTACATCAAACCTGCTAGATGGAGTCACACAATTAATTGTTACCACGAATGTTACGACAAAAAATTAGAACTATAAATTATTCTTTATGTTTTTTCAGAAAATACATCTAACAAAAATTGTTTATAATCTTCCGTCCTGATCGAGTAAATTATTCTTGTGTTTGCTTCTTCTTTTTCCACGAAACTGTTGGAATTAATACCTCTTTGCTTACCTGCAAAAAAAAATGTTTCTTATTATAGAATAATAAATTACTACGTAATTCCATCTATTGTCATAGTTTTGCACTACGCAGCTTTTCTTCAGGTTCTTCAAATAATTAAAACCATGGCATGGTTTTTATTATTTAGGTCTTCTAGTAACAAAGGGTATTAAATAAACAGTGTGAAAACTGTGTTCGTAACGTACAAGATTTTTGGCAATTAAATAAATAATTTAAAATATTAAATAAATATTTCCGGACTACCCACACAGCATCAGCTAACCCCAAACTAAGCAAAGCTTGTACTATGGGTGTTATGTGACTGATATACTACATAGATACATTTTTTTTTGAAAATACTTACATATGATACATAGGAAACACCCAGACCCGAAACCAGAAATTGTAGATCGTTTAAAATCTGGTCCCCCAAAATTACAAAATTGATCCATAATTTAACTATACATAGTAACAGATATTGTAGATCTAACTAAATTTGGTCACTCAGTGGGAATTAAACCAGCTGGCGCATTATCAATAAACACTGCTAAATGACCCCAAAGAAACCTAACCTAACCCAACATACAGACTGCAAACCCTTAAGTACTCCTATATAATATTGTCCACCACTTATTTTTTGTAAAATTCAGTAAAATTGATGTTGAGACTAACAAAATAATCAGTACAATTCACATTGTCCTCTTCGATACAAGCGCTTCTGCGAAAAGATCGCGACTTCTCCGAGTTTTTTTTTAAACCTTGCGATAATTAGTAAAAATTTTTTAGGTACTCTTTCTGTACCTGTTATATAATTGTTTTATTTTTAGCGGGTGGTTGAAGGTATTCAAGACATACTTACCACAGACGTTAATGTCATTAATGGAATAAATATACTCCGAGACAAGTTCTGGCTTCAAGAAACTGGCGACTACAGCGGGGTCCAGCATATTCCATGTTTCTTCTTTGTCAAAGGAAACTTGTTCAAATTTGTTCAACTGCTGAACGATTTCCGTTTGTATGGAGCCAAGCACATTTTTTCTCCATTCCTTAAAAATATAATGTCTTATATAAATTATTTTTTTACTTCGGAAAATAACAAGATCAGAAAATGTAAAAAACCCTAGGAAATTTTATGAAATGTGCAATAACATTGACTGCAACCGTAATATTTATTAAAAAAAAGTGTGTCAGCTACGACGCACGATTGGAGTTTACTCCTTACGATCGATAATTATGATATACCTATATCGAATAGAAAAAAAGGGTAAATGAACGCATCTGCTAAAATGATAAGAAAATCAAACATATATCTGTAATTATTCGGATTATTTATATTACTTCAATAAAGCGTATTACATAAAGTATGTTACAAAATAATATAAATAAAATACAGTGAGACTACGAAGTATCGCGCAAAGAGTGATACGCTGTGTAATGTTTTCCATCTCATTCTTTTACACGTTCAATCCTACAGATAAATATAGTTTGTCTCTTTCTACGTAACGCCTTAACTTTTCGTGTTACATTATTTACTCCTCATAAAATTTCCGTACCGGGCCTTATAACTCAAATCGTTTCCTAAGGAGTAAACTCCAAAAATCACACAATTATTTTATAAATATTAAAGCATCCTCAATACCCTTAAGGGCTTGTTTGGAATGTTAAGTTAATTCCTTAGTAACTTATAGGGACACAAAAAAAGATAAATAGCGATAATTAGCCCTACCACGAGTTGCCACCTAAGGGTGTTGGAGATTACAACATGTTGTAATCCCATACATTTGACAGATAAAGATAAAATTCTAGTTGTGAATAATCTGTCAAATGCGTGGGATTACATGTTGTAATCTCCAACAGACGTGGTAGGGTTAATTAACTGCTTAACACTGAGCTCCTTAAATTCCACTATAATTATTTTCTGGTGTTAAATTATTTTTTCTAAAACCTAGGTCCTTACTTTACTTAACGCAAGGTGGTGTATCGCTTGTGAGAAGGGCAACACGGTAACTTTTTCAGGAGTTGCATGCTGCATTAGAATATGATACGCTTCAACGTCCATCATAGCGTTAAATTCAGGATTAGGAAGGTCGGTATCTGAAAATTTAAAATAAAACGGTTGTTTATTTGGGTTTTGTGGGAAAGCACCCGACTCTCACAGTGAATAGATAGATAATATCTTTATTGCACACACCAATGCTTACAGACTAACTTAAAAATAACAATCAATAGCCACATACGTTGCACAATCGGCGGCCTTATTGCTTAAAGCGATCTCTTCCAGGCAACCTTTGGATGGATAGGATATGTTAGGAACATGAAAGACGGTGCACAAAGATCAAAGCATATACACAAATAATATGAAAAAGAAATAAAAATAAAATACATACATTATATAAGAAAAAACCGGAGAAAATACATAAGTATAATAAACGATAAATGTATTAATAATAAAGTCAAAGTCAAATTCAAAACGTTTATTTCCTTAGAAGCACATAGCCTACATGGACAGGTCAACTTAAAATTAATAAAACTAAATTGCTTAAATAACAAATATCAAGGAAATAACATTGTCTTGACAGTTCGCCAATATACCACTACATGAGTAGATAGTGTTGATGAACCATGCCCTTAAAGATATTTAAAGCGAATGTCATTGGTTCAAACCTCGCCAAGCAACTCATGATTTTTCTTCTTGTAAAATTTATTTGCGCCTTAAAGTTTTAACGGAGATGCTAACATCGTGGAAACAAACATGATCTGAGAACTTGGAAGAGTTTGATGGACATGACTGTGACATTCACCAAACCGCACTTGGCCAGTGTGGTGAATCTGTCTCATAATCTGTCAATAGAGAGGAGAGATATATCTCATCTGTGTCCCAGCAGTGGGTTAATATATATTATAGAAATTAGATTTTTTTTTTTTATAATATCAGTAATCGGTATCACAACTTAAAGCGTATGTATCTATTAAAAAAATATACGTTTTGTATATTTTTGCCACGAAGTATTGACGCTAAGTAATTATCTTTTTAGAGTTATTTATCAGGATTTAGCCGCTTTTTTTGATCTGTGGGTGGCAAAATTCTCTTAACCATACAACCTCGCCTGTTTCATATTTATACAATGTTACAACATAACATTGTAAATTTAATTTATTTCTACAATAGCAAATGTTCTTGAGACGTTACATAATCGGAAACGACGAAAGTTCATTATTTAAACTGATTATGCGAAATATGTTTTTTTATTTTATTATGAAACAAATTTACATTTTTATAATAAATACATTTATTCACCAATTAAGGAGGTGAAGTTTGAACCAGTAACTTTAATACGTTTTTGAGTAAGTACTTAAATAAACTTCATATTTTTCGAGACAGATTTACGATACTGCTGAATCACTAGCCATCAAATTGAGCGATAGTTAACTTGGTACATACTCACCATGAATGTGGCCAGCACCAACGTAAAGATGATTGATTCGCTTCAAGAAATCTGGATCTATTGCCAGCACTGTAGCAATATTCGTTAAAGCACCAAGCGAAACCACAGTGAGGCTTCCTGAAATTAAAAAATTGACGACGTTACGAAACGATACTGTAGGCGACGCGTAGTGTTTTCATAGTTTTAAGTTTTAATTTGATTTTTATTTCTTTAGTTTATGTTAAGAAACAAACCTTATATTTTTGATCTGTGATTTAAAAACATAAATAAAGATATATGCTGTGGCGCGCGGGGCGACGATCGGTGAGGCACGCGGGAGGGGAAGTCAGTGTGCATGACGACGGTACGCGCGAACGTTCGTTTTCTCGCTCGCTATTGCTTTTTGGTACAAAACCTATGTTTTATTGATACAACACCTACAGATACTATGGAAATATATAAAAAAAAAATGAATTTCTTGAAACGAAATACGATCGTTATTGTATGAGTCGTATTATTCGAAGATTCTCATTAGCTAATTAATAGTTAATCTGGTTATCGGTTGCCAGTTTAATCAGGCCACTTATTATTCCAATTTGATAATTAGGAGTAGTGTTTTTACCTAATTAAAAAATCAAGTTAAGGAAATGGATCAACCAAATTAAGTTTTAATTTTCAGTTACGAGATTTCTTTGCATCTCTATTTGTTATCTCAAAAATTGACTTATTTTTCTATAATAATGTTTTTATAAATAATAATAATTAAAAATATAAAGTATATCTATGATAGGTACCTTCATAAGTCTTGGATAATTGTATTAGTGCGTTAGCTGCGTGGTCTGCTTTGGCCTCGACCAAGTCTGTGAATACCTCTCCCGTGTCACCAAGACCATCTTCGCCGAAGTAGTTTGTTATGGGTAACGTGGTAATTAAAGACTTCTTTGCTCCTCTGTAGATTGGCACCTGAAATTCAATTAAATTCTTAATTCTTGATAATCCTGAGTATCAAATATTATAAATTTGAAGAGTGTATTTGCTAAAACGCGCTTATGTCAGAAACTTCTGCACGTAACGTTCGATTTGAAAAGTTATTTCAGATCCAGATATTATATTTATAAAGGAAGGCTATATAAATATTTTACCGCGCTATTTCAAGTTGTCAACGGGTATGGCTAGATTAGAAATAAAATTGTGTTCATTAAAATTACCTGCCAAACACAAACATGTCATTGGAAGGTGCTGTAAGTAGACTAGATCTGGAGCTATTTGCCTGGGTGCTCAATCTGGAATACCTGATTCCGAAGGTACCGTAAAACGGGGTGGATAGACATGGTTTTGAAGTTTGTTTTTATTTCTCCATTGATTTTTGTATGATTGGCTATCATAATAGTGTTTTTTATTATGTCTCGAAGTTCAATTAATACTATCCTATCATGAAAATATATAGATAATGCTTTGATTTTATCGTAAAATGTAAAAATATGTTAGATTTCTATTTACCCGCAATTGGGGTCAAAAGAAGCGTCATATGGGGCGAATAGAAAAAATCGTCAGGGCTGTCACTTTCCAAAAATAAGTTGTTGAACGCCTGAACGAATATTCATAAATTATAACTAATATATAAAATATCGTCAGCTTTTGAACACAAAAAACCGCACCAATAGGTGTCCATTCGTTTAGGAGGCCACAGACAACCACACAGTTGAATTCTATGAAAAATGATGTACCTACCTAATAATATTTTGGTGGCAGCCCTAGCACATAATTTTCTATACACCCCCTTCTTATTTCTATTAAAACCTATCCCGTTTCTATTAGCCCCGTACTTCATATCTATTGACCCCATACTACGTATCTGTTCGCCTCTTTGGCATTTCTATTAACCCCAAAGTTTGAATAAAATTGACTTGGTTTACAATTTTAGCCCTTAATTTAATTATACAACATAATTTTACTTACCTTTACATTAAAATGAACCACGATGAACTGCCAACTACACCACAACTTTGAATTTTACAAGAATTCGTTTTACTAAAGAGATATTGATAAAGTTTTGAGGACCACAAATTAACGTCTCACGACGACTCACTTTCAACGTGTTTTTATTTTTAAACTTCTAACCTTAACAGCAAATCAGTCTCGCCATGTCAAGAAAAAAATATTGTAGTTTACAAAAAAGTAGAATTTGGCGTTTCTATTAGAAAATGTTTGTTAATAATTACCAGAAAAAAACTTTTTTGGTTTCATTTCCATTCACCCCTTGAATTCTATCCACCCCGTTTTACCCGGTAATCCAGTCAAGTGCCAAGGAGAATCTTTTACTAGGTATTTATATACGTATTCATAAAAATATTTTTACATCAGACTTTTAAGAGTTTAATTTAACTATATGATATAACATGAGATAAAAAAAGTTATTCGTAAACCTAAATTAGTTCTAAATCTGTTAATGTACTGTAATAACAATTCAATATGTAAAAGTAAAATGAATCTATGTAGTATAACAGTCACCTACCACCATAGTACAAGCTCTGCTTAGTTTGGGGTTAAGTAATTTATTACTTATTGATCCCTTTAATAATCGCAAAATAAGGCATATATACGCTTATTGTGTGTTTAGCCAATTCGGTTATATAAGTCGGAAATAGCAGTTTATATGGCACTTGTTAACGAGCCTTAAACATAAGTATCTATATTTTACAATTTATTTATGTGAATTATGAAAGTTATTGAAGTAACAATATGAATGAAAGAATGACATAATGTCAGAAACTCTTAACTTATCGCCAACCTAAACCAATCATCTTAATAGTCTCTTATCTACTTGTTTCACTGCCCACATTCCTAATTACCTGTAATCGTTTGTAATTGTACAGAAATTGATAAATAGGCCACATTGGCAAGTTACTAGGTAATAACATCTACCTGCTATTAAAGGGAACATCTAGAGGTATATAGTATGTATACGGACGTATGTAACATTTTGTCGGGAATTTGTGCGAGAACCTTAAAATCGCGTAGGTCGCATAGGTAGCACATAGTGAACGCAAGTACAGTAAACAGCCAAAGAAACTGATGAAATAGGGTTCCAAAATAATATATATAGTAAATTTAATCAAAAGTGTAAATGGTAGTTTGTTAGCAGTAAAGGGACAAATAACATGTCATAATTAAGTGATCAAATTTATTTTGATCCTCAGTGTTAATAGAGATCACTTTGTTTTGACCTAATAAAACTCCACTTGGAATTGACACTTTGGTACACAAGCTGATGTTTAGAAACGTTTATTTTTATCACTCACTATTGCTATTGACTGTACAGCTAAATGTTACAGATAAATGCGGGGCGGTATATTTATTCACTTGGGGTAATTCACCCAGGTGCATAAAGTACACTTTTGGTATACTTTGTTCACCCAGGTATTTCCGGGAATTAACTCGCAGCTAGCATTACTACTAGGATCTGAGTGCGGAGCATTCGTAACAATGTTGTGGCATATAGAAATGTTTGTGGGAATATCGGCTCTATTGTACCTCAAGATTAACATTAAAAAACAAGTTAAATAAAGGAGTTACTATTTTGTGTCATGCATGATTATGACCAACACGCGTGGTCTACCATAAACGTTCTATTTAATTTGGGATAAATAATTGCAAGACACGATAATGTTAAATAACAATAGATATATAACAATGTTACAAAGATAAGGTATCTTAAAAAATCATTAAGTAAATTACGTAGGTACAGTCATAGTCACCATTATCTGATAAACATTAAACCAAAACAAACGCATCATCAAAATATTCCCTCCCAAAGTGGTTCAAATATCTCACCTATTGTTTCATATTTAAGTAAGCCGTCGTCGTAAGTATCCAAATTATCTAGACAAACAATGCAATAATACTGTACTTATTATGTTTCTTTGGATCATCATCATCATTTCAGCCTTAGGACGCCCACAGCTGGACAATCTGGATAGGCCTCCCTCAAAGACTTCCAGTGACTTCGGTCGGTAGGAGCTGGTGAACCACCGCAAGCCCGCTTCCTTCACCAGGTCGTCTGTCCATCTAGTTGGTGGACGTCCTACTCTGAGTTTGCCTATTCGTGGTTTTTGTACATGGCAGCACAGCCTGGCAGCTAATTATCTGTTTGTGGTTTTTTATGTTATTTTTCTTGTGTCTGTTTGTTTATAATGTCTGCTGTGCTGTTGTTTGTTCATGTATCAAAATAAATGTAATTAATTTCATTCGTGGTCTCCATACGAGAACTTTCCGGCCCCAACGGTCATCTGTTCTACTAGCTACATGGCTGCCCATTGCCATTTTAGCGAGCTAATTCGCTTGGCTATGTAAGTTTCTTTGTATCAGTAAGGATTATTTATTTATGTAACAGAAGAAGATAAACTAATCAAACTTGGTTATTATCTATGTATTTCATTGAGTATTTGTATCTTAAGTCCCACTGAGATACTTACATCTTGTCTGCCCGCTATCTTAAGTACTTTCTGGTTATTGACGTGCACGTTATCTTCGTTAGTGTTTCCATTGCACGTCGTTACTGCCACTAACTCTGGCCTGTAATAGCAATAATAATAATAATTGTCAATAATCTCACATAACCGTACTGACACAGATATCAAGGACATTGACCCTCACGAGCTTGATTGGTTCACGAGCTGTTTTTAACCCCTGACCCTTGACGGGTCTGTCTGTATGTTTGTCTGTCAGTGGCATCATAGCTCCCGAACGTATGACGCAATTTATATTAAAATCGGTTGAGCCGTTTAAAAGGTATGAGGGGTGAAACTGGGGAAAAAGTATCGAATATCTGAAAATATACTCTAGTGGGGTATCAAATGAATGCGCATCACGTGCATATTATATGATTTTTTATATTTTCGGAAACGTAGGCTTAAAAACGATGTATTTTTATGTATTTTAAATTTAGTTAATATAAATAAATGTTGTGTAAATAAAGATGAGATTAGATTGTTTTTATTCCACAAGGCTCTTACTCAGGTCAGATCTTATTTATCGCATCTCTTCAAGGCCAGGTTCGATTCTACCTCCAAAGAGTCTCCACTTAACTCAAGGGAGTATTTACTGCATTTGATGTAATATATTGACATCTAATGCATAAATAAGAAACATTTATCAGCTCAACATTATTATAGAATATTATTATTGTTCTTTATGTAAGTAAATTGTGTCTTATTAATAAATATTTTCATTTCATTTCACAGTGTTTTTTATATTTACGTCATCTTTAATTTTGTGTGTGTAGTTTATGTTCTTCTAGATATACTAAAATGTAGGCTTTGTTTAGGACTAACAGTTCCTTTCCCTCTAGGTTCAATGATATCTTTATAAATTAAATGCATAAACGGAGTTTTTTGTTACATAATAAAATGTGACTTAACTTTTTGGATAGATAGTTTTTCAAGATGCTATTATGTAACTTTTAAGTGCAATAAATATAATATCTACTATAGTTTTCGGGTATGGGACATCCATTGCTTGACGTGAGCCTTCTAGTAACTGGGTTATAGAAGAAAACCTTATCCGAAAACCTTGGACAGCATGGTGAATTAAGGCTTAATCTCTCTCATCATGAGATAAGACCCTGTGTCCCAGTAATGGGAACGTTAATTGGTGAGAGGTGGTTATTATATATTTTTATATATTTTCACCTCTCTACGATCAAACCCTATTTTTCGAACTAGGTGATGCGAAGTTCACAGGGTCAGCTAGTGCTACTATAATAATCATCATCATCACCCCATAGACGTTCCCACTGCTGGGACACAGGGACTTCTCTCATGATGAGAGAGATTAAGCCTTTATTCACCATGCTGGCCTAGTGCGGGTTGGTGAATGTCACATGTCCTTCAAATTCTTTAAAGTTCTCAGAACATGCCGGTTTCCACAACCCACCTCGCTGTTCCAATGCGGGTTGGTGGGTGTGCCTGAGACTGGGTTGTTATTCGTAAGAGTATACCACAACTGGTGAAGTTGATGTGAGTCTCCAGGATGGAGCTTAAAACCTCCTCAATAAATATGAACACACTAATGATATAATAATTTTCAGCTACATAAAATGGTAATTTTTTTATCGTCATAGGTTTTAGCAAAATAAGAATACTCAAAAATCATCAAATCATGGTATGTTACCCGTTGTATGTAGTATTATTAAATGAAATTCCTTAACGTACAAAACTTCGCCCTATATGGGAGAACCTCAAATATGGTAAAACTCAAGATCATCCGGTTCAACTTGATAATAATAACTGTGACTCGAAAGGCATCTTGCTAAATCCAGTTTCGATCAGAATGTTTATATGCAGAATATTTTTTTTTCAAACATGTCGAGATCTCAAGGGCTAGATAGAGTAATTGTATTTAATCCGCAAGGTATGCTAATACTTCAAATGTCAATGTTATTAGGGTACGAAATTATATACAAATAAATAAAATAAAAATCGAAATACTAAATCATCTAAATACAAAATAAAAAAAACATTAAAATTAAATTTGTTTGCTGTGCATTTTCCGCTCCATCCAAAGGTTGTCTGGAAGAAATTGCTTTAAGCAATAAGGCCGCCCATTATGCTTTTTGTATTTAGCTTTAAGTCCCTTTTTGTATTGTTTTATCTTGGTATGTATTAAAGAGTTAAATTATTATTATTAAATCTCTTAAATTATAATATTAAGATTTGTAATTACCCGTCATAGTTTTTCTCATAGAGTAGCGCCAAGAAGATAGCCATAGCATCATCAGCGCCCGCATCATTGTCGATTACCAGCTTCTTAGCATTTTTTTGGAAGTGTTTTTCACTGAAACAAATAATAAAATCTATCAAATATCTTAAACTTCTTGTGTTCTTAAAATAAATAAGGCGACACGCCCTTACTTTTCACGTTGGTTTCAATAGAACCTACCAATCATCCATTGGTGAAAGTTTTATTTAAATTCGTTTATAATTCAGTAATTTTTTGCCACTGACGCAAAAAGAGGGGTTTTATATGTATGACGTGTCTGTCTGTCGGTCTGACTGTCTGTGGCATCATAGCTCCCGAACGGAAGAAGCGATTTCAGTCTTGTTTTTTTATATGAAAGGTGAGTTTCGCGCGAGTGTTCTTAGACATGAGTGTTGTTTGATGAAAATCGTTTGACCCGTTTTAAAGTTATGAGGGTAAATGTGAACATTTAGAACAATCAAATATTATAACAATGGCCACATGTGGTTAGCTATAAGTTAGCTAGAGTAACCTATAAATAAGAACTCCAAAATTGTAACAACTAATAAAGCTGTGTTGTTCTATTCGCTTCTCAACTCAGTATAAAACATTGAAGCGAACTGTCAATGTTATTTCCTTGATATATTTTGTTTAAACATTTTAGTTTTATTAATTTTAAGTTGACCTGTCCATGTAGGCTATGTGCTTCTAAGGAAATAAACGTTTTGACTTTGACTTTGACATGAACCTGATTCTAACATTTTTTCCCCATAAAAGCTGACACGCAAAATAAAAATAGTTTGATCTTACTAACTCAAAAGTTTTTTAACACTTTGTCTTTTACCAGACCTCGCCTATTGATAGTTTTTAAGAATCTTCATTAGCGATTTGAAGAATGCTTTCGGCTCACTGACGTCTTTTTAAATAAAATAAAAATAAAAAAATAAAAAATATTTCCGGACTACTCACACAGCATCACCTAGGTACAAGTAATTGACCCCTCAGCGGGAATCGAAACCGTTTCCTCAAATAGGCAGTCAAATAAAGTCAATTAAGTAATAAAATTAAATTTAAGTTTGTCTGTTCCGTATTCATTTCGAGTCCTAATGAATCTTCAAACACCCATGTTATAATTTTATCGTACCTCGCAAAAGCTGAATCCTCATGGATATTCCTGTATAAGAATACAAATACCTAATGATTTTTAATTGTGATAAACCTCACTTAATAGCTTAAATTACTTTTAATTTTGCTTGCAAAGGTAGGTACGTCTTAATCTTTATCTGCTAAATTTGAAATACAAATACCTTATTGCAATGTTAAAATCCGATAAATGAAAAAAAAAACGTAAATACGTTTTAATAGCCTACTAGAATCAGATTTTTTTTCTCTTTTTAATGATGTTTCATTTAACGTAAACTAATTTTGCACACTTTTCGGGTATTGTCGCTGCACCCTCGTTATTACTATTGTATAATCTAATTATTAGATAGAATAGAAAATTCTTTGTACACACACCAATAAACATAAAAACAAAATTATTAATAGTAAAATTAAACCTAGGGAAAAAAATATTAGGAAAGTTTATGAACGTACCCGTTACAAAAACACAATACCACAATAAGAAGAAACACACGTGCGAACATGTTAGGGACTTCTGAGCGAATAATGATTGAATGGTCCAAGTAGGTATCAACTATGATGCTAGTAGTTGTAATAGTACCGTAAATAAATCGGATAAGTTTCAGATGGACTCATACACCAAGGGTTCCGTATATTCCATTTTATGTATTTTATGAAATTATAGTAATGAAAAGAACTAATTGAACAAAAATAACAAGAACTCAGTGGCGCAGTGGGCCAATTTAAGGCTTCGTTTGCGGCGCAAGAGTTAGCGGGTTCGATTCCCGCTGAGGGGTCAAGGTGTTTCTATGTTCTAGCATTTTATCCTTGGCTTCTAGCAACAATCTATAAATATGTAAGTACCTTTGTCCATTGTATTAAGTCTATCAGATGCCTAGTACCCATACAAGCTCTGAGTTTAGCACGGGGGCCGGTGTGTTGTTGTGAGGATTGTCCGGAAATATTATAGGTATATGAATTTGGCGTGTATTTTAAAATCTCGAGTTATGTGCCATACGGACTGACAGACAGGCAGACAGACATGACGAATCTATAGCTGTTCTGTTTTTTGCCATTTGGCCACGGAACCCTATCATCATCATCATCATCATCCGCAGCCTGACTTCACCCACTGCTGGGTATAGGCCTCCTCTTGCTCTCGCCAAAAAAAAAAAACGGAACCCTAAACTGGGCTAAATTATTTTATCTGTGAATGTATTTTTCACAGATAAAAAAATATAAAATGTAGGTACTAAACATTTCGACTATCTTATTATAAAATTGAATCAATGTTTTGTTATTGTTTGAATTGAAATTTGGATAGACGTATTTATTTGGATTATTAAATACCCCATGACAATTATCTATAATAAGTATATGGAAATTACGTTATTACGTTATGCAATAAAAACGAGACATGTACAAAATATTACTATAATTTATTTTAATTTTGCACCGTAGGTGTAGTTGTCTAAAGTTTTACTAGAAAACAATCGCAAAAAATATATTTATAAAACTAAAAACTATAATCAAACTACAAATTAGTTATCATCATCACCATCATTACCCTATTCAAGTTCCCACTGCTGGGGCACAGGAACTTCTCTCTTGACGAGAGCCTCGCTGGCCAAGTGCGGGTTGGTGAATGTTACATGTCCATGTTTAAAGTTCTCAGAAGATGCCGGTTTCCTCACAATGTTTTCATTCACCGTTAAAGCACATAAATCATCATCATCATCGCATCTAATGTTATACTAAAAAGCAATTTCAAAAAATACTTCTATAAAACTAAGTAAGCAATCAAAATTAAGTAAGCAATCAAACTACTAAAAAGTGTACCTACTTGTAATTTATTATTTTTCTTCTGTGTTGTATACAAATTGTTAAATGATTGATTGATAGTAAGTATTTCTTTAGAAACCTTCAACTAAACTGATTGAACATTTCTCGAACTATTCAAATTGATACCAGTCAAATTGATAACCTCTTTTATACTAATGCCTATTAATATCAAGTAGTTAGTACCTATAAATTATAGGTACTAACTACTTGATTTTATTATAGGCTATAGTAAAACATTCTTCAATTCTATTCAATTTCTTTCTTTATAGATTGGCGATGCATAGATTCTAACTAGCGCCTCTAGTGTCAAAATGTGAAGCTGTATATGAACAACACTTTGACAGTTTTCGTTACAATTAACGTCAGGGAAAAACATAAATAATACATACAATTCAGGTATTAAAACAAACAAAGTGTCGTTCTTAGACAGTTTCTAAATTTCGCCGCTAGAGGCGTGCGGATAATCTTTGCATCGCCAATAGCGTAGATGCGCGACTTTGATATATCAATTCATTTTCATAATAATTAGACTCTGCGCTTTAGGCGTCAGTTTGTGAGTGTCAAGGTAAATAAAATTATACGTTTGGTGGGAATTGAAAATGGATCGTGTGAAAGCCGGTTGTCCGACCGAGGATTTTGTTGAGAGAGTTTTTTTTTGTGATTTATTATTATTGCACCCGTATTTCAGCGGTTATTGTCTGTTATGGGCGGTAACCCAAGAAATGAAATGAAGGACGGCTTGTTTATTACTTAAAATTACTTTTTGTTAATAATTATAAGCACGTGTAAACTATTATTTCCAAACAAATTTCAACAGAATCATTTCCATACATATTATTGCGAGTAATATCGCATTTTTTCCGATCTCTGGTGATAACAAAATAAATAAAGATTTTGGGGGAATATTAAATAGTCACAATGATCAATAATATATTATAATTTATATAGGTAGTTACTTACGTTGTTGCCATTTCCAAAAATAATAAACGAATAACTTGCAAATCGCCCTATTCTATTTAAATTTCTTGAACAACATAACCACAAATTCACAGACACAAAATACTGTACTGAACTGACATGAGTAAATGTCAAAAAGAACGTCATTGGATCAGTTCGGTAAAGGAATGAGTCAGCTTTGCTGCTACGTACCTACATTCAAACATGTAGGTAAACGAATCACTTCGTCACACTACTGGTGAGGCTCCTTATGGCCATACACGTTCTGCTAGAGTAATTCCACAAGAAATAGCTCACAGAAAGATATTACAACTTGTAAAACCTTCCATAACATTTATTGATCAGCCATCATAAGCTATTGGGAAACAATCCAACAAGTATCCATTTATTTGATTACCTAAATATTGAACATAGTTTAGAACTGCTTAAAATATAAATTAATTATTAGAGAAAAAGTATATTTTATACATTTCCTAAGAATTAGATAGTCATAGGTACTACGCCTAGAGTTCCGTGTACAGTTAATACATATTTTGCAATCTAAAAATCACAAAAACATATAAAATATATTTTTTTAAAGTGCAAAAAAATGCAGTCAAGGCGGACACCCATCCAAGTACTGGGCCCGCGTAACGTTAACTTTATAAAAATCACGTTTGTTTTATGGGATCCTCCTTTTTTTATTTATTATTTGTGTTTGTATTTGTTGTTATAGTAGCAACAGAAATACATCATCCATCATAATTTCAACTCAGTCTCTATTTATCATGGTTCTAAAGATTTCATGGCAGACGGACAAAAAGACAGACTTCGTCTGTCTAAAAGTGTTGAAGGAATACCGAAAACAGAATAACCGAAAATCTGCAAATTTACACGACCCACTCGTGTAAATTGCCAGATTTTCTCTCTCAAATATAAGCGCATTACATATGCACCTTACAAAATAGTATGACTTTTTACTTTTAAGGGAACTAAAGTTCTAGCATCGGTTTTTTTTTAATTTTAGATTATTTACATAATATTGTCTTACGAAACGCCCTTCTACGAATTCTGTATTTTTAAGTATAGACCTAAATAAAAATATGTGTGTTTACCTACTAAATAATTTTGGCTGCTTGACTGTTTAATAAATGCCAAGACATATTAATTCAACTCGTATGTCTCTGTATGGCCACCTTCACGTCCCCCCACCCCACTGAGGTCGGTTCTTTATAACATTTCCATAGAGTTCAAATTCTACTCGTTCTATCCTATATTTAACAGGCGTAAATTGTAGTAGGTACTTAGTATTTTAGTACATCGCATCCAATGTTGTTGACCTCAACTGCGTTGTTAGATAATAATTTAGACGCGTCCGCATTCCAATAGATATTGTTGTATGTCGTTCGAAGTGTAAAAGTAGATATAATAAATACAAGTAGGTACATGTACACAAATAAATCTATAAATCGTAGTATGTGCACTTTCAAAAAATAGTAGATTTGCAGTGTTTTATTAAGTTTTGGGTTACTTTGTCTATTTAGCTCTGTCTACAGAGCTTAATAGACGGCTAATCTATTTATATACTATATTTTGGATCGCATGTTTTGTTGCATTTTATTCTTCATCATAATAATTTCAGTTGTAGAAAGTCCTCTGCCCTTATATCTTGGCCAAAAAATATAGATATCTATAGATATCTTAAGATGGTAGGTACTTACGTGTTATCATCATCAAAATCATCGTCAAATTCGTAAATGAGCCAGGCGATGACTGACACCGTAGTGATGGCTGCAATAGTGATAGCTCCAATGTAGAGCGCCTTCTTCATCAACATTTTCACAATTTCAGTCTATATACATTGACAGTAGATTTAAGATTAATTAAAAATAAACTACACTTGTGTAGTGCTATAGTGCAATCTATCAATCACTCAAAAAAACTAAACAAAATTTACAATATCAAAGTCATCAATGTGAATATTTATTTGTGTCCTGTTTAAAAAAGAAAGAAATTAATATATCATAAATAATAATAACTCTACACTGTCATATAAATTTTACAAGCTTTAGTTTAATAGATACTTTTTGTAATAGAATAGACGAACAAGACAAGATAAACTAAATAATATAGTACATCTACGTAGGTGTAGGCTACCTAATTAACCTATTGTCAACAACCGAAAAATATAAGAATGTGACATTGGCGTTCGTTCAAAAGCGTATGTGACGATTCATAATTGAACTGAATGAATGAACGAATTTGCTTTTGCAACTGATGGTGTTTTGCTAAACTGAGTAACATATTTTTCACTTTATTATATTATTCAACTAGGCAATCTGACGCTTCGAGCGCAGAGTCCATTTTTAATAAATTGAATTGAATTGAATGAATGAACGATAAAAAATATGTTACGATTCTTTTGTGATCCCATGATCCCAAAGATTTTGGTCACTGTGGTTTATTTTGAAATTTTAATGTAAATAACGGACTTATACTATTATATTATTGTTTTAGGTTACTTTAAACCTATAGGATAAGTAGGTAAAGCCCCTTTTAAAATGGATAAAAGGTTAAAGAAAGTGTTTGTTTAAGGGAAGCCAAACATCGTGTCCCAGCAGTGGGAACGTTAATAGGTGAGCTTATTAGTATTACTTTTATACTGAAAAAGAAGTGCGTATAGATTTAATTTAATTTCAGATGAACTAATCTCTACCATAACACGACGTTAAAGATATTATTTAATTTTGTCAACTTTTGGGACACAGGGACTTCTTTCTTGGCGAGAGAGATTAAGTCTTATTTCACCACGCTGGCCAAGTGCGGGTTGGTGAATGTCACAATGTCCTTCAAACTCTTTTAAAGTTCACACAACATGCCGGTTTCCTCACGATGTTTGCCTTCACCGTTAAAGCACGTGTTTAAAGCGCACATAAATTTCTCACGAAGAAAAATGCGTGGCGAGGTTTGAACCCACGACCTTCGGAATGAAAGTCGAGTGTCCTCCCAATTAGCCAACACGATTTTTTTCAATTTATTTTTTTACTTTGCAGTATAATGAAAATGTTTCCATATGTGTTATTATTTAATAAGAAACTAACTCAGCATTGCTTGAAATATTTCACAATAATAATATCTATTGTTACGCAATGGAACTAATAGCGTTATCTAGGTATACAATCAATTCAATTGAATCTATAATAACATTGGAATGCTGAATTGTTTGTTTGTTTAAATGCGCTGATATAATTACTCGTCCCATTTGAATGATTAATTAACTATTTATCGAGCCGAACTGACGTTTCAAGCGCAGAGTCCAATAATAAGGAACATACTTTTTACGCCTCGGCGTTGCCCGGGTTTAACGGATTTTCCCGGTAAAATAGCCATTCTCAAAAAAATACTCTAAATACGTATAAAAACTCCTGAAACTAGAAATATTATTCAAGGCCAGATTAAGATTAGCTCGCTCAAAGAACAAACTCTTCATCTCTATAATATAAGTTTAAATAAATTATAATATGATCTGTGATAGATATATACAATGCTATTTAACACTTGTTAGCAGCAATAAGTACAAATTTACAGAGGAGTACATAGTCAGTCATCTGTTCTGATAAATTAATTTAAATTGGCAATCAGATGACGTAACGATGACGTGTCATGATCCGTTAATATCTATGCGAGTAGGTATAAATAGGTAGGTAAGTACATTTTGTAAACAATACACTTGGAACACGAATTTAGTTAATACTATTTTTACACAGCACTGAACGTTCACAATTCATATGAAAACTGAATTATTAAGACTTGCCACAGCAAATAAATGACTGACGTTTGCATAGTCTAGGAGTTCGAGCATATCTTGGTCACATACTTCGTAACCCACGGTACCATCTATTACAAACTGTGATGATGGGGTAAATTGCCGGAAAGCGCAGAGTTGGTGGACGTAAAAAATGTAATGGCTTCGGAACATTCGACATTGGAGTGGCATTAAAACCGTGGAACAGCTGTCCAGGATCGCCATGAACAAACAAAAAAAAAATTAAAGGATAAAAAATAATATAAAAGTAATATTACAATAAAGTAATAATAGTAGATAATATTAAAAGGATAGGATAAATTTAAGGAGCTTACTGCCAACCTTCAGTAATGAAGTGGCACCTAAAGAAGAAGAAGGAGTTCGAGATATCTGTATTGTGTATTATAATGGCCTCTTTGGCTCGGTGGGCAAAGGTCTGCTTGAGACGCAAGGGGTTGCGGGTTCGATTCCCACCGGGGGACCAGATTTTGTACTATCTACAATGTCTGGTTTCTGGTCTGGGTGTTTTCTATGTATCAATGTATGTATTTACAAAAAAAATGTATCTATGTAGTTTATCATCTGAAATTATCACCCGAAATTGAAACGTAAAATAATACATTCCAACAGCCGTTGATGATTTTCCGGAAGTTAATCAATTTACTTGGAAATTGATTGATTTACAATAAGCATTATTTTCCATTGTATGTTCAAAGGTTACATTTTGTATCCACCGTCATCCGCCCCTCTTAAATAATTAATGTATGGACGTTGGCCTACCTATTGTTTGATGAGCAAATTCGTTGACGCATGTCATTGACCAGCGATTTTCTACGTTTCTTCATAATCTTATATTAATACTAGCTGACCCCAGCAAGCGTTGTTTTGCAAAATGATAAAAAAATAGATAGTAGCCGATTCTCAGACCTACTGAATACGCACATAAAATTTGCAACAAATTGTTAAAGCCGTTTCGGAGGATTACGGGAACTAACATTGTGACATGGACATTTTTATATATTAGAAGATTGATTAATTAACGAACTGATATATACATTTATCTATACTTTTATATATATATATATATATATTATATTATATATTATATATATTATAATACTATAAAGAGGAAAGGTTTGATTTTTTGTTTGTTTGTTTGTCTCGAATAAGCTCTGAAACTACTGCACCGTTTTAAAAAATTATTTCACCATGCGAAAGCTACACTATCCCTGAAGGACATATGCTATATTTAGTTTTCAAAAATAAAATTAGTCCTTACCAAACCTCCGATAATGTAACCAAGGTGAAAAAAAAAACCTAAAAACTTTCTTTAATCGCGAATGTTGCGAAAACTATTTAATATATAACAAAGTGATGTAAAACAATTTTGTAGAACTTATCATTATCTACAAAAAACGTCGCAACATCATATCTCTAACTATTATAGTTTTGTGACAATAAGCGATTTTATGTTTTAATATAATAAAAAAAAAATTAAATTACCATTGCTTGAAAAGGCTCTTTATTTGTACCTTGGTATTAATCCTTAACAATATCTTTTATATAAAATTTCCATGTCACAATCTTAGTTACCGTACTCCTCCGAAACGGCTTTACAGATTTTTGGCAAATTTCAGTAGGTCTAAGAATCAGCTACTATCTATTTTTCATTTTGCAAAACAACGTATGCTGGGGTCAGCTAGTGTCTAATAAATAAAGCATTATCGCAAGCTTAGAGCTTACCACGGGGCCAAATGTTGTTGTGTGGATTGTCCGAAAATATTTATTTATCTAATAGATACAAGACCTGCCATCGAACTCAATTTACAATACTTTACGAGTTGCTCTTGCTCTAAAAGGAATTAGCCAACATAAACATAACAGCACCATAAAACCATAAACAGTATCTGCAGGTATTAAGATAAATTAATTAAGTACTCGCAATCAAACCTCATGCTGCATTATGATTATGTTTATGGACACTGAATGTTTGATTGAAGTCATAAGTAGTTGCTTTTTAGCGATAAGGCCGCCCATTGTAGGTACACCCGTTTATCTACGTGTATTATAATTATTTCCCTGTGTACAATAAAGTGTTAATTTTTAAAGGGTTCGTAGGCTAAAACACTACAGCTATAGTAAAAATAAATATAATCCCGTTATGTAACGCTAAACTTGGTAGCAAGTTATTGGGCAGTATCGATTAGCAGAATCTATAAAAACATATTCGGTGGAATTGAGAAACCACCTTATTTAAAGTCGGTTAATAATTAAGTTCACTTATTCACTCAATAACATATAAAAATAACTGGTTCAAACTTCACAGATACCTGCTTCAGTGATAAATAAATTATATATTTTATTATTGTGTGCTTCATAATAAATTAAAAATACTTTTCTTTATTTTCTTGAAGTCAAACCATCATCCATCAAACAAAAAACAACTAAAACGGTACTACATATTTTTTAGTCATCTCTGTACTATTAAATAATTTTGTTGAATCCTATCTGAATAAATAGATTAAATGAATGAGGATTTACTATAAATTAATTTTAAAAAGGTAATAATACGTCTGATACAAGCGAGGCTGTATGGTCCAGAGACTTTTGCCTGCCTTCAAGACGATAAATGAAAAAATACTGAAGTTAAGATAAGATAAGCTAATGAGATAATAAATTCTCTGTTGTGCACACAATTAAACACAAACATGACAAAAATATTCTTAAGATTATGTGACAATCTAATTTAATGTGAAGAATTGTAGCTAGTGGCTTTTATAACAAAAAAAATACTAATTCGATACCTTAGGCCTAAATGGTGATCAGTTTTATCATGAACCAATTTTGTTATTCTCTGAGTAACCCATTCTTGAGTCACAATTTGTTGCGCCATCTAGCCAACTTCTCTCGAACCTTGATGCTTACGAAAACCCACTGCCCTGTCTTGAGTGTGCCAACCTAAATGTTTATGTAGTTCCGTAGTAGTGTGATAGGTGGCGCTAACATTAAAATAAAACAATAGGTTTTTCTGTAAATTTTATCATATAATATTTTTTTCCATTTTACTCAAGTTTCGAAAACGGTTGAAAGTCCAACTGAAAATAAAAAAAAATATCTTTTCACTGAAGATGCATTAAATTGAGAAAAATAATAAAGAAAATGAAATAATATGAGGAAAATGCTTACAAAAAATCAAATAATACATGAGGCTCAAAGCCATTTCAATATTTAATAAATCCCAAATTTGCATGAGAGTATAAAAGATGAATTGTGTATATGTTTTAGTAGGAGGTAATGCTTTAATAATCACTTGGCTTGTAGAAGCTACTATCGACATTTGTTATTTCTGAGATTTTGTCATGAGTTCCCTTTATATATAGAGGTATTATAAATTGTTTATGGTTTTGATTTTATTAAAAATACATTTTCTAGTTTTATTTCAGACGTAATAATAAATCGGTCTTATAAATTTACGATCCAAAAATATTTCGCCTCTCTTTCTCCATAATATTAAACCATAAAAAATCCGCACTTGAATAGAAAGTGTAATAAAAAATAAATATATTCTACTCGTCATATAATTACTTTCTTATTCATTATACTTATTTTATATTGGTTACGAAACAACACCCTTTCGTCCTTTCGTCCCCACCTTTCGTCAGTACGACACGGTCGCGAATACCTGTATCCCTCGTGTAACCTTCGATCGAGGCGCGTAGGAAAAGCTCGCGTTTACATAGTTTCTATGAATTAGGAGTACTTTATAGATAGTATTACTCGGCTTATGTTTCACAAAATGTGAATAAACCTTGAGGATAAGAAAGGAAGATACCTGATGGAAGTACCACCATGCTTTTGTGTCGTCTTCCAAAACTTCACCAGTTTGAGGCAAATGCTCATCTAGTTCTGGAGCATCTGAATTGAATTTTACGTGGTTGAACTCATCCTGAAAACAGGACCTCGTTACAAATTAACGAATTAAGTCTTCCCGGGCAATAAGCCCAGGTGAATTAGGTATATCGCCCCATATTTTTAACTCTTGAAGTTTTCGAAGACGAAACAATCGCAGCCAGTATTTTGTACTGGTAAAAGTAAAACAAATATAGGTATATATATCACTTTCTCTTTTGTCTGGGTGTTTATTATGTAAGTATAATAAAATATATCTATATGTATGTCTGTTATATTAAGTATTCAGATGTCTAGTACCCGTAACATAGACAGCTTACCATGGGGCTAGATGTTGTTGTGTGGATTGTCCGGAAATATTTATTTATTTTTTAATATATTCGGAAAGCTATACTTACGTAGTAATTTATTAATCTATGGCTACACTAACAAAATTTATGGCTTGTTTCACAATCGCTCCCAAAAAAAGGGCTGCTTATGCAATCATAAACTTACCTTTGAATCCCAAAACCATTTAGTCTTCATGGAGACATTCTTCGGAACATCTGTAGTCTCGTCAACAAACTCCTCAGTAATATAGTCATGCTCCGGTTCAGGATCTCGATTCTCATCCTCATCGGCTTCCTCCGGATGCTTCATAACCACGATATTTGCTTTTCGTATGTCACTTTTCCTCTCAGAATCACCTTCCCGTTTTACATTCTTCGTTTTCATTTTTTGCAGCATTAACTTCACGAAGTCTAGATTTTGCTGTTAGGATTTAAAAAAAGTGCTTTTTCAATTAAAATAAATCCTATCACATTTAGTATTTAATAATAAGCACCTGTAACACTGGTTAAAAATTTTATTTAACTTCTCCAATAGTTAAATCAATTGATATGAGGCTAATTAGGCTTATAAAAAAGTAAGAATAACTATAATATTTAAATTTGAAGGCGCACGCTTTGAAAGAATAGTCAACACAAAAACTGTTTACTGTCTACGTTAGTGCTGCACTCTGGCACTAGAACAATGTATTATCCCCGATTTAATTTTCACTAACATAGTTTTGAAACTCACAGGGCTACTGTAGACTCTGTTCTGCATCATATTAGGTGGAATAGTTATCAGTTCATTGTTGTATCTCTTTTGTTGTGGGAAACGCTGGAGAAGAAGATATTGTTTTATTTTTCCCTTTTCGTTTTGCCACTGCGTATAACAGAAATAAATTTATGTTACTTGTGTGCATTCACAAAGATGGTAGAGGTCCTCGATGAGAGAGAGAGAGAGAGAACATTTATTGACACACACACACACACATAACATAGAAAAATAAAATAAAAAATGTACATATATAATACTAAAAACTTTACCATAAACTAATGTTATTGAGTCGTTATGCCAAAAGGTATCGCCTCAGCATATGTAAATATTACGCCGGTGGACAACCAATTGTCGTTATTAAAGTTCTGAACAAATAAGGGTTTTTACACACGGACGGCTATTTGCGAACTGTTAGAAGCAACTACACAACTGCTGCCGTAGAACGCCGTTGACTACACGAGGTCAAACTCATGCTGCTCGTGTATAGCCAACGCTCCGTTGCAGTAAGGGACCGTCTTCAAAAGTCGTAACGATTTATAACGAAATCACAACAAAGGTGATTTTTAAATCATATGTAATAAGACTTACAAAACAGTTAAAAACGTGATTTCTAAACAGTTAAGGAAATTTATAATTTTTTTTATTTAATTAAAAAAAATTAACAGGTTAGTAAATCAAATTACCATCAGACTTATCCGAAAAATGTACTTTTTACAATTTGTTAGAAATGCCTCAGTCAGTTTATTAATATATTTTTAATATTTAAATTGTGCTGACCTCATTTGATGTTTGAGTGTAACTGTTATGGAAGTTTACACTGCAAAAAAAAAGGATTTTAATAGTACCGTACCGTGAAATAGTGAGAATACAAACACATACAGTTTTATGAGTTTATGACTGCTTATAAATTTAATAATTACATTAATAATTTTCATAGGGCTGAAGCAAGTTGTGCTATGAAGGCTGTACGATGCACTGGGAAATTTATCTGTGTGAGTAGTTTAAAAACATTGGCATAAAAATATAGAGTGATTATAAAAAAAAAACAACATTTCGGATATTGACGTCCACAGCTGAAAAACCTTCCTCAAAATTTGACCACAATAATCCAGCCCACCCTATTGGTGATGAGGTGAATAGCTCCACGGATGATAATGAAAACTATAAGGAACTTATAAGGGCTTAGATGCTTTTTGTTTATATGTGAAATACCTTACTTATTCTCGCGTATCTGAAAAAAACGTACTAAATATTAACACGAACGGAACTTAATACAAAGGGCAAGGACAAAAAGGGGTTAAACAGATATAGGCAAAACAATTACATACATCATAATCTTGAGCCGGCTTATGATATGGATGGTAAGGCAACCATACACCCTTTCTGTAAAAAAATATTTTGCTTAAATAAGAAATGAAACATTATACGTTTTTAATTATATCTAGTGATTATACATTTAAATCTTATTTGATTTCAAAAAATCTCTCATTACACTTTTCATAGAACTTTCAAATGTTTCTTACCCAATATAATATGGCTTATTATCTTTCACGTTTATAAGATCACTTTCTGCTGAACTCTGAAATCAAATGTTAAAAAAAGAAACCGGTAGGATTAAATTATAAAAATTGAATTTTTATCCTTAATTAAACCTTTTTTTATATAAATGCTCCTTAATTTCATATCAGATTTTAAAGTCATCAAATTATTTTGCTTTCAATTTTGATACATAAAAAATATAAAATATCAGTGGGAAACAACTTACATAAGCACGCACAGGAATTATCTGAAAGTTTTTTGTTAGCTTAATCTTAAAATTGATCAGACATTTTATTTTTAATCTTATTTACTTTCCATACTTTTAAGCTTTTAATGTAGATATTATACATTTTACAATCGCTTAAAGGAGTATTAGCCTTTCCGGATAGAATAATGTAAAACATAAAAACGTTCTGTAAAAACAACTATTATCTTAAAAATAAACTACAAATTCATGAAATTTTTATTATTTTGTTTTTTCTTTGAACAACTTTCTTTTTCTCACCTCAGCAAAATCTGAAGGCATTCTCCGAAACCCACTGTATGTCAATCTTTCATTCCTACCATCCCATCTGCAAAAAATAAGTTATAGTTCAATTTATTTTCTTTACAAAAGTACAGAATAGGAAAATTTAACTCATGACATGACGATGTGACATGGAAATTTTATGTACTAGAGATATTTCCGGACAATCCACACAACAACATCTAGCCCCGTGGTAAGCTTAGAGCGTAAAAGTAATATGCTTATTTTATTTTATTAATAACGCTGACTTTATTTGTTTTCAACGTTGCAATTTGATTTCATGTCAATGTCTAGCAAAGTTATCTATCAACTCTAAAATTGAATAAAATATAATAAATATAAATAAAATCAATAGTTATACATACGGTAACAATAGTCCTACTTTGAGCCAAATTCCATAGAATAAGATTTATCTATGTAGTATATAGCCCCATTTGTGATCTAATATGTCTAAATTATTATAATTCTTCTTTTAGAAATGATTACTTTCTAAAGTCAGACTACCTCTATAATCAGATTGACCCATAGGCTCTAACCTAAAAAAAAAATATTTTTATTTTACTAGTACTTTGTCAATAATTGGGCCTTCTGCGTACCACTAACACTTTAACTGGACTCACATTTTCTGGGGCTATCGCGTACCCCAACCCAAACTTTAATCGCATAAAATTTTACCGCGTATTTAACTAAATAATTATATTATGCCTGTTACTTGCACACAATATCATAATTATAGTCTGATGCACTAATTAGGTAAAGTGTTTGTTATTTGTGCTGTCGGCTTGCCTTGTGTTATAGTTATAAATGAATAAATGCATGCGGCATGTTCTGAGAACTTGAAGAATTTGAATGACATCTGACATTCGCCAACCCGCACTTGGCCAGCGTGGTGAATTAAGGCATTATCTCTCGCGTCAAGAGAGAAGTCCCTGTGTCCCAGCAGTGGAAACTTATAGGGTGATGATTATGATGAAATAAATTCTACCTGATGCCCAAAATATTATCAGTATTTCCATAAACCCCGCCTCCATTGTCCATGTCGCGATGTGGGAACTTCACGGCTGACTTCAGCATGCCCAAGGCTGGGCGCAGCAGCGTATGGCCGGGCAGGATGGGCTCGGCTTCTGGCAAGTGGCTGGGGTACCGTGGTGCCCCAATGATCGTCGATGCATCGTCGGCGCCATACTGCCTCTGAAATAATAAACTTTTTTATCTTATGTGATATTTTCTATAATTACTGATATTATTAAGGCTGGGATATCCCTAACATCCAGCCATTTAGCTCTGTCATGCACCTGACAAGTGAACGCAGCGACATAGTATAAAACTAATCAGTAGGATAATTTCATTTTACTTTAGAAAAAAAATTATTATGATCGGACAAATACTTATGCAATGTTTTCTTTATAAACATATTTGTTATTGATGTCTTTGTCTTTATTTCGGTCTTAAGCGATAAGGCGGCCCTTTGTACTTTTTCCTCATATGTGGTTTTTGTAACGATTGTTTTGTTTTGGTGAACAATAAACTGTTTTTGTATTTGTATTAATGTCAGAAATAAATAAGCAAAGTATTACATGAATATTTAGGAGCTATTATTGGTCAGATTAGAAATGCATTACATTATATTAAAGTGGTAGCGAAAATTTTCAAAAATTTACCGTAAATCATTAGTTTATAATTTTAATCATACCCTATAGTTTTGAAGAGCATTGTGTCGCCTTGCTTTCTGAAAAACCAAATAACAAATGTATAATGATATTACACAAATCAAATAACAAGAATATCGTTAGCAGAAAAGGCACTATTTATATAATTAAGAACTTACAAAATAATTACAAAAAAACATAAGTAACTGTTTATAGAAAAGTGTATCATTATGTATTCTTACTTACCAAGATACTTTCTATGTGTTTCTCAAGGTTGTAGCCATGACAGTACTGTAAAACTAAAGTTACCTGGAACATTGAATATTTGATTAAAACGAAAACGTACCTATATTTTTAACATAAAATAAAAACTTTACCACTTACATTTTACTGTTTAAATATTTTTATTTAAATATTTATTATATATTTAGCTTATCAGGTAGACGCTCTTAATATTATTATTGATCGACAATCTGTCGAATAAAATTCCAACACAATTTTTATTTGCTTATAAATCTACATACGTTCTATAGAGGTACATAAATCTCGACAGTTTATATCAAACACTAGCCCTCGTATTAATAAAAACTCCTATTTCTGGCTTAAATAACTGAATAAACTAAAACACTCAATTATCTTTATTATAATGCTTTATTTTTCTACTATTATAGAGATAAACGAGGGTGAAAAGCTTTTAATGAACTGTTATTAAACAGGTTTATCATTAATTTAGGTTTACCAATAACCTTTATTGATCAAACGTTCTTTTATCTATAAGCCTAAAATAAGGTATTTAGTGATATTTTCGAATTAATAAATAAATATAAGAAACAAAACTCACTGTCAACAGCACCACGCGCAACGTCATACCAATAACAAAGCCTTGTCAAACATGGCCGTCGATAGTACTGCTCAAATTAATTACCCCTGTGGCAAATCTACCGTGAAATTACTTAACTCAACTGCAAACGAGATATCATAATATTGGTATGTAACGGCTTTGATATTAATTCTTCCAATGATTGATGAAAAAACTTGATTAAATCAGTAAACAGCTCCAGTTTATCTCTAAAAGTGCTCATAGAGCAATTTTATTTGAATAACGGCATTACGAAATGTTTCCAAGAACTTCATATGGGAGTTGAATTAGTTTGTTACGTAACGCTCGTGACATAGGCGTCAGTCTGTCTGGCATCCCTGTCTTTCATGCATGAGGAGGCGGTAGAGGCAGGCTCCTTCTCTCTCACTCTAACCCACAGCGTTGAAGTTCTCCTGTCAGGAGTGCCGAAACGCATACTATTTTTTTTTACAATAGAGACTTAAAATGATTATTACAATAAATATAAGCCTTTGGAATGATAGTCTAGGAAACTGCACAGTAAATCATTGAAATATCTACATCCACCATCTGAAGACAATGGTAAATTTTTGACATCGCATTTTATCATTTGAATAAATTTTGGACACAATTAGAAGTTGTCATCCAATTTTTCCATTAACCTGGGATATTTTTTTTTATATTCATATTTATAATGACTCACCGTAATAATTACGAACACCTTGTGTCTAAAAATGGAAAACAAGGACCTTACATATGTAAGGATACTGTATCCGAGATAATGTTCATTATTAAATAAAAAATTACAAATTGATAATAAGGATATATTTTTGTACTTAGTTCATTGGTTTGTAATCGTCCTGAAAAAAATAAATAAAGTTAAGGACAAAACGGCTTAGTTAGCTGCTTCTAGCATTTTTCTAGCCGCTTGTTACTTTTTCTATAATCTGTGAAAACAGTTTAGAATATCTTTAAAATATGTATTAGACTCCTTAGACCGTTTCCTTGTAATTATATAGGTATACTACTCAAAACAAAATAAGGGCCACCCGAGTATTTTCGTTTCGAGACTATTTTTTGCTGACCCTCGCTACGAAAATTATTTTTAATGAATGCCATTATTGTTCATATATGTTGCGTTAACGATATTAGTGAAGCACTAGGGATATTAGTGTTGACGGTATGGTAAAATTTTTTGATGTTCCTTAAGTGGAACATCAAAAAATTTTACCTTAATGTGAAGTGATCCCAGATTAATTTACCCAAGTCTACTGACAACTACGGTTTGGTTTAAAGAACTGCTCTTAATGGTCCTTTCTCAAAAATCCACATAAAATATAATATGAATAATATAATATATATTATATTTATTATTTATAATATGATTTTATATTGTCATAAAACAGTAACAATACAGGCTTGCCTCATTCGGGGGCCGCTGTTAATTTAATTGTTACGTTGATAAATATAATCTGATTTTATTTTTTGTTTAATAATAACAAATAGATTGCGAAATATTTTCATCATCTAATCAAACTTCTCCTCAAGAAAAACTCAAAAATCCACCCTGCATTGTCAAATGGTATCATATACATATATTATTTTTCTGGAAAATTATTAATTTCTGCTATTTTTAGATAAATCTCCGTTACAACCACAATTTTATAACGAATGAAAATTTTAATGCTAATTCGAATGAAATGTGTTACGTGAATAGTAGTCCGGAGAAATCTCATATTTTCATGTAGTGTACAGATATTAACCTCGATAAAAACAAAGGGATTTTTTTCATATTTACCTGGTTAAAATACCACCATTTTCTATTCGAAAAGATATCAAATCCTGATGGTCCATTGTTACTGAATTTAGGTGCCAAGGGATTTAGATTCATGTGGTCACCATCCATCTATAACATAATTTATTTGATCAAATATTATCTGATTAACGACGAGTTAAGTTTTTTTTTGTGTATAAGGCCTTATTAATTAATTCGATTTGTATGAGATGTACTCATACACCGAGGGTTCAATATAACTACCAATTTTAACACTCTTTGTCATTAAAAGTTAACTCTTTGTCAAAAAAAATTAAACACATACATAAATATGTAAATCAAAATTTAAAATTTAAGGAAAACCCCCGATTTCCATGACTTAATTTCCTTAACAGTAAACCACCATAATATTTAGAAATGTGCACGCGATGCACTTTCATTTGATACCGCATTCGAGTATATTTGCTGATTTTCGGTTTTCCTCTCCCACTCTAACCCCCATAACTTTAAGACATTTTTCCCAGACAGACAGACAGACACACAGACAGACAGACACGTCAAACTTAGAACACCCCTCTTTTTTGGTCGGGGGTTAAAAATGAAGTGCAAAAAGAAAGATCCGAAAGAAAGCAGTCAGTGGTATATCCAATTACTGACCACGCGCAACGTTGCTTTACTTTAACATGATTTCGATAATGTTTTATGTACATAATATAAGTTAATTAAAAAAATATTGAATTATTTATTTATTATTTGTTTTTTGTACTTGTTATTATTTTATGATAGCGGCATCAGAAATAAATCATTCCTAAAAATTTTAACACTTTCCATCACGGTTTAGAGATACAGCCTGGTGACAGACAGTGGGACAAAGAAGTCTCAGTAAAAGGGTCCCATTCAACCCTTTAGGCACGGAACCCTAAAAATAATAAACGAAAAAAGCAATACTCACGAAATGATTCCAAAGCCAATTCTGTTTGTATTTGTTTTTGAAAATTGTAAATGGGTTCCCTGGGTTCTCCTCGTTCGATGACGATTTGTCCGACTTCTCGTTACTATCTTTTCTGCGGTAATCGGGTTCCGCCTTTCGGGAATCCTGGAAAAATATCATAGAATTAAGTTTATTCAACAACAAGTTTAATATTAAATTTAAGATTTTAAAACTCCCTTCGCAGGTTAAAATTAATTATCAATTAATTGTCATTTAATCATTGTAGACATACCTAAACTCTTCATCATATCTTTCAAAAGGCTAAACCGATTTTCATAAAATTTTCTGTATTGTAACGTTTAAGTAATGACCTCCTTTCTATTTTAAGTAAAGTATTTTCCATCCTAAGGTTGCCTGGAAGAGATCGCTTTTTAGCGATAAGGCCGTCCATTGTACCAGGTCGTTGTTTTTTATTTATTTTGTTTTACGTGTTTATGTTTCTGTGTCGTGCACAATAAAGCGTTTTTTGTATTGTATTGTATTGTATCGTAATGACCTCTCATTTGGTACCAACAACCTACAATTACCTAGTTGTAATGTCCCAACGGGGCTCATGTAAGGGTAGATTATAATATTATACTTAACACCTAAATTGTAACCACATGAAACAACGAATAAATGAATATGAATATGAATACAACATGGGTATATTTACAAACATTCGATTTTTCATTGCCACTTTGATATTCGAATCGCTTCAACGGATTTTTATGAAACATGGCTAAGTACATTCTGCGCTAATCTATATTTTAAGCAAAATAAACAAATTGAAATCTGTTCTTCCGATTGGGAGCTATGATGCCACAGATAGACAGACCTATACACACGTTAAACTTAAACACCCCGTTTTGCGTTGGGGGTTATAAAATTTAACTTCATTTCAAATATTGCTATTAAAGATATGTATACATAATATATATAATATGTAGGTACATAATATAGCATGCACGTGACGCCCGACTTCGATAACTAATTTCTTTTTGTTTTTACTCAGCATTTCCTTGAACCAGAATATAAAAATAAAAAAATATTTTGGTTAAAATGATGAAATGTTATTAATTATATAAATCTATTGGGGAAGGTCTTTGCTCAACAGTAGTTCTTTGAAAAACTCGGTAGATATTTGATGTTTTTATTTATCTATATAAATAAAAATGAATTGTTGTTCGTTAGTCTGATTAGAACTCGAGAACGGCTAGGCCGATTGAGCTGATTTTGGTTTTAAAATGCTTGTCGTAGTCCAGGGTAGGTCTAATCGGTGAGCAAATAAGGAAAAATTTCCGGAAACTCTTTTTACCCGTGCGACGCCGGGGCGGGCCGCTAGTATTCAATAATTTTGTCTGTTATTGTTCAACTATTGGCCGTCAGGGGGCTATTCATGTGCTTATGATTAGAACGAATTCGAAAGAAAACCGAAAGAATCTACCGGTTTTATATCGAATATGGTATATCATAGGTGCGAGAATTTGCCTTCCTTAATGCTATTTTGGGACCCCATTCGACACTGTAACATTTCAATTGTAACCCAGTTACTTAAAGCCTACAATAATTCAAGTATCTAAAAAAATATTAACGTGCTTTTTAACCCCCGACCAAAAAAGAGGGGTGTTATAAGTTAGACGTGTCTGTCTGTCTGTCTGGACATCATAGCTCCCGAACGGATGGAGCAATTTCAATTTAGTTTTTCTTAGGTTTTTCTTCCCCACTTTTACCCTCATAACTTTTCAGCAGGTTAAACGATTTTCACCAAACATGTCTAGGAAAAGTCGTGCAAATTCACGTATAAAAAAAACAAATATAAATAGCTTCATCCATTTTCGAGGTATGATGCTACAGACAGACAGACAGACAGACAGGTTGTCGGGGATTAAAAATAAATGGGGTTATGTGATATGACAATTCAGCAATGCCGTCTTACTGACTATCAAATGAATGAATAACAAGCAGATTAAGCCTATCTCATAATTTTATACATTTCCTACAATTTTAGTTACACATTGTTGTTGTACAAAAATTTGTTGCTTACGAATACGTTGCGTTCAGGATCAAGTCTGAAATGAATAAAAAATATAATTAGATATATTGTGTAGATGAAACACGTAGCTGTCATGCTGAAACTGCACATTATTCTAAACGTTTCTAAAACCATCATCGACTAATTCAGACATCATCAACAAAAGCAATGGGTCAACCTTGGCATTAAATAAAATAAGCCGTAAAAGCAACAAAAAATCTTAGTTTGATATTATAGTTTAATAGTTAGTATAATATTTTTATTTTTTAAATTACCGGATAGTCCAAACAACAATATCTAGACCCGTGGTAAGCTCTAACCTTGTGTTACTGGTACAAGACATCTGATATACTTAAATAGACATTAATGCATAGATATTTTTTATTATACATACCCAGACCAAGGAGAAAGTGATTGCAGATCATACAAACACTTGACCCCTCAGCGGGAATCGAACCCGTTACCACTTATTTATTTATATTCTTACGTGTTTATGACTTCCATAGCATCTCGAGTTTCTTCTGAATTGGTAATCTGAGCAAAAAACATGTTTTGTAAGGATAGACAGATATCATACAATAAGTTTTCATCATATTAGCACAAAATTGTTAACGTTTTACGTCAGTGTCATAATGACAGATATATATATTTAAGCGTAGGGTTTCTGTTCTCTATAGTTGTGATTATTCTCCTCGTCTTTTTCTTTTTCCCCTTTTTGTATAGAGTATTGTTCTGTTTAGATTTAATTATTTTTTTAATGTAATATGAAAATATGTGTTTTGTTGGTATTCAATTACAAACTACAGACTGTGATGTCATCCAATCCAAGCAGGAGCAGTCTGAAAACCAGCGTTACTTCGATCCCTCTCCCGGGGAGCGGAGTGGCATTAAGCTGAGACTGCTCCTTTTTTGGTGCATGGCAGCACAACCTGGCAGCTAATTATCTGTTTGTGGTTTTTATGTTAATTTTCTTGTGTCTGTTTGTGTATGCTGTCTTCTGTGCTGTTGTTTGTTAATGTACCAAAATAAATGCATTTCATTTCATTCATCATATATTATGTATTTAATAAGATATTTATAATGAAAGAACTTACTAAATTAGCCAAATAGTTGCTGAAATAAAATCATCATTAAACTTTCGAATAAAAATTGCTAACGTTAGCACTTTAAGACCAAGAGTGAATAGGTTTTTTCTTGCAAACTTGTTTCATCGTTGGCTCGTCTCTGCCTTCTTGATAGACTGTAGTCAAAAGTAAGCCCATAAGAAAAAAACCTGCTTTTATTATAAACGTGAAGGAATTAACGTGAAAAAAACTACTGGATGGATTTTTATGAAACTTCATAATATAGCTTACATATGAGAATAACACATTGACTTTTGTGAACTTGAGTCCGATAACAAATTCAAATCTCCAATTTCAAGATTTATAGCATTTTCCCTGTAACGGACGCTACTACCGAGGGAAAATGTATTATAATGCAGGCAAAGCCGCGGCAAGGAGCTAGAAATCATACAAAGTAGCACCTTTTAAATGATTACATGTAAAATGTCCCATATTATGAAAATGGCTTTTTCGGTATAACTTCTAGAAAAAATTCACTTGCGGATGTAAAATCAAATAGCTTACGGGTTCTTATAAGACAGTAGATTGGACTCGAGCATATACTGAAAAATAAATTATAATCATAATAAAGTTAATTATTGTATTAGCTGTAAGTATTCCTAAGATCTTTAAATAAAATAAATAAAAATAATTTTTTTTGCGTTATATTGAAACCCGATTTTCGTGTGATACCTTCGGCATATCCGAGTCCATTATTAAACAACTAATATTACAAATGTAACTTTGTATGTCTGTCTGATCCTCCTTCACGCAAAAACTTCTGAACCGATAAATGAAATTTGGTACAGAGTTTTCTAGACCCTGAAAAAGGACAAAGTATATTTTTTAACGAAAATCACACGGGTGACATCACGGGGCACTTCTAGTAGGTAAATATTAAAATTCTAATGTTACCTGTGTTTAAAACACGTGCTTTAATGGTGAAGGCAAAACATCAGCAACCGCGGAGGTTTTGTCTGTTCACGTCCGTAAGTGGAAGCCCTCTGAATCCTTACACGTGACCTCCGGGTGGTGCTAAGAACAGTCTCTGGTGGGAGGCTTCGGCCGCGGCTTGTCACCACCCTCCGGGCTGGGCTAGTGCGTGAAGCGATTTTTTCGTGTTTCGTAATGTGGTCCGGAGAAGCCATCTACCTTCTAGGTCTTCATGTCCCATCTTAGACCACATCGTCACTTTACATCAGGTGAGATTGTGGTCAAATAAAGGCTTATCTATCATAAAAAAGTGATGAAACCGACATTTGTATTGATAACTTTAAAAGACTTTGCGGGACATGACTGTGTCATTCACCAACCCCCAGCGTGGTGTAATAAGGCCTAATCTCTCTCGTCAAGAGAGAAATCCCTGTGTCCCAGCAGTGGGAACGTTAAATGATGAAATGTTACCTGTGGACGGCTAGAATAAAAAGACATAAATATATATATTTCTAAAACATTAATTGATTTACAAACCATTTACGTACTGTGGGAGGTTTTTAATACAACATTTATGATTATGATACCTACTTGCTTAGTCTTTTATGATCAAGGAGCAAATGCGCTATTTCTTTCTGTAACAAATAATACATTAAAATTTATCACTAGATATCAATAAATTTTATGAGTAGGGAATCTTACACCAAGGATTCCGTGTATAAACTGATCGTAATAAAAAGAAAAAATAAATAATAATAAATAGTCCAAAAAGTTTTAGTCAGAACGTACCAAGTATTTGATCACGATAAAAATTACTTAAATTTATATGTTAGGGGTTAATTTATGATTTATGACATATCACCAAAAAACACTTAGTTAATCTCGTTCAAACCAATTTTCGTTGGAAGTTTGAAAATTTTGAGTTTCAGCCTTCATTATGGAAAGCCTTACATTTAATTTATAATCAATTAATAAAAAAAGTGACTGTGACTGCTGCTGTGGGTTCAATTTTTGTGCCATTTGGCTACGGAACCCTAAAAAGTGTCATTTTTTGGGTTAGATAACTACTATAGAAAAAGTGCTTGCATTATCAAGATATGCTTTATTATCGGACAAAAAAACAGGTTTTTAAGTACCAAAACATTTAGTTAACGCGTATTATTTTGTTGTTTACAAGCCGAGTTTGATGATAGAATTATTTATCTCAAGGGTAGTTTCATGATAATGAAATCAGAATCTGACTATGCCTTAAGAAAGTGGAATCCTTGAAAAACAAATGGGTTAGTCAATTATTAGCGGTGGCAGTAAGTTCTGAATGAGTTATTGTGGTTGTGTGTGTTTTTTTTCTATGTAAAATACACTAGTTGTTATATAACTTTTGAAACTATCATGGTTAATAATATTATTTAGAATTATAACGGGATATTTACCACGATTGATTGTCTTTCGAGTTTCCCGATATTTCGGCACAGTTACATGCGCCAGAAAGACAATCAATCATGGTAAATATCCCGTTATAAATCTTAATAACACTAGTTGTTAGTTAATAATATCCGAATTTGCAGGAGAAGCCGAGAACTTACCAATATCGCATCAGTTCGTCTATTATCTCTTCTGAAATCGCTGTATTGGACTCTTTCATTCTGTTTTCCATACCTAAGATTAATAATTATTTTTTAACTTTAACAAACACTGCTCTGTACTAGTTGAATGTACCGAATTTCAGTTACTCTTACAGAATATTACTTTTTTTATTATATTATCAGGTAGGGTTTTCTGCTGTCGGCTCCCAGACTTTATTATTTTGTTTATTTTCAATAAGGCTACACCCAAATTGAATGATCAGGGGGTCTAATTCCCGTCAACCTTATGGCTATATTCTGTATCTACTCCCGTTCAAAAGACGATCATATTTACATACTGTATGCCAATATTGCTAGGGTTTCCATAGACGAGTGTGTTCTTAAAGTCAGTCCGTGGATACTTCGCCGAAGACTTCAGGTGGGTTCTGTCTGGCTGCAGAAGGGTATGCCCTGGGACGCTTGATCGGTATCGAGGCAATTGTTGGTAATTTGCGTTGTGTCTTTTATATAACCCATATTTTTTGCTATCTAATTGCCTCCTCTGAAAATTAAATATATGTTGGTCTATTTACAATCATCATAAGTATAATTTCAGCGTTAGGTCGTCAAATGCTGGGCTAATTCTTTCTTGCCAAGCCAGACGTTATCGATAAATATTGACAATATAACACAAAGAGATTCAATCATCATCATCATCATCATTTCAGCCGTCAAGATACAGATCATTCGATCGTCATTTCAGAGATTCAATACCAGTAAGTAATGAATCTCTGTGATATCTATAGTTATCGCTATTATTTTGCATGTATACGATACTGATATTTATGTATGTATTTGAATATAGACTAAGCAATATGATTTTAGTCCATTAAGTCCAAGTAGGTATTAGGATAATCATAATACTTAATTATCTGCTGACTATATTATATATATATAAATTTTATTTTAAAGAAATCCCAATTCCAAAACTATATTTAAAAAAAATATTATTTTGTAATGTGCACGTGATGTGTTTATTTGATACCCCATTCAAGTATATGCAGATATTCGGTTCTTATTTCCCGCTTTCACCTCTATAACTTTTCAACGGGTCAACAAATTTTCCTCTTACATACAAAAAAAATAATTAACTTAATTAATGAACTAAATTGAAATCGCTTCATCCGTTAGAGAACTATGATGCAACAGACAGACAGACACGTCAAATTTATAAAGCATTTATCTTCGTGGGTTAAAAATAATACGCTGAGACGACCTTGCAAATAATAATGATGTTGATTCGATTTAGTTTTATGGTATACTAATATTTAAAAAAAAAACAACTTTGCAAAGCAACAATACTTAATTCTTAAGTTAGTTTTGGTAATGCTGGAGGAAAAAAACGTATGCTATTTACAACCTACTATACATTATAGTCATATTTATACTTTTCTACGTTTATTCATACGAAATGTGAACAATATTTTAATTTGGTTAAAAAAAATATATATAATTACTCTACTTTGACAGAATATTTTTATCGTGATTCGAGTCTCAGTAATTTCAGGTATTCAATCACATAATAATAAAAGTTCACGGGGCATTTATCGAGCAAAAGAAATATTTGACGGCAAAAGTTCGGAGTTTATTACATACCTTCAAAGGTAATAAAGATATTATTTTATTTTTGCGCCGAGATCCTGTGAGGGTAGTGTTCTGATGTTTGGGTAAATTGACAGAAACGAGTGCTAAAAAAAATTACAATTACAACAACAGGAACTAAGCTAAGAATGTTAATGGATGAAATTTTGTACCTAATATAGGAAATGTCTTTTTTACATATTATTGCAATCGAAATAGTGTACAAAAAGTTGTTGTTTCGTTTTCTTTTCCGGGCTGGGCCAGTGCGTGAAACGATTTTTTTGTGTTTCGTAATGTGGTCCGGAGAAGCCATCTACCTTCTAGGTCTTCATGCTACATCTTAGACCACATCGACACTTTACATCAGGTGAGATTGTGGTCGAATAAAGGCTTATCTAACATAAAATAAAACTACTTTAGCCTATTTTCACTCCAGTTGGGCAAAAGCCTCCCCCAACTACATCCAACATTCTAATCCATTCCAATATTCTGGTCCCTGTCCGTTTTATGAAAAGAAAATATCTGTCATTTCATAAACTCGTCAAGAAGTGGATGTGTCATATTTTTTATTCGTTGAGTAAAGTTTTATTCATCAAATTCATGTTACTAATTTATTTACATAGAGAATTGAAAGCAATATACCTACTCTCTATAATAGTGAACGGCACTAATGAAATAGGCATGATGGCTACATAAAAAATAGGTATTCTGTTTAGTCCTTCTGTAAGCCCTAAAAAAAGTAAATTTTATAAATTATCAAATACTTTTAAACTACTTACTTTTAACTGACCTATAAATTTAGAAAAAATCGCGCAAAAGCATTTTATCACCCAAAAAAGTGCAAAGTTTTGGGCACCGTTGGATTTTTCGTTTAACAAAAATAAATAAAAATAAGTGTATAATTTTGTATGTTTTAGTGGTTTTTTTCAATAATGTTAAATTACTGAGTAATATTTTTTTAGTTATCTCCCCCCAAGACAAAGAACCAACTAAGGTTGGTGAAACCAATTAGAGTTTTGCTCACTAATACAAAAGTAATTGCAATCACAAGATTGTGCCGAAGCAACGTATAAATTTCAACTTTATATAATGAATCATTAAATTTTCTTCAGAACTCCAAGTTGCATGCCGTGAAAACTTAAATAATTACAAATATTTAACTAAGATATTAACAAGCAAAGCTATAAGTTTTTGATATTGTAAATTTTGGATGAAATTGTTTTAGTTTGCTTTGTGAAACTTGCACCAAATTTACATAAAAAATTTAAACGAAAATTTTAAATGGATCCATTGTTAAAGAAGCTTTGTTTTTTTTTATTTATTAAAAGTGCTTTTACTTGTTACCCGTGTTAACGCCCGAATTTTAGTGCCCACGCGAACGCTTGTTTTGTGTGCTACAGAAGGAATGCCCACGCGCTGCATCATTGCCATGTATCGATGTAAGCATCAAATTGTTGCCATACCTACGTTATGTCCATGGGTTGAAGGCGCATGGTGGGGTCTTGCGCCTGGCTCATTGCCAATACAAGCACGGGACCATGTAGAAAGATGTCGGGGGAGAATTGAGATGGCTCGTGAGTGCAATTACTGAATCGTTTTAGCATCGCGACAGTATCGCGTTAACATCGCCACTATGCTTTGATAGTGTGGGCAAAACAAGCTAGCAAACTTTGGCAATTTTTAACTGTGTATCTTATTCAAATTCTAATTATAATCCATGCCTAATATTATTGTACCTATGTATGAGAACACGTGACAGCATCGTCGTAAAAACTCGTCATTACTTCGGCCAGATCTCTAGTTTATCTTATAAATATTATCCAAGCAATTTTATAAAATTCTAGATCAAACTGTGGTAGTGTAAATCAAAAACAAAACTGTATTCAACATTCAGCAGACATTTCTAATTTGCAATTCTCCTCAATTATTAAACTTTTCCAATTTGTGGTCCAATGAAAGTTTCAATATAGCTGAGTCTATGAGTTCAATGGCTTGATTACAAAATACTGAGGTATTGAATAGAGAACGTTTAAAAGTGGCTCTGTTTAAATCTGTTAACTGTAACCATTTAGATATTGTTATTTAAGAGTAATATGCTGAATCGAATCGAATATTTATTATTGAATGCTAAGAATTTGTGAATCTGTTCGACATAAAAAAATAATAAGTTTTGCAGATTTTTGTTTTCAAATATAATGAAGTTAAGTTTTAGTAAAGTTACTTTTTAGTGTGACTACGAGTAATATTTAGGTAAAGAGTTTGTTATGTTGTGTAAGCTGATCTAAGGGAGTACTGATCCAATTGAAATATTATTTAATGCAACATTAGCAAATGCAAAGTCCTTTCTAGATTTTTTTTGATAGCAAATAAATCAAAATTCTGAATATTATAAATTAATAAAACGTGCACGTGCTACGAAAATAAAAAAACATCATACATACCAAAACTTTTTTAAGTTACCTAGTAGCAGATTACAATGTTATATAATTATACGTACGTACTGGGCTTAAAGAATATCCGTGGGTGTACTATAAAATCGTGACGATGTTGACTTGTCCCTAGGACCTTTAATAAATCCTAGGCTTAGCAACGTTTGAGGCTGGCTATCTCTGAACAACCTGGATTTTGAGTTTTACGTCTGACACGATCAATTATTTTGTAAGACACATTGTTGCATTTTGATGATTTTGAATAGTTCGAGTACCTTAAGAAAAATAACCCACTCATCAACTGTACGATAATTTATAATCATTTATTTCCTTTTTTAAGTTTTCTTGAGTTCGTTTTGATCTCATTTTTCCACGGATTTGAAATTAGACTAATGAGTTTTGTTCAAATTAATAATGGGGTCAGTTGACTAAAGACACTAATAAATCAACTGGCCCCGGTCAGATTTTTGCGGGCCCAGTCTACTAAAGCATCATTATTTTTTTTATATTTATGTTTGAAAGATTATCACTAGAGAATCTGACTAACACGCTGATTCGTGACCACGAGATGACATGATGAATAAAATAAATTAGTTTTATAGTTCAAGTTGAACAAACAACTATGCTTAAGTTTAAGATATTTTCAAGAAAACGTGAAGGGGTAAATAAATCAGTTTGCTCCAAGAAGAAACTTAAGTGCTAAAAAGTAAGTATGAGTAGCTAAGAGCTTTGCTTTCGTAAAAGGACATGTTTTAGTTTTTTATTCAAAAGTATGCTGGAATATAATTAAGTAAACTTAAATATAATTTCTTAGTAATCTCTTAACCTCCTACTCCTACCTTATAACAGAATAAAAAACACAACACACTTATAAATAATACTTGCTAGTAAAATTATGATAGGGATTTGACCAGATCTATGCCTACTTATGTCGTCTCTATATTTATGTGCTTAACTAAGTAATTATTAAGGATTTTTTGTCAATCTGAAAATTCTCCTCGAATTTAGATCGAAGAACTTGTGTCCGAGCTAAACATCGTAGGAGAAACAAAAGCTGTAGGACTCCGACAGCTCGGCCACGTATGGGTGAAGATCGTGCTGTCAAGAGAGAGTACCTGGTCACCCTTCTGGCGGAACACCTGTGTCGCTCTCTATACCGCTGTATTGACGAGATGCAGAAGAGTCTGCGAGAGCTTGATCCCGACGATTGACTGAAACAGCTCTTAACAGAGAACCCTCTCCAATATCGGAGGCTAAGATCCACTTCGGATTGTCACTCCGTAGATGTACTAAATAAGTAAGTTTGAGTGTAACTTTTACGAGACTTAATCCAAGGGACAGAACTTAGACTAGGGTTCTTTCACTATTTTTATTAATTCGAAGAAATACTTGTTTTAGTAAGTTTTTAGTATCTAACAATGTTTTTTTTGTACATTCAAATTAAAGATTTTTATTTTTTTATTTAGCTTACCCGCATAAGGTCTATCAACCTCCGAATATATTCTGAGTCAGCATGCTTACACTGTATTTCCAATACAAGATTCTGAAATCATGAAAAATGAATTAAAAGCTAAAACAACGCAAAATAACAATAAAAAAAAAATAAAAAATAAAGGGAGAGCATTGCATTGTGTTGAATTTAGTAAGTTTTCATTTGTTTATTGTTTGGCTATTTTAGGTGGAGGGATTACATGATGTGATTTGTCGTTTGCGGTCAAGGAATTGACCACAAGAGGGTAAATTGGACCAGATATGTAATATTCTGAAACATAAACTTCCGTCAGTTTATGTTTCAGAATAAGATGTTTCAGATATTATAATTCGGCCAGCTTTGTCACATCCTACTGCACTATATTTAAAAGAAGTTAGAGTTTTTTCAACTTAATCTTTATTTATAGTTTCAAATGAGAACACAATTTTTGGAGAAAAGCTGTGAGTTAAGTTTAAATTAAAAATTTCCATAAGAGCTAATATTTTAAAGACCAATTTGCATCTATCTATTTAACTACAGACTTTTGGCATCTTGTTAAAAACGGATCTCTAATCAAAACATGACGATTTTTATTTTCCGTATTTTTTCGAGTATTATACATACACTCGTATAAATTCGATGGCAGCATAATTACAGTTATTTTAAGAAGTATTTTTTTAATATTATACAAGCTAGATACTATGATCTTAAATACAATTTCATTAATATCACTTAAACAAATAAATTTTATGTTCGCTTCATTTACTTAAACATTTTAATTGTACAAATTAAAATGCAATCGAACGCTCCACATCATTTTCATAAATTACGAAACTCCGCCATTTAAAATTAAAATTGAACGTACCACACAAATAATAAAAAGTGGTAGCCAGTCCATTTTGCAGAGTAACTTAAAAATATTACATCGATGATAATGAAAGTTTTCTCATTACCGAGTCCACTCTGTGCTCATGCCGTGAAATAAGTTTCATATCAATCTATAGTTCCTCATTTTCGTTCAACGTAGAAATGAGTTTTAAGCAAACTATTTGAACAAAATTAGTTGACTAACTCAAATATGTGGGTTGTACCTACCTAAACACATAACCCATCATTTTCGATTTCGCATGTACGTTTTTCGAGTAGTGACTACGCCTCAGAAAAGGTTGCGAAGATGACTTTAGTATTTAGTTGTAACAAAACCAAAATAACGCGCCACTCGATAATTTACAGACGACGTACTAAAACTTACAGACAGGATGTTGAATAGCGCTGAAATGCGCGACAATTCAGGAACGCGTGTTTTTTACATAAATTGTCTGACCGTATTGTCCAAAAATGGATTATGACGTTAACTTGGTACCGACATGAAAGCAACATTTATGAAGTTATGAACTCAACGCTGGTTGAGGTCCGTACTTAGATGAGTGACCGCTCTGACTGCATTTTTTTTTATAACACTAAGTGTATAATCAGTAGAAATACATAAAACTTTTAGTGTATGAGTCCATCTCATCCTAATAAAATTTATTAGTTTGCTAAATTGCTGGTAAATAAGACATTCAGTTTTAGAATGAGTAGCATTTCTCAAGCAATTCTCAACTGGTATAATATACCAGTTCATAATCGACCCTTTGAAGTGGTTCGTGCCCTATCTGAGTCATCGTGGACAAAAGGCAAGTCACGGTCGATTTATAGTTCTCAGGCTTTTCAAGAGCAGAGTGCATTCAAGTTGAATGTCTGCGAAGTAGGTTACAGATGGAAAGAGGGATACTATCTGACTGGTTTCTGTCAATGTCAACATAGAAAATATTTATGTTATAGTAAGAGAGTTCGTAAAACGAAGGACGCAAAATGACGTTTAACTGAGTTAAATTTTATTCACGTTTGTACTTTAGTTATTTTAAAAATGGCAAACAAACGCTTCAAGCGCAGAGTCACATTATAAATTAATTGAATTGATAAAGAGTTTTACGAGCAGTTTTGGTTTCGTTACCTGATTTTTATATAAAGGCTTTTATGCATATATTTTTTTATATATTAGGTCCTTACATATGAAATTGGCGTTTTGTATGGGAGGAACAAAAAGTCGAATATTTTTTAATATAATATATTTAATTAATCAAAGTATGAACCATTATTTTCTATGCACTTTTGCCATCTTATAGGTAGTTCATTGATCCCTTTACTAAAAAAACCAGTCGGACGGGAATCAATAAAATCTTTGAAGGCGATTTGGACTGCCCCATCGGAGTTGAATTTTTTCCCTTGCAAGAAGTTATCCAAATTTCGAAAAAAATGGTAATCTGTTGGAGCAAGGTCCGGGGAGTACGGAGGATGTCTTAGACTTTCCAATTGAAGCTCTTCTAATTTAGTAGCCGTCTGTTGCGCAGTGTGTGGTCTAGCGTTGTCGTGAAGCAGCAGTGGCGTGGAGCGATTGACCAGCCTAGGTTGTTTAGCCGCTAGCTTTTCCATCATGGTTTGCAATTGCTGACAATAGACATCAGCCGTAATAGTCTGGCCAGATTTGAGAAAACTGTAATGAACAATACCGGCACTAGTCCACCAAACGCTTACAAGTAACTTTTTTGGGGTTAATTTTCGCTTGGGGCAGGATTTGGCTGGCTGGCCAGGATCCAACCATTGCGCTGAGCGCTTCCGATTATCGTAAAGAACCCATTTTTCATCACAGGTAATGATTCGGTTTAAAATACCTTCATTATTGTGCCGGTTTAGTAATGTAACGCAGCAGTCGACGCGCGTTTGCCGGTTTGCTTCAGTCAATTCGTGAGGTACCCACCTTTCAAGCTTTTTAATCTTCCCAATTTGCTTCAAGTGAATTAAAACAGTTTTATCACTAACACCGCAGCCTGCAGCTAACTCGGACGTGGTTTGCGATGGATCCGCTTCCACAATAGCCTTCAACTCTTCATTATCAACTTGAGTCTCAGGCCGTCCACGGGGCTTGTTCTGCAAGTCGAAATTTCCAGAACGAAAACGTTGGAACCAAAAACGAACTGTGTTTTCTTTTGCAACACGACCGCCATACACATCATTCACCCTTCGAGTTGTTTCCGCAGCACTAGTGCCACGGCGGAACTCGTACTCGTAAATAATGCGATATTTTAAGTTTTCCATTTTGTAAAATGAGTGACGCAAACAGAAAAAAACAGAAGAAAAAAAACAAATGAATGACGATCATCGAAGCACAAATACATGAGTCTATAGCTGTACAAATTTGAATTTGGAATTCCTTACCAAAGAGGAGAAATTTGTGATTAAAGTGGCCAGTACGAAAAACGCCAATTTCATATGTAAGGACCTAATATTATATTAAGAATCCAGGCGCCCCGGATAATATATAAAAAGTTAGCCCTGCAATGTATTTCTGAACGTTAAACCAATCAATAACATTAATTCAATCTTTGCTTATGTTTATTTTTAGGGAAAAAAAATAATCACATAAAAAACTGTATATATATTAAAAAAAACGGTATACGTATTTCTTATAACAAAATGGAATGTTGGGGTTCATTTCAAACCCCCATTTTTTACTATTAGTGACTAAGATTCTGTGACGGTTGAGCTCAAATAAAACATTATAAAACATCAAATCAAATAATAAATTATACTAATTTCTCATTGTGTGCTATTTATTATCAAGGGAAGTTAGCTCTCAGAACATAAAAGTTAGGTAAAATGATATAAGTTGTGTTGAGTCCGTCAAAGAATCTTAGTTTACTAATCTACTTACCTATGAATTATTAATAAAGAAAGATATGTCTTTTATAAATATTTCTTTGGATATAAAACTTATTATTATACATTCAATAAATAAATCACCAGTAAATTAATAAAATTTAAGGCACGCTGCATTAATAATATTTTTATTGCTGACATAATTTATGTTTTGCTATAATCTTATGTTATTAGCAAAATTATTTCTCGTCTCTGGTTGCGTGACTCAAGATTGGAATGGATAGTTTAGCCACACAGCTATATAGATAATCTTGAATGTACCTTTATTCAATCTTTTAGTTTCTTATCATAAATGCTTTACAGGTCTTTCAAGATTGTAGATTAGTCTTGTCTTTGGTAATCCTTATCTGTAATATTATTCAATGTAACGGCGGTGGAACCTTCGAGCTAAAACTGCCAATAACATTTCCTGGTGGTGAGTAATTCGCCACGACGTAAATCTGTCCTTGCTTGCTCCTAGCCACTCCTACTCCAACTTCTTTACTATCTTCCCATATAACTTGCGTAAAATGCCCTGAACCCAGATCTGTGGGTTCTCTGCCAAATTTGTGGAGTTTGATTTCACTATACCATTTATCAACAGGTTCTGCACCTGACACGGTGAAGTTAGGATCAGAAGACCAAGCGTAGAATATGTTTTCGCCATAGTCATTTTGGTCTCTATGTTCTGTTTGACCCTTTTTGGCAAGAGTCTTTGCCCATTCCTCAGCGTATTTACACAACTTCTTGTTTAATACAAGAGGTGGAACGCCATGTTTCCTTCTATACTCATTATGAGCTCTTAAGCTTTCTTCTTCAAATTTATCATCGGATGAGGGTGTTTTCAATTTGCTGACTAAATCTGAAGCGATTTCTCCAAAGTTTTTGCTGCTTCGGGGAGATCTTGGTTGGCTTTTGCTTGGTGAAGGTGGAGGAAGGTTGTTGTTAGAGCTTCGTAGTGATGTATGGTAGGTATTGGGAGCAAATTCAAATGCTCCAGGTGGTGTAACATTTTTGGCGAACTGTCCACTGTAGTTTCCAGGAGGGTAATAATTAACAACTACGTACAATTTCCCTGACTTGCTTTTAGCACTCCCTACTCCAATTTCCTTTGTTGCTTTCCATACCAGCTGTGTGAAGTGACCACATTTGAGTTCTTCCGGTTCCCTGCCGAAGGAGAAGTCATTTATTTCGCTGTACCATTTGTCTACGGAATCTTTTGCCTTGATTTTCGTGTTGGGATCTGCACTCCAGCCACAGTAAACATTCTCTCCATAATTTGGGTTCATGCTGTAGGACATTGAGTCGTTTTTTGCTAGTTCGTCCGCCCATTTCTGTGCGAGCTTAGTGATGTCTTTATTTATGGTGAGGGGTGGAACTCCATGTTCTCTTCGGTACTCATTGTGGACTTGTAGAGCTTCGTTTTCGAAGTCTGATGCTTTCGAACTGAAGAGTTTACTCTGAAAATAAAATAAGCATTGGTTATAAACCATACAAGGCAACTATCATACTATTTATCATACATGAAATTACTGAATAAGGAAATTTGAATCATTTTCTGTTAGAACTGTGAAATATTATCGCTCTAGTTCCGTCATGAATCATGGCCATGGCAATGACCTTGCAGCGATAGTATTGATATTTATTGAATATTATGTGTATATGACTTTGCATTGAAAATTGTGAATTTTTTTATCATAGTTTTGTAAACTTACTGCGACAATGTTCAATATTATGTATGTCACAGTATAAATAATGAAATAGAGCATAACCCCAACTATGGAGTAAATTATAGTCCGTGTTAAAAGTTGCTCTTCAATAAATATGTACAAAAGTAAAATTAACACAGATAAAATAAACGTAAGAACAATTAACCTCCGAAAAACTGAGAAGTTTAAAATAATTAAATTGATAATTAAAGCCATTAAAATAAGTTTTTTTCCTTTTTATAGTAAGTATACCCAAGAAATCTTGACCCGGCACCAAACAATCCAAAAAGGCTTTGTATAGTATACTGATAATGCTATCTACCTTTGGGCCTACATAATAAACGAAGCAGTTTCGCTGAATAAATTACACATACAAGTTTTCAAATTATTTACCCACAAAACCAATTCCATACAATTTCACAAAACAATCGTAATCACGAAGTTTGGAGCGGGCGAGTATTTACCAACTTCGATTAAATGAAAGATAAGTAAATAGTTCTGATAAGGGCTTCGAAGGACGATATTGACGTGCCTAGGTAAATAAGGGCCCTTCTTAGGATAGATTACCGGATTACTGTTATCCTTGTTTGATAAGGCTTTTAGATGTAAAATGATGTGTGGAAAGACATACATAGTTTACTAATGGATTTTTGTTTTTTTTTGTATGAGATAATCTTTCATTTGTCCACAATCTCACCTGATGGAATGGAAAGTGACGATAGTATTTTTGTTTTTTGTAGTGGCCATTCCGTCTTCCGTAGGACTTGTTAAGATTCCTTTATGAGAGAATTCAACATATCCTATATGTATATAAAAAAGCTAATACCTATTATCTTTAAAAAAGTACGAAATCGACCAGTTTTACATTATCTACTCCTATTATGATAAGATTAAGTAAAATCCCAAGTAATCCTACTAATATTAAACGCGAAAGTTTGTAATGATGTTGACCGTAATGTGAATCTAATCCAAACCATTCTCGAATCCACTTAAACACACACAAAAAAATCATCAAAATCCATCTAGCCATTTAGGAGGAGTTCAATGGCTAACACACGTACAAAATATTTATATATTTGTTTACGGAAAAACCAATTAAAAGCAGGCAATGCCGTGGGGCGCTGCTTCTTTTAATAAATAATTAGCAACAGAAATACATCCATCAAAATTTAAACTATCTAGCTATCACGACACATGGGATATGGTGACAGACGGTCGGATGTACAGACAGCCAACGAAGGCTCAGTAAAAGGGTGCCTTTTTAACCTTTGGGTACGGGACCCTAAAAAGGAATATATAAAATTGGAAATAGTTCAGTTCCGGTGTGACATAGTCGACGTAAAGTCAATTTGTTTGCGTGTTTGTTGAAATTGTTTCATTAACATTATCGGGACTTAGCGGTTGTTTGAATTATGAATTTCCTTCATATTAAGTCGTTGAAGTAGAAAATAATAATTGAAACTTTTCTCGGCAAAGTAGGTATTCATAATTTTTATATTCATTGAACGTAATTTTTTATAAGTGATAAATAAAATTTAAACGATATCTTTGAAAATACGCCACTGTACAAATTTCACAAAAATAGTGGGTAATTTGCTCCTTTCTGAGAACTATAAGGAGTTTGAAGGACATGTGACATTCACCAACCCGCACTTGGCCAGCCAGCGTGGTGAATTAAGGCCTAATCTCTCTCGTCAAGAGAGAAGTCCCTGTGTCCCATCAGTGGCAACATTAATAGGGTGATGATAATTATGTTGAAATAGTAATCAGAAAAAAATATTATATTGAGAGGTCTTAATAATAAACAAATGCTTGGTTTTATCAAATTTATCAATACAGTCTTATAGTATCTTGAATAATGGTGCTAAAAATAGTTAGATGTCTTGAAGTAAAATTAAATTGGCCTTAATTTTTACGACCAGTGAGCTGTCCATAAATTGAGGATTATTGTTCAGTAAACACCTCTTTAGTGTTACGTGAAGAGGTCAGTATTATTTCCATAGAGATATCTTATATCTATGGCGCATATTTACGAGAAAAAAACATTATTACTTTAATAACAACAAAATTGAAAAAACTGATAATGCTGTGTTGTTCTATTCGCTTCTCAACCCAGTATAAAACATTAAAGCGAACTGTCAAGACAAAGATTTCCTTGATAGTTTTTGTTAAAGAACTTTTCTTATTATTTTTTAATTGACCACTCTATATGCCATGTGCTTCTAAAGAAATAAACGTTTTGTCTTTGATTTTAACTAATGGATCGTATCAGCATATTTAATGGTTGATAGATGTATGTCTATCCCAAATATTAGTATATATTTTATTAGTACATATATTGAATCTATGTGGTTTGTCCACAATTATTCCACCTGATAAGTGTTGATGAAGACGGAGTGGATCACATAGATTTCATCATCCATTTTTCCATTCACTTTTGTTTATAGAATCTAAAACCCCGAGTTTTCCCCATGGTCATACACATGGACATGTACCCTAACATTACATTACCCCTATACATTTAGTTTAAACTGTTGATAGTTGATTTACAGTTAATAATGACAATTGGATTGAAGTATTTCTGAAAAATAATTTATTCCTGTTACTGATATAGTTAGGATCTTTGTAACAGCTTGGCCGATAAAACATTATATGGTTTACAGATATGTTTTATCAGGATAATAAAATTTATTAAAAAAAATGCCGCATTGTTTCTAGACTTCTTACGTAGAAGATAATAAAAATACCTTTATAACGACCAAAGATTTTTTTTGTTGGGTGTCTAATCCAAATATCACAAACATTTCAATTAAATCAAGACATTAAAAAATATATATATTTTTATTTATTCGGAAGTTTTACCAATAGCGATAAACTATAAATAAACAATTCAAACAGGATAGAAGACAAATAAAAATAAGGTACAAAATTGATATCCAATTCAATCTACCGTTGTTGAATTAAACCGGATATACGCAATGACTAACTCATTGATGAATGTTGGTAAATAATTTCGTGCTGTATCGTTATTGTGATACAGGTCAAACTCCCATGGCTTGGTAATGAAATCATACACTTCCAGTAATGCGACCAATTGATTGAGCAATGATACGATATAAAACATTATCAGGGGACTTCTTGTTTTTATATAGAGTTTATAATTAAGATCTTAACCTACTATGATATTAATAATACATAATATGACTTGAAATATGAATGTACTGCGGTGCAAATAGAACTGAAACTCAAAAAAATATTTTTATAAAACCTTTGCGATTGATATGCATAGGTCTTCAAAATGCCAATTTAAAATTCCAAAGTAATTTTTGAAGTGAAACTTCTTTAGAATCGTTGTGATTTCAAACCGGACGCAACGGAAAAAACGACAGGTAAGAGACACAAATACATAGTCGCATGTAATTAGTGAGCCAGAGCGAGAGAGCAGATGTCGGTGTGTATGTATATTCACACTGCTTAATACTTGCTTGTATTTGAGCATTTAACGTGTGTTAGTGTATGTGAAAACTACGTAAGCTAATACTACTGTACACTGTATGCGGCTGCGTATTACAGTTTTTTAGTAATATGTCAGCGTGGTGTGTTATTATAAAATATTATATTTATGTTAAATTTTAATAAAGGCTAAAATATCTTTAATAATTAATCAAAACCGCAACTTTTAACAAAAAATATATTTTGAGCGTATTTTTTTATACAAATTTCTTTAATTCTTGAAGGATACGGAACTCTTGAAGAATGAGTCCATCTAATACTCATCTAATTTATTATTTTTATAGATATTAATTTATTTAAGTACCTAATTAAGGTAAGGATCATTGTCATGCTCACAATTTCCGTAGAATTTGTTTTACCTAATCATGGAGTACGCGATTATTTTTACGAAGAAATGCCTCTTTCATGAAATAATTCACTGTATATTTGCTTGTTTGTGCCATAGCACTTTCTACTTGGTCTGGGTGTTTTAATATGATGTATAATAAAAAAATATCTATATTATGTATGTACTCGTATGTCTATTATATAAAGTATATAAGATGTCTCCCTTAACACAAGCTTAGAGCGAGGCTAGATGTTGTTGTGTGGATTACCCGAAAATGTTTATTTATTTATAGCCAATTATAAAAAAAATAGAATTATCAAATTGTCATAACACAACATAAGAGAAAAGAAAATACAAAATAAATTACAAGGGCGGCCTTATCGAAGATAGCAATTTCTTCCAGGTAGCCAAACCGTAAAATATGAAAATGAATGGAACTTAATTATAACTAGTGCACAAAAATATACTCTATAATAAATTAATTCCAATAATTCATTAATAACAAGTATATGAAGGGGAAGTGCACTTGACCACGTGGTGAATTAAGGCCTAATCTCTCTCGCCAAAAGAGAAGTGCCTGTGTCCCAGCAGTGGAAACGTTAATAGGGTGATGATGATGAGATGATGATGATGAAGAGGTCGTATTCATGTTTACATACAAAAACGAGTATTCTGTGAATATTAAGCGAAGTCCTAACTCTACTCAAGTTTGATTCATTTTGAAAGTAAACACAATGAAACCATTAAAGTTTGAGGTTTGTTTAAAGATAACAACTGCTAAAGTTTCATTGCCATTAATATACGGAACCCTAAAACATCACTCAAACCAAATGCAACGTCACTGATGCAGAACTTAAAAAGCAATTAGAGCAAAACGCGCCGTTTCATGAAAAGCCCATGGCACTTTGAACCTAATAGCATTACCATTTCATTGAAAGGAGGACGATTATTGCTTGGTCATCAAACGTGACTTGAGTAATGGATCACAGATTACTTATCGTGTTATTATAAAAGGTAGGTATTACGGAATATGGCGTAAAATGTTATGATTGTGGAAGAATTCAATAATTTATATTACTAAAGTTGATATGAAAATTACTTACTGCTAATAATCATCATGATTTTTATTTTAAAAACTTTTCAGAAAAGTCTGAGAAATATTAAAAAAAAAACATTATCAAGTCATTTAAGTTATAAACAAAATTATAAACTTATTTTTCATTTTTTTATTTTTCAGTGCATCGAAGTTTCGCTATAAAAAATAGCTATCTAAACAGAATACTATGTTATTAAGTACTTATGTTTATAATAACCATCATCTACATCACCATTATACTTTATCATAATCAACAGTAATCCTTCGACCACGTCAATAGGTCGTCGCTAAGCTGAAAAGTTTGTTTCATTGAACAACTTAATCTCATTCACTCTAAGACGATCAATCAAAGTTATATGTTCAAATGGAATTGGAGAAAAGCTGGAAACACGTTTTTCCCTCGGAAAAATACATAAACACTGACCATTCGCGTAAAAGGCCTGTAGAAGCACCTGCACCGGCATAAGAGTGTTAAGTCTACTCTGGGCGATGTAAGACCCGGTCAAGGACATTCATAATGATGGTCAGGAACCCCCTCAGTAAGAATATAATTAATGAATGAGTCCAATGTCCAGAAATACATGAAATAGGGATGATAATGGATTTTAGGGCACTAGTGACATCTAAACATATTATAAATTAATGACTCCCGCCGCGTATGTCTGTCTTTATGTTCGGGATTTACTCAAAAGCTGGCAAACGGATCTTCATGCAGTATTCAGGAAAAATTAGCGCAATTCAAGAGTCATGTTTTGATATATAATTTGTTCGGTACGTGTGAGAATTAACTGAATTATAATGATAATTGTCGAAGGAGTCAGAAAATAAGCATTGATTTCGAATGTATTGTTTATTTATAGGTATCCATAGCAACTGACATATCCATAGTATCCAAGTGGTATCCATAGTAGCAGTTACTCAACGAATATGGGAAAACAAAGATTTCCGGGTCAGCTCACAGGGTCACAGTAAAAATAAATGTGTTTTTTTTTTATTTTATCTTAAAATTAGGTCATATTCACCATGATAACCGACTGCTCGCAAACTCCCGTCAATTCACTCGTCCTAATTTATCCCGACTGTTGAAATGCGAGAACTGTTATCGCGATAAGCAGTCCCCTACTACATGCCGATTTTATATCCAGCTAATCTTTCTATTATGACTGTATTCAGCTCTGACGAATTTTTGATAAGAGAGTTGTTTATTATTGGAAATTGTGAGTCTCTTTCTATTTATGAATATGGCAGGGGTTTATTAGTAGTGAAACGGAAGAGTCCTTCTTTCTAGTTTGAGTCCTTTAAAAGTTTTTGAGGAATTTGTTAAGCCGTACCTACGATTCTCACAATAAGCAACTCAAAGAAATTCAGCTAAAATTGTCTGCTTAGGTGAAAACTTCTGGCTCTTTAGCCACGATATCTAAGAATATTATTGTTATTACAGTTCCTAAGGTCGGAATTCTAACATAATACAATAATTGTATTGTCCGTGTGGTAAGTAACTTACCCAAAAAAAAAATTGTATCTTTGGAATCACAAATAGTGATCCTATGGAAGGTATTGAACCCAACTTCCGTTGCAAGCGGAATTTCTCCCACTGCGCCACTTTGGCAGTCTACTCTAATAATATTTGTAACATTTTTTTACATTCCATAACTGAAGGTGAAAGGGTATTTCATCGTCTACAAATTATTAGAAAGTAAATAGCGATTGTATTTGTAACCATTAGCATTCATAGCTCAACCAAGCTCGATGTTGATTTGAAACTAGTCACAACAAAAACATAATTATTGGTGATATTGGCATTGAAACTAAGAAAATAGTTATTAATATTTTATGTATATATATTATAATTATAATTATAACTAATATATAAAGCTGAAGAGTTTGTTTGTTTGTTTGTTTGTTTGTTTGTTTGTTTGTTTGTTTGAACGCGCTAATCTCCGAAACTACTGGTTCGAATTGAATAATTCTTTTTGTGTTGGATAGTCCAGTTATCGAGGAAGGCTATAGGCTATATAACATCACGCTACGACCAATAGGAGCAAAGATATAGTGGTAAATGTGTAAAAAATGGGAGAAAGTGTTCATCTTTGAAGCCTTCCGTTGCGTGCGCCGTGAAAACGGTTCAAGATACACAAAAAATATGTATTAAAGAATAATAGCTCTTTTAATGATCTAAAAAACAGTCCGCGATAGTATATGTCTATCTTTTAAGATTAAGTCACAAAAACCGTTTTTATGGTACCTAATTTGGTCGAAATAATTTGTTTAAGTTGTATCAACATAAGAATATTAATCTTTATTCAAATAAATATGTTGTTGGTTAAGAGTACTTTATCCATTATAATGCGGGTAACACCGCAGGACACAGCTAGTATATTATAAAGCTGAAGAGTTTGTTTGTTTGTTTGTTTGAACGCGCTAATCTCCGAAACTACTGGTTCGAATTGAATAATTCTTTTTGTGTTGGATAGTCCAGTTATCGAGGAAGGCTATAAGCTACATAACATCACGCTACGACCAATAAGAGCAAAGATATAGTGGTAAATGTGTAAAAAACGGTAGAAATTATTTCATCTTTGAAGCCTTCCGTTGCGTGCGCCGTGAAAACGGTTCAAGATACACAAAAAATAGTATTAAAGAATAATAGCTCTTTTAATGATCTAAAGAACAGTCCGCGATAGTATATGTCTATATTTTAAGAATAACTTACAAAAACCGTTTTTATGGTACCTAATCTGGTCGAAATAATTTGTTTAAGTTGTATCAACATAATAATATTAATCTTTATTCAAATAAATATGTTGTTGGTTAAGAGTACATTATTACAGTTATTTATTTTTATCTTATAATATAAAAATAAATCGCAAAATGTGTTGCTAAGCGCATAACTCAACATCGCCTGGACCAATTTGGCCATTTTTTTTAAATGTTCGTTGGTGTTCAAGGATGGTTTTGACAGCGCGAAAAATTTGAATAATTGCTTATAATAAAATATTTTTTTATCCGTGTGAAGCCGGGGCGGGCCGCTAGTATAATATAAGAATAGTACCAAGGGTTTTTAGTCGTTTCGTACCTCGAGCTGTTTATACCACGGTATTAATCGCCCAAGGGCTCTTTCAATTCGAAGGTATAAGGCAAATATTAGGTCCTTACATATGAAATTGGCGTTTTTCGTACTGGCCACTTTAATCACAAATTTCTCCTCTTTGGTAAGGAATTCCAAATTCAAATTTGTACAGCTATAGACTCATGTATTTGTGCTTCGATGATCGTCATTCATTTGTTTTTTTTCTTCTGTTTTTTTCTGTTTGCGTCACTCATTTTACAAAATGGAAAACTTAAAATATCGCATTATTTACGAGTACGAGTTCCGCCGTGGCACTAGTGCTGCGGAAACAACTCGAAGGGTGAATGATGTGTATGGCGGTCGTGTTGCAAAAGAAAACACAGTTCGTTTTTGGTTCCAACGTTTTCGTTCTGGAAATTTCGACTTGCAGAACAAGCCCCGTGGACGGCCTGAGACTCAAGTTGATAATGAAGAGTTGAAGGCTATTGTGGAAGCGGATCCATCGCAAACCACGTCCGAGTTAGCTGCAGGCTGCGGTGTTAGTGATAAAACTGTTTTAATTCACTTGAAGCAAATTGGGAAGATTAAAAAGCTTGAAAGGTGGGTACCTCACGAATTGACTGAAGCAAACCGGCAAACGCGCGTCGACTGCTGCGTTACATTACTAAACCGGCACAATAATGAAGGTATTTTAAACCGAATCATTACCTGTGTTGAAAAATGGGTTCTTTACGATAATCGGAAGCGCTCAGCGCAATGGTTGGATCCTGGCCAGCCAGCCAAATCCTGCCCCAAGCGAAAATTAACCCCAAAAAAGTTACTTGTAAGCGTTTGGTGGACTAGTGCCGGTATTGTTCATTACAGTTTTCTCAAATCTGGCCAGACTATTACGGCTGATGTCTATTGTCAGCAATTGCAAACCATGATGGAAAAGCTAGCGGCTAAACAACCTAGGCTGGTCAATCGCTCCACGCCACTGCTGCTTCACGACAACGCTAGACCACACACTGCGCAACAGACGGCTACTAAATTAGAAGAGCTTCAATTGGAAAGTCTAAGACATCCTCCGTACTCCCCGGACCTTGCTCCAACAGATTACCATTTTTTTCGAAATTTGGATAACTTCTTGCAAGGGAAAAAATTCAACTCCGATGGGGCAGTCCAAATCGCCTTCAAAGATTTTATTGATTCCCGTCCGACTGGTTTTTTTAGTAAAGGGATCAATGAACTACCTATAAGATGGCAAAAGTGCATAGAAAATAATGGTTCATACTTTGATTAATTAAATATATAATATTAAAAAATATTCGACTTTTTGTTCCTCCCATACAAAACGCCAATTTCATATGTAAGGACCTAATATTATAATATACCTGAATTTTAGTAAATTATGCTCGCACCTAATATGCCGCCCATATTATTATATAGTTTTAGTACATTTTTCTCTTTTTAATGTTTTAATGTCATGTTGTGTTAGATAAAGAGAGAGAGAGAGAGAGAGTATTTCGGCATCATTATAAAAACATTAAATAAAAATTCAAAGTGCCAAATAAGTGATTTTTCTTTTCTTTTTCACTATTTTAATCAAGTTTAAAGGGAAGGGAACTTTCAGAAGAACGTGATATCAAATGAACACAGAAACAAAAAAGTTCTATTAAAAATTATTCATAAATGTAAAGAACACTTATCATGTTAAATGATTTTTCAAAAGTCAATAATTTATTTTAATTACAAAAAAAAAATTCAATTTAACACTAATATAGCAACAAAAAACCGCTATGGTTTTAACTAATGCTATTATTGAAACTGAGACGCAAGTTCTCACTAACCTATTAAGTAGGTCTATTATTTTAAAATTAGACCATCAAACTATCTAAACTAACATTAATAGTACATTAATTATTAATTTTAGATGAATAATCAAATCACGTATTACTTAAGAAGAATTCTTTCAATATTTAATATTATGTCGCCATAATTTTTCCCGAAATTTAGCGGACATGTTGTTAATCAGTCGGGGAACCATAAATGCAGTACCTAGTTTGATAGATAACACTTTGCAATGATTAAAGATACCTTTTTCGTCATTATATAATTTAGGAGATACTATAATTTCAACTTAGAACCATGTTAAACAATAAAATTTAGAACAATTATCATCATCAACATCAGCACCCTATTAACGTTCCCACTGCTAGGACACAGGGACTTCTCTCTTGACGAGAGAGATACAATGATACAAAACAATGATACAAAACAATGATACAAAACATAAATAGTGACATAGGTACTGAATACGTTCAGTTTATTACAAAAAACTAAAACTATTTTATATTTTTATGCAGAAAAAGATTAAGACGCATCGCACCTTCGCACGCAGGCAAAACAGTTTAACCTAAAAAGTGAGGTTTATTACTTTTTCAAAATAATAAAAATATTAAAAAATACTAATGTATTTATTCCGATAAAAAGGTCAAAGTTTACATTACCCCATTCCAAAAGCAACTCGTAAAAGTGCACATCGCAGCACAAAAACGCACCAACACTCTTGACACTTGACTTCATAACTGGCGCGAAACGAGTTGATACTTTCACTGCTAACTGTACTCCGAAGTCCATTGCAATTATTATGCGAATGATGGTCTCATTGTAATGTTCATCCTGTAGTCTTTAAAGGGTCAGTTATTTATAGTTTAATTATGTTATTTTCATGTCAAATATATAGAATCTACATTAAAATAGAAAAATTCGGTTCTGAATTAATAACATTATTCTTAAATCTTAGGTTTACAGATGAATAAATATAAATATTTCCGGACAATCCACACAACATTTAGCCCCGTGGTGAGCATAAGCTTCTTAAGGGTACTGACATCTGATATACGACAAATATTGCATGAAAAAATGTTTTATGTTTATAATCGTAGGTACCTAGGTACTATTTATATTTTGTAACATCTTACCGATAGAGACCTTAAAAAATAAAAATACATGTGTGCTAAGGGAATATATAATATATCCATATCCATGTCACAATGTTAGTCACCGTAGGTACTCCTCCGAAAAGGTTTTACCGATTTTTACCAAATTTTATAAGCGTAATCAGTAGGTCTGAGAAGCGGCTTCTATCTATTTTCATTTTGCAAAACAACGTTTGCTGGGGTCAGCTAGTTTCTTAATAAATATTAAACAAAAAAATATTAATCCCCATAATTCTTAAGAAAAAGATATATTATTCTGTAATCTACCATAGAATACATGAATCTACTTAAGTTCTTTTAAGTCAATTTAGATGTACATAGGTTTCCCAATCTTAATAAATAATTAATTAAAAAAATATTTTAACCCAATAATAGCTTAAGGAAAAAAGTTGAAATAATTAGCTGAGAGTGACGCGGTCGAGTTCAAACCAATTTTCAGCTAACTCATGGTCATTAGAGCGATTTCAAAAATTTATATCGCTTTTTATAGCGGTCCGTGCTTTTACCGTTCCATAATGAACTTTTATTGTTTATAAATTACTTTTTATGTTGTTTTAGTATACTCACTTCCATTAAAAGAGTTGTAATGATACAGCGGCTATTGTCCGAGGAAACAAACGATTATTTAGAGTTTCAACCGGGTTTCCGCAAAGTGTCGGCAAAACAAAGAGAATGAAAACTGGGCAAGTGTGTGATTAGCAATTTGATGGAGTTCAGTATTGAACATGATTCGCAGCTTTTTGAAATATTGCTTGCTTCCAAATTTTGTATTTTTGCTAACTCACTTTTTTGGGTTCCTTAGTTTTGTAACAAAAACATAAATAAGTATTTGCTCAAAGATATAAAATCACTTATTTTGCCATGAAGATCCATTATGGTGACTTTGATGGTATGATTTATGTTATGACATACCTATGTACGCCGTGTTGGCTAAGTGGGAGGACACTCGACTTTCATTCCGAAGGTCGTGGGTTTAAACTTCGCCACGCACCTCTGGATTTTTCTTCTTGGGAAATTTATGTGCGCTTGTGCACACGTGCTTTAACGGTGAAGGCGAACATCGTCAGGAAACCGGCATGTTCTGAGAACTTTAAAGAGTTTGAAGGACATGTGACATTCACTAACACGCACTTGGCCAGCGTGGTGAATTAAGGCCTTATCTCTCTCGCCAAGAGAGAAGTCCCTGTGTCTCAGCAGTGGGAACGTTAATAGGGTGATGATGATACCTATTACCTAGCTATTATTCCATATTATATTATTATTTTTTTATGTTTAAAAAAAACGGTAAGACCATTCGAATTTATTCCGACCCGTAAATTTTGGTAAAAAATGTTAGAATAAATGGCAATCAACGACCCAAAAATTTACGGAACTCTACTCTGGAAAACACAATAGCACAGTAGAGATAGGTCACGTTGCAAAAAGACACAAATGACACATGATTCTGCGTGCACGTAATTAGCCAATTAGGTAGTACTATGTTTTACAAAATGTGTACTTAGATATACGTTCGTGTGGACACAAATAATGTTGCAGGTAGGTACCTACTCGCTTTTTACCCATTTTTGAGTACGCTGCTATACAAGATACTCGTACAAAGATACAAAATCATTTATTTCCATTGTTTGGTTTTACAAACTTAGACAACTTATAGGTATATACAACCAAGTTAAAAATTATTGAAAGAAAAAATTACAGATTAGGGGATATTAATGCAATCTGCTCGCGCCGGAGTGAAGCGTACAGCTAGCTTAAAAGGGTTTCTCGTAAATAGACTACTGCTAACCTAGAACAAAAGTTAGCAGTTTTGTCTATAAAAAGAGTTTCTTGTTGATAGAGGTTACAAATGTAATAAACCTCAAAAGAAAAGGAAATGTTTACTGTTTGAGCTAGAGTCGCCACCTGCGCTGAGTTGCGCGTTATCCTTACCACCCTTTTTACGTTCCCACTCACATACGGATGCTGGCTGGAACTTTCTTCTCTCTTGGCGAGAGAGATTAGGCCTTAATTCACTACGCTGGTTGGGGAATGTCACATGACCTTCAAACTCTTGGAAGTTCTCAGAACATACCTGTTTACCCACAATGTTTCACCTTCACCGTTAAAGCACGTGTTTAAAGCGCACATTCTTCTTCTTAGTCGGTCACTCTTGATAGAGTGGTCGTGGTTTTGGGGGGTCCTTATGATGAGTTGCTGCTCTTGCAATGCGCCGCCATTGTTCCTTGTTAGTTGCGTTGCGGGAGCAGTCGGTAATGGTGGACTGAGTCAAATTTGAGTCAGTCCACCATTACCGACTGATGAGGTCCCACCACCTTGTTGGAGAGCGACCACGAGACCTCTTTCCCTCCATTCTGCCTTGTATAACTAGGCGCTCCATGGAGTTCTCGTTTCTTCAGTATTCGTATTTGCACAGTCGACAAGTCAAGTTTTGAAAGAACACATACATTTTCGAAAATAAAAATGATGTGGCGTGCGGCGGGTTTTGAACCCACGACCTTCGGAATGAAAGTCGAATGTAACATGTCCCTTTTAGCCAACATGGCTTCAGTTGCGCGTAGTATCCCCTATTCCCCCATTATACATTTTCATAAAATAGAATAGAATAAAATGGGATGTAGTACCACTTTATTTTTATTATATTACAACAAAAATAATAATTATTTTTGTTGTAATATAGTGGTTAGAATAATTGTGAAAAATTTTGGTCAATAACCTAACCGCTATTGTGTGTGCGTCAGAATCTCACGTTTTTATTAATCATCAGAAAAATGGTATAATTAAGGTTTTTTTTTAACTTTGTTTCCAAGAAAACAACTGAATCGTCTGATTATTTCGTCGGTAAAAAAATGGAAGACGGAATCATAATTTTGTTCGAAATAGTAGGTCAAAATAATGAGGGTTTTACATTTTTTTAAACTGTTTGAGTGAATTCTGAGTTAGTAAAGATGTATGAGGCGAGACGAGATGTCTCGAGTCATACATCTCTAGATTTATGGGCATCTTTTCAGGGAGACCAACCCCGGTTTGGGTAAAGTCTGCTGATTAATATCTATTAACCATATTAAGATAACTACGATTTTAATTATTGTAAAAAAAACCTATTTTAAGTGCTTACTATAATTTAACTACTAAATATATATTTCACAGTGAAATTAAAACTCTGTAAGCTTTGAAAGCAAGACATTTTTATTTTTCATTTATATTAATTATTTAATTAGTGCTAATATTCAAAAGAAAAGATGAAACAAAAAAAAACAGTTTAAGTGTTTTCACTTAAAATTCGTGTTGAGTCTAACAATAGGAATTAGTACTAAATTATTGGTTCCATATAAATAATAGTTCTTTGTTATACAATGGTGCAAAGTTGCTTTTTAGCTGCGTGCTGAATTTAGATTCTAAAATTGAATCACGAGCAAAACAAATTCTGATCTTAAAAACAAACAAACAAACAAACAAAATACATTTATTTCCTAACAAATAACAAAAAACTTAAATCTATTATTCAAAAGAGCACAAGGTGAAAAATCTTTGCACTCGAGTGCGACTCGTAACTTTTCATGCCATCTCAGCGTCGAAATTACTTAATGCAAAATTACAGCTCAATTGGTAATCGGTAGTGTCTCTTTAATTACCAGCAGAAACGGCAACGTTGTTTTGCAAAATAAAATATAGACAGTAGCCGATTCTCAGGCCAACTGAATACCTACGCATATAAAATTTGGTAAAAATCGGTACCTAAAGCCGTTTCCGAGAAGTACGGTAACTAACATTGTGACATGAAAATTTATATATTAGATGGCAAGGACACATTGTAACAAAGAAACGTACAAATGATGGATTTAACAAACATTTGAGACCCTGGGGAAAAGCAGTTTGATAGAAAAAACAACTTAGATTTAGTCTAACTGACTCAAAATAACGTCGGATAGAAATTATCTGATACTTTATAGAAAATCGTTTCAACTTCCTACCCGGAACCCGGACAATCTGATACTATATATAAAATCGTTACAAATTTCTTCCCGACACCCCGACTATCTGATACTTTATAGAAAATCGTTACAACTTCCTTCCCGAAACCCGGACTATCTGAAACTTTATAGAAAATCGTTACAACTTCCTACCCGGAACCCGGACAATCTGATACTATATATAAAATCGTTACAAATTTCTTCCCGACACCCCGACTATCTGATACTTTATAGAAAATCGTTACAACTTCCTTCCCGAAACCCGGACTATCTGAAACTTTATAGAAAATCGTTACAACTTCCATCCCGTAACCCGGACTATCTTATACTTTATAGAAAATCGTTACAACTTCCTTCCCCCGACACCGCCAAGGCTGTATTTACAAAGTGTATAAGGATAATACTAAAAGCCACGAAGGCTAAGTGGGAGGACACCCGACTTTCATTCCGAAGCTCGTGGGTTCAACAAACCCCACCGCGCACTCTGGAGTTTCTTCTTGGAAAAATGAATAATAAAACACGTCCTTTAACAGTGAAGGAAAACATCGTTAGGGAAACCGGCATGTTCTGAGGACTTTATTTAGTTTGAGGGTCATGCGCCATTCACCAACCCGCACTTGACCAGCGTGGTAAATTAAGGCCTAATCTCTCTCGCCACGAGAGAAGTCTCTGTGTCCCAGCAGTGGGAACGTTAATAGGGTGATGATGATGAATAATGATAAATTTTAGTAATAATGATTTGATTTGACGACCGTGGATGTGCCTCGGTGGGCGAAGGTCCACCTGAGGCTGTAGAGATTGCGGGTTCGACCAGATTTTGCACGATCTAAAATTTCTGGTTTCGGGTCTGGGAGTTTTCTTTGTATTTACAAAAAAATAATATCATTGTAGTATATCAGTCTCCTCACACCCATAGTGCATAGTTTGGGGTTAGGTGATGCTGTGTGATTAGTCCGGAAATATTAAAATTTATTAAAATAACTAGCTTTTACCCGCGGCTTCGCTCGCATTGAAGCCATATTTTAATATTTTTAATTATTATTATTTTTATTTAAAAAAAAAAGTATCCTAAGTTACTTTTAATACCTCCAAGAATATGTGAACAAAGTTTCATGATGATTGGTTGAGTAGTTTTCGCGTGAAAGCGTAACAAACAAACTTACATTCACATTTATAATAGGGATAATAATTCAAATCGATTTATTGACGAATTGCATTCATAGTAATGCATTTCTCTTGAACTCGATAAGAGTTTAGATAAACTGATTGCCAATACTTATTACTGGCTGGCACAACGTGAGGTGTTAATGTTACAATAGTAATGGTCTGATGTCGTGTGAAGGAAATCGAGCGTTTTTACTGGAAATCCACTATTTGTTTTGTAAAATGATTGATACTAAAAGCTTTCCTGGTATTTGTTAAACGTATTACCGACCTCTATACTCTCAATATAATAAAATTATAATAAATAAATAAATATTTTCGGACTACTCACACAGCATCACCTAACCCCAAACTTAGCAGAGCTTGTACTATGGGTGTTAGGTGACTGATATACCACATAATATACCTGTGCTGTTGTGCCGTTATGGATTGTTTGGGTTCATTGTGAATGCAGGCCGTTTCGTTAAAATTAAGATACAATTAATCACTACATTTTTTTTGTAAGTCTTACTTTATTGCTTGCTTTATAATTTGTTTTTGGAGTTTTTATATTTTTTTTATCATAGCAAACTTAGCTGCTTGAGCTAAGATTTATTTAGTAGCGTCCATTTTTGAAATTATCATAATTATCACCAATTATTTGTTCTAATATTATATTATTTTTGGAGGTTTTGTCTGGTTCACGTCTGTAAGTGTTAACCCTCTGAATCCTTACACGTGACCACCTCCGGGTGGTGCAAAGAACAGTCTCTGGTGGTAGGCTTCGGCCGCGGCTTGTCACAACCTTCCGGGCTGGGCCCGTGCGTGAAACGATTATATCGTGTTTAGTGATGTGGTCCGGAGAAGCCATCTACCCATCTAGGTCTTCATGCTCCATCTTAGAATCAGGTGAGATTGTGGTCAAATGAAAGCTTATTTAGCATTAAAAAAAAGGTTGTTTGTTTGAACGCACTAATCTCAAGAATTACGGGTCTGATTTGACCAAAAGATATTTCTGAATTAGACAGCCTATTTATCAAGGAATGATATAAGGCTAAAAGTCAGTACGCTAATATAATTAGGAGCGGATCACCAATGAAGAATGTTTAAAAAAACCCAACCATGTTTTTACTTTATTAAAGGTTAATCGGTTGAAGTCTCTCAAAAATTATGAATAACCGCATTGGTTCCTTACACCAGCGATTAAAAAAAATAAGACATCATAACCGTTTTAAAGTAACCGAATCTGTAATAATGCAGTAGGTATTGGCGAAGGTATTTTTAAACATGATGTCGGTCCTTATCGAAATAAATACTGCATATATTACAAGTATTTAATGAAAAACACAATAATTGTCCTTTACATCATTTAAATTTAATGAATATCTTAGGAGATATCCCAGTTTTTGTCAAGGCGCGGGCAGTGAGGCACGTAGGCGGGCGGTGGTCACAACCGCGCGCCTCAGACGCGTGGTCTGCTTCTATTACGGAAAGATTACATTTATTCATTATTCATATTCATTTATTCATATCATAGGACTGTCTATTCTGGAGGTGGGCGTTGGCTCTGCAACACAGTTTTTGCAAACTTTCGCAGACGCCATCGTTCGAATCTAATTGTGAAACTTACTGTTAATGTCCAAATAAACGATTTTTAATTATTTTTTTTTTGATTCGTTGATTCATGTGGTTACAAATGGTGTTAAGTTTTATATATACCCTTACATGAGCCCCATTGGGACATTACAACTGATACAAAAGTAGTCTTAGACCATAGTAGGTAAGTAACTTATTACAATATTCAATATTTATTATTAAATTTAAATTGTTTAAAAAGAAAGTTTTCTTTATAATAATAATATGGCTTGTGAGAATCTTTAATTGTTTTTTAATATTAATATTACCTATGTATTTCTATTGTATGAAGATTACATTTAGCAATCTACTTTACAAGTTTATTTAAAACAATAATAAGCGTGTAAAATCCTTTTTTTTTAATTATAATTACGTATATATAAGTCGTCTATCTGCACCTATTTTCACGACAATCTCTTAAAAATGAACTGTTTGTTATGCAGTTTTCAGGAATTAGTGGTGATATAAAAGGAACAACTTTATGTATAATTTGTTAGGGATGTGTGAGAATTATGTAATTGAATAGGTAATTATTATGGTAAAGATAATTGATAACCGAGTAAAAAAAATATCAAGCATTAACTTAGAAAGTATTGTTTATTTATAGGTATCCATTGGGTATTGTCAGAATAAGGCCCAATTTCACCATTTTAAGCCTCAAATCGCGTTTAAAAGATCAAGCATTTAAAAATGACAATTTGATCTCAGTTAAGCTGTAAATCAAGTTTAACTTCATCTAATCGCGTTTAAGGTCTATGGTGAAATCGGTGCTAAGTCTCTAATTCGTTAATTCTATAATTCGTAAATTCATCATCATCATCACCCTATTAACGTTCCCACTGCTGGGAGACAGGGACTTCTGTCTAGATTAGGCCTTAATTCACCACGCTGGTCAAGTGCGGGTTGGTGGAACATGCCGGTTTCCTCTCGATGTTCACCTTCACCGTTAAAGCATGTGTTTAAAGCGCACATAAATGTCTCAAAAAGAAAAATCCAGAGGTGCGTGGCGGTATTTGAACCCATGACCTTCGGAATGAAAGTTGAGTGTCCTCTCACTCAGCCAACACGACTTTTTTAATATCTATACATATATCTATGCATAATATAAATAAGAGTTCCCCGCAGCCGCGTCTGTCTGGTGTGCCTGTGATGATTGTTTGGGTTATTGTTTAGAGGAGACCCCGCTCCTAACACAAGCAAATTTCCAGAACCACCACAGACCTGTATTTAGATATTATTAAGTTGATGCAATAAACATTTTTATTATTTTTATTTATTGTGAATGCAGGCCGTTTCGTTGAAATTATGATACATTTATTCAATACTTTTTTTTTTAAGTTTTACTTTATTGCTTGCTTTAGTACTTTTTTCAGGAGATATTTTTTTTTTTATGATAGCAAACTTAGCTGCTAATAGCTAATAGCTTTGCTATGATAAGTAGCGTCAATTTTTTTTTTAATTTTCATAAGTATCACCACAGATTAGATAGAAATATGTATCTAATATGTGGTATCACCAATTATTTGTTCTAATATTATATTATTTTTAGAGGTTTTGTCTGTTCACGTCCGTAAGTGAATCTTTATGTGAATCCCTATGAATCTTTACACGTGACCTCCAGGTGGTGCTAAGAACAGTCTCTGGCGCTTGTCACCACCCTCCGGGCTGGGCCAGTGCGTGAAGTGATTTTTTCTTGTTTCGTAATGTGGTCCGGAGAAGCTATTTACCTTCTAGGTCTTCATGCCCCATTTTAGACTACATCGTCACTTTACATTCGGTGATATTGTGTTCAAATGAAAGCATAAAAAATAGTAGTTGAACATGATTTCCTTTTTTTTTCGAACGTAACGTGAGGCTCACGGAAGTTTCTATGAAAAATTTGACGTATGAACTAAGGTATTTAGCCAACATATTAAAATTAAGCTGCTAATGTATTAAAATTAATCGCAGCCATTTAACACTTCCAAGGACGGACTACGCTCTAGGAGTTCTTTACGCCATGTAACTACGTACTTCTGAAATAAGTAGTTTAATACACAATCAGCTTGACAGTTGTACGACTAGGTAATATAAAAATAAAATAAAACAATTCAGAGTTATATCATTGTCCCATGAATCAAGATTTGTTTACAAAACATTATTTAATTATTATATTTATATATAGCTGCTAAACTAAATTTATATATTTATAAGAAATACTATAATAGTGTTGGACTATAATCAACGATACTTTCATGAACATAGTACTCTTATATGTTAGATAATTCTGTATAAAAAATTATTAGTTTTTCAGTGGAGTGTTGATGGTTGGTGATTATCTATTCATATAAATTATATTGTAGGTAGAATATAAGTACATTTTAAGACAAAAGTTGAAAAATAATTTATTATAATATGTATTCTTATACTTTTAGCTTCACCAAATCCATTGATGACAGCTGTTCAGTAGTACCTACCATGAGCATCACGTCACAACTAGCTAAAGAAAGTTCCTAAAAGTTGTCTGTGCTTATTGTTTTTATGTAATCTTGTCTTTTATGTAATCGAGTCTCACTCGAATATTATTTAATAAATATTTCGTTTATTGAATTGCTCTCCTTGTGAGTCTTTCATTATCTATGGTGTACATTTTATCGAGTAAAACTTAAACTTAAATGTATAAAAAATTTAAAGACAAAGTGGATAATGTTATTTCCTTGATATTTTTTAGCTTAAACATTAAGTTTTATTAATTTTGAGTTGACCTGTCCATGTATGCCCTGTACTTCTAAGGAAATAAATGTTTTAACTTTGACTTTGTTGCAAACTTCCACCGAAATTTGTTTAAACGAGATCAAGTGAGTAGTTTTTCTTTATACGTCATGAATCGCAATTTACTTTTTCACACAGCCTTTCTAACTATATTTACGTTTTTTTTTCGTGTTTTTTATACAATGTGTTTCTTAAACATTACAATAAGTGATTAAACTATGAAATAAAAGGATCCCATCGTGTATGAGATCTTTTTACTTTTTAAATGGATTATTCAGTCAGCCAGTCAGGACTTCTCTTTTTAGTATTTAGTAGGTATAGATTACTTAATTTCTAGAAGTTTTTGTTTACGCCTTTGAGTAGATTTAATCTGCATATTATAATCGATTTCGATAATTAGCTTACCATAAAGGAAATTCCTACTAAGATACCGATTTTTATCATTATTAGTACAACTACGTCACACATAGGTACAAAACACAGCCAAGATGATTAAATCGATGCATTTCCGTTTGAGTACCTACCTATTTTCTGTCACCTATGCATTGAGCACCAAAGATGTTGTAATTTGCGATGAATAACAAAAATAATAATAAGCAAATAATTAATTTATTAATTGAAATATCAATAGCCAAGGGTATTTTCTATATTCTAGTTTCGTCATAAGCCTTAATGGTACAGGTACAAAAAAGGGTTCCGAGTTGAGGGTTCAAAATGAAGTTCTCGCTTGATGCTTTTATCACACTAACATAATTAAATGTAAAAAGTAAACAAAATCTTAAAAGGAGTAGGTACATAGATAAACGGGTGATCGAAGGAGTTGGACTAGTCACTGCTTTACTGTATGCAAAACCGCACACAATTGTAACACATAACAAAAATATTCTGAACACTATGTGACAATTGGCGGTCTTATCGCTCAAGAGCGATCTCTATCAGACAACCTTGAATGGGTAGGATCAGACTTGAATTTATTATAATATCTATGGCAGATATAATGTCACTGTATCGTTCATCTATATTAACGTTCCTACTTTTGGGACACAGAGACTTCTCTCTTGACGAGAGAGATTAGGCCATAATTCACCACGCTGGCCAAGTGTGGGTTGGTGAATGTCACATTTCCTTCAAACTATTTAAAGTTATCAAAAAGAAAAAGGTTAAACAGGTATTCAGATGAGCAATTTGCCGATATATTATTCAAGATATTAAAAAAATAACATACTATTTTGGAAATAAAATAGTAGGTAATTGCCAGTAATTAGCAAAATACCAACAACAGAAGTATACAGTTCGTTACTTCAATAACCCCTATTCACTACAATGTTACATCTGTGTTTGCTTAACATGAACCGGATGAAACAGTAACACAATCCTTACTAGGTACTTAATTAAAATATAGAATACAAATATCGTATAAATAACGATACGACAATATCTTCTACATAAACCATAAGTATGTAATAATTGTAAGCTCAATAATTAATTAAAAAGTCAATTCGTTAAAAAGGCATGGACATTAACGCCCTCATACGAAATAGTTAACTAAACCTATATACAAGGTTCCTAGGCTAAAGATTTCCGAAAAAAAAGCCTCCAAATCGAAAAGATGTAGAACAACAAATATTCACCTGGTGCGTGCCCTTCACCCCCTTTCCGCTGAATATACCATAAAAGAAACACCTTGTATATACAAGATAACATGCCACTAAGCATTCGTTTGTCCTTATCGATCACGTTGGCATTTTTGTTTATTAGAAAGAGACAAATGATATGATAGGTTTGCTATTCATTTTGCATAAGAAGGTTAGTCTGTGGTAAACGTTTAATAAATATAAAAAATATATAAATTTACTTACTCTAAAACAACATCGTGGGAACAGGCACGTCTTTATTTTCATGGCTCCAGGCTCCTTAGTTTCCTCACTTTAAGACCTAAATAATAATAATCGGTTTCTTCTCAACGCGCGTTGTATAGAGAAACTCGGATACAAAGATTACGGCACTGCACTACTCTGATAAAGAGATACCTACACAATTTTAGACGTTATAAACGCGGTGCAAGTTTTGAGAGATAACGTTTTAAATGTTTAGATAGAGCTCTGCAAATGTTTTGTAATATTAAAACTAGATTCCATAATATCATAAAAAACTGCTCTCTTTATCTTTACGTTTGATATTATGGCTAATATTACAAAATTATCCTACTAAATTTAATGGTACTAAAAATTAAATAGTACTAAAAAATTTAAATGTACTACTTGTAAATTGTACTGTAAATGTATTAGTAGAAGAACATGTTGCAAGTGAATGACCGTTACGAATGATGACCGTGAAATATTGTTAGTATTCTTCCTGTAACAAATATCAGGATAAACTGTTATTTTCCTTAATAAGTATTTCCGTTGGTATCACGGTTTAGCAAAATATACCTATTGTACCAAACCGAATATTGTTTGTTCTTGTTTATTCACTAACTACATTATCATCATTCTCTTGCCCTTATCCCACATTACGTGGGGTCGGCACAACATGTTTTTTTCCCTTCCATTATCCTCTGTGACTCGTCATCTCATCACTCACTTTCTTACACATGTAACTTTACACAGTCCATCCATCTTTACTTTGGTCTACCTCTTCCCACATATCCATCAACACACATTATCTGACTACATTCACTAACTACATAGTTATATAAATAAAAAATATAAAACAGTATGTTTCACAGGTTATATTTTCAAAGGATAGTTGTTTTTCTTATTGTTAAAAGTTTGTTTTTACAATTATTTTATTAATACAAGGTTACATTTTTAATATTTTCAACATTTTTTTTTCGACAATGGGCTTCTAAATCTAAACATTTTAAAACAAAAAATACTTTTCATGAGCTCCTTTCAAACTCATTCCGCATTATATACTAAAAACCACACAAAAAACATATTAAACACCTTGTATAATGATTTGATACTTTTTATAAATATTTCACCATTTATTTATAAATTTGCACTATTTCTATAGGAAGTAAAGAAGTATTTATTCAATATCCTGATAAGATACTATCAGGGAATTAAATAATGATTTCTTTACTATGTATGTGTGCGTATGGATTTTAATCTGAAATAAATTGAATTGAATTGAATTTACTTCATTAACAAGGGATTGGAAATTCTTTACTCTTTGGTAACTAGCCGAAAACCGCTTGAGTTTCCAACGCAGACCACAACTCTTATCTCGTAACCTATATATACTTACATGCATATGTGTACCTTAAATATGGGTTAGGATTTATGGAGATATGGTGAAAGAATTTATGATTCGAACTACTTTAGTGTTGACACTGCCTCATACTTTTATGATTCATCAGTTAGGAAAAATAAACTTAAAATATCCACGTTCCAAACATTTATTTAAAAATGGTGAAACAGATCTAAAATGTATTATCTCATAAGAGTGCACGAAAATCATACATTTTGCATTCTACAAAATGCGAAATAGCCAACTAAACCTATTTTAAGATATCATGCAGCTAGCATTCGTTTGTCCTTGTCGATCAGATTGACATTTGTGTTTGTTAGAAAGAGAAAAAGTCATAATATTTTATTATCATTAATTGAATTTGTTTGTTTTTCTGTTTACACAAATGCGTAATTTATGACGACCTAAAATATAATTTTGTTTCACTTTCTATTCTAGGTAAATGTTTTCCAATTTTTTTTTTCACTACAAAAAAAGGGGTTGTTGTACATTTGCCACAAAGTTAATTCGTCACATTTTTGAAAACTCCATACATTGAAAGTAAACACGTCACATGCATAAAAAATATGTGTAAATTCGTCACAGGTATGTTAAGTTCATCATAAAGTAGGGTTAGCAAGTAAAGTGAATGGTGTTTAGCGCTCACAATGAATCAAAGGTTTTACCAATTCCCAAAATTAATTATGAATAAACAGGTTATGATACCTATAACATAACAAAAAAAAAAAAAAAACTGCCAGCAGTCAGCACAGAAAAGGGGAATGTAGTCATACATATCTCTTTAACCCTAGGTTCCGGCACACGCTATCACGCTCTCGCTCACTCGTTGTGTCAACGATTGTGAATTGAAGAATTTCAGATGTTATATACCCCTAAATTTGAGAACACGTGGATCGATAGCATATGACAAAGAATTAAAAACAATTTCGGACAATTATGATAACATGTCTCTGGCTGAAGTTATTAAAAAGCTTTCTGTAATGCAGCATTTAAAAAACATGTAAATTAGTTGTTAAATTTAAAAAAATGTGATTGTTACTGTGATTCAAATATGTTGATATTATTTATATGTGTAATGTATGGGCAAATCAGCCGATTGCGAACAGAAATAATGTTATGACTGTGATTTTTTCATTTTCCTTTTAATATTTGTAAGTTTTATGAGCAAATCAGCTATTTGTGAACTGTGATTTTTTTGTAAAAGTAAAGTTTAATCCTTTAAATACTTAAATGATTATTACGTTTTTAATTCGAATTTTATTTAAATATAAGTTTAAATGCAAAAATGTGATTATTAATGCGATTTAATTATATATTTATTTTATTTCTCCTGATCATTAAAAAATATTATCGTATTAGATGGAATTTTATTAAACCCTATCTATGAGTGTGAAAACATTTATTTTGTTCTATTCTACTTATTGTTTGATTTTTCTGCTATCTCTACGGAAAAATCTATGTGACGAACTTACAACAACCAAAAATAATAAAAACATAAGTGTGGCGAACTTACAAATACTTTTTTTCGTGACGAATTTACTTTGTGGCAAATGTACAACAACCCAAAAAAAGGGTCAATGCCATCCGGCATACACAGCGCAATGAACATTTACACAGATATAGGTTTTAAAAACTGTCACATATTATGTCGATAATTATATACCTACATGAACCCGTGAATGGGTTCGCTTCAAATTACATTAAATACAAACAGACATTCATACAATACTCTTATGTCATTACACCTTAAGATTTCAATATAAAAAGGAGAAAAGTTTTTTATTCAATTTAAATCAAAATATGTTACAAACCGATGGTCAGTAGTGAAACTCCTACTACCTGCTTTAGGATATAAGTTTTTTTTAATACATATGATACTTACATATCTTTTTTTTTATATTCTGGACAAACCAAACAACAACATTTAGTCAACATCCGTGATAAGCTCTAAGCATAGACATACATAATAGATATTTTTTTATTATACATATTTAATTACATACAAACACCCAGATCGAGGAGAAAGTATTTGCAGAACATACAAACACTTGGCGGGAATCGAAGCCGCTACCTCTTGCGGACCTTCACCAACCGTGCCACTGAGGCAGTCAATTTGTAGATTGCAGAAGATTAGATTACCTAGCCAAGTAATTAATATAATGCTACAATCGGTAATAAAATTCGATTAGTAACTAATCAATCATTCGATTACGTCTCATGCAACCTTCTCGATTGTAAATACGTTGTAACTACAGAAAAAAAAATATCCGGGAGCCTATTACTGAGACATTGTTGTCTATCTGTTCAAAGGCCGTGATAAACACAAAATAAATACTACAACACATAATAAATAAATATACTAAGTAGTATTATAGTCCCATACAAAATTCATGGTTATATACAAAACTGAAATTTAAATAAATATAAGCGGACTGCGACCTAACTTTTTTGGGATTTTTTATATGAGAATAGTTGTCGCGTGTTGTACTTAAAATGTACATAGTTCCTAAACTGTCTGTCGGATCAATAATGTCCAAAGAAAACTAAATTGAATTACTGAATACCTATTCAGCGATACCCTACATGAAAACACTGACAATAACTGATGAAAACAATGGCATAGGTAGTTTGTTGACAAAATTCATGATTATATACAAAACTGAAATTTAAATAAATATAAGCGGACTGCGACCTAACTTTTTTGGGATTTTTTATGTGAGAATAGTTGTCGCGTGTTGTACTTAAAATGGACATAGTTCCTAAACTGTCAGTCGGATCAATAATGTCCAAAGAAAACTAAATTGAATTACTGAATACCTATTCAGCGATACCCTACATGAAAACACTGACAATAACTGATGAAAACAATGGCATAGGTAGTTTGTTGACAATTTTTTTTATTTTTACAAACTTGCGTCCAGCAGACGCCATTTTGAATTTTCACTAACGTCATGGTCTTTAGTGACACTCGCCGTACGAAATCGATTGACGTTTGAATCATATAAATTGGTCTGTATAATGGGACAATGGAACATACACACATACATACGATTAGTAACAATAATTCCGGACTAATCACACAGCATTACCTAACCCCCAAACTAAGCAGAGCTTGTAAAATGGGTGTTAGGTGACTGATATACTACATATATATATATAGAGCCATATGTATTTGGAGGTTTTGTCTGTTCACGTCCGTAAGTGGTAACCCTCTGAATCCTTACACGTGACCTCCGGGTGGTGTTAAGAACAGTCTCTGGTGGTATAGGCTTCGGCCGCGGCTTGTCACCACCCTCCGGGCTGGGCCTTCGTAATGTGGGCCGGAGAAGCTATCTTCTAGGTCTTCATGTCCCATCTTAGACCACATCGTCAGTTTACATCAGGTGAGATTGTGGTCAAATGAAGGATAATCGATAATGAAAAAAATAATAATAATAGAGGTCGTCACTTTTCTGCTATTCCACTATAGATAAAACAGGGACAATCAGTCCTTGTTTGGCAATCAGTCCTTGTTTTATCTATACTTGAATAGAATCACTGTGCTAGGCCGACAGCTTATACTTATCGAATTTATTATTACTTTAATCACAATGTCACTAGGTACATGAAACGTTTTTAGGCACTATAACCTTTAAACTGTTAGATGAATCTAAACGCAGGATTTCATCGGCATGCTGATATTCGAGCAAAAATTTAAACGTGGTCTAAATGTTACCACTGCTGGGACACAGGGGCTTCTCCCTTGACAAGAGAGATTAGGCCTTAATTCACCACGCTGGCCAAGTGCGGGTTGGTGAATGTCACATGTCCTTCAAACTGTTTTATAGTTCTTAGAACATGCCGGTTTCCTCACGATGTTTGCCTTCACCGTTAAAGCACGTGTTTAAAGCGCACATTCATTTCTCAAGAAGAAAAATCCAAAGAAGAAAATAAGTTTTGCATTAAAAATGTGAACATTTCTGTTTCTTGTTTACAAATTAACTGCAACAATAAAAAATCTTTAAGATTACAGCCATTTTAGGTTTTTGTTCGATTTGATTATAATCTAAATCGTTTATCACTATTTAAATTTTACTGATTAGCGTAGCTATAAATATGTCACACTCTCTGTAAAAGCAATCTTCAATCATGAAGCTCTTAATTGTTTTGTCAGCTGTACTGGCGGCGGCAGCAGCGCTCCCAACCCTCGCGCCACCAGTCGTGATTGGCGCCGACAACCTCCTTCTAAACGGCACCCGCTCCTATCAGCCTCGCAATGCTGGCCTCGCGGGTTTCGCAACCGGCAATCGTGGCGGCGCTGGAGGCGCTGTCTGGACAGTGTGGGATGCCTGGGCGCTCCAAAGTGCCCTAAACTCCGCTGAACCACGCATGGTCTACGTGCGCGGACGCATCGACCTCAGCGTACTCTTCACTGCTTCCCCCGGTGTCGTCCTCCACGTCGGTCCCTTCAAGAGCATCATCGGTGGCGATGCCAACGCCATGATCTTCGGAGGAGGCCTCCGTTTGACCAACCAGGTCCACGTCATCATTCAAAATATCAAATTCCACAACGCTATCTCATACGCACCCGGTGAGCGACCTAACGGCAGCGGTGGTATCACTGGACAGGTGGCTGGAGCCTTCGGTGCCATCGACAGTGTTGACATTGACGGCAGCGAGTTCATTTGGGTAGATCACTGCGAGTTCGCCGACGACCCCTGGAACTCTGCAGCTACTGCTGACAACCAACGCCGTCACAACGGTCTGGTCACCATTAAGCGCGGTGCCAGCATGGTGTCAATTTCAAACAGCATCTTCAGGAACCACAACATGAACTTCTTGATTGGTCACGACGACAGCAACCAATGGCAGGATACCGGCAGATTGAGAGTTACTGTCTACCTGAACTGGTTCCAGGGTACTACTCAGCGTAACCCTATGGTCAGATTTGGCCAAGTCCACATCTTGAATAACTTGTATACAGACATGAGGAGTTATGGTATCGGAGTGTACACCGGTGCTCGCATCTACGCCGAGAGGAATCACTTCATCAACACCGCTCGTGCCTGGGCCCACCCCGTGTCGAATGCTCCCGCTGCCAACATTCACTTCTACAACTTCAACAACTTGCTAACGAACAGTAACCACGATTCCGGTATGACTGGAGGTAACATTGGCTGGGCGCCGAACCAGTTCTACAACTACAGTCCCATGGGCAACGGCCAAGTTGATGCTCACGTCAGAAGATTCGCTGGAACCTGGTAACTACATGTACATGCTAATGGAAATAAATGATTTAAGCTTTTGTTCATTTGTTTATTTTTATATTTCATGCACAATTTACCAACTAAATAAAGAGAGATATAAGGGTTATAAGGTTATAATGGTTATAAGGGAGTTATTACAGTTAATTTGTCCTCGTTATCCATTTTGTGTCGGATGAGTGATTGAGTTGGTAAGTATCCTTTGATATATTATTCAAGGTCAATTTAAATATACCTTTAGTTTTTAAAAAATAATCAAGTGGTAGCTCAGTAAAATGTATACATTTTCTTATGTCAAGCCATCTTCCTTACGGGACATTTCTAGCTCTAGCACATTTCTAACAAATAAGCAGACGTAGGGTACATTTAGCAAAGCAGATACATAATTATTATTCTTAAGAATACACAAAATTATGTAAAGGTTATAAATTTGATAAGTATGACCAGTGGCGTAGCTAGGCATTGCTAGGCAGTGCCTAGTTCCCCCAAGCCCAGTCCCCCCCAAGGACCAATCAGCTATCCTATTATTGAATTAGAGTAAAATTCGACTAATTTTGAAGTCCAAATAATATTAATAGCAAGTTGTGTAGGTGTAGGTAGGTACACAACACAATATAAATTATAAAACATTACGTATTTCACTTCTATTTATCTACGGTTTACGCGGCGGATGTGATATCCACGAATGTGATTATCAACTTTTTAAATTCCTTTTCCTCACCACAAAATGGTCGATATTTTTGTCATATTAGTAAATTCGGCGAAAAGCGGAAACCTTTCGTGATATAAAACAATTTTTAACAAGATACAACCAATTTTCATCTTGGAATATATAAATTAGAAATAGGATTAAAGTAGCTTATGTCTTAATCTTATGTGTAAACCGTACCAAATTAAATTGTAATCGGTTCAGCCGTTTTGCCGTGATAAATGGACAAACAAACACACGCACACTTTTTAAAATATTATTATGGATTGAGTATAACTCGGACCACAGACACCGGTATAAGATCTTGGCATAAGATCTTTGCGCCATCTCCTTCCGTGAGTGCAACCGTTTCCAAATATTTTTCGTCTCGAGTACTAAAAATGTAAACCAAATTCAGAACCTCCTCCTTTCTTGAAGTCGGTTAAACTAAAATGCTCAAAATCACTTAACAAACAAAGAACCACATATGAAAACAAATCATATATAAAGTGAATTTTCGCAGGAAAATCTATTATTGCGAGGAAAGTCCAATTTGGATTATATTTGGCACGAACATTCGTAGCTGGTCTATTTATAAGGCAGGCAAAGTCGCGGCGGAAAGCAATTTTTTTATTAAATTAACTTAAGTTGTATGGATGAGCTCTTCTTTTATTTATTATATTTTTTTACTAGCTGTGTCCTGCGGTGCTACCCGCGTTATAATGGATGAAGTACTCTTAACCAACAACATATTTATTTGTATAAAGATTAATATTATTATGTTAATACAACTTAAACAAATTATTTCGACCAAATTAGGTACCATAAAAACGGTTTTTGTGAGTTAATCTTAAAAGATAGACATATACTATCGCGGACTGTTTTTTAGATCATTAAAAGAGCTATTATTCTTTAATACATATTTTTTGTGTATCTTGAACCGTTTTGAACCGTGTCGTGCTTCAAATATAAACAATTTCTCCCGTTTTTTACACATTTACCACTATATCTTTGCTCCTATTGGTCATAGGTGATGTTATATAGCCTATAGCCTTCCTTGATAACTGGACTATCCAACACAAAAAGAATTATTCAATTCGAACCAGTAGTTTCGGAGATTAGCGCGTTCAAACAAACAAACAAACAAACTCTTCGGCATTATATATTAGTATAGATTATTATTATTTTTGCATAATCCCTAAATCTGTCAATTCACTTTTATCACGATTGTCCGACGGACGTCTATGGCCAATAGACTTGTTACCTTTTGGAACGGAGTTACGGATCCTTATTAGTTCATGGATGTCTCTACCTAGTTATAAATTATAGTACCATAGATGACTTACTCCATGAAAGTACTAACAATTTATATTCAAGTCAAGCAGGAACTAAGTCCATTGATTTTTTGCAGAATATTTTTTTTTGTTTTTATGATTTGTTAGCTTAATGACGTATATGAATAAGTAATTGTTGATTCCAAATTGGTGAATAATCAATAAAATGTTATCAATTGATAATAATTAATGACTATAAATCATAACGCTTTATCTATTTCCAGGTATTGCTTGATAACGAATGTTAATAATCCTATTTGTTTAAACAAATCTTATATTCAAAACAAACGAGCTAAACATTTAATATTTATCTTAAAAATACTTTAAAAATTGACTCGTTAACAAAATTTCTGAATTTGATGAAAATTACAAAAATAAACATGGATTTCAAAGATCCAAATATATTGATGACTTTACTCAAGACAGTAAAGATTTCATATCAAATAACTGTTAGGTTGGATCATTACTTTCCCCTGTAAGATATATATATAGATCAATAAACCCGCGATCTTCAAAAGGAATTTTACGACGAGTGGTGATAGATTTACATATCAAAGGTCCTTTAAAATCGATTTATAAACCCTTTTCTCTGTATTTTTAGCGCGAGGATTACGTTGGATCTCTTTCTACAGAAACCGACATGACATGAGGGACCGACTACAGTCGGTCCCTCATGTCTGAGGATCGTGGTAAGAACGGAGTTATTTCTGGAGCTGATTAACCGTCTCCGGGTTCTGTCCATCGCATCACTGACTCTTAGGATTTGGATGACAATGGAACCTTAATCTGATCTGTCCATCAAGATGGTGAACGTTCTCTGGATCGTTACGATCGATAATAAAGATTAAAATTATCTAGAAAAATTGAGTGTGGCTTGTTTGTCCTTTTTATCATTATAACTTCGGCCTCAGTCGATCACTGCTGGACATTCATTTCGGGTCTGGGTGTTCTATATGTACAAAAAAAACTATGTAAACTATAGTAGCCTAACACCCATGGTAACACCCTCCGCTTACAATACAAAAACACTTTGTTGCACACACAGGGAAACAAAGTACAACAACACGTAGGAAACCAAATGTACAATGGGCGGCCTTATCGCTAAAAAGCGATCTCTTCCAGGCAACCTTAGGATGGAAAATAACTTTAGTAAAATAATTAGTAGGCAGGGGTGTAGAATATTATATAAAATAATTTAGATTAAAATTACTCCATATGACAAATATAAATATATGGTTTGTTAGTTTGTTGTTTGGCTTAGTTTGGGGTTAAGTGATCCTGTGTCAAGTCCGGAAATATTCAATCAGTGCGGCACTGGGCCCTCGGACTCTGAGTAGGGGAGCGGGGGGCTTGTTGTAACGGGGGCAAGTATTAACAGCTTAATTACTTAGCAGTTATCGAATATTTTGTGTTGGAATGTTCGCTAATCAAGTCCTTATATGGAGGCCTACGACGTGAACACAGTCAATATCGTGCGGGAGTGCGCAGCGAGTGGCCCTGTGAAGGTGCTCCATTTTTGCCAGGTAACGTAAAAAACTAAAGCTCGTAAAGTTTGATTCTGGGTTACTGCACTGTTTTTTTGAAGTGAGTTTCAATTGATTTATGTAGTTAAAATGTTAAGCTATCTTAAGTTAGTATTTTCTTTTGGATAAATTATACCATATTTTTTCCATAAACAAAAATGTTCAAAATATTGTCATGAGGCAAGTTGTAACGACATCTCGGGGCACGTTGTAACATGTTACAACTTGCCCTTTCATGTCAAACGTAAGTGTGTACCTATGCTTGTCGTTATTTACATTTAAAATAGTTTTTTAAATACCTTAGTATACAATATTCTACAGCTGGGCAAAATTGCAGTACTTTGATTTTCTGTGTTTTAGGATAAGAAAATAACAAGCGAGTATCCCAAAATTCGGCAAGCTGCAAAAATATTTGACCTTTGTCATGTGTCACAATACATATAAATACATTAAGAAAAAAAAGGGCGAATCTCTTTTTGTTGGATACACCAAACCAAGATTAATATTCACGCCAGATGAAGAGGAGAAAAATTAGAGAACTAATAGAAATTAAGCGAAAATCAAAGTATCTTTAATAAAGAAACACTTGATGCATCATTAGTTTGTAAGAAATTTGTTGTTATAATTAGTAAGTATCAAACGTTATATTAATGTGCGTAATTAAAATTATGTTTTATTCTGTTTACCAAACAATAAATGCCTGCCTGTTGTTTTAATTATGTTGTTACTATTTGCCCCACCCCAGTTACAACTTGCCCCAAGAACGGGGTATGTTGTAACAAGCGACTATGTTTGCAAAATATTTTTTTTTTAAGTAATCATTATGAAATCCAGCCCAATTATCATTCTTATGGATAAATGGATATTTTTCCTTTACTATAAAATAACTTCATTATTAGAATATTTGTTATCTTGACTTCCCCATCAAAAAAACTAAAAATTGTTACAACTAACCCCCCGCTCCCCTATATATTTATATGGGCCTTAGATGCCTGATATAAATGATTTATAATTATTATTATTATTATACTTACAACACTATCTGGGAACCGACCGACCCTAGGCATAATTTGGTCCCATTAAGAAGAATAAAACTTTATTAGGAAAACTCGTAACCGGATCGTATTTTTACCAAGCCCAACAGCGAAAATGGTGACCTAATAAAAATGTATTCGGCATGCAAGCCTCAGAAATCGCCTGCTATCTATCCAGGTCGCCGTATTGTGCGGGCCCCGACAAGGCACAATATAATGAATCAGTGTCAGTGTTCACCGGGTAATTTTCTAAATTCCGACATTATTCACTCACCGAGCTTACTTTCCGATTATTGATGATGTTGTTTTATAAGGATGGATTTTGGATTCAATTGTCCTGATGTTTCTCTGTAAATTTAAATAGGTATGTACTTCCCAGTTTCGTGTTCTTTTTTCGTGTTTGTGTTCTGAGAACTTTCAAGAGTTTGAAGGACATGTGACATTGACCAACCCGCACTTGGCCAGCGTGTTGAATTAAGGCCTAATCTCTCTTGCATAGAGTGAAGTACCTGTGTTCCAGCAGTGGGATCGTTAAAAGGGCGCTGATGATGACTGGCTTACTAGTTTCCCGATATTTTGACACAGTTACATGCGCCATGATGTCGGCGTTCAGGCAGTAAACTAAATATATACAGACTTTCTTATGAGACACATTGTAATTGAATATTCTTTGTTTAAGCGAGTTTCCAAAATCCGTTTACCTACTGAAAGGTACAATTGGCGTGGTGCGTTTGCTTTTAAATCCTACTTAAATATATATTATAAACGTGAAAATTAAGTTAATTGTGTTTGTTGCTCTTTCACGCAACAACTACTGAATTGATATTAATGAAACTTCACAATATTATAGAAAACAAATCAGAATAACACATAAGCTACCTTTTATCGCCAGTAAAACAATCCCTATTCGGAAAAAAAACAAATATAGCAAAAAAGCCCGATTCCGATCTTTAGTTCCCTTAAAAGTAAAAAGTCATACTATTTTGTTATTTGCACGTGATGTGCTTTCATTTGAGACTTCACTCGAGTATATTTGACGATTTTCGGTTTTCCTACTCCATTTTTACCCTCATAACTTTTAAACGGGTCAACCGACTTTCATTGAACATGTCTAAGAAAGCTCACCTTTCATACAAAAAAAACTAAATTGAAATCGCTTCATCCGTATGGGAGCTATCATGTCCCAGACAGACAGAAAGACACACAGACAGACAGACACGACAAACTTATTACACCCCTCTTTTTTGTCGGGGGTTTAAAAGTAGTTTTATAGTTTATCTCAGTTTCTACTGTATTAACTTAAAATACGGTGGGAATCGTACCAAAAAACTGCAAATGTGTCTCGGGACTGAACAAAACCTATAAAGTCAGCAAGAGCTCTGTTGAAACGTGGCTAAGAATACTTTATCGCCAATGTCAATAACGGCGACACTTCAGAACTTTGTAATCGATCGAGTCCGAAACTATAAATATGTAAGTCTACTGGCAACAAAGTTATGCCTGAAGTTCTCAAGATATTCTTTAGATAATAGCCACAAGTTTGTTGTTGAAAATTGTACCTGCTTGAATAGTTTTATCTCTCTTGAGGATTTCGCCGCCTTATTTGTCATCATGATCATCAAATAGTCATTATAAGAGGGGTTATTATTTTGACGTGTCTGTCTGTCTAGGACATCATAGCTCCCGTACGGATGGAGCGATTTCCATTTAGTTTTTTTTTATAAGCGGTGAGTTTCGCGCGAGTCATCATAGATATGTTTGATAAAAATCGATTGAACCGTTTAAAAATGAGGGTAAAAGTCTGGAGGGAAAACCGAAAATCGGAAAATATACTCGAGTGGGGTCTCTAAATAAAGTGCATCATGTGCACATTAGAAATAGTATGACTTATTACTTGTAAAGGAACTAAAGTTCTAGAATCGTTTTTTTTTCTTTATTTGAATTTAGATTATTGAGAATAAAATTATACGTCACAGTTACAGGTGGTTTTTAGTACTAACACAATCAAGTCAAAACAAAGAAATCAACAAAAATAAAAATATCAAGTATACTTGGGTGATTCATACCGCGGTATGTACAGCTCGCGGGATGAAACGCCTAAGGACCCGACTAGGGCCCAAATTCATATAAATCACGGATAATATATATGCAAATATAATATATGCAATGCATAGATACATTGCTGGAAGGAGTATTTTCTTGTTTTTAGACTGAATCTTCAATAGTTATTTATCTTCTAGAGTCTAGAAGATACATAGGTAAATATCATTTGATACAAACAAAACTAAATTGAAATCGCTCCATCCATTCGGGAGCGATGATGTCCCAGACATACAGACATTTTGGTCAGGGGTTAAAAGACAGTAACCCGTACTACAAATTACAAAGATTACTACAGGGCGAACAAAAAGCCGTGTTGGCTAAGTGGGATTATACTCGACTTTTATTCCGAAGGTCGTGGGTTCAAACCACGTCACGCACCTCTGGATTTTTTTTGTCATCAAGATATTTTTGTTATTATTGCGTGGATTGCCTTAAAATATATATTTTGTAATATTGAAGATGAGTCATTACTGGCAATAGTAAATCGAACAAGTCTTTCTAAGAAATGCATATTTACATATGGGTACTATCTCCGATGGAAATTGAATTTTCCATAAACACCGGCTCTTCACTAGGTCAGCCATATTGGTTTTAAAGTGCACTTTACGTACTATATAACTAATACAATCTGATTAGATCGTACAGTGATGGATTGAATACTTCCTTTCCTTGTTAAACTTAACATACCTACTACATACTATAAGCTTTATCATCATCATTTCAGCTATGGGACGACTGACTGACTTAAATCAACACATGAGCTATAAAACATAGGATACCTATTTAATATTTGTTTGGTACACAAAGAGAACACAGTTACCATTAAAGCATACAATACCGAATATAACAGAGAATAAGAATAAGATTAATTATAATCATTTCAGGACGACCACTGCTGAACATAGACCTCCCACAAATACTCCAGTGACTTCGGTCGGTAGCAGCTTGTAATCAACGCAAGCCTATTATTCACTAGGTTGTCCGTCCATCTAGTTGGTGGACGTCCTACTCTGCGTTTGCTGATTCGTGGTCTCCTTTCGATAACTGTCCGGCCCCAACGGCCATCTGTTCTACGTGCTACATGGAATTGCCCATTGCCACTTCAGCGAGCTAATTCGCTTGGCTAGGTCGGTGACCCGCGTTCTTCTACACATCTCCCGTAAAAAGGAGTGGTCTCAGCTTAATGAATAGGCTACAGGATTCTCCTAGTTCAGGCACAATAATGCATCTTAGTTCTAATTTAATTTAAACGATTTTTGTAAACATTAGCTTTAGGTGACTTTGTGAATAAATATTATTATTATTAACTAGCGGCCCGCCCCGACGTCGCACGCGTAAAAAAAGTTCCCGGCAATTTTTCCTTATTTGCTCACCGTTTAGACCTACCCTGGACTACGACAAACATTTTAAAGCCAAAATCAGCTCAATCGTCCCAGCCGTTCTCGAGTTTTAATCAGACTAACGAATAACAATTCATTTTTATTTATATAGATAGAAGATGTCAGTTGCTTCTAGTCAGTCTGCTTCTGTTCAGATAAGATAATGTGGGAATTATAACTTTTATAGTAACCTATAACATCTAAAATAAGTTAAGTTTCGAAAACGAGTTGCTAATCTTTTACACATTAAAATGAATTGAAAAATTTCCAAAAGTATTGGTAAGCGCATAACTCAACAACGCCTTAACCAATTTGGCCAAAACTTTGAACAATTGCAATTTTCTTTATCCAACACAAACGTTTCCCAACTAAAATGTATAGTCAATTTGAACTAAATAGATGAACATTTTTATTTGGTACTTGAAGAAGTAAAACGGCATATTATTAGGGTTCCGATCAAGGCAAAATCGAGACCCAATACAAAAACTCAACCGTCCATGCCATTAAAAAAATACAATAATTAAATTTGTTTTTTTTGGTACATGGCAGCACAGCCTGGCAGCTAATTTTCTGTCTGTGGTTTTTTATGGTTTTTTTTCTTGTGTCTGTTTGTTTTTGCTGTCTACTGTGCTGTTGTTTGTTTATGTACCAAAACAAATGTATTTCATTTCAATAAAATAATGAAAATGTTTATTCAGGGAACACGCAGAAGTTACAAAAACTGTGTCGCAGGTATTAACAACAACAGTTTACAACTAACGCCCTGGCTCCACATACAATAATAGATTACTACGGTTGTAAATCAATTTGGCCCACAGAACTCAAAATAGTTTGGTTCCATTAAAAACATCGAGTCTCAAAGTACCAGGACAACATATGTACGAGGAGCAAGAAAGAGCTTTAGCGTTCTTACAAGGAAATTGAATGCATATAGAAACGTACTTCGCATATTCATATGAGCGTTAGGCTGAGTTTCCAAGAGTGCAAGATAATCTGTTTTTAAAAATTCACAAACTTTGGTGTTTTTACTTACTCAAGATGGAAATGAGGGTAGGAGGAAAATAAAATATGAGTTCCCGTTAAAAATAACACACACTTAATGTTTAACGAAGAGAGCTAAGCTGGGATTTATTTAAGGGATAGAATCAGGATTAACATAAAATAATACTATACAATAACATAGCCAATTAATTACCTTCTGAATAGGCCCTTTATCACAAATAAAACAGATGAACAGATGGCCAGAAAAGTAATCAAAGGAGATAGCGGATCCGCTATCTCCGCTAAATGGCCATTTATAAACAAAATGGACGACGAATGACTGACATCGTAGTTGACATGATGGGAGGAAAAGGCTGTTTCCAACCATGTCTTGATTTTCTTAACGCTAAAATGGCAAAGAAAAAACAGAGAAGGAGGTTCTCATTTCGACGCAAACAACAGCAACAGCAGGGAACATCACTATAATTGCAACGTTGCGATGTGACAGATGTAAAAATTGAAACTCATATCCCTGGAACTACAAATGTCAAACATTCCATCTTGTGTTCAAATAAATTAGAATGTTTGGCATAAAATTCGAAATGCGAATTGTTGTCAGTCTTTCATTCGACTTCTTATTACCTTTAGCCCTATTAGGACTTGCCACTTACGAATATTAGAGATGACAACATGTTGAAGCTCCATATATTTGTCATTTTAGTTGTGAAAAGGCTTGAGATTACAACTTGATGTAATCTGCAACAGCCGTAAGTGGCAACTCGTGGTAATGCTACTTGTTTGTATTTTCTAGAAACAAAGATCTCACTTGTAGTTGTAAGCTTACGTGTGTACTAAGCTTTAGACGGAGGGTGAGAGTGAATCATATCGCCTCACACACGGACGACTCGGTAATGATTTTGTGCTCGTGACGAAACATCTGCCTGCTCAAATGGAATGTACGAGTAGAGACACTTATCGCCTATAGCTTATGAATACCGGGTACTTTTGATGTTATAATTAAATTAGCTTTTATTTATTTTGGCCTGTTTTTCTGCTTTACAATACACAATACAATACAATACACTTTATTGAACACCAATTTACAAAACAAAAAAATTACAAAAATAGTGTCACTATAAGTGGTAAAAAAGTGAAGTGAGTAAGTGATTTTTTAATATTTATAGTTAATCAAATCTTGCACTACATCATTATATGGAAAATCGTTCACCAATCAAGCTATCCGTCAATGGAACGCTCTCCAACAAATCTTCTTCATCATCATCATCATTTCAACCGTAGTACGTCCACTGCTGGACAGGCAGGTGGATAGGCCTCCCTCAAAGATCTTCAGTAATTTCCGCTGGCAGCGGCATGCATCCACCGTGAGCCCGCAGCCTTCACCAGATTCCGCGCTATTACCGATTACCGTCGCGAAAATCTCTTCCTATTTGGAGTTTTTTTCTGTTCACGTCCGTAATTGTTAACCCGCTGAATCCTTACACGTGACCTCCGGGTGGTGCTAAAATCAGTCTCTGGTGGTAGGCTTCGGCCGCGGCTTGTCACCACCCTCCGGGCTGGGCCAGTGCGTGAAACGTTTTTTTCGTGTTTCGTAAAGTGGTCCGGAGAAGCCATCTACCTTCCAGTAGACGCATTCTGTAAACTCATTTCGATCCTTACTAAGCTGAATCCGCGGTGAGTTTAAAGTTTTGTATTCTGTAAAACTCGATAGCGCCTGTAGCGCCTCAGTGACGAGCGTTCGAAGTGAGCTCGGTCACTTGAGTGATTTCGAGTTCGGATTCGATTTTTTACAGAATGCGTCTGCAGGTCTTCATGCTTCATCTTAGACCACATCGTCACTTTACATCAGGTGAGATTGTGGTCAAATGAAGACTTATTACTAGCATCAAAAAAAATCTTAAAGAAACTGCTTTTATTTATTTAATAGTCATTATTAATATTAAAAAATTATTAATAGATATAAAAGCAGTTTCACATAGGTTTATTTTTATTATCGCTCCTAATTAGGCAATTATTTTAGAAGAAATCATCGCACTTCTCGTACTATCTATTTTACATATAAATTGTGTCAAAACAGTTTATTTAGTAATATCTAATTTATTCTTTACGATAAACCTCTCATTAAACTCATTCATTCCCGTCTATACAAAGTTTGCAAGGAAGAAATGGCTCAAAGCGATAAGGCCGCCCTTTGTATTCCAATGTATATTATATATGTTATATATATTATATTATATATTATATTATATATGTCTTAATATTACGCTTTTAAAAAAGTTATATCCAGCTATCTATCTATTTTGCAAATTTTGACACACTTCTCCCATTTTACCTGTCCTGTAACTTTGCACGGGTACAAAAATAATGTCAAAATGTAATAATACATGGACGAAAATAACTATTAAACTTTGAGTATGGCTTATGTCCAGTAGTCAATGTCTAACTACAAAAATTTAACCCCCCTTTAGCCGCCAATAGCACTTCGTCCACAGAACCACAATATCTCAGTTTATAAAATAAATTTTAAAATATAAAAGGGACTAGTAGTCTACAAGTTCAAAAATGTGAAAAATAGAGATAAAGGTCTTAAAGTATGAGCGATGGCTCATTCGATTCGGAATCACCTCTATAAAAATGTTTTTGAAGGATTTTGGTGCAGGTAAAAAATTAACAAATAAGATGAGAAAAAAAAAGTGTGTGTGTGTGTCAGCTACGACACACGATTGGAGTTTACTACTTACGAACGATATTATGATATATGTATATCGAATAGAAAAAAAGGGTACATGAACGGATCAGCTAAAATGATAAGAGAAACAAACATATATCTGTTATTATTCGGATTGTTTATATTACTTCAATAAAGCGTATTACATAAAGTATGTTACAAAATAATAATAATTGTGTTCAATTTATACAAATCCAATTTTAGGATGATTGATTTCTTTCACTTTGAATTATAATATCATTCGTAAATACTGCAAAGAACAAATTAATTAGGTGTCGAAACTATAGCTTCTTTTTAATATTTTAATTAATAAATAACAGAAGGTACTTATTATATGTTCCAACGAAACGCGTTGATAGGACCATAAATTCGTCAATTGTTTTAGTTCCCTGCACAAAAACGTAAAAGCTATCTTTGTAAGACGATATCCAAGTGAAAAAGAAACGTCCGGCCAAAATTTTTTTGTAAAAATTGATGATTTTACTGAATAACTTTGCACTCTCACCTCTACTCACTGAGAAATTCTAAACAATGCTAGACGAATAGAGGTACTTTTTCGAATGCGTATTCGAATGTCAAAAATGGTAACTCGCATTCCAGAGACACAACAAACAACCAATCAAAATGCGTTAAAGTTCTTATTTCGAACGAGACGTTTCGACGGTATTCATCTCATTCTTTTACACGTTGAATCCTACAGTTAGATATGTTTGTCTCTTTCTACGTAACGCCTCAACTTTTGTTAACACTTGATTTTACTCCCCATAAAATTTCCGTACCGGGCCTTATAACTCAAATCGTTTCTTAAGGAGTAAACTCCAAAAAAAACGATATTTCTTTTTTGTAATTATAACTCGAAAAATATTTAATATTTAAGCAATTTTGAAAGCCCGTTAAAGAAGAGGAAATTTCGAATAAAAAAGTCTATACTCCTGGAACTCTTTCTCCATTATTTATAACTTTATTTAGACGTTGTAAATAGGGCTCCAGGCGGCTGTTACGGCATGCGCGCGCTGCCGCTATAGAGAGCTTAGCAATAAAAATATTTTTTTTATAACATACAGTATGATTATAAATATTTGAAAGAAATCTAGTATATTCTTAATACTTCAAAGAATCGAGCCGCGAAAATAAAAGGTTTAAACACCATTTTTGTAAAAGTTATCTAATTGTTAACAAACCATTTTTTTCCCCAAACTCCGTTGGCATAAACAATGGGATAAAAGGTATAAATAATTAGCCTATAAATTTTAAACTTTCTGGAGCCATTTTCATATATATACTTTATAAGATCCTGCGATAATTTTTTATCAAAGTTTATTAATTTGTTATTATGATTTTTTATAACTATTGAAAAATTTCAAATCTAATAAAAGTTGATCATCAAACTTAGCACCCCTCTTTTTTGTCGGGGGTTAATGAAAAAGATGTTACTGAGTTGAACACCATTTTAAGTCCGACTCTAATAATCAAATGAATTTTTCAATCAAGTACGACACAGAATTGTAACAGCTCGTCAATAACCAGTTCCCGAGATGACTGCCGTGTAACCCAACAAGATTGGGTCCTAGACATCCAATACATATAGATCAGGTAGCAATCCTCACCAGGGACGGTTCCCGGACAGGGCCCAAAACGTGATGTGCTTAGTAATTCTGTATTGTACTTTTCTAAGAGATAAACTTGTCAGATACATTTTCAGTTTTATTGGCAGCTTTATAGTACAAAGCTGCCAATAAATTCGTTCTTTTTTGTTGTTTGTACATACAACAAAATGTAAAAAAAAACATTATGATTCACGTTTTCATTTGAATTTTAAAGCTTCTGTATCTATATGCGTGTGATTTGGAAGATGATAAACTTTTAAGTAAAAAAAATTTTAAAAAATATAATTGTGCTTGTTAAAAATTTGACTTGTTCTACTTTTCAACATTGCCTACCGTCAAAAATTTTCTGAAGTGGGTACCTATACATCATCATAAGCACCCCTATTAATGTACCCACTGCGTGAACACAGGGACTTCTCTCTTGACAAGATAAGGCCCTAATTCACCACGCTGATCAAGTGTGAGTTGGTACATTACATATGTAATACAAACTCTTCCAATATAAATAAAAACACTTTTATGGTATTCGGTGAAAAACTCTGTAACATTCGCCAATAACTATTCCATAGAATTTGTTATCAACTCAAATTGAATTCGATAGCATTTTATTACAGAATATGGATTATGTGTAGAACTTTAATAACTTAATCCTAAGTTAACATGGACATGGACAAGCAAGAACCACAGGATTTCCGTACTTATGCACATGCACTTAGAATCTAATTTCGTTAGCACCAAATTGTCGGTCACGTCGAATGACTGATAATGGCTGCTACCAGCCACGCTTCGCTTACTGAACGTAAAATGAACCATTTATAGGCATTAGGGATGTAAAATATCTAGAACTGGCAAAGAGAAAACTGAAAAATGTGCATGTTTTGGAGGTTTTGTCTGTTCACGTCCGTAAGTGGTAACCCTATGAATCCTTTTTTCGTGTTTCGTAATGTGGTCCGGAGAAGCCATCTTCTAAGCCTTTATGCTCCATCGTAGACCACATCGTCACTTTGCATCAGGTGAGATTGTGGTCAAAAGAAGGCTTATCCTACTACTATTATAAAGGCGAAAGTTTGTAAGTATGGATGTATGGATGTTTGTTACTCTTTCACGCAAAAACTACTGAACCGATTTAAATGAAATTTGGTACACAGAATCTCTAGAGCCTGAAAAATAACATAGGCTACTTTTTACCGCGGGAAAACGTCATTCCGCGGGAAAATCCATTATAACGCGGGTAACACCGCGGGGCACAGCTAGTCAATAATAAAAAATAAAAAAAATGTTAAATAACCAGAATTCCTTATTCACCTCCTGGTATTATTTTCATTTTTAAAATACTCCTTTTTTATTAAACCCATGCTGTCTTGTCGGCTGGGCAAAGGTCTCCCCTTTCTCACGCCATGCATCGCAGTCTGTAGCGGTGTTCATCCACATGTGCTCAAATGCATCCGAGTCGTTTCGCCAAACACTATATTTTGCACAAAATAAAATTGTGTAGTAATAGGTGGTTAATGCATAGGCATCTTTTACCTCTCTCTCTTTTTTATTAATCATGAGTTTGGGAATCCAAAACTAAAATATTGTATGTACTCGTAAATATACAATCTGTCTATAGTTTATTGAAATATGTAGGTAATATTATATCTAACAAAACTTTTACTTCTGGGCTTTCATTATGATACGTTTATTCATCGTTTACTCGTGTGTTTTATAGTTAAACTAGTCGACCCGACAGACGTTGTCCTGTCCCACGTCCAGTTCCAACAATATCCAGTTGACCGTATTGTGAATCTAAACCATTCCCATCCCCCATTGAACCCTTGATCCCCTTGAACACACACAAAAATTTTCATCAAAATCGGTCCAGTCGTTTGAGAGAAGCTCAGTGACATACACACTCACAGAAGAATTATATATATAACAAGATGATTAAATACCAAGTGGTCCAGTTACAGCATCCTGCCGAATATATATATTATATATATAAAGATAGGGAACGTGCAGAAACTAAAGACAGCACTAATGCGTCAATCAGATATGGTAAAACACCGTCGATGTGCAAGTTCCCTTTTTATTATAACTTTTTCAAAAACTTTGTGTTGAAAGTCGAATGTCATCTCAAGTTAGCCTCCCAGCACTATTTTTAACGTGTCAAATACAACTAAGGTTTATTAATCTAACGAAATTATAACTCAAAACGGGTAACATACCATGATTTGACGGTTTTTGAGTTTTTCGATAAGTGGTAGGAACACTAGTGTTTGTCAACATCGCAATAAAAGACTCAGAAAGAGGGTGGACAATTCGCTTATTGCCGTGATTATGGCTCTTGCAACAGTGAAATATTGTAAAACTGAAAACCCGTCAAATCTTGGTATTCTACCCGTTTTAAGTCATAAAATTTTATTGTTATAACATGATAATTTTAAACTGTAAGTATATTAAAAATCTAAATTTAAAATTTTAGAAAAAACTCCGATTCCAATGCCTTAATTTACTTAAAATTAAAACACCATAATATTTAGTAATGTGCACGCGATGCGATTTCATTTGACACCCCACTCGAGTATATTTGCAGATTTTTGGTTTTCCTTCCCCACTCTCACCCCCATAACTTTTAAACGGCACAACCGATTTTCATGAAACATCTCTAAGAACACCCGCGCCCAACTCAATTGAAAAACTAAATTGAAATCACCCCATCCGTTCGAGAGCTACGAGTATGATGTCCCAGACAGACAGACTGACACGTCAAACTTATAACACCCTTCTTTTTTGGTCGGGGGTTAATAAATGGCCTAAATTCCTCTGCCGCTTCCATGAAACAGTATCTTTGTAACTCTGTCTTTACGACATCGATAAATCAAAATACGCGATAGTTCGCGGATGAGTTATGGCTGAGAGAATGCCAGTTATTGCCGACGACATTTCCCTAAGCCTTTTATGAAATGATCGGTAACATATTTGTTGCTAAAAATAACATCTAGTTTCAGTTTTACACGAACAACGAATGAAAGTTTATCATCTTCTATTCAGCCGTAGCCGAGTAGGTAGGAGATAGGCCACTAGTAAAGCCTAATTAATCGTACTGAGGTATGGTTTGACAATATATGTATATATATTTTTTTATGTTAGATAAGCCTTCATTTGGCCATAATCTCACCTGATGTAAAGTGACGATGTGGTCTAAGATGAGGCATGAAGACTTAGAAGGAGATGGCTTTTCCGTGCCACATTACACTGGCCCAGCTCGGAGGGTGGTGACAAGCCAAAAATATTAATATGTATTTATTTATTTATTTAAAATACTTTATTTAAATAAAAACTTTTAAAAAATGTTGGCCTAATGCCTAGGCATGGGTCAATAATTCAATACTTATCAATGTACTTAGTTCTCAGCTTGGAAAATAGCTTTTCTATACCATCTAGCCGTTACCAGTATATAATTATATAGCTACTGCTATGTTATAATAGTTATACTTATTACATAATTTTAAGTATAACTACTTATTACATAATTTTATGTACATTTTTGATTTTTTTTCTTAAGTTCTGGCAACTTAAGTTATTAGATCAAATTAGATAAAAAATCATAAACGCAATAACACGATAAAATATAGGTCTTAAAATAAAGACCAATTAGGAAACACACATTTCCGCAGTAACTAAAATCTGTTGTACCTAATCCTAGTTTTTTTTTTTTTTTTTTTTTTTTTTTTATTTGTTTAATGTGGCTATTGTGTCACTGCGGCCTGAAAGGCCTATTGTGATCGCCACTTGTCATAGGTTCTCCTCAAAGTCGTAGCGTTACAGTTCGCCACTTATCCTTGCGGCTGTTAGGAACCGAAGGATTTTCTTTGGGGGGAGGTTTTGTAGTTCATCTGGACATAGCAGATGCTTGCCCAGGTGTGTGCTACGTTTCTGCATCAGCGCTCCACATTCTCCTAGCAGATGGAGTGGCGTTTCATCTGCCTCCTCGCAGAATCTGCAGGTTTCTGTTTCGCATAGTCCTAACCTGTACATGTGCTTGTTAAGGCGGCAGTGTCCGGTTAGGACTCTTGTTAAGATGCGCAGGTTGTTTTTGCTTAGCACTATGACTTGGTTTGTGGACCGTTTGTCAAAGGCTTTCATAGTTGATTTTGAGTGGCCCATGCCAGGAGATTCGCTCCAGATCTTTATGGATTCCTCGTAGCATAAGTCAAGCAGTGTTTTTTGGGCCAGGCTTTTCGGTACGCCGCAGAACGGCTCGGGTCCTAGTTGAAAGCCCATTGAACCCGAACGCGCGAGTTCGTCGGCACATTCGTTGCCAGCTATCCCTGCGTGTCCCGGTACCCATCTTAAGATAACCCTGTTGTTTGAGCCTAGGGCGTTCAGACGCTGGAAGCAATCTTCGACTAATCGGGATGTAATTTTCTTTGAATCCAGGGCTAGAAGCGCCGCTTGGCTGTCAGAGTTAATAATTATTGTTTGGTTGGAGTAGCGCTTTTGTAGATTGATATTGGCGCATTCTAGAATGGCGAATACTTCCGCTTGGAATACGGAGGCGAATTTTCCTAGGTGTATGCTGGAGTCATGCCTAGGACGCTCTCCGTAGAAATCCTAGTTGTAACCTGCCTTATTGATTAGAAGATTTTTTTTTTGTTACATAAATCTACCATATTTATTATATAAAAGTGGAAAATAAAAAGAACCCTTAAAATCGTTGACCCTCATAAAAAGTCAGTGAAATATCCGACTAATCTCGAAATTAATTTCGGAACCCACGAGCGTTGATTCAGATTACAAACTTTTATGAAACAATAAAACTTTTATGGTTAACTTCGATAAGTGTTTAAGTTTTGTGTACCAAGCCAAAAATACAGTAATAAAAGCTGCAGAAGTAATAAATCTAAATTTAAAATTGAAGAAAAACCTCCGATTCCAATGCCTTAATTTCCTTAAATGTAAAACAACAAATTTTATTATGTAATGTGGACGCGATGCGCTTTGATTTGATACCCCACACTAGTATATTTGCAGATTTTCTGTTTTCCTTCCCCACTCTCACCCCCATAACTTTTAAACGTCTTAACCGATTTTCATTAAACATGTCTAAGAACACCCGGGCCAAACTCACGTTTCATACAAAAAAAAAACTAAATTGAAATCGCTCCATCCGTTCGGGAGCTATGATGCCACAGACAGACACACAGACAGACACGTCAAACTTATAACACCCTTCTTTTTTGGTTGGGGGTTAAAAAGTAACTAGAAAGCTGAGCTGGGACCATTTAGTAACTAAATAATTGCTTTAATACAATCTTATTTTATTAATTTATATTTCATGTGACACAATTGCTATTTTTAAATGTATTTCTATTGTTTTATTATTATTTGTATATTGAATACAGATGACATTGAACATTTTCAGTTACAAATAAACTTTTAGATTTTTATTGATTTAAAATAATCGTTTTCGGGAAAAAATGCGCAAAGAAAATTACTATATGTCGGAAACTTGTCTAATAAGTCCTTACATGGTATACATAATACCTATCTGATTCACTTACATCCTTGTATAATTTTGTCGTCGTGTTATTTTCTCACATGTTCATTATATTTTTGTATTTACCTCTATACCAAAGAAAACAACACTCTCATCTCATGTAAAAATCCATTTTATTATATCATTTAAACTTTAAATCGGTATCTCTTGGGTTACATCCAAAACAAATTTGGAAAACCATAAATTCCTACCAGATTACCAAAAGAGCCGTTCAAAAGGAAATAAAACGCAAAAGGACACTTCATTATTTTCTCTATTATCCTCAAATACCTTTTGCTCAATAAACCAACCCAGTACTCAATAAATAATGACATCCTTACAATCTGTTATTAGGACGTGATCGCATCTGAAAGCGGCCATACACAGACAGCTTGGACAATCAGCAGTTTAAACAAATTATTAGTTAGCGCTAGTTTTTAGCATTTGCAATTGTTTATCTCTGTTTTCTAACCGTGTAGGTATCAGTTTTGTAATGGTTTGGTTACATCAGCGTGAAGATTCTTGTTAATATGTTTTTTTTTTAATATTATCTGTTATTATTTCGAAAGATATATATATTTTACAAGCATATTTTTATAGACCTTGAGTCCTAGCTGGCGACATGAAGTGATGTGATTCGTACACAAAAATAAAATGATTGTCTCTGTAAAACACCTATCAGTAGTGATAACTTCAAATATGGTTAGGATAATGTTAGAGTGAGAGTGTGAGAAAGAGAAGCAAGACAAATAAAGGCCACGTAACCAACCGTTTCACCCTCTCATATGAAGCTATCATTTCGACAATCAAAACTTAAAAGCTTTAACATATCACTCAGATACTCGCTGTTTCATACTGTACGTGTATAGCTAACTTATATAAGTATAAGACTCAAATAAAAGTAAATTATTATATTGAATAATGTAGGCACGAACAAGAGCGAAGCAGTCCATATTTCCGGTACTGAGGCTAACCGAGCCTGGGAACTCTGATGGAAATATAAAATTCTAGATATTTATTTCCATGAAACCCAAGGGATTTTCCGGCTAAGTCAGATGAAGTTTACATATTAAAAATTTAAAGTAAGTAAAATGTTAACGTAGATATTAGAAAAGCCGTGTTGGGTAAGTGGGAGCACTTTACTTTCAATTCGAAGGTCGTGGGTTCAAACACCGCCACAAGCCTTTGGATTCCTCTTCTTAAAAAATGCGTGCTTTAACGGTGAAGGTAAACATCGTGAGGAAACTGGCATGTTCTGAGAACTTTAAAGAGTTTGAAGGACATGTGGCTTTCACCAACCCGCACTTGGCCAGCGTGGTGAATTAAGGCCAAATCTCTCTCGTCAAGAGAGAAGACCCCGTGTCCCAGCTGTGGGAACGTTAATATGGTGATGTTGTTGATATTTCTTATTAATCGATAAATTTATTTAAACCTAAAATTCTGCTTTTTTTGTGGAACATAAAACAAAAGAATGATTAATCGCAGTTAAAAAAATTAACAAAAAAAACCCTGATTCCATAACTTTACAGTCATTTAGGTAAAAAAAAAATATTTTGTAATGTGTAAGTGATACGCATTTATCTGATACCCCATTCGAGTATAATAGGTTATTCTTCCCCACTTTCACCTCCCACAACTTTTAAAACGGCTCAACTGATTTCTATCTAACATGTCTAAAAACACTCGCTCCTAAATCACCATTAATATAAAAAATCGTTCCATCCATTCGTTATCTATGATGCCACAAACAGACCTCCTTTTCGGTCGATGGTTAAAACGTAAAAAGAATGGCTTTTGGGCCAGTATTTAAATCCAGCAATGAATGTCGCACAGCTGAAATATTGATGACAATAACAAAAAAATCGTGTTAAAAGTCAAAGTCAAAACGTTTATTTCCTTAGACGCACAGGGCATAAATGGACAGGTCAACTTAAAGCTAATTTAAATTACTAAGAATAATCAAGGAAATAACATTGTCTTGACAGTTCGCTTCAATTTTATACACTGAGTTGAGAAGCGAGCATCATAATCATACTCTGTGAGAGCACTAAAAATATAGGTACTCCCAGCATTAAAACATATTTATTATCTTGATGCAAGAATAAGATGGTCGTTATATATTTCCATTATTTGGTAACACAATGTTGATTTGATGCTACCCAATCCATTAGTAATTATAACAAAGCTATGTTAGTACGCTGTTCTACCTCGCTTGTAATGTTATATAGTAATAGATAGAGTTCGTACAGTCAGCTATACAAATTTCACATATCATAATTTGTGTAAAAAATTTTTTTTAATAAAGCTACGTTATTTCGTCTTCATTTTTTTACACAAGTTTAGAATATTAGTTTCAACCTAAAATTGGGGCTTATCACTTATAAATGAACAAAGCAATACCGATTTTGGGGTAAAAAGTTAAATTGAATTTTTTTATTTAATTAATTATAAAATCGATTAGCGTAAGTATGTCTATAGTAATTACCTTTATATTGTATCAAGGTGAATGTGCTCATTAATATTCCTTATGTGGATTTTTAGTTATACTGAAGAGTCAATGTAAATGAAGCTTTAATTAGTCAAAAATAAATGATCATAATAACACCGACGTTCGAAATACATGTAATTAATTACTATTACACGTTATTTGTTCCTTTACTTCTGATAAACTACATTTGTGAGTAACTTTATGTATAATAATTGTATACAATAATATCATTTATTGTACCTATAGATTAATTTATGAGTCTCTTTCATCAGTTCATTTTTTTTTCTTTTTAATGAAATATAAGCCTTTATTTGACTACAATCTCACCTGATGTAACCTCTCAATAGGCAAGAGCGAAACCCTCTAACACAGGTATCTCTATACTTAAAAGGGGGTTTCCGCTGTATTTATAATATAATGTATAGATTAAGTAACTGAAAATAAACTATTTTATTTTTATTTATTTATTTATGTAAAGTGACGATGTGGTCTAAAATGGAGCATGAAGACCTAGAAGGTAGATGGCTTCTCCGGACCACATTACGAAACAGGTAAAAATCGCTTCACGCACTGGCCCAGCCCGGCAAGGGTTATTTCGCTGTTGACTGTACCACAATCATCCCGTACCCTCCCAATCGGGCTAAGCCGCGGTTTACATAGCCCGCCCCTGCAAAGATTCCAATTACGTCAGCCGAATAGACCCTCGGAATTATCATTCATATCTACTAGTTACTGTTTGGAAAGCCTGGCTGAGTAGGAGCACTCTCTTTCATTCCAGAGGCCGTGGGGTCAAGCCTATCCGAGCCTGGGCTTTTCTTCTTTAATAATTTAAGTATGTAAGATTTAAACACGCTTTTTGTAGGTGAAGACATAAATCGTACAACCTCAGTGGCGCGGTGGGCCATTTTCCGCTTGCGGCGAAAGAGGTTAGCGGGTTTGATTCCCGTCGAGCGGGCAAGTACATGTCTAAGAACACCCGGGCCAAACTCACCTTTCATACGAAAGAAACTAAATTGAAATCGCTCCATCCGTTCGGGGGATATGATGTCACAGACAGACAAACACGTCAAACTTATAGCACCCCTCTTTTTTGGTCGGGGGTTAAAAACACAGCGTACACTCTGTTTTTAGAGGACCAACGCGACAGAAATGTTCACCCGCTGGTTTACTAGACCACACACACACAATTACACACACACATTATAAAACTTTTCACTTTTTAAAGTTGAAAAGCGCAGATCGTAGTCGAACTGTCAATTCCAAATAACTCGCAAAAGGTAAGAAACAAGCAAACTTGCGAATGAATATTAATTGGGATATTATTCTGCTTGAAATATATTAGAATAAGCATAAGGTTCGTTTGTTTCGGACCATTTAACAAACAATAGTACAATTTGTTTTTTTTTATTATGTAATAGGCTGACATTTGACTACAGTCTTGCCAGAAGGCAGAGACGAGGTCAAAGATGGAACAAGTTTTCCCAGAAAAAGCCTATTTACTCTGGTCTTAAAAGTTGGGTTGTATGTAATCGGAAAACAGACTTCGGGGGAGAATTCCACCCCTTAGCGGTGCGCACTGCGCACTTTAAAAGACTTCGAGAAGCGTTCCGTGCGTGTTAAGGGTAGGTCCACTAAGTAAGCATGTAAACACAAAAATATTTACTTATAAGAAACTTTTCACAAAATTACATACCAACAATTTTGAAATTGAACTACTGCAAAGATTTAAAAAACTGTGTTGCAGTATCAGCGCCTTCCTCCAAACAAAGGTTACATTATACCTTGTGATAGGCATCAAACAAATTTAACAGGGTTAAATACCCTGAATACCCTGTTAAATTTGTTAAATAAAAATAAAAAATCAGTTTCTAAAATATGAAATGATTATGAGATACTAAAACAAACCAGTAGCTCTGAGCGACAGATTATAGAATGGGGACGGTCGCATCAGGTCATGCAATAACACATATTAATATAAAACTTAGAATACCTACTTAATAATACATTCATAAACATTACATTACATTATGGGTATACACGTGTTTGGTGTATATAATTCAGTATCATAAAGTGAGTGCCACATTGTACCTACTGTAACTTTATGGAAAAATCAATTACTCGTAAAAGAAACAAAACGCAAATTGTCTATGTAATGTTCTTTTGTTGCGTGTTTGATGTCATATGGTTATAAATATATTTTTGGTTAGGTGTGCCTCGTTATTTGGATATTAAAAGTAGACTAAACCCCGATTTCCCCATAATTGATGATCTGATCACCGATAAGTTTGGGTTAAACTCGATTTACGTCCTAACGGAGATCAAATTGACATTAAATTGACATATTTCGGGTTACTCACATTATACCATTTTGGAAGTGTATCTCGCTCAAACTATTCAGTTTAAAAAAATATGTTGAAAACCTAATTTTTAATTTTTAAAAGTCTTAATGCGGTTCTCAGTATACAATTACTTAGCATAACTTAATTAATTTGTACAACGTAATCATCTATATCTAATCTATGAATGTTTAATTTTTATGTTTATTTTTAAGTTTTGTGTGTTTTTATTTTTATATTATGTGTTTAATGTAAGTAATCTGAAATAAACGAATAATAATAATATAACAATTTAGATCTTTACTTATTTGGCTACGGAACCCTAAAAACTAATTTTATTTAAAAAACTTTCATAAATCTTTCAAATCTCAATTGCACTTGAAACTAAATAAAAATATTTTTTTAACTTAACCGAGACATAAGCGAAAGTCCTTACCAGATATTCGAGTGGAGTTTTCAAGAAATCTACTTTGAAAATGCTTTTCTATCTCTTAGCTCACGGTGAAGAGATGTGAAGCAGGCTACGGATCTTAAGTTTTAAATTCTTTATTGCACACAGAAACAAATACAAGTATTCGTCATAACATAGGTTATGTACAAAGGCGAGCTTAACCCTATTAGAGTTCACTACAGTAAACCTTAGGGTAAGGAGAACTGTAATGCAGAAAATATGGATAGCAAGTAAAATAATATAGTATACAAGTCAGACAGATCATCATATTATTTGCTAAAATAATATGCAATTAACATTACATATTATATACTATTAAAGCGTTTTTGTATTGTATTGTCACATTGGCGACTGTGACCTTATTCGTAGAATACGATGATTTTAGTATGAAGCATTTTGTCTGGCTAGATGCATGCATCTAGCCAGACAAATGCTTCTTACATTTATTTTCATGTTGCTGGTTACAGAAGAATAATTTATGAAGTGTGTTCCTTCTTCTATAAAAGTCTTGAAACTTGTTTGCCAATCTTTTAAAGAAATGTTAGATGTAAGCTACCCGTAAGGAGCAGATGAACCTAATTATTATTTAAGTTTATAATTAAGATTGATGTGTTCTTGTGTGTACAGTAGAGCTCAATAATTAAATAAATAAATCTGGTACTAAATGTTATAATAAGATAGACGAATATAAGCAAAAACATTATTCCTAATCTTTGAATTTTATGTGAATGTATCTAATTTAATGTAATTTCTTTAATGATCTTCCAATCCCTAATTATTAATGATAAAATGTATGTAGTTTTGTTATTATATAAATTATATAATAATAAAAATTCCGACTGTTTTGTCAGTAAAACTTTGCATACCAACTGGTGAAACATGTTGAAACTGTATAAAATAACAAATAACATCCTGTATACACGTCATGTTTTTTTTATCAAATAAATTATGTTTATTCTTATAGTCTAAAAAACTTGCAGAAAATGCATCATACTGTTCTTACCGGCTGCTTACTGTCATTATTATCACTCCGATTGCCTTTGTTGGTTGGCGCATTAAGCTTAGAAACGGTTTATATATTAAATTTAAGATTACTTTTCTTGTTATACAATTTTTATTTTGTACTTGCCTGTAACTTGTTGTCATGGGTTATCTGAAAACGGAATGAAATAGGAAGGGTGAACTTTTCTACCATGTATTTTAACGACTGTTGCTCAAAAACTCGTTCATTTTGAGTAATTATGTCAAAATTACTTGCAAGCTGTGTTGGCTAAGTTGGAACATACTCGATTTTCATTCGGAAAGTCGTAGGTTCAAACCCCGCCACGCACCTCTGGATTTTTCTTTATGAAAAATGTGCCTAAGTGCGTTTTAAAACGTGAGCGTTTAAACGAGCAGTAAGAACGTTAATAGGGTGATGATAATTACTTGTAGAAATCCAGTTGTTTTTTTATTTAATTTCGGAGCATATTAAAATAACCAGTATTTGGACAATGATGATGTTTATTTATTACTATAAAACCTTTATAAACGTAGGTATATTGATTGTTATTTTTAAGTCATTCTGTAAAAAAATATTGGTGTGCAATACAGAAATTATGTATCTATCTACTTCAAAATTAATAGTGGGAATGAAAAATAAAACCAAGTCTGTACGATCGAATCGTTTAATAAATATTATAAGATAAATCTCTTCACATAAATGAAACATTAATCGATAACTCTATCTACGCAAGATATACATTTTATATACATTTATACAGATACATTATATTGCAATAATTTAATTAAAGTTAGGACTTTACATTTTGTATTTATTTGGTACAATATTTACATTAAACAATAGAACTTTCAAATTAAAAAAAAACTTTTATTTAGATACAAACTAGTTTCACATACTACCTACCTATTTAGATATGTTACGGGATATTTACCAGAATAGATCGTCTTTTGAGTTTCCCGATATTTCGGCTAATTTACATGCGCCATGATCAGTTTTTCAAATCGACCACCTCATGAGACCACCTGGGTGAACCGTTGAAAGTATTCTTCACAACGGCTCACCTTTGTTCACCTGGGTGATCCTTATCACGGTTGAACTGAAGCTACATCGGTTCGGGTAAGTTTTTAACAATAAAACTTATTAATCTAAATAGTGTTGATAACCATGATAGTTTCAAATGTTATAGTTTCATATTTACTAAGTTAAGTTAGGCCGAGATAAAATGAACTTGCATTAGAATGAATAAGGCTACTGTCAAATAAAGAGCGGTCAGGCGATGAAGCATTTAGCGTTGCTTAGATTTATAATCAAAATTATTATGATAACCACATAAAAGCTTGAAGACGTGGACGTTTTTTGTACGAATCTCGTACAAAAAAGAAAAGAAAAGTTTATAAAATCTTTTATTTTAGGTTTTCTAACATAACTATGCTATCTTTCTCGATAAACTATTACGGGAGAGCTGATCCGGCAAACATTGTTTTGTCATTCATCACTGCTGGACGTAGGCCTCCCTCAAAGATAGAATAGAATAGAATACAAAATTCTTTATTACACACATCATAATAACATATGGTGTGTGTATTAAAGAATTTTCTTTAGTCTTATCGAATTATATAAATCGTTTTTAAGCTTAATGCGCCAATCAACAAAAATTCGAAATTATTAAAACTAAAATTTAACCTAGCATGCGTAATGGGCGGTCTTATTTAAAGATCTCCTTTTATATCTGTTGGAAGTTGCCTGCATCCACCTTGAACCCGAAGACTTTACCAAATTACCCGTTCAAGGTGGACGCCCGATTGGTGGTCTCCAGTCGATAACTTTTAGGCCCCAATGGCCATCCGTTCTAAGCGCTTTATGGCTTGCCCATTGCCATTTCAGCGAACAAATACGCTTGGCTATGTTAGCGACCTGAACAAATACGCTTGGCTATGTTAGCGTTTCTCTACGTATCTCCTCATTTCTGATTCGATCTCGTAGAGAAACTCCGAGCATAACCTTTGCAGTTCATGATACATAAAACTGAGAACAAACGAATTTGAAATAACACTGCTGCTTTTAACTCATAAGTACCTTATTCTGACAATTAATGACCGCACACAAAAAAAACACAACTAAAATTGGTCCAGACGTTCACGCGTGATACCTTGAAAAAAAATTAAGTTTTATATAGTTAGGACGATTTCCCTACAGACAGTTGAAATTGCTACAGCGTGAGTAATTATTGGTATGAACACTAAACATGAATTTTCAATACCTATTCAACGATATCCCACATGACACAGTTTATTGACTTTAATTAAAAACAAAATACATTATGGCGTCCAGTAGACGCATTCTGTAAACTCATTTCGATCCTTACTAAGCTGAATCCGCGGTGAGTTTAAAGTTTTGTATTCTGTAAAACTCGATAGCGCCTGTAGCTCAGATTTTTTACAGAATGCGTCTGCAGAAGTCGCAATATTGAATTTTTCCTTACGTAGCCGGACTAAGAGGAATCGATTGATGTATTAATCATTAAAATCGGCTCAATCGTACACGATTATTAGACTAAAGTCTATAAAGTGCTACATAGGAACATACATAAATAAACTGATATACCAATTAATACTCCTTTGCGTCGCACAGTCAGGTAAAAACTAAATTAGATATCCATCATTAAGTGTCAAGGCTGTGTGGGTTTGTACTCAGAGACATCATCCACTGGGCGACGAAGTATCAGGTATTGCAATACGATATTATTTTATGTCAAATTATGAAAACACTTAACGTTTATAACGTTTGGATAATGTTTGTATGTCGCACAATTAAAATAAATTTATGTATAAGATAGACACATATTAATCCGTGTACAGTTTATACACAGTTAGCAATAAAAAAAGTTATATATTTTTGCAAAAAATGGCCAAGTACTAGCCTCGCGCATCGTCCCTTAACTATTATGTTATAAAAAATAGGTAGAGTGTTTTTAGTATCGTTTTAGTGACAAGAGAAAAACAGACGGATAGACAGACGACGAAGTCTCAGTGATAGGGTCCATTATTTCCTATGGGTACGGAACCCTAAAAAGATTATAAAAATAATCTGGCTGTTTTGTACACTAAGGACAAACTAAGAAGGAATTGCAAGCTAATAATTTGATCAGAGACTTCAGTATTAGCGAGAGAGAGCAGTTTTCGACACCCTTCCTGCTTAATATATCAATTTTGAAACATCTTGTATAATTGTTATCTTTAATAGATAGTTTTTTATATATTTTTGGGAACCGGCCCAGCATCAATAATGCAATGCAATATTGTGTTAAGGAACTGCACATAGACATCAATACCTACATACTTACATCTATATTATTTTCATAATTTGACGCGACTCTCAATTAATTTATTATTTACAAAGCCAGGTGCCATATTTTCAAAAACTGTCGTAAAATATTATATACTTTGAATTTGTTTTTAATATTAACCACTTAATTCATCTGTGATATATTGAAGAATTTGATTTTAATACGTGATCTACTTATACTGAAAAGTCTTACACGATTGATTTTTTTCTATAATACTATTGTTGTACAAACAATTATAACAATTTAGTTTCAAAAAGGTAGATAATAGAGTGAAATTGGATATAAATATTAGTAGAATAGTAACAGAAAAATTTTTAGGCAAAATAATAATCAGTCTTTAGCCGAAAATAAATTAAATAGTAGGTAAATAAGACAATTTATAAATATTATTAAAAAAAAATCATCTATGAAAATTTGTAATTATTCTATGAAATGGATTATTTTTATTGCTTTTCCAGGGACTTGAAACATATTATTACTCGTAAAAGCAACAAAAGTAATGTACCATTTGCGTATCTGGTTCGATACTAATGCCATACTATACACACCTACTAGCTACTAGGATAACACCTACTAGCTTTCTGATCGCGGCTTTGCTCGCGTAATAATAGATTTTACAGCGGCGGTAGCATTTGTTCTTTATTGGGATAACAGGTATCTGTATCCTTATTTGTATTCCTAGTAGACCAGGATTTAGAATAGCCTCTCGATCCAATGCACTATCGCACTGTGTAGAAACGAACTCCCTTAACTATCTATAAAAAGCCTCACAAGGTTATTCTTTGTAATTTGTTTTTCTTTTAGTTTATATACATTTTGCCAAATTCAATCTTCATTTATTTCATTTAATTTTTTTTTGTTCTCTTTGTGTTTTTTCTTTAGTAATTGTTAAGTATAAAGTTATTGTTAATTTTGATATTTGAAAGTTTTCGTGTGTTATTTATTTAGGATCAATATGCGAAAATATATAAATGGTTAGTAGCTATTAATATGTGTATTTACATAAGGACATATAACTGTTTGTTTTCCGAATAAAATAAAATAAAATAAATAAAATATATCCTTGTCAAATTTTATTGAAATCGGGCGAGTATAATAGATTTTCCCGCGAAATGGGGTATTTTACCGCGTTTATAAGGGACACATGTATTATTCAGATATGTAAGCTATATTACAGTAAAGTTTCATCAAAATCCCTTTAGTATTTTTTGTGTGAAAGAGCATAAAACCCACACACTTAACCACATCTTCGGAAACTTTTGCGTGCATAACATTTAGGATTAAGATTAAAAGTTGAATTTAAAGTTGAATTCTAAAACTTAAATTAAAATTATTTTTAGGAGGATTTTTATGGATACTTGTAACGGAGTTTCTATATCCAGATCCACCTTTCAGATTCTTGAAAGAACTAGGTACTCTGCAACTTGTTGTTTTCTTGGAAAAAAATAGCTCAATAGCAAAAAACAGAAATAATACAGTTTTTTTTAATCATGACAAGTAAATAAAACAGACTAAATAAAAGCTTAAAAAAAACAATATGCTAAAGTGATATTCAGATGACTGTACCTACATCAAGTTCTATACAAATAAAATATGTATTTAGAATTATTTGGGCGTATTTTCTTTTGCATTTTTGGACAACGTCAGAACATGTAGGTAGTCTACTTAAATCGGTTAAGCTACAGGGAAAATATTCAAACGGAATAAGATCTGCTCATATTTTACCCTGAGGCTCGATCAAATATTTTGACATATGCATTTTCCCACGAATTTCTCTGTATAAAAGGTTTACCAAATGTTTCCATTACTAAATGCAATATGAGTTTTCTTGGTAGGCTTTTGTTCGATGGTTTATAAAGTATGGTTTGGAACTATTCTCCTTAGTTATCTTGAGCTGCTTCGAGTCTATTATTACGACTAATTGGTGGTTTCAGGGGTTGGGTAAAGGTTATTAAACTTGCTGGCATAGACAAATCAAGTACGTAGTAATATTATTATGCTTGACTATAAATGATCAATGCAAGGGCGGAGCCAAAGGTTAAATGGTTGTACTCGTGGTTACTCGTATCAAACAATGTAGTATCTATTTAAAACCTTATTAGAAGTAGATTGCAATGCATTTTATTTAAAAGACCTTCTTAAACAAGATAGTATGAGTATTATAAAATGATGGCAGCGCGATTATCATTAAAACCTGACTCTTATCTGTACACATAACCTTAAATAGCGCATACCTACAAGCGTACATTAAAGCTCTGAGTGTTCATACGAATTGAGATCTAACGGCTACCGTCCTGTTTACTGAGAGCGCCCCTAAACCCGGGTCCGAGCTCGGGCGGACGCGCTCCCAGGGCAACGGCTATCTTTTCGCTTTACAATACTGACACAGCAAAACTCGCTTAAAAGCCTGCCGAAACACTTTATTGAATATCGTGTAAAATATTGGATTCACCATCGAACTAGCATACCCTAGCCAAAGCGCGCAGTCGAAAATCCACGGAGGTATTCCACTTTCGCACTCAGGACACAAAGCTGGCACCATGTTTAATATAAAAAATGGAGCCCATAATACGACAAAAGTGAAAAAAACTACGCCTAATACTTTTGTGGCTTTTTGTTCGAGCCGCAGAATTCTACCATGGCGAGAGGAGTTTCTTGAAATTACGCTGGAGTTTCGAGAATGGTGGGGCCTCGGTGTTGGCCGTTGAGGAGTTGAATTGAGCGATGATGGTTGCTGTCTGACAGATCTTTGTGGCCTTATGTTCCTTACTGGAGTCGAAAGTGTCGTTTTCGCACCGCCAAAGCTAGAACCTCGTCTACACCGCCTTGCTTCATCCCAAGTTACCATGGAAGCAGCGCCACGACTCGATCTCCTGAAGAAGGGAGTTGATTGTTCCTCTTTCAAATTTCCGTTTCTTGTATACCCATTGCATGTATTTATATCACCACCTGGTACGATTATCACTTCCGTGGTCCGTCTCGGAGCTGGAGTGGATTCGGATCCGAAATAAGGACATGTGCAGGGGGGCGGCAGTAGAAGGCCGTCTTCGGAACTGCGTGACTTTGTGGTCAATGTCGTGGGTGCTAGAAGACCCTCATTGCTTTCATCATCAGACGCACTTCTCGGTCTATGCATTGGAGTATTTGAGTCTCCAGTAGAAGAGGGTCTTCGTCTTTCCTGGAGCATGGATGAGGGTGAACTGGACGAAACGCTGACAGATCCTGGTGTAAGCATGCCGCATTTTTCTGATATATTTGTCCTGTGAAAGAGAAGGTCTTTGAGTTTGATGTTTACATTGTAACAAACTGTTCTCTATCTAACAGAAAAGCTTCATGTACGAATAATAATACAATAAGCTTTGTAATAGTTTTGTATTGTATTTTGGTAAGAATTAAAGCTCCGTTTATTAAAATAAGCCGTGTTATACGTCATCGGTAAATTTAGCCTGCTATCTCCCGATCTTAAAATACGTTGTTGCAAGACCATTATTAAACTGTAAGGTACATTACCAATACAAAATACGGCTTTGCGTGTTGTGAATCTTCTAGTAAACCGCTATATGCCTACCGATATTGGCTCGGCTCGAGCAGTAAAGCTGCGAACATAACGATGGCAGTGCACACATTTGCCCGCAACACTATCAGAAATATCATACCAAGAATGTTTTGAACCTGGAGCTGATGATAAAATTTTGAGGTTTACAGATGTTCTCAAGCGTTCTTTTACAATTTTTGTAGAAAATTAAAGTGGAAACAATATTGGTATGGATTTGCTTCGACTATAAACAATGGTTTTGACAGCCTGTACAAATTTTGATTCGTATGTTTTGTTCGATTTTACTTTAGAATTATTTGACTTTGTTTTTAAAGTAACTGTAGACACATTTTATAGTTATTACTATTAAAAGATCGGTAGCACTTAGTGAGAAAATGAGCACAATACAATTTAATTGAGTAAAATCTTAAATATTAGGTCCTTACATATGAAATTGGCGTTTTGTATGGGAGGAACAAAAAGTCGAATATTTTTTAATATAATATATTTAATTAATCAAAGTATGAACCATTATTTTCTATGCACTTTTGCCATCTTATAGGTAGTTCATTGATCCCTTTACTAAAAAAACCAGTCGGACGGGAATCAATAAAATCTTTGAAGGCGATTTGGACTGCCCCATCGGAGTTGAATTTTTTCCCTTGCAAGAAGTTATCCAAATTTCGAAAAAAATGGTAATCTGTTGGAGCAAGGTCCGGGGAGTACGGAGGATGTCTTAGACTTTCCAATTGAAGCTCTTCTAATTTAGTAGCCGTCTGTTGCGCAGTGTGTGGTCTAGCGTTGTCGTGAAGCAGCAGTGGCGTGGAGCGATTGACCAGCCTAGGTTGTTTAGCCGCTAGCTTTTCCATCATGGTTTGCAATTGCTGACAATAGACATCAGCCGTAATAGTCTGGCCAGATTTGAGAAAACTGTAATGAACAATACCGGCACTAGTCCACCAAACGCTTACAAGTAACTTTTTTGGGGTTAATTTTCGCTTGGGGCAGGATTTGGCTGGCTGGCCAGGATCCAACCATTGCGCTGAGCGCTTCCGATTATCGTAAAGAACCCATTTTTCATCACAGGTAATGATTCGGTTTAAAATACCTTCATTATTGTGCCGGTTTAGTAATGTAACGCAGCAGTCGACGCGCGTTTGCCGGTTTGCTTCAGTCAATTCGTGAGGTACCCACCTTTCAAGCTTTTTAATCTTCCCAATTTGCTTCAAGTGAATTAAAACAGTTTTATCACTAACACCGCAGCCTGCAGCTAACTCGGACGTGGTTTGCGATGGATCCGCTTCCACAATAGCCTTCAACTCTTCATTATCAACTTGAGTCTCAGGCCGTCCACGGGGCTTGTTCTGCAAGTCGAAATTTCCAGAACGAAAACGTTGGAACCAAAAACGAACTGTGTTTTCTTTTGCAACACGACCGCCATACACATCATTCACCCTTCGAGTTGTTTCCGCAGCACTAGTGCCACGGCGGAACTCGTACTCGTAAATAATGCGATATTTTAAGTTTTCCATTTTGTAAAATGAGTGACGCAAACAGAAAAAAACAGAAGAAAAAAAACAAATGAATGACGATCATCGAAGCACAAATACATGAGTCTATAGCTGTACAAATTTGAATTTGGAATTCCTTACCAAAGAGGAGAAATTTGTGATTAAAGTGGCCAGTACGAAAAACGCCAATTTCATATGTAAGGACCTAATATTTGTACTACACTATTTCACAGTATGCAAACCATTTCAAATACAAATGCGATATCATTTGTTACACAACTCATGGAAAAGTATTTACAAAATAGGCTTGCTAACCGTTGCTTATAGACGAAGCCAACAGAAACAGAAGCGACAAAGAATTTTGAACATATAGCCAATTGGTATACCCTTTCAGCGGCGGTTTGGTCGCGGCAGAGGCTTCCAAGCCCCGCGATAGACGCAACATCTCAGCTCCGAACTGGTGAAGAGCGGACATTGCAGAAGGCGCGGGCTCGCTGTGCACACAACATGGACATGATACATACATACACATAGACATACACACAAACAGGCGCATACAAGGACCTAGGCTACATCCTAATGGCAGTCATAGTACGATTGGCGAGTTCTCGTCGTGCAATATATTCAAATATACATTCAGAAAGATTCAAATAGATTTTAATGTGCTCGCACAATTACTTGCGAGTTTCAGATAGGACATTTCTTTGAAATCTGTATGTTTAAACTCATCCTGCCAATTAGGATGCTGCCTAAATCTATGGGTTCGTGGAGAAAAAGAATACGACGGGTTCTATACTGCTAAGGTAGTGAGGCGTTTTCCAAAATAGTTAATCTCTGTTAAACTTAGCGTTATGTTAAATGGTGTAATAAGGGATGTTATTAATTACCAGATTTTCATCTCTGACTAATGAAAAGATGCACAAAAGATTATTAAGGTTGCATTGTGATTTTAGGAATTATTACAAGAAGCTCTTTTCAATTAAGTTATATTTTTTTACCATGTTTAGTTGTCACGAAATAGCCTGAAGAAAATATGTATGGCCTCTTATTCTTTTTCAACACATTAAAAAAATACACATGTAGAGTTAGTTCAAACATGGCGGGCTGCGCGGACGGGCGCAATTTGCACATTATAACACTTATTTTAATATTCCTATGCGCACATGCAAATTAAATTTGCATGCAAAAGCATTTCTATCTCAGCATTCTAAACAGAGAGGACAACAAAAATGTTAAACATTCACTTATTTTGTACTAACTAACATGCATGAAATGTTCTGTCAGGTCCTATTATAGAAATTGCAAATTGACTCAACCTGCTATCGCAATTACCAATAACAAAATGTAGCTCCGCTAACCACCACTGCAGCGCAGTTTCGGAGTATAGTGAGAAAAGCATTAGACAAGTTTACAGGCAGCCTCAAATAGCTTTCTAAAAATGTTGCCAGTTCTTAGATTATCTCTTAAAATGGGCAGCCCACATCGGCAGTAGCTTTTTGGAAACAACTAAATAAAGTAAATCAGTTTCATTCAACGAAAGCGATTGGCACTTCAGCTTTCAGCAAAAAATAGGTAATTATTGAAGCGCTAATTCTTATTTTCTTACGATTTCATTAATTAAAAGCGGGTGGTTTTTTCCTGATAAAATAAGATTTTTCATTTATTCTGATGGTAGACTTACAATTCCTCTAGTGTTAACATTTAACTTGGAATCTAACTGCAAATATAAAACAGAGATGAGAGAATAAGCCGTGTTTTATGGATGCCATTGGAAACGCCAAACGTGTGGATTTCTGTCATATGACACAACGCTATAGCAAAATGGCGTTCAACTGAGTAACATCTTTTACATTATATAATTTTATAGCTTGATACTGAATCGTTATATGCTTTGAATGGAAATGCAAAGCGCACGATGCGGATAGGTAGACGCACTTATATGAGTGTCTGCCTAAGGAATAAAATGATATTTTGCGTGCGATACGCCCGTTACAATATGGCGTACGGTACCGACCTGTGGATGATTAATTATATAATGATTAACCGATCGTCCATACAACGAGATGCAGTATCATATTATTTCCTTGCTGATTCTTGAACATATCAAAGAATGTATTGAAAGACAACATTTTTCGATACAATCTTATTGCATAGATCTCGCTGACTAATGGTGTTTTCAATTTTAGAATTTCGAGACATATACGTCTACGGTGCGCGGCTTTTGACTTACGTTCGATCCTCCACTTTGTTCTTTGTATGAAAACATCATACACAGAACAAAGTGGAGGAATCCCAACTGGAGTTACGAATGTTGAACAACGGAAAAGCAAACAATAGTTTTCATCGCGCGAATCATAAACAAAAAACAATTAGGGCGTGTTTACACTGCGCTGTGTGCTACTGTGAGCTGCTAACATGTAGCCATACCACGAGTTGCCAATTACGACTGTTGGAGATGCAACATGTTGTGATCCCAAGCACTTGACAGATTTTTCATATCTAAAATTTTATCTTTATCTGCCCATTGTAAATCCCCAACAGTAGTAAGTGGCAACTCGTGGTAGATTTATAATGAACGCTGGTTCAGCTCTTCTCCCATTGCTTTCTTATTCAACTTATTATATTGGGCTACATTTACTCAAAAATGATACTAAAGTTTCAGAGAAAGCCCTCTATCAAATTCCATACAAACGGGATTCAAAACGTATTAACCTTTTGGAATAAAATAATGTGATATTGAAAAAAAAATCAGCTAAATTTCACTGATAAAAGTATGATAAGAAAGAGAAGGGAATGCCATTTTGCTATAAAAAAGAAAAGGCACCTGATAAGCCGCTGATGAGAATTAACATGGTACACAACCTCTAACGAAACCAAGTGTACAATTTAGTTCCTAAGGTGGATGAATAAATGAATTATTAAATTACAGCCTTGTGACAGTCAGACAACGAAGTCCCAGTAATAGGTCCCGTTTACCCTTCGTTACGGAACCTAAAAACCAAAAAGTGTGTGGGAATTTACAAAACTTTATTACACAGTGACATCGAGATAGCTGAAACTGAATAAAACCTTATGAAATTAGAGTCAGTTAGAATAATTGTTGACAGCTCTCTGTTTTCCCAATGAGGCCATGGCCTTTATCAAACCTATCATCATCATCATCGTCTCCCTGTGACTGGGACACAGGACTTTTTTCTTGACCAAAGAGATTAGGCCATAATCCACCACACCAAATGGAATGGTGAATGTCACATTCCCAGAGCATGCCGGTTTCGTCGCAAAAATCTGTCACAAATCTATCACATATCCATATTATTTCCGCTATCCATTTGCTTAAACAAATAGTGCAACTGTTTTTCACTACGCAGACACGGTGTTAATATCAAAAGAGGATCGATAGAATACATTTGTAACATTTAAATTGCAAATTCTGAGTGCTTTTGATATCCCTGAAACGTCAAATGATACGTTTGCTTTATGGCCGATAGATACATTTTAAATTCTGATTTAGAATGCGGAAACAACAAATTTGAAAATAGATATGACTTGTTAAAATATTACTAAAAAATACAACTCTCTTGTGATTTTGTCACAAGATCCGTTGTAGAACGACTTTCATCAGCAATATTTCACTTTTCAAAATTCTGGACTGATTTTTCGCAGGCACCACTATACCACCGTGTTTATAATGAAATAATCTTTATTTTCATTTAAAATTGATTAAAATTTTCATGCCGGTGTAAAATTCTACTACCAATTTACCTGTTTATACCTGGCAACCCAAGAGTTGTGACTGGAATAAAACAGGCAACCTAACGTTTGAATATTCTATGGGCTTCAGACTATCGATTGGTATGGTATTTGTTAAACAATCAAACTTGTCGATGCAACAATATTAAAGAAAATATCATTTTTTCATTTAATTATAAATCATACTAATATTATAAATGCAAATGTAAGTTTGTTTGTGACGCTTTCACGCAAAAACTACTTAAGGCCACCTTGTTTCGAAGATTTAGGCATTTTACTCACCCAGTCGACTTGCATGCGCGTTACGCGGGAGCCGACTTGATATGAACTCCGGCGAACTTTGTCGGCAGCAAGAACGCCACAATACAGCATAATGCAGTAGCTACGGTGATTTTAATTTTATTGACTGTATTTTTTTAGTATATTGATTATTTTATTGACTATATTCTTTTATTTGATAGAAATGAAAGTTTATTGTAGTAGGTATGTAGGTATTGAATGTAAACATAATTTTTCTTACTAAACTTTTTGAATTAGTGAGGTGATAATTATGATTGAAGAATTTGTGGTAAAGAATACAAACAACAAAATGAAAACAAACATAATTATTATGTACAATATTTATTCTCATTTATAAAAAAAAAATACATTATATATGAATGCTTTTTTATTTCATTGTAATTTAGAGTTCTAGTGCTAGGTCCTGATTGCAAATTAATAATGTTTTGCGATAAAAAAATCTCTTTTTCTTTATTTTCGGATTTTGATTTTGCGAATCCACCGGGATTCGCATTCAAGTGTCAGATTCCGTATAGAGGCAACCAAGAGTGTGTCTGGGGTTGACGATTTCTGGCAGCAGACATTTTGACAGGTGGTAAAAGTGTGATAATTTTGATTCCATCTTTGATTTCCAAAATTCATCATCTTTTTCGATTCTTTCGATATGTACTGTTATTATACAATGTTATTATACAGTTGCCGAATATTTAAATGACAAAACCATTGGTAAATAAATGTAATGTGTAATTATTTTTAATCATTAACTAATATTTTATTTAATTTAATCTGATTTATAAAATTATTGACATGTTTATTTTTTAATTATATACAATTATTATTTAAAATTTCTTATTATTAAATTGTTGTTACTCAAAATGTCCAATGGGCAAATTACATTGATACAAAACCTTATATAATACCTACCATTTAAACTACATGTAATAATGCAATAAAGATACTTTGACTTTGACTGGTTCTTTTTCCCCGGCCCAAATACCAAATCGACATTGCCGTCGCGACAGCAATGTCGCGCAGTTGTCCTTGTAAAACCAATTACGGTTTTTATTAATTGTTGTAGTTTCACTTCTGTCGTGTGTGAATCGCACACACACCTTTTTTTTTCACGTCGCACGTCGCTCGTCGGGCGGGAAGAGCACTGGCATAGGTCCGTCGTCGGTAAGCGCCACCGCGCGACTGACGAAGCCCGCGGGCGTCGCGTCGCTCGCGGGTTTGTAGGTATTTAGGCATAATTAATAGGAAAATAACACTACAACACACACCTCAGCGATTTGCACTAGAAAAATGATTTATCTAAAGATTGGTGTAAAAATAAGGTCAATAAATTTATTATTTTAGCCACAGTATTGAAAATGTTTTTTAAAAAGAGGCAACTTTGGTATTTTTTTCTATCGAGCGAAGTTCATCTTATTGTGTAAATGTAAGCGAATTGCACTCTGTAAGATCCTCAACTGAAACATATATTTTTTTCAAAATTTTACGTTAATTTTTGACTGATTCATATTGATTTTAAAAACAGCATTTGCGGTATAAGGGGCCCTTAACCGATCATCATGAAACTTTGCACATATACTCTTGAAGGTATAAGAAGTAACATAGGATACTTTTTATTAAAAAAAAAATAATTACCCGTGCGAAGCCGGGGCGTGCCGCTAGTTAATCATAATCCTTGACTTAAATTTGCTAGACAACCCATATGTAATATTATATTCATTGACATAATTAAATTGAATATAAATAAATATGTTTTATCACATAAGCATCTCGGTGGAGGTCGTTCATTAAGGAATCTTACACTAACAAGTGTCCTAGAAGTTTTCACGTTAAGAAAAATACTCAAACATATTATTTAAAAAACAGAAAACTGCGCCCATAATAATGCAAACTATATGTAAAATTTCAATGGAATATCATAGGTATTTGTATTCCTGCATGTACGAAAAAGTGGTTTTAAATTTTACATCGTATTTAATTCTGCAGGCGTGTTTGCGATATGAAAATTTAAATACTATACACGAACATGAACTATAAAAATAATTAAGGGTTGTGAAGCAACTAATATTTCAAATAAGGCCGGGCAGTTAAGTGAGTTCTGTAAGCACTTTCTCCTTGGTCTGGGTGTAATATGTAGGTATATTTAAAAATATGAGATGTCTAGTACCCGTAACACAAGCTTATCACACCAACAACACATTGTCCCACAACTTGTGTGGATTGTTATTTAATAAGCACCACCTGGAGGTCACGTGTAAGGATTCAGAGGGTTACCACTTACGGACGTGAACAAACAAAACCTCCAAAAAATCAATCAATTAGATTTAAGTTACACTTTGCTTGCTGACTGTTCTTTGGATAATAATATTCAACTAAAATCTAATAAGTTTTATCGCAGTAAATCAAAATCGGTTGCCTCCGCGACGGGAGTCTAACTCACGAAACTTAATTTATAATATTTAAATAAATATTAAATATTTTTTAATATTTAAATAAATATTAAATATTTTTTAATATTTAAATAAATATTAAATATTTGCAACAAAAAGTATAGTCAAATTGTACGAAATTAAGACACTATCAAGCGCCACTCCTCGCAACACACCTCGCCTAGGTACAAATATTAAAAAAAACGTATATTTTGGCGTACAACATTGTATCGTTTCCGAAAACGTTAAGAATTACAAAGTAAGAATATTGAGAAACATAGATTAACATAAACTTATTTTAAATTAAGGACCAGAATTGGAATTATTTTTGTAGATAGGTAAAACTTCCACGAATTACACAATTACTTTAATCTCTTTATCTAAACAATCTAAATTATTATAACAAATTAAAATATATACGTATAGGTATGTAATACATAATATACATCATAATATTTTTGTTTCCTAATATTGTCTAATATTAATCTAAAACACTTTTGCTATCAACAAATTGACCAATATATGATTATAATTAGAAGTTGATTACCATTTACTGATTTTTAGCGTAACAGATGTTATTAGTGACCTTGGTATCGGGGCTAAAAAACTCCTGATAACAACACCTGACAAATCAGGGATATCAAATCAATTTTATATCAAATCCTTTGATAAATTATTATAAGGTCTACGTCATCATCCAAAACATCAAATTCCAATTCTGATTCGTACCTGGTGAACGACATATATAATAAATAAATAATAAATAATAATAAATATTTCCGGACTACTCACATAGCATCACCTAACCCCAAACTAAGCAGAGCTTGTACTATGAGTCTTAGGTGGCTGATATACTACATAGATACATTTTTTTTTGTAAATATACATATGATACATAGAAAACACCTAGACCCGAAACCAGGAATTGTAGATCGTACAAAATCTGGTCCCCCGGCGGGAATCGAACCCGCAACCTCCTGCGCCTCAAGCGGACGTTCGCCCACCGAGCCACAGACGTCGTCATATCGCTGGTTAAATGCTAAACTACCACATTCCAAAATTTTACTTTTTTCACTAGAGACATTCAAAGTTTTCAAAAGTGTTTTTTTTTATTTTTGAGCAAGTCTTTCTTATCATATTTATGTTTCACCTATCAATCGACGCATAATTTTAATTAGAATTAAAATGCATTTTTAGTTTTTCCGTAACTTTAACCCAATGTCTTATAAAACCAGATAAGTGACTTTAGCATATAAAAATTGATGTGTTTATTGCTAAAAAATATCATTAAAAGACCACATTTCATAAAAAAATAAGGTTAATTAGACAGTTTTCAGTACCAAGTAGCATAATTCTATACCAAATTGTTTATTATTCAGTCTATCAATCATTATTAATAAAACTCTCTACTGAAAATATAAAATAGAAATGTTAAACAGTCCCAAAAGTTAAAATTTCTTCCGAAACAAAACAAAAAGTTATAAATTCTTAAAAAAACACACTTTAATGCATAGAATACATACGAAAAAATATTAAAACAAATGATATTTCTATCAAAATAAATGCTTCTTAGAACCATTAACACACTTTATACCATACTCTAACTGATATATGGATAGACGAGACCAACATTTTGACCACTAATTACCTAAAATTAACTCGTGCATTATTGAAAACATTCTAAATGTAGGAAATCAGTCTGTATCTTTGATACCTAAAAACAAGACTAATCCTTAAAGGTTAATATAAAATAATTCGTAATATTTTGGTATTACATTAATTTGAATCAGCTTTAAAATACCTTCTGTCTTTGCTTGCCGGACTTTGAGTTTTTGGGCATATAATTTCCTCACTATACAATCACCTACTACAATTTCAGACCCAGACTTTGTTTGCCTCTTTGTTAACGTAGAGACTGATCTTCCTGTTCGTTGGAAGTCTTGAATAAAAAAAAAAAGTTTCTGTTTTCTTAACCGCTCTCATAATCTTAATGTCCGCCCATTTCACTTTAGTTCCGTTGGTGTCGGTGGAATAGTTGTCTACAGCCAATGATTTCAGGTCAACAAAGATTTCATGCGTAAGCTCTTTTACAATGTAAGGGGTGCCCTTTTTTTGAGGGGTGTTATAAGTTTGACGTGTCTGTCTGAGACATCATAGCTCCCGAACTGATGGAGCAATTTCAATTTAGTTTTGGTAATATAAAAGGGTGTATAGCGCGGATGTTCTTAGACAAGTTTCATGAAAATCGGTTGAGCCGCTTAAAAGAAATGGGTGTGAGAGTGGGGAAGGAAAACCGAAAATCTGCAAGAATAATACTCGAGTGGGGTATCAAATGAAAGCGCATCGCGTGCACATTTCTAAATATTATAGTGTTTTACTTTTAAGGAAATGAAGACATTAAAAACTGGGGTTTTTCTTAAATTTTTTAAATATTGATTTATTGCTGTTTTAATCAATGTCATGTACAGATCAGGGACAAAAATGGGCAAAGACCTGAAAGCTCGAGTAATCATTCTCTAAATAGTGGAGTGAATAGATTCCCCTTCATTTTGTGTGTGTCCCTTAACCAAAAAGTTGAAAAGTTGATGAAGTTCACGTAAAAGTTGTGTGCAAAACAAACGCATTTAAAAAAATAACACTTTTGAACATACACACAATGTCATAACAACAAAATTTCTAGAGCTAAGGTACCATATTTCAGAATGTGTTACCTTTCCACTAAAAATAATGGTTGTATCTTGACTTCGATTTATAAGCAAAGGTACCATATTCCGAAATATGGTACTTTTGCATAAAAATTTTAGTTAAAATACACTTATTATTTTGAGATACGGTCCTTTGGCATATAACTTTCGAGCGCTTCCGCAGAACACTCCAACCACAACTGACAATATGGCTGCTTGGCTTTGAAATTTGGCGCCAAAGTCTAATAATGCTAAACAGCCATATCTGTTTTTTGGTTGTTTTTAATGTGAAAACGAAAAGTGTCTTTAACTCATACTATAAAATAACTATTTTAAATCACATTTTTGCAATAAAAACGATTTTCACGATTTTTGAAATATGGTACTTTAGCATTTAACCAGCGATATGTTTGTCCTGTGTTGCCGCCATAGCTGATAAGCGCCAAAAACGAGTTTTGTTAAAAAATTTATAAAAAACCTAATCAATAATAAATTTGATTTGAAAATGATAAGTAATTTACTTATATTACATTTTTGATCAATCTAATAATTTATTTAATTCTGAATAATACTAATTACGATATACGATATTTCAGTATATAAAATTGTATTTTAAACTAGCGTTCTGCCCCCGCTTCGCATGTAGTTGACCGTATTGTGAATGGTTTAGACTCACAAAACACTTCATCTAATTGGTACATTCGTTTAGGAGGAGTTCAATGACTAACACGCGTACAGAAGATTTATATATATAAAGATAAACTTTATAACGAAAATTTGGCGCCTTGGGGCTTTTTGGCACTGCCAACAGTGTTAACGTTGACCACAGCAAGTGTATTTGAGTTAATGCCGCTGCTCACAATACATATACTTTTGACATACTAAGGACTCAGACTGAGCTAGACGCCCTGGTAATGAGATTGTATATACATAGCTTGGCTACACTTCGGTGAGCTCTTTGGGAAAATCGAGTTTGTCGGTGCAGTTATGGACGTTGCTGTGGTGTGGTGGTGAAAACAAAACATTACCGAAATGATATCACTAAAGATGGCACAATCCACTACGTTTTGTAATTTTTTGTCCATCCACGGTTGTTCATTAAGCAATAAGACCGCCCATTACGTATTCTAGGTTTAGTTTTTATTTTCTTATTTTATTGTCTCTTGTTTGGTGAGTGTTATAAAGTATTTACTATCTATCAATCGACATAATGTCGAGCGTGCTGACTTCCAGGGTTCCCTAAGACATATACTTTCGAGTTGTTCGCATCTAGCCAACAACATAACCAAGTAGCCAAGATTAGTCAACAAACAACCCCTATTGAAGAGACTAAACTTCTTCAATACAACCTCTCTTGAGCTGAGGTGCCATACTACAAGTCATAACACAGTTTTCTAGAAAATGGCCGTGCAACTCTCTATTGGGACCGATCTATCATTAGTCAGATATTGTACTGATAGATTCTATAAGTGGAAACTTATAATTGGCCGTCTCTGTGCTTGTAACTGACTGTTACAGTTGCAAGCTTTTATATAAGTGTCTTAAAATTTATACTAGCTGTTAGTTTTCCCAAAATTTTGTAAATAATTAAAAATAAATTAAATAAAAGATAAAACGGAAAGCGACACTAGTTGACGTCACTATCGCACATGATGGCAATCCTGTAAGAATGATAAGCTTAATAATTATAGCTTGGCCCGCGAGATTGTGACAATTTAGGACGTGGAATCGGCGACTATCGTCCCGATAGTCGATTCCCTTGACGGCCTGATAGAGAAGAGTCTAGACTAACACCTCCAGAAGCTCTCGCTGGGTAGCTGTAGTACGTAAAATTCATCCTTATAATTCTACAAACATTTTGTTGTTGATGTTTAGTTTTTTTTTTTAGTCTTGATAATCCTTCATTTGACCACAATCTCACCTAATGTTAAGTGACGATGTGGTCTAAGATGGAGCATGAAGACCTAGAAGGTAGATGGCTTCTCCGGGCCAAATACGAAATAATCGCTTCACGCATTGGCCCAGCCCGGAGGGTGGTGACAAGCCGCGGCCGAAGCCTACCACCAGAGACTGTTCTTAGCACCACCTAGTTATGCGCTTACCAACATAATGTACTTTGCAATAGATTTTTATATTATGAAAGATATGAATCATCACAATACAGAATTCAAGAAATACCAGCTGTTCACCAAATCGCCTTATTTATATTCATACAATATTGCAGTGAATTTAAAATAATTTCTCCGTTGAAAGTAAAAGTGTGGCGTTTCAGTGAAGTGTTTAATGTGCTGATCGCGTGCTGCACAGCACAAAATTAATGCCATATTACACCTATTACAAACGTATGTATCACTGCTTCCACGAAATTTAAGCCACAGTTGTGATAATAGTTGGAGCGATGAAAATATTACTGAACAACGTATGGATAAAAAAACGTTCATTATGTTATCAATATAAAAGTGAAATGAAATATTCATTTGTAACAAAGTAATGCTTTATGTAATGGTCACCAATCATAATGTAATATGACAGAACTAGGTCATAGCGCTGGTCTTCCATGGTGACCAGATATTCTGAGCAATAAACAATACTCTAAGATTTTTGTATTTCCTTCCCCACTTTTACCCTCATAACTTTTTAACGGGTCGACCGATTCATATTAAACACTAGCGGTCGGCCCCCGCTTAGCACCTAGTTGACCGTTTTGTGAATCTAAACACACAAAAAAAATCATCAAAATCGGTCCAGCCGTTTAGGAGGAGTTATATGTCTAAAAAACGTACAGGAGATATATATATAAATATGTGTGTCTAAGAACATACGCGCGAAACTCACCTTTCATACATTAACTAAATTGTTCGGGAGCTATGATGCAATAGACAGACAGACAGACAGACAAGTCAAACTTATAACACCCCTCTTTTTCTCGGGTATTAAAAACAAATTTTAACGTGACAAAAATGATATCTACACTATAAAAGCCCTGCTCTTCAAAAAGTTCCAAGATGAAATAAAAAAACAATGCTTTTGAATGTGAAATAAACATACATTAATGAATATAAACATATTATATATAGTGTACATGTCGTAAGGATATATATCATTGGAATATCCGAATGCAACTCTAAGACGATGTAAATTAAGTTCATTTTACAGTGACTATGAGTACAAACTGACACTGACTGTATGCAGTATAATTCCGCAATTTGTTCAGGTGCTGCAATGACTTTGAATATGGCAATTACAAGTGGAATTGGACTTTTCTTGGAAGTTCACTTGCACCTTGTACGAATATACCTACTACACTTAATAATTTCTACTTTAAAAAATACCGGTACACAGTTTTTTACTATGGAATATAAATTAAGTAATTTTGAATATCAGTAGGTATACAAAAATTATGACAAATCTATAAATTTTATCAGTTACCTACTATACCTTATAAAAAACGTCTTATAAAAAATACGACGATATTTTTTTCTATAACTTACCGAAACAATATTGAAATAATCTTTATATATATAATTCTTCTGTGAGTGTGTATGTCACTGAACTCCTCCTAAACGGCAGGACCGATTTTGATGAAATTTGTTGTGTGTGTTTAAGTGGGTTCGAGAATGGTTTAGATTCACAATACGGTCAACTAGATATTGTTTTTTGAGACGTGGGACAGGACAAAGTCTGTCGGGTCGACTAGTAATACATCTTAATATATATAAATCTCGTGTTACAATGTTTGTCCTCAATGGACTCCTAAACCACTTAACCGATTATAATAAAATTCGCACACCATGTGCAGTTCGATCCAACTTGAGAGATAGGATAGTTTAAATCTCAAATTATAGTCGCAATTTTAATTTATTGCTAATTATTTGTCTGTTTTTATATATAGGTTAACAAAAGTGTAAATAAATGTCTTTTTATAGGTTGTCTATGATATTTCTTGATAAGCTATTCATACGTGTGGTGGTAATATACTTTTGAGCTATTGTCTATGTCTCGAAAGTTTAATATTCATTTTATAGGTTGTCTATGATTTTTCTTGATAAGCTATTCATAATAACGTGGTGGTTATATACTCTTTGAGCTATTGTCTATGTCTCGAAAGTTCAATATTCAACATAGTTTTCAATTTTTTTTTTCTGACATGAGTTTGAATTTCTTATTTTTTTTATTTTTATATTTTTGTTAAAAGCGTCCGTGAAATAGCGGAGATTACCTATATTATATATAAAAAAAAAATGTTGTTCGTTAGTCTGATTAAAGCTCGAGAACGGCTGGGACGATTGAGCTGATTTTGGTTTTAAAATGTTTGTCGTAGTCCAGGGTAGGTCTAAACGGTGAGCAAATAAGGAAAAATTTCTGGGAACTTTTTTTAACCGTGCGACGCCGGGGCGGGTCGCTAGTAAAATATACAGATATTTCCATGGAGCATAAAAATCAGGAAATTTTACGGCAAACATTGAAATCTAATAGATAAATATAAAGTTAATTACGAATCAGTAGATTGTTTTCGCTTTAGCAAGGATTATTTGGAGCAATTAATCAGTTTAATTATGATAACTGAATGTATGTACATTATATAGGTATCTAAATCAATGTTTTTAGAAAGATTTCTAAATTAGTTATAGATAGATAGATAGAAAGTTATAGATATTACACATACCAATAAACATAAAAAACGCAAATATAGTGAAGAAACCCGCATGTTCTGAGAACTTGCCTTGTTTGGAATTGTCGTATTGTAAGGGTTTAATTTTAAGCTCTTCATACACAGACAAATCATGCAAACAACGTCAAAGCCATGCAATTGAATTTCACAGCACGATTGGGCTAGATACCATCTATCACCTTACCAAAAAATAAATAAACACGTGTCTTAGTCGTGTTTTTGTTTTTGTGATAAGGCATATATTTTATTAATCTACGAAATCAATCAGTGAAAAAATCCAGCGCTACTTAAAAATATCTTTATAACAGATAATCATAAACATACAAGTTGATTAATTTCATGTAGCTCAAAATGAAATGCGTTGGGGGAGGTCCCATGATTCTACGATTTTTGATGATATTGGATATGTTCAACTTTTTTGGGTTCCTTTACATTTTTTTTTAAAACGAATTCCTGGAATATTGTTTGTTCTTATCTATTGCAAAAACTGAATTAGTAATCTAGCTAATCTAAGCCTGAAATTTAAGCCGGTAAGCTTGAAATTTGATATGATGATAGGTAGTACAATACTGTACTAATGTACTTATTAGGAATATGTATTAGGGCATAGGTTAGGTACTTTTATGTAAGGGAAGATATGCCGTTCCGCAAGATAATACATTATAACACGGTTAACAGCGCAGGGCATTGCTAGTACTACATATACATACCTTTATGAAGTCGGTTAGAAGCCACCAGAACGAATGATAGTAATGTTTGGTCAATTCCAACGAGGTTTTGCTACATAAGCAAGCATTTGTTAGAAAGTTGCGATTTTAATTATATGTGGCTTGTGAATGTTTAAGGTTATTTTTATATGAACCTATCATTCTGATTGATATAATTTTGAAGATAATTAGCAAGATTACTTTTACAATTTTTGCAATATATAAGAAAAAATATTCCGTCAACTTATTAGCTACCATAATTTGGTCATAAAGTATAAAGTTCAAATACTCAAAAACTGCAATTTTAAAAGATTTACAACTCTTGTAAACAATATAAAAAATTCATTTTTGTGAATCAAGTCGGTAATCCAAAAAAACTCAAAAGATGAAATTCTCCAACACTATCAAAAATCGTATAATATGTACATGGGGGAGAAATCGGTGAACAAGAACCACCCCATCGCCAATTTCATTTTGGACTACATTAAATTAATCATTCTGTATATTTTTTAAAAAGATTCAAAGATAAAAATAATCTTGCAACGTGTGCAAGATTATTATTATACTTCCGTCGCGCGAGCATCGTCCGGGCGCGGCAAACATAATCTTTGTTTACAAATTTGCCGCGGGAGCTATAGTTCAAGGGTTTGCCGCGGGAGCCCATAGTTCAAGGGTTTGCCACGCCACGCGCCAGGTCGTATAGAATGATCGCGCTAGGCTTTTTGCTGAGAATGATTTATTGCTGAGACGTTTGTAATTATACAGACATACAGCTCATGGCTGTCAAAACTTTTGCCTAATCAAATCGGTCATTGACACAGTGCAATGAAAATTCCATTGAAATTAATCGCTTAGTAGCAAAGGTTACTTTATGACCGAACAAACTGTTTCTAATCAACATTTTTTTTATTGTATACTAATTACTTATGAACCTATATTTATAATTCTCTTAGTATTTTAACTTGTTCTTAAAGGCTATTTCATACCTGGAGTCTTGAATCCAAAGATCCCTGGTATCTATGGGAGGTAGCTCTGTTTCAGTCGATGCAGCGGAGTGTTGAGGAGTTCCACCGCGAGGACCCAGGAATCTTCTCCATGTGGCTCGACGACCTGGAGAATGACATCATTGAAATAAAATACGTTCCTTTCAATCGCACTTAGGGTCAACTCACCCGCAACGCAACGACACGAAAATCATAAGTCACCACAGCGTCGGGAGTTTATTTGGTATTGAAATTGTATAGGACTATTCACAATTAGACATGATAACTAGAAAAAAAATAGTTATTCTGTTAAGTTCGTCTGATAGCTCATTTGGAAAGACACCTCATTTGCACTTTTTCAATATAATTAGGAAGTGCCAAGATATGGAGCATCAAAATTCAAAGTATAAGCACAAATAAAATTTATATTACAGGTTAATTATTACTTATAAAAGTACAAATCGCACAATAGCATTTTGTCACGAGAAACTTTATGACACAAAATCTCCTATAATAATAGAAAAATAAATGATTGAAAGGTATGTACTTGCGACAACGTCATCATATCGAATAAGTCGGAACATCAAATTAAAGTAAAAGCTACCGTGTCACTATTCGACACTTTTCACACCTCGTATCGCACCTCCAGAATAAAAGTGACTCATCTCGAAAAATAGGGAAAATGAGTTAAATATATAGAAAGACTCGGAAAAAAAAACTGCATCGGCTAGTGATTCAAAAGGTGCCACTTGTTTGTTAGAATGCGCAAAACATAGTATGTGCGTCCCTTTCATTCCGGCGGTTTCGAATCCCTCTTCCGCGGAATACTGATCCTGTTCAGTATTGCGTCAGCCAAGATTGGAGTGAGTCGTCGCGCGTTTAGTATTGAAAGGACCAAAAGCCCAATTCAACACTTTAGTACGCAACTATCAGGTAAGATTGTTATGAATTTTGAGTAATGAAGTGACCTCTTTGTGTTTTGTGTCATTTTATTACAATAAGCCTAGTTAATTTATGTGACCTAAATCAAATTATATCATGTTTATTACTATAATTATTCCTATTCTAATGACCGTTTAAACTTAAGGTCAGTTTTGATCTTAAACAGAGATTAACGTTGATGCCTTGTTTGTGATTTTGTCTATTTATTATTAAATTGCCAAATATTTTCGAGAAATATTAAAGATAAAGTCAGTTTTGATTTTGAAGATAGGATAATATTATTGCCTTATTTGTGACTTCGTCTATTTATTATTAACTTGCCAAATCTTTTCCAGTATATTTTATGGTGCTGTTGTTGATTAAAATTTATAATTATATTCTGTTTAGGTCACAATCACTATGAGTAAAAGAGCTCAATTAATCCTGAACATGATGGATACCAGTCAACAGGAAAATGAAAGTATAGGTACCTACTTAGGTAGGTTCTTTGTCAGCTATTCTTTTATAGTGAAGTAATAATCCCCATCATTTAAAACGGGATATTTACAATGATTTGATTTTTGAGTTTTCCAATATCATCATCATCATCATAATCATCATGATGGCGCGTGAAACTGTGCCGAAATATTGAAAAACTCAAAAATCTAATCATGGTAAGTATCCCGTTATAAATTAATTTTGTATTAATAACCGTGTAATAGTTTCAAAAATTTAATAATCACATTCTCTTATACTATGTACTTGACCTCGACGACTAATGTGGCGTGGTAGGCGAAGGTCCGCCTGCGATGCAGAAGGTTCCGGGTTCGATTCCCGCCTTTGAACTATTGTGTGTAAAATAAAAAATATATATCTATGTAATGTCTTACATTACGTATATCAGTTATCTAGTACCCATAACACAAGCTCTGCTTGGGGCTAGATAATGCTTTGTGAATTGTACAATATTATTTATTTATATTTATTATTTATATGTTTATTATTTTTTTGTAGAAGAGCCACCTGATGATATTCAGATCAAGGCATGATTGCGAAAATCCAAAGAAAACTAATACTGCTCTGATACAGGACATAAAGGACCACATTAATTCTATACCAAGAATTGAGTCACACTACCTGAGAACACAGTCTAATACAGACCGGGTAGTTCATTACAGACAGCAAATCTATTACAGATCTCTGGAATGATTTCAACAAACTCCAAAAGGAGAAAAATAGACCTGAGATTCTATATTGGCTGTATTTGAACACGTTTAACATGGAATTTAATATCGGCTTCTTCCAACCAAAGAAAGACCGATGTGAAATCTGTGTAGCTAATGAATTTGACCCTCGAGATAAGAAGTTGGACCTTAAAGCAAATTAGTACCAGCATCTCCAGGAAAAAGAGCTTTGCCGTCAGCAAAAAACAAGAAACCGAGAGAATATCGACACAACACATATTTGTGGTGTGTTTGATCTACAATCTGCTATTTTATGTCCAAGGCCATCTTATTTTTACTACTGTAGTAAAATTAATTGCCTAAACTTCTCTATAACCGAGTTAAATAACAAAGACAACGACCAGGAAGATAAAGCTGCTTACGGCAATGTTTTCTGTTACTTCTGGGACGAATCGGAAGTTAACAGAGGAGCAAATGAGATAGGCTCCTGTATTTATCAAAAACACCCCAATGAAAAAGTAAAAGTAACGTTTTACTCCGATAATTGTACGGGACAAAAACAAATTCATAGCCAGTTTGTACTCATTTGCTGTTGCAAATCTTCCAAATATTGAGAGTATAACTCACAATTATCTCATTAAAGGTCATCCGCAGAACGAAGCTGACAACGTCCACAGTCTTATAGAAAAGGCAATTAAAAAAAAACGAGATGGCTGGCCTAATTTACATACCCCATCAATACGTAACCTTGATTAAGAGTGCTCGAAAAACTGGTAAGCCCTTCATAGTAAAGGAGTTTGAACATGATTTTTTTTAATTTGAAGAAACTTCAAGAAAACTTGACCTACAATTTTAAAGAAAACACAGAAAAGAAGACAGTGCTATGGAATGAGATAAAAGTGCTACATTTTGTAAAAGGAAATAATTTTGAAATAAAGTACAAAACTTCATATTCAGACAAGGAATATGGAACAATTGATACGAGAAATAAAAGAAAGAAGATGACAAACGCTGCAGATGTAAGAACGGAGAGATTATATCCAAAAATTGAAAGAAAATAAGAAAAATGACCTCAAAGATCTAATCTTGAAAAATCTCATACCTACTTACTACGCAAACTTTTACAACTCTTTTAAGAAGTTGATTGGGTGTAAGAATTAATATTAATTTATAGTATTATTGAAAATGAGGCTTAGTTTAGCACGTTCCAATAAGATAAAAGATGTTGCTATTCTGACGCAGACTGTGATTTTTTAGTGAGATGATTAGAATATTAAGATTCAGTGTATAATGATTGAATACCTCTATAAAGTTACTGTTTTACCATTTTGATGTTAATTTAGTGATTAAGTTACTGATAATTTAATAAGGTAAGAGAAGACTACATTTTTGCTAAGAGACTGTTTTTCGTTTCATTATTTTTAAGTGGTTTTTTTAAGTTTGATCATTCTCATTCGATTATTTCATTGTTGTCCTAGGCCTGTGTTATAAAAGCTTTCATAGTCACCTATACCTCATTATAACGCTGTTCTGATGAATAAACGTCACTAAAAACATAAATCTACGACAGAGTAAGCTTTCATAATCGCGCCTTAAGATAGTTTAATAGTATCGATTCTGATGTGATGTGTGCTAAAATAATAGCTGTTCCTCTTACCTCGATTTATAAGAAAAATATAGCAATATATTTAAGAGTGTCAACCAAGTTCTGCTAAAGAAAACGTACATCAGAATCGATACCATTGTCATAATTAAGTCATAATAACTCAACTCATGTTTTTTTCTTAGATTTTCTTTAATTATAATGGGTCGATTGTCCAAGACTGTTATTAATGGTAAACCTAAAATGTTGAATAATGTTGTACTGTTGGTTACCGATTTTTTATTAAGTTTTATTAGAAAGTAATTATAGTTAACTTTTCTTAATTAAAGTGTTTTTCTAATAAGTGTATTAATCCCATCGTACTAAAATGCAAAAGTTGATTTTAAACCAAATATTTTGCCGAGCGTTCCGGATTAAAGAAACCTATTTTCAAATAAGTCATTAGTATTGATTTAGTTTTAGTACGAAACTGACTCAATTTCGGAAGGGTTTTTTGAAATGTTAATTACTTATATAATTTAAATAAATTTTCAATCAGATATAATTACAAAATATAGGTAAAATACCAATTTATCCTATGATTTGTAAATAATATAGAAAATTCGTAATTTGGTTGTGCCATGATACAAAAATGTAAAAATAACGCAAACGTAAAATCATTTTATCGCATTTCCCACAAAACATGTTTTTTGAGATGAGTCACTTCTATTCTGGAGGTGCGGTATGACCACATCCTGGTGCTGCGATGTCGTTTGGTTGTGGTGTGGGTTCACTTGCGGCGCCAGAGGTAACGGTTTCGATTCCCGCCGAGGGTGAAAGTGTTTGTACGTTCTGCAAGCACTTTCTTCTTGGTCTGGGTGTTTTGTATGATTATGTATAATAATAAAAAAGGTGTGTGTACGATTCACACACGATAGAAGCGAAACTTCAGTAAATCGACAAAAGAATGAGATTAATAAAAGAAAAATACTGTGCAAAAAGATTTAGTTCTGAGGTTTTGTCTGTTCACGTCCGTAAGTGGTAACCCTCTGAATCCTTACACGTGACCTACGGGTGGTGCTAAGAACTGTCTCTGGTGGTAGGCTTCGGCCGCGGCCTGTCACCACCCTCCGGGCTGGGCCAGTGCGTGAAGCGATTTTTTCGTGTTTCGTAATGTCGTCCGGAGAAGCTATCTTCTAGGCCTTCATGCTCCATCTTAGACGACATCGTCACTTTGCATCAGGTGATATTGTGGTCAAATGAAGGCTTATCAAAAATAAAAAAAAAAATAAAAAAATTCGGGCGGTCACCCATCCAAGTAGTGGTCGTAAGTACGTCGCGCAATGTTGCTTAAACTTGTTAGCGTTTAAGATTGGCTCACCTGTCGTTTTTTCCGTTGCATCCGGTTTGAAATCACAACGATTCTACAGAAGTTTCACTTCAAAATTTGTATACATGTATGCCTTTTATATTAAGTATATCAGATGTATAGTACCCGCAACACAAGCTTGGAGCTTACGGGACGATGTTGTTGTATGAATTGTCAAGAAATATTTATTTATTTTTATCTTAAAATAATTTGTCAGTGAGGCAATTTGTTTGTATCATGATTTATATAACAGGCACTATAACATTGAATCTACCTTAATCTGCATCGGTTCAATGCGGAACAATTCAATTATTGTCTTTTGCTACGTCGAAATGACGTTTTCATTCGAAAAGTTTATATGAAAGTTTGATGAGCAAGTTTTAATACTATTAACAGTGAAATTGATAGAACTCGGTCGATAAATTATATTGCAATAAAGACAAACGTGGCCGTGGTGGCTCATTCATTGGGAGAACACTTGACTTTCAAAGCAAAACTGATGTTTTGCCTTAACCGTTAAAGCACGTGTTTGTTTTCAGAATATGACGGTTTAATGATTTAAACCGGCATATTCTGTATAGTTGGAAGGGTTTGAAGGCCATGTGGCATTCACTAACCCGCACTTGGCCAGGGTGGTTAATAACCATTTAAAATTAATAAGGCCTATAAACCGTAAAATTACGAGATTTTAAGAAAATTATGTCGCACTTACTCTACTTTATCGGATATTATAATTAGTTTTCCATGTACTGTACAGTAGGAATAGGAACGTGTTTGAATATTAAAGCAAACCACAGACTAAAGTATTTTATAAAACTCAACGCGACTTTTATAAAATCGTGGTTAAATTCGTTATATATACATTTATTATAAATCTACCGTCGGAGACGGAGCAACTATAACTAGAATAACAGTATTTTTAGAACTGGCCTAGGGCTTGAATTAAAAGATCTGGAATTCAGATAGTAGACACTATCTGAATTCCAGTGATCGGAATTTGATTGGAATTTCGATAAGGGTCCTATAGCCTATATAGAGGTATAGTGACAATAAGTAAAAAATTTGTCGTAACAAAAGAATGGCTCGTAGAACATAGGAGTTTCTGCTTTCCCAAAGCGAATACGTAATATTTTATTTGTCCTCTCTACTGCCAGACCTTGATTTAGATAATGATGACGTTTGCTGCCAAGGTCAAAATGGCCGCCCGGCGTTTATTACGCGGGGAGCTTAACACTGAAATAATGGCTGTTTTTTATAGAAATGACACATTAACCTGTATATTTTAGTTATCTATGATATATTTTGTATCCGTTTCTGTACTTTATGCAACAAAATAATAAGAAAAAACGAGGGGTACGATGACTAAGACTCGAAGATGGATGACCATCACACAAGAGTTAGAAAGTTAGCATAAGGACACGTTAATCATAGCCTTATTTTGTAAAATAATAAGGAACTTCGTTCCAAATGTCTGTCATAAATTAACGTAGAAATGTCAGCTTAAAATTGGTGTGACATACTCTATGGTTGTTTAAAATGAAACAAATCAATTTGCTCCGAAATACAAAATGGCGTTGGAGTTCGCGAAAATATAAAAATGGCATTCAACTGAAGAACATCTTTTTCAGTTCAGTTCAGTTTCTTGTAATAAAATTGGACTTTGCGCTTGAAGCGACAATTTGCATAATTCTTCTGTGAGTATGTATGTCACTGAACTTCTCTCAAACGACTGGACCGATTTTGATGAAATTTTTTGTGTGTTCAAGGGGACTGCGTATGGCTTAGATTAAAAAAAAATAAAAACCCGTGCGAAGTCGGGGCGGGCCACTAGTCTTTATATATATAATTCTTCTGTGAGTGTGTATGTCACTGAACTTTTCTCAAACGACTGGACCGATTTTGATGAAATTTTTTGTGTGTGTTCAAGGGGAACTGGGAATGGTTTAGATTAAAAAAAAAATTAAAAACCCGTGCGAAGCCGGGGCGGGCCACTAGTAAAATTATAAAGTGAAAAAGATTTTACTCAGTGGAACTCATTTTCCATTTCTCAACATCTTTTACACTTTATAATTTAAGTTAACTTGACACTGGGAAACTGAGGCTTCAAGCGCATAGTCCAATTTTTATGAAATCTAATTATTAAAAAATTTGGATTAAATTTTGTTGTATTTTTAGTGACGTCTGCGTACTTATTTATTGTCAAAACTGTTATAAATGTTTTATTAGTGTATTGAGCGGAGGAATTAAGAACAGAAGATTTAATCTCATAATTAGGTATTCTAGTTCATGGCAGTTAATAATCTAAACTTACAATTAAAAAAAAACCCCGATTTCAGAACTTTTTCTAGAAAAAGTAAAAAGGCATGATATTTTGTAATGTGCACGTGATGCGCTTTTATTTAATACCCCACTCGAGTATATTTGCAGATTTTCGGTTTTTCTTTCCCACTTTTACCCTCATAACTTTTAAACGGGTCAACTGATTTTCATGAAACATATCTCAAAACATCCAGGCCAAACTCACCTTTCATACAAAAAAACTAAATTGAAATCGCTCCATCCGATCGGGAGCTATGATGCCACAGACAGACAGACAGACAGATACACGTGTCAAACTTATAACACCCCTCTTTTTGGTCGGGGGTTAAAAATGACGGAACACATTTACAAATTTGATGTTTTCATTATAATATGCAATGTTAGTGACTATTATCCCTTAAACTCCTTGGAACAACTCCATCTGATGACAACTACAAGTACTTTTGATAATACCCAACTTTGTAACGCTAATCTTAAGGCTAAAACGTAAGTTCTTAAGCTGACAAGGAGATAGCAAGGTAGTCTCCATAATGTCAGGACTTTGTACAAATCCCGAAGTCTTCCATATAAAGATTATCCTGATTAGGAATAGGAGGCTTTCGGCCAAGAGAAAAGGCATGGAAAAGTAATCTAATTTCTAGTCATTATCTTTTGAGAATGTCGTTAACCTTTAAGTACCGACGTACCGTCTTTGTTACACAAGTACCGACGCGAGGTCCATGGTAGTTTTACTAGAAAATTTTACATATTTTAGTACACATATAATAAAATCTTTTGTTCCTGTGCATTGTTTGGACAAATGTTAGTATAGACAAAATAAAAAAAAGTGTGTGTGTGTCAGCTACGACGCACGATTGGAGTTTACTACTTACGAACTATAATTATGATATAATATCGAATAGAAAAAAAGGGTAAATGAACGCATCTGCTAAAATGATAAGAGAAACAAACATATATCTGTAATTATTCGGATTATTTATATTACTTCAATAAAGCGTATTACATAAAGTATGTTACAAAATAATATAAATAAAATACAGCAATACCTCTTTGCGCGATACTTCGTAGTCTCAACTACGAAGTATCGCGCAAAAAGGAGACCCCGAGAATGAGATACGCTGTGTAATGTATTCCATCTCATTCTTTTACACGTTCAATCCTTCAGATATATAATATATGTTTGTCTCTTTCTACGTAACGCCTCAACTTTCGTGTTACACTTTTTGATTTTACTCCTCATAAAATTTCCGTACCGGGCCTTATAACTCAAATCGTTTCTTAAGGAGTAAACTCCAAAAAAATGAATATTTAATTGGCTAAAAATAATAACCACATTAGTAAAAAGTTTTTTTTACTCAACAGTCTCAACAGACATATTTAACTGTAGAAATAATAATTAGACATTTTCTCTAACACAATATTGCCTCAAGTTACACAAATTTAAATACAGATTTTGTATACATCTTTGCTGCATTAAATCCAAACTATAGGATTTTTTATATATTTTATTTTTATGTTAAATAAGCCTTCATTTGACCACAATCTCACCTGATGTAAAGTGACGATGTGGTCTAAGATGGGGCATGAAGACCTAGAAGGAAGATGGCTTCTCCGGGCCACATTACGAAACACGAAAAGTCACGTGGCCTCAGCGCAATCTTTAAAAAATGAAAAAAATATACCTATTTGAAAAATTAAAAAAATAACACTAGAAAGGTCTGTAGGATCATTGGTCGGCACTTAAAGGTTAAGATGAGACTGTTTTGGGACATAAAAGCGATACAGGTGCAGAAACTCGTAAAAGGTTAAGAGGCTTTTGGTTCCCAAAAGTTATGACTTGACAACTTACTTTTGCTGTTTTGATCACGGAATTATTAATAAAACAGAATTCAGGTAAATACTAGCTATTGCCCACAGCTTTGCTCGCGGAGTGTTCCGAAATGTACATATAATGTAATTATATACCTCTATATTTCAGTTCATATGTATCTAAGTATGTTAACTTTGATATGATATAAGGTAAATGACAATGTATTATATAAAACCACGGTCCCTTACATTTGTATTTTTTTTCTCCGTCCACGGTTGTCTTAAAGCTATAAGACCGCCCATTGCGCATTTCCGGTTTAGTTTTTATTTTCTTATTGTATTGTTTCTTTGTTTGGTGTATAATAAAGTATTTTCTATATATCTTTTTATCCACTTTGAAGCTATTTCAACTTTCAGTCAAATTGGTTCATCCGTTTTACCGTATAGAAGCAACAACATCTAAACTTACAAACTTTGGCCCTTATAATATTATTAAGATAAAATAGTGGTAAGATTTCTTGGTAGCCAAACGTGACTGACTTGCCAAATCAGTTGTGGCATGTTCAGATTACGAAACCAAAATGAATTTATAGTAAGTAATATAATGAAGAAAGTATCAGTGCCTCTTATAAAAACTAATACCAGAGATTTTATTAGAACTTGAGGTTATAGTCATAAAACAATATTTAAAATAATATAATAGTATAGAAAGTATTTATTTGTTTCTCCAAACATACAACAACATACATAATTTTGATTAAAATTAATAATACACAAAAGAAAAAAAAATGGTTGCCACTCAGCATTGTGCTGAAGCTGGTTAGGAAGCAGCGACGGCGTAAATTCTCAATGAGTTTATTACCCGAGGTACTCATTGAAGTTATTCTTATTTTATCTATTTCAAGAACCATTTTAATTAATGCAAAATGTCTTTGACATATGAATGTTACACAACCCTAGATTGAGAGGATGACAACGAGTAAAATCCTCGATTAAAATATAAATACTAATTAATTTCTAATGTTTATGAATAATCTTTTTAATCTTAATGAAATTAATAATATTAAATTATAATGTAAATTGAGTTATTCTATTGCATAGGGAAACATTCTGTAACGATAGAGTAACAATTGTTGTTGTTGAATAAATAAATAAATAATTCTAAAAACAGCACAGGTTCCATCTTACTTAGTATTTGCCGTTCATAGCAAACCTTTTACCCATCACACATTAATCCATTGAAAGCCTAGAAGGGCTTTCAAAGTAAACTAGAACTAAGTTATGTTGTCCTCAACCCCTCAGTCAATATTTGTGAAACGCTATATAGATTGAATGACGCAAGAAGTGTTTGCACAAAGGTTTTTTCGTATTGATATTATCTTTTAGAGTATTATTTATAAAGGAAAAGTGTATTGAGTAATAGGTTTTCTATGAAATATCGTTCCCAAAGGTTTCACGGCAAAGCTGTCGTATTAAATCTATGCACATTTTTTTTAAAATAGCTTTCCGTTCCTATAACTAGAATCGATACACGACCATACATTAATATAAGTTACGATTTTACTAGTAGAAATAGTTCTTATGAATAGTGTTTCGTATTCACTAATAGAAATAGGATGAAATGTCAAAGTCAAAATCACTAAAAGTAAGAAACCGGTGTGAATGATTAATGAGGATATTAGCACAACACTATTCCGATCCTCGTTCAATCCATCACTAACCTATTTCCGCCCCCTCACCCCCTCCTCTTCCTTTCTACGATTCTAAACGACATCACTGCTCTTGCAATAAAAAATCAAATTAATTATAAAAAGGTGTTCTCCCAGTGTCCAGAATCCCTGAAAACCCACCCGTAAGTGTTTTATATCTTTCATGATCCTTCGACCGGATATAATACTAGTTTTTAGTGATTTTGCGACATTTCATAAAAGTTTGTTCTGGGGAAAGTTTTCGTGTCAAGGACGCCATTTTACCTCGTGTTTAGTCATTTGTAAAAACTTATAAAATCATGTCGAGAAGTCAATTGCTTATTCTAAAATTTGAATTTCTTTGTGAAAAAGTTAATTCACTTAGTGTTTGTGCGAATAAATTAGATTTTAAGAATGAATTAGAAGTAAGTAAGTTTAAAATTCGTTGTGCAGACATAGACTCGTTGCGCGTGGAGGCAGAAGAATGTTATCTTAATTTAAGTGCTTCGAATTTAAAAGATGAACAAATAGAATCTTATAAGAATAAGTTTGTTTTGTTGGAGGAGCAATTACTTGACGTAAAATACATAATTAGCACGAGTGTGTCGTCAAAGGCGCAACTCGATTTCAGACAAGTTATTCACAAAGATTTGCCCGATTATTGTTCTTCAAACAAAATAAATGAGTGTAACTATAAATTACCGGACATAAGTTTGCCCCGCTTCACGGGAAATTATCAGGATTTTCCTAGTTTTATTAACATGTTTAATGCATTGGTTCACAACAACGAGCGATTGAATTCAGTACAAAAGAAACATTATTTGACGAGTTGTTTATCTGGCGAGCCCGCCAATTTGATCAAACATTTATCGAATATCCCTGACAATTACGAAGTGGCTCGTAGACTGCTTTTGGATAGGTACGACGACAAGAGGTTGATTGCGGACGCGCACATTGCCGCCATACTCGCGTTACCTACCATTTCCGTCAAGAATGCATCTCACTTACGTACATTCGTGAACATTTTGCATGAGAACACGAGTGGGCTAGCTAGTTTAGGTTTCCCGGTAACAGAATGGTCAATGTTGTTATTACACATTTTTACGAGAAAATTAGATACCTAACGATTTACGCGCTAGATTTGAATTAACTTACCAACACGAGAAAATACCTACGTTCGATAACCTTCTCGCATTTTTAGGTAGTTATTGCAAGACATTGGAAACTACCGGCGTAGTAAGTCAGTTGAGTAGCGGCCGGCCGCAAAGCGCTGCGCCCAGTGGTAATAGTAATAGGAAACAGGCTTACGCGTCGAGTATGGATGTTGTAGATTCAGATTTAAGTTCCGAAGAGCATAAACAAGTGCTGTGTCCCGTGTGTGGTAAAACACACACTATGATGAAGTGCCCTAGATTCATCGTGATGGAGTTGTCATCACGATATGATTTTGTAAAATCAAAAAGCCTCTGCTTCAATTGTTTTCGCCCTCATAGAGTAGCATATTGCCGTTCTAAATTTCGATGTCAAAATTGCTCACGCAAACATAATACGTTATTGTGCTCGAACAAGAAAACAACATTAAATCATAATAGTAATAATCAATTGCAACAACAATCAATTGACGTAAATAAGCAAGTCGCTCACTGTTCAAGTTCCGCTCCCGAGTTAGACGCGGGGTCGCCCGCGAGTGATTTGTTGCCGTCTCTTTCCCACTCGTGCGGTACGCGTTCTAGTCAACAGCAGGTAGTAACGCGTCATTCACTGCTAGCAACAGCAGTAGTTATGGTTTCGTGTTCGAGGGACGGTGATTACTACCCGATTCGCGCGCTATTAGACCCAGGAAGCATGGCGAATTTCGTGACTTCGTCTTGTTTACAACGATTAGGGATGCGCTATCATAAGACAAACGTCATTATTTCAGGAGTAGGTGAATCCAGCAAAATACAACCGAAAGGCGAATTGCATATTTTCTTAGAAAATAAATTAGGCGAACCACTCTGTATAGATACATTAGTTCTTTCAAAAATCACGGCGCCACTTCCTTCGTCGAATCTTGATCCCACGATATTGGTCAAATATAATCATCTTCAGTTGGCCGACCCGAGATTTTTCGAGACATCCAAGATCGACTTGTTGTTAGGTGCAGGAGCGTGCGCTCAGATTTTTAATGGACCGAAACTAGAGATGGGAAAAGAATTGCCGGTTGCTTTCGGGACAATATTTGGTTGGGTTTTAATGGGTGACGTTGCGGAACGTCAATCACAGACACAATCATTTCACTGCGTGACATCCATAGATGAAACATTACGTAAATTTTGGGAAGTAGAGGAAATAAGTAGGGTAAAGCAGCCAGATCCGGATGACGTTAGGTGCGAAGATTATTTTAAGAAGACACATACGCGTACTCAATCGGGACGTTTTGTGGTGCGTTTGCCCTTTCGCCAGGGTGACCATGATATTGGGATAAAATTTGGGAATACTTTGCACATAGCCATCCGTCGGCTTGTATCATTAGAAAATAAATTCAACAGAGATAAGGTTTTAGAAGCGCGGTATAAAGACTTCATGCGAGAATATATCGAACTGGGCCACATGCAGCCAATCGAACACTCGATTGCACAACGCTTGCCACAATATTTCATACCTCATCACGCGGTATATAAGAAGGGTACGGATAAGATCAGGTGTGTATTCAATGCTTCATCCAAAGGCCCGGGTGGGAAGTCGTTAAATGATGAGTTATTAGCTGGACCCAAATTGCAGAAGGATATAGTAGACATTATTCTCCACTTTAGATTGCACGAGGTTGTCTTTTCCGCCGACATACGACAAATGTATCGTCAAGTTTTAGTTAATCCTCTCGATCGTCAATATCAGCTGATCGTATGGCGCGATCACAATTCGGGTGGCGATCGAACCTCACAGAGTTCTGACGATCATTTTAAGCCTGAAATTCAGCAATTTCAGCTCAACACGCTTAGTTATGGTGTTACTACAGCCGCGTTTCTCGCGATGCGTTGTTTACACGAATTGGCCTACGAAGGCAAAACTACACATCCGCGCGCTTCACGAATTTTGCTCAACGACATTTTTGTCGACGATATTGTAACGGGTTGCTCCTCCATTCACGAAGCTCAAAGTACTAAAACAGAATTAATAGATTTATTGAGCAAAGGCGAATTCGAACTTCGTAAATGGATGAGTAACGATCCGCAGTTGCTAACCGATTTACCAACTGAGCACTGCGAATTAAAGTTTAGTGAGGACGCGGACCTGTCTCTAAAAATATTAGGTTTTAAATATAGTCCAAATACAGACACATTTTCTTATCAGGTGTCTCTAGACAGCAATGAATGTACGAAGCGTATCATATTGTCGAGGGTTAGCTCAATTTATGATCCGAACGGTTGGTTAGCACCTTGCGTCATTTTCGCGAAGATACTTATGCAACGATTATGGACGATAGGTCTAGATTGGGATCAGATACCCCCTCACGATATAATTGATGATTGGCAACGCTTCTGTGGGGATTTACATCATTTGCAGAAAATTTCTATCAATAGACAAGTTTTATCAAAAACGGTTCAGTACTTCGATTTGCATGGTTTTAGCGATGCTTCAGAGCTCGCATTTTCGGGAGTTGTCTACATTCGGTGCGTCCATCATGACAATAGCGTGACAGTTCACCTTCTAATTTCAAAAACTCGTGTCGCTCCAATTAAGCAAAGGCTTACCGTTCCGAAATTGGAGTTATCCGGTGCTCATCTACTCGCTAAATTATTGTTACGCGTTACCGAGAGCCTTAAGCTGAGAACAGACTTGCATAGAAATACTTACGCTTGGAGTGACTCAAGTATTGTATTATGTTGGTTACGCACACAGCCACACCTTCTCAAGGTGTTTGAGTCGAACCGTGTTAGTCAAATTCAGGATTTGTTATCTCCCGAGCAGTGGCGGTACGTATCTACGCACATGAACCCAGCCGACGCCGCTTCTAGAGGCATCACGCCGCAGGAATTAGTAAATCATCCGCTGTGGTGGGGTCCTATGTGGCTTACTCAGTCTCCCGAATTGTGGCCACCGCCATGCGAACAGCTCGAGTGCTCTTCGTTACCTGGCGTTAAGAAAACTACTCCGGTAGTCGCGGCCGCTACTGACGATCGTTTAGACATTGATATTATCGATAGATTTAGTTCTTATTCCAAACTTGTGCGCATTACAGCATGGTGTTTTAGGTTCGCGCACACTGCCTTAAAGTCTAGACAGAAGTTAAATAATGTAAATAAGATAAGCAATTTTTTATCAAGTGAGGAATTGCAACGTGCACAAGTTGCGCTTATTAAAAGTGTACAATCCCAAAGTTTTTATGAAGACATGCGGAATTTAAAAAAGGATAAACCTTGTAGTACCGGGATGTCACGTTTAAAGCCATTTTTAGACGAGAACGGCATTATTAGAGTAGGAGGTCGATTAGTAAATTCTACGCTTAGCTACTCAGCTAAGCATCCGATAATTTTGCCTCATTCCAATCACTTTACGAATCTCGTGGTAGATTATTTTCATGTTAAGTACTTGCACGCGGGTCCTAATGCTTTGATGTCACTTATTCGTGAAAAATATTGGATATTGTCTGCTCGGCGCGTCATACGTAGTAGAATTCACAAGTGCTTAAATTGTTTTAGATTAAAGTGTCAACCCCCTCAAACCCTTATGGGAGATTTACCAACAAGTCGTGTTACCGAATCGCAAAGGCCTTTCGTATCGGTGGCCATCGACTACGCGGGTCATTTTCAATGTAAGACTAAGTTGCTAACTGCGTTAAGAAATGCTAAGTTGGTTAAATCTTATCTTTGCGTATTCGTCTGTTTTACTACCAAAGCTGTACACCTAGAGGTCGCTAGCGACTTAACCACGGATGCATTCTTAGCGGCCTTCAAGCGATTTGTTTCGAGGCGCGGGTTGCCGCGAGAGATTTGGTCTGATTCAGGCACCAATTTTAAAGGGGCATTCAATTTATTAGAAAGTTTTCAAAAGCACCCTAACGTACTAAACTTTTTTGCGGAACATTTTATTAAATGGCGATTTTCACCTCCACTCAGTCCATCATTTAACGGATTGGCTGAAGCAGCCGTTAAGTCAAGTAAATCACATTTAAAGCGTGTCATTGGTGACAAACCCTTGACATTTGAAGAACTTAGTACCATATTTACTCAGATAGAGGCTATTTTAAATTCTAGGCCATTATGCCCTCTATCTAGTGATCCTAATGATTTAGCAGTCTTAACTCCGAGTCACTTCTTAATTGGCTCATCATTAGTTTCCGTACCTGAACCTATGCCCGTGGAAACCAAACATGTAAACCAACTTGCTCGGTGGCAACTTGTCAAACAAATGGTTGCTGATGTATGGAAACGTTGGAACCATGATTATCTTCATACTCTACAGCAACGTTCCAAATGGCACATAACTCAGTATAATGTTAAAGTCGGTGATTTAGTTCTTTTAAAAGAGGACGGTCTTCCATCGTTGCATTGGGCACGCGGTAGGGTGATAAAGCTTTTTCCCGGACGGGATTCAATCGTTCGCGTTGTAGAACTTAAGACTGCTAAAGGACTATTTGTAAGATCTCTAGCAAAACTTGTACCTTTGCCTTGTAATGAAGATTAGTATTATTATAGTTTTGTTAAAGTTAAATCAGTAGTTGTAATTAATATAAGTAATTTAAGATTGATACAGTCCACTTTTGAGCTTCTAGTAAGCACTATATCGATAAGGTTAGAAATATTTCACATGTATTTGTTAAAAAAGGGAAACCCTTTTTTGTGGGGGGCCATGTTTCGTATTCACTAATAGAAATAGGATGAAATGTCAAAGTCAAAATCACTAAAAGTAAGAAACCGGTGTGAATGATTAATGAGGATATTAGCACAACACTATTCCGATCCTCGTTCAATCCATCACTAACCTATTTCCGCCCCCTCACCCCCTCCTCTTCCTTTCTACGATTCTAAACGACATCACTGCTCTTGCAATAAAAAATCAAATTAATTATAAAAAGGTGTTCTCCCAGTGTCCAGAATCCCTGAAAACCCACCCGTAAGTGTTTTATATCTTTCAAATAGATTAATTTACTTAAGCTTGCTAAAGAAGATTTAAAGAAATAAAGAAAAAATATAACCCGAAAAAAGACAATATTTTTTTTTTGGAAATTTTTTCACTCTAGCTTATTCCGCTACTCCGCTATCGCGCTAGGTCCATGTAAGCATAGGCTTCTAAGGAAATAAACGTTTTGACTTTGACTTTGACTTTGACTTTGTCCGTTATAGATCCTTAACCGTCTGCCGGACCGAAAAATGTTGGCAAAAAATTAAAAAATATTTTTAAATACCTATTCAACGATCCCACATGACATTTTTTTTTTATGATTGATAAGCCTTCATTTGACCACAATCTTACCTGATGCAAAGTGATGATGTGGTCTAAGATGGCACATGAAGACCTAGAAGATGGCTTCTCCGGACCATATTACGAAACACGAAAAAATCGCTTCACGCACTGGCCCAGCCCGGAGGGTGGTGACAAGCCGCGGCCGAAGCCTCCCACCAGAGACTGTTCTTAGCACCACCCGGAGGTCACGTGTAAGGATTCAGAGGGTTACCACTTACAGACGTGAACAGACAAAACCTCCAAAAAAAAATAATTATGTATTTAGTTGACTTTTTATTTATACAAATAGCGTCCAGTATTCTCCATGTTGAATTTTCACTAACGTCGTAAAGGTTAGGTTTGTACAGTGGGACAATGGAACATACATACGTACCTACATTTAAACATACTGTTAAACACATTACCACTCTTTTGCGTTGCTCAGTCGGGTAAAAAGGCAAAGAATCTTTGCTTATCTGGAGATATATTATAACAGTACTAAAAGTGAACTAAAAAAAGTGAAAAAAGCCGTGTTGGCTAAGTGGGAGGACACTCGACTTTCATTCCGAAGGTCGTGGGTTCAAACCCCGCCACGCACCTCTGGATTTTTCTTCTTGAGAAATTTATATGCGCTTTAAACACGTGCTTTAACGGTGGAGGCAAACATCGTGAGGAAACCGGCATGTTCTGAGAACTTTAAAAGAGTTTGAAGGACATGTGACATTCACCAACCCGCACTTGGCCAGCGTGGTGAATTAAGGCCTAATCTCTCTCGTCAAGAGAGAAGTCCCTGTGTCCCAGCAGTGGGAACGTTAATAGGGTGATGATGATGAAAAGTGAACTACTTATGGACAGAAATGAAAGTATTAGACAGTACGTTAGCACTTTAATCAGTGGTTTCAAACACCACCTCCAAAAAGACGTGATCGTTTAAGTCTGCGAACCGCCCTGTCCATACTATCCTTACATACTTACCTTAAATATACTCGAGTGGGGTATCAAATGAAAGCGCATCGCGTACACATTACAAAATATTATGGTGTTTTACTTATAAGGAAATAAGGCATTGGAATCGGGGGTTTTCTTAAATTTTTAATTAAGATTTATTTTATGTACTCATCATGCCTATTCTTAAGTAATTAGTTAGGCAACGTTGGTGAAATTGGTAATATACATGAGGGGTATTATGGCCTTTCTAACTACGTCATAAACAGGCCTAAGGCATTATTAAATATAAGTATACATATAGAGAGAATAATCGTTTCTATACAGTTTGACACCTTTGATCTTTCTGGTGTTGTTAAGAAATAAATAAGTGTTCAAACGATTTTCTTATAATACTTATAACACATGTAATTTTGGAACGAACACTTTTACCATTTAAATTATTGTAATGTTACCAAGGAAATGTTGTAATATGTTAAATTATATTTACTTGGCGTTAGCTAAGTGCTTCCAAAATTTAAAAAATAAAGTAAAGTATAAAATGGCTGAAATACTGAGTCATTTAAACAACATAATTATTTTCATAAGCACGTTTTTTTACGTTCCTACTGCTGGGACACAGAAATTTCCCTCTTAACGAAAGTGAGTAGGCCTTAATCCACCATGCTGGCCAAGTGCGGGTTAGGTCACGATTAATGTCACGTTTAAATTCGTCAAAGTTCCCAGAACATGCCGGATTCCTCACGATGTTTGCCTTCACCGTTAAAACACGTGTTTTGAAAGCGCACATACACTTTCAAGAAGAAAAATTCAGAGCTTGGCTGTGTTTGAACCCATGACGTTCGGAATGAAAGTGCAAAAAAACGTAGCCAACACGGCTTTAAACCTCCCTATTATAAACAACAATGTCAATTACTACAACTCCAAACCGTAACGAACGCGCCACAATAAATTAAATAGATTGTAATCGTTTTATTGAATTGCTAATTTGAGGAAAAAATAACAATTTCGTGAGCGAGGCAGAATTTAATCTGAAAATACCTAAAGGTAATTGTGATTGTCCAGACAATTATTTTATTATTGAATACCTCAAAAGTATTCGGTTTTGCTTTTGATACAATGTTTATTTTAAAGCTTGTTGTTCGTTATTTTTTATTGTAAATATATTATTTGATACAGATATACAGATATTATAATAACCTATAGAGGTAAAGTTTCTGAGTGAATGAGAGGGTAAGGGGTAAACTATGGATCTTAGGAACCGATTTTAAAAACACTTTCACTGTTGTACACAATGAAATTTAAACTTATATAAGTAGTATAGTTATTTTTAACATCAAAAACAAGGAGTAAAACTACCTACTACTTTTCCTGAGACTTACCAGGATATCAGAAACTGTGGAGAGGTGTTTAAATTGAAGTAAAAGTATAGTTAACTAGCGGCCCGCCCCGGCGTCGCACGGGTATAAAATTTTCCCGAAAATTATTCGATTTTTTCTCGCCGTAAAAATCATCATATCTCTCAAGTTGGATCAAACTGCACATGGTGTGCGAATTTTATTATAATCGGTTAAGTGGTTTAGGAGTCCATTGAGGACAAACATTGTGACACGAGATTTATATATATTAAGATAAAGAGTCAAGATTACCTACAGGTCACGAAAACATCTTCACGATTAATGAATTCCTGGTATTTGCCTTGCCTTAAAGTAAAAACTATGTTTAATGATTTTGCAAACTGTTGATTAATGTAGGTAGTGCTTTGGATCCAGTTATGGGTCGATCAAACAAATACAAAAGCTCATTAGACAATCATTAGATAATTTACAGTAAATCTGGTGCATTTAAAACAGGCTACTTTGCATTTCATTTTTATACCAGTAAAATAATAAAGAGTAAAACGTGTTCTTTCTTAGGTGTTTTTTCCACAGGTATAATATTAAACGCAAACAAAGCCGATTGCAAAAGCTAGAACCCATATAAATCAAATTTTCGTGTACGGCGAACCGGGAAAACCGTAACATTGATTGGTTTAATCCTCGATCAAATCATATTTCTACCGAAGCATTTCTGAATTAAGGATAATTCGACGAAAATCAAACAGAATGTGAAAGATCCGGACAAGGTTACCAGACCCCTACTATTGGATACAAAATCACAACTTTGAGATGATAGTATGATTTTTAATGCGATATCATACAAAATGATGAACATATAAAAAATAAAAATAAAATTTAAAAATATGCATGATTGGTTGAATATAATAAAAAAAATGTGAGTGTATTCGAATACCTATAAAATTCGTATCTGTTATTTTGTATTGCAAAACAAATATCCCAGAATGGAAAGTACCTTAGATATTGCGATAGAACATTTTACTTAGAATGCAGTTCTAATTGTTTTTAAAATCAAAATCATGTTTTCTACCTGTAAATATAAGTTGATAGTATTCTATCTTCAATATTAACGTACTTCCCTCCAACTCCAACTGGGATCGATTATTAATTGAATTCAGTCTGAGTGACCTAAATATTGGTTTAGTACGAAATCATTAATTAGTTATGTAGTTCTGAAAATAAATACTCAAACAGTTCACGTAACCCGGTTTTATTATTTATTTGTAGAAGTAACATTCTGCTGAATAAGCTTACATTTTTAATGTCGAATGACACCACGCTGAAACTTAATTTAGGAAACTACCATTGTATTCGAAGTAAAGACCAGCGCCACGCTTGATGGAATTATTTATATTGACGCTCATGAATTTTCATCAAGTGGTTCCAAATCCAAAAACGACGGAAAAATTACTATACCTACATAATAAAGTGGTAATGGCAAAAAAAGCGACGTGGAAAAACCCGTACCTACTCAGTTTGAGAGTAAACCCATCAAACTAGTCGAATCTAATAACACTTTTATTGAAATACAACCGCTCCTCGATAATTGCTCGTGTTAGTACGGCGGTAAAACTTGGTCGTTGCGGGGTATTCCAGCTATCAAATTAACATATCAGACCACTACAAATTTATAATGTATTTGCTTGTATTAAAATTAGCTTTTCTCTACCTTCCAATTTGACTTGAATGTCAATTGGTTTACTTTTACTCATTCCTTATCTGCATTTTACATTATAGAAGCCTGGATAGCGTATGGCGTAAAATCTAAAACCCCAAGTTTTATGTGAATATTACAAAATGCTTATGCTAAGTTGAATAGATTTTTTACATACAACCTACATTTGATTCGGCTAGGATTTATTTTTATCTTGCACTTACAGATGAGTAAATCAAGGCCAAGCTAAAGCCAAAAAATCCTAAATCCTCGGAAGCAGTTTTTATTCCTCTAAGTTTCATGTCGTATTTTTATA